>CM020063.1:38616405-40003905 GCA_009769605.1 Bucorvus abyssinicus
TGCGCAGGCTGGGGGCTGGTACTGGAGCATTTGGCAACTAAACGGGCTGAGGAGTGGATGGTTGCAGGAGGGACTCTGTGGATATGGGCAGACTGGGAGCTGAGCGTTGCCCCACAGCGTGCACAGGCAATGAGGACCACCAGCAGCATCATGGTGAGGAGCTGAGGGGAAGGGATGAACCCCCTCACTTGGCACTCATGGACTCACAGTAGGAATAGTGCACGTTTTGGACCCCCCAACACAGAGACAATGGGTGTAAGTTGAAACAAGCCAGATGCAAACTGGGTATGAGGAGAAACTTCACATCTTTCCCTCGCAAGGAGGGTCCAGCAGTGGACCAGGTCACTCAGAGATGCAGTCTCCATCCTCGAGGGTTTCCAAGGCCAGGCTGAGTGAAGCCCTGATCATCTTGGTCTGGCCTCTTTGATGATCCTGCTGTGAGCAGGGTCTAGAGACCTCCCGAGTCCCTTCCATCCTGAAATGCCCCATCATCCCATGGCTCAATGTTCTGATTATGGCACTGCTGAAAATGTTCTGCAGAATCAGCTATTCACATCTTCTGCCTGATACGGTGAGCAGAGATAGAGTCAACAAGCATTTAGCAGGAGGAGAGGGGATCCCTCTCTGGAAAGCAGTGACACCAGCAGTCTGCGCAGGGACAGCTCTGCTCTAGACCCCGTTCAGCATTAAATGACAGAGCCATGAATCCCCCTCGGAGCCTGGAGGGGGCCATACAGACAGCTTCCCCGTCACAGAGCAGTGCTTCACAGGGACTTGGAGAAATCTCCCTCCACCTTCCTCCTCCCACCATGGTGTCACCTCACTGCAGCCAGCTCATCATCCCTGCTCCACCCATGCTCTGTGCCTAGCTGCCCAGCTTGCCTCATTCTCTGGGAGGGAGGAAAAGAAGGAGATGAGTGGACCCGGCATAAAACTGGTGACTGTTGGTGAATATTCCTGGACGTGCTGGAAACAGGCAGGAGATTGACAGCGTCATGTGACATTTCTGGTGGGAAGCCATGGGGTCCTGGGAACAGCCACTTCCTGCCCAGGTGAGGACCTGGCTACGGCTGGGGCAGGAGGTGCAGCAGCTTGTCCAAAGCGGTCACTTCTCTTTAACCCTCATCATCTAGTGGCTTATGCCTTGAAGCATGAGAGTTTATATCCCTTGTAAATGTTTATCTTATGTCTCTGTATGTTCTCATTATCTATTTAGAGGTTTAATCCACTGTGGATTCCTCCTAGATTCATGGTCTCAGGACCAACTTGGGGCACGGGATCCCACAGGTTAATGAGATGCTATATGCGGAAATTATCCCCAATAATCTGGTATTATTGTTATTATTTGCTCACACTCTGATTGTGCCCCTATGTGCTGTCACTTTAGAAACACGGAGTAGCATTTTCCCAGTAGCCTTCCCTTTGTCTCCTGGGAAAAGTAGGTAGGAGAAAACTGCATCTCCTCCAGCCCACCAGTACTTGCAGCCTGGAGCCACCCGGCTTCGCTGACTCCTTTCCAGAGAGACAGCCCCAGGGCTGTTCTGATGATTGTGGTGCTTCTACCTGTAGCTTCCAGTCTCTTTGCTCTCCTGACTACCTCACATCTGCAGGTTTGGCTTTAGGAGCGCAGCAGCAGCTGCTTGGGAACACATCACTGGGAAATGCAGGATTTGCAGGGATTTTATGCTGTGAACTACGAGAGTGACCCACGAGGGTGACCCAGAGCCTTTTTGTGAGGTGAAGTGTTTGAAAGGGAGTGCAGCTGCTGCAGTGATGGTCTGCTGGTCACGGTCTCTCTCCATGGATTGCCTCTCATTTCTGTGGGACTGTCTGGAGGTCTCTGTCTTCCTGTGTGTGTGTGTAAGACTGAAGCACAAGGAGCAGTGCCAGAGCTGCAGCCTCCTCCAAGGACCATCCCAGGGGCTGTGTACCCCTTAGGTCCATGCCAGGGCTGGGACGGGGGAGCGCATGGTCGTTCCCATAGCTGGGAGAGTGAGGACTGGGCAGGGCCTTGGGCAAACAATGCCCATCTCCAGCATGCCCTCACCGTCAGGCTTATGACGCCATGAAAAAAGGTTATGCTCAAGTAGCCATGAGCATTCACTTAATTACTTATGTCAGTTCTTGTGTTCAAGTGCCAGGACAACAGCCCCTATGTCCCCCTGTTCCCTTTCCCCGTCTGTGGTGATGGAGCTCCCACTCTGCCACCCCTTCTCCCTTCCCCGGGACTGTCATTCACCCCATTCCTTGCTCTTCTGGCTGGCCCTACACAATGGGTGACAGCAAAGGGTAGACTGTCCGGAATAGCGATGCTGAAAATATAGTCATTAATGGGACTCTCGAAACCCAGATGTCCTTTCTGAACACCAGTAATTTGTTTTTAATGAAAAACCATGCAGTGACCCTGAACAAATGAATTTCCTTTATATGAAGTCTATGTGCAATTACTCGACTAAAAGGACCTGAAAACAGTGACATTCAAAACTGGGCTTTGAAAAAAAAAGCTTAAAAAATAGCAGTCTTTTATCCAGGAGAAGGTGCTGGTTCTAACGTGCAAAGCAGGAGATGGTGTTGAGTGGTGTTGGGAAACAAAACGCTTGTGTGTAGGATCTCCGGAACAAAGTCTGTAGGGGTTGCTGGGGTTTGGCCTGCCCTGGCACTCTAAAGACTTTATTCATAGTTCTTTTCATGCCTTTATGTTGTTTATTCTGGCTCTGGCGAAGTTTTGCAATAGGCTTGTGCAATCTCCTGACGTGCAGCAGTAAATATTTGAAAGTGAGGTGCATGGGAGGTAAACTGCTTAAAAACAGGGCAGAGAAAATTAATTACAATATGTGGGATGCCAGAGAGCATTGGTAACACCACCTGAACCTGATCCTCCGCTGACCTACAGCATGGCCCATCCCTCCAAGAAGGACATTGAGGGGCTGCAGCGTGTCCAGAGAAGGGCAATGAAGCTGGAGCAGGGTCTGGAGCACAAGTGCACTGAGGAGCAGCTGAGGGACCTGGAGGGGGTTGAGTCTACAGAAAAGGAGGCTCAGGGGAGATCTTCTGGCTCTCGACAGCTCCCTGACAGGAGATTGGAGCGAGGTGGGGGTCAGTCTCTTCTCCCCAGGAACAAGCAAAAGGACAGGGGGAACTAGCCTCCAGTTGTTCCAGGGAAGATTGAGGTTGACCCTGAGGAACAATTTCTTGCTCGTTGGGGTTGTCCAGGCCTGGCCCAGGCTGTCTGGGGCAGTGGTGGAGTCCCCATCCCTGGAGGGGTTTCCCAGCCATGTGGAGGTGGTGCTGAGGGAAAAGGGTCAGTGGTGACGTGGCAGTGCTGGGGGAACGGGTGGACTTGAGGAGCTGAAAGGTCTCTTCCAACCAGAGTGATTCAGTGATTCGATAAAGCTGGAACCGCTTTATTTACTTGGACAGTGATGCTGTGAAGGGAGGATCAGACCCTTTATGCTAGAAGAACCTAAAGCAAATGAAGAATAAACCTTAATCTGTCTTTGGTGAAGTGGAAAGTTTGCAAGTTATGTCCTTGGCGCCTGGAGGTGACTCCTAAGTCCATTTGGCACCTGCTTCCTGCCCCTGTTGTGGTGGAATGTGCTTCTCTGCTTGAATTATGGGACCTTACTTTTTTTGTGCCAGTATTGCCACTTTTTGCAGCTCACATGGCTCAAACCCAACCTTCACCCAACACACCCCAAAAACACCTTCACCCCCCACAAATGCACACAAAAGCACCTACAGCTTCCACCGCCCCAGCCAGAAGACCCACTGCCAATGTACAGGAGTATCGACATTTGGCATTCCCTGGTTAAGTGAATTTACTGTTTTTTCCCCAGTCTAAGGCTGCTCCACACAGGTGCCTCCTCACCCTTCTGTAATCTTGGAAGACAAATCCCGGAGAAGTTTCATCACATATGATGGAGCAAGTGATGTGCCATCACAAATATCTTGGGGCAATACCAGATTGCAAATCAACTGACAAATTATTCCCTTAATTAATAAGGAAGCAGTTAACTGAACAGTACGCCTTTACCTGCTGCTCGTGTGCGTTTTGAATGAGGGTCTGCCAGTGCCTCGGAAGCCTGGAGAAATGTTTTGGTGCTCATCTCTCAGGAATGTAATTACCGCACTTGCACAGAATATAGATAAAATTTATATTGTTTTCAATATGATGTTGTCAGATATTATTTCATTAAATTGATTTAGAAATTACCTAGAGAGGGCAAGAAGGTGAAATGTTGGGAAGCAGCAGCCTCTGGCTGTGCTGTTCCCAGACCCACCTTCCTCTTAACAGACCCGACCCTCAACTGGGGTCAATTAGCCCCGACCCCTGACCGCCGAGGCTCTCCAGTGCTTTACACCAGCTGAGGATGAGGTCCCCAGCGTCCGGCGCCGCCAAGCCGGTCCCGTCTGCCCCTCAGCTCCCTCTGCCTCCTGCCTCTGAGGCGGGACGCAGTGCATATCCCAACACGAGTGAGCAAGGTGAAGTGTGTACAAACAAAAGGGCCCGTGTTCAGGAGTGAGGAGGAGGAGAGGAAACATATTGTATTGCTCCGCTCTTCGGAAATTTCTATGCATTTGTAATAACAAAATTACCATAATTTGCTCGTTAACGCAGCTAGATCAGTCAAGCATTGTTCCAAACATGCAGAGGCTGCTTCTCACTCTAGGTCTGCCAGTGAGTTAAGCACGGTGGAAATTAGCATGTAAATAGCCCTAATTCAGCCGAGCTGTCAGATGCGCGTGCAGCCGCTTGTTCCCTTTGAAATCCCTGACAGCAGCGGCTCGGGCAAGCCCACCCTCCAGTAGATCCAGCCAGAAGAGGTACCAAGGGGGCACCTCCTGAGTGACAGTTTGGCTACCTTCAGTCAAATCCATCAGCTGTGTCAGCCAGCAGCGGTGCGCGGCAATGCCGGGGGGCTGCAGGGTGTGTGCTGGGGGGAGTTCCAGCCAGACCTCTATGCCAAAACCATCCCCTCCCCTCCATGGGATGGTGCCGAGGTTTGGGGCTCCGTCAGCCAAGCGATGCCTCCAGTGGGATTGGGGAGCGCTCTGTTCAGACACCGATTTTCAAGTTAAGCTGCTGTTTGCTGAAAAAGTGTTGCTGTTGGGGTTTTTTAGGGCTGAGGGATGGAAGCAGGGGATCTGTGGTCGTTTCTTCTGGAGGGCTCTCGTCTTGGCTGAGGTTGCAGGGCATCATTGTGGAGGATGCTGCCGCAATTGGCATTGGAGGGGTGATCCCTGAAGCACCGCAGCTGCCCCTGGGACAGGGAGGAGAGGGCTGGAGGTGTCCAGCTGATGGCATGGGGCTCCGTCCCACCTCTCCAGGGGGAACTGCGGGACACTCCCAGCTGCCGCAGCACATGCCAAGGTACCTGTTCCCTGTGGATGGTTCATTCAGTGTTATGGGTCTGACACCTTTCAGCAATGCCAGTAATTGTAAAAGCAAGTGGGAATTTTAAAAGCCTTTTGATGCTGTTTTGGGGTGGTTTTTTAGTAACTAAAACTTTTTCTGCCCCTGTAAGCCAGTTGTTTTGAGCCCCATTGTGCTGGTAGCTACCACAAAAATTATTCTTTTCCCCAAAATACCCAGAGCCAGAAATTTAAAGATGAGGTTCTCATCAATGAAATGTGCTAAAGGCTTTTCCTCTGCTCACTGGCAGAGCTTGCCCCACACAGGGTCTGTTTGCCCTCACTGGGGCAGCTCCTGGGGTCTCCTCTGGGCACCAAGGACATTCCCTCTGCGTGTGGAGACTGCGGGGTGCACTGTTGTCATCATCTTCCTCCTCCTCCAGGAAGGCAGGAACAGCTTTACAAAGGGTTTCCTGACAGAGCATTGTCTGCCCAGCTCACAAAACCAGCAGTGACAGCGGCTCCCCAGACGATGCACCTCTGATGTGCCGGCAGTGAGAGCTCAGTGTCCAGCTGGGTCATGGTGTGCTGTGGGTGACACACGCTGCTGCATCCTCTGCCCTCCATAGTTCCCCTCCCGTTTGCTTCGTTTTTGTCATTATCGACAGCTATCCACTGGTAGAGATGCAATAAGAAAAAAACCCTGTAATTAAAAAGCCACGAGGTCTAAATTGGTTCTGGGTTTGGGATGTTGTGGTTTGGATTAGTGAAGCAGAGCACTGAAAAGCCAGTTAAGGGGCCTGGTGTCCTGAGCCATGCACCAGCATTGCCTCTGAGGTGGGAAAGCATGACTAGCTGGGACAAGCTGGCCTGGACCAGCTTGTGCTTGCAGGGCTGAGCTTAACGGCCTGCTTAGGCCAGGTCCTGGCTTGGGTCACACCAATCCCTGGCAACGTTCCGGGCTGGGGCAAGGGCAGCTGGAAACTGCCCAGGGAAAAGGACCTGGGGGTGTTGGTGACAGCAGCTGGAGAGGAACCAACTGTGTGCCCAGGTGGCCAAGAAGGCCAATGGCATCCAGGCTTGTACCAGCACTGGTATGAACAGCAGGACAAGGGCAGAGATTTTCCCCCTGGACTGGAGGCACTGCTGAGGCCACCCCTCGAATCCTGGGTTCATCTTTGGCCCCTCCTTCCCTCCAAGAAGGACATTGAGGGGCTGGAGCATGTCCAGAGAAGGGCAACAAAGCTGGTGCAGGGTCTGGAGCACAAGTGCGCTGAGGAGCAGCTGAGGGCCTGGTGGGGTTGAGCCTGGAGAAAAGAAGGCTCAGGGGAGACTTCTGGCTCTTGACAACTCCCTGACAGGAGGTTGGAGCGAGGTGGGGTTTAGTCTCTTCTCCTCAGGAACAAGTGACAGAAGGAGAGGAACCAGCCTCCAGTTGTTCCAGGGGAGGTTGAGGTTGTCCCTGAGGAACCATTTCTTGCCTGTTGGGGTTGTCCAGGCCTGGCGCAGGCTGTCTGGGGCAGTAGTGGAGTCCCCATCCCTGGAGGGGTTTCCCAGCCATGTGGAGGTGGTGCTGAGGGAAAAGGGTCAGTGGTGACGTGGCAGTGCTGGGGGAACGATTGGACTCGAGGACCTTAAAGGTCTTTTCCAAGCAGCGTGATTCTGTGATTCCATGAGGTTCCTCAGACCAGGGTAACAGCCACGTGAGAGCACACAAACTGCTTTATCATTTCTGAGTGTTCAGCTTTTTTACGCTTGTGTCTCCTTGTGCTATGACAGTACCCAGAGCTTAAAAGAATCAGAGATTACAAAAGCATCATGGTCCTGGACAGCTACCTGCCAGAGCTTTGGGCTCTGTGGTGTGCCCAGCATCCATCACTGCTGCTGGTGTTGGTTTGGGTGCTGGAGCAGCAATGTGCCTCACGTCCTGGGTGTTTGTGGGAGCCAGACCCAGCCACCAGAATCAGTCACGCTGTTTCCTGACAAACTATGAGCAAGCACTGAGATCCCTGAAGTAAGCTGAGTGGAAAGCTTTTCATGGCCCACTCTGTCCAGGAGCAGGAGTGTGACGTGGTGCTGTCCCACTGCACCACACTGCATGAGGGGTTTGTGTGTCACCCCGAGGCAGTGATGGGAGAGTGATTTCTGTATTCCCACCATGTATGAGCTCCACAGCCCAACTGCCAAGTCCTGCGTTGAGGGGTGGGTGCCGGGAAAGTTGTGGTTTCTTCTCTCCCGGGCATTAGACCATGGCCAGCCTGTCTGCTGCCTGATGCTGAGCACCCCATGGAAGGGTGGCTTCCCCTGCATCATCCCCAGCCTAGGCTACCTGGCTTGGGGTGACAGCCTGAGGGGTTTGATATGGCCAGCTTCATGGTGTTAGGAAGCACCTTATAATTTGTCTTGCAATGAACAGGTTGTCTCCTGCTTCCAGCATTTGTGTGGCCAGCGGAACACTGGAGACCAGACCAGGTCCTGGATCCAGACAGGTCCTGCACCCATCGCCCTCCCCTTTGCCGCTGCAGGATGACCTGTGCAGAGATTGGGGCGGGGCGGGGAGGCTTGAGGCGGAGGGGGCTTGCTTTTCTCCTGCAGAGCATTATTTATTAATTCAGCCTTTTTACCACTCTCTGGACTTGTTTTCTGAGGCTCTGGGGTTGATTTCTGTGTGATGGCTGCTGGAGGCAGTCTCCTGGCAGGTAGGACTGTTTGAACACAGAACATCTGTCCCACAGTAAACTCCAATGCTCCAAACTGGTGTCTGTGGAACAAACTGCAATTAAAAATTTTGAGGATTAAGTGTTCTCTTTCCAGGATTTTCTGGACACTTTGAGACTTTATCAAAACAAGTGAAAATGCCGAGACTTTACAGTAGTTTACAGTGAGGTGTGATGCAATATGATCAGTGCAGGAGAAACAAAATGGGGTGATTGATGGAAAGAAAACCAAATTAAATGAAAAATTTTAAGCTAAATTACCTGCAATAGCAAAAATGAAGGAAGGTGCTCCAAGGGCTGCCCCATTTCCATGGCAGAACTTTCCTCTTAGTCCACGTTTTGAGGTGGAGCTGCATTTGTGCTGGAACAGTGCTGTGTGTACACCATGTTGGGGAGGTATGAACCCTGGCACGGAGGGGTGCAGGTAGGAAGGTGTGAAGCACATATCTCCCCTGTGTCTCATGGGCTGTCTGTGCTGTGCCGGAAGAAGAGGGACAGCCTGGACGGGAAAGCGAGAAGTCTCTTGAGAAGAGGATGGTTTGCTTATTTCCAGCAGCAAATACAGCATGGGGACACTTTGATTGTGGGTGAAGTCATCTATCACCTTTGACTACAGCAGGTTTGGGATCGGTCTCTGCACTGACTGCAGGGTAACATGGGAAACTTATTTGTCACCCCCTTAATTCCTGCGCAAAACGACTAAAAGCAGACTCTGGTCCCACCTCGATGTGCTTTTAGCAGAAGATGCACTAAATCCGGTCCGTTTCGGACAGCAGAAGCACAGGATGCTTTGTGGCAGAACGAATAACTTCCAAGCATTCACGAGTGTTTTACTGGTGTGGAGAGGTGGGGTAAGCAGTGCCCAGGTGGGCGCAGGGCGGCAGGCGCTGGGAACAGGCTGACGATGCTGCCCCGTCTTCTCTTCTGCCTACCGGTCTCCTTCAGCATGAAGGAGCCGCCTCAGCCCAGGCGGCTTTGATCTACTCTTTGATCTTGCCCCTTTACTGAAGTTAGGAAACAGTGTCCCAGCCTTCAGTGAGGAGCCTGGTCCTGTGGAGTTGTGCTCTGGGCTGTTGGGACACGTGGGGAGCTGTGGGTCTGCCCAGGGATGTACCATGGCAGCCACAGTGTCCTCAAGCATCAGTCTCCTACACATGGGGGGAGACACCCCATCCATCATCCCTTTCCCACCACGTGTTCTCTTCCTCAGCACAATTTTTGGCTGATTTAGCTGGATCAGGCCAAGCTAAGCAGCTGCAGACGTAACTTGGAAATGGCTTTGGCTACAAAACGTTTGCCAGCAGAGCGTCGGTCCTGCCAGAGGACTGAGCTGCCGCGCTCCCGGAGATTGACCTGAGATAGGCTGACATGTTTTTTCTCTGCATTAAAAGCATGACGGTAACGTGGATGTGGTGTAAAACCAAGGCAGTGCTGTGAAAATCAAGTGAGAAATTATCTGTCTTCTGTCACTCAGGAATTCATTTGCATTGTGTTTGGTGTCAGAAAGAAAAACTGACATCTCTGCTGGGGCCACGTCGCTGTATTTCAGAGCTCGCACGAGATCCCTGCGACAGCAGGAAGGACCATAGTGGGACAGCAGCCCCTGCCGACGTGCTAAAGACCTGATCCGGGGCGGCTGAGCCTGGAGCCCAGCTGAAAACCTTGTCTTGCAGGCAGAAGCGCTCAGATGCTGAGGTTTTTAGCAGCTCATCCGGGATCCCTCATCCACGCAGACGGTTCACACGATGACAAGAGACCTTTCTGTCAGTGGAAGGTGCTGCTGAGCCAGCAGAAAGATTAGGACCCAGCCATCCCCTGGCATAGCCAGAGCTGCTGGCCTCATCCCAGCTGAGCCATGGCCAGCCCCTGGCATGGTCTGACACAGTCGCCAAGGATGGGGACACCGGTGGGATGGTGGTGTGGGAGGATGCTCCCTCAGCCACACAGATGCTTTCATGGACCGTTCACTCCTGCGTTTGCAGGTGATTGGAGTCTGATTCCATGTCAGCAGCAAAGCGCCTTTATCCTGCTATGGAAACAATTTCCAGACTTCACACTTTCCACACTGCAGTGATTATGGCTCCTAACGTTAATCCTACTTCTGCTACCAGCTCAATCACTGGTGTAATTCCTGGAAATAACTACACATTGCATTATCATTATGAAGGATGAAATTATAAGAAAGGCAGAGGTCAAGACAAAGCATGGAGTGGAGTATTTTCATCTGGACGAAATGCAACATTTCCAGTACATAGTCTGGAGAATTTCATCCCATGAGATACTTCTTGGCAGTTTTTACACCATTTTAGGGTGAAAATTATTGAAAATCTTGATATCCTCTGCGAGACAGAAGTTTTCATCCCACCTACACTACCAGATAGTCAGTCTGGAGCAGAGAAGGTGAAATGGTACCTGTTGGGCTGCACACATGTAGGTTTGGAGAGCCTGGGTGCAAGGTCAGGGGCAAATGATGTCCTGCATGGATGCAGGGCACGCTGTGCCCCTCGCCCACTCCGTGCCCATTGTCTACTCCATGCCTTTTGTCTACTCCATGCCCCTCATCCACTCCGAGCCTCTCATCCACATGACACCTCTCATCTACTCTATTACTGTCATCCACTTGATGCCCCCCATCCACTTGATGCCCCTCATCCACTTGATGTCCCTTATCCTCTCCATCCCCCTAATTAACTCCATGCCCCTTGTCCACTCAATGTCCCACATCTACTCCAAGCCTCTTGTCCACTCCATGCCCCTCATCCACCCTGTGCCTCTTGCCTTTCCCGGGTGTAGGATGAACCAGGCCTTTGGGAAGGTCCCTTTGTGTGCCAGTGGCTGGTAGAGAGGGCAGACAACACTGTGGGGGTGGTGGAGGAGCCATGTGAGGGAAGGGGCAGATTCCTCATCATCATTACTTGCAATGCCATCTCTATGCAGGTTGTCCTCCTGGAACAGGGCATAAATCTCTCCGAACGCAGTTCCAACATGGTTGCTCTGTGGCATCACCTACCTTTGTTGTATTAAAGTTAAATACCTTTGTGTACAAAAGTTTAAAGCGCATAGCTAAAACCTACGTGCTTGCGGTAATTGCGGAGGTAAATCTTTTTGTCATCCTGCAAAGACTGGGTGAGGTGTTTCATAAATATGTCAGAAGCAGCATTAAAATTTTATGGCAGGCAGCACGGGTCGAGAATAGTACAGTGACTTCACAGCAAGGTACGTCCACCTTAACCCACAACTCGTTAGTCATTGATGGGATTTCTGTGCCTTGTAGCTTCTCGGAAATGAGGGAGCGTTGTAAAAATCTGCATGTTACCAGTTTCTTAAAGTACGACAAGCTGCTCAGAATCGTTAAAAATAAAGTGGTACATCCTTGAGCAGGTGCTGGTTAATACAAGGGTAAAAGAAGAGGGAAATACTGTCCTGTCTGTATATGATTATGTACAGCTTTCATTAGAAGTTAATTGGTGGTCTTGACGGGGAACTTCGGACAGACGTTACCTGAATGTGGCCAAGTGCCTTCCAGTCGCCAAGGCAGTGAACTTCAGCTGGGCTGACACACAGGAGACATCAGCCAGTGCACAGGATAATTTCATTTCACAGCACACACGTGACAGTTCTGGTGATGGTTGCACCTAGACCTTTCGTTGAAGGGTTAATCAATGACTACAAGATATTACAGACATGAATGGGATGGGCTTTTGGTGAGTGTCCATGTCCTGGTGAAAGGGGTCATGGATAACAAACAATGTGATAGAGTCTCACAACGGGTTTACTGGTGAATTTTTACTGGATTTACTGGTGGATTTACAGCCCTGGTTTTTCCTGACTGTGCACAAACCACGTGTGTACCTGTGCACAGACCACGCGTGTACTTCCACACATACCACGCATGTACCTGTGCACAGACCATGTATGTACCTGTGCACAGACCACACGTGTATCTGTGCATAGACAACATCTGTTCCTGTGCCTGCATGTTGCAGATCTCTGCATCTGTCTGTGGGCTGTACCTCTGCTTGCGCACCCTCGCTGCTCCCCGGAAGACACTGCTGCCAGCAGCACAGTCCCCAACATCCCAATAAGGGGCTGCTGATGGCTTCTGGGTACCCTGGCTGGTGGACTGGTGTGTGATGCCCCATCCACTGATGGAGCGACCCCTGCCCCTGCTCCAGTCTGGGTTCTGCCCCCAGGCAGGTTGCTCCGATGGTGTCTGTAGGTAACTGAAGGACATGGGGAGCATTTCAAGGTTCCAGCTGCAGGTTTTTCCTCACGCTTTTGGGGGAGAAATGAGCTGTAACAAGCAAAAGGCGTTTCTCGGTTAGTTCAGGTTTGCTCGAGAAGGTGTTGCTGGTGCCAGCCGTGGCAGCACAGTGCTGCTCACACTGCAGCCACGGTAATTAACAGCTACCACCACGTTTCCTGGCCGTTGTTCCAACGAGCAGTACAGACACTGTCTAATTAGTTGTACAGCATTAATCACCCTGTCTGGACCCTGCCAGTGCTCGTGTGCTCGTGGCCGGCCAGGCTCGCAGCACGTCGCAGCTCCAGGGGCTCTGATAGGCGAAGTGTTTGACATAGTTTTATAATATTGTGTTTAAACAACAGGGTTTGAGGGCTCAGGGCTCTAAGAACTAGAAGTGAAGATTTTTTTCCGTGTAAGGAGTTTTACTTGAAAATCATTTATGAGGGCTGTCTTCTGCTGAAATCTGTCATCACTTTCCATTCCGTCCTCAAAAAAAAATAAAAGGGGAAGTATTAATTGTACAGAAATAATTTCCCCTTTTACAGAAAAAATTTCCCCTTTTCCATTTATGAATAATTTATTCACTTCTTTCCTGTGGGAACAGACAAATCGCTGGACACAACACCAGGGGTCCACAGAATTTCTACTTTATTGCAGAGGATCCTGGGCATTTTGAAAGCCAGTTCTGTTTTTCAAAACTGCTCATTGAAGAGGTTTTCCAAAGCATTTTTTTTTAGTCCCCTTGGGAGATGTTTATTCTTGTGTTAAAGCACCTTCTAACCACCAACCATGCCGGCCCCGCACTGTATGAGCTCAGGGAGGGGGACACGTGATGCTGAGCACCCACCTGTCCTGGCGGCATCCTCCACCTGCCCAGGACCACAGAGGCCAAGTGCCGGGAGGGCGCTGGGCTCCAGGCTAGAGTGAACCCCTGGGAGACTCCCCCCAGCCCTCAGGGGCTCAGCCACCATCCTGGAATGGAAGCCAGAGGCAGGCAGCAAGCTCTGGCTGGGGGTACATGTCAGGGAGGCAGCAAGAATGTGGTGCCTGGTCCATGCCCACTGCCCTTGCTCTGCTCACTGCGGGCGTTTGGCTCTTTGGGGACACAGGAGCCGGGGATGAGGGTCGCCTTGACACCTGAAACACAGGTACGACCTCCCCACCCAGGTTGCTGTTCCCTTCCAGAGGGATCTCTCTGCGGCAGCCGTTGCCCCTATGTCATGGACCCGCAGTTTGTCCCAGCTTGGTTTCTTGAGAAAATTTCCCAGCCCTGCCCTTCAAAGACTGGCCTGTGAACCCTGGGATTTTGAGCAGGTTATTGCACCAGGTATTTTCATTGGGATAAATTGGGTAGAACATGGTGGGGTTTTGCTGTATATGGTGCATTTTCCTGCTCGGCTCCTTCCTGAGGGAACATTGTCTCTGAAGCACAGGTTTTGTTTCAATAGGGCTGTACTTTGGCAAATATTCCCTTTTTTTGTGCTTCTGTTTTCTGCAGCGCATGGGCTGCTTGGTCTAATGCGGGCAGATGAGCAGCCAAGTGTGCTCTGTCCACGGAGCAGGAGGCAGAGCTGTCCATGTCCTTCCTCCTGTGGGACTGAAAAAAAATGTGAGGGACCAGGAGAAGACCAGGCCAATCATGGATGGTCAACCCATGGGATGCTCTTGGTTTCTGGTCGCCCATGTCAAACGCAGCTGATATTGACAGATAGAGGACTAAAAATCACTGATCCCATTGTTTGCTAACGAATGTTAAAATCGGAAGTCCAAGGTTCAATCAAAACCAAAAAATGACAATAAAAATTACTTTGGACTTTGTGGCAAAGATACAACTTGGTTTACAGTTGAGATTTTTGGATTTTTTTTTAGCTTCACTGAACTCAATTTGAAAGGACCATCGCTCTGAATTTAACAGAAAAGGAAAAGATTTGTTTGGAAAACATCTGGTTTTATTAAAAAAATTAAAATCTAGGCTCTGTCAAAGCTGTCTCAAATTTGCAAAGATATTTTAGAGATGTGAAACTACATTTTTGTGTGAAAGTAAGATTTAACTGAAAGGCGTTTCCCAGCTCCTTGTGCATGGAGAAAATGTCTAAAGTAGATTTGTGGGTCTCAGAGGCTGCAGGTTTCCGGGTAGGGCGGTGGTCTTCAGCCCCGCTCCTCACACAGCCAGGCAGGTCATAGCTACTGGGGTAACAATCGTTGTTGGAGTTTGCTGAAGAAATTTACGATCCATGTGATTATTTCCACAAAAGAAAACAATAGAAAACACATAAAAGTCATGAGAATGTAAATATTAAAAAGTTATAGTAAGATCCTTTGCTGCAAGGGGAAGGTTGAGATGCTGGTAGCCCCTGACGTGTGGTTGGTCTAGAGCGGGAGAGGGGTTCACCCATAGGAGCCCAACACAAGGACGAGTACAGCAGATTGCCTTTAAACTTACCCAGGACCCCAGCGAGGAATGGGCAAAGTGTTGCTGTTCCTGGTCAGATGCTGATGTTTGTCCCACAACCTTCCATTCTTGTTTCTTAGGCAGCTGCATTTATTGAACACCATTTCTCCTGGTTTGTTTTTATTTTCATTGAATCACAGAACCACAAGATGGTTTTGGTTGAAAGGACTTTCAAAGCTCACCCAGTCCAACCCCTTGCAATCAGAGCAGGTTGCTCAGAGCCCCAAGGGCCAACCTGACCTGCAATGGTGCCAGGGATGGGACTTCTCCCACCTCTCAGGGCAACCCGGGCCAGTGTCTCACCACCCTCAGCAGAAACAATCTCTCCCTTCTCTCTGGTCTCAATCTCCCTCTGTCAGTTGAACCCATCACCCTTTGTCCTGTCCCAACCGCCCCTGCTGAAAAGCCCCTCCCCAGCTTTTGGACAGGCCCCTTGAAGCACTCAAAGGCCGCACTAAGGTCTCCCCGCAGCCTTCTCGGCTCCTGGCTGAACACCCCCAACTCTCTCCCCTGTCCTCCCAGCAGAGGGGTTCCACTCTCAGGTCATTGCTGAGGCCTCCTGTGGCCCCGCTCCAGCACCTCCATGTCTCTGCTTGCTGCATTCTATGATTCCATGATCATACCGATACAACTGTTCACTTCTGTGGTCCTGATGGCTTCTCCGCGTCTCAAATGCATGTGTAGAAACCTGATATCTGAGAACACACAGCAAGAAGTGTCCAAACATGTCTGCCTTCACATAGCTGAAGGTTGAGATGTACTGGCTCTGGTTCTTCTGACTCATGGGTTCTTCTGAGACTCTGGGGACCAGAGCAACATGTTGAACTTGCAAGTGACATATAAAACTTCTTGGCTGAGTATGCGCTCAATTTTTGCCTTTCAATCCAACGATCCCAGCAGATGGATAACAAGCATGGTCTGTGTTTGCCTGAGCTGCTGGTTTCTGCTGGAGTTAAGTGCCACATGCTCTGAAGAAGACAAGGCTAAAGGACACATTCATTACCTACAGGAAGCGTAGCTGGGGTACTCTGCACGGTGAACAGTGGTCATGCAGTGACATTGGTCAGGTGTTCTCCATCCTGGGATAGTTTTGTGCCTTGGCTGGACATGGCCCCTGCTTTGAGCACCAACTCCATCCTTTTGGTGGGAGGAGGGAGGTTTCCAGCACCCTCCTGCCCCACCACCAGCACCGGTGCATGGAGCTACCTCCCCCATCCCCTGCTCAGGCAGTTTGAAAGACACTGTGAAATGTCTTTCCTCATCTCTTGGCTACTGAGATTTTTAAGCTCAGTTTCTCTGAGCACTTTCTCGCTCTCCAGTTTCTCTGCATATCACAAAGGAAACTTAACCTTAAAACCACAGAGGCTGGTGAATGTGACAATCCCCAGAGGGAAGTGCTGCAGCACAGGTGACACTGTTTTGCCAGTGGCAGAGGGTCCATCCACAACCATCCGACTCCGTTTGCAGCCACCCCTGGGACTCACCCCACAAACGAGGGGGCTGTGCCTCTGTCCCACCATCCTGGGGTGGAGTGAATACATCTCCGAGGGCTTGCAACAGTGTTCCTGGGAGTTGCTCCTCCTTCCACCCTGCACCTCTGCCTCTGGGGGTGACAAAAGGGTCAGACCCCTTTTGGGTTACAGCCGTGTAAAGCATCAGGGCAACGTGGAGCCAGGTTTGCAGCAAGAGGTGGGCTCGGCCCAGCAGATGCTGTTGGCTTGGTATCTTTTTGTGCCGGTGATGTGGGGATGGTTCAGGAGGGGTCTCACCATGTCACATGAAGGAGGAACGGGTCCAATGGCCACCCCTTCCCACGGTGCAGGCATGTGCCACATGCCACAGGCGCACAGGTCCGTGGGCAGCTGATTCGTCATGTTTTTGAACCGGCCAAGGGCTGAGCAGCACTATCAAGAAGAGCAGCTGATGGGCCCTGGAATATCTGGTGGAAATCACAAGGCGTTCATGCGGTGTTCATTCATCTGCCTTAGTTCCACTTATGGCTGTACCATTTGTCTGCCCAAGTGGTGGTAGTAGAAGGGCTTGAGACTTTCTCCCCCAGTTCTCCTTTTCCCCTCCCCTCTCTTGTATTTCTTTTCTCTCATTTTCCTTCCCCCCCACCCTCTTCTCTCCCTCTGCTTTTTTTTTTTTTCACTGCAAGGCTGATGGATATGCAGAGTATGTTAAGAAGCAAGCAATACTGTCACCGAGCTGATGGTGCTCAGTGACTCCTTGAGCTCCTGGCTGGTCTGTACTGCAGGAGCTTGACACCCTGACCACTGAGGCATAAAAAACAGAGAATTGGAAGCCTCAGCCTGACAGGCACCGGAGCATCCCCCAGAGAGGGTCCTCGATGTGTGTCTGTGTGTGCGAGTGTGGGGAGGAGGGCAGTGGGGATGGTGGGGGAGGAGAGCGAGGCAGGAGAGGATGAAACAATGAAATGTCAGCCCGTTCCCACCCGCAGCCCTGCTGCAGTGCTGATGAGCGTTGAGAAAGCGCTGCTGCCCGCCCGGCAATGTGCACGACTATAGGATGGACTGGGTCCAGGCAGCCTCAGGAAGATGGGAGAGGGGAGAGAGAGAGGGTGGTGGGACAGCTGAAAGGGAGGGGTTGTCCTGTCCTCGAGTGGGATGCATGCCCTCCCTTGGTGCGTGGCTCTCGTGGGTGTTTGGCAGCTCATGCAAAGCCTGGGAGGAGCTGGGCAGGCTCCTCTGCGCACCCTGTGCAAGCAGGGGGATCGGGGTCTGTCCTGCTGTCCTGACCACACTGTCCCTCTGTCTGTGCACAGTGCAGCTCCTGGGGAGAACGTGGCAGCAACTCACTCCCATCAGCTTTCATATGTCATGTGTCACATCACACAGCTGTTTTGAGCCAGTAAAACAGGGCTGTATCTGTGCATTTCTAGCTGCCCCATGGAAGGGAAGACATGAAACTACTGGGGAAGGTGGTGTCGAGCCCCGCCCTGCAGAATAGGCTCCCCCAGGGTGAAGGGACTCCAGTACATACTGGAAGGAGGATCTGGCCGTGAGCCTTCAAGGACTGGGTGTCACTCAGCTGTGAAGTTACCAGCCAGTTTGCTGCCCATGTGCTTCGCAGGCTTGGGGAAACACCAGTAGAGCAGAGCTGGGTCAGAGACCTACTAGAAGCCAAGGGGCTTTGGGAACACGATGTGAGCTGGGAGGACTCTGGCTGAGCAGGCAGCATCACATGTGGTGGTGAGAAGGCAGGAGAAGGGCCCAGAGAGAGCTGCTGTGTTCTGCAGGAGGGAGCTTGCTCCCTGGATAATTAAAAGGCAATGGGGATGCCTTTGCCAGTGGTTCTGGTACTTTGGGTAGCTCCTGGCATCTCTTCTGGCTTCGCCGTCTTCACTGTTTGAGAATGGGCACTGTGATAAAGGTAACCTCCAGGTCCTGAAGTCATCTAGCACTCATAAGGACAGGGAGCAGAGAGGAATTGTAGATACGATGTACCATTGTTAACTGTTGGTCTTGATGATCTTAAAGGTCTCTTCCAACCAAAACAATTCTGCATTTCTATGACTCTATGACTCTATGACTCTATGATTCTAGTTCACTGGAAAGAAACAGCTCCATTTTCCATGGCTCATGGTGAATTACTGCCAATCTGTAGAGGCAGTAATGAAACCTGATCTGAGATGGTGAAGAAATGTGGTCAGCAGAGCAAGGTGTGCTGAGCGTGGAAGTGCTTGCTGCTGCTTGGCTTCAGACCTTGTCTTGTTGCCCTGTCTGTGGATGCTGGGTGGTGGTGGGAAAGGATGTGAATGCTGAGTGGTAGTGGTGGGTGCAATCCTGTGGGTCTGAAGAGCTATGGAGAACCAGGAAGGGCTGTTAACTGAGACGCCCTGGTGTAGACCAGTGATGGGTAGCTCTTGCTGTCAGCACGTTCAGTGTGTTTTCTGGTGTTCTCTGGTGTAGGCTGAGATGCAGCTTGATTCTAGTGAAGTAGCATCATGTGGAGACCAAACTAGCTTGGACCCGACCCTATATTTTGACAGCAACCTGTGTTACTTATGTATTGGCAGAGAATACCTCTGCAGGCAGCCGCAGCAGCTGCCAGGACCTCTCAGCTATTGCAGCCCACCAGGCCAGGAGCTCCCTCGGGCCAGCGGCACCACCCCACCGGTCATCCATTCCCCTGGGGCCAGCAACTCGCCTGACCTGTGTCCTGAGCAATGAAGTCATTCACGGGCCTGGGAATCCAGATGTGGTCCCCAGGGTGCATCTGTGGGTCATGCTGGCTGTGAGTGCTGAGCCTGGGAAGGTGGGACATGGCATCAAGGGTCTGGGGTAAAGGCAGACCCTGGGTACGGGGCAGGGGCAGCACCAGCGCTGAGGACCAGAACAAGGGAAGGTCACAGTAAGCATCTTCTGCTGCAGCCTGGCAGCCCTCTCCTCCTGCTGTAGGGAATCTCCTTTTTCTCCTGCCATGCTGTTTTGTCCATGTGTCTATTTGTGTATAGGAGAAGGAGAAGACGAGGATGAAAAATGAGAGGAGGAGAGCAGGAGACTGTCATTTGTGGAAGATTTCCTAATAAATCAGCAGCAGTGTTGGTATTTGCATGGTGGTCAAGCCGGGTGCCCGGCCCAGGGTCAGAGCCCCATGGTGCAAAGCTCTGTCCTGAAGAGCTTGCAGCTGAAGATGAAACAGAAGGTGACATGTGAAGAGAGCAAACAGATGGGGAGAGCGGGAGCTGGTGAGGAGATAAATAGCGACAACTATTTGAGCCTTTTTTGTGCCTTTGTCTAGAGGGTTTCAAAGCCACCTGAAACTGAGGCAAGAATCCCCCTCCTTGGGTTGCAATAATGGATGGACACATGGAATCAAGACTGTGTTCTCTAGGAGATCAGCTGGTTCATCTTCTGCCAGCAAAGACCTTTCCTGAGCAGTCCTGTCCTTGTCTTGACTTTCTTCACCTGAGCACTGCAGGGTCATGGAGGCAAGGGCCAGCCCTGTTGGTGTGTCCCAGCATCCTCTACATTGCTGCTTGCTGCTGACTCATGCAGCACAGACTGCCTGAGAAAATCCTACCAGCCCAGCAGACCTGGGCTGCAGCATGAGAAGGGCGTGTAAAAGATGGCTGCACCCATTTATTTAATGATTTGCCCGCCCATATCGCCCTTCCTCATGGAGGGTGGCCAGCAGAGCTTTTACTAAGGACAGCCCTGGACCACAGCACACGCTGAAGATTTCATTCCCCTCCCAATCGTAACTGTGGTCTCAAATCAAATGATCTTCTGTTTTGTTTTTTTCTCTTTAACTTAGGGAGCGAGTTTTCTGGGAGCCCATACAGCCACCCACAATATTCCACGTACAATGACTCCTGGAGGTTTCCCAACCCTGGACTCCTGGGTAAGTTGCCATCCCCACCTTGGGGCCTCATTTGCAACCTGTCAGCAATTGTCCACCACTGGGGTGGGCAGTGTCCTGGTGAGGTCCTAAGTCCCTACACTCAGCCCCCATGAAGGTCTCCATCGAGGTGCACAACTGCTCTTAGTTCCCTTTGCCAACAAGAAGCCTTATGGCCAAACCTCTTGTCTTCCCATTTCTACCCCATAAAACCCGCCCAGAGACACGTGGTGTTGCTGGAAGGCAGGATCCCCATTTGGGTTTTTTTTGAGGGTAAGGAAAATCTTGGTCTGCCACATTGCTTATGGCCGGACGTGAGCCCCATCACTCTCCATGCTGCTTGTTCCAGCACTTCCCATTTTTCCCCAACCTTGTGTTGCATTTGCTCCCCAGTTGTGCGTGCTTGCAGGATCTGTCCCTCCTCCGCAAGGGACCACTGTGCCTGCGCAGCCTCACTGATGCCGGCACAGTCTCTACAAGCAGCAGGGGGCAGGAGCCCCATGACTTGTGCCGGATCATGGCCCTCGTGTGAAGGATAAACATAATCCATTTTACACCACTGTCAAAAGCTGGCCCACTTTGACCTTATGTACATGTAGCATGCAGTAATTAGAATTTTTCCCTGCATAATTTGCATGGATGAAGTAAGTAAAATACCAATTAATTGTCATCTCTCAACACAGGAGTAGCATGCCTTGGAGATTTCCAGATTTATGGATGACAGGGCTGTTATATGTGACCTCCAGCAGCGAAATAATTTTGAATTTTTGTCATACTTTTTTCATCCAGTTTCTTTGTTTTAAGTAATTGAGTCCCCATGTAATTGAGCCACCCAGGCTGTATTCATCATGGTTCTTGTCCTTAAACAAATCCTAGGGGAGCAATAGACAGCCTCTGCCTCTCGTGCCATGGTGCTGGTATAATACTGCTATTTGCTGTGCCACATTTAAGGGTTTGTTAGCACTTCCGTCATAAATCAGCGGGCAGATCTCCGGCTAATATGGATGGCCATAACTGCACAAAGCCAGGGGAGCCCCCGAGCTTAAACCTGCAGTTTCCATGGCCACAGCCGACAGCACCCGTGGGATTTTGGCTTGGCCATATGGGGAAGATGCTTTAGCCAGGGGGAAGAGCGTGTGCCATGCTTTCCTCATTCCTGATTTTGCAGCTCCTTTAGAAGCAGAGATCTGCTTTAGCCAAGTCCTGCTGCACGGTCAAGCCCTGGAAACCAGGTTTTGGGTGGCTTTTTAGATTTTGCTTGCAAACTGGTAAAGAAACTGGCATGATATTAAAAATCAATGAAAACCCAGCCCCAATCATGGAGAGAGGGCTTTTGGTGAGGGTCCTGGGCTGCACACCCTGCTCCTGCCTGTGGGTATGAGAGGACATCCATACTGGAGCCATCCTGGAGCTCTGCGCTGCCCGACAGGGATGGACAGAGTCCCTTCAACTCTGGTTCAAAGACCCGCTTGGCTTTTTGTTTGAGATGAGTTCTGAGCATGCTGGCCAGGGTGCAGGGCAGGGTACATCCCCATGGTGCCCCAAAGCTGGGCAGGTCTGGGTCAGGAGAAGACTTTAAAGCAGGGGCTGTTCAGGAGACAGTCGCTTGCTGCCAAGACACATTTACCTGTGCCATCCCCTTTTTTGTCCTGTTCTTCCTCTTTTTCTCATATCATTTTTCTGGATGATACAGTTTGGGGGCAAATTCCGTCTCATCTTTGGCTGCGTGGGAGCTGCACCGCATGAGCACACCTGAAAGCCAAGGCTTGTGACTCAGGCTGGCGAGGATTTCTGCAACAGTATTGACTCAGCAGCATGCTGTGAACATGTGTTTAAATGTAGGGAGGGCAAAAAGATCTGGATGCTGTTGTTTTCCTTCAGAAACTGCGGCTGTATTGAAATTGAAATGTTTCACAGTATTATGACAGCAATGGTGGCATTTTTTGCTGGCGGGAGTTGTGGAAATGTATTACCTTGTCTCCTTCGTTTTCATCAAGAATACTTTGTTTTGGTCCTTTCAAAATCTTCTGTTCCAGTAAACACGGTCACTGTACCAATGAGGTTCTATGGCTTTGGGTGCGCAGTGACTGGTTTGGAGTTAAGGGAAGTTTTGATGCATCAAAAAGAATAAAGAAATGGGAATATTTCTTTGGCAGCAAGTCCTAAGTATGAACTGACCATTCCAGTTCAGCCTGGTCATAAAACTGGTAGTACTGAAGTTTCCTTGAGGGGAAACCTGGTCGTCTGACCTCTGGTAGTTTTCAACAGGCTCAACAGAGCCTGTTCCCTCTGCTCCTGCCATTGCTGCAGGAATCTCTGAGCTGGTTGAGGGCTGGTGCAGCCTGTGGCTGCAGCTCGAATGCCCCATGGTGGCCCACAGTGTCTGGTGAGGCCTTGGTGAGCAGAACTGTGGGATCCCTTTCCATTTCAATCCTCTCTGTCAGAAAAGCACTGGAAGCAAAATGGCAGTCACTTTGGAATGGCATTTATGAGGAGTCAACATCACCCCCCATGGGCATTGCAAGGGTTCGTGACCCAATGTGTGGTTTGGGAAGCCTAGCCCCCCTGCCCATGGTGCGCAGTGCTGGAGGACCAGGCCATGAGCTGGAGACACTCCAAGGTCCAGAATGTGTCTATGCTCAACCATAGGGTGCAGGTCGGACACGTCTCTTCCCCCTCAGAGATCCCGCTTACCCATAGCTCTGCCACCATCCCCAGAAACCTGATCTGCCCTCCCTTCTCCCTAGGTGCCTGTTAACCCCACTGGTAATTCAGGGCAAGTAGGAATCTGTGGCAGAGCCTTAAAATTCTGCTCCAGGTCTCCTTGCACATGCAGAGGCTCTGTGTGATGAGCCCGGGCACCTGCAGTGGAGAGGAGGTTAATTTAAACTATATCCAGGATGCTTCCACTCTCCTCAGGAGGATACGTGAGCGTGTTCAGTAATTCTCTTCTGAGAACAAGCTTTAGCAGTATCAGCCTCAAAGCAGAAACCTTGACAAAATTAATCAGGACTGGTACATGGACTGACACAGTTTGTTTTACTAAGTCCTGCTCCCTTCACCAAGATGAACGTGTAAGCACTTAACAGCACCGTCCTTCAATTAATTCCTGTGCTGGCGAGGAAGAATTGCACCGCGGTGATCATACCGGGCTGAGACCCAAGAAAGAGGAGCTGAAAGGAGAGAAGCGTGATTTCCAAGAGGCAGGAAGAAGGGATTCCTGGGTTGAAAAATGATCTTTGGGGAGACTACATAAATGAGAACAGAGAGATGAGAACAGTGAAAAGGCTTTGGTCATTAGTCCCCAGTCTTGTCTGGTGAATGTGAGAGGCGTGAGATGGTGTCTCCACAGCAAGGCAGGACCATGCTCTTGGTAAGCAGAGCAGCTGTCTGGATCCACCTGCTTCCCATTGCCCCTGAGCTCTACCCTTGCTCCGGTGCTCACCACTCCTCTGCACCGGCCAACCCACCCCCATCTGCCCCAGCTGGTGCTGGAGTTGGTGCAAATGGGTGACTCGGCCCTTTCCAGGGCACCCCAAATATCATGCCCCATAGCTTTTGTGGAAGGGGAGACAACCAAGCCGCAGTCCTGGGTTGATGGGCCGAGGCTGGTGGTCTGAGGTTCAACCAGACCAAGTGCTGAGTCCTGCCCCTGGGCCATCCCAACCCCCGGCAACTCTCCAGGCTGGAGGAAGAGCAGCTGGAAACTACCCGGGGAAAAGGACCTGGGGGTGTTGTTGACAGCAGCTGAAGAGGAGACAGCAGTGTGCCCAGGTGGCCAAGAAGGCCAATGGCATCTGGGCTTGTACCAGTGCTGGTGTGGCCAGCAGGACCAGGGCAGGGATCATCCCCCTCTACTGGGGGAGGCTGCCTCTTGAATCCTTGGTTCAGCTTTGGCCCCTCCCTCCAAGAAGGACCTTGAGGGGCTGGAGTGTGTCCAGAGAAGGGCAACAAAGCTGGTGCAGGGTCTGGAGCACAAGTGCGCTGAGGAGAGGCTGAGGGACCTGGGCGGGTTGAGCCTAGAGAAAAGGAGGCTCAGGGGAGACCTTCTGGCTTTTGACAACACTGACATGAGGCTGGAGTGAGGCGGGGATCAGTCTCTTCTCCCCAGGAACAAGTGACAGGATGAGAGGAACCAGCCTCCAGTTGTTCCAAGGGAGGTTGAGGTTGACCCTGAGGAACCATTTCTTCCCTGCTGGGGTTGTCCAAGCCTGTCCCAGGCTGCCCATGGCAGTAATGGAGTCCCCATCCCTGGAGGGGTTTTTCAGCTGTGTGGAGGTGGTGCTGAGGGCCAGGGGTCAGTCGTGACCTGGCAGTGCTGGGGGAACGAGTGGACGAGGAGCTGAAAGCTTTCTTCCAACCAAAGTGATCCTATGATTCCGTGATTCTAACACACACTACAAGTGGAGAACAGTAACACCATCTAATGAAGAAATATGATTCAATTTCCTGCTGCCTTGTTGCAATAACTTCTGTACTATATTTGCTCATTGCATTTGGCTTGACGCTGATTGCAACAGGTTTTGTTTGACATAGTGTCCCTGCTCCCACCTGGACACAGTCCCTGCATGCTGGCCTGGTGGGGTTTGACTGCACCATCACGGTGCCACAGCTGCGGGTGTCGTCACAACGTCATGCAAGGGTAGGGCTAGGAGCCGGTCAATTGGAATTGGATTCAGCTCTTCTGTGGGTTCTGGTGGAAAGATTAGAGAACAAGTAGGCACCAGAAATGACTGTGTCAAGAAATAAATTGGTGGTCATATGAATTAGCAAGGAAAAATGACAGGAAGACAGACAAGTCTGTTCTGGATGGGGCCATGGTGACAGGGAGAAAGAGTGAATGCTTTGCAATGTGATGTTTTAATTTTTCACTTTAAATACAAGCTTTTTTGATTTCAGTGCTGGAAGGCAAACTGGAAAATCACACTTGAGAGAGGTGTAAGGCCTGTGGAAAGCATGACAGAAATATCACTCTTTGGTAGCTGCACTGAGTCAGAACAGCAGTGGAGGAAGAAGGAGTGGGAAAGCGAAAGCCCTGACCACAACAAGACCCCCTTTACCCCAAAACCTCAGGAAGCTCTGCATCCAGCGCCGGTGGGACCCATGCATTGCTCTGAGGGTCAGCATGAAATTGTTTGGCACCACTGGATCCCTTCCCTGGTTTTTCCACCCCTCTGCCTGAGCTGAGCTGCCATGGCCTGTGACAGTGCTGGCAGGGACCAGGGTCTCCGCTGATGGTCATGGCTGGAAGCTGGGCACCACCACCCACTGCTCCCTATTGACCTCCTGGTGCTGCGGTGGGTGAGGACAGCAGTTCCACCCGGCTCTTTGGGGGCCTGTGAGGTGTTTTACCCGAAGGTGCTGGCTGCTCCACAGGGGGAGATGATTCCCAAGGACTCCCAGGCAGCAGGAATGGCCATGAGGGGGACACGAACTGACAAACTGAGCACAGCCCCCAGTTCACTGGCTACAGAGAACATCTCCAAATCCCCAGCTAGACATGGCACAATCTGGTGAGCTGCTCAGTTTGCCTTTGCTCATTCAAAGTTTGCCTTTGCCTCATTTGGCCAGAGAAGGCTACCATGGTTTTAATTGCTTGAGTTTGGTTGGGCTACACAATTTACAGCAGTTTATTTTAGGCTACCCATGAAAACAGTGTTCACCGTCCTTACAAAGCTTTCCGGTATTCTCCTCTGTGAAATACGGTTCCAGAGGCTGGGGCTTGTTAACCCGATGTCAGTTATCTGGAAGAGAAGCATCCATCCAGACCAGGACAGCAGCTGTGGTGCCCTCAGCAGATAATACAAAGCTGTCAGCTCTGCACTTACACAAGCGTAAATGGGATGACGACCCTCTGAGGGATTCTGCTTTGCCTCCATTGATTATGGCATAAAATACTTACCTTCTAGTCAATAAACCTTGGTGAGATGGCCTCCTGCCTAAAAGTTCTGCCAACAGCTTTGCAAGTGGACAGCACAGACGCACGCTATGTAGAAGGTCCAGTCCTGTCACAGCACTGATAGATGCAGAAGCCATGTTCCCACAGCCAAGCCCCATCGTTTGTGACCCATCGGGTCACACAGTGGTAGGTATCTGATCACAAGGAAGAAGCTTCTTCTTCATGGCTGTGTTGAGGAGTGCACTGCATGTGCTGTGCAGTAGCAGACATGAGCTGAGCTCTGTTTCTCAGATGCGTTTGCTTGTGCTCCATCGGAAATTAGCAAGAGGTGGCTGGTGGTGAAGCCTGAGCTGATTTCCTGACGTGGCACTCGGGACTTAAGCAGCTTACAAGAAACAGGTGGGCTTGTCCATGAGATGGAACCCAGTGGATCCACAACAGCGAGGTAGGGTGGAAGAGCCCATCCTTTCAGGAGATGTTTCAGTTGGTGGGGCTGTGTGCTCTTGGACAAATGATCTCTCCAGGCAGCTCACCAAGGGCACTTTGGGAAGAAGGAGAAGAAGACTGGGTGTGTTGCAATTATACCACCATCTTGAGCCAATGGTTAACAGTAAATGTCCCTGGGCTTCCTCTCAGAGCCTGGTGATCGGATTCTTGCACTGTGCTGAGGCTTTTGAGCCAGCAGACCTCAAGTGATCACTCTGGTTGTTCTGAAAAGCAAAGCCTTCAGCTGGAGGCCAGGAGTTGGAGGTTCCTTAGCTCGGTAGAGAGCAGATGACAAGTGGCACAGGGCTGTCTGGTTGTCCTTCTTGCTTCAGAGGGTGTGTTGAGGCCATGGGGACCATGGTGGTGAGACAGCCAAGACACTGCCATCTCATCCTGCGCCCAGGTGTTCGGCAGCCATTGGACCTGCTGGAGCAGGGTTTGCTAGAGTCTGGGGTGGCCAACAACGCACCTTTGGCTTTGCTATCACTGATGCTTTCCTGAGGGGTCCACAGGCCCCACTGAGGTCTAGTGGCACCACCTTCTCCTAGAGGGGCCTGCTCCTCTGCCTCGCTGAAGCTGCAGAAGTTATGCCCTCTGTGACAGTCATGTCCCTAATCATGAGGACCCTGTCTGCCAGGCCACTGTCCCAAGTGCGGTAAAGGCAGGGAGTTCAGGAATGGCTGGCAGCTCCTGGATAGGGTCATTCATGACACCAGACCATACAGCCCAGCATCCTTCAGAGCCATTCCTTATGTTGGCTTTTTGTCACTCCTCCAAACCTATCTGAGGGTCTTAGACACATATGTGAGAGTGAGTTCTTCCAAGGTACTTCTTCCATGCTTCAGTGTGTCTTGCATCTCGTGCATGTGACACTGCTGATGACCTGGAGACCAAACTGGTAGGATCTTGAAAATTTATTTGTCCAACTATTTTCTTACACCAAACCAGAGTTGTTTTCCTGTCTCAGGCACCTGGTAGGTATTTCATAGTTGGTGCTCTCTGGACAGATTGGTATCTCTCCAGATACATCTGAAGTCAAAGACTCTTCCTCATCCAAGCAAACAGTGCAGGTTCTGGGTGATCCTTTGATGATGACCCAGTTTATTAGCACTTGCCCTGCAGGGCAGAAGATCCATTACCGATGTTTTTCAGGCCTTCTCTTGTTAGATGGCAGGCATCAACCTGCCCAGCTTTAAGCCCCACCCATATGGTTCGTTCAGATGTGTAATACCTGCATTCAATAAAAAAATAGAGCATAAATTTGATCTGTTTGAGGCTTAAGTGTCCATTTCAAAAGCTGTGATATGGAGCATCAGATACTCCATTGGATGAGGTATTGAAGGGGCCTGTCCGAAAGCTGGGGAGGGGCTTTTCAGCAGGGGCTATTGGGACAGGACAAGGGGTGATGGGTTCAACTGACAGAGGGAGTCTGACACCAGAGAGAAGGGAGAAAATATGTCTGCTGAGAAACTGTCTGCTGAGAGTGGTGGGCCCAGGTTGCCCCGAGAGGTGGGAGGAGCCCCATCCCTGGCACCATTGCAGGTCAGGTTGGCCCCTGGGGCTCTGACCACCCTGCTCTAGTTGCAGATGTCCCTGCTCCCTGCAGGGGGATTGGAGTGGGTGAGCTTTGAAGGCTCCTTGCAACCCAAACGGTTGTGTATTTATGATTCTATGGTTCTGTGATTGTTCACTGGAGGTAGTTGTAAACTACTTTCTGCGTTCAATTTCATTACCAAGAGAAAGTCACCAATATTTTCCATAGACAATTTTTTTGCCCGATGAATGTATTAGATGCTGAAGGACTCTTCCTGGCCAGGCAGAGGCTGGTGCAGTAGTGTGATCCCAAAGCAAATCTGGTAGCAGAAACTTGATATTTTGTTCTGGAGCTCCAGGGTCACTGCCAGAGCTAATCAAAATCTGGCTATGCCCTGATAGAAGTGGTTCAACAAAAACAGAAGTTGTTGAGTGAAGCATGTTGAATCCCTTGGGGTTCATCCTCCTCCCAAAAGGAGGGGAAAATTAAATCAGAGAAGTCTGAATGTGGCGGTGGGTTGGGGCTGGAACATTTTGTCATCCCATTCTGAAGAGTAACTCACGTTTTTGGTGAAGTAAATGAAACTCATGTTTTGAGTGGAGAAACGGAACCACGTCTCCGACATCCGGCAGAAATGCAAAGCAACGGTAGCACTGTTCTCATGCAAAATGCATGAATGTGATTTTTATTCCAATTACCCGGCCCTCATTGCTGGGAGCCTAAGCTCATGCTGGAGAATCCGGTCTCTGCTGCGTCGGCACCCTGCAAGCTGGCACCTTTCCACCTTTGTCTTCCTCATGGCCGTCTCCTTTCTCGCAGGCTCCCCGTACTACTACAGCGCTGCAGCCCGTGGAGCAGCCCCGCCAGCGGCCGCCGCCTACGACCGACACTGACGCCGGAGCCCGGCGCGCCGGCCGGCACCGACCGCACGCACCGCCTGGCACAACCGCGACGAGTCAACCTTGCTGCACCCACCCATGCCAGCCACACCGCCGGGGAAGCAGCAGGTCCCTAGTAGGAACATGCTTATTGATGTTTTGCTCTTTAAACTTTGTGAATGGATCATTGCTGTATTGTCGAATCTGGTCGCGTTTGCCAGGTCTCAAGTCAAACAGGAGGTAGAGTTTCTCCTGGCGCTCTGTGCGATGAAGAACGCATGGTAGCTTCACGTCTTTCGCAGCCGGCCGGCTACTGCTTTAATCGCCTGTGGGTGCCACGGCTGTATCTGGGGATAAGGAAGAGGTGTGAGCAGCCCCCCTCGGGGCAGCTTCCTCTTGCTGCACACTGAAACACGCTGTGAGACTCAAGGCAATTTTCTTTCTTTTTTTTTTTTTGGTGGCAAAAGAAAAATATCAGTCTGCTCAATTTTACACAAGCACCACTGTAAATACTGGCTTGTTCGTGTCACTATAAGAGTGGCTTAAGCATAAGCAGCAACGTTGTACAAATACGAACAAAAAACGCATCTGTAAAATGTGTTTTGAAACTGGTGCACTGATTCAAAGAATTCTGTAAGCTTTAAGCAACTTTGAACCAGGTTAACACTCATTGTGGCTGTATTTCAGGCTGACGTTAATTCTGTGCAGAGCACCTGACAGTCGCGTGTAATAACGCTACACGCTGGTTTCAAACACTGGAAAGACATGGGCAGTTTTGTGACACTTTACTGCTTAATATTCATTTATGTTCATTTGTCATCATAATGAGCACTGAAACGAATTCTCTGGTTTCGAGTTCAGCAGCATCCAAGAAGGAATTCCGAGATAATAGTTGACACCTTGCGTACATCTCAATAGGCTGTGTGCTAAAACCCCGAGAGGAAGGGGGAGAAGTGCCACAGTGGTGATTTTTGAGGAACAGACGCCTTGAGCAGCATGTTCCGAGTGCAAGGGCAGCCACACATGCCTTCTGAGGCCAACCGGAGAGGATGGCACTCATCTGGGGGCTCTGTACGCTTCCATGAAGGCTTTTCAAATTCAACCTGCCGTAGTCCAGATGTGCACTGGGGGCAAGGGTTGCCCCGTTAATTCCATGTTTCTTCCCTCCCGCTCAGAGAGGGAGCACTAACAGTGACATGTCCTTCAATGTGCGGCTTCCTGGGGCTAATGAAGAGAGGAAAGTGGCTGCAAACCACCTGCTAAGCAGCTACACTGATCCCTGCCACTTCTCGGAGCCAGGAATATTGCTGATTTCTCCCTGCAGCCTCCCTCTGCCCCAGGCCAAGAAGCAGACAACCTCAGTCATGTATGCATGATGGCATGACCCCATCCCCTCCTCCCCATCCCCTCATCCTGAAGGGCAGTGGAGAAGCTCCCTGGCTGTGGTGAGATGAAGATCTGGCCATAGGCTCCTTACTTCCAACCCAGCCATCCTCACCCATCCAGAGCAGCGCAGGCACTGCAGAGGGGTCGTGTTGGTGCTTGCTTGTGTGTCTCCCATGGCTGAAGAAGGGCTGTTGGTGTCAAACCTGAGATGTGTTCCCATGGATGAACATTGAAGTACAAATACTTGCTTCCAAGTGTAGAAGCATTTCTCTCAAATGGCAGCTCCTGAGTTAACACTCTGCTCTTTCCTCCCTCCACACCTCATTGCTTCTGCTGCGTGTCTGGTGTCATTAGTGGCCACTGACCCTTTGAGAAGTTCTCTCTCCAACTCCAGTGGCATCTTCTCATGCTATGGAAACGCTGCCATCTCTTTGAAGGGCAGTTGTGTTTGGATCCTCAAAAGCCATGGAGGTACCCAGGTCCCACCGGCTCAATGACATTTCAGTGAGATGTTGACAGAGTCCATCAAGGATCTTGGCCAGAGCCCTTCAAACTGTGTCCCTAACCCAGAAGTAAGTTTTTTGTGACAAACTTAGTAGTGAGAGAAGTCCTGCTTTTCATCTTTCAACAATTAATAGCTGATACACTCCCATTTTTAACTGAAGACAAATAATAGCACGGACAGTTTACACAGGGAACATTCTGAAGCATTGCTTTGGTGTCGTCCCTTCCTGAGCACCCTGCAGTTCCTTGCATTGTGGTGACAAAGCTGCAAGGAGCGTTTCTGTCCCTTGATGCTGGTCTTATGGGAAGTCCACATGAGCCCCTGACCGAAGGGTGCACGTTGTCTGCTCCCTGAGCGTGCTCACCTTCTCTGCATGCTCAGAGATGAGGCCGTCCAGTACCTTGGCTGAAGAGAAAAGGAACAAGGGTTTGACTGCGGGCAGTGAAGGTGCAGGTGATGGCTCCAGAGCACAGATGGGCTGAGCTACACCATCTACAGAGACACCATCTGCTTGGTGACCAGGCTGGGCTAAACAAGTCCTTCTGTCCGCCCAGTGAGGAACAGCAGCTCCCGTTGATGGCACGTGGGTCCTTCACCCACTTTGCATACTGCATACATGTTTCTTCATTTGTTTCCTCAGTGGCTTGTGTGACATACGCTAATTCAGATGACATTGAGAAGACTAAACACGACACTTTGGCAGTTGTTGTCATGCTCAGATTGGCAGCACTTGCAGTTTGTCTTAGGAAAGGCATGGGGGATGTATTTCCCCCGAAGATGCTTCTGGATGAAGTGACCCAACGTGCTCAGGCCTAGCTGGCCCTATGGTTTTTATTAGGATTTCCTGAGGCTGGCCCTTGGCCAGAGCCATTCTGCTGGGCATGGTGCTGGGCTCCATCCCACTGGCCAGGGGTGCAGGCAGCGTTGGGGCGGGTGCACCAGCCATGCACTGGTCCCGGTCAGAGCCGCGAAGGGAAACCCCAAGCTCCCATCCTTGCACGTGTGCCTGATCCACCTCCCCAAACATGGCAGCCATGGCTCACTCGTGTCTGCTGGGACTGCAAGAAAGGCCAGTAAGATCTGGCCCACTGAGTATACACGCTGTACTTCCGGAAAAGACACTTCTTGACTGTACTTCCTCTTTCAGAGACTATTTCACCTGAGCTTTACAAACTGCTTTCCTTAGGAGGCCTGGACCTTCTGTCCACCGTCTTCATCACAGGATCCTCCTCCCTGGGGAGCATCTTTGAAAGGCACTGCTGGCAGAAAGTGGTCCTCGGGGATGGCAGGGAGTTACCCTGTCTTCTGCGGCCCCTCCATTTCATGGGGGGTCACTGGGTGAGGTGGAAACTGGAAGCAAATGACCCTTGGGGCTGTAAGGAGGGGAGAGAGCAAGACCAGGATGGGGATTTGGGATGCTCGGCCTGCCCTTTGCTCAGGCAGGATGCCCCGTAGCTCAGCACATCATTGCTAGACCCTTGCTGAAGTGAGCCCCATGAAGTGCCTTTAGGCAGTTTCAGCACTGAGCTCTGTGACAGGCTCGGCTGGACAGAGGGTTTTCCAGCAGCGTGTCCAGCGGTGAATCCATCAGGTAGAGGCTGAGACGTGAAACCTGAGAGATGGAGCTGGAAAATTCTGCTGTAAGACTGAGTCAACGGAGGCCATGAGCCAGGGTGACAGGGACTGACTTGCTGAGGAAACCCTCAGTCCAACGCTGTGAGAGTAGGACTGTGAAGACGAGAAAAACCACAGTGGGCATTGGGTTTTCTTCACATCTGTGTCCGAAGGTTCAATGATGGAGGTGTTATTGTTAGGCAGCTCCACTGACTGCGGAGCTCGGGATGTCTCAGGACCGGATCTGCAGACCGAAAGCTTTGTTTGTTCACTGTCAAACCAGGAAAATGCTCTGGGCCCTGGATCATGGGTCCGGGGAGCACACGTGGATTCAGTGACGCAGAGACATCCCAGCAGTGCTCTGACCATGCCGGGACTGCAGGTGTCAGGGCAGCCTCAGTGCTCATGGTGCTCGGGAAGGAGACAGCAAGGGAAATAGGAGGAAAAGAAACAGGCCGGGAGGTGGTTTTGGGAGGAAATCTTGTCTGACTGGGGAGGGATGGTGCATGGAGCACCCATCACCCCTCCTGGGCTCCCTGCAGCCGAGTCCTCGGCGCTGTGGTGCGAGGGCAGCACAATGGGTCCCCTGTGCTGGGTGCCAGCAGCTGCTCACTGCTGATAAATGCTCTGCTGTGCCCAGTCTTAACTGATGGGGTTGTATTCCTTTTCTTACTTTCTTTAATTTACCTGTTCTGCATGTCCTTCAGCATGGGGGAGAGGAGAAGCCATGATACGGTGCCACGTATCTCCAACCATGAGCACCCATAGCTTCAAAGCGCCATGGCTCCTAGTGCGGTTAACTCATGTGGCTGCTGCTGGCAGCTCCGTGGCTGCAGCTGAGCATCCTCCCGGGAGCTGTGCTCTTCCCTGCATGCGTGTGCCCACGCATGTGCCACCAGGACACGTGAGGCCACAGCCGCTAAGAACGGCGTTAAGCTGACCTGCCCTGTGACTCTGACCCAGCAAACGCTGGGAAAACCTGCTTTTCCTTCTGGATTCACTGAGAAAATGATATTAAGAGGGCCAACAGTAATGTGCCGTGCAGCGTCTGGACAAGCATGTAGGCTATGGTCCTGTGCGGGCATTTTCAGGCAGAGCCAGGTCAGGCAGTGTGCTCCCACATGGGCGCTGGGCACACATCCCGAGCCACGGCCATCACTGTTCCATGCCAGAAGCAGAGTGCTCGGTGGTGGCACAAGGCTGGGGACGTCAGCTGGGGACCCCTGTTGTGTCCCTCAGACTGAAACCTGGCTCCTATCATGGGTACATGTTACCACAGCATGAGGAACAGAGATCTGGAAGGATCTAAACCAGTTCATGTTGCTTTTGTGGTGGAGCTGATGAGACTTGATGTGCAAACACCAACTGAGAAGCCCATCATGGAGGTGGCTGGTGCCACATCTGCTCACTGGCAGAGGTGCCAGGACCTGCAAAGTGCTCACATGGTGAAGGAGCTCCAGGGCCGGAGCCAGGCTGAAGGGGCTCCGCAGGATGCAGCCGTGGTGCAGGCAGGGATTGACATACACTCGTGTATGAGTGTGTAGACACGCTCGAGTCTCACAGACCCTGATGGGGCCATGGGGAGGTGGACCAAGTCCTGCGATAGCCCTGGCCACTGCCCCGGCCAGACCCCTGTGCCCAGGGTCTGCTGTGCCCTGTCCAAGCGAGACGAGAAGGTGGCTAGTGGGCATTGAGACCTGCCTTTTGCTTCGCTCAGTCTTGTGTGGGAAGAAACCTTGTCCTGGATTTTCACTTTCTAGTGGCCTTTGTACATTCTGAAATTACAGAAACTCATCTCATTTAAATGGCATTCCTTTCCAAGAAAAAAAAAGAATGGGCCTTTTTTTTTCTTAGAGACAAACAACTTTGTATTCGGGACTCGTAACATCAAAGAAATACATATCTATGGTATCCACCAAAGTCTGCAATGCCTGCATTGAAGCTTACTTTAAAAAGAGAGGAAAAAGAAAAGAGAGGGAGAGAAATAGAATCCTCCTCCCCTGGGAAAATGCATACAAACAAACAAAAAATAACTTAAAAAACAAACAAACAAAACAAAACTCATAAAAATAACTGTTGAATTGCCTTTGAAAGTAGGGGATAACATCTGTTGCAAAACAGATGAAAAAACGCTTCTTAAAATGTGTATGTTTTGTATTCTTTTTTTCTAGTAGGAAAAGAACAGACTTGAAATCTTGGTGTTTTTTCCTTAGTGCTGTGTGTTGCTTTTGTGTGTTATAATATTTGAATGTAATTACAGCAGTGCCAATTTGCCAAAGATGTCGAACGTTATTTTGGGGTTTTTTGTTTTGGGTTTCATTTTGGGGAGCAAAAAGGGAGGTGGGCTGGGGATCGGGGGTGCTGAGGCATGGGTCAGAAGGGAGGGGCCGTTTGAAGGGGATTTTTTTTTCACTTATTTGGTTTTTTGAATTATTTTTATTGTCAATACTGAAATTTGTGATTTTATTCTAAGTTAAATGGTTGACTGCAACACTTTTTATTTTTAGATTAGTTGAAGAAACATGCAATAAGATTGGCGTAGTTCAATATCTGTGTGTCTTTTCATGAGAGTGACTGTTACTTGTGGACATTTGGTTCTATGTAACCTTTATGTGAGATAATTATTTGTAAATATTTGCCATAATTTTATTGGTTCCTAAAATAAAAGTAATTTTTTTAAGTTCAAAAAGCCTGCTTTCACTCTTCTCTAACCTTCCATCCTGGATCCCTCGGGCAAAAGTTACCAGGTGGTTGCATTTGAAATTTGACACTAAAGGTCCCTTCCAAGCCAAAACATTCTATGACAATTGTATGATGAAACGGGACTTCGGGGCCCTCGTGAAAAGGCACCCATCCGTCTGTCCATTCATCTATCCATCTGTCCGTCCATCCATCCATCCATCCATGCACCTCTCCATCCATCCATCTGTATGTCTGTCCGCCTGCCCGCCCATCCATCCATCCATCCATCCATCCATCCATCCATCCATCCATCCATCCATCCATCCATCCATCCATCCATCCATCCATCCATCCATCCACCCACCCACTCGGGAGGCTCAATGCATTGCAGCCTGAGGCTCATCAAACCCTCTGGTAGCACTGTTGGACCAAACAGAATGCTTCATGCTCTGGCAAAGCCCAAGTGACCTCTCAGACAGAAAGATTTGTGTCAGTAAGGGACGTCCAGGTCCTCAGATGTTTTTGGTCATGCAGGCAGGTTGTTCTCCTGAGGAGGCAGAGACAACCTCCAAGCCAGCCTCAAATGTGAACTATAACAGTGTGCTGGGGACTGATCATTTATGTCTGCCTAAAGAACAGCTCCTGGTCTCTGAAGACTGCAGTGGTTTTGCTGAGGCTTTCCCTGCTTTGGAGCAGATCTCTGCTGTTCTGCCCTGCTGCCCAGCCCCTCCACCATGGGAGAAGGTGTCAGAAGGGAAGGGGACTCCCGGGCATGGTGATTTTCACCCAGCTGCCTTCTTGTTCCAAGCAAGAATCTCATGTCCACTGTGAAAGAGAGCTGGGAAGAGCCCAGATTTCTGCCTGTGTCACTTCTGGCCACTGGCAGAGACAAGGCTGCAGCCTGGCAGAGGGTTACTGGGTACTGTTGAGTTCTCCTTCCCCTGCCTTGGAGTCCATTCTGGCTGTGCCCTGAGATGCATGAACCCACGTGTGTGTTCCACTAGCAGGATTAATCTCACTAACGACTGCTACTACCATGAAAAACCTGTGGCTGGAAAGAACTGCAGCTGACTGATGAACGGTTCATTCTCGAAGAGTTATAGGTACCTTTGGATGCACAGGCATGCGTGGGGGTTTGTGTATGGGGCTACCAATGTTTCTTCAAGCGCACCTTTGCCTCTATCTCCCATCTCATGGCAACAGCTCCTCCAAGAGCATACTACACGCTTGGGACCGTGGTCTGGGCTGCCTGACCCAAGCCAAACCTCCTGTGTAGCCTTCAGTTGTGAGAAACTTCCTTGGGTCATCATGACACGTGTCCTGCTTGTGCTGGTGCACCCCCCAAACACCCCAGTGTTGCTTTGTGAAACGGTGGTGAGGGAATATCCATTTGATTTGACACGAACATGTGTTTGGACTGAGCTCCTGTGTTCTGTCTTAATTTTAACAGTACTCAAGCAACTGAGGTACTGGAAATCTTCATTAACATTAAACAAATAACGGTGAGTGTGTCCAGAACCTCTGCCCTCACCTTTTCTGAATTCCTAGTGTTTTACTAATGATGTTTCTGCCAGGTCTGACTGGGATGGAGTTAATTTTCTTCACAGCAGCTGGTGTGGTGCGGTGCTTTGGATTTGTGGCTAAAATGGTGTTGGGAACAAAACAGCGTTGGGAACGCACCAGTGTTCAACTCTTGCCGATCAGGCTTGCACAGCATTGAGGCTTTCTCTGTTTCTCTCTCCAACCCCAGTGGTGGGCAGGAAGGGGACACAGACGGACGTCTGTCTCCAACAGACCCAGGGATATCTGTAGCATAGGTCCTTGTGCTCCGCAATAAAATTGGGGAATTTTCCCACAGCAGCCACTGCCCAGGGACTGGCTGGGCACTGTCAGTCTGCTTGTGGGAGGAGGCGAGCGGTTGGCTTCACATCACTTCGTTTTGGTTTCATTTCCCTTTTTCTTCACTTGTTAAACTCTCTTAATCTCAACCCATGAGTTTTCTCACCTTTGCTCTTCCTATTCTCTCCCGTGTCCTGTTCTGGGGGGAGCAAGCAAGGGGCTGGGTGGATGCTGAGCCGCTGGCCACGTCAAACCCACCACACCAACATACGCCTTATAGTAGACATAAACATCACCCCTGGCATTTAAAGTCCTCCAGAGAGCTCAGGAGAATGGGTGCAGTGCCGTTCCTTTTCTGTGTCCCAGCACCATACATTTCAGTCCTAAACCCAAGAAACAGAACTCAAGGGACTTTCCACAACACAGTGAATAATTGTAGATAAATAAAGTTACAGTCTAGTCACTGGCAATAGGATTTAGTCAACCAGCAGCTTGCATCCAGCATCTTACTTTTGGGAGAAGTCCATGCCTGCTGCTCCAGCAGCATGACGCGGCAATATTTCCATGTGATGATATCGCAGAGTGGAGTGGGAGTTCTTGCACAGGATCCTGAAGTGTCATGGAGCAGGTCTCAGAAGGACAAGTGCTCACAAGCCAGTTGTCTGGAACTGTCAGGTTCATCCTGCAGCACTTGTCAAGCCAGGATGATGTTCCATTCGACTCGGTGTGTCCCCCTCCATCCCCATGCTCCTCTCCTGCTGTTCGTCACAGGCCGTTCTCCATGCACCATGCCTACCTTGCAGCTCTCCAGCTTTTGGGCACAACCCTTCATGTCCTGTGATCTCTGAAAACTGAAGTGACACCTACCAGTGCCATCGTCCCACCTCATCACTGCAGGCTGGCATTTGCCATCCTCCAGTGCCCTGAGCAACCCAGCGTCACTGGGGAGGGCAGGAATCCCCTGTGCTGAGCCCTGGGAGACTCAGCATCTCAGAAGCAATATCCACTGGCAGTGACATCTCCCGGGGAGGAAGGAAAGTTCTTCAACAACACTGGGAGCAGTGGCTGACTCATCGCCAGGCTGCGCTGCTGTTCAGCGAGGCCTGGACAGGCTGGAGAGCTGGGTGGAGAGGAACTGAGTGAGGTTCAACAAGGGCAAGTGCAGGGTCCTGCCCCTGGTGAGGATCAACCTCCTGCACCAGGACAGGTCAGGGGTGACCTGCTGGGAAGCAACTCTGGGGAGAAGGACCTGGGAGTGTTGGTGGGGAAGAAGTTGCCCATGAAACAGCAACGGGTCCTTGTGGTCAAGAAGGCCAATGGTCTCCTGGTGTGCATGAAGAAGAGTGTGGCCAGCAGGTTGACAGTGGTTCTCCTCCTCCTCTACTCGCCCCACTGAGGCCACATCTGGAGTCCTGCGTCCAGTTCTGGGCTTCTCAGTTCAGGAGAGACAAGAAGCTGCTGGGGAGAGTTCAGTGGAGGCTATGAGGATGAGGAGGGGCTGAAGCATCTCTGTGCCAAGGAAAGGCTGAGACCCCTGGGGCTGTTCAGCTGGAGAAGAGCAGCCTGAGAGGGGACCTCCTCAATGTGATCAAGAGCTCAGGGTGGGTCAGGAGGAGGGGCCAGACTGTCCAGTGGTGCCCAGAGACAGGACAAGGGGCAACGGGCACAAACTGGAACCTGGGAAGTTCCACCTGAATAGGAGGAGAAAATTCTTTGCTGTGAGGGTGAGGGAGCCCTGGCCCGGGATACCAGAGAGGTTGTGGGGTCTCCTGCTCTGGAGAAATCCCAAAACTGCTGGGACACCCTCCTGGGCACCCTGCTCTGTTGACTCTGCTGTAGCAGGGGGTTGGACTGGGTGATCCCCAGAGGTCCCTGCCAGCCCCACCAGTCCAAGATTCTGTGGGTTTGTGAACCTTCAGAGCCCACTGCATCAATGTGGACAGCTCACCAGTCAGGCAGCAAGATCCCAGAAGGGGGTCTGGTGTTTAAGCACCACACTCATCAGGAGTTCTAGAGCAGGGTATGTTCAAGTGCAGCTCCCAGCACCTCATAAGGAGGGTAGAGAAGTGGATGAACCCAGCAGCTCTTCCCATCCCAGATGCCTGGGCAGCCTTCGGGGGAGATTCATGGCACTGCAGAAAGGCACTTTGCAGGAGGACTGTGAGGTGGTGACACCAGAAGCTGTGTTGTGGCTGTCCTCTCCTTGCAACGAAGAGCTGGTGGCAGGGATTGCTGTTCCTAGGTCTGTGTTTTTATACTTTCTGTACTTCTGCTGTCTTTCAGCTGTGCTAGGTTAAGAGAGGAGCAAGTCATCTGTCCCGCAGCGGGCAGGCAGTGCCCATTCCTCATTAAGCCCTCCCACGTCTGGATGTGAAATGCCACGTCAGCCTGCTGGCAGCAGAACAGTGGGATCAGACCTGACAAAAGCGCAGCGAGAAGCGTGGGATCTTCCTGTCTCTCCAGGTGCGAGGCCCCATACTGCTTCCTTCAGCAAGAATGCCCTTCAAGGATGCAAATACGGGCTTAGCTCCAGCCTCCGTACAAACGGCCATTGTTTGAGATGCCCAGGAATTGTCATTTAAACTTTTAATGAATAGGAAATGAAGACCCTTGGTTACTCGAAGAAACGTCTCTGTATTGTAACAGATTTTGCAGACAAGGGCAATTGGCAGTCCAGCCAGGAGAGTTGGGAGCAGAGATGGCGGGTACACAGGAGCTGGTAGAAAGAGATCAAAGTGACAGCCCCTTTGCTGGGATTCCTGTGGTGGGCCATGATGGCTATGAGCAGGAACATCTGGAAATAACGTCGCAGGCAGCTGGTGAGAACTCGCGGCTCTGGCTCAGGATTTCATGACCTATTTTCATTCTCAAAAAAAGAAAACAAAAAACCCACAAGGACTTGAAATCCCCTAGGGAGAAAATTCTTTGTCAGTGTATGCACTGTCCTGCAGCCGTTAGGAATCATCCTTTGGGGCTGTTTCCAGAGCAGTGGGGCTACTGACCATTCCCGAAGGGTGAATGGAAAAGCTTACTCCAGCAGCCATCCAGCTGGATGGACTTGCAAACATGATGGTTCTCACTCATTCACCCCTCCAAAGGCTCTGCTGGACGAGGGGCTTTGAGCACACCTGAAGCTGGATCCCATGTCCTTGCTCACACTGAGCATGGCCAAAACTGTAGGGCCAAAACTTGTCACCATATGTAGGAGAAACTGGCCCACCCATGGCAAAACAGGTAAAATTTGGCAGGCTGCAGCAACATCAGACTCAAATAAAGGTTAGAAGCACAAATTAGCAATGGGACATATTTTGCAGAAGCATCAAAAGAATATGAGAACTTCCAAAAGGTATAAATATATCCATTATGCTGTTGTGAGTGCAACCAAACAGGCACAGCTGCCTGGAAGGGCAAGAGCTCCACGAAAGGACTTAGATAAAACATTCATTTCGAGATGACTTTCTTAGGTGGAAAGGTCTTCAGTTCTGGGCCATTTACACAATGCTTCCAGATACAAAAGTAGAGGCATTGTCAGTGCAGGGCCGCAGAGGATTCTCAGAGGAGACTCTTCCCTCCTCCCAGAGTTACACCATCTCACTGTCTTGGGGCAATACTGGTACACAGAGTGAGAAGCCACCATGTCCCTTCCCTCCACCATCTGGGTTTGAGTCCCCTCAAACAAAGGAGAAATCTCCCACTGGTTGAAACAGGCTTGAGGGAAGATGAAGATCGTTAACCCTGGGACATTTGTAGCAGGCCCATAGGGTTAAACCAAGGTACAGGAATGAGGCCTTTGAAAGCAAATCAGCAGAATACACTCCAGGTTGAGTCAACAGGACCTTAGTTTGAGGTAGATACAAGAATGCTGAGCGGACCCAAAATCAGGTTTGGCCAACACTCAGCAGCAGGAGAGTAGGTGCTCCGAGAATCATCCCACACGGAGCCAAGCTGGGAGCAGGTGGGAAAGGAGGAACAAGAGCATGGGTACAGACCGATTCAATTCTGGTGCCACCAATCAAGATTATGTGTGTGAGCCTCTTCTCTGGACATAGCCCCAGATTCTGTGCCTGAGTGTGGTGGGCTGACCCTGCCAACAGCTAAGCCCCCACCCAGCCACTTCCTCACAACTTCTGCAGTGGGATGGAGGAGGGAATCAGGGAAAAGTGAGGAAAAACTTGTGAGTTGTGGTAATGGCAGTTTAATAAGAGACGCAAAGCTGTGAGCACAAGCACAGCCAAATAAGGAAGTTCATGCCCTGCTGCCCGTTAGCAGGCAGACATCCAACCACTCCTGGACAGCAGAGCCTCAGCATCCACAGCTGTGTTTGGGAAGATCAATGCCATCCAGAGGGATCTGGACAAGCTGGAGAAGTGGGTCCATGGGAACCTCATGAAGTTCAACAAGGCCAAGTGCAAGGTCCTGCCTCTGCCTCAGGGCAACACCCGCTATCAGCCCGGGCTGGGGATGAAGGGTTGGAAAGCAGCCCTGTGGAAAAGGACTTGGGGGTTCTAGGGCGGGAAAAGCTGGACAGGAGCCGGTCACAGGAGCTCGCAGCCTAGAAGCCACCCGTGTGCTGGGCTCAGCCCCAGCAGCATGGGCAGCAGCTCAAGGGAGGGGATCCTGACCCTCTGCTGCACTCTGGGGAGACCCCCCTGCAGGGCTGGGTCCAGCTCTGGGCTCCTCAGCACAGCAGAGACATGGAGCTGCTGGAGCGGGGCCAGAGGAGGCCACAGCAGTGACCCGAGAGTGGAACCCCTCTGCGGGGAGGACGGGAGAGAGTTGGGGGTGTTCAGCCAGGAGCAGAGAAGGCTGCAGGGAGACCTTAGTGTGGCCTTTGAGTGCTTCAAGGGCCTGTCTGAAAGCTGGGGAGGGGCTTTTCAGCAGGGGCTGTTGGGAGAGGACAAGGGGTGATGGGTTCAACAGACAGAGGGAGATTGAGACCACAGAGAAGGGAGGGATTGTTTCTGCTGAGAGTGATGAGACGCTGGCCCGGGTTGCCCCAAGAGGTGGGAGAAGCCCCATCCCTGGCACCATTGCAGGTCAGGTTGGCCCTTGGGGCTCTGAGCAATCTGCTGTGGTTGCAGATATCCCTGCTCCCTGCAGGGGGTTGGAGTGGGTGACCTTTGAAGGTCCCTTCAACCCAAACCAGTCAGTGATTCTGTGATTCTATGATAACTCTGAATGCGTGTTGTTGTCCTCTCCCCACCCACACTCCCTTCCTTGTTCTTTCCCTGAGCTATTATTGCTGCCCATGATGTCATATGATGTGTGATATCCCTTCGCCAGCCTGGGTCAGTTGTCCTCTGCCAGTTCCTTGGCCACCCCCAGCCCCACTGGCTAGTGTTGTCAGAAGGAGAAGTTGATGCTGTGCAAGCACTGCTCAGCTTTGGCGGAACAGCAGTAACCCACAACAGCCGCACATGGGATGCTGTGAGGAAAATTAACCCCATCCCAGCCAGACCCTGTGCAATGAGTAACATGTCTGGGTCGGGCTGAGGGATGGTCCAGCCACCCATGACATCTGATGACCCTATTCAGACTCTACCACATCACACTGCTGGTGAAGTCACACCTGATAGGAGACCACTGAATTCTGGCTCCTACCTCCATTAAACCCATTGTAAACAGTCCTTGGTAACACTTTAAAATAATGGTCCATTATGGCAGCAATGCTTAATTAGAGTGGAACTGACAAATGGAGTCATCATGATTAATGTTATCATAATGAATACATCTGCAATTTGGTACGATGCATGGAAATGTCTGGCTTCCCGGGAAACCCTCGGATACAGAGGGTGTCTTTTATATTCATAGGGATGTTATAATTCCTCTGAAGGAATCTCATCATAATTTAGCACGAATTAATGTCCATTTATCAGTCCGTGTTACTCACTACAGCAATTCATCTCAATCCTATATGGGCAATGTACACTCTCGTCAAAGAAGACCAAATAATGGAGAAATCCTTTGAAGAAATGCATTTGCTGTAGATCATTAATGCTCCCTGTGGTAAGTGGCCTTTAAATTAAACTAAGTTAAATAAACTCTTCTTTAATACATCAGCATAACTTTTTCATTAACAAACACATTAAGGCCTTTTTGATTTACATACAGTTGATGTAAGCAGATGATACTGAAACGTTCAATTAGCGGAGAAAATGTAATTCAGGCTGTCTTTATGGCAAAAGAAGGAAGGAGAAGGCAGGGATTTGCCACACCAGCCTCATGTCTTTGGGTGACCACATGCTGGTCCAGAAGGAGTTTGCAGTAGGTCCATCTGTAGGGCCTGACCCAGGGGTGTTCCAGAAGGGTTGTTCCTTGTCGAAGGGCTGACAGAAAGGGTTAAACCCCAGAGGAGGCCATAAGCTGTCCTGGGATCACACTGTGTTCTGTAAGTGTAGAAGTTGTCCAAGTTGCTGTGCTCGCCTGCGTCCACACCCATCGAGGGACTCTCATGACCTGCTGTGAGCACTTCTTATCCTCAGCAGTGTTCGGGAGCCAGTTCAGTATGCAAACTGGTTTTACTGTGGCTTCGCTCCTTCCATAGAGTCATAGAATCACAGACTGGTTTGGGTTGAAGGGACCTTCAAAGGTCACCCACTCCAACCCCCTGCAGGGAGCAGGGATATCTGCAACCACAGCAGATTGCTCAGAGCCCCAAGGGCCAACCTGACCTGCAATGGTGCCAGGGATGGTGCTTCTCCCACCTCTTGGGGCAACCCGGGCCAGCGTCTCATCACTCTCAGCAGAAACAGTCTCTCCCTTCTCTGTGGTCTCAGTCTCCCTCTGTCAGTTGAATCCATCACCCCTTGTCCTGTCCCAACAGCCCCTGATGAACAGCCCCTCCCCAGCTTTCAGACAGGCCCCTTGAAGCACTCAAAGGCCACACTAAGGTCTCCCCGCAGCCTTCTCTGCTCCTGGCTGAACACCCCCAACTCTCTCCCCTGTCCTCCCAGCAGAGGGGTTCCACCCTCGGGTCATTGCTGTGGCCTCCTCTGGCCCCACTCCAGCAGCTCCATGTCTCTGCTGTGCTGAGGAGCCCAGTGCTGAATCCAGTACTTTCTTGGGGAGGGGAACTGGATCTGCACACAGCGTGCTCCAGCCCCAATGGGGATGCATGCATTGCATTGGAGAATGACTGTGGCTGCATGTGAGTCAGTGCCACCACCAGCCACCTCTGCTCCCAGTGATGGACACTTAAGGTGGCACGGGTTCTCCTGTTCATGTACCAGCCCCATTACTCACACATGGACCATGGCAAGCCATGACAATAAAGCCCTGCGGGTCAGAGCTAGAGGGCCCTCCTGCATCTGAGTAAGAAGTCCCCAGAGCAGCGTGTTGCTTCTGTCTCCCCAGCAAACCTCTGAGCCTTGGCTTGCTAGATGCTCTTGAAATAGACCCCAACAAAACTTCTACAATGGTGTTTATTTTGATCCTGATGTTCAAACCATATTTACACAAGAGTCTGTCTACAAGATTTCTGGCCTGACTGCAGTCCTCTTCACTAGGTATTTTTAAGGAACAATGAAAAAACTTCTCATAGAGGTGGAGGAATTATCTGCCATTCCTTCCACCTTCTTTCTTTTTCCCTGTGTGCAATCAAAAGAAAGAGAAGCGATGGCTGTTCTTGGCCAGAGGAGTAATCCCAGTTAGTTAGTGATCCTGTGCTGGAACTGACTGGCCAGCTGAATCACCGGCTGGTGGATCAGCAGGAAACTGACTAAGGCAAGCAAAGGACATTCAGCACAGCGAGCAACAAAGCATGGGCTGTATCCCAATACATAGAGCTCTGTGAGTATTACACAGATACACACAATCATCCAGTTGGAAGAGATCTTTAAGGTCATTGAGTCCAACTGTTCACCCTGCACTGCCAGGGCCCCTAAACCATGTCCCTCAGCACTACATACACATCTTTTGAACACTTTCAGGGACAGGGACTCCACTATCCCCCTGGGCAGCCTGTTCCAATGCTTCACAACCCTCTCTGTAAAGAAATTCTTCCTGATATCTAACCTAGATCTCCCCTGGTGTAACTTAAGGCCATTTCCTCTCATCCTGTCACTTGTTATATGGGGGAAGAGACCAACCTCCACCTCACTCCAACCTCCTGTCATGGAATTGTTGAGAGCCAGAAGGTCTCCCCTGAGCCTCCTTTTCTCTAGGCTCAAACCCTCAGGTCCCTCAGCCGCCCCTCAGCGCGTTGTGCTCCAGCCCCTTCACCAGCTTTGTTGCCCTCCTCTGGACAAGCTCCAGTCCCTCAATGTCCTTCTTGGAGTGAGGGGCCCAAAACTGAACCCAGGATTCGAGGGTTGGCCTCACCAGTGCCCCAGTACAGGGGGAAAATCACTGCCCTCCTCCTGCTGGCCACACTATTTCTGATACTAGCCAGGATGCCATCGGCCTTCTTGTCCACCTGGGCACCCTGCTGCCTCATAGTCAGTTGGCTAATTACATGTTAGGCTGGAGAAATATCTAACCTATAAGGAGCACAACAGCCTGTTCTGGTGAATTCTGGTGGACCTGATGGTGGAAGAAGAGTTTCGTTCAATCAGCTCTTGTGAAAACAGCCCTGCACGTATATCCCTGTTTGCCTTATAAAAGTCCAATTTAATACTTGACTTTCTTTATGCAAAATTCTCCTAAAAATCTTCCCTCTTGCTTGACTCAACACACTCTGCATCTGCTAATTTGAGAGGCTGTTAAATAAACCAGAAGGCATAGAATTGTTTGGCTCAGCGACTGACTTTGGGAGCATGGGTTTAAATTCACCTACTGAAAAAATTTCGCTGATTACCAGGCTGTAAAAGGTGGGGAATGAGGTTCGTTCAGTGTGCCTGCTCAGGAGGAAGGGAAGGTGCAAACGCTCTGGAATAGCAATCAGAGAAACAGACACATAAATCAAGAGGAAGATAAAACTTCTGGAAAATGGAGCGTTCTGAACAGGAAAGAAAAAGGCATAAAGTTTTTATATCTGAGTTTCTCTACAGCAAACAAATGGTGATGATGGTGGGAGGTGTCTTCTGAGAAGACCAGGCTGAAATGCCTGTGTGAAAAGCATACATCTCTGCTTCTGCCTTCACATTACGGAGACAAAACCAGAAATCTTCTCTACCATCACCACTACCAGTGGCACCAGTGGAAAACACGCTCACAGTCACAGTAGCCTTCCGCTTCTAAGCACAGCTTCTCTCTGTTCTTCCTGAGGAGAAGGAGGGTGAAGAGGAGAGTTTCTTGTGGCAGAGCAATCTTTGTCAGTGGCTGTGCAGGGTCTTGCTTGGTGGATCGTGCCCTGCACTGGGCCCTGATCAAGATTACAACATGAGCTTGGCCCCTTGGTGATCTTTTGGGAATGAAAGGATGGTTGGCTGGTTGGCTGTTTGATTGATTGGTTGGTTGACTCATTGATTGACTGGTTGGTTGACTCATTGGTTGGCTGCTTGGCTGGCCAGTTAGTTGGCTGGTTGTCTGGCTGTATGTTTGACTGGTTGACTGGTTGGTTGACTGGATGGTTGACTGGTTGGTTGGCTGGTTGGTTGACTGCTTGGGTTTTTTTGCAACATATTAGCTCTCATAGCTGAATTTTAGCCGTTAGGGAAGTGATGTGGTGGATCTTCTTAGGTGTGTTAAAAAAAACCATACAAAGCCTTTGTAAGCAATAGAAGAAATACCTAAACCACCAGCTCCCAGAAACTGGGAAGGTGCATGGCTGAAGGATTGCTCTAAACTATCCCTTTCTCTTTTGGTCCTTCCTTTAGTATCCAATAGAGAGGGTACCACTCGATGCAGATATTTTGTCAGTGTGGCACTATCAACCCTGTGCAATCATCCACCTCATACCCTTCATATGGCACTAACAGCTATCAAAATTCATGGATTGCTTTCATGCTACTCTGGAAACAAGTGCCTCTATATACCTAATCCAGAAAAGATCATCCTGGAATTAAACTTTAGACAGAGGTCACACCATTTCCAAGGGAATGAATCATAGAATCACAGGCTGGTTTGGATTGGAGGGGACCTTCAAAGCTCACCAGTCCAACCCCCTGCAGTGAGCAGGGACATCTGCAACTAGAGCAGGTTGCTTAGAGCCCCAAGATCCAACCTGACCTGGTTCCAGGGATGAGGCATCTACCACATCTTTTCTTCATGTCTAAAGTTGGCCTTCGCTGGACTCTCCCCAGTATGTCCATGTCTCTCTAGCACTGGGGAGCCCAGAGCTGGACACAGAGGAAGTCATTACAGAACTCAGATCTCCAGACCCAACCTGGACGCTGTCGCTCCCTCACGTGAGATCTTTTGCTGGATTCCTCCCTCTGCAGTCTTGTGGGCAGGCACAAATATGTGGACAATTTTTCAATGTATTATCACCTCTTTGTAAAATCCATAAAAATTTAAATGAGAAGAACTTGGCTAATTCCTGGAATTCTATTATACCCAGACACCAATATTTACAACCCCATAAAATTAAGCATTTTGGGACAACCACAACATAACAGCATTTGCGAGGTGCTTGCTAATGATTTGTGCGTTTTTAAATACTCTGTGTGTCTGCTGCCCCAGGTGTAGGTTCCTGCATTACAACTTCTGCTAACAAAATCATTCTCTACCATATGAATCTATTGAATCTACCGTATTCACCTATTTAACAATTATAAAATAAGACTCAAAACTGCCACGTGTGTGATTACAGTTGTGGTTTAACCCCAGCTGCAACTAAGCCCCACACGGCTGCTCACTCCCCAATGGGATATGGGAAAGAATCAGAGAGGTAAAAGTAAGAAAACTTGTGGGTTAAGATAAAAACAGTTTAATAATTGAAATAAAATACAATAACAATACTAATTAGCAATGAAAAGGCAAATAACAAAAAGAGAGAGAAATAAAACCCAATGAAAAACAATTGCTCACCACCAACCAACCGATGCCTATTTCCAAGCTGCAGCCACTGGCCAGCTCCAACCCCCCAACCCGCCCCACTCTCCCACCCCACCTACCCCACCCCGTGTGTATAGTGGGTGTGACGTCACATGGTCTGGATTATCCTTTTGGTCAGTTGGGGTCAGCTGTCCCAGCTGTGTCCCCTCACAGCTCCCTGTGTCCCCTAGCTGGTGGGACAGCACGAGAAGCTGAAGAATCCTTGACTTGGTGTGGGCACTGCTCAGCAAGAACAGAAATGTCCCCACGTTACCAACATTTTTCTCATCCTAAAGCCAAAACACAGCAATTTTCTGGGAAGAAAATTAACTCCATCCCATCCAAAACCAGGACACCCAGAACTAATGTGACCACCATAAAATGCTGACTGTGTGTGTCCATGCAGTGTCATTGGAAGAGCAGCACCATGCATGCAGGGGAGGTTTCCATAGACAACAGGAAACAAATATGTAAATATAACAATCAACTCCAATGTAACAACTAAAATAACTTTTAATTGTTTTTCCTTCACTTATATTTTCTGCTTGGCTGACTCTGCTTATGGCTCCTGGAAAGACCAGCTCATCAGTTTTTGTTGTTAATCAAGAACAGTAATTGTGCAAGTTATAAAGACACGAGATGATACTTTGCTGAATAGGATAACAATTTCCAGAAAATGCAAAGCAGGTTTTTTTTTTTTTTTTTTATTAGTAATTTGTCAGGCTGCTATCTGAGTAAACAAGGTCCCCAAGAGGCGCTGGGAATCCAGACTTGGGGAAGGGTTTGCCCCGTGTTCTTGGTGTGGCAGATGCTGTTTCAGAAGAAGGTCTCTCGCGGGGCACCACCAGCACAGGGCACCACGACTACTCAAGCTCTGCCTCTGTTCAGGATCAGCAACAACCTGCAACCAGGAAGAATGGTGGGAAAATGTCCTACCCACCCCTGACACATGGTACATATCACAACAAGCACCATGAAAGTAGCAACAACACCCCTTGGAAGGTGCCGTTGGTACTTAGACGCTGGGTCAGGAAGCAGGGGCGCATCACAAGTCCAGCTGATTTGAAATATTAATTCCTGGCTTATCCTCCAGTGTGTGGCCCACAGTCCACCTGGTGACCCTCCTCAGGTCAGCCCTGCCAGGCCTGATGGTGTGCTTCACCCTTCCTACAAAACAGGATTTGAGTGGCAGGACATGCCGCGACACTGGGACCAACCGCTGGGAGTAGGAAGGCGTTGTCTTTCTGGGGGGATTAGCCCAGAGTGTTTGACTGCCCATGGAAACAGGTGAGAAGTTTTCTCACAGCCCACTAAGGACACTGGAGGTGCCTCACAGCCTGCCATGGGCACTGTGACATGGCTTAGGGTTGGGCCAAGCACTGGGCGAACGGCAGATGGTCTCTGCAAACACCCCTCCCTCCCCAAAGGGGAAGAGAATGGGAACGAGGGAGAGAGACTGATGGGCTGGAACACTAAAACTGCTTTAATAAGAATAATAACAATAAAATGAACTAGATACAAATACAGGCAATACCAACACTGAACCCAACCCCCTGATGGCACCACGTCACCATCACCAGTGATGCTGGGGAAGGACCAGTCTGGGCTCAGTAGCAGACGGGAACCAGACGCAGGAGCTGGATTCCAGAACTGGATTCAGGGATGCACGGCCTGGGATCGAAGGCAGCATGGACAGAGTCCTCCTCAGACACCAGCCGTTGGAGAAGAGACTTAACCCTTGTGATGCCTCAGCTTTACACCAGATACGATGTCTATGGGATGGGACACCTAGCTGGTCAGTGTAGAGTCACCTGTCGTGCAGCTGCAACCTCTCACTCACTGCACCCCAGTGTGGGACTTGAGATTAACGGTGACCTTGGTCTGCACAGGAGAAAGTACAAACAAGAGCCTTTCTGCATCCCAACCCCTGGCAGTGACTGTGACGACCCAGCGTTATCACTGCTAGGAGCAGGCTGTCTGCAAAAACATGCCGTGACCTTCAGAAAGTGCCGTCACAGAGCAGAGACTGAGCTGGACCGTGAAACCACTGACCAGAACGGGTTCTGTTCTAACCCAAACCATGACACGCTGGAGCCACCTCACATCTCACAGCTGCACTGGCTGCTCGTGGCTGCCCTTATTTGAAGGGCAGGGAGCTGCCCTTTGGTTTAGTGGGGCAAGAGGCTTACTCGCCCTCTCAGAAGAATGAGAGGAGGGTGAGGATGAACAAACTCTGATGTCAGTGACAGTGTGCCCCTTGCCTGCCATCAGCCCTCTCCTCCAGGATCCATCCCTGTGAGCTGTTCCAGCCCTATCTCCCCATAGTTTTTCACCCTTTTTGGGAACCGTTGGCAGGTTCGTGGTTTTTACTTGTCCAGGTGGGGCAGAAAAGAGGGGAGGGGAGGAGAGGGGAGGGGAGGGGAGGGGAGGCGGAGCACCCTACCATGGTGCCAGGAGCTGGGCTGTGGTGCAGCTGAGACAAGACCGAGGCAGAACAGGGACAAATTCTGACTGCTAAAATGACTCATAATGCCTATTTGTGCTTATACACTTTGGTCTGCAGCACTGATCACACCGTGCTTTTGCAAAGCATTGTGTGAAGGAAATGAAATTCAAAAATCTTCAAGTGGAAGGAAAAAGGCTCTTGCTGATCACAAGACAACCAGAGTCTGACAAGGAAGAGCTGAGAGAAAACTCCGGAGGAGCTTTGGACAGCAAAACAAACCCATTTTCTCAAAATATTGGGAATATTCAACATAAGAGCCTGCAAATCGCTGAAGGAAGTGGAATGGGACAGTCTACCTCACTCCAGGTCTGATGTCATTTTCATTATTAGCAGTGATTTTAATCTCTAACCAGAAGGCTCTGAGGGAGGAAATGGTTGGATTTTTTTTTAGTACAGCTGGTTAAGTACCACTGTGTCCTGAAATACTTTTATTGTATAACTACTGAGTTATGAAACGGATTTAAGTGGATGAACCCTGGTGCAGCCTGCTCAGCAATGCATGAAGAAAAGACTTGAAGGTGTAAAAAATGTCAAATAGCTTTCTCATATGCATTAAACTATTAATAAAGATAAAATGATCTTTATGTTTTCAGTTTATAATGTCTCTTTTATGAAAGCAAGAAGCGCCATTGATTCACGATTCGTTGGTTTCACTGCTTTCACTGGTCATTACTGGGAACATGTCAAGAATCTGTCGCAGTAAAGGTAGAAGTTGAACTTCTGCCTGCCAGAGCCCAAAAGGCTTCGCTGAAACAGAGAGTTGAAGAGTTTGGTGTTCAGGGACTTTCACTGACACAGTTTTGCGAAGCCAATGAAAACAATAAAAAGTTTATTAAAGTGACAGGTGGAACAGCCTGGGAATGACCATTGATCAACGCACTCGCTGCACCAGCACTGAGAACTGACAGGTCACGGTGATGCAGCAACAAGGACCTCTCCTGGGTGTTGTCACCGGATGGTGAAGGTGGCACTCTTCCCGAGCCACGTCCCTGTCTAGGGGGGAGGAAGAGGAGGCCAGCCCTGTCCAGCCCTGCTGGGGCTTCAGGCTTTGCCTCCAGCCAGGTATTTCCCCTTGGGGCTCCCAGCTCTGTCTCGGCTCTCAGGTGACGTTCAGCAGGATTTGGGTGCAGGGTTGAGTGACAAACTCATGTATGTTCAGCATGGGCTGCTCTGGGCTCATTAACATATTCAGAGTGTGCATTTTAATATTAATTTTTGCCATTAATTAGGCAAAGGTCTTTGCTCAGACACTGGGACCTTCAACATTTTCTTGTTACCTTCACTTGGCCAAAACAGAGCCCTCTTATCTCCACAAGACTCCTTCCATCAGCCATTACTGATGCCAGCTCAAGGAACCTCCAGCCCTAGAGATAACAGAGGAATCTCCTTCTTACAAACATCTCAGCCTTTTGTGCAGAATTTCCAGTTTGGAAGGAAAAGGTAACAAACAGAAGATAAAAGTTTTTGCCGAAGCCAGAGTGTTGCCTTTTTGGGGGTCTCTTCACTGCTCTGCGGGCTACCCAGTGCACAGGACATGGGGTCCAGGGTGAGAAGAGGGAAACGCCAGAAATCTTGAAATACCCAGAGCCAAAGTGAAGAGAAGTTCATCGTGCTCCTGCAGCTGGGTTTCACCCTGGCCCTGATGGCATTTGTGCACTTTTGAACAAACTTATTAAACACAGAAGAGATTATTATAGTTTCTTCATATCTATTTCTAACTTGTCATTAAGGTACCCTGAAGTGTCCGATGGAAACCAGGATGCCAAAATATTGCACTCCGGGTCTCATGCCATCCACAAGCCCTTGGTGAGTGATGAGATTTCTGTAAATCTGAGCACTTGGAATAAGTAATGGAATAAAGTTTCACTAAGGCAAACAAAAACATCAACCACAAATCCTGAATAAAAAATAGAAACCTAAATTTGGGAAGGACTGAAGACCCAGCCCGGAATGTCAGGTACAAACCAAACCCATCCCTGAAGAATGCGTGCAAACCGTCTCATCTGGCTTTGCTCTTGACACAAATGTGAGTACTGGGCGGGCAGTAGGACCTGTGGGCTGGTCCATGGCGCCCAACGGAGGCCCACCTCCACAAGCCCAGGGACCTGTCAAGGTCATCTAGTCCAACCCCCTTTCAACATGTCCAACTAGAGCAGGTTGCTCAGAGCCACAAGGGCCAACCTGACCTGCAATGGTGCCAGGGATGGCGCTTCTCCCACCTCTTGGGGCAACCCGGGCCAGCATCTCATCACTCTCAGCAGAAACAGTCTCTCCCTTCTCTGTGGTCTCAGTCTCCCTCTGTCAGTTGAATCCATCACCCCTTGTCCTGTCCCAACAGCCCCTGCTGAAAAGCCCCTCCCCAGCTTTCGGACAGGCCCTTGAAGCACTCAAAGGCCACACTAAGGTCTCCCCGCAGCCTTCTCTGCTCCAGGCTGAACACCCCCAACTCTCTCCCCTGTCCTCCCAGCAGAGGGGTTCCACCCTCGGGTCATTGCTGTGGCCTCCTCTGGCCCCGCTCCAGCAGCTCCATGTCTCTGCTGTGCTGAGGAGCCCAGAGCTGGACCCAGCCCTGCAGGGGGGTCTCCCCAGAGTGCAGCAGAGGGTCAGGATCCCCTCCCTTGAGCTGCTGCCCACGCTGCTGGGGCTGAGCCCAGCGCATGGGTGGCTTCTGGGCTGCGAGCTCCTGTGACCGGCTCCTGTCCAGCTTTTCCTGCCCCAGAACCCCCAAGTCCTTTTCCACAGGGCTGCTTTCCATCCCTTCATCCCCAGCCTGGGCTGATAACAGGGGTTGTCCTGACAGAGGGGCAGGACCTTGCACTTGACCTTGTTGAACTTCATGAGGTTCCCATGGACGCACTTCTCCAACTTGTCCAGGTCCCTCTGGATGGATCCCATCCCTCAGGCATGTCCCCACACCCCTCATCTTGGTGTCCTTATGTACATATGTGGGAATGTGTGCCTGCTGAAAGGCACTGCAGTCGTCTTTCTTGTTTCACAACAAGGAAAGGAATATCCCAGGACTTGACCAAGCCACTGAAGAACACCCTTCACAGAATGAATACTTCAGAATATGCTTTCCAGGTCCTCCATTAACCCTGTCGTTACTGTGTCCTCATGTGCCTTTTGGTGCTGGTAACTGCCTGCTGTACAGAACCACAAGTAACTACGGAGTTAAAATTATTTGTTTATTTTAACTGGGTTGAATTATTTATAGGGCTAAACCAGCTAATGCTATGGGTAGCTGTTGCTAGATGGTGGTAGAGGTGGCCAAGATAATTTTCTCACCTACCTCGTTTGTGCAGAATAGTTGCAATAATCCACAATTTCTATGAATTTCACTCTCCTGTACATGCTGGTCTTGCAGGTGAAAGGGGGCTGGGGCAGCACAAACATCTGGCATATTTAAAACCATACTCCTCATAGGGCTGGGGAGAGGGTCATCAATTCACCCTTTTAATCTGGGGTGTAGCCAGGGAGGCCTAACATCCCACCGGACAGAGGGCAGAGCTGCTCACCGAAGCCTCTCCCACTCGTCACATGAACGGCTTGTTTTCAGACTATCGAATCCATTTAACAGGGAAGTGAAATATGCAATTAGTTTCGTAGAAACGAGCTTCACTTCATGATACATCTTAATTAGCTATGTAATTTTATTTATGTTCCATTTGTAAAGTCCACTCTTGTAATTATTTCTTGAATGTTGAGTGAAGGTTCTTTTTTTAGCCTTGAAGCATAAAGGAAAGAGAAATGTTAGGCAAGTGGTGAGGGAAGCTGCCTGGGGTTAAATGAGGTTTCAGCAGGTACATGCTCCTCCACTTCTCGAGTGGCTGTGAGTTATTTGTGGGCTTTTGGGCCTCATATCTAACAGTCAAACAAACTGAGAACTAGTTCAAATGGCTGTTCTGGTGGGATTTCTTCACGTGTCATTGTTTCTGGTGGGAGCTATTAATGTTTCATCTCAGGGGAGAGGAAGGCTACAGACGCCAGCTTTTATTTGTCCTGTACCCGTCCTGTTGACTTGGGTCAGGATTAATTTTTTGCAGTAAAATCTATTTCCCAAGGTGGGAAATCACTCTTGTTCATCCACAATCCTCCAGGAAGCACGATGCTTGAAACTGTTGTTTGGCAAGGAAGAGTCTTGTTTCCAGATGCATCCATTTCTCTAACATTCTCCTTCTTATTCAGAGTAATTATCCATCAACACCACTCTTGCTGGAGCATCCCCAAGGGTGATGACGGCTTTTTTGGATTGGATGTGACAGCAGCAAGACGCTGTTCCCAGCAGACCTCAGACACCGTTAAAATGAGATCCCCTAATGCACCCAATGAGAGTAATAAGGCCAAATGCTGAGTCCTGCCCTTGGGCCACACCAACCCCTGGCAATGCTCCAGGCTGGGGGAAGAGCAGCTGGAAACTGCCTGGGGAAAAGGTGCTGGGGGTGTTGCAAACGACTAGCGGTTGAAGAGAAGCCAGCAGTGTGCCCAGGTGGACAAGAAGGCCAATGGCATTCTGGCTTGTACCAGCACTGGTGTGGCCAGTAGGATCATGGCAAGAATCATCCCCCTCTACTGGGGGCACTGGGGAGGCCACGCCTCAAATCCTCAGTTCAGCTTTGGCCCCTCACTCCAAGAAGGACATTGAGGGGTGTAAAGGTTTTAAGATGTCTCTGGCAGGGGTGAGCCCTTTGTTCTCCCCCTTCATCTTTTCCCTGAAGCGCAGGAAAGTTTTCTCATGACTTTTGGAAAAGAAGCGCCAGCCCTCTCGGTTCCCTGATTGGGTGTCAAGATATTCAGACACGCCTCAGCGAATAAGCACATAAAAAGCGGAGTTTAAGACACTCCCCCGGGGCTAGCCACGGCACTTTCGATTCTCTCCGCACCAGCACTGCGAAGCTTCACCAGAGAGAGAAAACCATCAGCAGTTACCTCAGTGCCCCTGGAGCAGTAAAAAGACTCCTTCTGTGAAGCAGTTAGACCTTTCCGCTCTGCTGATTACTGGCGGGGGTGGCTTTTGGACTGAGTTTGACCCAATAAGAGGTAAAACCGGCTGTAAGCCCCCAGACCCTGCATCAAAGGGACAGAAACTGCTGACAAGGGGAAAAGCGACGAGGGCTCTAAAGGCTCAGTTCGGAGCTCCTTCACGCCACGTGGGAAACACACAGGCCTTCCCTGAGGGTCCGGTCCATACCCCGCTCCACAGAGGGGGAGAGCCAGAAGCCTCAGGGTTTTGCCCTAGTTGAACTCAAGTCTCTTTCCAGCTACCCTAGAGGAAGAAGGACTACGTTCCTTCATGAAGGTTCGCTCTACGAGAAGTTTTTCTCGGACTGAAAACTTTGCGAGGTGACGGACAATGACTCCTTTCCTCACCCCCCACCACCACCCCGGTGGTGCGACTGCGCGGTGGGTTCTTTGTGAACGGGAGATGTGGGTCGAAACAGGAGACTTTATTATACCTGTATATGCCTGTTTATGTATTTATCAATCTCTCCCTCTCTTTCTCTCCTTCCAGTCCTATTTATATTTAAATGATTGCTTTATGGTTTTGATTTCGTTCACTATTAAAGCGCTTCTGTTTTTCATGCCCCTTAAGTTAAGCCCTGTGTATCACATTCCTTTTCCTTTGCCTAAACAAAGCCTAACGAGCCATTAAGTTCTTTTGTGTAGGTTTGGGTGGGTTTACCTTGCCTCCAAACCCGTGTAGTCGCAAAACCTTATCGGATATAACAACCTCATAGTTTTAACAGGTGACAAGGGGCTGCAACGTGTCCAGAGAAGGGCAACAAAGCTGGTGCAAGGTCTAGAGCACAAGAGCGCTGAGGAGAGGCTGAGGGGCCTGGTGAGGTTGAGCCTAGAGAAAAGGAGGCTCAGGAGAGACCTCCTGGCTCTCGACAACTCCCTGACAGGAGGCTGGAGTGAGGTGGGGGTCAGTCTCTTCTCCCCAGGAACAAGTGACAGGACAAGAGCAAATGGCCTCCGATTGTTCCAGGGGAGGTTGAGGTTGACCCTGAGGAACAATTTCTTGCCCGCTGGGATTCTCCAAGGCTGTCCCAGGCTGACCGGGGCAGTGGTGGAGTCCCCATCCCTGGAGGGGTTTCCCAGCCATGTGGAGGTGGTGCTGAGGGAAAAGGGTCAGTGGTGACCTGGCAGTGCTGGAGGAATGGGTGGACTTGAGGAGCTTAAAGGTCTCTTCCAGCCAAAACGACCCTGTTGTTTTGGAACCTACAGTGCAAGATGATGTAGAGGCAAAGAGTGTTGCAAAGAGTGAGCAGAGGTAAATGCTGGGACAAATACCAAACCCAGGGGAAAATACCGTATTTCAAAGAAGAAGAGCAAGGGTCAGTGCCAGCTGTCTTAGAACATGACATGGAATCACCATTTCACAAGCACCCAAGAGTGATGCTCACCTCACTCCCTACAATCTAGCTACCCTCCAGCTTGTAGAGAAGCAAAGAAGCTGTGTAGGAGCTGGGGGATGCAAGTCTGAGGAATCTTTGGCATTTGACAGGCTAAAAAACTTCTTCAGAGTTGGTGACAGTTCATATAGAATTGGTAAATGATAATTCGGTGGTCTTTTTTAAAGAAAAGAAGCCATGGAGGAGAGTCAGCATGTTACCTTGGGGGTTATTCCCTGACTTTGCCAGACATGCGTCACCACACTGGTTTTAGTCAGAGGCATTTCGTTAGGCTGTAGAAAACAGTTTCATTTAACAGACCTGGCTTGCAGAATTAGTGAGCTTGTAAGACCTTTTAAAACCACTCATGGTTACTTAATAGCTAAATAATAATTAACTCATAGCTTGTAATTAATTACAATAAGGACAAAAATTCCTAGTTCCCCTGTGATGCAGAAGGGCCAGACTGGACTAGGCAAGTGACTGTGAAACCAGCACCAAATAGTGATGCCTCTGATCAAACTCCTCAGTTCTCCACTTGACCTGCAGGTGTCCCTCCCCAAGACTGCAAAGGCTTCCTGAAAATGCAGGAACTTGGAACATTTCTGGGCATGGTTGCTCCAAGAGCTTCAAACTTCTCGGGTGGGTGGTGGGAAGCAGGATGACTGAGAAAGATGGCTCCCATCCTGACATGTTGGCTGGATACAGGCTAGCAAAGCTGACCTTTGTTCAGGATGCCGTTACTGCAACCATGGCTCCCTGGCATGCCTGGGATCCACCAGAGCCCAGGAACTTGGTTCCTAAGAGACAGAGCTGAGAAACAGCCCTTTGCTGAACCTTCCTGAAAAGAAGAGACCAAAATGCGGACAATGGCACCAGTGCCTTGGAGGGTCCATTTTGCCCTGCTCCAGAGTCAGAAGGATGCCAGCAAAGGTGGGGTCCCAAAGAGCCACCACCCCAACAAAGATGTCTTATGGCCAAACTAGTGCTGCAGTAAGTAGGAGATGGTCAGAAATGGCAGGCGGTCAGGTGTGTTCAAGGGTTGGCTGCATCATCCCTGTCTGAGGTGATGCAGCTTCGCATTGGTTGGTGTTTTCCATGTGTCTAGTGATGAGGGGATGAAGCTGTCCATGATGGCCCAGCCTGATGGCTGTGGTGTTGGGGGAGCAGCTGAAGGGAGCAGCTCTTTACATGGAGGGACAAGCTGGAGGACCTTAAATCAACATCTTTGCTCCTGCTCACTGAAGACCAGAGCGCTGAGCTCTGAGGACAGCCTGGGGCTGATGCATCCCAGCAGGGCAGGAGCCCACCACTGGCCAGGGACTGTCTGTGAGCTCCAACTCACCTAGGAAGCCCAGGCATGCCCTTGCTATTGCACAGCTATGATTTTCCAAGCTCAGACTGGGAGAGGAGCACCTGTTAATCACTCCCATTGCCCTTGTGGTGCCTCTCCATTTCTTTCCTTCTGCCTTTTTCCCTGGAATAATTCCCCACCCTACTGACCATGGATCTCCTGCAGTTACAGGAAGATCTGGACTCCTGCTGCATCCCTCAAGCTCTGTGGGGGTGGAACAGGACAGAGAAGAGGAGAAACCCTCAGGGGGCTTTTCAGAGCCAACCCGAGAGTGCAATCCCGAGACTCCTACCAGAGTGGAGTCAGGACTTTCCTCTTTTTCCCGCCATGCTGGTGGGGGGAACAGGAAGGTGTCTGGGTGTTAAGCCCTGGCTTGTTGCTGACGAAAGAAAATCGGCTGCCTATGATCCAATCTGCCACCAGCCTTGACACGGACCTGTGAGCTGTTTTCATTAGGGGAAGACACCAGCTGCTGAGGCCCTCAGGAGAGTCCCAGAGACGCAGCGGAGGGAGGGATAAATGAATTGTGTCACTTTGCAGAGGCTTGGAAAGGGATAACAACATATCACAAGCTGCACCTTGGAGATCTTACTGAGCAAATAGGGGAAGAGACAGGAGGTGAATAGAGTGAACTGTGGTGATGCCAGTGATCGCATCCAAATCCAGAGCTGCCAGTACATTTCTCGCAAGAGGGACACCACTGTAATTGCAATTCCAGAGACAAGCAGCACGCCAGGGAATTTAAGCAACTTCCATTTAGAGAGGTTTGACTATTTTCTCATTACAGGTTTCAGTGTCTTCAAATGGATTAAAACATGGAAAAAATCTGAAGAATTTAATTTTGCTGCTTCATCCTGCCATGGTGCAACCAGAATTCCCCCAGAGCAGAATCTCTAAATTCCACTTAGGAGCAGGAAGAAAATCCCGAGCCCAAACTAGTAAAGTCTGTGGATACCGCAGGTTAGTGAAGTGTCTGGCTTGGTAGGTCACTCGAATCGCCAAAGTGTGCTAGTTTTGTTTGAACAGCACATCTTTCGCACGGTGAAATGCTGGGTCTGGCAGATATGAGCATGGAATGTTGTCAGATTTGTAAGACGGAGGCACACATGTCTGGGAAGGAGTTACAGAGAAAAAGACATGGCAAGTGTCAAGGTGCAACATCACCTGACCAAGAGCCCCCAGGGCCCGGCTGTGGCTGATAGATCAGGGAAGGGCCTAATAAGAAAGGAAAGCATCTCCAGGTCAGAAGAGATGTAGGCAAACCGGGCACAGCTCAAGGGAGGTCTCCTAGAATAACCCAGGGCCTGGAAATCTTAGTTTTGTTGGGAGACTGAAGAAAGAGCAACCCCTGTGGTTGGTTCAAGGGTCAGTTAAAGCACAACTTGACCTACCTGGTCTACAGGCTTTGAGCACCAGCCTGCAATCCGACAGAGGAAAGCTCCTGTGCTGAGCAGAGAAAGCCAGAACAGGAGTCAAGAATTGGGTCAGACAAATGCACTGTGTGTTGGAGACCACGGGCCATGTAAGTTGGGGAGATAATTGAGCATGGACCATTTTCCTTTGCAATAAAATGGGTTTCCCACCGTTGACACCTTTAGATGGAGTTTCAAAATATAAACTCTGTACTGGTCTTGGACTTGCTGGGAAAGGCTGATGGTATCAAACCATCTCATACTGGGAGCCAGGGCAGGTGAGGTTGTGTTCCCTTCTGGCCTCCCTGCATCTGGCCCTACACTTTGGCCTTCATCAAGAGCATGATGACCTGTGAAGATATGGGGGTGGAAGGCATGCAGCATCACCTGCATTCCTGGATCACAAGTGGTGGAACACACTCTTTTCTAAACATTGGAGACATTGGTCTGGTCTCACTCCTACAGTGCAAGAACAATGTGGTGGGCAGATGTCTTTAAAACAGAGGCTGGGAGGGCTGATTAAACTTCCCATGTCACCCTACCACAACACCTTGGATGGCTTCCATCACAGGGAATGGACTGGTGCTGGGAAGATCCAGGTTCAGAACCCACAGGCATATCCTAGGCTGGAAGACTGACCTCCTGGGGAGAGGGTTGGGTGTGCACAGACCTCAGACCCCTGGACACCTGTATAACTGCTTTAAACTCCTTCTCTGGGCAGATAAATCCCTACCAACTATTTCCTAAAAAAGGGTGTACCCAGGTGACAAACTGCTTACTATAGAAATAATGTGAATATTAAGTTAATAAAAGCGCTCGCATTGGAAGGTATTAAAAGAGGGGAGGGGAAAAAAAAAAACCCACCTCGTAACAAGCAATCCATGTCACTTTTTTTCCCTCCTGTGTACTCTTGCTCTGTCCCATTTGTCTAGCAGTAATCTACATTTCAAATGATTACATGGGAAGCTGAAGTGGTAGTGACAGGGATAAACGAAGCTTGTTAAACTAATAGCTGCACTAATGCCCAAATATGTGAACTTCCAGAGTCAGGCAGCATCCGAGGCTGCCGGAGCTGTCAGCCCCACTCCCCCTGGGCTCGTCCGCCAGCCGCTGCCACATGATGAATGGCCCTGTCGAGTAAATTCATCCGGGGCCCAATTAAATAGGCAGAAATGAACTAGAGCCGTCAACCAGGGAGAGAGAGAGAGAGAGGGAGCAAGAGAGGGAGGGAGAGAGGGAGGGAGGAAGAGAGAAGATCTCAAAAAAAAAAAAAAAAAAAAAGGAAGAGGTGGGAGGAGGGGAGAAATATTCCTCACAAAGTCAAGGAAGCTCCGGCGCAGTGAAGTCATTCTGTCAGAAAATGGCCATTTAATGCTTTGCCGAGCCCACGACAGATAAGTCATCTGAGAAAGCTTTAGTGGAGTCCCAGGGCATTTCATTTATTAATTATCAGCTTCGAGCGGGGGCTGCAGCCAGCTTCTCCCTCTTCCCCATCCCTTTTTCTCCGCCGAGCGCTGTCAGCGCCTCGCATCCTCCTTGTCAGGCAGGAGGGTGGACGCGCGGCCACGGGCATGCAGGGCACATGGTGGCAGAGGCAGCAGGGAGGGGGAGTTGTAAGCTCTTTGAGTGTCCTTCCTCACCTTCCTCACAAAATCCTGACCATGGTGTGTCACCCCCAGATCCAGCCCCCTCCTCTTCATCTTCCTCACTGCATCCCAAAGCCCCCTACTCCCAGGGAGGACTGGTCAAACCCCACACAGTGGTCTGTCCTGCCCTACTGCATCCCCTCCCAACACCCCATTCCCTCCCCTCATGGTGAGTCAAGCCCCAAGGAGAGGTCCCCGCTGCCACAGGCGGAGTAGGGGCTAGTCCCATGGATAGACCAGCCTTTGGAAGTCCTATTTTCCCTCAGGAAGCCCAAAGGTGGGTTGAGTGACTTTGGATGAGCACCTGACCTGCCTCATGGAGGACCTCATGTCATTAACTCTCTAACTTCATCCCACTCTGTGCTGTTCCCACCCACAGCTGGCAGCTCATCGCCATTCCCTGCCCAACAAGGTGGTTTTTTGCACAGTGTGGGCCCATCATGGGCAGGGCTGAAGTGGGGGAAGGCAGGCAGAGCTGCTGAGCTCAGTGAGCCCTCAGCCTATTATTTCCTCTGGTGGGCTGCGGCACAGTCGGTGACAGCCAGCAGTGCCGACAGATCATGTCCACACTGAACTGGGAGATACTGCTGGAGGAGGACAGATCCCTCCTCACCTTGTCTGCGCTGCGCAGAGTATGGCTGCTTTCTCTGACCCAGAAATGTCAGAAAGGAGAAGGTAAATGACTGCTGATGGGATGGAGAAGTGGAGGAGAAGGGGTGGTAATCACAACACCTGAAGTGGAAATGCCCAAGAGCTGCTGGACTCCAACAGGGTGAAGAGAAGGCTGCAAGTGGACCCTGTTATGAAGAATAGGAGTTGATTGAGGTTGACCTCCATGAGACTTTAGAAGAACCAGAAATCACGCAGTGGATCCCCACAAAACCCTGCTGATCAGGGCTGACCTCTCCTCCTCTCTCCTTCTTACTACCTGAGGCACAAAGGCTTCAGGAGAAAGGCCACTTAAGGCAGCCCTAACCACCTGGCCAGGGTCAACCACATGCTGGCAGCAAATGGGCGTGGTCTTCCCAGTGCCCTCTCCAGAAGGCTCTTGTCCTGCCCTCCAGAGAGATGTCACCAGGTACATCTCAAGGAAAAACTGGTATTGCCTTTGGTGAGGCAGGACCTTCCCCCAGCCCCAACCCCAGCCCTTGCTATTGTGTGACTTCTTGCTAAAGCACCAGACTGGTGACATACAAAGGCTGTTCCTCAGCACGGCTGATTTCATATCACAGAGCACTTGCTCCACCACTCCTTTGGCCCCACTCTTATAATAATTTCTATAAATAGCAGACTAGTTATTTTTTTGGCAGGATACATGATGTGGTGTCCCACTGAAGCACTTGGAGTGATGAAGGAGCTTTTCCCCAGCTCAGCCCAGTGATGTTTACCTCTCAAGAAGCCGTGTTACTGATCACAGTGTTCATACATGGTGAGATACGTGAAGGATGTGCAGACCGGCTGGGTGATGCCGGAGCAGGGCTGGCAGCCTGCTCAGCCTGTGATCTCACCCATGATAACTCCTGCTCCTGGTCCCTGATCCATCAAGGTTGCAGGGTTTTTGACAGGGGCACAGTGACTGTTCAGCTGTGCGTAGGATTATGACTCGGTGCTAAGCTCCATGATGACTCTGCTTCATTTGACAGTTTCCCCTGTTCGGAGACAACCTCCATAGTACTGGGATTTTTGCTCACCTCTGCCAGGTCTCCCTGCAGACACAAGCTGGAGGCATCAGTCAACCATAGGGGCCCTGAAACCTAACCCTCCTTCCCTTCCCTTCCCTTCCCTTCCCTTCCCTTCCCTTCCCTTCCCTTCCCTTCCCTTCCCTTCCCTTCCCTTCCCTTCCCTTCCCTTCCCTTCCCTTCCCTTCCCTTCCCTTCCCTTCCCTTCCCTTCCCTTCCCTTCCCTTCCCTTCCCTTCCCTTCCCTTCCCTTCCCTTCCCTTCCCTTCCCTTCCCTTCCCTTCCCTTCCCTTCCCTTCCCTTCCCTTCCCTTCCCTTCCCTTCCCTTCCCTTCCCTTCCCTTCCCTTCCCTTCCCTTCCCTTCCCTTCCCTTCCCTTCCCTTCCCTTCCCTTCCCTTCCCTTCCCTTCCCTTCCCTTCCCTTCCCTTCCCTTCCCGTCGAGTCCCCCCATTCCCCCAGCACTGCCAGGTCACCACTGACCCTTTTCCCTCAGCACCACCTCCACATGGCTGGGAAACCCCTCCAGGGATGGGGACTCCACCACTGCCCCGGTCAGCCTGGGACAGCCTTGGAGAATCCCAGCGGGCAAGAAATGGTTCCTCAGGGTCAACCTCAACCTCCCCTGGAACAACCGGAGGCCATTTGCTCTTGTCCTGTCACTTGTTCCTGGGGAGAAGAGACTGACCCCCACCTCACTCCAGCCTCCTGTCAGGGAGTTGTCGAGAGCCAGAAGGTCTCTCCTGAGCCTCCTTTTCTCTAGGCTCAACCTCACCAGGCCCCTCAGCCTCTCCTCAGCGCACTTGTGCTCTAGACCTTGCACCAGCTTTGTTGCCCTTCTCTGGACACACTCCAGCCCCTCAAAGTCCTTCTTGGAGGGAGAGGCCAAAGCTGAACCGAGGAGTCGAGAGGCAGCCTCACCAGTGCCCCCCAGCAGAGGGGGATGATTCTTGCCCTGGTCCTGCTGGCCACATCAGCACTGGTACAAGCCAGAGTGCCATTGGCCTTCTTGGCCACCTGAGCACACTGCAGGCTCCTCTTCAGCTGCTGTCACCAACACCTCCAGGTTCTTTTCCCCAGCCAATTTCCAGCTGCCCTTCCCCCAGCCTGGAGCATCACCGGGGTTTGTTGTGGTCCAAGGGCAGGACCCAGCACTTGATCTGGTTGAACCTCAGACTATTGGCTCGGTCCATCACTTCAGCCCAGCCAGACCTCTCTGTGGACCTTCCTGACCCTCAAATGTGAAACTGCCAAGACTTTCTGTGCAGAAGCTGGCCTGTTGGTTACTTCCCAGTAGTGTCCCTAATTAAGGTCCCATCTGCTTTGCTTTGGCCTACTGATGCAGCAGCCAGCACTAACAGGAAGCAGCACAATGGCATTGGCACAGCATCACTGTCGTGAGGTCCACCAGAAACATTGATTTTCCGTCCACTCTGGAACTCACCATCTGCCTCACCACCATGCACGGCAGAAGACACATCCCTAATCATAATCTATAAGGGTCATAATCTATAAGTGATAGTGAAGTTTCAGTATAGCAGCAGCGTTTGTTGGCAGAGCACTTGCTGGAGCACAACAGGATCATTCCCTGTGGCACTTAGCGCCTGGGTGACGGCTGAAGGAATAATTAAATTAGAAGCTCTGTTTGCACTAAAAATGTCAGGTTCTTTTTTTCGCAGGGCAAAGATTTTTCTTATCAAAAATCTACTCACTAAAATGCTAATGATAGTCAGTGATTAGAAACTGCTGCTCAAGGTTTGAAAGTTCCCAGTGGGTTTCGTAGACACGGCATGTCGCTTGTCAGCTCAGGAAATGCTTTCAACAAATCAAACTTCAGGGTATGCATTTTCAGAAAATATTTCATTTCCTTAATGCTTCACTGTGCCAAAGCCAAGAGGGACTTTTGAGTTAAGTGACGAAGACCACATTATTAGTTGCAAAGTCAGTTCTGATAGAAGTCTCTCATGGCAAGAGGTTCTCAGACAGGCATAGAGGAGCCACTGGCAAATGTGTGTAACGCTTATCTTAATTAAAAAGAATAATTGTTTTATTAAAATGAATTATAAAGTTTTTATTTATTAGTATGGGAGAAGTTCTCTGCCAACCAGCTGAAGGTGTTTCAACAAGAAATGCAGGCCACTGAGAAATGCAGGGCTCAGCTTCCTCCAACTCCAGGAGGAGTCACAGACTCACAGGCTGTTGGGTCTGGCAGGGACCTCTGGGGATCACCCAGTCCAACCCCCTGCTACAGCAGGGTCACCAGAGCAGGGTGCCCAGGAAGGCGTCCAGGTGGCTTTGGGATCTCTCCAGAGCAGGAGGCTCCACAACCTCTCGGGGCAGCCTGGGCCAGGGCTCCCTCACCCTCACAGCAGAGAATTTTTTCCTCCTGTTCAGGTGGAACTTCCCAGGTTCCAGTTTGCGCCTGTTGCCCCTTGTCCTGTCACTGGGCACAACTGGGCAGAGTCTGGCCCATCCTCTTAACCTTCCTTTAGCTATTGATCAGCACTGAGGATGTCCCCTCTCAGCCTTTTCAAATCTCATCCTCTCTTCTACAGGATAAACAGACTCAGTCAAGCAAATTTGGTGCCAGGCAACGCCATGTTAATCCTCATTAATGTCAGCAGCACCTGACATTAAGGGTGGAAACATTCAGGTCTGGCTGTGGAGCCTTTGGAGATACCCAAACACCATTCCTACTGCTGCTGCAGGTTTAGAGAAGAATATACGACGTGGCCAGTTAAGTCTGCAGTTGTGATCCCAGCCACCAGCACTGGTCCCAGACCTGTGGCAGGTGCTGGTTTACAGTCCCTCTTCCCAAAGCAACTGGTTTAAGCTCATAGCCCAATATCCACAGAAAAGCTGCAGCTAGATGAGGTCATTCCCCGCATACCTGGGGAACTTTGGAGCCCGAATTTATTGTTTCCAGTGAAACTGGGGCCCAGCTAAAAACACCAGCCAATAGCTTCTGTCAGGAAAGCAATGTGTACTGTAGAGGAATGTGGGACCCAACACCTATTGAGTGGTCTATTAAGAAGTGTCAACATATGAACTGAAGAAGCTCCGCATGTGCACTTTAGTGTGGTGGACCCATGGCTCAGAGCTCTGCCAAGGACTGGTCCCCAGACTAGCCACTCCAGCTTTATAGATCCAGCCTTCAGTATGGTCTTCTGCCTTGTTGAAAGAAGTACCATGCATACATTTAAATCTGATTAGAGGACAGAAGCATGTAGACCAATGAACAGCTGTTGGAGATGAATGGTGATCAGATGATGAAGAGCAGGAGAACCCCTCCTGGGCACGCTGCAAGTCCCCCTTTCTCCACAGGGCTTGCAGATTAGGGGACCAGCTCTCTACAGATCTCAAAGTATGGAAATGGAGTAAATAAATTTTTTGCTTTTTAAGTCCCTCAGGTCTGCTCCAGCTCCTTCACTGAGTTAAGCAAGGAGAAGGGTTTAAAATCAGGAAGAAAAAAAGTCACAGTTACTCTGTTGATTAAGGAGGAACAAACACAACATATTTTGTAAGAAATGGATTATATTCCTTATTAAAAGTCCCAGATTTTGTTCAAGTATGGACTATTGTAGAAATAAGATAGTTAGTGGGGAGCAGTGAGTAGGCGGCTTGCTTTGCCATTGTAAAGCAGTGATGAGGAGTTAGGTGATAAGATAGTGTGTCTGGAGATACGTGTACGCACCTGTGGTGGTACATTCTCCTCCACTCATGGGCCACTTAGTACAGGGTGTGACTCCCCCTCCCTGGGCCACACAACAATCCATTGGAAAACCCAAATGCAGACTGCGATAGGCAGTGGACCAGAGCGTCAAGGCTACCCCTTAACACACCTGGCTTCTGCCTCCCCTGTTCTTTGGAGAATGACAATTCCCTCCTGCAGTGGACCAGAGCATTGAGGCATCCCGTTGGCACACCTGACTCCTGTTCCTCCCACCTTATCATCTTGGACCTTCTTACCACCTGGTACTTGGTCATGGCCCAATGGGGGAGATACCAGGACCCCAAGATCCAGCAAGTTCTGAACATGTGGAAGTGATGGAAAAATACCAGAACCTTAAAATGCAACAAGTTCTGGACAAATGCAAACAGAAACATCACTCAAGTTAGGCTGAAATGGAAAAATACCTGACAAAAGTCAATTATCTCAGACCTTAGAAACAGCGATCCAAAATGAGACCTTTTGAGCTCTCCTGGATCTCAGTGGGCTGCACCTGGCTTCTCCCCTGAGCTGGGGCACTGCTCAGGACTGTCTGCTAGCAAAGTCAACAGAAGGCCTGGGCAAGACCCACCTCCTCCAGATTCAACCACCACCCATTGAGTAATGCCAATACACTGCAAATATTGACACTAAACTCAAAGAGGGAGGCTTTGACGATAGGCTGGCCTCTTCAGTCACCTCTCTGCCTACTTTGGTGTTCCACTTTATGCATTTCCTTTGATGACAGTGGGCATGTTTCACTGGATACAAGTATTTCCATCTGTATGTTTTGTGTTTAGACATACAGACATGTTTTTGTTTAAGGTGCCTTGTAGTAAGTTAGTGTGAACACTGTCATTCTCAAATCTATAATCAAGCCGCAGTTTTGCTTTGCTCAATCGCTTGCTAGTCCTTAAACTGGTTAATCATCAAGTACTGCTGGAATCCACCCCTTTGATTTACCTTACTCTAGCAATAAATCTGTTAGCTGTTAAATCAAACCGTGTAAAACATACTCATCCGTGACAACACCTCAGCAGGAGAAACCAATCCTCAGGCTGCAGAGGTCAAATGCTCCCCAGGATTGCCCCAAAGACATGTCCTCACCCAAAAGTCCCAAACTCCACCCTTCTGCTGGCTCCAGGTCCTCATCCATCCAGCAGCACCCTGCCCCTCCCCGGCTCCCATCCCCCTGTACGCCCCTACAGCATCCATCTGTCCTTCCAGGGCAGACAAGCGTTGCCCTGATGCGAGGCTTTACGCCACACTGTAAACTGCTCATCTGAGGGGGACAATCCATCATTTTTAGTATCTTGCCTGTCCCTGGGGGTGGGGGAGGAGAGGATGAGCATTGTCACGAGACCCTTCCTGTACAGACACTTTGATTGAACAGTTGATGGCCCTTAAAGAAACAGAAAATAAATAAATAGAACAAAAAGCCTTTCCATGCCATCCTTACCCTGCAAAACTGTCCTTATGAGATAAGATGCCTTCTGAAATGTATAATCCTGGTTGAAATCAAAAGAAATGTCTGAAATCATGAGGAAAGAGCCACATGTAACCACAGAGAGGGTGAAGGGGAGATGTTGCCTCCTCCACACCCCTGCAGAGCTGACTGGCTGGATCACTGTTTGCATCTGCCCATCACTGCTCTGCAGTGTCATGGTCCTACCAACCCCACACACCAATCCTGGAGGAACAGAGGGGAAATGCGGGATGACAATACCTCAAATAAAAACAGAGGAGTAAGAGCGGGACAGGCTGGTTACAGCCAGGGGTCTGTCCAGCCCAGTGTCCTCTGGTAACAGTCAGCAAAGGAGCTTTCCAGCACTGGAACAGATTTTCTGGGCTAGACAAAAACCTTAGCTCTAAAACTGATGAGCTTTAGCTAAAAAAAAAAAAAATCCACTAAAAAAAAATAATAATGAAGTCAGATTTTTTTCATAAATATTAAAATGCTTAATGAAAAAAATCGTTTGTTTTTTTACAGGAAGAACTGTAGAATACTTTATCAATACGGCTTGAACAAATCTATCTGACATTTTGAAGTGACTTTTTTTTATTATTATTTGATAGGGAGCCAATAAAAGCTCTTCAAAATTTTATAACTTAAACTCAAACAGGAAGGCTAAAATCAGGCAGAAGTTTCCTCTTCACTTAGTTTCTCACAGATGGAGAACTGGTTTTGCAGGTCATCCTGCAGTGTCTGGGCAATCCATTTCATAATAAAGCCAAAGCCTGACATTTCATACAGATTTGGGATACAGAGTTTTCCTGCATTGCTGGGGAAGCCAATCCCTAGTCAGGGCTATTAAAAGCGCTGAAACAGGGAAGTCAACAGCAGCATGTGAACTTCACTGGGGCTGAACTTCGACACAGCACCTTGATTAGGGACCCTGGCAGTGCTGGGTGGACAGTTGGGCTCAATGGTCTTAAGGGTCTCTTTCAACCCAAATGACTCTGATTCTGTGATTATTTTGTTTTTAATTTTCAGCAAAAGGAATAACAGAGGTTGTCCAACCCAGGAACATGGCATTCACACAGCAGAAGCACGAAAATGCCCCCACTGATCTGAGGAAAGATAGTGAAAGTTTTGGACAACAGAATTGTGCCTCATGTCAGGAGATGGGTAACGTGCCTCAACCACATCTCATTGGTCCCACTGTATGTTTGATGGTGATGAGGGACTTGGAAGCCCCCAGACACCTCAGTTCAAGACCTCTTAGGAGATGGCAACTCCCTCTCGTGCACATGAACTAGAAGATGGAGGGAGGCTGGCCCAGGCCAGGAGTCACCAGTGGCTGGGCAACCTCAGCAAGCCAGTGCAGGCAGAGGATCAGTCTGGGCCTGCCATTCTGGTGCTCGCCAGACCAGCACTGCGTCCATCCCCTAAACTGTATTTTCCTTTGCAAGCTCCCCAGCACAGATCCTTTTCCTCTGCTGTCGAAACTGGCAAATTTAAGCAAATGCCAATAATTCCATTTCATCCCTAAATTTCTTTTGTCATCATCATTGAACCTAGCTTACTAATGATTTCTTAGAGTTTCAGCTTGAATGGGCATCCATAGATTTTCCTTCTTTTTGGGTTAAACCTGGCGTTATCATTGGGTGTGTTTCTGTCAGCTCTTAACCGTTCCCCTCACTTGCCTGTGGCCAAGCCACTGCGTAAATCTGAGGATGCAGAAGGGATTCGGCGGGGAAGGGCTTTATATCAAGGCCACATCGTTGCATGCATTATGCTGCTGCACCACAGCACTTCATCAAGTTCTAATTACGCCTGGTTGACAAATTCCTAGCCCTTTCAACTGCAGATAGAGTGTCTTTGACTGAGTCCATTAGGGCTCGTAATTTTTGATAGTTGAGTTTGCCAGTTGTCTGCTTATACTGATTTTTTTCCCCCTACTAAAACCAACTTTTATATAACTGCGAGTCTGGGTTCATTTGCTTTATGTACAGGTCCCCTAAGAGGAAGAGAAGTGAATTATATTCTCCCTCTTGGTCTTGTGCAGTTACTAAATTACATTTTTAGCACCTGAAATTAATGGCTAACTGGAGGCAGGCAAGGGAGAGAGTAAAGTTAATGAATTGACTAAATATGATAGTGGAGGCAAGCAAAGAGCTGTGTTTCTTCTACCTGTCTTTCCAAGTTTTACTGAAGCAAGAAACCAGCAATTGCACGTCTGTCCTGAGGTGTCCCTGAACCAACCAAGCTGAAGAGCCCACCATGGATGTCGATGGCCCCGTCACGAAGCACAAGACATTATTTTGGGAAGCAAAACTTTTGCCAGCCAGCCAGCCCTGGCAGCAGGGCTTGAGGGGAGCTTGGTGGACCTCTGGACTAGCAGCAGCTTTCCTCACCCCTCTGCCTTCCCTGGCACTGACTGGGACAAGGGCAATGGAGCTGGTTCAGGGAGAAGGAAGGTTATTCAGAGTGAACATGTGGCTATGGGTCAAACCTGGACTGATTCTGCTTTTCCACTCCATGTGCCTGGCAGATCAGAGTTATTCGCTGTGCCGAAGCTGCTGTCTTGGGCTTCAAGCTGAAAGCACAAGAGAGTTGTACCAACGCGTTTCGCTTCAGCCTCCTAAAGGAATGCACAGTAGTCAGCTCAGCCATCTCTGCTTTTTTTCTCTATCTCTTTGCTTTTTCACCCTCTCTGCACAAGCCTCAGCCTCAGCCAGAGACCCATGTCTGCGCTCTGCAGCTCACGCTCAGACAGGTCCCAGAGATGCTCCCACCCTGCTCGGCCCCACACTTGTCACTGGAGAAGGGTGCCCTCCGAGAAGAGTGTCCACCAAGAAGGGTGCCCACCAGAGATGTGCCCACCAGAGAGGTGTTCACCAAAGAGGGGTGTTCGCTGGAGAAGGATGCTCACCAGAGAAGGGTGCTTTCTGCAAGAGTGACAGATCCAGAGACAAGCAGATGCGCAGGTTCCTGCCTGCAGCCAGGCTCAGGAGGGCAGAGCTGGGCTTTGGCTGCAAGCATCCCCACCTCGGTGCCTCTCACAGCTGTTACCCAGGCTGAAAGAACAAAAGCATGACACCCTGAAACCAGAGTTACGAGTTACTGAGTCATTCCGGTGCTGCTCTGCTTTCCTTGACATGAGCATCTCAACTTCTCTTGGCCCTGGGACTGGGCCGCAGCAGTGAGCTCACTGCATAGCACTGCCAGCTCTCGTGTCACTTGTGGAGGGGGTTTCACCAGCCTATTGTGCACAAGTAATTTGGCTTTTTTCTGGAGACATGCAAGACAGAAACCAAATCAATACTCATTTTACTACCCAGCACCTGCTGCTGTAGTGCTGGTTACATGGAGAAAGAATGTTTGACTGATGGTCCATAAGATGAGTTAAAAATACCCTGTCTCAGAGTTACAAGTTTTCACACACTTCTTTTTTTTCTGCATTTCCAAAGTTTTCTCCTTCTCCTCACCTGTTTTTGCATAATAAATTGTAATAGAGGGATCATTACATGGAACAATAAATTTAAAATTTACATCTACATGATTTCCTCCTGGGCCAGTATCATACGCCAGAGGTCTCTGTGTTGGACACTGGAGTTGTGATAACAAAGTCTTGGTGAAATGCCCCATAAACAGAATAGCCACATTATTTGAAGCAAACATCCCCCAAACACCACAGAACATCCTGCTGCAGGTCCAGGCTTCCTTAGCAGAGGACTAGGAGTCAGGGACGTATCTTGAATAAAGTCTCACAGCAGCAGCAGCAGCAAGAGGCTGCAGGAGACCAACTCTTTGAGTGAGGAAATCTTGAGATAACAGAAGAAAACATGGAAATTTATAAAGTAACAGTTTTCTTTGCAGTGGGAGAAATGTTTTCTCGAGCAGCCCCTCACCAGTGGCAAAGGTGACAATCAGCATCATTAATGCAAATGGCCGCCCCAGCGTGTGAAGCTTGGAAAGCCGCATGGCTGGGCAAAATCCAGAATTTCTCATTTAAGGGAAACATCAGGGCTTTGAACCTTGTCATCTCCCAACCCAGAGTGAAACTGAGTATTTCTAGTGGTGCCAGGTGGAGCTCAGGAAAACTGACTTTCCACAGCCATGGCATTTCATGGGGGAACTGAAGCGCTTTCAAATATGATTATTTTGTATTTCTTGGTATCACTTCACAATATCTCATGAGCTTATATATGAAGAATAAAAATAATGGAACTACAGGAGAAAAAAAGAACTAATGAAGGAATCCAAAACTGTTGTTCTGGAATGTTTTCAAATGAAGATTCCAAAGCTGAAAATGTTTCTGGAAGTTCCTCATGTAGAGATTTCTTAGCTTCTCACAATGAACACATATGCTAAGGGTTGTCTGTTTGGGTGGAGTCAGTGTTTTCCAATAAAATGTGCTGAAAATTCAGCGGCTCACTTCAACTGGCTAACAACCAGAGCAAGCAAACAAAAACACGGTACTGTGACAGGTTCTTGTTAAAGCAAAGTGTCAATAGAGGTCCTGAATGGAGAACCATCAATTAGCAGCATCAAGGAATACCCCTAAAGCTGGTGGGTCTGTGACCACCCACGTCCACAGGAAGGTTACAGACAGTGGATTTTGTTAAAAATATTTACTTGAGTAGAACTGGGAAATTTTTGTTGTGGAAGACAAGTCTTGAGAGCAAGGATTTGACCCTGACACTGGCAGACCAAAGCCTCGGACACCACCCTCCCACCCCAGCCAGGCTACTCTGAAAGAGACACCTGAAGAAGCAGAAAACTGTCCCTGTACCCATGTCTCCAGCTGGAAACACATGCGCTGCACTTGTGTGTTTTGTTGCCTTTGAGTGCTTCAAGGGGCCTGTCCAAAAGCTGGGGAGGGGCTGTTCAGCAGGGGCTGTTGGGACAGGACAAGGAGTGATGGGTTCAACTGACAGAGGGAGATTGAGACCAGAGAGAAGGGAGAGATGGTTTCTGCTGAGGGTGGTGAGACCCTGGCCCAGGTTGCCCCGAGAGGTGGGAGAAGCCCCATCCCTGGCACCGTTGCAGGTCAGGTTGGCCCTTGGGGCTCTGAGCAGCCTGCTCTGGTTGCAGATGTCCCTGCTCACTGCGGGGGCGTGGACTGGTTGAGCTTTGAAGGTCCCTTCAACCCAAACCAGTCTGTGATTCTGTGATTTCTTGAGTCTTGAGGTTTTGTTCAGTGTGAATGTTTTTTTCTCTGCAGAAAGAGTGAAGCTGCTGTTGATCCCAGTCCTGTGCCAAGCCCTGTCGAGCTGAACACCAGGATCCATGCCAGCACTGTCAGAGTAGTCAGCGTCCCACTGTGGAGTTCTTCCCCATCCCAGGAGGAATCCTGGCTGTGTCACATAGGACGGTTCCCACTACCCCTTGCTACGGCCTCCACTCCTGCTCTGACTATGGCATGTCCACGCTGGTCCTTCATGCGCAGCATTAACTTGCTTGAGATGCACCTTGGTCCCCAAATTTCCATCTACCTTCCTCTGTTCCATAAAAAAACCCAAACAAACCACAAACACTGAGCATACACAGGCTCCAATCCTCCACGCAGTTTTGGCCAAGACTCTGGGTCACCCTACGTATGCTGGGCAGCTTTGACATGCATTTGAATGAAATGGGATCTCACAGTGTCGAGGCTCTGTAAGTACTCAGCTACAAAGGATTCATGCAATTATCTTTTGTCGGAATTCATCTTGTCAGCCCTGCAAGATGCTAATGTCTTCAGAAACTCTGAAGATGAAAAACTGAGGGGAAAAAACACCATTTAGAGCAGTTTCTGGTCACAACAGGGAGGTTTGGGGTAGGAGAAATGATGGCCAGAGAAACTGGTGTACCAAGAACAAGCACAGGGATGGGAAATTGGCTTCTTGAGCCATGGGATGTGGAGCAACCATGGGTCTCCAGGAGCCACCAGCTGTCCACAGCTTCCTTGGTATGACAGTGGGTGAAACAAATCCAGCTCAGGCAGGGTGTGTGAGCAGCTTACCAAAAACTGTTCAACCATCACACAGTTGCAAGGTGGGAAAGCGGACTTTAGTTTATTGCATCCACACTTGTTTGCTGCCTACCCCTAGGAGGGGTTCACTGGCTCCCAGGCACACGGCACTCACAGAGATGTTGCTGCTAGAACAGCTCCAGGGCCAAAGCTTGCTAAAAATCTCTTGAAACTTGGCTATGAGTAGACCATAAAAAACCAACTGATCCGGGTGTGCAGAGACAGTGTCAGAGATATGTCTGGTAACTCTGGAGGTCAATGCATCTTCACACCGTTGCATAATTTGCTAGATTAAAATTTTGCAGATGGCTTAATTTGGTATTTCCCATAAAGAGTCATAGTTTTGGGAAAAAGAAAATTATCTTTCATGCCCATTGATTTTTAGTAAATTCATTCAGTATTTCATGTTCTTTTTCTTTCAAGAATTCAAAACCATATATTTCAGCTGTCTCCAAAAATTTTTTGCAGTAGGGTGCAAAGAGTTTCTTTCTTATTCTATCTTTAAAAATACTGTTTACTTGATGCAATTAAAAAAAATAGTATTATTTTACACTTTTATGAAATAAAATTTTCATTCCATGAAAAAACAGCATTCCCTTATTCCACAGTCCTTTGTTACTTCTGTCCTGAGTGCTCCCCGCTGCGGTGTGGGCGAAGGCAGAGACAACTTATTGCCAGGGGTAAGCACTGAGGCGTTTGGTCTGGACTCAATGATTGGACGGGGCTTGGACGTGACTCTGGGCTCCATGGGAATGAACACACTGACATCTGTTGACTGGACACAATTTCTCCAGCCTGCTAACGGGAGCTCTTTGGGCAGCTGAATCGATTAAGGCATGGGGATTGGAAACAAAGGATCACAGCTCGTATTTGTCATCAGGAAGGGCCTTATTAGGGAATGTGTGAATCCTTCTGGTGCTCAGGGTGTGCTCACAAAGCCTATTAAAAGGACATTAATGAGCTGCTTGTAACTTGGAGAGATCTCTTGCTTTTGAATATTTAGGGTTACGTTTTACTGGCAATGGAATGTATTTCAGAATTGCTCAATTAGATTAAAACCTTACTGTGCGAGGCTTTAAAAAGCACTTTAAAATACCTTCAGTTTCAAAACATTTGTGCAATCTGAGGTTTTGTTGACTATCCCAAGCCTCAGACAATCCCACAGTCCATGATGGCAGAAAACATCACATTTACCTCCCATGAAGGCAGAGACAGTTTCCAAAACCAAGAGCTGTAAACTGTCCCATAACTCAGGTTTACTCAGAAGCAGGAAGCTGAAGGGTAGTGCTGAGCTGGGAGAAAGCCCTGAGCCTTCAGAGCTGTTCTGCAAAGGTTCCTCTCCCAACCTTGCTGAGGGAGAAACCCACCAGGCACAGAGGGATGCCTGAACATCAGGGAGATACAGGATTGAGAGAGAGAGCCTTCAGACAAGCCAACATCTTCTGGCCTTTGAGCATCAGAGCAGAGAGTTACAGAAAAAATCTGGGTGTCCTTCATGCCATTTGGTCTGAGCTTCTGCATGCTCAGGGTCTCATTCCAAGTCTCTAAAGTCACCGAGGAGGGTCTCACTCCAAGCCTCTAAAGCCACCGAGCTGTGGCGAGGGTCACAGAGTGGCCACAGCTTTTTGCTGGCAGGAAAAAACACCTGAACTCTTGGGGAAGAGTGCTCAAAACTAGCATTGACCTGAGATGTGAGGAAGTGACACTTCAGATCCCAAAATGAAAAGAGGTTAAAAAAAAAAAATACATTTGGAGAAAAGCTGGAGTAAAAGAAATTGGACAAAGTGGCCAAGACTGCTGTGGGCTTGGGATGTCTGACCACACACATCTTCCTCAAGCGACATCCTCTCTGATGTAAGGGACTGCATATCTGCAGATGTAGAACCAATCCTTTGGACTAGAAAAGTGGAAGTTCTTTGCTCTGGCCCTTGCTTCCAGAGAATTTCTTACAGGCTGACATCCCATCATTTTGTCCACAGGTAGTAATGTGTGCAGTATGGAAAGCTAGAACAGCAAAAAAACGGAGATGTAAAAAAAGCAGAGATGACAGGACCTTGTTATAGTTAGAACTGAGCAGTTCAGTTTCCATCACAAAGAGCTTCTCAAAATTCTGCCACTTGTCTACAGGGTTTAAACCCAGAACTTTATTCAAAAAAAGGGGGACACAGAAATACCTATTTGTCTCTACAGGCTCCTGCAAGATCTGACACCTCTGTAGCCCTCAGATAGTTGGTAAGTCCATCAAGTCACCCAGCTACCATCAAACTATCACTGTTTAAGTAACTTTTAGAAGCCAAAGGTTGCTATTTTACAGGAAAGGAGAGATAGAAATTCATCTTACTTACCATGACCTCCCTCAGCGTTTGAATTACGCTCCAGGTGAGCTATGGAAATCTTTCATGTCTCTCGCTCCATTAGTTGGTGCGCTTAGCGAAGGATGGGTAATAACCAGACATACTCTTCTCGTCATGAACAAGACACGGCTACACGTTCGCTCTGGTAATTTCTGCAATATCCCCTTCTCTGGGCAACCAGCATCATCCAGTTCAGTGCCTGTTGCAGCAGCTCCAGGCAGGCCTGCCTGCAGCCACAAGGGCTTCCAGCTTACCCATCGCTTCCAGCAGCATGAGACAGAAGGAGCGTTGGTCAGAGAGTGCCCTACCACCTCCAAGGGCAAAGCCAGGACGACCATTACAGCCAAAAGGAGGAATTGATGGATCCAAAAAGGGCACTCAGGTAGCAGTTGTAGAATGGTGGAAAGACACTGCTCTTGCAATAAAAGAGTTAAAAATTTCATTGCTTAACGGGTGTCTGCCATATTAATATTGGTTTTTTTGCTTAAATTTGTATGTTAGAGTTTTGTTTAAACTTGTCTGTCCTAGAATAAAAAAGAAACATGAAAACATCATTTTTCACTTAGAGGTGAAGGGATAAACTCTTCCTTCTGGCAGCAAAGAATATTTCAAGATCCAGAAGCCGAATTGAGAGAACCCCATGAATTTTTCCCGTTACAAAGCTCTGTGTATGGGGTGCAAAATTCCAGTGGTGGAGTGGAGATCAGAACAGGCACAGGCAGTTGCTGCAACGTGTCTGGTGTGTAATCGATGCAGAGGTGGGCAGAAAGAGGGAGAAAAGCAGAAACCCCCCTGTGGGGACACCATCCTGGTTCAGAACCTTTGGAAGACAACGTGAGGTGGGTACCCACAGCAGCGGGGTCCTGGGAGTCCTGTTCAGAGCCTTACATTTTGTTAATGATTTTGACTCATGGTCCTGTCCTCCTTTGGCAGTGAGGACATCAGTGGCTTTGCTGAACAAGGACACTCCTACTGCACAACCCACCCTTGTGTGAGGGCTGCTACCTGCCCTGCCCTAAGTCATCATGGACCCACCTAAGGTCTTCTGCAAGTGCCCCTTCGGGCACCTTCTCACAAGGAACAAGCATGCAGTGGATGGCATGAAAAACTTGCACTTCAGTTCGCTGTGTTACTAGCTCCCCCGAGCAGAGAAAGATCGCAGAGTCACGGAATCACAGAATTATAGAATTATAGAATCAAGAAGTGTTTTTTGTTGGAAGGGATCTTGAAAGATCATCTAATCCAGATCCCCATTTAAGATCTGTGGCTCCAGGTTGCAGCTGCCGGAGTCAGGGAGGGAATTGCTAAGACAGTCCCTTTGTGCAGCCTTCTGCCACCCACTACAGAGCAGGCGCCCAGTTTAGGAACAACTGGCTTTACCTGGGCACTGTGGTTTTAGGCAGCTGAGGGCTGGTGAGGTGAAACCCCTTCCAGGTGTGCAGTGCCTCTGGCATTCGATTTATGTGAGGTTTTTTTCTTAAAAGTCATGAAAAAGCCTTGGATAAAGGCCAGAACATGCTTGTGAAGCACCTTCACAGAGAAGCAGAGATGATTTTTCTTAAACTCTGTCATTTCAGCCTAATTGTTGTAACATTTAAACTAAGTGAACTCCATGGACCGGAGTGGACCCACTCTTGTAAGAACAACCTGCTCACCGTGTGCAGGAACGGCAGCATCTGACCTTAAACCAGCAAAAAATTAAAGCAAGGATGAAGAAGGTAAGTAAAGCCAAATAATTCAAGGAGAGCAATTTAAACTCATATTGGCAATAATAATGTGCACTGGTCCACATCTGATCTTCAGCTATTTCTAAATTACACAGAGATAATCAAAAAGAAAGAGGAACTGTCTCACATTCCTGTGAAGAACAAGACTCTGCAATTAGTAAGCTGAGGTCTATGGTTGATCAATAGTGACCCTCCCTGGTAGCTCTGGGCGTTTTTACAAGAAAAAGGTCATTTCTGTGCTTCCAGCTGCAGGGGGAAGAGGATGTCCCCTGGACGAGAAAGGCTTTGCCTTCTCAGTGCTGGCCATGTCTGGGGCAGGGTTGTGCCCACAAGGGTTTTTTTCTGATGTTCCCATCTTAGGGTGCTATGGTCAGCAGGACGTAGGCTTCAGGGATCAGGTCTTCTGTCATCTGTTTCTCAGGAAGATCCCAGGATCACAGAGTGGCTGAGGCTGACAGGGACCTCTGGACATCATCTTGTCCAGCCCCTTGGCTCAATGCAGGGTCGAGTACAGCAGGTTACTCAAGACCATGTCCAGTCAGGTTTTGAGTATCAACAAGGACAGAGGCACCATGGCCTCTCTGAGCAACCTGTTCCAGTGTTTAACTGCCCTCACAGTAAAAATCTTCCTATGTTTAAATGAAATTTCTCTTCTCTCAACTTCTGCCCATGGCCTCTCAGCTGTTCACTGGACACCACCAGGAAATGCCTTCTGGCTTCTTTACTCCTCTCCACTGGATATTTACACATGTTGACAGGAGCACCCCCGAACATCCCTTTCCCCAGGCTGGACAGCCCTGGCTGTTTCAGCCTATCCTCACACGACTGCATGCTCCAGCACCTTCATCATTTTAGTGGCTCTGCACTGGATTTTCTCCAGTAAGTCCAGCACACAAAGTGCTTGACCCAGCACTTTGTGTCTCACCAGCACTGAGCAGAGGGCAGGATCATCTCCCTTTACCCACTGGTGGAATGTCTCCTAATGTAGACCAGGGATTGTCAGCCTTCTCTGCCACAAAGGCATGCTGCTTCCTCGCATTCAACTTCTGACCACCCAGCTCCTGGTCTGCAAAGCTGCTTTCTAGCCCATTGGTCCTGGTAGTTGGAGTTATTCCTCTCCAGATGGTGGACTTCATATTTCTTCTTGCTGAACTTCATGAGATACCTTTCTGCCCAGTTCTCCAGCCTGTCCAGACGTGTCAAAAGGGCAGCACATCCACCTGCTTTATCAATCACCCCTCCCACTTTTGTATCAGCTGTGAACTTGCTGAGGACAGACTCTGTCCCACCATCCAGGCTATTAACAAAGATGTTAAATGATGTTGGCCCTTGTATCGACCCCTGGGGTGCACTGCTGGTTGCTGGCCACGAGCTAGAGCTCCTGTCACTCACCACAACTGCCTGGGTATGGTTTCTCAGTCAGCTCTCAGTCCACCTCACTGTTCATTTATCCACTCCATGAGTGATTTATGGGAGGTAACATTGAAAGCCTTGCTAAAGTCTCGACCAAAACCCATTTCTCTCCCGTTCTCCACCAAGACAGGCTTTTCATCATGGAAGCTCTCATGCCTACCAAGGTTGGTCAGGCATGACTTTACTTTTGTAAATCTATGCTGATTACTCCCAGTTACCTTCTTCTTCTTCATGTGTTTGGAAATGGCTTCCTGAACTATTTGCTCCACCACCTTCCCAGAGATCACTGTGAATGCCTGGCAAGCCTGTAGTTCCCAGCATCTTCCTTCTTTCCCTTCTTGAAGATAGGATCGACATTTTATTTTCTTCCAGTCCTCAGGAACCTCTTCTTAACACCACAGCCTTTCAAAGATAATCAAGAGGGGTTCTGCAATGACCCCAGCCATCTCCCTTGGCTCTCACAGGTGCATCCCATCAGGCCCCATGGACTTATGTGTGTATCCAGATTGCCTAACTGTTCCCTAACTTGATCCTCCTCTACCAAGGATGAGTATACCCTACTCTGGCTTTCCCACTGGCCTCATCAGCTTGTCCTTCCTGAAGATCCTGCATCCACCCAGCGCAGGATGCCAGTGTGAACTACCCCACCACCTTTCCGTCATCGCAATCACATCACAACCGCAATGGCACACAGACCCCTCATTCCTCCTGCTCATGCCTCACATGGTGTGCATTTGTGTATGGGTGTTTCAGAGAGGTACCTCCACATGCTGGTTTCCCTGGAAAGGTAGACGAGCTTTACTCATAACTCTGTCTGGTAGAGCCATCCTTCTTTATTTGGATAACCTTGGGATGGACCCACTTTAGTCCTGTTTTGTTAATTACAAGCTCCCTACTGTTCATTTTACCCCGTGACCTTTGTTTGTCATCCTGGTTTACCACTTCCTCACCTGGTTTTGGTGAGCCTCTCCCCATCCTGTTTAAAGCTGTCCATTGGCAAAGATCCTTTTCCCATGATTGCTCAGCAGGATCCCATCTCTTCCAAGCAAGCCTCAGTCCTCTAAGAGGGTCTTACGGTCATAAACACCAAAACCCTCTTGCCAACACCACAGGCATAATCTGCAAGGTCTACCTCCTCCTCTCCAGCCCTTGGCCCTCACTGACGGGATCAAGATGAAAACCACCAAATCACCACTGACCATCAGCCCAGAGGCACATAGTCACCCTTGATACTTTCCATGTCACCCTGGCAGTAACTTTGGTGACAGTTCTATGACTGGGCTGGAGCAGGGGGATGTAGGAGTTGAGCTGGCCACAAAGATAAGCTGGGACAGAGCTCCCAAGGGGCTGGGAGCACTCACAGAGCAGCGTGTCCAGGGGACTTCATAGCAACTGATTCAGCAGCACCGGACTTCCCGCACACTGCTGCAGCAATGGACTGCTCTTCCAGAGGACTACTTTTGCAATTCAAACAATTTCTAAAGGTTCTTAAAACTTTTTCTTCTCTTCAGAAGCAGAGGTAAGGGGCCTTCCTGAAAGTTTTGGGAGCCTGGACAGGAGCTGTCAATGTGAAAACGCAGTTGTTCCACCATTAAAATACATTACAGAGCTGATCAATTATAGAAAAATCTTATAAAAAAGCAAGACAGAGTTTAACTGAATCTATTGAATTTGTATAATTCAAAGCAGGTAAAATGGCTTGTTTTGACTTCCTCAGTTTCACTCTTGTTGAAGTTTTCATCTTCTCTTAAGTCATTTATTATACTGTATTGCAACTTTCTGATGGAATCACAGAATCACGGAGTGGTTTGGGTTGGAAGGGACCTTTCAAGGTCATCCAGTCCAACTCCCTGCAGTGAGCAGGGACATCTGCAACCAGATGTTATTGGACTTTCACAGGGTTCAAAATGGAGGGGTTTTTTTTCTGTCAAAGTTGTTGCTTGTATTTCACTCTTTGGAAAGAAATTATTTTTTTTTTAATTGCAGCAAAACAGAAATACTCGCCCCAGTTTACTCCACCACATGTTTCTCCAAGCTGCCACAATCTCTGCTGGCACAGGAACACATTGGCACCAACTGGGATTTTGTGAGCACAAGTCTGTGGGTCTGTCCCAGGCTGGCAGCAGAAGCACAAAACCTCATTTATGAACCTGGACCAAGGCTGCTCTTTTGGTTTTATGGCCACAAACATCGAGCAGTAACGACTTGACTAGACAGGACGTGGCTCAGCTGTCACCATCCATGGTAGGACACAGGGTAGACACAGGAATGTTTGCAGCAGAGTGGGAGCTTTGCAGTCTAAATCTGCGTAGACCTGCCCAGCTGTAAAATCCAGAGTGCAGAGTGTTGGAGCTGCAGGAAACTAGAGATGGTGCTGCAGCAAATACTTGAAAAGAGCAGTTTTCCACATTAAAATAAATAAAAAAAAAAAAGTTATCCACAAAATTCTGGAGAAAACAGACTGCAAAGCAGGATGCTTGCAACCTGGTAGTAAGGCGCTGGTAAAACTGGCTAGAGCAATCCCGTGGCCACCAGCACTGGGTTTGACACCATCACTGTTGCTGTGACCATCTGCCCTAGAAACCTCACTTTTCCTCCTCAAAAACCTCAATTTTGATGTCCGTGGCATAGGACAGGCAAAGGGCACGAGCACAGCCACTCCATCCAACACAGGGGCTGGCAGGCAGCCAAAGGGATGAAGCAGCGGTGATGTAGACCCGTCCACCGAGCTCGGATAGAGTTTGTAAGTGAAGCTTTCAAGCCCACAGCGGGAAGCCTTGCCGCTACATGAGGGTAATAAACCGGTGTGAACGCGCACCGCCTCCCACACGGCCATGTGCACCGCCAGCATCCGCAGCGAGCCCTCTGCTCCGCGTGCCGGTTCCGTCACATTAACTCATCCCGTGTAGCCATGGCAACATGCGCGGGAAACACGCTGCTGGCGGGTCCAGATCTGGCTCCTGCAGACCCCGGCGCCACTGAGTTCAGCCCTGGCATGCAGGAGCAAACCGCTAATAAAGCCCCTTAATTTTGTTCATCAGGAACACCTCTGCTCGTAGACTTGAGGGGGCTCTAAGAAAATTCGTAGAACCAAGGCGGGGAAGAAAGGAAAAATAAGCTGATGTTTTCGGTTGAATAGCAAGACATCAGGCTAGCACAAAACTGTGTCATTATCTGCGAGGAGGGGCACTGATGCTGTGCAACTGCCATGTTTGCAGGTCATGAGCACCCAACTCTCATGTTTGTGGCCACCAAAATCCCCATTCCCCAGCAGGGACCCATGGTCACGGCACTCCAGCGGCACCCGTTGCCTCTGGAGACTGAGATTCCATGGGGCTACAGATAAGGCTCTAAGGGGAGCTGGCAGCAGAGGAGGGAGAGTGTTCTGACAGGAGACATGACTTGAAATTACAAAGGCAACGTTGGTGGCAGCAAGAGCGTGGGAAGGGGGGAGGGAGCGGAAGGAAAGCATGAAATCCATCAAACCCCTATTTGTCTCATTAAAAGTATTTTTAATTTATAACATCCTGGAATGTAGTTGTCACCCAGCTGTGCAGCCATCACCATGCTGCCTCTCACTTTTTTCCCCCCCAGCTTCTCTCCCCCACCTCACTGGGACTGCCATCAATTTCTTCCCATCAGAAGTGGTTACAGTAAATGGATTCATTTGTGGGCAACGGTTGCTGAGAGACAAAGGTGACAATATAATTAAGGTTTTTAATTCTATGCCTGAACAGTTAAGTCCAGAACTCATAATAATTAGCTGGCTGCAATGAAAGATCTTTAGCCGTTATTTTCCCTTTGTTTCATATAATGGTTCACTTCGGCCAAGCTACATTTGTCCTTTAATCTGAATCCTCACTCAATAATGCTCTGCCTTTCCATCTATTCCCTGGGACTGCAGGAAGCATGTTAGTAGTGCAGGAACATATGAAAGGTGAACATGGACAGTGGGCAGCATCTCCCTTGCACACCGCGGCCGGTGCCTCTTGCATACGGCAGGGGAGGGAGCGCAGCCAGAGGACGTGGCCCATCATTGGAGCAGCTGAGAAGTGAGAGGATGGAGAAACAGGTAAGAAGGAAGAAGGGAAGGCTTCTGATATCACAGCATCTAAAACACGCAAATCGGGCACTGTTTTCAACAGCATGGACCTGCATATGCCTGGCACGTGGCCCTCGGCTGCTGTTGATACTCAAAGAGAAATGGTTATCACAAAGCATGAGAAAAGCATCGTCACATTTCTTCCCTTTAAAAAATGAACAGAACTGGTACTTGCCTGGTTATCCTGTGTTCAGGGTTTTGTATTTCATAACCCACATGACATCTGTGGCTGAACCACCACGCTGGGTGAACAGACCAGCCTCATCAAGAGTGATGCCACCAGAAGACTGTCTTTCAAGGCAAGGAGGCAAAAATCTCTCCAAGAATACCTCCATTAGAAGGAGGAAATGCCAAAACATTGTTTTTTAATACTGGGTAATGCAGATATCTCGGTGTCTGCCTCATCCTCACGGGATATGCCACTGTGTCCTGGCACTGCCAGCAGAAAGCCTTCATGCCTCTCTTTGACCTTGCAGAACCAGACCGCAAGGGCTGCCAGCACTTACCAGCTCAACCTTCTCCCAGGATAACCCAACCCACGGGCCCACAGCACAGCCCTCCCTAATGTACAGGGGTGTTCTTCGACACCACCACATTTAGTCGTGGTTTTTCGGCAAATGGGAGTGCGCCTGTGGCACACTTCATCCATTCCCCCCAGTATAGTCCCAAGCATGTGCCCTCCATCGAGACCTCCAGAGAAGGGTCCTACAGGCTTTAGAGTTAGAGATCTATTGACCCAGTATGAGTCAAAATATCTCACCCTTTTTAGGGGTTTCAGAGTGACTTTTCTATGGTCCAAGATCTAATGAGCCATAAACTTAGTGTGTGTCAGCGAGATACTCTTCTACTGAACCCGCTTTTAGAGATAACTCAGAAGACTGTGATCAGGTGGAAGCAGGACGGTGTTCAGCACAAAGGCCAGAACAAGAAGCAGGAATCTGTGAGCTAACAGGAGCATTTGGAAAATTTCAGCAGGAGTAAAACAGCAGCAGCGCTGCAGAGAGTGAATCACTCGATGTACGGCAGAAGCGGTTACAAGAAGTGCCGGGAGAATGTTATGCAACGCTAACTTTGACTTATCACATAACTTAGCTCATAACACCAATAAGACCCTGCAGAGAGACTATTTTGGCAAGTAATTTGCCCTCTGTGACCTGCCTGTAATCCGTGATAGCACTCTCATTGCTTCAACGCTGAGTGGACTGGAAAAGAGACAGAAAAAAATGTCTTTCGAAGAGAAGAAAAAGGGAAAATTCAGTCCTACAAAGGAAAATCAAACACTGACAAGTCACATAATGAGTAACTAGAAACGTTTCTGCCTACCTGCTCCTTTGCTATCTCTGGGTATGGCATTACCCCCACCCTGACCACCCATGCACCAATTCCTTTGCTTTAGGATAAAATTTCAGCCAGGGTTGTAGAACTGTGTGTCAGAAGAGCTCTTTTTGATACCACCTTGTCCTGGGTGCTGTAAAGAGGTTTTCTGAAGCTCAGAACACATGCAGCACGCATATGGCCTCTTGCATGAGCCGGACAAAATCTGGTGAGCAAGAGAGGAGGTGGCGCTTGGGGGCTCAGCTGTGTCATAAACCAGTTCAACCTCAGGCAGAAGGTGGAGAAAGCGACCAGTAGTACCATGAAAAACATCTAAATCTGGATAACCAGCTACTAATGAGTGCTGGCATCAGCACCCGTGCCAGCGACTGTTCTGGCCATGTCTGTAGCTGTGCCTGGTACTTGGGAGTTGGCTTTGAAGGAACAGGGGGAAACCTAAAGACCTCCAGCTTTCCACACCAAAATAACCCTTAGAATCTGTGCATGCCAGTCTCAACATGCCACAAATGCAATTTTAGTCCTCAGCTCCCTTCTCCTCCCTCCCCAGCAGCATTTTAGGGAAAAGAGCATCTCCTGGGAAAGTGTCTGCTCCTGTGAAGAGAAATCTATTCTGATTCGGAGGCTCAGCTCAGCTCTTGTTGCAGATCTCACTTCAGATCGGTATAACTTACTCTCCTAAGTTGTGATGGCACATCACAAACACAAGTTTGAGCCCTTGGACTTTCTGTGCTATATTGCTTGGGCTGTCACTTTCTTTCCCATTAAGTTTTTACCAAGGGGACCTCGCCCACCATCCCTCCAGAGCCATGGGGCACCAGAGGCAACTGCCCTGTTAGTGCCACTAACAGCTGTCCCTAGTGGTGGCTGGGAATGGACATAGAAGGCACAAACCACACTGCTGGCTGCAGATTTCATGATGTTTAACATTACTTTTACAGCCAAATTCCATACCTATATCCATAATCATCAAACCCTTTGCTGGCTGCAATTCCCACTGCAACACAAATCTCCAACCACCCATTCTCTGTGTCCCTTGGGATGGTTGAACTGGGGCTTTACAGGGACAATATTTTGTTGAGGTATAGAACAGTGAGCTGAAGACTTTGATCAACAAAAGAAAGGGTGACCTAAGAGGAACTGCAGGAGACATTCCCCCCTGCACCATCTCCAGCTTGCAGTGCTCCTCTCTGGTTGCTGAGACAGGTTTCATTCCCCGTATGTCACCATCCACAAAGGCCAAGTTTCTAATGCTGTATGAGTTAGCAGGGCCTTGCCTGCAGTTTGGACAGGTACCAAGATGCACACTCTCCTTCTGGAGGAATTCCCTTAGTTTTCTTACTCACATTCTGCTCCTGTCCTTCCCCACTGTCTGGGTCTGGGATCTGCCTCCGCACTGACTTCCAGGAGATGTTCCCAGACCAGTAACTGGGAACTCTGATGTTCAACAGACACTCCCACACCCTTTCCCTGAAATTTTCACCCAAATGCTTACTTACACCTTCGTTTTCACCCTCCTCCTAGGCCCGTTCTTGAAACCTGCAGCAGGAGCTCATGTAAGTGTTCCTGTGCCCTTGAATCCATTAACTGCAGCAAAGTGATTAATTATTTTAGGTTCTTTATGGCATCACAGTTAACTTACTGCACATTCATGCTTCCAGTTGTATAAATGATAGTCTTAAAATAAAGAGAACATGTGTTATTGAACTATTTATAATTGGAGCTGTCTGGAGCAGAAAAAGATCCAAACGGGCATAAGAAGGCAACAAAAGTTAATGATTCAGAGATAAAATACTATGTTTTAATCTACAGGGTGTGTGACAAACCCAAGAAGTTAGAAGCTAAAAGGGTACATGACCAAGACAAGAGCCTCGGGATGAATGTTCAGCTGCACCATCTCAGCGGGAGCAGCACCGTGGCTGAAACTCGCAGTGAGAACGTGGAGGCTCACCATGCCCCCAGTGTTTACCCTCCCAGCAGCCTCGGGGAGAGCTGACACAGAACACTCTATCTGCCCTCCAGCAGCAAAGGGAGATGCCCATGCAGAGGTCCCTCCTTGCCTGGCCACAGAGCTGGGGGTGTCCCATGAGAATACAACACCATGGGAAAATGCTGATGGATCCATGCCCTGGGGGCTCTGCCTCAGCCAGGGGCTGTTCTCCCGGTCCTGCAGGCTGTCAGGTTGACCTGGAGGTGGGTTTTACACCCGTTTTGTCTCCATCTGCCCTTGTTGGACTGTCAATCTTGATAGCAATGACATCTTGCATCCAGAAGAGTTATCAGGAGTGCTGATGGCTGAGACACAACAGATACATCTCGCCACCACCTTGATTGCTTTGAGTTTGGGATTCTGCAAGGGCCCAAGCGAATGGTTTGTATTCCTGAAGATTTTGTGCACCAGCGCCTGCCCTTGAGTGACGGCACTTACTGCAGGGGAAGTTGTTGGTCACCATGTTCCCAATCTGATTTATCTTCCCTTCCCGGTCTTGTCCTTACAGCTGTCTCTGCTGGCAGGGGAAAATGCAACCTGGTCAAATAACTCTGATGTCCCCAAGGGAAATGACAGTAATTCCACCCTGCGTTTGGGCGCACAAGGCGAGGATTTGCTCCATAATAAGTGTCCAAATTTAGTCTCTGAAGCTCATATTTCAGATGACTGAGTTAGCAATTTGATTTATCACTGACTTTACAAACCCAGAAATCATATAAATCCAATTGGTTTCCTCCCATCAAATGTCGTGTTTTCAAGCCAGTCCCTGGACTCTTGGGATCTGCCTTGTTTTGACATGCCAGAATCACTTTGTTCCATCTAAGCAGTAGCATCTTGGAAAAGTACATTTGCACACAGCAGATTTGTGATTTGGACCATGCGCTCCTATCCCTCCCTGGGCCTTCACCAGCCTTGACTTCTCCATTTGTGTTTTACATAGCACTGAAGCCACATCCTTAAAAGGTTCCCACCCCACTTTTCCAGAACGGCATATAAGGTGAAGTTTTAAAACATCTCAAGTATTTTCAGCAGTTGAGTGGTTTGGATTAGATTTGCAAAGACTCTCGAGTGCTGATATGTGCAAACAAGTGCTGTCAAGGCACTTTTGGAGATCTTCTTCATTGCAGGAGTTCTGTCCCACCCCAGATATTCAAATGGCCAGTGGCCTTGATGCTGTTCAGTCAGGAAGGAGGTGGACCAACACCCAGGGTAACACCGTGCCTCATGGAGCAAGGTCAGACCAAACACACATGGGGTGCCGAGATAGTGTTCATCCCATCTTCAGAAATCTTGAGATGGGCGTCAAAGGCTCTGTTGTCTCTTTGACACGCAACACCAGTGCTATCTGTGCTGACATCTATGGAGTTCACAACTCATGCTTGTAGAAGTGTAAATTGTGTTAGACTGGGTGCTCCTGGTGCTAACCCCATGGAAAATAAACATTGTTCTGCTTTGATGCTTGTGCGAGGACACCCCAGTCATGCAGCTCCCTCGCTCGTGTGTCAGACCCCATTGTGCTTCTGAGCAGTGCAGATGTTTACAATGACAGCAGGTTACTTTGGAAGCTGGATCAGAGCAATCTGGAAAATGTTTGGGTCACTGGCCCAGCACAGCAAGCACACAGACCCCGTCCCTCCTGAACAGCGTTTCCCACTGCAGCGCAATACCAGCAGTGGGCAGCGCATGTCCACCTGCACCGCATCTCTTCTGCACTGGTTTATGTGCTTTCGGAAAATTCTGCATCCTATTTAGGACCACAGCAATGATCTGAGGGTGGAACCCCTCTGCTGGGAGGACAGGGGAGAGAGTTGAGGGTGTTCAGCCTGGAGCAGAAAAGGCTGCAGGGAGACCTTAATGCAGCCTTTGGGTGCTTCAAGGGGCCTGTCCAAAAGCTGGGGAGGGGGCTGTTCAGCAGGGGCTGTTGGGACAGGACAAGGGGTGATGGATTCAACTGACAGAGGGAGATTGAGATCAGAGAGAAGGCAGAGATTGTTTCTGCTGAGGGTGGTGAGACCCTGGCCCAGGTTGCCCTGAGAGGTGGGAGAAGCCCCATCCCTGGCACCATTGCAGGTCAGGTTGGCCCTTGGGGCTCTGAGCAGCCTGCTGTGGTTGCAGATGTCCCTGCTCACTGGAGGAGGTTTGACTGGGTGAGCTTTGAAGGTCCCTTCCCACCCAAACCAGCCTGTGATTCAATGATTCTACGATTCAGATCCCCAGATTCTGTCCCCTCTGAGAGGACTTCTATGTCTGCCCCTAGGCAGCTCTGAAGTATCCCAAGGAGCCTGAATCCCACAGGCCTGGATACCTGAGTTGTTCTACAAAGAGCAGGGACAACTGGGAATGTTCTCCTTTTCTCCGTGCCGGCTCTTCCAGCAGCTCATATCTTGTGAATTACAGGTAAAAAAGCTGATGGGTTATGTAAGGATCCTGTAACTTCGGCATTGTGTAGCACCTGAAAAGTGACAGTACAGTGGTCTGCAGCAACACCACACTGCGACTAAGTGACATTTTTTTTAATTACCTTCTTTTCCCTCCAAGATAGCTGAACCACTTCAGGACATCAAAAGGTTAAAGATATCTGGATCTCTCACTATGTGTCTCCACAATTAATGGAAAAATGTGTGGTACTTTCATGTCTCCTTTTTTCCCCTGAACACCACTTAAATAAAACCGAAGTTCTGTAACACAGCCCTCAGATCCCGGTAGGCAGTAAGAAATGAGGTGTATTTTATATGTACGACATGACATAACCAATGAAAAATTAATTACTGAACTAAAACTAAGGAGTGTTCTTCTACACAAACACAAGTCTTAGGCTGAGTGCTGCTAATTAAGGTCCACCCAGGTCCTCCAAGACAGCACTAGGTCTTCACACATGGGGGTCCGGCAGTGCAGAGTGGTGGGTTCCTCCGCAAGGTCCACTTGGTGCCACGTGGTGAGGATGCTTGCGACCAGATGCTGAAACCTCTCTTGCACCAGCGAGCTGGGCAGGATGCTGGGCAAGTCGACTGATATTTTGTGATGAGTCCAAGACTCCCTTTTGGCACATCTGGATAAAGAACTTGTTGGTGGGTGCTCTGGGGAGCCTGGCTGTGTGTTTTGGCCATTCTCACCTCATATCTGTTTCCCCCATTGTAAATTCATGGGGGCATCAAACCTGACATCAAACACAGCAGAATTTGGTCTACACTCACCGGTTATGAACAAAAGAGCTGCTGGGCTCAAGCCAGAGGACAGGAGTAAGGGGGTCTATGTCTTGTTGACCGTCGCATTTTGTGAATGTTTTTGCTTCACTGCTGACAAAATTTTAGAGCTACATTTTATTTTTTTTAGATTTTCAATTCTTAAAAGTCTACCATTTTTAGCCGCTTCTTATACACCTAAAATTAGAATTGTGTTAAATAAATGATGCCCCAAAAAAGTGGAACGTAAAAACATGTTATTTTCCATTTGCCTTGGGACAGGGAGGATGTTAGGGTCAGCAGAGACATTTCTGATTGATTTGGGAGTTGATCAGTTGTGCAAAATGACACAAACCCAGAAAAACACATAGAGAATGGCAGGTGAAGAGATGAGAGCTGTTTCTTGGGCAGCTGTTCTGACTCTTCTCCTCACTCACTCCTTTTGGGAAGATTCTGATAACGCAAAAATAAAAACGAGGAAACTGATAGGATGGTGCCTGACACAAGCTGATGAGCAATTAATGCACAAGGCAAAAGAACAACCATGTCATAAGAAGTGTCCATGACTCTCCAGGCATCCTCACCCCTGGACAGCAAAGTAATGTTCCCTTAATTGTCTTCAAATGTGGGCTCCTTAATTAGAGCAAAGGAACAACATGGGCAGTATAAAAGTACTAACCATTATGTATGACTTTGAGGTGTTTAGGCTTTAATTAGAAATGCCCAAACCAGTGAAGACAGGTCCTCCACAACTGCTCTGAGTTTTGCATCAGGCCCTGCTGAAGAGGGACCCTGGGACCCTGTAAGACTGATGGTCTGTGGCTTGGCACTGCTGCCTTTCCTTCCACTGGCCAGTCCTCGGAGGAGCTGCTGCAGCAGCAGAACGCTCAGGAAGGTGCTGCAGCTTGCTGAAGGCACGTGCTGTGGACAGAGCAGCATGAGAGTGATGTGAGAGGAGTCTTGTGAGGTCTGTCAGACATTGCAGGCTCCATGCCGGAGCCCTTTCTGCAAGGGGTAGGCACAAAGAGATAGAAAACAGGTTTTAAGAGGCAGAAGTGGTGCTGGCTGACTTGCACTTTGCAGGTCCATGCTCTCTGAATCTTAGAATTATGAAAAGAGCACCCCTGGGCTTCTACTGTAAATTTCAGAGTGTCTGGATATCTCTAGCATCCTTCTAGCATTCAGTACCTAATTTTCACTTGTCTTCTCTTGTACTTATCATAAAGTCAGTCTGCCTGTGCAGAAGGCGGTGAAGCTGGTGCAGGGTCTGGAGCACAAGTGCGCTGAGTAGCGGCTGAGAGACCTGGAGGGGTTGAGCCTAGAGAAAAGGAGGCTCAGGGGAGACCTTCTGGCTCTCGACAACTCCCTGACAGGAGGTTCAGCAAGGGGGCGGTTGGTCTCTTCTCCCCAGGAACAAGTGACAGGACAAGAGGAAACAGCCTCCAGTTGTTCCAGGGGAGGTTGAGGTTGGCCCTGCGGAACCATTTCTTCCCCGCTGGGGTTGTCCAGGCCTGGCCTAGGCAGCCTGGGGCAGTAGTGGAGTCCTCATCCCTGGAGGGGTTTCCCAGCCTTGTGGAGGTGGTGCTGAGGGCCAGGGGTCAGTGGTGACCTGGCAGTGCTGGGGGAATGGGTGGACTCGAGAAGCTGAAAGCTCTGTTCCAACCTGAACGATTCTGTGATTCTACATTGCATTTTGCCACTTATAGTGCTGGAGGGTTGTTGTTGTCACTTCATTTAGTTGGAAATACTGGTAACCTGAAGTATATTTCTGTTTTCCTATATGTTCTACTGGAACATATACTTGAACAACCACCTGAGTTTCACTCTTGGGTTGATCAGAACATATACAGACCCCATGAAATTGCTTTCTACTTTTGCAGAGACCATGACGAGGTTCTTGATAATGATCAGATGTAAATTGCAGGCAAGCCATGTTCTTGTCGTCAATGTGCTGCATCACATGTCTGGCCTTTGAAAAAGCCCGGCGATGTTGCTTTCAAGAAGTGTTTGAACTGAAAAATCTTTTTGGTGTAAGTGCAAATATTAGTCCAGCCACATTAAAAATTGTCTCCTTCACCTAAAGATGGCACTGGCCACAAGAAGGAAAAAGAGCAAATACCACAGCATGTTCCTGGCATGTTCTTTAGCAGATGGAGAAAAGACAGACATTAATCCTGTTTAAATTTGCAGTACTCATATACACACACATACATAAAATATAACCACTTGTGTTTTACTTCAAAGGACCAGGAAGCAAAACATCAGAAACCATCAGGCTGGACCTTGGGGCTCTGAGCAACCTACTCTAGTGGAACGTGTCCCTGCCTGTGGCAGGAAGTTGGAACTAGATTATCTTCAAGGTTCCTTCCAACAATTCTGTGATCATTCACAAATAACAGAGCAACTGCTATTGGCATCTATCAGGCCTCTGATCTTTTCAGAAGAACAAATTCACATATTTGATTTGTGGTTATTGAACAGAAACTGTCTAAACATATGCAGATTTTGGATTTAAGGAAAATTTTGTTTTTATTCTAAGGAAAAAAATATTTTTCTGAGCTAAGTAATTTTTTTCTAGTCAGAGGTTTATACTCTACGCAACTGTACCCCAGAATTATCTATGGGACCCAGTAAATTTGTATACCTGATGTCCTGTCTGCCCAGCCTTAGCTATTGCATCTCCATTTAAATATCAATAGACATCAGGGGTGAGAGAGCAAGACAGCTCCCGATTTTCAGGGTATCACAGAAGAATTGCCTTGCTCAGGGTCACCCAGGCTTGCAGCGGGGCTAACAACTGCAATTTCTGCAACCCTGGGTCACAGCCTCTGTCCAGCCTCCTCCCTTGCGTTGGCACTCGCAGCTATTGCGCGTCTGGTCATGGATGGATACCGTGAGAACACAAAAGGGTGAAACAAGTTTGTGACAGAGTCGTTCAGTAAATAAGAGGGAAAAGTAAGAAATCAGACTGATTCAATTCTGTTTGTTTTAACCTATTCCCTCTGCAGCTCTTGCATGGGTCAGGGCCACCTCTCCCCATTCACAGCCCACACCCCGTCCTCTCCGCTGCTCAGAGCACTGAGTACTCGGACTCTGAAGTAGTCGTCACTGCAATCAAAACCATATTCTACTAACTCTAAGAAATTCTGGATGCCTGAGCAGCTCTTCCTGGCTGTGCTGTGTAAAAGCATCTGCCGAACAAAGCAAGCTTTGTAAGGTTAATTTCTTTGCAAAAATCTCAACAGACCTCAGGTGAGGCAACACAAGTTGTCAGCTCCGAATGAACTAATACAATTTTGGATGTATTCATGAGCCCCACCAGGTCTTTGCCAAGGTGAAAAGCCCTGAGAAAACCCACCAAAAATGCCCCAGAGATGTTTAATTGTACCTATACAAGGTCTCTCCAGCAAGCCCGAGCAGGGTCTCACTGTTACATGAAAGTGATGCCTTTTTAGGGAAGGAAGGCTCCGAGTGCAGCTTTCATCGTGCCCCCTCCTCTGCAGGACAAGGGTCTGCCAGGACCTCTGGACCCTACCCAGGGCATCACTGGCGCGGGGGCAGCGGCGTGGTGCTCCCCGGAGGTGCCATGGCTGGAAGATGCAGACCGGTCCCCTCCGACAGGTAACTGATTGGATTAAGGGTCCTGGTTGACAGTGTGTCTGCTCAGCCGCACAGGCTCATCAACCTCCCCGTCCTGCCTGCTAATAAATCCAGCACCAGGGACCATTCTGCTTGATGATCTCTCCTTGGGGAGTTTTTAAGGCTTCGCTCTGTGAAAACTACTTGGAGTCTATTAAAATCGCAGCTCTGCTGTTGTCATGTCATCCCGGGGAGTCACGGGAGGTGCCTGTCACCCAGGTAGAGGTAGATATTACATATTCAAGTGAAAAAATAGCCCCTGCTTTGGGAAGACAGGCATCCCTGCCAGCGACGGAGTGGAAGGACTCATCTCGTGGCCTGTCATGTTAAGGGGTGAGCCTGAGGAAAGGACGCACAACGCCATATCGCAGGCACTGCTCTGCAGCTGAAAACACAAAAGCAATAAGCAAAAGGGTAATTATCGTCCCCGGGCTCTCAGTTGTCTAGTCAGTGATGCTATGTCTGCTCCACAGGCACGTGTGTTGCCAGCCAGCCTCCCAGGCTGCCGGAACCCAGCGGTGGGCACTGCCTCTGCTACAGCTTCTTCACTCAACCACGACAGTTTGTGTTGCTCTGCTTGTGGGATGGTCCTCTGCTCTAACACATCTATGTGCAACCAGCTCATACAGGACACTGTCCGAATAAATCAGAAGGCAGCAGTTGTGGGATTTCTGATATCTGTACAGAAGATGGATCAATGAATTGAAGTCCTTGGGGTCGCCTTTGGAGACCTAAGGGGAGGCAGCCTGGGAAGGGATGAATGTGGCAAGTCAATGAGAAATATTCCAGGCTGTGAAGCTGGTGTGGCTTTCGACCCAACCACCACATAGTTGAGTCGAAACGTAAAAAAACCCAGAACCCATAAAACCCAAAACCCATAAAACACAAAACCCATAAAACACAACATGCTTTGTTGTTTAAGATAAAAAGTCAATGAATGCAGAATCACAAGGGTGAGTTGCTGCAAAGAGCTGCTGCGAGATTTTAGGGTTTTTTTTCCACTGGGCAGACTGCAGAGGACAAGCCTGAATCCGTGTCAGGCTCGGGAGAACCTTCCAGCATCCCAGTACTGATGAGACTCCAGGAACGTTCAAGTTGCTCAAATGTCTGGCACATTCATAATGTGCTTGTAAATGACTCAGGAGGAATGAAATGCGTGTCTGACGAACCAGATTAGATTATATAAATAACAAAATAATTCAAAATGATGGACAAGCAGCTGTAGCAGCTGGAGAGATCTGTTCTTCAAAGATCCCTCTGATTCTTCCCCACACTGAGTCACCTAACAGACATTGCCTGAAATGCATGAAGCTGTCTGGAGATTCGGGGTTGTGCCTGGATACTGTCTCTGTGTGCATGCTCTCACGCACAGACTTTGCAGTTCATGGACCCCTTGAGGGGAGGCTTGTAAGCTGGGGCTGTAGAAGGTGCTGAGCATTGGGTGGTGGCCCTTGAAGCAGGGGAATTTTGGCTTTCTCTACACCTTCACATGCATGAGTTGTGCCTAAAGTTAGGAGGAAGGGGAAAAGGGGAAGCAGTGGAGACCTTTTCTGTATCTCCATGCTGTGGGCTTGGGACAGCTGGGTCTCCTCCACTGGTAGGTCTTCTGCTGCTCTTCTGTAGGTTTTTTCCTACCTGCGTCATTTCCGGCAGGTAGAAAGTGCCAGCCCTTTAGTTCAGCAAGATGCCAATAACAGCCCTGCACACTGCAATTTAAAATCCTATGGATGTCCATGACAAGCATTTGCTCCACAATGGAGGTGTCTGCACTCCAGAGTGCTCAGTGTGCTAAGGGACATCCCACCTCTCCTAGTTTACTATTAGTGGTAGAGACGTAAACCCCAAAAAGTCTCAATGCTGCTGGGTTTTAGCATTTCTGGAACAACATCAGAAAACACCAAACAGACAGTAAGTTCTCTGCTTAGAACTTTGTGATCTTTCCCTTCAAATACTTCAGACACTTGGAGTAAAAATCTGAAGTCTAGGACTGCCTGTGACAGCAGTATTTTGAGTTTCCATCCATTTGGCTGGGAGGAGCAAGCCAAGCTGAACCCCCTCGTGGTGCAGGCACAAGACTTCTGCGTGCACCATGCACAGCTCAGCCCAAATTTAAAATCCAGGTCCCTTTGCACGTTGGACCCTGTAGGTGCCTTGTTATTGTGACATCTGTGACCACTGAGAGGAGGTACTCATCACTGCTGTTATGTCAACCTTGAAACAAACACCTATTCATAACCCTTGTATCATTTCACAGGCATCCTTATGCACGGCAGTACCAAGGTAAATGCCAGAGGTAAAAAAGCAGATTAGTTCATTAACTCCCATGTGTCGTTTTTTTCACTGATTGGCAAAAATGGAAAAAGTAATCATGGAAGATATCACCCTTTGATTCAAAACCTTAGCTGAGACATGGATAAGCTGGCCACAAGTTGGGTACTGCCTGTTTTCCTCATTTACTTTACGTTCAATGTAAAACAAATGGATTTCCATGTCCTGGGATGGAAGGTGGTGGAATCCTAGAAGCTCACGGTACCTGGTGGGGATGGAGGCTGCATGTTGCAGTGGTTTGGGAACTCCAGTGAGTGAGCCCTGCTTGTAAAGAATGGCTTGGCTGAGGTGGTCAGTCCTGGTTGGTGGAGTAGAGATGACCAGAGACTACCAGCAGCACGTTCCTCATGAGACGGTATCTCACTAAGCATAAGCACAACAGCTTCAGATGGTGAGCAGCACCAGCCATCAAAGTGGTGGAATGTGCAAGTTCATATCAATTAGTGTTCCTTGATCAGGAACAGATCTTAACCCCTTTTGTTTTCTCACCTATGAGGATCTGAACTGTGGCTGGAATAAGGCTGATGCATCTTCTTTGCAAAGTCCCTTGGGAACGGAGGGGGTCTCTCCCACAACTCTTCCAGTGCACGTGTTAGTGGATTTTTCCCAAGGAAAAAGCACTGGAAATCTGTCTTGTCAATGCCACCAGTAACGGAGACTGGTACCTGCAGACCTCGTGGCTATCAGATTGACTTCACCCCATTCCCCTCCGTCCTCCCTTTTCTTGTAGGATGCTCAGGGCTCATCTTCCACCCTGGGGCTCACCTCCTGCCCCAGGGGATGGTCATGCACAGGAGACCACTGGCTCTTCCTCTGTGGCTGCGTGCTTTGCTACGTTATGTACAACCTTTCTGCCGCCCTCCCAAATAAACCCCTTATCCCCATTTGCTCTTTCCCCATCATTCCCTGTTTAGCTGATTTTACACCCTGATTTGGTTGGTTTGGGCCCAAACAGCTCTGGCACACTGTGACTTCCCTTTCTTCTGCCACCCCTTCACCCTCCATCATGCCTGTTGGTTTCTCCTGGTTTTGCCTTGCCAGTTTAGCCCCTGGCTGGAGCTGATTGACTCTCCTTTCGATGATGTCAGTGCTGTGTTTTAGATGTTAGCTGGGATGGGGGTAGTGGTGGTGGTCAGACACAAGTTCCTGAAGCCCGCTGCAGGGTGCTCATGGATTTGTTTGTCTGCACCTCAGTGGGGAATTCAGGAACTGTCCCCCAAAAATGCAGAGGGAGGTTTATGGCAGATCAGGCTGCGTGTGGAAAGGGGGATATGGGAGAAAGTGACAAGACCTCTACGTTTTATAAATATATAACGTATGATACTGTGATATCAAATATGTAAATACATGTTTATATAAATATTTGTATGTTAATATTTGTGCATTTGTGTTTTTCAACACCCTCGGAGCAGCTCTCAGTGGAGCATCCCAGCATCTTCTAGACGGCTCTGGAGCAAATCCAGACCAGTTCTACTGCAGGAAAAAAGGCTCCTCGATGCTTAGACAACACTGTGTGCTCTCTTCACCCATGGTGACAAATCCTGGTGCAGCTGCAGCTCCATGATGGGACTGAACCTGATGGGGAAGGGCAGCATAGGCACGCGGGAGAGATTCTGCTGTTAATGAGGGTTGCTGAGGTTGTTCTCCCGGTGTGCTGATGGGAGAAAAGGTCTCGCAGCAGACAGGGATGTTGGACAAATGGCTTCTGGGGCAGAAAACTGGGGATGACTGCAAACAGCCTCATCTCCACGGAGCATCTCGCTGTCCCTGTTCCCTGCCTCCCTTCTGGTCCATCCCCAGACTGGAGGCAGTGACCCTCTCTCCTTATACCACCCCCTGCCCGGGGAGTGGGATGATCCTGAGCACCTGGGGCACATGCCAAGGCTCTTGGGGTACAGCCGCGCCATGAAGCCCACGGCCGGTGGTCTGGCATGGGCTTTCCATGCTGGGAAGCTGCCGGCCTCCCGAGAGCTACCTACCGCCTGCAGGTCTGACATTTTTATCATGCACACTAAGAGGAGACATAATCAATTCCCCAGTTGGCACTTTGCACTGAATACCCACTTTTTCAGTCTGATAGCAGGACTAAATTAGTTATTTAGCAATGAGACCCTAATTTAAAGTGAGCAACTGCCCTGACAAGGATCATTGTTCAAGGCCGTCCCCCCTTTGCTTTCAGATGAGAGGCCCACCAATCCCTGGAAGGTGATAAATAGACAATTAGAAAATAGATATATTTTGTTAGTTCTACAAAGCTCCCTGGTGCTGTCAGGCTCACAATAAAGGGGGCTCCGGTAAATTGGTGGGCAATGAAAGCCAGCTGTATGGTCACCACTCCTACAGACACAAAGCCATATGTGGCCATTTACAGGACATCCCTGAGAATAGATGGAGCCAATAAGACCAGAGGGAACTAAAAATACTTGACAAAGTTGGCTGCTCTTCATTTAACAAGAATAAAATATCTAATGGAGTGTAATGGAAGCCATCAATCACCCCTGAGTAAAGCGTGGCTTTAACACTCTACTTTTAACTATTAATGCAAGTTTTTATTCATCTGTAATAAGTCAGAAAGGAGCATCTCCCATGTGCAGCTCGGTGGTGTTGTGCAAGGGCTAACAAACAGCGTGGGCCCAGCAGCACTGACTGCCATGAAGCAAATCCAGACCTACAAACTGGGGGGAGGACACAGACAAAGAGGACCGAAGGCGTGAACCACCACCTCTTCAAAGGTAACAGGAGATCTGTCAGCCCTGCCCACGAAAAACTCCATTTAGGCTTGCGAGCAAGCTGCCTTTTTACTTATCAGGCTCTTCCTAGGCGAGGAGATAGGAGTAGGTGTCAGGGGAAGTCCTTCGATTATCTGCTTATAAGGGGAAAATATTTGAAGTGCTTCTGCTGGAGGCGAGAAGCAGGAAGTCAGAAGCTCCTGGTGCATCCTCGGCTTTGCCAGGCAAGGTTGTAGCGCAGAGCTTAGCAACAGACTTGTGCGACATCCACGGACCTGGAGCTGGTTCACACCACAGCGTTTGCCTTCAAGGCACTCACAGCACGTCCACGCCACAATTTAGTAATCAGGTCTGTTTTAAGAAGCTACTTCCTAACATAAGCTATCGGCCAACCAAACGCCAAATTTCACCAAAATAAAACTGAAAAATGGTGTTACCTTGTACTACCACTGCTATACGTCAGGAGACTGACCACTCCGTCCCTCATTGGTGGGCAGACAGAGCTGCTGCGTCGTGAGGAAATGGGTATTTATTAACCACAGAGACGTGGCCCCCTCAGGAGATAAAACCACGCATCAGCAAGTGAGGAAGCGCCGGCCGTACCCATGAGCGCCGGGCTCCCACCCCCACAACGCCGGGGTCCTTGTCCGCATTTAAGGGTGGCATATGCTGCAGGGTAATGGCCTGCGCTCTCTTGCCTATTTTTAGCCGCTTTTGCAGGACTAGGATTGTAATTTATTTTGCGGAACACCAAATGTCACATCCCATGAGTTCTCTGTGCTACAAAATGCAATATAGTGGCTGGAGAAAAGTGACCTTCCATAATGGAAGTGTCCTATAGAACTAATAGAAAATGATAACCAATAGGTTTGACCAGATAATTATATCCCTCTTGTAGAACACTTTACAAGCCAAGGACATCTCTCTCCGTAACACTGTGTGGTTCAGGCTTGCTGGTGCGGGCGGTTTTATTCACTCTTCCCATTCTGTTAGAACCAAATCCATTTAAGCTCTGGCCACGTCTAAGAAAATTCACATCGGTGTTGTCAGGGGTCCAGATGCAAGGCTTAACCCTTTGACTCCCATCAACCAGCTCACTCTTTCTGCAGGTACCACAAGCCTACAAGATCTAGGCAGTGCTCCAAATCCAGCTTAAAAGATCTTACATCTGTTACGTTTTATTTTCATGGGAAATGCTGACTAAGTTACAAGTGTGGACTTCTTTATGTATGCCTACAGCCAGGCGTAGATGCAGAGTCCACCTCCTCCACCACTGCAGGACGTCATCCTGAACCAAGGCCTCTTTCATGAGGCCTTTTCGGTCTTCTTTTGACAGATTTCAGCAGCCGCGTGTGGTGATGATATTGACCCAAGCGAGCTCCTCTGGCACATGATTATCCATGTTAGAACAGGCTCATCATTTATTCTCCTGGAATGTACAGAGCATTTTTAGGTTAAAAAGCACAGTTTAATACACGTCCACTGTTCAGTCCCACTATTTCTAACTGAAATAGCAAACGCCTTTGCGTGGCAGCGGAACGAGGATGGAAAAACAAATGCACTCACAGCGTCATGGCAGAAACGGGCACAAGCTTGGCCAGGTGTGTAGAAACAAATTCCCATCTAGATCTTCCAAATAAGGGCCAGAATAACAAAAGACAGCACATGCCAGCAGTCCCGTTTTCTCCCAGCATGAATGTGTGTGTGTCCGGGAACATGAGACATGGAGTGGCTCCTTGTTTCTGTCCCAGACTTTCAGGTTTTTCATGATACTTGGAGATACTTAGTTCTGGAGGAAAAAAACCTTATTGTTTTCATAGAGCCACCAAGTGCTGTACATGTGTGCTTTCTGTCAGCAGCCTCAGTTTCCCACAAGCTGCCCCATTCCTGTTTGAATCAAAATTTTTCCATTGCCATAGAAATTCCAGTCATGTTATTGCCTCTCTTGTAGAAAAAGGTAAGTTGCTCTTTCTGTGAAAATCCAGGGCAGGATCTCAGGATGTTGGATGTTAGAAGGGACTCCAGTCCAACCACCTGCTCAAGCAGGGTCATCTAGAGCTGGTGACCAGGACCATGGCTTGTTGGGTTTTGGACATCTCCAAGCATGGAGCCTCCACAACATCCCTGGGCCACTGCTCTGTCACCCTCACAGTGAAGAAGCGTTTCCTGTGGAGGAACCTCCTGTGTTCTGGGGGAACCTCCTGTGTTTCAATGTGTGTCCACTGCCTCTGATCCTGTCACTGGGCGCCTCTGAAGAGAATCTGTCCCCTTCATCTTCATTCCTCCCATCACCTATTTATAAGCATGGATACGATCCCCCTGAGATTTCTCCAGGCTGAACAGTCCCGTGTCTCTCAGCCTGACCTCCCAGGAGAGATGCTGCAGTCCCTTCATCACCTCTGTGGTTCCGGGAGGCTCAGCACTGGACAAAACACTCCAGATGTGTCTCACCATTGCTGAGCAGAGAGGAAGGATAACCTCTCTCAACCTTCCGGAGACACTCCGACCAGGACGACACTGGTCTTCTTTGCTGGCTCATGGTCAACTTAGTGTCCACCAGGATGGCAGAAATAGCATCTCCTTTCCAGCTGGGTGGTCCCCAGCATATACTGGTGCCTGGGGTTTTTCCTTCCTGGGGGAGTACTTGACATTTTCTGTTGTTGATCTTCATGATGTTCCTCTCCACCTATTTGTCTGGCTTGTTGTCATCTAATCAGAGTAAAAAAAAAGTCTCTAGAGAAGGATCTGATAACAGGAACCTGTGTGTGTATCGTATCAGTCAGCTACACAGAGGTAGTCTGACCTGAGGAGCAACACTGTAAGGATGGGTCCAGAAGTGTCCATTTGTGCAGTATACAATGAGCGCTTTGTCACGGTCCCTTACTGGGCCCATTGTGATATACCCTCCGTGTCTACATGCCTTGTCCTCCATCAGTGCTGAACAGCAGCTGAGCCATCCCAGTTCCATGGGAAGGAGTCAGGTAGGGGCAGGAGGTGCTGATGCCATGGTCGGTGTGGGGAGTCAAGGCTCTGGGGGTTGAGAAGCGTCCCTCTGACCACCCAGAGAACAGAGGAGAAACCAGACCTCCTCTTCCAGCACGTGTGTACTACCAGCAGGGTGTGAAACAGGCTTCTGCAGCGTTTTTCTACCCTTTACTCCCAGAGGGGTCCAAGATCTTTGTGCTTCCCAACAACCAACATGTCCGGAGAAGTGGTCTCTCCCAAATAGACCTTGGCTGAGCCTCCAGCCACAGACCTGGGCTCATATCCTCTCCGCTTGGTGTGCTTCAGAGCTAAACAAAACCCAGGGCAGTTCCTGGTGCCAGGGAATGCTAAGATGGCTGGACTTTGAGGAGTGGTCCAAGAGAAACCATACCAGCCTCTAGTGAACATCAAAGCAGAAATATTAATAACAGAGAAATATTAATAAATACATAAATAAATAAAAATTATGGTCCAGAAGAGTTTGCAAGATGTAGGAGCTGCATTACCTTTGGATTCTGGCACAGATGCAGCTCCTATAAGCAAGAGACCATTGCTGTTGCCTGGTGCTGCACCCTAAGTCTGGGGAGAAATCACAAGCCATGGGGCTGCTGGGAGGTGGTAGAAAAGAGCCAGGGGTGACAGATGTGCTTCCAGGAGAAACACAGCCAGCAGAGTGGTGGGGGCCTCTTGGAGAAGCAGGAGGTGCACATGGTTGTCCCTTCTTTCTCTGCTCACTGTGGTGATCCACCAGTGACCAAGAGCAGCTCCAGCCTTGATCTTCCCCAACAGGATGAGGGACACGGTGGTGGATAAGCACCTCTCACACCTCCAAGGCAGCGTCGTCTGACAGGCCAGGAAGGGGCAGAGCACTCAGAGATGTTGATTTTGTCTTGTTGAAAATGCAAAACGCTATGGAAAATGTAAATCCATCATAACGTCGAGTGTGACAAAACCCCGGCTGGCGGTTTCCAGCACCGAGCTCGACACTGGGATTAGAGGAGCTGCATCCAAAGCAATATGCAGATATCTGGACGTGGAAAACACAGCGCGCAGCTCAGCATCCTTGGGGGGAAGGCTTGGCACACTGCTGCTGAGTGGAGTTCCACTAATTATTTACGAGGCACATCCTTAAAGATCCATTCTATGATTAAATTAACATAAAATGTATTAATACACGAAAATCACCAAACCGGATGTATTTGCAAGGGATTTTTTTTTTATTATTTTGTTTACATTTGATAGGACATAATGAGGCCATCTTGGTGCTAATTGTGTCTCTGATTCAAGAGCACAGCCTACCATTGTTGAATGAAATTGCCCAGAAAAGTAATTGCTTTTCAGGATGAGCTTGTGCTCATTTATATGATTATGATTTGTTGATTAACCTTTTTTTTCCTTTCTTTCTTTCTGTTCTGTGCATAGTAAGCAGGATCTTCTCCTTTTGCAACTTTATCATTTTAATAAACCTTGGCACGCCAGCAGCAGCCCGGAGATCATTGTGACCTGCCCATGACCACCTGAGCCCTACTTAATCAACTTAATTAATTTACCTTACACGATCCTTGATATCAAGTTTAATCAATTCCATTTGATACACCAAAAACTCACTGGCCTCTTGTTACATTTTGTTGGGGGATCCTAACATCTCTTGAGTTTGTCTTTTTGAGAAGAAATTAGCTTTTTCTCTAGGAACATTGCTAAGTGACACCATATACATGAAAAGTAGTTGGAATAACTTCTTTCAGCAAAGGGGAAAAAAAAAAATGACAGCAGCCATACAGGTCCCCTCAGCGCACACAACTGTGACCAGCATGGGATATCCAAGGAAGAGTATAGCAAGATGGCAATCACTTCATGAAGATTTAACTTGAATGTTCTCCCACTAACTCATAGGAGACAGTCTTCCATGAACCTCTCCCACCAGCATGGGTCCCTTCTATGGGCGGATCACCTCCCAGCATGGGCTCCAGCACGGGCTTCCCTCAGAGTCACGGCCTCCTTCAGGCTCAGTCCCCTGCTCTGGTGTGCGGTTTTCCGCTGGCTGCAGATGGGGTTCTGCCCCACCATTGACCTCAGAGGGCTGCAGGGGCTCAGCTGCCATCTCACCACGGGCCAAAGGGTAATGGCTGCTCCAGCGTGTCTCCCCCTGCCTCCTCGCTGACCTGGGTGTCCCCGTGGTTGTCTCTGTTCTCTCACTCCTCTCTCAAACAAAAGAGCTCCCAAAACGAAGGATCTTGACCAACAGGTTTTCACCTCTTAAACATGGTATTGCGGAGGCACTGATTGGCTCGGCCTTGGCAAGAGAATGCTCTGACTTGGGGCTGGGGGATCTTCTTGAAGCTTCCTACAAGGACCACACCAGCAGCCCCCTCCCCCTCTACCAAAACCCCACCAGACACAAACCCAGCACAGGATTGCTGAAATCACGCACGATGCACCCCAAGAGCATTTCCAGCTCCTCTCCCATCTCCCAACTCACACGCTCAGAGACCCCTCGTGATTCCAATCTGCAGGCGATGAGCCCATACCAGACCACAGTGTTGGCCCGAAGCACCATTGCTGCTGGAGTTGCTGCTGGCCCTTGCCCAGGGCTGTGCCCCTGGGTCAGCTCGCCCTCCAGCAGCATCCTGGGGACCCAGCCCACTCCAGCTGTCCCAGCAGCAGCATGAGCCCTTTCCTCCCAAGCCAGTGCCTGCAGTAAGGAAGAGCAGAGTGTTGTGCCCAGCATCGAGCAGAAATGCTGGACCTTGCTGCCCTTTCTCCTGCCTTTCCTGTTAGTCCCCGCATGAGGGGGAAACCTCCGAAACACACTCATCTGACTTCCATGGGTCGGGACCCCCCACAGCATCCCCCTCCTTTCCACACGCACCTGGCTGTCGCCTTTCATGGGATGTTTTCTCTCAAACCTGAGGACGTGTAGTGGTGTTCTACTGGTTTTTGCCTTAGTTCTATGATGTAGGTGTGGGCTGAAGAGGGTTTTATCTCAGCAGCCCAGATCCTGAGGTTAAACCTCTTTTTCATCCCATAAGTTAAACAAAACTGAGAATCTATTACTAAGCAATTAATTAAAAATGGATGAGTTTCTAACTGCTGAGATTTTAATTAAAAGAAAACCTGTATTACGCTGAACATTGCATGAGGAGGGTGTAAAGTGTCGCCGCACGGTGATGCTGAGAGAGTTTGGATGGCAGATCTCCACGTTTCAAAGTGAAGATGCTGCTACCAACCATAGGAAGCCCCTTTACTGTTCCCCACTCGAGAAATTTGTCTCATCTTGGCTAAATTCCCCCTTCCCAGCACTCAAGGCCAACACATCCAGCATCTCCGCTACATCTTCCCAGCTGGCCTGTGAAGCCCAAACCCTGGAAATGGCCACTGGAGCAAAGTTGAATATTTTCTAATGCTTCCTCCTTTCCCAGAATGCCACAGCTTTTCAAGGAAAAAGCAGTTTTGATGGGGAATGTCGAACTGCAGATGAAAATTTAATTTTCACAATTGTTGGGTGCCATCTTGCAAGGCAAATCTCGATCATGTCTCATCCTGAGAAAAAGAAGTCTATTGTTTTTTCTTCTGCTGAAGGGGCACCTTTACCTCATCGTGCCAGTTTATGTGTGCTCCTATCCTGCTCCTCAAGCTCATGAAACTCCTCAGAACTTCCCTGGTGTTTCCCAAACCCTGTAAGCATCCTGCCCCGTGCTGACAGGCACCTTGTCCGAGCCTGAATGTGGAGCATCCTCTCTCTGGGCAGACCTTTGCAGGGACGGCCAGCTCCTGCACTCCAGAGAAAGGCCTGAGAGAGGTCAAGAGAGGTTCCAGTCCTGGAGGTCCCAAGCCTGCTGCTGTACCTCACCTCGCCAGCACCAGTCATCTCCCATGAGTATGAGCAAGCTGCATCCCGCCCTGGGGCAGATCGTGCTCTTCACATGTGGTTTTATGAGAAAGGTGGAATATACCACAAAATAAAGCTGTAACACTGCCCAACATCAGCAGTGTAACACAGGAATTGTCTCCTGTAGGGAATCTTGGGGTATTTGGTTTCCTATGACTCATAGATCTTCCTTGGGAGTGTGATGTCTCATCATGATCTGAAGGTTCAACCTCATCTTGTTGTTGAAGCCAAGACTCTGTTTGAGACAGCAACTTGTCTTCCTACCAGCAAATAAAACCGAGATTTTTGCTCTAGAAAGGATGGTAATTTTTTTGTTTTGTCTTCAGGTAAGGTGATGATTACTTCAGAAGACTCAAACCTGGAACAGGGGTGTGGGCAAGGGAGAAGGGGACCCTGGGAAACTGAAATCCGTGAAAAGCAGCAGAGCGACGTGGGATCGAAGGAGGACCCTAAGAACATACTCCATGGAGAGGCTTTGGGTGAGAGGCAAAGAAGCTCAGAGCTGCCATGTTCTGAGAAGGTCAAAGACTTCTGGAAGAAAGGGAGACTTGGTGGAGCAGGCAGGGAGGAGGAAGAGGAAGAAGCAGGTCATACAGGTGAGAAGGGTCTCAAGGCTGTGGGACAGGATGCTTTTGGAAGGAAAAGTTGCTACGGGTGAAAAAATAGTGCTGAGGGTGGAGATAGGCAGATCATAGGGTTGTGATCAATGAAGATATATCAAATCCCAGGAGTAACAGCTGAGGGGCTTGCAGGTACACCTGCAAGGTGTCTCAGATGGACTTTGAAAGCTGAGGTGACCCCACGTGAAACAGGAGCAGGCAGCTCCTTGTGGGGTTCTCAGGCTGGGATGGGCACCATGTCCCAGGAGGCAGGAGCTAGCTGTCCCTCTGTCCTTCCTCTCCATTCCCTGGGGCAGCCCAAACTGAATCAGGACCCGGGTGATGCAAGAGACAAATGACTCAATGGCTTTTTGGGGACGTCGCTGGGCAGAGGTTTATTTTATGTCACGATGACTCAAGGCAGCAGGAAGGGCTAAAGAAGAGCTGCTCGTTAAAGCCCGATTATTAGTCCTCTGCTGTGGAAACACAGTGAAATCTGCCCATTACTCTCAATAAGACCTTTTTTTTCCTCCCCGCTCCTCTGCAAGACGAAGTTCCTTGAATTAATGTCATCTCTAAACACAAACATGCTTTATTTTCCCAACACTTGAATAGGCTTATTGTTTCCACCATTTATATTTAACATTAAAGTTTAATCATGAAGTTACTAACCATAAAAAACTATTAAATGAGTACAGAACATTAAAAAAATTAGTAAGTATTTCAGAATGAGCACTTGAAAAGAAAATTTATGCATAGAAACAATGGAGAATTACAATTAAGAGCTCTAGGGATCTGAGGATGATTTGTCCAGCCATTACACAGTCATTTCAATTTAAATTAAAATTGTAACTATTTTCTAGTCTACTAAAAATATGTGGTGTCACATTAAGAGTTTTAATGGAGCTTTCTCTAGGGAATGCAGAAAAGCCAGTTAGTGGCACATAAATAACTGCATATTGGAAACTGGATAAATTCTCTGCCAAAACCCTAATATTATAAAACCAAAAATGATGGCGGATTATTCTATTTTCCCTGACAACGCACAGCTCTCATATCAAACCGAAGAGATAGTCCACAGGGTGCCTGACTCCCCAGGGTTTTGCCAGAGCTGACCAACAGAAACAAACCTCTGCCCAATATATTTTTTTAACTCGAGGAACCCCTGGGCGGATTACGCCATGTACGCTTTTCACAAACTCTGACAGTGTCATCTAACAGCACAACCTTCCCTCCTCCTTCGCCTATAACATATGGAACAAGTTGCTGTGGTCTACCCAACATTCCTGACACCAGGAAAATCGGCTTAGTCAAAGTTTTAACCACTGCAAAATGTATTATCAGAAATAAATGGAGGTTTTTTAGTGCGTCGCTTTACTCAAGTCTACTTAAACACAAAGATCTGACCAAACCCATGAGACAAGTCAAAACCAGCTGGATGGCTTTTGCAGGTCAGAAGGTACCTGAGATCAGGGAGCGGCACTTGCTATGCTGGGAGTGAACACCAGGTTTAACAAAGAGCAGGACAATGCGTTTCTCCTGCTCTGGTCACCAATACTATACTTGGATTTCAGAGAAACACAGAGAATCTGGGGCTCACCCTGTCCAAGCCCCAGTGCTCCACATGGGGCCTCAGTGGTTCTTAGGGATGGGGAAGTCCCACCCCTTCATCTGCTGCTCTGAGCACAGCCCAGAGAGAGGTAGGTGCCGCCCACCTTCACTCTCAAAGAGAAGGATCTCTTGGAGAGTTCTTTTGGAGAAATTGGCTGCTCATGGCTTGGATAAGTGTATTCTACACTGGATAAAAAGCTGGATGGCTGGGCCCAGAGTGGTGAGAACTGGAATTCAATCCAGTTGGCAGCCAGTCACCAGTGGTGTTCCCCAGGGCTCAGTGTTGGGGCCTGTTCTCTTTAACATCTTTATCAATGATCTGGATGGGGGGACCAGGGGCACCCTCAGTCAGTTTCCAGATGACACCAAGTCAGGCTGGAGCATTTGGTCTGGACAGGCTGGAGTGACAGGCCAAGGCCAACGGGCTGAGGGTCAACCAGACCAAGTCCTGCTCTTGGGCTGCACCAACCCTCAGCAATGTTCCAGGCTGGGGGAAGAGCACTTGGAAACTGCCCAGGGAAAAGGACCTGGGAGTGTTGGTGACAGCGGCTGAAGAGGAGCCAGCAGTGTGCCCAGGTGGACAAAATGGCCAACAGCATCTGGGCTTGTACCAGCACTGATGTGGCCAGAAGGACAAGGGCAGGTCGGGGGAGGCCACCCCTCAAATCCTGGTTTCAGTTTGGGCCCCTCACTCCAAGGACAACGAGGGGCTGGAACTTGTCCAGAGAAGGACAACGAAGCTGGTGCAAGGTCTGGAGCACAAGTGCACTGAGAAGCAGCTGAGGGGCCTGGTGGGGTTGAGCCTGGAGAAAAGGAAGCTCAGGGGAGACCTTCTGGCTCTCCACAACTCCCTGACAGGAGGTTGGAGCAAGGGAGCAGTCAGTCTCTTCTCCCCAAGAACAAGTAACAGGACAAAACAGCCTCCAGTTGTTCCAGGGGAGGTTGAGGTTGTCCCTGAGGAACCATTTCTTGCCTGCTGGGGTTGTCCAGGCCTGTTCCAGGCCGCCCAGGGCAGTGGTGGAGTCCTCATCCCTGGAGGGGTTTCCCAGCCGTGTGGAGGTGGTGCTGAGGGCCAGCGGTCAGTGGAGACCTGGCAGTGCTGGGGAAACGATTGGACTCGAGGAGCTGAAAGGTCTTTTCCAACCAAATGATTCCGAGATCTCCGTCCTGCTCCCCTGCTCAAAATGTAAAGCAATCTACCTAGCGATCTGCTCTGTAAGTACCTCCATACCTGTCAAGCCCAGCTAGAGACTGGTTAGTGAGGTAACTCTTGTTGTATCATCATTAGTAGATCAGTGTGGATCACAAACAAGCCCGTGCAGTCCTGTGCAATGCCTGCACCTGCACAAGGGGGTGATGCACTGTGTGCGATGGGCGGGAAAACCCATCTGTGGATGTATAGAGGTATTTTGAAGTGGTGAAGAACATCTCCCAGGAATGAAGCAGGCTTTGGGGACAGGACAGTGTAATGCAAAGCTTTTTTGATGCTCTTCCGCTCTGAAGCACCCAGATCTTGGAGCTTTAGGAACTGGCAGCTACTGCCAAACATATTGTAATGAAGCAACTAAGATTTTGTTTTCTGTTTCTCCCAGCAAAGGTGGGTGGCACTTAGACATTGGATAAGCTTTCCATGCATCATTCGTCCCTGTTTTTCAACTCCTTGCTGTGTTCATACATTACAGACACCAGAACAGTAATTCCCTTAGTTAGTACATTGACTTTAATTAAGCAAAACAAAGGATGAGCAATTAAGCCAAGTAGCCTCAACCCTGACTGCGCCTGGAAAACAAGTCCCTGCCCTTTTTCTCTGCGTTACCAAATCTCACTCTATAAACCTCATGACCATCTTAGCTTCAACACACAAACATATTTCGATTTTCCCTTCTCCTCAAAACTTAATTCCATTTTTTGTCTGCTTAAACTCCACAGATCTGTTTTAATCTTAGCACAGGCCAGTCGCAATCTCTCTGTTGGTTTATTATCCTCACGCCTGACCCATCCACCTGCTCTGCAACACAAGACCATCCCACAGGACAAGATCTGAAGAACAGAGTCAGGGAGAAGAAAAGCAATGAGAGGGTGTAATTCTCTATGAAAAATACCTTCAGTGTTGTAATTCTAAAGCTTTAGAAAGGATCTTTACATCAAGATTTGAAAAGAAAAATAAGTTAAACGTGAACAGATGGGCTGCGGGGGTAACGCAGGAAGGGTTTGCTGCAGCCTGCTCCTCAAAGTACAATTGACATGAAACATGGTTTTGTTAAAATATCAAACTGGTCGAGCCCTTCTCTGGGAACTGGAACAATAAGAGAGTCATGGAGACGGAAGGTGATCTGCTGCAGAGGGGAGAGCTTCCAGCAGGTTATTCAAGCACTGGTCTGGGGCTATCCTTGCTAAAAATCTTTATTCATGGCCAGACACAAATTGTAGGTGTTAGAGAAACTTGCTGAGAGCACTGAGTTAGAGATGGATGACAAGGAACAGAAGGGAGGAACTGAGAACACGTGGAATGGAAGGAACACAGATATCCACAGCAAGCACCAGGGACAGTAGATCAGGTAGAAGAGGACTAAGAGTGTTGCTATTGCATAAAGTGCAAGGTCCTGCCCCTGGGTAGGGGCAACCCCTGCTATCAGCCCAGGGTGGGGATGAAGGGATGGAGAGGAGCCCTGCGGAGAAGGACTTGGGGCTGCTGGGGAGGGGGGAAAGCTGGACAGAAGCCAGCAACAGGTGCCCACAGCCCAGAAGCCATCCACGTGCTGGGCTCAGCCCCAGCAGCATGGGCAGCATCTTGAGGGAAGGGATCCTGACCCTCTGCTGCGCTCTGGGGAGACACCCCTGCAGGGCTGGGTCCAGCTCTGGGCTCCTCAGCACAGCAGAGACATGGAGCTGCTGAAGCAGGGCCAGAGGCTCAGCAATGACCTGAGGGTAGAACCCCTCTGCTGGGAGGACAGGGGAGAGAATTGAGGGTGTTCAGCCTGGAGCAGAGAAGGCTGTGGGGAGACCTTAATGTGGCCTTTGAGTGCTTCAAGGGGCCTGTCCGAAAGCTGGGGAGGGGCTTTTGGGACAGGACAAGGAGTGATGGGTTAAACTGACAGAGGGAGACTGAGACCAGAGAGAAGGCAGAGATTCTTTCTGCTGAGGGTGGTGAGACCCTGGCCCAGGTTCCCCAAGAGGTGGGAGAAGCCCCATCCCTGGCACCATTGCAGGTCAGGTTGGCCCTTGGGGCTCTGAGCACCCTGCTGTGGTTGCAGATGTCCCGGCTCACTGGAGGAGGTTGGACTGGGTGAGCTTTGAAAGTCCCTTCCCACTCAAACCAGTCTGTGATTCTATGGGACCATTTGGTCATCTGCTTTCAAAGAAAGATGAACCAATATCAGCCAGGGAGTACTCGACCCCAGCAGGGAAGAAAGGGAAGGCCAAGAGGAGGCCCCAAGATCTTGGTTAATTCAATCTCACAGAACATGACAGTAAGTCGTTGTTACTCATGAACCTGGACAGGTGTCAGTGTTGTAGAGAGATAAGATTTAAGCTTAGTGGTAACACCAAGAACACATTCATGTACAGTTGTTGTGGTTTGACCCCGATTGGCAACTCAGCTCTACCAGCCGCTCGCTCCCCGCAAGTGGGAAGAAAGTTAACCGTTGCATCTGAACAAGGACAATAATGAACAGAAATTAAGTTCAGACTCTCAAAGCAGTTCCTCGCCCAGGGGATGAAGGTCGGACAGCCTCCTGGGTGCAGCACACTGGCTGATTTCAGAGGTGACACAACTTCATACTACCTGGCTGCTGCAAGAGGAGTAGCCTGAAGGCAGGGAAGCAAGAAAAACCTCCTGGCCCTGTGTTCCCCTATGCAGAGGCTTCCACGAGCTTGGCACACAACCTCTGCTCCTCATTATCCACCTTTAGTTCTTAACCCTTGTCTTTGCCTCCCTCCAAGTTCCACCTGAGATCAGATGAAATAGACTTCCAGCAATCTCAGTTTAAAAAAGCACTGATAGAGTAGCAGCAGTTAGGTATCCAAAAAAGCACAAATGAACCTTGCTTCTTGCCTGTTCTGATTCTTATCTCTAGACGTCACTCATTCACAGCAAGGAATATTAGCAAAAAAAAAAAGTCAGGACAGCACCATACAAAGAAGAACCTTATTTCACACATCAGAGCTTGTAAGACAACTTGAGTCAATTATCTCCCAGTTGTTTTTAGCTTAAAAAGACGGAAGGAACAAGACATCTTAATTACTGTTTGTCCTTTCATAACATCAGACTTGTCACCATAAGGAGGAGAGAGTTACCCACACAGTGTAGTGTGCTGCTAAGCAGTGGCAGTCCAAGTGTTTCAGATTCTTCTGTCGAGTTTTAATTTCAGGCACAACGAGTGCAAAAGCAAGTGAACGTTTCAATTCTTCTGCCCTTGGGCTTTGCGGTTTATCTAAGACACTTATCACGCTCTTCGTTAGCCAGGCTGTTATCAATACGCCTCATTCAATCAGACCTTCCATCTTCTGCCCTTACTTTGATTCAGATCGAGTTCCAGGCAGAAGCCAAATTCTTGGGGAAAAGTTTGTATTCAAACAACAAGCAAGGAAAACCCAGAGCTCTCACAACTGCAGTGTTCCAGACAGGCATCAGCTACAGCCCGTGGCTGCACCACTGGCGTTTTCACAGAATCATCTGGTTGGAAGGGACCTTTAAGGTCATCAAGTCCAACCGTTCACCCTGCACTGCCAGGGTCCCTAAATCATGTCCCTCAGCACCAGTGTGCTTTTAAACACTTCCGGGATGGGGACTCTACCACCTTCCTGGGCAGCCTGTTCCAAGGCTTCACAACCCTCTCTGTAAAGGAGTTCTTCCTGATATCTAACCTAGATCTCCCCTGGTACAACTTAAGGCCATTTCCTCTCATCCTGTCACTTGTCACATGGGAGAAGAGACCAACCCCCACCTCACTACAACCTCCTTTCAGGTAGTTGTAGAGAGCGAGAAGGTCTCCCCTGAGCCTCCTTTTCTCAAGACTAAACAATCCCAGGTCCCTCAGCCGCTCCTTGTGAGACAAGTTCTCTAAACTCTTCACTAGTTTCATTGCCCTTCTCTGAACCGGCTTCAGCACCTCAACATCCTTCTTGAAATGAGGGGCCCAAAACTGGACACAGTACTCAAGGTGCGTCTTCACCAGCACTGAGTATGGGGGACAATCACTTCCCTCCTCCTTCTGGTCATACTATTGCTGATAGAAGCCAGGATGCCATTGGCCTTCTGGGCCACCTGGGCACACTGTTGGCTCATATTTCACCTGATTTCCAATGATATTTAGCAGGTTCATTTGTCAACACCCAAAACTCAAATCGGAGTCTGATCTTACAGCTGGAGGAGTCAGGTGTGGAAACAATTCAAGTGCTGATAGGAAGCTAATTTGTTAGAACCATGGGTTAGGTAGGCTTCTGTCAACACAAAGCCTTCATTCATGTGCTGGTCGCACCCACTGGTAAGATCTCCTGCCCAGTTCGTGTACCACCATTCATACCTCCACATCGGCACTGAAGGGATGCCAAGAGCATGTATGCCTTCTCAAGCACATGCACAGCCACAGGGCCTCTGAGCACTGGCACAGCTCTGCTGTTCGCCCAGCACCCTGGCCCTGACCCCCATACAGGTCCCCGTTTGCTGGCTACTGACCCCCTCCAACACCCTGGACCTCAGTTTCCATCCTCACCCAGTGCAGAGTCCCAGTTTGCTGTGGTTTCCTGAAAGCCCATCCATTACTGCAACTAACCCAGTTTGTCATCTTTGTCTGTGTCCGTCTATTTATTTCTGACTTCCCCCTTTTCTCAGTTACCGATGTGACAAGGTCCTCAATCAGACTGCCTTTCCAAAACAAATATCACCACGTTCCTCACAACCCTTGTCATTAATGCGACCAACCAGCTCTGGTTGTCACCACTGCTGCTCTTGCCACCTGTCAGTCAAGTGTATGTCATTGCATGTTCTTGTTCACTTTGTCCCTTTTATCATCCCCTTTTGCATCTAAAATGTCTTGACCAGAAACGCTTTGATGAGCCATAGCTTTCTCCTTCCACAAACTCTTGCAAACATTTCTACCTTTGCAAAGAATGTTTCTATTCATTCACCACCTGTCTGCAGAGCAGCAAAGGGACAAATTGTAATCAGAAAAAAATTGACAGACACTTCTACCTTGGTCAGTAACTTCTTCACCAAACCAATCCCTGTAGTTACTGCATTAAAGGTAAGGGGACCATTTTAATTAGCAGCCACAGCTCATGTCTGTCACTAGACGTTCCCAACAACAGTTCCCTACCCAATCCTTTGATGAGCGAGCCTCAGGCTTCAGTTAAGGGGCAATAACATGGAGTTTACATACAGCACACACCACTGTTGCCTCCACATGCATTGAGAAGATTCTGCAGCCCATTGTCAACCTGCCTTGATGTTACCGGACATCTTTGCACAGAGAAAGGCTTCAAAAAGTCTTCCCACTGCTGCTGTTTGGACTTACCCCACTGTGGTCGCTGCTAAAGGCACAAAAATAGTGCAGCACAACAGACAACACAAGTGCTTGGCAGACATGTGCCTTTTCCTAAGGGGATTCTCAACATCCCAACCAGCTCAGAGTTCTGCAGATTTCAAATTTAATTTCTAGTGCTGAAGTTCTGCACCCCAAACCACTGAAGGTGTTACTCCAAGCTCCTTGTAGACAACCAGGGTTACAAACAGCCTCTCCATTGATGGCCATTCAAAGGTGCTGTTGTCCAAACACAGCAACCTGATGGTTAACACAGGAGCATCAGAAGGTACCTACACTTGATAAGCATCACTGAGGCTTTGTAATAAGACAGGAATGTTTTATGTGGGATCTTTGTTTAAATCCTACCAGTCTTGACTTACATTTATTGAAGACAGTCCCATTTTGTACAACATTGAGCAGATAGTGTAACTCCGGGAACCACAGCTGTGACTTTATTAATGATCTCAATAAATCCTACTTAAGCAGAGAAAAGAAGAGAATTATGCAAACAACTATTTCTGTACCACATGTACTTGATAACTGAAGACACACCAAAATAAGCTTCAGCAGACAAACGCCAATACTTTAACCCACATACATGAAAAATATGCAAGTGGAGGAACAGCTTACGGAATATTTATTTCAGAAGAGCTGCAGTTGCAGAACATTTATTACAAACTTGGTATTAGAGGAAACATAAAGAAGGCAAACATAGAAAGAGGGATAGTTAAAAACCCTAGAAAAAGAGGACAGATTTACCACATACCGCAGTGAATGCGACAAAGAAGTACCTTTAGAAAGGTCTGTTCAGAAGACGGTGTGGTTAAAGACTCAGTACAGAACTGCTGCTTTCTCAGCACATGCACCAGCCAATCACACGTGGCAGCTGGATAAGATGTCTTCCACCAGTCTCTTGTAGACCCAGGCATCACCTTTAAGCCGTTGTCGCCGGATACCCACCACTTCTGATTTACTGAGCTGACACACTTCTAACTCAAACTCCATCGTTACTTTGCCAAAATCTGACCGTGTTTGACATTTCAGGGTGTAACTGCATAAAACAAAGGAAAAACAGAGCAAGCATTGTACAGTTTCATGTTTGTTTTGCAATTTTGAATCAATAACAGCACATTATGGAGGCTATCCCAGAATTTAGTGAACTGAGAGCTTTGAATACTTCGGTCACTGCTGCTAAGAGGCTGGTTACAGCTTCAGCTGGTGTGAAAGGTAAAAAAACTGAATGCAGTTTAAATCATCACAAGGGGCAAAGGTGCTTCTGTGCAGTTCAGCATCCTTCCAGATTTTGAGCTTGGAAATGCATAAGAAGTTGAAGTATACTCTGAACATCCCTTAGATATTCAAAAACTTCAGAAAATGCACATAAGTGAGCACCTTTCTTTCGTGCACTGGGAAATCTGGAAAGGGACGTTAAACTCAGAACTAGGAGCCAACCCTAGTCTCAGTACTTTAAACTAGTTAGTAAATCCTACAAACTGAAATACAAATACTACTGATTAAAATAATCCACGCAGAGGTGGATTCTGTGCAGCTTTTAAAATATACCAATCCCTTGGCTAAAGGCTAATGTCTTTCAACCGCCAAGAATGAGGGTTAAAAGGCATTCACATGATCTTCCAAAACTGTCTGATTTGGTCATGTGACTGTACACTTTTGTATTTACAACTTAATTTACAGTTGTATTCACAGATTACAAACCTTTTGTATTTACAGTTTCACAGGAGGTAGAAAAAAATTCACATCAGCCTCTAGGAACTACCTCAGTATTATCCGTTCATTATCTAAGAGCTCACTCAACAGTTTTGCCTTGTGTGGACAAGTTTCGTGGCACATATTCATTTAGTGCTCTGAGCACTGTCTATGAAACTGTTGTATTTTACAATGAGGGGCTGAAAAAGTAATTTTAAACACTTTGCTTTATCAAGGATTGGAACACTTGACTATTTAGACAAAGACCATCTGAAGTCATCACACTTCACACTTACCCCTTCTGAATGTATTCCACATGCTGCTTTGCAAGAACAGTGATGATTTCATTCAGCAGTTGGTCTGGATTCAGTAGCTGAGTGGTGGTAACGTTATAGTGTGCCTAAAAGTAGTTAGCTTGTTAAATAAAAAGAAGTCAAAGGGAAAAAAACATCTAAAACTGAAGAGGTTAGAAAAAGTTTTGATAGAGAAAGCTTCAGAACAGTTAATCATAGTGACAAATGCTTTGACATCCCAATACTGTAATAAAGATGTTGTAGTAGCAACAGGAACACTAAACAACAACTGCCAGACAATTAATACCAAAGCATGTCCAAACTGTAACAGGTCATAAAATCAGAAGCAGCAGCGATGGGCCAGGGCAGTATGGAGGCTGTTGAAGTCAGGATTGCTGGAGAAAATTGCAGGAGACAGCCAGGCGAGGGTGCTTGGAGCACCCTGCTGCACACTCTGCAGCTGGGAGGCTGCCTACAGTCACGTCTAATACTTCATGTAACGGGCTTGTTCGAGAATTTACTTTTTGAACAACTTTCAGACAGCCAGATGCAGCGAGAGAAAGCATATGCCAACTGTGATATGCCACAAACGCTCTATCCAGCTTCTGAAGTCACAGATGAGAGAAGACAAGATCGTAAAATAGCTTGAGAAATGAGCATAGGCTGAGGATGCAAAGTTGAAGACTAGTTCTTATGGTTCTTACTCAGCCTAAAACTCGCTGCCATAACTGCTGCAACACTGTGAAATAAAGTCCTATCTTCCCCTGCCCTGCTCCGGCGTCCCTGGATATGCATCAGTAGTTTTGCATGTACTATGGACAAAGAAAACTGATGTAGAATCATAAAAGAGACTTTAGAGATGGAAGATCTATGTCTTGTTTCTGATCGCTTGTGTTCCTGAATTATTTGCACAGCCTGGACTCCAGTCCGGTGAGCTGGTCAGGTTTGTAGCCCAATGCTCCTGAACACGTAAAGACTGCCAGTCTGCCTCTGACAAGTGCCTCCTGGAAAAGCTCCCCACTGGATTACAGCAGCTGAGTCCCATTTACACAGGCTGCAAAACACAAAGTGGTGCTTTTACTGAAGGACGGCTCTTCCTGTAAACTCACTGGTGTGCTGGCAGCTGCAGCCCCCGCAGTCAGCCCAAAGTGATCATTGCTTGTTTCTACAGAACAGATTATGCTTCAGTAACAGCCTCGCCTCTTCCACGTTAATCATGCTTTTCAAACACGTCCTCTACAGATTCAGGTATAAATTCCTCCTTGTGTGATGTCCAAAGTGTGTTAGTGCTTTCAAGTGACGTGTGCAGCTCTACACCAGTGCTCTGTCAGCGCCATCTGACCTGTACTGTACCAAGCTAATACTAACTTCGTGAGTTGACTGTGGTAGTGTCGCCGGTCGGCTGAGGCAAGCTGAGCACGGGGACGAGTCCTTTCCTATCCCTGAACCCCTCTCCTCCGGGAGAGAAAAGGGTTCAAAAGCAGAGATACGAAAAGGAAAAGAAAGATTTTGTGAGACCTCTGAACGTTTGGAAAACTGAAACAAACTTTATTAAAACTAGAACAAAATATATAAAATACGCAGGGAAAAACCAATGCAAAATCTGAGAGTCTGTGCAGGATGGAAGGGCGAGGGTTAAACGCGAGAAAAGAGAGAAAGGGGGACGGTACCACATGCAGTCCAAAAATGGCACCGGCCACGTGTGCGCTTTCGTGGAGTGAACAAAAGGAAACCGCGGCTGTTATGAACGCGGGACTGCAATGTGCAAAGCGCTGTCAGGCAAAGAGAGGGTAAAACCTTACGGCAGCAGGCAAAGAACAGCCTCCAGGCGAGCAGTCTGTCCCAGGCAGCGTGGCGGGGGCTGCCCCGGCGCAAAGTCTCTTTCCCGGAGCGAAGCCGAGGTCCTGCAGTGCCTCCCGCAGCGCGGAGCTGGGAGTGTCCGGAGAGCAGAAAGACGCGAAAAGCCCAGAAAGCCGCGAAAGCAGCCGAGAAGCCAGAAAACCGGGAAAAGCCGTGAAAGCCGGGAAAGCCGCGAATGCCCCGCAAGCAGCCCAGGAAGTCCCCCGTGCCTGCAGCTTCTTAAAGGGGCAGTACCCTCGCGAGAAACTTTCTCATCCAATGAGATGGGCGAATCGTAACATGGAAGGGAATAATTCAATTGGTCAGTTTAAAACAAAAGCCTTCGAGCAGTTTTTTTCTTCAAACTGCCACAGGTAGGTACAAATTATTAGTGTAATTTCAGATGGCTACTTAAAGATCAGTAGCCAACTGGCTCAGACTCAGTGACATCAAAACTTTAACGATCAAAATCATGCTGACAGTGTCAAAAATTCTTTCATAAGATCAGGTTATTTCGGCTTTAAAATCTAAGGTTCTCTTGACATCTAAAAATTATCTTGGAATAGGCATATTGTTGCTGGACTGTAGAAACCCAAGCCAGGAATGTTAGTAAAACTATTATTTTTTTTTTTTTAGTGAGAGAGCAGTATTTCTATACAAATAAAATAATTAAAAATTTTCAGCTAGGGTTTCTTTAAAACCATCCTGCTTCCCTCAAATTTTAGATGGGATATATAAGCAATGGCTGAACACCTCCCTCGATCAGCTGGTGACACGTCTGAGCCCAGACCAATGCTGGTGGTAAAAGACATGGCAAGAGCAACTGTGCTTCTGCACTGAACGCAGCCAAGTCAGAACACAGAAGTTTTCACAAGAGCATTTCTAAAGGTATTGGGTGTTTTCAATAATTATACCTCTTTTCATGTAAGATTTTTTTCAGCAACCATACCTTAAGTTTCCTTGGATAATCTCTAGCCAATCGTTTCCTTTTGCTTGGCGTAAGCATCGTGATCACTTTATCTAGGCCTCTTTCAAGACTTCCAAAAATTTTGGCTTTCCTCTTCTTTTGGCTGCTATCCACATGAACCACATTGAGGTCCAATTCCACTGAGTGATACCTGTTACGTGAACAAATTAACCAGTTATTTTTCCTCAGTGTTTAGAAATCAGTTATTTCGGACAGGTCACTAAAATATGACCAGATCTGACAGAACGAAGAGAGCCAAAGTGAGCGCAGTGTGTTGGGACAGTTCCCTTTGGAAAGTCAGCTGAGATTTAAACCGAGATGTGCAGAGAAACTGTAGCCCTCTGGGGAACTGGGACAAGGAGGAACTTAGGTTATGGAAAAGCAGAATATATTCTGAAAATAATTGAGTTACATGGTTTTAAAACTTTTCTCTGCTTTCAGTGTTTTCTAGTGAAGTAGGAAGAGGTTTTAGGAAGGTTTTAACCTAGAGCTTGCTGTTGTAACAAGGCTTCCTAGGCAGCACATGGATTAAGGTAGCCCTGCTTTAAATCTGAACTGTACACAAATAACCGGACATTTACCTTCTTTCGGGAAGAACCCCAGCTGCTGTCAATTCATCTGGGTTTGCTGGGTTTGTGGGTTTCTTAATTGGGGTGACTGCAGTGAACTGGCTCTCTGAAAGAAAGCATGCAAGCCAAAGCAGGTATGTTTTCGCATAAAGGATTTTCTTTTCCTCAGCAAGGATTTCTCATGATTAATAATTTATTTCTAAAACCAGCCCCCTCTTCTACCTCAGCTCTGTATCTTCAGAATGACAGAAATATGTTTTTAACATAATAACAATACCACCCCTACTCTACAAAGAAAAACCATGACTGATTTCCCCAGGGCTCTACAAGTCAAGTCTTAGAGCGACTAGTGCAGTTCAGCAGTAGAAATTTGGAAAGGAAGAGGATTACAATTGCTTTCTTCCTCTGCCACTGGTCCCAGAACAGACACAGTGCAACCCGCTGTGTCAAACAGTTGTGTTCTTCACCATGCCACTCCTCTCATACAAAGGGTGTCAGTTCATACAGCCGTTTTTAACGGTACACACTAAAGTTCTGGTACCCACCTGCTGACAGAGCGCTGCCTATCATGGTTTTGAACATGCAGAGGCAAACACCAAGTGAAACAGTCAGTCAGCACATGAGCCGTTTTAAGTAAATCCCGCTTCAATGTTCAAAGTTTCAGCCCTCTGCAGAATTGCACCTGGCCCCAGACAACCATAATCAAAATTTCCAGTGGATGATTCCACTTCTTTGTCTCTAAGGAGGAATTGATATTACCCTTCCTGAACCAGTCAACAAAACAAAGAAGGAGCTTTTAGTTGTTTAATCCTCAGAAATCTCTCACTAAAATGAGCTGAAACAGCTTTTCTGCATTTCCCATTTCAGAAGGAGCACCCACTTCTGCTTTCTAGACTTCACGTGAAGCCAAACTTCACAAGCTAGCATGTACAATCTTAAGACAAAAAACCCAAACCCCTATGAACAACTACTCCTTGTAGTGCACTTCCTTAAATCCTGTGCAAAGGGTGCCACTGAACAGCAGTATGTCCAAGATCCCTCATAACTTAGATCAGCCTGCGAGGACCTACTGTTTCTGAAGAACATTCTGTAACACCTGGAACAGGAGCCTCCTCTCATGAGGAGTCACAGAACTGTTTAGGATGGAAAAGCCCTTTCAGCTCCTCAAGTCCCCCCATTCCCCCAGCACTGCCAGGTCACCACTGACCCCTGGCCCTCAGCACCACCTCCACACAGCTGAAAAACCCCTCCAGGGATGGGGACTCCACCACTGCCCTGGCCAGCCTGGGACAGACCTGGACAACCCCAGTGGGGAAGAAATGGTTCCGCAGGGTCAACGTCAACCTCCCCTGGAACAACTGGAGGCTGTTTCTTCTTGTCCTGTTGCTTGTTCCTGGGGAGAAGAGACTGACCATCCCCTTGCTCCAACCTCCTGTCAGAGAGTTGTGGAGAGCCAGAAGGTCTCCCCTGAGCCTCCTTTTCTCCAGGCTCAACCCCTCCAGGTCCCTCAGCCGCTCCTCAGCGCATTTACACTCCAGACCCTGCACCACCTTCGCTGCCTTTCTCTGGACATGCTCCAGCCCCTCAGTGTCCTTGGCATTTGAAAGACAGAGGAACACATGCAGTATCAACACCAACATTTCCTGTTAACGGTGGAAGGGAACGGTAACAGACATACAGGATCCATTGTTTTACATAGGAATGGACTGAGGGTGGAAATCTCTGGTAATTCAGAAAAGCTGATGCAATCTCGACAGATTTCTGTGGTCCGTCACGTAACTGTAATATCTACACCTTCTTCACAGAAGTGTTTTCACTGCCCTGCTGGACAGCTACTGTGAAAACGCTGATATGCTACCACGAGAAATCCCAGTGATTTCTTTTAGAAGAGGCAATAAAAGTGGACTAAAAGTATACCTTTGTTTTCACTCAAGATAGTAACAATGCAAAAACAGAGCATTGGGGAAATGGTGTTCTCAGCCTTCCTGGAAAATTGGAACCAAGTTTTAGGAGCTTGGCTCGGTGTCAGTGCCAAAAGCCACGCATGTGTGAAACTGCAAGCAGCAACGACTTCTGTACACACACAAAACATGCCCTGATGTATGGCTGCACCTTATCAGCTGTACTGCAAGAACCAGGCTGATGAATGTGGCAAAAAAGTTAAGTCTTGCAGAAGAAGGTGTGTTGGAAACACAAGTATTGCGTTCGTACTAGAATCGAGCAATGCACGCATTTCAGGTTTTCACTAATTCCATCCAACATACCTCTGAAGGCAGCTGCCTGAAGGGGTGCGGGTTGTGCTTGCATCTCAATCCGATTCTTTGCAAGGGGAGTCTTTGGAGCAGGAAGCACAAAGGGCATTTCATTTCTTAAAGCTGACTCTGTATCAACATTCTCTTTGTTTTCATCCTTCCTTGATGCCACTTTTCTTGTCACTGGAGTTGACACTGCGAATTCCGTATCATCCAGTGGAGTGTCATGCCTTGAATGCTACAAGAAAAGTAACAAAAGCAGAGAGGCTTTGCTGTATTCTGATCACATTCAGCACTGTTACAGACGAGGAAAGTCTGGAATTGAAGCAAGTTAAAACCACCATACAATGATTGCCTGTTGAGCAAAACAGTTTACAGCTCTTCAATACCCCTCAATCCCTCTGTAACTTGATAATAAACATCTCAAGACACCTGCCATTTCTTTATCTGCTCTTCTGAACCCTTCCACTTGCACATTTCAGACTATTCCTCTATCTAAACACAGCTAAGAATTTTCATGGGGTTTAATTGTATGATTTTAATTGCTTCATTTGATTTTCTTGTCCAATACAGACAGGTTGAACCTCTTCAAAGACTTGTCCAGCTCTAGCCTAGCTCCGAGATCTCATTTGAGGTACGTCACTGTCTTCTAGCCAGGTTTAAAATGCTCATCGTTGTGTTTACTCATTACCTAGATGCTGGGTTTATGTAAATCAAATGTCAAAGCTCAAGTTCTGACCAAACGAATCATGACCTAGATCTAGAGGAAGTTACAATTTATGTTCAGCTGTATTTTTAAAACATTTAATTATGTAGTAAGTTTTATGCACAGTGAGAGTAATGGTTCTTTGGATTAAGAATAGTATTTTTTTAAAAGAAATTAGTATTTATTCTTCAAACACCTGCTTTGTTCTGCGAGTATTTAGAATAAATTCTTCTGTCAGAAATTCTTCAAGCACTGAAGCCGTATCAGAAAATTCCACAGATCCAAATACATGGGGCAGTTCACTGCAGCCTGGCACATCTTCAGATGTCAAAGGATTTTCAGACTGAAAAGAAAGACTCAGCTGAGATTTCACTGCACGATTAAAAGGAAGATTTCATCAGAAAAGTGTCATTAAAAATCTAATCCTTATCTCTTTCTGAATTCCCAATTATGGTTAACAGCTAATGGAAGTTCCCATGTCAGTGACCCAAGTTTTATAATATGACTTTAATACTGCCATTGTGGATTTGTCATTTGTATCAAAAGCAGATGTGAAACTATTCTCAAAGCACCAAGTCATCTTTTATGACCTCTGTCAAGAAAAGAAGCAACTCACAAAACACCTACTTTGATTTCAAGACTTGGACCACAAGATCTTTTTACCAAAAGCCAAATAATAAGCTCGAAAAAATGCAAGAAAAGAATGCTGTGAAGTCTGAAAGCCAGGTAAAGGTAAACACATGCAAAACCTTAATGCTAGTACCTGAACTAGCATTCAGAACGCTTCCAGCCCTGAAAAAAGGATGTTATTTATTCAGTCAGTCAAGATTGCCAACCATCATGGCTCACACCACCGACAATCAGATGGGTATCACGGTGTCCTCAGTTTCTAACACCTTTTGTTATTTCAAGAAACTCTTTCCAGACTTGTTCTACATCACTTCAGTGAAACTGCATACGGTTATTTTAAACTATCAGTCCTCAGTTGGAATGGAAACCACTCTAGGAGGTGATGTTCTGCTGGCAGGTAAGTTTCTCTTGGCCCATGATCAGGGACAGAGCAATGATCAGATGTCTTCTTACTATGGGGATAGAAACGGAGCTTCCTGGTGTGCTGCCAGAACCACTATGATGAATTACCAAAAATCCCTTTCCAGAGAGCCATCAGCTACAGCCAAGAAGCTAACAGAAATTTTTCTGTAATATCCTTCTAGATCAAACTGCTTGAAATAATGTAGTATTGTGCACAAGCCTGTGCCACCAAATTCACAAACCGGCTAAGTTAAAGGTTCTGTTTGCTTGTTTGTCTTCGTATTAGACCAGCTCTAGCTAGAGGACTTTGCAAGCTGGGTACTTCAGCAGATTCAGTCAATATTCCCTCACAGCTATTATGTGCAGGTATGTCAAACATGCACTAGGCACTGTAGAAGGAGCAATGGGTTACTACAGACGTGATTTTCACTATCCCAAGAGGGCATAATGTGTATGTTAAATAATACCATTAACCAGATCAATTTACCCAGGACACCACTGGAGATGAAGTCATTTCACAGCACCAGTGCTACTGAACCTATAGAACACCCACCTTAAAATCACCTGAGTGTAGAAGACTAACCCACCATGATCAGGGCCTACAGGTAAGGTGAGGAAGGACTTTTCAGCAGGGGCTGTTGAGACAGGACAAGGGGTGATGGATTCAACTGACAGAGGGAGACTGAGACCAGAGAGGAGGGAGAGATTGTTTCTGCTGAGGGTGGTGAGACCCTGGCCCAGATTGCCCCAAGAGGTGGGAGAAGCCCCATCCCTGGCACCATTGCAGGTCAGGTTGGCCCTTGGGGCTCTGAGCAACCTGCTCTAGTTGCAGATATCCCTGCTCACTGCATGGACTGGATAACCCACAAAGGTCACCTTCCAACCCAGAACATTCCGTGATTCTGTGATCATGGCAATCACATGACACCTATTCAGCAACACTTATGGTTCACAATCTGTTGTGCAGCACCAGTGATCTTAGAATTTTCACTGCGCTTTGAAGTGGTTGTATGAGGGAACTGAAACGATTTACGTGCAATGGAATCAGATACATAGGGAAGTGTTTCTTCTGAGTGCTTGTCTCTGTGCAGAGAGCAGCACATTCAGATAGCTCAATTTTACACACGTCTAGAGTTCAAGGCTAAAAGAAAGTCTGCAATTTTACTGAATTGTTTAAAATTTGTCAAACACAGATGAGTATCAGTGACATCACATATAGCTGTGTATGACATGAGATTGCATGGCATTCAGCATCTTCAGACAAGTTCTGAAGCGCCCTGTTTGCACTTTGCTACCAACCACTGGAACAGAAACTACCATAAGACACACAAAACTGCTTGAGAATCCCATTAATCAGAAAAACATCAGCAATGAGTTTCCTTTACTCAAAATAAACAGAATCCTCTCTGGAATCATGTTACAAAAGGAAAGAGATGAGGAAGCAATGGGTCTCCCTGCTTTGACCATCAGCTCATGCTGTGCCTGTGTCAACTCACAGGAGGCTGCCCAGATAACATGCCGGGATGTTTTGGAAGATTTTCATACTGAGCCACATTAATCACAACCAGCAAGGTACAGAAATAGAGACAAATCTGGAACAAACACATCGGCCAGACAACGGGCAATTTTAGCCCATTTCTGTGGGCAGCCACAGGGAGGTTCTGTGCAGTACTCACAACACACCACATCCTCCCAGACAGCTTCTCCACCAATGTCAACTCATAGAAGCTGCCTGGCTTGCTAAGGCATCTTCATGAGGAGACCAAACTGTTCAGCAGCCAAGACTGGTTGACTGCACAGATGCTCTCTTACCGATGTTTAGGGCACCAGCCTGTTCTCCCAGCAGAGCTTTGTCGGTGCAGAGCAGCATTTTCATCAGTGTACTGTCTGGCTGAATTCGAAGACTTACCCCGAGGCCTGCTGACTGTGCTGTACTGGCATGTCCCGTGAGACAAGGAACCCTCAAGCAAACACGCTTGCCGCGAGCCTTCTTGGATTGAAGCAAGAGATATGTTGCTGACATTTGGTCGTACTTCCACTAGGAAGAAAAAAAACCAGTATTTTAACCTCTTCTTTGAAAACACTCTAAGTACAAAGCAAGCTTAGCCTCCTGAAGACTTCTGCGTTTCTGCAAGTTTTTCTACCTGATGCGCATCCCTCGTGTTTGATCACCTCAGTGTAATTCCATAATTCAGCTGATACACATCATGTGTTTGAGATCAAGAAACAGACTGTGGTCATCCTTCTTTGCCAGTCAGTTTGTAGGACACTCGACAGAGTGAAAACTAACACTGGGGCCAGCATCTAATCGACTGAAGTGACTGGAAAAGTTATTAATTCAGTTCAGCCAATATTTCAACCAGAGTCTCAATTTTGTGGGAGTTACCCCCCATTCCTTCCACACCAGCAGCAGCAACTTTTTGCATGACTGTCAGCAGCTCTGCCTGTGTGAGGAACACAGGTACAGCGCTTGACAGGTCTGCAGCACCGTACAAGTAGTTTGAATTAGTTATAAGGGATAGAAGTCCTCCGGTAATAGACAGTGCAAATGCCACAACCAATTTGGAAGGACTTTTCCCCATGCAGACAGATTATTCAAGATTATTTCCTACAACTGAAGAATAAGTTGCACTAAATCCACAAATCCATCCTGGGTATCACACACATTTAAGAAGTCAGCTTTTATTACAGTGATGTGGAAAACTGACAGTTTTTCCAAAGTGAAGAACCATGTCACTGCTACCATGTACAAAGAAGAAAAAATTATATTTCAAGGGAGAGTTTTCAGATTCAGGTTAAAGATGGAGTACACATCATGTTTTAAGTCTCTTGTACAAAAGTTATCAATGACATTGCAGGCTGTAGAATTCTTCTAGAAGCAGTCAGTTCAAATTTTGTTATTTCTATTCAAAAGTGACTACACATACTCACTTTTTTAAAAAAACCTGTGAATAATAACTCAAAAAAAAGGTATTTTATAGTCTGTCTGGATGATGCTGATATTTTTCTCTTACTCTTTTTTTTACTCATTGAACCATTTCAAAGCAAAAAGCTAACCCAGCAAACAGCATCTATTGTTCAACTATAAATTTCTGTACATCTATTTTGACTTTAAGAGATTCAGAAGGATTTTACCATGATAAGAAATAACAGTCAGGATTAGAAAACATCACAAGCACAAGGAGGAAAAGAAAAACACAAATTTGAACGTCGGAACTGTAGTTACACGCTCCAGTTAGATTCTGGAGCTCTGCAGGAGCTCCTCAAATCTGAAAAGTATTAAAAATATCTCACACTTGAGAATAGTGAGCATTGGCCTGTTTATACAGTTGGTTTATTTACTGTATTACTGTACTTAATTACTGTAAATTACTGATTTATAGTTCTTACCTCTGATATTAACTCCAACATACTCTCCCTGCTCTGTTTATGAAACACAGAGAGCTCTGTCACGCAGTCTTCATCGAGATGTCCCAGCTGCAAGGACAACGGATATTGAGCACGAGGCTTTCAAGTTGTCTCAATCTCTATCTGGCTGTAACACTGCCATGAAACCCAGTGGGTTGAGTCTGTAATCAACCATGATTTTAGACCCTGAATTTTAAATAGTTAGCATCACAGCTAAATACAGTAGGGAGCAGACTGAGGGAGTCATACCACCACAACAGCTTCACAGCCTGGCCCCTCCTTGGTGAGAGGTTCTGAATTCAAAGAAGACTGACAGTGGATGAGATTTTTTACTAGAATGGAAGCTACACTTGCAGCTCTCCATAAATATTCAAAGCTCTCAGACAGGCACATCTTTTCCAGAGACAATTAGAACTGATGCTGCAGGCACAGTAGAGCTGTTCTTTAAGCGGAGAAACAGTGGCATCCAGTGGTCATGGGGAAGCACTGGCTGTGGACACACAGGAACCTCTCCTCAGGACCCACTGCTGACAGCAGGACTGTTTTATTTCATCTCCTCTCCACACTACCTTTGTCTCTCACAGAAGTCAAACAAGTGATGGAGAGATGGGACAAACATACTTTCAATGAGGCCAAATTTTTATCCAAACTAGCAAATTCCAGTGAGGACCAGGCAGAAGGTAGACCATGATCATGTCTAACACTCTCCAGAGTATCTGTGTTTTGCACCTTAAAGTATTGACCAAGAAGCCTGGAGATTAAGCTGGTCATTGACACATGGAAATACTTCATGTTTTGATGAGAAGTGAGTTATTTTGCAAATTATGCATCAGCTGTGGAATACAATGAAAACACATTTGAAATTCCTCATGAGAAATGGAGAGGAAGTAGTAACATTGACAACAAGAAGAATCAGAAAGGAACCATGGACATCTCAAAGATCATCTCTGGAGAAATGTCTTCTCACCCCCATGCTGTGGGGACAGCAGTAAGCCAGCAGAGATGGCATGAAGTACTTCAGCATTCATCCGACAAGTGCACTTACTGGGTATTTACTTTGCCACTGGACAGCATCAGAATAACCTTGCATGAGCCAGGGATGACTTAGTAGATGTTTAACTGTAATCCGCTTCTTTGGATCCACCTGGTGGGCAACAAAAAAATCAAGCTGATAGGTAAATTGTTGCGAGAAACTGAGGAAACAGTTTGTCTTCTACTCAGAATTTTAGGGTCATTGAAGCTCAAATGAAAACCAGTGCTGTTTCATGGCTTCACCAAAAGGAAGGTTATAAACACAAGCTGTAAAGAGCAGCTATAAGACCCACAGTTACAATAAATATTCCAGGAATATTTAGCATTGGCTGAATGGCTTAGAAGTAGCCCAAAGGCACACTCAGTGTTTTCAGCTTTGGTTACAAAGCAGACCTTATTGATAGAGCACAGTTAAGAACAACCAAATGCAGGCTGCTTGGTGACTTCATTTAATCATTTAAACTTGGCTTAATTATTTCTACACCTAATCATTCTTCTCAAAGATTTTTCAGCAAAAAGCAGTATTAATCTTTAAAAAAGTGGAAGAATTAAGCTTGATCAAACACTGAATATTTTTAAAGTCTTCCGGTTAGCCCGACGTGATAGTATGTGACAGAGCTATGGAACAGAAGCAATACCTTTACCTGCAGCATTTGGTTAAGCAGTAGCACACTGCTAGGAGAAAGCCACTTTGGGACACTGTATTTTCCTCTCTGCGGAAAAGAAGAGGGCTTAGAATAAACTGTGAACCACCAGCTCGGAAGGCACTGCGAAGTTCCTGGGATGATGGTGACACCTGGATTCGGTCAAAGAGGAAGAACAGCAGGCGCATGCAGGCTTAGCTTTAAGGATGATGGGATTAGATGTGACTAAAATGGACTGAACCCCAACTGCGTTAGTAAGGAAAATATTATGTTAGAATTATCAGCCGCAGTTATCACCCACTTTTCTATCACTTTTGCAGCCAACCTGCTCCTTACCTACTGTGTTGTTTATCATATGAACCTGACACTGAACTCTAAGAAATGCAAACATGTTGGAGCATGAGTAACTGATATGAGCACTTTGAAATGTGAATATTCACTGAAATGGCTACTTTTCAGACACTAAAAATAAACCACCCCCAACATTTAGCTATTCTCTTTTTTTAACAGGTTACATCTAACATAGACTTTCTATCTCTACTCACACTGCAGACAGGAAAAAGGCTACAGATCTAACAGGTAAGTTTACTTCAATTTGATTATTTACCTTTTTTTCTTAATTCTTGATCAGAAGAAAACTGAAAATGGCTTTCAGATCTGAGGTACAACAGTAGATAAAAACAAACCAAATGGACCATCAAGCATCATTTACTTCTCAATGAAAACGGAGAAAAATAAATTTAAAAAAGTCAGTAAACAGCCACTGTGAAATAACACAACTATTGATCCATCAGGGCAGTCTTCTTTCTACAAAGAAACGTCTTGATCACAGACCAGTCGGTGTTGTGTGCAACACACATTTCTGAGCAGAGCACACACTGCTGGGACAGCTTAAAGAATTTAAGCTGTGTCTGTACAGACTCTACTAAGGAGTTGTCTGTAAACAGTCTGCAGGCTGCTCCAAACCCAGCTCGATTAAGCCAAGTCGAGTAATGTGTGTAATCTGCAGGGTTTTTTTAATATATTGCTCAGAACATGAGACAAGATAAAACAACATTAGCAGCTACGCTATGGAGGGCAATGCTGGGAGGTGAAGAGCTTTGCAATAGCTACCAGATAGGTAAGATCATGCTACAAACAAGGTTTTATTACAGAACTTACATCACATGCTTGATTTTTCATTCACAAAGCAAAGGCATTTATTCAGGTATTTCCAAATGAGATGTGAAATATTCCAGGGAGAGTCCTGCGATCCTGATTAGATTCCAGCAGCAAGTTATCACCCTGACTTGTAACAATAGTCCTGAGCTAAAATTACAACAAATTTCAGGAACTATGTGTGAAACTAAATTCCACAATAGAGTGTAAACGTCCTCATTTCAAGCAATTTTCAGTTCACAACCACATAAAATTAGAACAAATGTGGAGTGGAAACAGCAATCCTGCATCTTAACACCTGTGGCACCCATGACTGCACCCAGAGGTTTTACAACTTGGTGGTCTCAGCTCACTTAAACCAGTTTCACTGGCCAACACCCTGTCAGTCCAAACAACTCAGCTCCTAGTTCCTGGGCACATCAGACAACAGTAACTATGGAGAAACCATCTTTGATGACCTTAAGATCTCCATTCCACATGTAAGCCCCCTGTGCCCCTTCCAGCTATGTGGGCAAGGTGAAGAGCATAAACACTTTAAGCTGTTAGACAATCTACCAGGTTTTGCACCTTGGCATAACGACCAGCACAAAGGACTTTGTCATCCTACAAAAGCACGCTTAGAAGTAGACAAGTTCTCAAGCTTAGGGGTGGACACCACAGTTCACACCACAAGCAGAGAGGGAAAGGCTGCTCATCATTGATCCCTCTTTGTAGCAATTTTACCAAGGAATTGCAAGTGCTGGCTAACATTACCTGGACAACGCTCTGAGTCACACAGTTTAGTTTTAGGCGGTTCTGTGAGGAGCAGGGGGTTGGACTCAGTGATGCTGATGAGTTTCTTTCAACTCAGGACATTCTGTGATTATGCAAGTAGGGAAGTCATATCATTTTACTGGTGACTCATCTGAGTATCAGCACCTTCACACCTTCTCATTGGATCAGTTAGCCATTGCTGCTTCTTTTCCCTTTTTTTTTTAAATTCTTTACAACTCAAACTGAGCTTCCTACAGATCTTCTGTCAAGGTACTCGGGTCCACTCCAATTCTGCACTAAAAAGCCACGGGTTTGATGAACTAATCCTGCACTTTATAGAGCTCTAGTTGTTATGCACCCTGAAAACTCCCCACGCACATCAGCTGCCTCCTACCAGAGTAGTCCCTGAATACTCCTGAAGAGCTTTTTGAGTTTTTCCTTTTTAGGCATATCAGACTGTGTGTGAGAAGGAGAAAAAGGCAGAGGAAGCTAAAGCCTTTACCCAGCACAGCTTCTCCTCACCCCACTCACTTACTGGAAGCTTTATCAATATAAGTTTATGGCAGCTTAGAGGCAGTTGGTAGATGTGTGTATGGTGTGGAACAGCCGCTGTTCAGCTGCATCAGGAGGAGTTTACAGGGAAACAGAACCAATTACTGAATTCTGGGACTATTCAACTTTGTCCTGTTGATTATGATGTTTATGCTTTCCTCCTCCAAAACAAGGAGAAAAGTATAACAGCAGATAGAGAGTCTGCTTTTCCCAGACATAAGAGCTGACAGTCAAGAACATTATTTTTGATAAATCAGATTGTCCTTGGTTTTGTCTGGATCAGAGTTAATTTTCTTCCCAGCAGCTGGTTCAGTGCTGTGTTTGGATTTAGTGTGAGAACCATGCTGATCACACACTAATGTTTTGTTGTTGCTGAACAGCATTTACAAGTGAAGGATTTTTCAGTTTCCCAGGTTTCACTTGTGTGCAGGAGCACAAGGAGCTGAGGCGGGGCAAGGCTAAAACTAGGCAAAAGGATATTCCAGACCACAGAATGTCCTGCCCAGTACAGAAACTAGGGGGAGCTGGCTGGAAGCAGGGAAATTGCTGCTGGGGCATTGGTCAGTGGGTGATAAACAATTGCTTTGTGCATCACTTGTCTTTTCTGGGGCTTTATTTCTCTCTTTGTTGTATTCCTTTTCATTACAATTCTTATTATATTTTAATTATTAAACTGTTCTTATCTCAACCCACAGGTTTTACTTCTTTTTCAATTCTTCTTCCCATCCCACTGGGAGGAGGAAGGAGTGAGCAAGTGGCTGGGGTTAAACCACCACACAAATGATGTGTTTGCCATTCTATTCCATACTGTACAGGAGGAAGCCAGATAAAGGCTCAGATACAAAACTCCAGCCCACGAGCAAGAAAATGTCTCTCCTGAAACTCCGTTTCCTGTCATTTTAGGAGCAAGCTGGAGTACTGCAAAAGCTGATCAAAGATGGAAACAAATCCACAAAATATTGATAGGAAAGATAGCAAAGTGGCACAAAATTCAGCATATAAGGCCTGTCTGCCCCAGGCCCAGCTCCTGCCATCAGAAGAGCAAAGACCTCTCCTACTGCTTAGCAAAGTCTGTTCCTAGTGTATTCCAGCACCACCAGGGCCTACCATTATCTTCCTGTAGACAGCCATGACGTTGTCATCATCGAAGGGGAGAAAGCCACAGAGCAAAGCATACAGCAGCACTCCCATGCTCCAAATATCCGCCTGAAAAACAAAGGTGAGTGGAAGTTCATAATTCTGATCTCAAGTGGCTCATGGGCAGGTGATGTCATCCCCCTTTGGCAAAGCTCACGTACAACCTAGGAGAGGTTGGCTCCTTAAATTCTGGACAGAACTCTCATGTTCCAAGTGGAAGCACACAACCCAAAGTCAATTTTCAATTCAAGCTAGAGCACTATTAAACCAACATCCTCTCCTCAGGTCACCAAACTGCTGCATCACCTTCAACCTACATGGACTTCATCGGCCAAAATGCAGACTCATCACATGGGATTTTGTGTGACAATAGATCTCTGACTCCAGCAGGTGCCAGCACAGTTACCACCCACTTTAAAGCCCCACTGCTGCTGCTTCTTCTGTAGCACAGACATGACAAGGCCACACACCTCGTATTGTCGTTCCCACTTAAATCATAAAGAAAAAGGAGCCTTGAGAAGCACTGGAAAACAAAACACACTAAAAAAAAAAAAGAAAGGAGGAGCTCAAGGTCAAGAACAACAGTACAAAGGTATGTAAAAGGGAAAAGACTGGCTCCATCCCACAGCACCACAGTTTAGGAGTTTTGAGGGGATGGGCAAAGGCAGGTAGCAGGTCCCAGTGCTCCAGACGTGAATCAAAGCTGGGTGAACTCCGCAGTTTATCTGAAGTTTTACAGCACTGTGCAGTACAAAGAGAGCAATGTTTCATATGTGAATTTCCAGCTCAAGACAGGCCTGGTAAAGCACAAAAGATACTGAGCACACACAGGAATTTGCAACAAGGTCTGGTTTTGTCCAGGACAGAGCTGATTCTGGTTCTCAGCAGCTACAGGAGTGCTGTGTTTTGAATCCAGAGCAGGATTGGATATGAGAATAATGTTGGTTACATACTGATGTTTAGAAAATTAACAGAACAAACCACTGCTTGAAAGAACGTGCAGTGGGAGGAAGGAGTTTAAGTCAGTTTTTCATAGGGTACTAAAATACAGAGCAATGAAAGGAGATAGCGAAGGGTTAGAGAGGAAGCAGCCTCTACATGATCTGTGAGCACTGTGACTGCTGAGGCCACTCACACAGCTTCTGAGAACAACCCAGGCCAGGTGGTATTCTAGAGAAACCAGGTGAGCAGATCTGAACCACCTTTAAACACATGGTGAGGTAAAAACAACAAACCCAGAACAGGGCTACCTACCTCCGAGCCGATATACGCTTTGCCCTGAATCAGTTCCGGTGCCGCATAAGCTGGGCTGCCACAGCACGTGTTCAGATGGTAGTCAAGGCCACCCTGGAACAACCAGAACACCGGTCACACATAGCACAGGTTTTAATGCAGCTGGTGTCTTCTAGCAATAACACTTTAGAGGACTCAGAGCCTTCATAATCTACTGCTGTGCATCTACATGTTGCTAGTACATGTGTAATACATGGCTTTACTTGTCAAACGCAGGCTAAGACCACAATTATCCTGTAGACATTCAGATCCCAAGCTGCTCATTCACCTGCTATCACAGAACTGTTTTGGCTGGAAGAGACCTTTCAGCTCCTCAAGTGCACCCATTCTCTCAGCACTGCCAGATCCCCACTAACCCTTGTCCCTCAGCACCACCTCCACACGGCTGGGAAACCCCTCCAGGGATGGGGACTCCACCACTGCCTTGGCCAGCCTGGGACAGGGCTGGACAACCCCAATGGGGAAAATATGGGGACAACCTTAACCTCCCCCAGGGCAACTTGAGGTCATTTCCTCATGTCCTATCACTTGTTACCCCAACAGTCTTTTCTACAGCATCTCCTCTGATGAGGATACTTCCCTTTGCACCTGCAAAGAGAAGAGTGATGGAACTCAGGAAAAAGCAATCCAAGAGCTCCCAGCCATGAGGCCAGCTGGTTATTTATACCAATATTTAATGCAGAACCACTAAAAATAATTATTAAAGCCATGTCATTACTTTGCCTAGGTTTTGTTCTAAGTAGATCAAAGTGAGACGACATTATACTACCAAGACAACGGTCTCAGTCTGGATTGCCCGCAGGATACTCCCACTTGAGTCAATTAAAATGATCCGAGCACAAGTAATGCCTTTGCATCAGTAAGACCTTCTTTTAAATAGCTGACAAACAGAAAGTTCTCCCAGAAACCAGCTTTACACTCAGGGAACACTCAGTACATGCACACCGAACCAGAGGATTTGCAAGTGTAACTGAAATAAACTATCTGATTTGACCCAAAATCTCGATATACATACAAATCTTTTGAAAAAAGACATACACTACTGAAACTTATTGGGGAAGAATGCACCAGTGTCAGTTTTATACTACAGGCCTTCACCCATGGTGGCAGGTACCATCAATTACAGTTGAGGAAGTGCAGGAGGAGAGAACGATTCAATGGTCTGGTCATAACTGGCCATTAACTGCTCTCTCGCACAGTTAAGGCCACAGTAAGTAATTCATGATGGGATGACAATGATGTGAACAGCTTGAGCTGAGGGTCTCTGGGCAAGTCCCTGCACAGTGCTTTGAAGTCAAACAACTTTTTTATGCATGTGCAGCAGCCGATTTAGATGTTGTCTGTGAAAGCAGCTGATACTCACCTTTGGCTTTGCACAAAGTCCGAAGTCTATCAGTTTCAGATTATGATCCCCGTCAATCAGCAGATTTTCCTGGTAAAAGAGAAAGTGTTGATGAATGCTTCTATAGTCCGAGTACACCCACAGAACCATGCTTTCCTTCACCTTATTTCTTCTTGTCATTAGCAGCCAGAATTTACCTGAAGTTCACAAAATCACAGACTGGTTTGGGTGGGAAGGGACCTTCAAAGCTCACCCAGTCCAACACCCCTGCAGGGAGCAGGGACATCTGCAACCAGAGCAGGTTGCTCAGAGCCCCAAGGGCCAACCTGACCTGCAATGGTGCCAGGGATGGCGCTTCTCCCACCTCTCAGGGCAACCTGGGCCAGCATCTCACCACCCTCAGCAGAAACAGTCTCTGCCTTCTCTCTGATCTCAATCTCCCTCTGTCAGTTGAATCCATCAGCCCTTGTCCTGTCCTAACAGCCCCTGATGAAAAGCCCCTCCCCAGCTTTCGGACAGGCCCCTTGAAGCACTCAAAGGCCGCACTAAGGTCTCTCCACAGCCTTCTCTGCTCCAGGCTGAACACCCCCAGCTCTCTCCCCTGTCCTCCCAGCAGAGGGGTTCCATGCTCAGGTCATCCCTGTGGCCTCCTCTGGCCCTGCTCCAGCAGCTCCATGTCTCTGCTGTGCTGAGGAGCCCAGAGCTGGACCCAGCCCTGCAGGGGTGTATCCCCAGAGCGCAGCAGAGGGTGAGGATCCCCTCTCTTGACTGAGGACAGCTCAGTGGCTGGCCACCAGTCTGCTCAGGGGACTGGAGCACTTACTCCAGAGCCTGAAGAGAGGCTGAGGGAAAGATGTTCATTCAGCCTGTAGACATGAAAGCTTCAGTAGAAACCTCATGGCAGCCTTTTAATACCTACAAGGAGAGTATGAAGACAGAGCTGGTCTTTTCACAGCAGTGTGTGGTGAGATAATGACACACAACAGGCATCACAAGACATCCACACGGAAAAGAAGGAAACCCTTTTCCGCTCCAAAGATATGACTAGATAAAGCCCCAAAAAGTTTGGTCTGACACTGTTTTGAGCAGAAGCCTCTAGAAGTCACTTCCCACTCAAGACATCATGTGATCCTAAGAACCTGTTAGCTCTCCAGCTACAAGCCAACTCCTTCCCAAAGGTACATATGATGTTTTGTTTGGGGAGAAGTTCCTTGGAGACAAGTATTTCTGACAAGAGCTGTCTAGGAGAATGTTTTTGCACTATGCATTGGCTTTTCTCCGAGATGTCACCATTTCTAAAAATGCAGATTTGTAACCCCTGCGAGGAGAAACAGACTCCCTAAACCTGTGCCTAAACCCAGCCTCAGGATGAGTCCAGCAGCACTCATCTCCCCCTCCACCCTCCATCTAGCCATCACATGCTCAAACGAACTATTGGTGTCGTTTTTTCATTTGGGCATGAAAACAGAACAGTTTGCACAACAGAGCAGCACCATAAAGACTCCTTCCAGGTACGAGCTGGAACAAAGGGGCCAACAGAAACGCCTGAGCAAAGCCAGGTCCATGTCTCTGCTCCACCTGCAGCTGGAGCATGTTGTTCTGCTGTTCTTTTGGAGGAAGCTCGTTCCTCAGACCCAGCCACATCCAGCTCAGCTGAGGAACACAGCAGCAAGCAGAAGTAATGCTCCTTCAGGAGAAGTAAGGAAGAGCTCTAAGCACAAGAGAATGGAGGAGGCAGAACCTAGTCTGCCTCCTAATGGAGAAATAAAAGTGGGTGTTCATTATAATTTACGCCAATTGGATTAGTACTCAGGCTTACTGGTTTGAGATCCCGGTGTGCGTACCCCTGGCTGTGAACATAAGCGATGGCTGACACAATCTGCCGAAAAAAGACGCGAGCCTCCTCTTCCAAGAGGCGGTCCTTTGAAATGATGTAGTCAAACAGCTCTCCCCCGGGACAGTACTGCAGTGGGACAACAAAAGGACATTGAGTGCATTGATGAGACCCAGACCACCACAAGAGCTAGAGGAGGCTAGAGGACACAGTCTATCGCCCCCAACGGTAACGCCAGGTGGCCTGGGTGAGCTGGGAACCCTGACTTCTGCCCCATGTGTTGTACTGGACACTCACACTAAAGTCACAGGGGATACAAACTGCCCAGGAGGTGACAACCATGAGTTCCGGGGTCACACTTATCCTGCTGATGGTATTTTAGAATAGCTTAAGTGCAAGGTAGGAATTATTTCACTTATTGTCTACAGCAAAGAGCAGCTTTTTCAAGATAGAACACAGAACATATTAGCAGCTTCATTTTTAAGCAGAAGCATCTTGAACATGATCATCAAGATAACATCAAAAATCATTTCATTTGAGCTCAGTCATCTACCACCCCACAGCTAACACCAGGAAATGGCAGAAACACTATTTCTTACCTCTAAGACCATGAATATTTTCTTGGCTGTCTCTATCACGTGATACAACCGGCAAATATGCTGGTGGCTCAAGTTCTTCATGGCATCGATTTCTATTTTAACACGAGGCAAGTCATCCTGAGAGACCATAACAGCAAGACATGAGATTGCTGACTGCTTTGACAGCCTGTTACAGCACAGGCAGCATCAGACTACAGCGCAACACAGGATTTCTCAGTATGTATACAACAGCACACAGCCCAACTGCTCAGATTCAATCTCCCACAATTCTGGCACACGGACAGCAAAACCCAGAGGGACAGATGTAAAATTACTGGTATTCTTGTCTGAATTACTGCAATAATCTTTAACTTCCTCGATTTGAGAGCCAGAGGATGTTGCCCTCTCCACAAGAAGGCATGAGCTTTGTGGTATTCCATTAAAATTCTTTCAAGTCTACAGCATCTGTCAATAGCCAACAGGACAAGCAAGCAGCATTCCAGCACACTGCACCCCCATCTCCTTGAGAGCCCCACAAGAACAGCACAAGGTGCTACTGACTTTTAAGTATCTTTTCACTTACCCCTAGAGCAAGTTTGTCCATGATTTTTATCGCAACTTTTTCACCAGTGAGATGATGTCGCGCAAGTTTTACCTTTGCAAACCCACCTGCAGTTGGAAAGAGACATTTAAAGCTTAGTGTGACGATGTGGTTTCTCACCCAGCATCCCACCGTTGCACTGGAGCACACAGCATGCAGAATGTGTCTTCATTAGAGGAAGAGGTGATTGCTGCTACCAATTAACAATTACATTTTCAGCCAGTTTGCCCCCAAAATACTCACACAAGACACAACTTATGGGTTCTGCAGTAACAGTTAACATATACTCAGACAAATACTCAAGTGGATAAACAGCCCACACACGTCTGTTGGCATTCACAGGTTAATCCTACCTGTTCCAATTGTTTCGTGTAGTTCATAGTACTTGAGGATCTCCTCATAGTCACCTAGAGCCATTTTGAAAGCAGCCAGGGTCTGCGATTCTCAGCACCTGCAAGGAGAACACGCAGCCAGTGGTCACACTTTACCCACCCTGAGCACCCGTGGACGCAGAAAGCACCCCGGCTGCAGCTCCAGTGAGGCGGGGAACCTGCTTTCACTGCCCAGTGCTACACACCCAGCAGCAAATCCACCAGGCAGCAAGTCTGGGCACCACAAGCTGAGGGCACAGAATGCCAGTGCCTTTCAGGGGCTCCTCACTAACGCCCTCCCCGCTAATCCTGCTTTATCGGAGCCCCAGCGACAGTTTCCTCCTCTACAGGGCAACAACTGAGATCCAAGAGGACGCCGCAGCCGCAGCGGCCGCAGCCTCCCCCTCCCCCCTTCCCTTTCGCAGCGGCTCCGAGCGCTGCTCCCGCACCGACCGCGGCCCAGAGGGCCAAGCCGGCCCAGAGGGCCAAGCCGGCCCAGAGGGCCAAGCCGGCCCAGAGGGCCAAGCCGGCCCAGAGGGCCAAGCCGGCCCAGAGGGCCAAGCCGGCCCAGAGGGCCAAGCCGGCCCAGAGGGCCAAGCCGGCCCAGAGGGCCAAGCCGGCCCAGAGGGCCAAGCCGGCCCAGAGGGCCAAGCCGGCCCAGAGGGCCAAGCCGGCCCAGAGGGCCAAGCCGGCCCAGAGGGCCAAGCCGGCCCAGAGGGCCAAGCCGGCCCAGAGGGCCAAGCCGGCCCAGAGGGCCAAGCCGGCCCAGAGGGCCAAGCCGGCCCAGAGGGCCAAGCCGGCCCAGAGGGCCAAGCCGGCCCAGAGGGCCAAGCCGGCCCAGAGGGCCAAGCCGGCCCAGAGGGCCAAGCCGGCCCAGAGGGCCAAGCCGGCCCAGAGGGCCAAGCCGGCCCAGAGGGCCAAGCCGGCCCAGAGGGCCAAGCCGGCCCAGAGGGCCAAGCCGGCCCAGAGGGCCAAGCCGGCCCATGCCAACCAGCCCTCAGCCTCCCCAGGGCCTTTCACCCGGGGGAGCAGAGACAGCTCCGCATCGCCGGACCAGCACCGGTGAGCAGCACGCACCGTCTCCCAGCCGCCTCCCGGCGCGGCCGTTGCCGTTCAAATATCCCTGCCGCGGAGCCCGCTTCCGGCCAGGGCCCCCGAGAGGCCAATCACTGCGCAGAGGCTGCCGGAGCAGGCGGGGACACGGCGTGCATGACGGGAGGGAGGGCGAGGTGCAGCGGGTGGAGTTGGTACCGCTATGACGGGTGGGTCTCCCCTGCTCTCTCGCTGCTGATGGGGACAGCGTCAGACGGACCCGGTCTTGACAGAGACGGAAAGCAGCGCCCGCTCCCACTGGGGAGTTCTCCGGGGTTCAGCGGGGACTGCGTGAGACCCGCGCCGCCACGCACAGGATGGCTGCCGGGGCTGCCGCCACGCACAGGATGGCCGCCGCGCTGCCGCCGCGGGTAGACTACGCCTCCCAGCCCGGCCCACCGGGTGGTGCGGCCCTTCCCACCGCCCTCCCCAGCGCTCCAGTCCTGGGACGGGTGAAGATGCTGAACAGGAGCGCAGGGTTTGCTCTGTTACGGCCGGGGTTGACGGGTCTGCCCTGGCTGCAGCCGTTCCCCTGCTAGGCCTTCACCTTCCTGCGTACCAGGGGAATCGGACTAAAGCCATGGGCGAAAAAAGGAAAAAAAGATTTGGTGGAACATGGTATTTCTGTAAACTGCCTCTGGTTTGGAGTCCTCCCCGACAGATCAAATCTCTCCTGAATAAAGACCAGCATTTCTGAGAGCAAGGTTCAGTTGTCTCCAAAATAAAAAACAGGAGGAAGGATGTTCTGGGGGAGACAGAGCACAGGGCAGCCGGCCGCCCACCTCAGCCAGCTCCGTGCACAAGCCCTTCAAGACCTCCAGCAGCCAGCTGGTGTCAGAGACCCCTAGGTGCACCATGTGCTTAAGACGGTGAGGATGAAGAAGCTCCTCTCAATGTGGAGGAGGGGGTCTGGGGTGGCAGGGTCACGGTGTGCTGGCTCTGATGGCAACCACAGCTCACCAGTCGCCAGGATGGCCAGAGGCCAACCCTTCACCCAGCACAGCCAAGGAGGTGTTAACTGGTGAGGTGTAGGTTTTATTACTGACCTTGTTCACAGTAGAATTTACTAATGGGATGTAAACACACACCTGACATCCCATGGGGTGTCCCACCAAGTCCTGTGTGTCCAAACCCTGCTCAGGCCCATGGCGGTCTCAGTGCCCGGGTCCTAACAGGAGCAATGCTGCATGTTAAGAACAAGATTAAGGGAAAAGCTGTAAAAAGTTTCTGTGACACAAAGAATATAAAGTTTTAAACTCTTCAGAGCAGCAGGTACCGTGTTCCTGAGTACTGCTAAAGCCTCAAAAAGAACAAATGGTTGTTGAAAAAACAAACCTTTATCAAGAACCTCAGTTGGGACGTGGTTGAGATATCAGAGCAGGTACCTCAAACAAGATGTGACATGAAACAGTGTGTGTTGTGTGTTCTTTTTAAGATAACAAAATATATATTTTGGGCCACAGAGGAGACAAGCGCATCTGAAACTAACCCTGGGTTAATGTAACGCCAAAACACACACCCCTGAGGTGGAACTGAGCTCGTGAGGGAACCTCCCCAGAGTTCCTTGAACCGCTGCCATCATTAGACAGCACGTGTGGAGTTGTAGGTGGGCAAGGAAACTGGACCACCCAGCTGAGAGACTCGTGTGCTGATAAATGCCGTGGGGCTGGCCACAACGGCGCGCTGGCTGCGAGACGCCTGGCAGCCTGTTGTGCAGAGCAGGAGTAAAGACAAATGTCTCAACTCTGTGTGGACACCAGGTGAAGAACACAGATTTAGGGACAACATGATGACACCGAGACCTCACTCATGTTAAGGGCCACTTGTCTTTAATTCCTCTGATAAGAGAAGGGAATTGCACCTGAGCGTGGAAGCTTTTATCAACACACTCCTATGGCCAACTCACAGATTTTACCCCAAACCGACTATACATGGACGCTGCCACGTCCAACCCCTCTGACCTTCTCCAGCCCCTCACACCTTCTCCTCAGCCGGCCCCGGTTCAGTGACTGAGCCGCAGCTCTTCACCCAAACCCCTTGAACCCGTCCCACGGAGCCCGAGCCGGGGCCGTGGTTAACCCGCCCCCGGCCCCGCCCCCGGCCCCGCCCCCTTCCTCCCCCCTCCCCGCGGAGGCGGAGGCCGGGACGAAGCAGATTTTGCTTTCGGTTTCTCTTCCCTCAGTCTCCCGCGCTGGGGGCCGGGGCCGGGGCCTGGGCAGGGGCAGGGGGCCGGCGGCAGGTACCGGCCGGGCCGAGGGAGGCCGGTGCGGGCGGGAGCGGTGCCAGTGCCTCAGGGCTGCGCCTGGTGGGGGAGCTGCGGCCGCTCGCTCCGGCTCCTCTCGGGCCAGTACAAAATGGCAGCGCTGCACTGGGCACCGTCTGCGGCCCTGGCCGTGGGGCTGCTGGGGCTGCTGGGGCTGCTGAGCGTGGCCCGGGCTCGCGATGGTGAGCACGGCAGTGCCAGGTTTCCCTGGGACGCGGTGCGGCTCCCCACGCACGTCACCCCGCTGCATTACCACCTCCTCATCCACCCGAACCTCACCACACTGACCTTCGCCGGCACTGCCACCATCGAGATCGCGGTCACCCAGCAGACCAGCGCCGTGGTCCTGCATGCCAAGCGCTTGCACATCACCGAGGCAGCCATCGAGGCCAGCAGTGGGCATGGGGTGCAGGGACTCCAGGTGTTGGAGCACCAGCCCCTTGAGCAGGTGGCCCTCTTGGCTGACAAGCCGCTGCAGGCCGGGCACAGCTACACACTTAGCATCCAGTACTCGGCCAACCTCTCCGAAACCTTCCATGGCTTCTATAAAAGCACCTACAGGACCCGGGAAGGAGATCTCAGGTGATTCTTTCTGACTTGCCAAAATTTTTGGTGGTATGGACCAATTTTTGTGGTTATGGACCTGCTGGAGTGGGGCCAGAGGAGGCCACAGCAGTGACTTGAGGGTGGAACCCCTCTGCTGGGAGGTCAGGGGAGAGAGCTGGGGGTGTTCAGCCTGGAGCAGAGAAGGCTGCGGGGAGACCTTAGTGTGGCCTTTGAGTGCTTCAAGGGGCCTGTCCGAAAGCTGGGGAGGGGCTTTTCATCAGGGGCTGTTGGGACAGGACAAGGGGTGATGGGTTCAACTGACAGAGGGAGATCGAGACCAGAGAGAAGGAAGAAAATGTTGGTGCTGAGGGTGCTGAGGCCTTGGCCCAGGTTGCCCCGAGAGGTGGGAGAAGCCCCATCCCTGGCACCATTGCAGGTCAGGTTGGCCCTTGGGGCTCTGAGCAACCTGCTCCAGTTGCAGATGTCCCTGCTCACTGTGGGGGATTGGATGACCCTTCAAGGTCCTTTCCAACCCAGAACATTCCATGATTCTATAATCATTTTGTAACTGAAGTTACTCAGTTTTCACACGTTGGGGGTGAGCACTGCGCATATGAAGGTGTGTGACCAATCCCGTTTTTTTTTTCCCTCTTAGAGTTCTTGCAGCCACACAGTTCGAGCCGACAGCTGCGCGAATGGCCTTCCCCTGTTTTGATGAACCAGCCTTCAAAGCCACGTTTTCGATTAAGATCAGGAGGGAACCAAAGCACCTCGCACTATCCAATATGCCAATTGTAGGTGGACACTTTTAATGATGTGCTGTTGGTTGGTGATCTTTGAAATGAGAAAGCAAGAGAAGAACGGAGTATCCAGTTGCTGTTCATGGGGGTGGTGATCTGAACATCACCACAGTTCTTTTATGAGAGTACGTGGTGCTGTTGCAGGTGGCCTGGGCACAAGGTTGAAAAGGAATGAAGAAAATAATGTGTCATGTGGGTTCCTGCTTCTCAGCAGAGGTGTGAGGAGGATCACCACAACATAGTCTCCATGATCTTTCTTTTACTCACAAAATGTTTCCCCTGTTGGTCTTAGATTTTAAGATTAATGATGAAATGTGAATGAAATAATGATGAAACATGAATGAATACATGATTCATGGGTATTAACTCAATTGTCAGATAAGCAGGACCTTCTCTGTGGAGAACAAATAATACTTTAGACTCGAAAAAAATCTCAGAGTGAAAGAGTAATAGCTCCAAATATTGTTCGTGATAATAAATACATCCATATGCATATGCACATACATACATGTACAGACATATGCATATAGGGACAGTTAACTGCATTTTGTACATCAGATTGTACATGGGATGCCTTTGTTCCAGTGTATCTTTGACATGTAATGTAATACCTTTAAAATGTAATGTAATGTCTTTGAAATATAATGTAGAACCTTTAAAATGTGCCATCTTTAAAAGAAACCTCTAAACTGAGAAGGAACGCTGCAGCTGTTGGTGCTAATCTGTGGTCATTCCTCAGGTGAAGTCGGTGGCTGTAACCCCCTGGCTTGTTGAGGACCATTTTGACACCACCGTCAAGATGAGCACGTACCTCGTGGCGTTCATCGTTTCGGATTTTAAATCCATCAGCAAAATAACCGGTCGTGGAGTCAAGGTAACACTGCCTCATGATCTAAGAAGTTTTCTGTACTTAGAAACACATGATGGTTTACTTTGCAGTTAGATCATTGTGTTGGTGTATCTCAACGTTTTACCAGAGTGAAAGGAGAGGAAGAAATGGTTTGTAGTTTGATGATTTGCACTCCGAGCTTTATTCGTTCCAAGAGTTTTTGGCAAACTTGCTTCTCAGATAATGGTAAGCATTGGTAACGTAGTTTTTTCCTGTAAGATTCTGTGTTTAAAGACAAATAAAGTAGAGTTTTCATGGAGAATCAGCACTAAGGTAAACCTGTGTCAGACGAATGACTCTGACCTGTCAGGGGTGGAAATGGCAGAATTCTCTGTAGGGACACAGCGGGTAAGTTTTAAAACTCATGCTAATAACACTTTTCTGCAAATAGTTTAGTAAGTCTTGCATGAGGGGTGTTGGGTGCATGCTCTGGGTCCCTTTTTGTGGTGACTGGAGTAACTGTGACAAAGAAGAGCTGCTGCCAGCTCTGGGTGCTGGCGTTGAGGTGCTGCCTGCTCCTCTGCGGCAGGTTTCTGTGTACACGGTGCCGGACAAGATCAGCCAGGCTGGTTACGCGCTGGATGCGGCAGTGAAGCTCCTGGACTTCTATGAGGATTATTTCAGCATCCCGTATCCTCTACCTAAACAAGGCAAGGGTTACCTACTCACTTACTTCATTTGGGATCGTTATTAACTGTAGAGAAAATAGCACAGAATCGGGAAGTCAGAGCATTCAGACAGGGCCCAGATGGGCTTACAGGCTTTGAACTGGCTGCTTCGCAGAACTTAAGGACAGGTAGGAAGGCTCCACTGGGAACTGAAAATCCCTCTCTTCTGCATTCAGCTTTTTTTTTTAAGTATATTTTTGTAATTACCCTTAAGAGAGCCCTCAGAAGCATGTGTGATACTTGTGCCTGTGCGGGAGCAGTCATGACATGGGATGAGTGGGTATGAGCTTTATTGAGTAAAATGACACGGGTACTATTTTAATTTAACTATATTTTTCTGTTTATTTAACTATTGTTAACTTTTTTTTCTAGATTTAGCAGCTATTCCTGATTTTCAGTCTGGTGCTATGGAAAACTGGGGACTGACCACATATCGGGAATCCACCTTGTTGTATGACCCTGAGAAGTCCTCAGCATCTTCTAAACTTGGGATTACCATGATAATAGCCCATGAGCTGGCCCACCAGGTGAGATCTGGGGAAGAATAAGGAGTTTGTATTGGCCTGAGAGGGGTGGGCATTGATGGATCCTGTGTGGGCAGGGTATCCTGGAGCTCGAAGCTGAAGATAGCTGCTTGGGCTTGAGGGTACTCACCTGTGAATTGCGAGGGGTGTCACAGGTGGAGGAGTCCCACTGGGCTGCACAGATGGCTGCAAATGTAAATGTGTCCAGTTCGGCCACCCTGCTGCTGCAGGGCCCTTGGAATTAATTACAGGCCACCAAAACAGGATGTCATCGTTTAACAACTAAAGCCCTGCTGCAGTTTTATCTCCTCCAGGAGAAAACAAAACTACTGTGTTCATGGAACAGACACCTCACAGGTTCCTTTTGCCGGCCCTCAGAGGCAGTTCGGCTTGAACGTCTCCAGTCCATGTGGGGGGTCTGCTCCCAGGGCTGACTCTTCCAGCGCTGAGCCAACCCAGTTCCAAACCTCAAACTCACCACGTTTCTCAGGGGGTCTCCAGGTCTCCGCATCCTGGATCCTCTTCTCTTCCCCGCCAGTACTCAATGAGTTAGAAGTCCACTTGCCACAGACCGAAGGAGGAATCTCACCTGTACTGGCATGTATTCCAGCAAACTTTTCCTGTGTCCTTCGGTGGCTGCGTGACTGGTTCCCTCTTCTTCGTTCTACCCCCTCCGAAAACAAAAGAGAGCTCTGGAAAACAGAAGGCGCTTCCCCCCTTAAATAGGCTTAGTTGCAGAGGTGCTGATTGACGTAGCCTGGGCCAGAGGTAGGAGTGAAATTGGAGCTGGCTGGGTCCCCCACCCCCCCCACTACGAGGAGCCTCTCATGTGAACCACTAGCGGCCCCAATCCCCTGTGGACCACTAGCCCCCCACTTCCTCTGCAGCTAAAACTGTGCCAAATCCTCAACCACAGCACAGGAACAGGAAGGTTTGGAAGGGTTAACTGTTCTGTGTGTGGCTCTCCTGCCACACGTGGCTTCTTCACAAGGATTCCTGGAAGGTGAGGGGGGACCAGTGTTTCAGCCTTTTGCCGTTTAAGTGAGAAAGGCGGTGGGAGGAGGCCAGAGCAGGCTGTGTCACTGAAAAGAGGTTCCCCAGAATGCAGCTTCACCTGGGTCAGCAGCAGCCTCTGTGGTAAATTGTGTGTTTAGTTTCAGGAGCTCTTTCTTTATTTCCCCAGTGGTTTGGCAACCTGGTGACCATGGAGTGGTGGAACGATCTGTGGTTAAACGAAGGGTTTGCGAAGTTCATGGAGTTTATCTCAGTCAGCATTACCCACCCGGAACTGAGAGTTGTAAGCGGCAGTCTCTGTGTTTTTATTTTATAACTGCCTTCCCAACCCGCTAATTAGTAATGATCGAGCAGATTTGTGCCGTGAACCACTTTTCAATCTCTGTTTGAGAGGATTTTCTGATGTTCACTCCAAAGGGTGTATTGTAAATATTTTCAGGAACTTATGATGGGAGTTGATGATTGCAGTGAGAACATGTTCTTTTTCTAAAGACATTTAGACTTCCAAAAATATAAAGAAATTATTTTATCTTATTTCATCAAATAGGGTCAGGCTTGAAAATGCTAAAATTGTTCCACTGGTTTTATCAGAGGTCTGAGATAGGAAGTTTTCTACCAAAGTGAGATGAACCAATGCATCTGGGCAGTTCACCGTAGCACTGCAATGGCAGGATAGTAGGGAAATACACCATTTTTTTACAATTTTTCTTTTCTGTTTGTTTTATGGTTACTGACCCCTCTGACATCAGACTGTTGGAATGTGCTGGTGTCTTTATTTTTAAGTCTCACTAGCTCAACTACGTCATAGAATCACAGACTGGTTTGGGTTGAAGGGACCTTCAAATCTCACCCAGTCCAACCCCCTGCAGGAAGCAGGGACATCTGCAACCAGATCAACCGCTTTAGTTTTACTGTTTTGGGGTTTTTTATGTTCTGTAGTAAAAAGAAAGAGATGTTTTGGTTCTTTGTACGATTTAAGGATCATGTGGAATGGTCTGAGAAGTGAAAGAATAGGGATTCACTGGCCACTGAGCAACATGTATTAATAATATTTGATTTTGCCTCCTCTTAGGAAGACTATTTCTTAGGCAAATGTTTTGATGTCATGGAATTGGATGCGTTGAATTCATCACATCCTATATCTACTCCTGTGGAAGACCCAATTCAAATTTTAGAGATGTTTGACAGTGTTTCTTACGACAAGGTAAAATACAGAACTGCTGTAGATCCCAGTTGTTCCACTCATGCTGTACAGCTGTATTTACTGTTTTCACCCTTCGTGTAGGACGTCCCTGACACGTGGTGTTAGTGTTTTATGGACAGTTCCTTGTCCAGGACACCTACATGGAATCAAGTGGCCTTTTCCATTTCTGCACTGAGGAAGCCTTTACTACTTCTCTCTGTTCTGTATTGATTTTTTTTCTGTATTAATTTCTGTACCCCAGTTTTTGATGTTCTTAACCCAAGGAGTGTTTTTCATTCTATGGAGCTGGCTTGTGCAATAAATAGAAAAATAATAATGTAACTTACTCAATCAGTGATATTTTTAAGAGTAATGATCAGAAAAAAACCCAAAATACTGTTTCAGTAGACATGTAACATGGTTATTTTTTAATCAGAGACACACAGAGAAGTGAACTGTTAGGTCGATCAGTGGCATGCTGAAGTTTTTCTGAAAGCAGCCTCTTGCCATCTAAGGAGCAGTTTTCTAAACACATTTTTTTTTTTTAGGGATCTTGTATATTAAATATGCTGAGGGACTACCTGACTGCTGACGTGTTCAAGGCTGGGCTCGTGCAGTACCTGCAGAAATACAGCTACCAGAACACAAGAAACGAGGATCTGTGGAACAGCATGACAACTGCAAGTACTCCTTATCCTCATATTGGGTTCAAATTTCTCTTACTTGTTTTCAAATTTCATTTCTTATGAAAGATGTCACTCTATTACTGAAGACCATCAGCAGTACTGATGATTGTGACATCAGAGGGATAACCAAAACTTTTTTTTTTTCCCTTTCAGACTTGCCCTACAGCAGGCACAGACAAAAATGAACTGCAAGGGGACGGTTTTTGCAGAAGCCAGCAGTCCCCGTCACAGGCAGTAAGCATCTCAGTTTTTACACTCACTATTTAGGGGTTTGACATGTATCTGTGCCCTGACATTGGCACATGCACCTTCCATTCTTTATGACTTGAGCATGTGAATTTCTTCAGTTCCACTGGAAATCTGTTTTTCCTGAGGTTGGACAGAAATCCTGCTCCTGTGCCCGAGGCTGGCTGAAAAACAGCTTCAAGAGATGACATTAACTCTGTGAAAGTGTCCACAAGGAAACCAGCTGGACATGTCGTGACATCCAGCCCAAATGTACCGTAGCTGACAAACAGCCCCCAGCCTGCACACAGTTCTTACACACCCGTTTCTGTTTCACTGGCACAGCGCTTCCCTCTTCCTCGCCCTCTTACGTGTCTTCTTTTTCCCTCACTAAAATCCAGCACTGGACTAAAGGAGAGGCTCTTGATGTGAGGGCGGTGATGGACACTTGGACTCTGCAGAAGGGTTTTCCCCTGGTCACGGTCACGGTGAGGGGGAGGAATGTCCACCTGCAGCAGGAGCGCTACATGGTGGGAGCGGATTCTCCTTCATCCACAGGGTAAATCTCAGTGTCGAACCAAAACACTCCTGTGGCAAACAGTGAGGTACAACCAGAGCTTTTGCTGTGATTCCTCAGGCGCTCCTCGAGCTCTGTGTCCTGAGTCTTTCCCTGGGTAGCTCAGGGTCAGCTGCACTCACAGGTGTTGCTGGGCCCTGTGAGCCTGGCTGAGGAGCCTGCAGCTGCGGAGCTGCGGTGACCAGGTGTCTGGGTGAGCTTGCGCTGCAGACGTGCTGGCGGAACCCGGCTGGAAAGTTCATAGTGTTGTGGCTTTGGTGTCATTGATGCCACAGGGAAAGGAGATGAAAGCTGGCCAGACGCGTCCGGCTCTGCGCCAAGTTCAGAGGGGCAGGTGCAGCCCATTACTGTTACTGGACAGGCAGAAGGTGTTACTGTTAGACTGGGACAAGCTGGAGAAGCTTCTGCAAAGCTCTTTGATTAAACAAAGCGCCTCTGTTTTGCTATAGGTCCTTGTGGCACATTCCACTGACCTACATTACCAGCACATCTGATGCTGTTCAGAGGTTTCTGATGACAACTAAAGCAGGTAATTTCTTTGACTAATTAGGCAGTTAATTTATTCAAAGTTTGTTCTCAAGCCTTTTAGTTTTGCAGGGTTTATTTCAGAGTGGGGAACTGGAGTTACCAGGACCCAAGAAGCAAATTTTTGTCAGTTCAATAATGTCACTATAAGAATCCCTTAATATATTCAGAAACTGTGTTACCATGTTCTTTAAATCAATGAAATTAGAGGAACGGTATTATGGGGTATAGGACCGGGATGTATTTGAATCCTTGCGGAAAAAAGGAGTTGTGTTTTTGTTTCCAGATGTCATTATCCTTCCGGAAGAAGTGGAGTGGATTAAATTCAACGTAGGCATGAATGGCTATTACATTGTGCACTACGAAGGTGATGGATGGGATCGTCTGATTGACCTTCTGAGAGAGAACCACACAGCCATCAGCAGCAGTGACAGGGCGAGTCTCGTTAACAACGTGTTCCAGCTCGTGAGGTGGGGCCTGTGCCACAGCGTGAAAAAACAGCCTGTGCTGATGAGTGGGTGCCACAGAGGAAGGAAGTGTTGGCAGCATGTGCTGCATGCGTTGAATCTGTTAAACAGGCCAAGAGCATGTTCCTTTATTGCTCACAGCAGTGTCAGCCCAGGATTTCTCTTGACTGCAGTGGATGTATAGAACCATGGAATCATGGACTGGTTTGGGTGGGAAGGGACCTTCAAAGCTCACCCACTCCAACCCCCTGCAGGAAGCAGGGACATCTGCAACCAGAGCAGGGTGCTTAGAGCCCCAAGGGCCAACCTGACCTGCAATGGTGCCAGGGATGGGGCTTCTCCCACCTCTCGGGGCAACCTGGGCCAGGGTCTCACCACCCTCAGCAGAAACAATCTCTGCCTTCTCTCTGGTCTCGATCTCCCTCTGTCAGTTGAACCCATCAGCCCTTGTCCTGTCCTAACAGCCTCTGATGAACAGCCCCTCCCCAGCTTTTGGACAGGCCCCTTGAAGCACTCAAAGGCTGCACTAAGGTCTCCCTGCAGCCTTCTCTGCTCCAGGCTGAACACCCCCAGCTCTCTCCCCTGTTCTTCCAGCAGAGGGATTCCATCATTGGATGATGCTCTACATAATCTTATCTAAGACAGTGTAGTGATACATGTCATGCTCATTAAGGACATGCCAATGGAAGGATGCCAGTGTGAAGAGATGGGCTAGGACCATGTTTTTGCACCTGGAAAGATGCTGGTGCTGTCTGTTAGAAATGAGGCTGTTGCAATTGCAAAGACATAGGACGATTGTGTTGTGGTCAGCCTTTGTTCTGTGGATGTGTTAGGAAGGGCTGAGTCCTGGAGGAGCCTTGCAAACAGCTGTGTGTCACCTGGCACAGAGACCTCCAGAACTGACAGAAGCCACCACTGGTGCTGAGGGAAGAGGGTGGCAGGAGAGCTGATGATAATGAAGATCCCATGGACTGGAGGTGGTGGCTCACCATGTGGTTCAGCAGGGCTGGTCGAGAGTTTTGTTTGGACAGTGGAAGAAAGGTCCGTCTAGGCTGAAAAGAGAGTGAAGAAAGATTGCTCATCACCTTCAAGGAGCTTAGGGAGGGGAGGAAGAAGGGACCATTAGAGATGTCACATGGGTTTAATGGGGTGCATTTTGTGGTGGGTGACTGGAACATACTTGAGTTTTGGGGCAGAAGAGGCAGGTGAATAAGGACAAAATGAGAATGTGTGCAGGGAGCCACATGGAAGGGAAGCAGGAAAGAGGCATCACAGAAGGATGAGAAAATGAAGAGTGAGCAAAGACACTGCGCATTTTCTGTTTGCTCCTGGAAGAACTGAGCGAGCGGTGTCCTGGCAGAGGTAGAGGACAGTTTGCGAAGTCACGTGGAGAAGGGGCTGTGCAGTCACTCTTCAGTTCCAGCAGCAAAGTTAACGGAGATCTGGAAATGCCTTCAAAGCTTTTCTTTTTGTATAGTTTTGTGAAAAACATTTGGCTTGCGTTTTGCTTTCCAGTTTGCCTTCTAACGTGTTGTATCCCCTCTCTTCTGCTTCCACAGAATAAAAAAACTGTCCATTTCCAAAGCTCTTGATTTAACTTTGTACCTGAAACACGAACGGCAGATCATGCCTGTGCTCCAGGGTCTGAAAGAGCTGATTCCTATATACAGGCTCATGGAGAGAAGGGACCCGGACGGTACGGAAACACGGTTGAAGGTAACATTTTAAGTGTCTAGAACTTTCTCTCTCTGCCTGTATTCTGTAAAATGCACTTTCAAGTACATCTTTATTGTTGCCGTCTTCCAGGAGCACATCGTGGCTCTGTTTAAGGACCTGATCGACTTGCAGTCATGGAGCGACGACGGCTCCATGTCAGAGCGGTTGCTGCGACACTCGCTGCTGCTCTTCGCATGCGTGCACCAGTACCCGGCGTGCATGGACAAAGCCCAGCGGTACTTCACAGAGTGGCGGAACTCCAATGGAACCCTGAGGTCTGCTCTGCAACCATTGCTGGTTTTTCTGTTTAATTACACTAGAGTTAATGTGGGACAAGGGCTGAACTCCAGTCCTTTCCACACCCTGTCATTGAACCTTCTTAGCTCTGTCCCTTCAGCTTCCCAGTGCCTTCAAGGTTCAGCATGTGGTACATGCCCACATATACCTGTTCCACAACCCAGGTTGTTAAAGGGGATCTGAAGAGTGAAAGTAACACGTATTCCCCCATTCATATGGCTGAAGGTTCACCCCTACCCACTGTAAAAATGGGTAACTGCTGCTCATGGGATTCTCCTGAATTTTGTTTCTCTTCGTGACGTGGGTACTCCCTAGAACGTCCCTGAGAGACTATTCTAGGCAGGCTAAAGGAGACCATGTCGGTGTCTGACTGGGCAGAGCCATGAAAGGAATGTACAAAAATAAAGAGAAAAAAAAAAAAGGAATGATGATTCCAGAAGTTCTGAAGCTCGTTTCCAAGGCAGGAACAATACTGAGACCCAGCCTGAGATATTTGTTTCCCAGCCACCGGGATCACTTCTCAGACCCCTGGGGAGCCGGTAATTTTAAACAAATTGTGTGCTAGGCCAGCTGACGTGTGACGGTGTCATGGTTGTGGTCCCTAAGTGGAGAGTGATGCAGTAACCACCCCATTGCAGCTTGCCGGCAGATGTGAAGGCAGCAGTGTACACCGCTGGGGCACGGATGTCCGGCGGCTGGGACTTCCTCCTGGTCAAACACCAGCTGCACACGTTCAGCGCAGACAGAGAGGACATGGAACTGGCCCTCAGCCTCAGCGGCAGCAAGGACAAGCTCCAGTGGTAGGTGGTCACACACACACACAGAGGAATTCACAGGTGTTGGAACCAGAAGGGGACTTACTCACAGTCTTGTTTCATAGCACTTGATTCCATGGTGTATACATCGCTCTACGGGGTTAACGAGGTTGGAGGAGGTGGGTGCAACTTTCATTTCTGAGCATTGCCGTCAATGTGCTCAATGTGCTGCAGCAAATTAGGACAAAATATGATAAAACAGGCGTTGATGATTGTCATCTTTGCTTGACAGACACTTACTTACCTCTGGTTACTTGGATTAAAGGTAACACACAGTTATATGTACAATTCTTAAAAAACTGGAGGTTTCCTGCTCTTAGGAGAGCTGAGCACCACCGACGTTCTGGGGGGCTGGCTCAAACCATGCATGCTGTGACTGTTTCTGCCATTTGATGTGGTGACAGCAGGGGACATGGGTTCAGCTCTGCTGCAGACTCACCTCAGCTATTTATTAACATCATTATTTATTCTTTGCGTTGTGCCGCTGTTTGGGCACCTCAGTCGTGAGCAGCTTTTGCAGCCCTGAGTTTTTTCCACTGACACTTGGTGCAGCACAAACACCTTTCATACGAGGAGGGAGGGACGTTCCTGTTAATGTGGAAATTCTGAGTCAAAGCACAGCCCCTTTTTGATCCTTTACATCCAGAACACAGGTCAGCCAGGAGATGTCATTACGTGGTCTTGTAAAAGAGACAGAAATGGGAAAGGTGTATGTGGCCAAGGAGAACGTTTTGAGAAGTGGGAAGTGACCCAGGAGAAGTGTCAGGACCTTCAGAAACCTTGACCACAGCACCAGACCCTATCAGAGCAGTGATTTGCCAGCGTTACCCACTGGTGCAAACAACATCTGTGTCTGTTATTAATTCTCAGGTTGATGGATCAGGGTCTGCATGGTGATGCCATAAGAACTCAGGACCTTCCATACATTATTGTACTTGTTGCCAAAAACCCTTCTGGTCATCACCTCGCTTGGACGTTTTTAAAAGAAAACTGGGAGAAAATCATAGACAAGTAAGAGCATTATGTTGTTTTACAGCCCTCCCCACCCACTGTCCTTTAACACTTCACATTCTACAAAACCCAATGTCTTCTGAGTACAAGCGATTCTTTTTGCCAGATTTGAACTCGGCTCGAGCTCCGTCGCAATCATTGTCGCAGGAGTGACGGGTCGGTACTCAACACAGACACAGCTTGCACAGGTCAGCCGCTTGGACTCAGGTGTTATTCAGCAGTTTTATAGTATAACGGAATGAAAATGTGGGCAAAATCGATTAAATCACAGCAGAAGCGTGACCAGTGCTGACGCATTGGGGTCAGACACTGCCTTTCCCCTGGAAGGAGGTTGCAGAGGTGGTGAGTGAGTGAGGTCACTCGAGGAGAGCGTTAAGCTGGGGGAAGGACAGGGGTTCTTTGTTGGAGCAGTGAGCCTGGATGCAGAGTGTAGCTGTTTGTCTGTCCAAGTGCCCATTTTTGACCTGCCCCTGTATTTCCTACTCCCTCTAGAAAGTAGAGGGAAAAACCGCAGAGCAGGTGCTTTCAGTGACCGGACAAGAGAGAAATGGAGAAAGACAATGAGAAATACTCCACTGTTCTACACCTTCCCTGCTGGCGGAATTCCCTGTCCTCCTGGGGCTCATCTGATAATCATTTTTTCGTTCCATGATCTGTTGATGGTAAAAACCCCGGATTGTGTGGATTTCACAGCATCCCTGACGATTTCTCTTCAGAAGTTGCTGCTTTTCTTGCCAGTTTAAAATTTTTGTGGTTCAGGACAAACCACAGCCGTCAGTCACTAAATACAAAGCAAAGGAACTCGGGGAGCGCTGCGCTTTGGTCTCACCTGCCACCTGAGGGGACTCTGGCCGTAGGAGCACCCTGGCCAGTGGTGCAGCAACTGTTCTGTGTCCTGCCCAGAAAAGTGGGTGCTTCTCCTGCGGGAGACTGAATGCAGAGACAGGATCAGGCTGAGAGAGAGAAAATCCAGCAGCTCTCGTCCCCGTGTCCTGTCTGTGTCTTTGTGCCAAAGTGTTTGCCTCTGGTATCATGCTTATAGAGGTCATGGCTTGGCTTCGCGGACGAAGATTTGGGAAGGGCTTTGCCCACGCTTATTGCAAGCGTGTTGATGGCTGAAAAGGCCAATGCGGGATAGGCAAGACCGGTTGCAAAGAGCACACCGGAGGGTCTCCTTGGGTGGTATAGTCGAGGCACGGTTCTTTCTGCGCTGTCTTTTCTCCTCGAGACTGATTCTACGCGTGCTCTCAAAGGAGACAGCAGCGTTATGTATGGTGTGTCTCCAAATCTCCCGATTGGAGGCCAGGGTGGACCACTGATGGTGGTCAATATGGCCTAGGCTGAGGTGTTGTTTCAGGGAGTCCTTATATCTCCTCTTTGGAGCTCTTCTCTTGCGGCAGCCGGTGGCAAGTTCACCTTAGAACGCGATCTTAGGGAGGCGGTGATCCGCCATCCTGGAGACGTGCCCTGCCCAACGCAGCTGCGTTTTCAGCAACACGGCCTCAATACTGGTGACGTCTGCCTGTTCAAGGACAGCAACGTTAGTCACGTAGTCAGTCCAGTGGATGTTTAGGATTGTGCGGAGGCAGCGCCGATGGAAGCGTTCGAGGAGTCGCAGATGGTGGCGGTAGATGACCCATGATTCAGACCCGTACAGAAGAGTAGGCAGTACCATGGCTCTGTAGACACTGATCTTTGTACTTTTCTTCAGGTGTTTATTGCACCAGACTCTTTTATGGAGTTTGCCTGGAAGCTGTCTCTCACTGCAGCTGTTTGAAGATTGTTAACTTTGAGCCGCCTCCTCAGAATGCCAACCCTCTTAGGTTTGGGCTTAAAATGGAGGTTAAGTTTGCAGCGCACAAGGCGGTGGTCTGTTTGACATTCTGCACTAGGCATCACTCGGGTGTGACAGACATCGCGAACGTTTCTCTGGCGCACTAAGATAGAGTCAATGAGGTGCCAGTGTTTAGATCGAGGATGCATCCAGGTTGTCTTCAGGCTGTCTTTCTGCTGGAAGATCGTGTTGGTGATGGTAAGCTGCTGCTCAGCACAAAACTCTAGCAAGAGGCGACCGTTGTCATTGCAGTTTCCAACTCCATGCTTGCCTAAATACGCCCTTCCAGGCTTCAGAGTTCTTACCTACTCGGGCGTTGAAGTCACCAAGGATTATGATCTTATCATCTGCAGGAACCTTTTGAGTAAGGCGGCGCAGATCGGTGTAGAATTTGTCTTTTTCTGTAGGGTCAGCTTGGAGAGTTGGGGCATATATGCTGAAGAGAACAACATGTTGCTTGTTGTGTAGCGGGAGGCGTAAGGAGGAAATGTGATCGGAATGACCTGTTGGCAAATTTTCAAGTTTAGAGGCGATGGAGTTTTTAATCATGAAGCCAACTCCGGAATGATGACTTTCGGTTTTGGGTTTGCCTGACCAATACAGTGTGTAGCCGGCACCATGTTCTTGAAGGCTGCCTTCCTCATGAAGGCGAACTTCACTGAGAGCAGCAATGTCGATGTTGAGTCGTGACAGTTCGTGAGCAATTATAGCAGAACGGCGTTCAGGACGCCCACTGTCTGCTGTATCGAGCATGGTTCTGATGTTCCAACATGCGAGTGTCAATCTGGACACACCTTTGGAGGCACGTGTATGCCTTTGTCTCTTTGTCTTTGGTTGACCGCAACAGAAGATGTCCGTTGGCCGCGGCTAGCCAACCGGATTGGAAGGGGAGATGAGCTTTGGTTAGGCCACCTTTTCTAGGCCCCTCTCCATGTGGAGCAAGCAGTGCTCTCCTTGAAAAAGGCTGCTTGGTCATTCAGGATGCTGCCGAACGAGACTGTCATCTCCCGGGTCAGTCTCGAGCGACCAATGTCCTGAACCGCCTGCATGCAGGGTTGGGTCTGCGGCTTCCAGTGACATCTTTCCACCTGCCGTTTCGTCCCTTGCCTGTCGCTACAGGGCTTTGCAAACGTGAGTACACCCTTCAAGCTTGCGCGGTGGATTTTTTAGGTGAGGCGCAGCGTGCGCGAGACTGGCCCCACCCTTTACACCTGAGGTTCATCTGCCAGGGCCTAGCGAGCTTGGACGGTGACAGCGAAGTCCTCAGGTCGTAGGTTTGGTTAGAGTATCCTTCTCTTAGATGGATGGCCTTACAGGGCTAAACGAGCTCCATCTGCCCGGGTTTGGAGTTAGAGTTGTCCTTCTCCTAGGATGGTTGCCCGAAGGCTAGTGAGCCCATCCTGCCCGTGGACACACTTTGTCTGACCCTTCAGTTGAGACCTATCAGGCTTGGGAGACCCTACCGGAGGCATATGCCACCACCAGCATAGCCCTCAACTTCACAAGGGCACGCAAGCTCTTTCCCCACGGCAAGGGGGTGCCCATGAAAGAGCTTATAGAGGTAAATCACCAGAAAATGGTGATTTTAATGTATACAACATGAACAGTCACCAGATCTTGTGGAATACCCGTCTGCCATCGACACCAGCACAAGGCTGAGGTTGTGTGACGTTTCTACAATGAGCCTGGTGCCTCTTTTAAACCCAAACACAGAGGAGAAGTGAGGGACGCAGCTGCCAGCTCTTGCAGCACCATGGGGAGGTCCAAGGGCGCTCCAGGAGCAGCCTCTAGGATTACAACAGCTGCACCCTGAAGTGCTTAAAGCACGAGGCTCCCTGAGCACTGGGGGAGCCGGAGGGGTTGGGTTTAGACAACTAAAGGCAGTCAGAGACTTCCCCGTATCAGGGAAGCTTCTGTGTTGAACCACCAACATGGACACTGCTGCTCTGCGTAGGTGGAATGAGCGGCTTGTGGGCAGGGCAAGGTGACTCCTAAGGTCTCAGTCTGTCCCACCCCGCTGCCTGTGTCAGCAGGAACAGCTGCTTCGGCACTCAGTCTGGGGTGTCAGCTGAGCTTTGGGTGAGGTTCTGGAGTGGAGCCGCCATCAGGCAGAGGAGGGGTGACTTGGTCCCCCTGGTGACATCCACACCAAAACACTGCCATCCTGTCTGTGGCTGCTGCAGCGTAAACAGCGTCAAGGGTCTGTGAAAGAGCAGGAACTGACTTTTTTTAATAATCAATTTCCATTTTTTTCCAATTTTTTGTCATCTAATTTGAAATATAATCATCCTTGGCTTTGAGATCCAGCCACTACGGAATGTTTTTTAAGAGTTGTTCTTGGGCTGGGAGGGAATGGGGGCGGGAGACCCTAGGTCAGGTTCTGGTATCACAGTTATCTCGCTGGTCTCCCTGTGCTCTTTGGAGATGTCACTGCCTCATCAACTGTTCTTTCACATTTTTGTCAACAGGTGAAGGAATTCTTTGGTTCCCTGGGAGAAAAAACCGCCCAGCTGCGCTGTGTCCAGCAGGCCATCGAAACCATTGAAGACAATATCCAGTGGATGGACAGGAATTTTGAGGAAGTCAAGGCATGGCTGCAGAACAACCGCCTGTGAATGACAGAGATTCTGTTTGGTGATACTTGTCAGAAATAACTGAAAATTGTTGACAAGCTGTGAGAACCGGGGGTGTGGGTCAGCTCGATTCTGGGGAGGGAGCTGCGAGCATCCCTGATGCTGGTGCTCGGTGTTTCCTCCCTCGTGGTTGTGGTTTGTGGGAACTGAACCAACCTGTTCACTGATCCCTGTCTCCAGGTAACGCTTTAGAGAGCAAAGCAGGTCAAGCATCACATAATCAAAACAACCCCAAGTATCATCCGTAATTAAACCTTCATCTGTTGAAGGGAACATGAGATGATGATGCGTGTGGAAGGGTCCCTGTGGCCTCTCGGGGCTCTCGGTGGTGCAGGCACTGTGCAGGGTGACGCTGAGCCCCCACCCAAGCACTTAGAGCACCCTCTCCCAGTAGTTCTGCCCGACGCCTCTTGCTGCACATGTGAAGTGTTGGGCTGCACTGGAACTACTCTTGCGTTTTTAGGTGACATTCGGGGAAAAGACCATTTTATTTCTGTAGTAAGTTTTTTAAAATAGATAAAAAAAATTCACCTTGATGCGCTTGATTTCTTCGCTCTCACAAGCAGCCCCCGGCCTGACCCCATCACGTTTATTTCCTCTGTGGTTCTGACCTCTCCCGGTTTCCTCACCAACACACTGAAGTGCCAGAAACTTCAACAAAGATAAAGACTTTTGGGGGAAAAAACCCAGATAATCTGGAACTGATTGTGAGCTTTGGACTGTGCCTGGCTAGAAATTGAACCTGCCCGAGAACCTGAAACCTGCTTCATTAGCGTCCAGAATGGCCACGGAGTTCTGCTATTGTGGGTAAGAAGTTCCGTGGTGATGCTTCTGTCTCCTTCCGTGGTGGGGTCCATTATACATGAGGCCTCTTGTGCCGCTCAGCTCCTCCAGAGGCGCAGGGATTCCATGTCGTGTACAACATTTTCTGGGATTTCAGGTATTGCTGATGCTTTAAAATGTGTCCAGAGCTGAAAAGGTGATTTAATGAAAAATAAATTTTTTTCTACATGATTCTGGATAAAGTGCTTCATTTGTGTCACTTCTTTTGCTGTCATCAGCAGTGATTCACGTTGCTGCATTCTGCTTTAGCTGTTTCACCTACCACTTCTCCACTCTCGGAACATTTCGCAGTATTCCTGGTGTGCCAAAGCCCCCTTCCCCTTTTAATCAGGAAGCACCGAGCTGGTGTGTACTCCGATGCCAAGCAGCCCTCCCTACGGAACAGGGAACATCACAGACATACAGTGACACATCACTGATCTCTGTTCATACGTCATTGATCACACAATAAACTCCACGGATTGAGCTGCACGAGTGGACGCCGATAAACGTGTCAGACTCTCGTGGGTGGTGACAGAAGCAGAGACACATACGACTAAGCTGCCTGTCTGTACAGCCCGGAGAACCCCAGTGGGGACGGGGATGGTGGGTGGGTTCCTGTTAAAACACGGCATTCTTCGTCACCTGGGGATGAACCAATTGTGTATTGTATGTTTCAGGAAAAATTCTAACTGGAATTTTTCTGCAAAATAATTCACTTTGTTTCTGAAAACGTTCCTAACGGGAGTCCACGAGTTGAATTTGGTCCTAGGGAACTGGGAGGCAGCTCCGAGAACCAAAGGGAAGGGGACAAAACTGTAGCTGGATCCTGATCAGGCCGTGAGAGCCCTCAGGAGGCATCACTGACCAGGACCTTCCAAGAGTGTTTTTTAAACACACTATATTCAGTTTTAATATGCCAGTGTTAGGGGTTTTTTAATTATCTCTGGGGTTTCTCGCCAGATCTATTCAGATTCCAGCAGTAACACACAAGATGTCAGAACATCGTAATGCATTCTTAAAAACTTTATTAGTGTGATGCAGGTTCTCAGGACAGACTGCGCAGGACAGTCAAAGTCTAAATATCCCCAAGGCAAATCTCCTGTCTCTGCCACGCTACGCACTCGGGTCAGATCTGGTAAGGGTATGGGTGTTGGTATGAGCTCCCCCTGCAAGCTAACAGGAAGTGGTGCCTACGGGTGTGCAAGGACATGCTGCAGATGGTGGAGATGGAGGGACACGTGGAGGCGGCTGGCAGAGCCCATCGCGACGACCCTGCTACAGAGGCACCAGAGTCCTCTGCAGAGCAGGCGAGTATGGTGTTGTTCCTGCAGCACTAAGTTCGACCCTATCCCTGCGTTCCTTTCCGGAGCACTCAGGACAGAAATGAGGATGAGAAACAGTGCAAAATAAAGTAAAACAACAGGTCGGCCTGCTGACCTAAACTTCCCTCTGATCACTGCTAAGGGTCATGTACCTCTTTACCTCCTCACTCACGGTGTCACGGTGTTATTGTCACACCGGGATTTGTGTTTGTTCAGTCCAGGAGACTCCTGAAATTCCGAGATAACAGTACAGACATGACTGGAAATACAAAAAGAAACCTAAAACCCTTATCTGGTGCGTTTGTGTTGTTCTAACTACAGTCAAGGCAGCGTCCAAAATACCTGTTCTACAACTAGATGCGCTTGATGAAGCAGTTTATCCCCAGTTTCTTGTGCTCTAGCTGCCCGCGGCTCACCGGTCGTTTCACACCAGGAGCTGGCTGCACAGCCAGGCCGAGGGTTGCTAAAGCTCATTATATTCCAGAACACGCATCGCGTTCACCACAACATGAGAACCGCCAGCACACACAAATTTTTCTGAGATTTACAGGCACTATGTGGAGAGTATGTGCAAAAGTCTGCAGATTTCTTTTTCTTTGGCATTGCTATTAGTTTATGAAATCTACTTCTTGCAAATATAAAGCGTTCTTTCCCTCTGAAAACTGAAGAAAACTACAAAAAAGTCAAAGTATATGAGTATAATAAAATGAGTGGCTAGGAAAAAAACATCTGCCTTAGTCTACTACTGGGAAACAAGAAACTACGGGGAAGTCCAGCGAGTATCACTGTAGGAAAACTACCCAGAATAACCACACGGCTTTTGTTCTTCAGGAATAATTATCCGCCAACAGAAAGAAGACGTTGTGCCAAGATCCTGGGGGGAAGACAAAGAAAGGATGTTAGAGAGCTCATATTCTCCATCTTGGGGAAAAAACCACAAATCTGTGGAGAATTATTGGAAATGTCAGTGACAGAACCCCGGAAGGGCTGACTGGGCAGGAGATGAGGTGTGGTAAAAAGCAGCGCTGCAGCGAGGGCAGCCGTCCATGGCAGGAGCACAGCCAGGACACGTCTCTGTCTTGCCCACCTGACGTCAGCTGCTAAATCCCCAGGCGGGACCTCGCTGGGTTTAGTTCTCTCCCTCCTGAGACTCTGCAGCCTGAGAGAGGCTCCTCTGCCAGCTCCTCAGGAACCCAGAACTCAGACCCTCCTGGCTGGCACGGCGGTGGGCGCGCCCCTGCCTCTCTCCTCCACACTCCAGGAAACCCTCCAGCCTGGTACTGAGTGTCACAGCGCTGTCACATGAATAACCCCATAGACTCGTGGTGGTAACGTTCACAGTGTTATCGAGCTCATCACAGGGAATTATGTGGTGCCAGCAGAACGCGGGGACGGAATGAGGCTGCGTTTGTGCGAGGACAACTGCGCCCTGGAATCTGCTGTGCACGGCATAACCGTGGGGGTTTTACATCAGCTCTGGACACTGCTCCAAAATGAGCCTGGTACAGAGATAGTGACATGATGGAATAATGACTGTCCTAGCGATAAAAACAACCGGCTGAGATGGACTCAGACTGCATTGCACTGCAAAAAGGTCTTGCTAGGGATACAGTTTACCATGCCTTGAAATCCTTAGTGACACGAGATTTAGGTTGTCCGTGAGGAACCATTTCTTCCCTGTTGGGGTTGTCCAGGCCTGGCCCAGGCTGCCCAGGGCAGTGGTGGAGTCCCCATCCCTGGAGGGGTTTCCCAGCCATGTGGAGGTGGTGCTGAGGGACAGGGGTTAGTGGGGACCTGGCAGTGCTGGCGGAATGCTGGGACTTGAAGGTCTCTTCCAATGAAAACAATTCTGTGACTCTCAATTTAGCGACATGAAATAATTCTGTGCCAACTGTACAGACAGAGAGCATGAAAACGAAAGGAAGGCCTTTCCTGCCCAAGAACGCTAAAGTTCAGAGTCACCCTGAGCATCGTGTCTAACAGTGTCTCTAGGAATGCCTCAGTTCTGCTAACGTGGCTTTAGTAACCAAGCGTGGGTTGTCCTTGTGGTGGTTCAGAGAGGAGAGACCAGCAGCCTCACCTGATGGCCTTAACGTTTAGCTTGTTTTCTGCTTCTCAGGTTTGCTGCAGGAGGACTTTCCCCTTCCCTAAGGAGCAAGAGAGATGGTAAGAAATGTGAACTCAGCCTGAAAGCCCAAGTCTAGTCTGTTCTGGAGGTACACAGAGTTTAGTAGCAGGACTTGTCACTTCTGCGGGGGGTGTGCATGTGGTGTTCGTGGTTTTGTTTTCCACCACTCGGGAAGTGAAATTCCCTCAGTGGATGTGACCACCCAGTTCAGGCATCGACCTGAATGTACCCTGTGAGAGAACAATGCGATGGGAGAAGTTTCCCCCTCAGCTAATCCATTTTCTGTATTTCTGGGTGACAAAACCTGAGCAACCCTTTTTTTTTAGCACAGGAACAACTGCCTTCCTTTTCCCAGGAGATTCATTCCACAATTCTTACTCACGAACATGTGCAGGTTTTCATGAGTTATTTTTAAAATAAACCATGACAGTAACTCGAGAAAGGGACACGTGGTTGAAGAAGTACATTCTAATGGCTGTTAGAATGCTGTCTCTTCAAACTGACAAGGGAAGGCAGACGTGACAGGTCCCCAGGGCTGCTGCCACATGTGAACCGTGGCTCTCAGATCAGCCAGCATGGGAGCGAGAAGCCGGTGGAGTGCGCACGCGCCCAGCCCCTCTGGAAGACCACGCTCCCTCTAAAATAAACTCATTTTAGCCCCTGCGTACTGGAAACTTCCGCTGAAATGGAGAGGAGCTTTTCTGCTCTGCACACACTGACCAAAACGGGTCAAGTTCAACCTCCTGAAGTAAAATTCTCCCCAAAGTACCATCTGTGCACATGAACACAAACCCATCACCCACCCATCGCATTTACACCATATGGTAACCATGACTGACCAGAATTCTGCACGTTTTTACCTTTTTAGGGTCTTTGGGTTTTCCTTTTTCCTTTGGGGCTGGTTTCGAGGTGACGCTTTCCTTCCCACTTTTGTCCTACACTCCAAAGAAAAAGAATAATTACAGTTACAAACAGAGCAGGGAACGGATGGCTCCTGTGCTCAACATCTGCCACGACACGGTGTTTTCAGTGGGGCTGGTGGGGTGGGAGGACCTCGACGCAGGACACAAATGGGTCCTTACTCCACAGCAAGCTGGAGTCCGGAGCCTCCTTGAATACCGTCCTGGGAGATCACGGCACCAGGGAGCCCACACAGACGAAAACGCCAGCGTAAATGGGCAGAGTTTGTATTTACTACAAACCAACAATGCTGCAGCAAAGACTTGCCTCTGAAGTTCACAACCAAATAAAACACCAACGGTTTGTCTTAACCCGCCTGAGGATTCGGTGTCATGGGGAAGCACCGTGGTGGTCAGAGGAGCTTTGTGGAAACACGGTTATTTCCTCCCAGAATTGACACCTAATTCGAACTTCTGACTCAAAGCTGCTGGTTCTCTGCCCACGCAGCACAGAATCACAGAAAATCAACATTTTAAGCATGGGCAAATTTAAATTTGCTCTTGGTAACTGGGTGCCTTGTAGAAGCTTAAGGAAGGGATTTAATTGTGAACTGCTAACACACACGATTGGTCAAAGACCTTGCAAGTTCAAGGTGTGTTTGTCCATTCTCCCTGCAGGAAGCAGCAGGTCACACCAGGCTGGCAAGAGCCAGGGGCAGATGAGAGACACCTGCAGCTGCTTTACCTGGCCGAGCAAAGAAACTGTTCACTGCTTAAAAAGATGGTGAAGATCCCACAGGTGAGGGACCAGGGCACCGGACACAATACCTCACATCAGCCAATCACTGACTTGTTTGGGTTGAAGGGACCTTCAAAGCTCACCCACTCCAACCCCCTGCAGGGAGCAGGGACATCTGCAACCAGAGCAGGTTGCTCAGAGCCCCAAGGGCCAACCTGACCTGCAATGGTGCCAGGGATGGGGCTTCTCCCACCTCTCGGGGCAACCTGGGCCAGTGTCTCACCACCTTCACAGCAAACAATCTCTCCCTTCTCTCTGGTCTCAATCTCCCTCTGTCAGTTGAACCCATCAGCCCTTGTCCTGTCCTAACAGCCCCTGATGAACAGCCCCTCCCCAGCTTTCAGACAGGCCCCTTGAAGCACTCAAAGGTTGCACTAAGGTCTCCCCACAGCCTTCTCTGCTCCAGGCTGAACACCCCCAGCTCTCTCCCCTGTCCTCCCAGCAGAGGGGTTCCATGCTCAGGTCATCCCTGTGGCCTCCTCTGGCCCTGCTCCAGCAGCTCCATGTCTCTGCTGTACTGAGGAGCACAGAGCCGGACCCAGCCCTGCAGGGGGGTCTCCCCAGAGCGCAGCAGAGGGTCAGGATCCCCTCCCTCGAGCTGCTGCCCACACTGCTGGGTCTGAGCCCAGTATATAAGTGGCTTCTGGGCTGTGAGCACCTGTTGCTGGCTCCTGTCCAGCTTTCTCCCCCCATCCAGCAGCCCCAAGTCCTTCTCCGCAGGGCTGCTCTCCATCCCTTCATCCCCATCCTGGGCTGATAGCGGGGGTTGCCCCAACCCAGGGGCAGGACCTTGCACTTGGCCTTGCACATGGACTTGGTGAACATCCATGCTTCCTTTCTGCTTGAGGGTAAGATAGCAAATAGCTATCAAGAGGGAGTTACTGGTTCTTAGCTAGTTTGAGCACTTGTAGGAAATAAAGGGAGTCCACAATTTTCACACCAATGTCCCACCAGCTGCCCCAGAATGTCCTTGGGCTCCTCCTTGTAAGGTGACTGCAGTGGCAGGGGGAATATCTCAAAGCCATACAAGACCTCCCCCTCTGTCCAACCTCAAGGTAACAACCACCTGCTCAGGAGCAAGCAGAAAGCATGTCTGACAGTGATTCTTTTCACATGTGGACCAAATCTCAGTCCCCTTCCTCACACACTTTTCCAGCACAACCTCATGTTGATGGCCTGCAGATCTACACACCTTCCACTGGTAGTTCATTTCATACAGCCCTGCATGTGCAGCACTTTGTTGGGGAAAGCATGACGGCTGTTTTTCAGCTGTGTTTTAAGATGATTATACAGTAAATAAATGCTCCATTTATCATTACCTCTCCAGTATGTTCCTCCTTCACCTTCCAAGTCAGCTCTACAGTTTACCCTTACGCGTCTAAAACTCTTTTCCACTCCCAGCATTTCCCTCTGCAAACCCCTCTTGCTCAGTTCCACCCTACAGCCATTGTTAGGTCATGCATGCCATCACTGAAGGAAGATTTCTCTGCCTCTCCACAGTTTCTGGACACACTCATCTGTATAAAAACTGTTACCACAATTCTCTGCTCAACTTACCTCTCCCTAAACGACTCTGAATACCACAAACCTTCCTTCTTTCAAATACTCAGCACACAGCAAGGGCACCACGCTCCCATTACAGGAGTGAGACAGCCGCTACAGCTGGACAGCGTATTCCAAAGCAGCTCTAAACCTAAGCTGAGCTACTGCAAAGTGAGGAACATACACAGAGTACTGGAAACCTGTTTATTTTGCAAGTTATTAGCAGAAAATGTCCTACCTTTGAGTGCTTTGGTGTAGCAGGAGCCTTTGCACAGGAATCAAAGTCACCTGACAGGGCATCGATAGCAGCAGAGTCGTCTGGAGGCTTCTGCAATAGTGTTAATTCTTAAGTCACACAATTTGCCACACTTCTCAGAGCCACGTTAATATTTCAGGTGTTTATGTCTGTTTTAATTATCCCTTTCTTAAAAACGCCATCCCTGAGCTCGACACACACATCAGAACAGTTTCCCAAGATAGGCAATTTCTTTGGATATGAGTGAGCCTGAACATGCAGTGCAGCTGTATTACAGCACAACACCTGTATTTTCTGTGAGGAGTTACTCTGCTGTCCACAGGCACTATCACCTGCTGCATTCCACAGCATTTATGGGAACCTGCGACGAATCACACTGTGAGCCTACAGCGATGCCACTTCAGAAACAGAGCGCACGTCTTGAACAGACACAGGGCAGAAACACCTCAGACCTTACCTTCTGCTCGTCCTGCTTCACAACATCCTTTGCTCTAGGCTTCACTGGTGTACCCTGCAGAAGAGAAAGATCACATCCTGGTTCTGAACTGGTCAGATTCCTTTTGAGATACAAGTACTATGGTGTGACACTGGGAGTTTACAGATTACCATGGCAGCTGCACCGTTCTGAAGTGATTTATTTATAGAATCACAGAAAGTTTTGGGTTGGAAGGGACACTAAAAGCCATTTCTCATGCTATTTCTCACACTGTGCATTCAAAGTCAGTTCACAATGTGCTTTCATGGTCCGTCACTCTGACCATGCCTGCAGCATCGTCTTTCCATCTTTGTGGTCTACTGGAGAAACATGCTCCTGATCCACAAAAGATACAACTGCCATCAGAGCAGCCACATGCTCCAGCGAACAGCAGTTCTACAGGGCTTCAGGTGCACTACCAAGTCAGTATCTGTACCCACATCCGGTCCCCAAGGTGGGGATGAAACCCCTCAGAATGGATAACCACTACTACCCAGTCTGCAAGTATCTCCCTTTTAACAGCAGACACCCTGATTTTTCCTCTGGTTTTCTGAACAACTGAGCCGGTGTAACTGGAGTCTTTGCTGCCAGATCTGCAGGATGTTGATTGCTACTGGGTGATTCGAAGTCATTTATTTGGTCGGATTGCCCAAGTTAAAAAAAACTAAACCCACCAATAAACAAAACAAAAACCCACCAATAAACAAAACAAAAACCCACTTTTTTTTTTCGTTTTTTGTAATAAATGCATGCAAGGACCTACAGAGCTACCCTGGGTATAGGATATTCACATGTTTAACACACAAATGTAGTACCCTCCCTTATGCACTTACTCAGTCTCCCTGTTTTCCTTGTAGTTCCAAAGAGGACACACTGACTATGTACACAGTTCTGGTGATGGAAATAAAAATTAACAAAGCTTTTCCTTACCTGCTCACCCGACTCCAGGAGCTTTCGGTAGTCAGGTGGGATGGTATCATCTCTTTCTCCAAGCTTGTCTCTGTGCTCAGATTTAGCCTTTTCCTGAAAGCATTTAGTTTTTTTAACAACTTTAATACTTATGTTAGAAACATTAGCAAACGGTAAGTCAGAGTGCTCATTAAAGTTAGGACAGATGCCTTTTTTAATTTAAAATTTTAAAAATCCATGTATTTATTTCACTATGAAGTGAGTTTCATGCCTGGAAGTTTTAAAATTACCGGCTCTCAGTGAGCAGACACATTTAGTAGGTTAAACACATATACAGGCAGCAGCATCCCAAAAGTAAAAAAAATCTCATGTCAACTTTCATTTCACCTTTTCAGCAGTATGAATAAAGGAGCCATCCACACTTCCTGTACATCCCACTAAACACAAAACTCACGTTCCTGCCGTATCTTACCCGTTAATGCACCTGAGCACCGTCAGCAGAACCCTGGGCTCCTATCCATCTCCCACCCAAACCCACCAGGAGTGGCCTCCACTCCCAGCAGACCATGGAGCCAGAGTCAGCTCCAGACCCAGCGCAGTGTGACGGCAGAGCACCACGAGCTCCTGGAAATGGCACCAAGCAGGAACACGTACCTCCCACTACAGTTATTTCTTAATTTATGCCAGTCTGATTTCTGGCAAACACACCAGAAACACAACACACAGAGCACCTTGTTAGATACCGGCAGGTTTGCATGCGTATTTTTGTATTTGTTAACATTTTGAGGATTTTTTTTTTTTTTTTTTTGCTATGGCACAGGACGAAGCTGCCCAGACTATATACAGCTGCTCCTACAGCAGCCAACAATTTCCGCACTGGCGCCTGGCCTGAGATTAGAAATATCCTCCTATATTCCAGCCTAAATTCATTCATGGGCAGCTTGTGGCGATTTTTTTTCCCCCAGTCATGTCCTTCACCTTAAGTATTGCAGTTTACAATTTACTGTTACTATCAGTATTGTGCAGAAACGTGTCTGCTTTTCTTATTAGCAGAAAGGTCTTTGTACAATGACATGAAGGAAGATGGAATGAAGACAAAACAAGCAGAAACAAGCCAGTTAAAAAATGGGAGTGATTAAATGAACACCTCTTTGGTGAACTTGGTATTTGTGGGGTTATAGAAGTCTAAGTTTGACAAAAATATCACAAAATTAGTATTAGAAATGGAGAAGAGAGAAGACGACTGAAAAATAATTGGAATAATGACAATGAAAGGCACTGAAATGAAATAATTGCAAATTTCCTGTAATATTTCAACACTCACCTCCAAGTGGCCAAAGTATATTAATTAATTGAACATTTTTCACAACACAACTAATTCAGCTGATGGAAGAGCAGTTGGTATGCCTACATGCAGGACAACTTCACAGTGTGGGTTTTTTTTCTAGTAAACATGCTTCTGCATCTGAAAATCACAGGCCTTGTTCTCCCACATGTAAATATTGCAGTATACCACTTAAAAAATTAAAATCTAAGAAGTATGGTAAGTATCTCAGATTTTGGGATGGTACTTTTTTTTTTGTTTGGGCTTATTTTCCTTTCCCCAGACTGCACAATCTTCAGACGTCTTTTGTTACCTTTACTTTATCCACAAGTGGCTTGTTCTCATCAGGATCGAGTTCCCTCTGTCCCAGGGAATCGGACAGGAGATCCAAGGCTTCATCCATCTCTTTGCCTCCCTAACAAAGTACAAACACATTTGTGAAAGCAAATCTGCTGTAGAAATGACTTAATTCATCAAGCTCATGTAAGTACTGAGTAACGAACTGTCCAATGAACAATGATCTCTCCCTTTGTAATTACAGTGTAGTGCAATAGCTGGGGAAAAAATTTCAGAATATTTAGTTCTACAGAAAACATAACTTCAAGAAGTGGTTATGGAATTTATGTTAATGGTTTTCTTTTGTTACAGACAAGCCTAATGGATCTAATGAGAACAGTTCTATGAAAAGATTGTTTTGGTAATTGCCATTCATTTTCCAAACATCGTTAGCACTGTGGATTAGCTGCTAAAGGAAACGTCAATCTGAGTTAAAACCTATGAACATTTTTATCTTCACACCAGGAATGGTCTTTTGCTAATTCACACCAGTTTTATTAAAACACTGGTTAGGAAAAAAGGACTTAAACCCAGATAACACCCAGGTGGGAGGAGGTTTATATTCGCCTTTCAAACCAGGCTGGAGGCACTAGAGGGAGCTCCCACCGCACGGATCAAAATGGGGACAGAAGGAGCCAGCATTACCAGTAAATGCAAGGACGGGAAGTTCTGCTGGTACTAAAGCAGGTCACGGCACTGACGTGCCACCATTAACCTTGAACTCTTCCTTTTATAGGCTCAGCAGATGACTTTGCCGCTATGGTAATGACTATACGATTATATTTTGAATGTCCTCAGTACCTAACCAGGAAAACAAAGGAGTGGTCGGGTGAAAGGCCCACACCTGAAAACAGAACCGCTTGCACACGGGTAACCACCCACAGCGACACCCAGGAAGGAAATGCATCTATCCTCTGGCATCCTCGGTGACTCTGGAGGAGTCATGCAGGACTCGGCTCCTCCTTCCCTCAGTGCAGGGGAGGAGGTTTCAAAGGCAGGCTGACACTCGGCAGGGAGCAGAACTCGGGCAAAACAAGCAGCCTTCGCAGACAAGGGAACAGGAACCGTCCAGAAACCCACACTTTTTTTTTTTCCCCAGAGGGAACGTTTTCTTTCCCCTCAATAGCTAGTATCAGCAATAAATTATTTAACTTTGCCATGGTCTATGCTGGTGAAACTGGATGGGCCACGTTCCCACCTCCTCTCATCAGCCAGTGTGAGGTCAGGATTGACAGAAGAGATTGCTTACTGTGGTGGGAGCCGGAGGAGCTGCAGAGTGCATGGAAGAAACTGTAGCAGCAGAGATGACGTCCGAGGGCTCTGCAGGCTTTTCACCCTCCTTGGCTTTCTGAAACAAGACACAGCATCATGGATAACACTGAGCACTGAGAGAAAAAAAAATACTTCACCTACCCTAAATGCACTGCCCAGAGAGTTTATGTCCAGAAGTTTATTTTTCGTTCTATTTATTTCAGATTTAAAACCCTTCCTGAAAAGCGCTGTGTGACTGTTTTGCACCTCGGTTTGTTCACGTTCCATCCTCCACCTGGGCTGGGTTAAACCCTGGCACAGTTTAAGTCAGAGGCAGGTGTAATGTGGCTGCAGGGAGGCTGTCACCAAACCCGTCCATGTTCACAAGCAGCACTTTTGAAATTCTCAACTGCAAAGCATTACTTATGCAAGCAACTGGTAACAAGATATGACAAGTAACCTACTTTTTTCTTCATGTTAAAGTTCTGCTCTCCTATTAATTTACTGCAAAAAAGTATTTCACGTTTTTAGTTCCTGAATTTTATTTAAGAAAGTTCACATAAACTTTAAGGGAAACAAATAAAATATCAAGACTATTGAAACCACGTGAAAATAAAGCAGATTTTCAGAAATCAAATATACTCACCTTTGTTACAGTTGATGAAGGTAATGGCGCAGGTGGCAACGGAGAACGGGAAAACCCTGCTGTCAAGCCCTCTAACAGATCATTTTCACTCATAGGCTATTGTTAAAAAGAAAAAAAAGAGGCTTTAAAGCATTTTCACCTATTAAAAAGTGAGCAGGTAACATAGTCTATCTCCAGTTTTAAACCGAAGACTGGGAAATCTTAGTGACATTTGGGTAATTAATAAATGAATGAAACATTCATCTCAATGTTCACATTTTTACCTGGGATTTTTCTTCTGTTTTTGGTAAGAGTGGTTTTCCATCTTTATCCTACAAAAGAAAAATCCCCTTGTATTAAACCCAGCAGTCCTTAAACATCCATGTCATACCCGTGCTCCGAGAGCGTTCGCTCAGCGACAGGTAGGGTATTGCACAGCAGAACAACCTCACCAATGACCTCGAGCATCTACCACCATTGCTCAAGGTGTCATCTAAAAAATCCAAGTCCTGTAACTTAAAAACATCTGAGGGCTGAAAAGTGGTTTGGTGTGTAGGATTCTGAGCTGCCCTACTTCCTGTCTCAATTTCTGTGGAAATAGCACAATTAATACATTAATAAAATCCCAACTTCCAGACTGGTAAAACCATCCTGGGTGCCGGGTCCAGAAAGGCCACATCTTTTCACAAGGGCAGTGCTGGTGGGTGTTGAGTGACACCTGAGTTGTGAGGTTTGTAAATACATCACCTTGAAAAGTTGTGGTTTTTTACCAAATTTGACCAATCGTGATATATTAAGTTCTCAAATACAAAAAGTTAATGACAGACTCCAGCGCACTAATCTCAGCCAAAATTATCCATTATCCAGGTACTTCCCTCTAAACCACTTCTGTGCCTATGCAGGCATCTAATGATGGACATCAGATATTCAGCTACTACAAACTGCAGTTTTTACAGACTAAAAATGGCTGAACTGAACACCAACATTTCAAAATTAAATGGAGTTTCAGTTTCATCCACAAATTCTGAGGAATGAAAGAGAAGTCTAAGCGCGTTAAACAAATCACCTTTGCTTTTGTTAATCTGTACTCCGGAGGAATTGTTTCTTCATCTTCACCCAGTTTTTCACGTTGTTCTTGTTTGGTTTTCTCCTATGAAGGCAAAATAAAAATAATATTAAGAAAACCAAATACCTGCGTCCCAACAGATAGGCATATGATCAGGCTTTGAAAGTCTTCAGTCTACTGATTCCAATTAGTCTAATTCGATCCAACTACCAGACAAAAATCTCACGAAAATTAAAAGGAAGCCTTTTCTCTTGAAAAAATCTTCCATTTCTCTGTCCCTTTCTTCCTGTGTATATCAGAAGTAGCTCTACAGTTTCAATGAAGATCAGAGTCAAGTAACTAGACAAGCACAGACCAATCACTACACCTCTGAGTCTTAATTCTTGACACTTTTTTTAAATCCACTCAACAGCTATCTGGGCCGCATGCAAAAGAGGCTGGTTACATCAGTAACCAGCTTCAAAAAGGACTACCCTCTACAGAAGAGACAGTGGAAGATGACAGCTAAGGGAAGGTAGTAAAGCCAACTTTGGGTATTGTAGTTTGATACAGCTCCAGCCCACCAGAAGTGCTATCTTCTCTATTTTTGGCTCCAGTAAACACGATCTGTGCCTAGAGATATGTCTCAGCACAAATGCGTTGAGGAGCAGCTGAGGGACCTGGCGGGGGTTGAGCCTGGAGAAAAGGAGGCTCAGGGGAGACCTTGTGGCTCTCGACAGCACCCTGACAGGAGGTTGGAGTGACGAGGGGGGGTTGATCTCTTCTCCCCAGGAATAGGTGACCGGACAAGAGGAACCGGCCTCAAGTTGTTTCAGGGGAGGTTGAGGGTGGCCCTGAGGACCAATTTCTTGCCCATTGGGGTTGCTCAGGCCTGGCCCAGGCTGCCCAGGGCAGTGGTGGAGTCCCCATCCCTGGAAGGGTTTCCCAGCCATGTGGAGGTGGTGCTGAGGGACAGGGGTTAGTGGGGACCTGGCAGTGCTGGGGGAACGGTTGGACTTGGAGGAGCTGAAAGGTCTCTTCCAACCGCAATGATTTTGTGACTCTTATCTGGCCCATGGTTTGGGGTGGCAAATGGGGTCATTCAGACTGTGACTGAGAACAGCATTCCCTTAGACAGAATACACCTATTTCAGTGACTTACTTAAGGCTCCCTGTTAAAATAAGAAAATTGGTGACAAAACCCGAAGTTTTATATATCATTTCTAATTTAAATAACTCATCATTAATTTGGTCCCTTTCAAAACAGGACCATACTGTGTGTTACCCCTGATGGGAGTGCTAACTCTGCCTTGGGTCAGCAGTAAGACACTCAGCAAACACAGTTTTCAGAAGCTGAGGGAGCCACTGTACTGTAATTGTCAGAATTATTAAGAAAATGCACTCACTGTGCTGAAATCCTACCAGTATTTCCTGAGCAGAACAAGACTGGTTTCATGAGTGAGTTTTTTGAAAAAAGTGAAAATATCCTCTCTAAATTGTTTCTAGCCTGAGGAAATACAGCAATGCTGAAGGCAATTACATCAACAGTCTATTTTCTGAGGTCTGGTTCTTTCTTTACCTTAACTTCGTCCACAACAGGTTTATTTTCATCTGGATCGGGCTCCCTCTCTCCTAGGCTGCTGGACAAGGCTTCCAGTGCTTCATCTGCCACGAGGCCAACCTGTTAAGGCCATCATTAAAGTAAAAAAACTGTTCTGAGTTCAGATTTCAGCTGAAGAACCCTGTTCATAGACCACCACTGCCAGCCACACATCACTTAAAATAAAAATTGAGAAGTAAACTAAAAAACTGTAATTCTTCTAATTGTCTTTGTATCCTGCTGGGTTCAGGCATAAGGAAACTTTGACAGAAGCCACTCTGTAAACAGGCTTCTTCATTCCAAAGACTTGCTCACAGCTCCACAGGGGGAACACAGGGAACGTTCCATGTTTGTTCTGTTTTTTAACAGAAGCACCAGGAGCTAGAGTAGGCCACAAGAGCTGCCAGTTTGACTTCCTCCATGAAGAAGGTCACTGACCTTCCCCATTCAGTCTGTGCCTGAGTTATCTTTCTGGAGAGCGCTCAGCCTGTGTGCTTACCTCCACGGAGGAAGAACACGCAATACCGAAACAAGCTTCTTGACAATACTGTACCACTGCACAAAGGACATGCTGAGTTCTGCCCTAGCTCCAGCTAAGACTACTCACTGCAGACACGGCTGAGGGAGCTGAAGACTGCACCGTGCAAGCTGTGGCACGAGGGACGGCTTCATCCTTAGTAGATTTTGCAGAAACAGGATATGAAGCCTTCTGAAACAGAACAATTACACTCCTTTTTAATTTAAACTTCCATCCTATGCTCACAAAACCAAAATGTACCTGTTAAGCAGCCTTTTTTTTTTTTAATACAGTAGAAACCAAGGTAAAAGGTAGAAGCCCCTCAATTAAGGACTAAGTGCCAATACTGCATGTTCTACTGAGGGCAACAGGAAGTAAAAAGCGGAAATAGAAGAAAATACTTTTCTTGAAAGAATTCCAGCATTATCCAGCAAAATCACCAGTGTCAGCACCTTCAGTGAAGTCGAAAGACATACCTTGGAAGTGCTGGGCTTCGGTGCTTTGGGTCGTACCACAGGCTGTACAGGGCAGGAGAAGTCTTTTGATAATTCATCAACAAGATCAGATTCACTCAAAGGCTGCAAAAAAGACATACGTAGTACAGGTGACTCACTGCCCGGAGTGACTTAATTTCATTTTTCAAGAATAATATTGCGACTGCTTGGAAAGGAGGAAAACCTCTGTAGCCCACAGAAAAACAAACTTTCATATTTACATGCAACAAAACAGCATGAATTTTGCAGTGAATGAAATGAAAAAAACTACTTTTTCATTTTCAGAATGAGTCGGTTGCTTTGCTATCAAAAATCAGTATGTGTAGAGAATGTTATGTTCAATGGTGTTTACATGGCTGCTGAAAAGGAAAACACAACCCTTTACTTAGAAAAAAATAAGGCTAATATTTACTACATAGTGTTCACTGTAGCAGCATCATGTTATCCTATTTCAGGTATATATTACATATAGGTCATGGAAAGCAGCAGCATCAGATTGTGATTCTCCCATTTTAACTTTTTTCCCTCTTTTCCAGCTGAAACAGAGCTCTCTGTGGCAGCGTCACCTGGGAGGTCCCTGTGCACTGACCGCTGACCCTCAGGGGGTTTTCCCTGCCTGAGTTTTATGGAAAAGTGAATGAATAGCAGTTTTAGTTCCCTGCTGTGTGATCTGTTACTATCTGCTGATGCGATATGATCTAGTACTTTGTGACCTACGTGCTCCTGTGATCTATTACTGATGCTCCTGTAAACGACTGTTTACACCAAAAGGTTTACATCTAGCTCACAGTGATCGCCGTTCACATGCTATGTGGAACTTGATTGGTTTGGGCCCGTCTGGTAAAATTAATGACATTTCTAAAGGAGTGTCTTATTTCCTCCCCCCACTTCCTTTCCTCTGTCAATCGGTGCCCCTAAGTCTTTATAAAATGTCTCATCACACAAGGCCTCGCTTTTCATAACATCTGAATTCCTTTTTCAACCCCTAAACAGAAAAAGCATTCAGGTGGTAACAGCTTTTTTCACAAAAGTAATGGCACTGCATGTGCTTAAGGGAGTGCAGACAGGAGGCCCTAGTTGCATCATGAAGAAGAGCTCTGCATTCCCAGGAATCAAGAAAGAACTGTAAGAACTGAAGGTTTTCAGCTCCTGACATAACATTTTGGTTTTGCTGGTTTGAGTCTTCTGTTTTGGTTTTGTACTGGACTTCAGTCAAACTGTGAACCAACCTCCCTTAACTCATGCCACGTTCCTCTTTTGGAGCTTTTCTTGGGTTTTTTGTGTGCCATCTCCCCCTGGAAGACGAAGGCCAGTCTCTAATGTGAGTGCTTGGTTCCTTCAGAACATAGCTGCTCTTCTAACGACACAGTTGGCAAGGTTCCTCTGAGCAGCTCTCATACATCACCCACTCAAGGCGACTGCACGTCTAAGACCTGACACACAAATTTTTAGAGATGTGAAGCCTTTCCATCACTGCCCTTGTATTCCTCCACATTTCAAGCCTGAACAATACAAATGACTTCACATTGCTGCTAAAAAGTCACTGTGTCATTCTCGCTCTGATTGCTCCTGACCTCCACTCTAGTTTCAGAAGGAGGGAGGTTTCCTCTACTGTTCCCATTTTGGCAGCACTTCTCAAATTATGGTATTTCCAAAGTGGAAGCTCTCAGTTTCTTCACTGAACAGTTCTTTTCCTAATTTTTGCTTTCTTTCCACGCATTTTAAATCAGCGTTTCTAACTTTCTCTTCCAATCTTTTCATTCTATCTTGCAATTTCTAGGCCACAACGGATGCTTTTTGCAAAGTCCAGGTTGTTCTTTGTGATTAGGAAAATGGCCACAGCAGATTTCTCTTTCTTTCCAGTTGCTTTCCTTTATATTTGACGACTAATTAGAGGAAACTGCCAAGAAAGTAAAAGATTTTCCTGCCTCACCTCTCTCTGCACTTCAACAGCTCCAACAGACTTCTGCAGAAAACCTTGCGCTAGCTCCCCACACAGCTCTTCTTTGTGTTAGCAGTCAGTTCTGTAGCTCTCTCCTATCCCAGTGATCTCTAAACCTTTCTCTTACTATGAGCTCTTCCTTCACAGCCAGAAATTCCAAGAAAACCAGCTTTCACTTGACACTTCAGCAGGCTTTGTGCAAGGAAGTGAACACTCAAGCAGACCAAGAGACTTACGTAAGGGCAGACAGAAGTGATGACAGAGAGGGAGAGAACAGGGTATCTATTCATACACCTACAATATTGTCAGTTTTCTAACCTTAGGTTTTTCTTCAGGCTTTGGCAATATCGGTTTTCCATCTTTATCCTAAAAGAGAAGTAAGTATTATTGACATTTCCCCACTGTTACAAGAAGTGCCATACTCCACTATTACTAGTAAAATAATATAAAATAAATGATACACACAACAGGAAATCGGTGACACTGTAACAGGATTTGCCCAAACATGGGGAATTCTTACAAGGCCGAGTCAGTGGATTAAATTAAAACAAATGCGATGTCAGCACAACACCAATCGGTCAAGAGACCAAGAAGTGTTCATTCCTATCAGTATTGATATGCAGCAGGAATTAATTCCATAGTAAACCAGTAGTAAAACAAGCTTTGAGTGCACAAGACAAAACTTTTGCACTTGAACAAGAAGGGGGTTAAATCCTGGGTCTGTAGTCAGGCAGTCTTGATATCTCTCAAGGGAGGGGTACAACTGCTCCTTTCAAAACTGATGTTAACATTCAGCCCCAGCAAGGCCAGTCTGTACCACAGCCTTGCTAACATCAGTTGTACCAATAAGTGCCACAAAAACCTTCAATTCTGGACTTTACAGAAAACTCATCTCAGTTCTGTTGTGCTTAACCCTGAACTTAACCCTTCTCCATCACTTGAAGCGACGCTCTGAAAAAATGAGTGTAATTTCTGTACCACTTGACAATGGTGCTTGAAGGTTACATTACAAGGTGATTCCAAGAGCACTTCTGTACAGGGATGGATCTACAACACTGAGGATTACTATCAGAAACAGGAACCACCGCTCTTGGAGAAGGAACGTGTGACCTGGGGAGATCAGGTCTCTGCTCAGAGTGCCTGAAAAACTCAGTCATGCCCACAACAGAAGGGAACTGGAGATACAAAAATTGCCAACAGGAGAAAGCAATTGATTCAATATGAGTTTTGCTTGTTTTCCCCTCTGTGACCAAAGAAGGTGTCAGACGCAGCGCCCTATTTACAAAGCAATGAAGAGATGAAAAACCTACCAGCTCTGGTGTTAACCTGTATTCCGGAGGTATCGTATCATCACGTTCTCCAACCTTTTCTTCTTTCTTCTCTTTAGCTTTTGCCTTAAAAAGAAAGAAGAAAAAAGAAATCACTTAAAGGAAATTAAAATAAAAACTCAAAGCACACTCAACGTCACTTCCAAGAATCCTCACTCTACTGTTTGAAGAAGTGCAAGCATAAGACAAAATTACTCCATGTATCAAGATATTAAAATTCCTCAGTGTACAGCTCTCAGACTCCTGTAGTAAAACCATCACAGTTTAAGAGTCAATGCCACAAGTGAATATGGCAATATTGTTTAAAATTCTAAAAAACTTCAGACACTGTTCAGAGCTGTAACTTCGTGGCAAGTGCTTTTAGAATTTTGGAGGTGTACAAAATCCTCACATTTCCTTGGATTGTGTCACTCTGTTTATACAAGCCATGATTCTCTATCGTTTTCTGTGACTGCTACCGAAACACAGCTTTTAATTCTCCTACATGAAGCAACACATCCACCAAGTTATCTGAAGGCCCAGACTGACTCTATCGCCAATACAACACGCTCTTTTTTGTCAAAATTGAGCTCAAAGATCTTCTCTTGGGAACAAATTATTTTCTGCTATCTCCCTGTCATTTCTCTGCTCTGAGCTGTAAGTGAAGACAGAGAAAATAACTGGTATGAGCAGGTTATAGGCAGAGTTTGCAAAAGGACTAAAAAGGCAGAATTTAACGTGCAAGCACTGGGCTACTGTTAAAATCTAACTGCTGAGGAAAAATTAAAATCTTAGACAACACAGCAAAAGGCAAGACCCAAATTAGAAAGGTCATGGGGTCTGATGAAAAAAGGAGTACATGCACCAAAACCCCCCAAAGTTAATTAAAAATCAAAGAGCAAGTATGTGTAAACCAAAAGCTTGCTATAAATCCTACCCAGTGCTTGAGGATTTCTTCATTTCTTAATTTCCTTCATCATGTAAGGCTCAGACACTCCTTAGGCCTTTGCTATGAAAGTTTCTCTGTCATTATTTTACACATTTGTACAGGATCTAACCAAGAGGACTCAGGATTCCACGGGAGAGTCTGAAAACTGCTGTAGAAAGGAGCACAGTGGTACCTCTGACACCTCCACAATGGGAGTGAGATCAGGTTCAGGTTCAGGTTCAGGTCCACCAAGAGTATCAAGAAGAGCTTCCACTGCTTCATCTTTAATTTCCTGTATTTAAGAAAATACGCAAATCATTCCATTATTTCTTTAAATTGACGCAGGTTTTACCCTACATATCTTTTATGCTCTATGTTTACAAGATCAAGCACACATAAAATAAGACACGTGCTTGTAAATTGTAGTTAGGAGTTAACTAGTCCAAGAATGACTATTTATACCTCTTTTGATTTTGCTTTCTTCTCCTTAGGAGGAACTGAGGCCTTGACTGAACTTGCTGCTTGTGCTTGCATGATTTCTTCTTCCTTACTTGGTTTCTACAAGATATATGAAATAACATAAAAAAAAAATAAGAAAGGGAAGACTGTGAAAATTATTTTAAAGTGAAGTATTAAGATAACAATGGCAATGTTTCATTGCAATAAAGGCATGTGACAGCAAGAAAAACATCACTACCTCTGTCAGACTCATCTCCTCTTTGGCAGCAGCAGGGCTACAGGTGAAGTCAGAGGACAGTGCCTCTGCAAGCTCATCCACGGTCATCAGCTTCTGGGCAAGAAAACACGGACTGGTTATGATTATGAAAGCTCAAGTATCAGAAACTCACTTTAAAAGATGAGTCCACGCTTACTCACGCAATGAACTCCTAAGAACAGGCTGCTGTCATAGAAAAAACCCCAAACATTTCCCCTCACTGCTTGATTCATTTTTCAGATAAGCTTTTATTTTTATACGTTGAACTTACAAACAATAAAATCAAGCTGGTTTACAGAACTCCTTTGCCAAGTTCAAGTAATCTTTGCTAAAGACACCAGGAAGAGACTCCTGCATGCACAGCTACTATTTCTTCCCTTTGTTATTATTACGCCCAGTATTTTAACAAGCATTTATTTGACTTGTTCCAGCTTCAGTCAGTGTCCTGAAAATTCCTACTTCTTTATTAAAAAGATCTGAGCCAGGTTCTATTTAGTTTTATCAGTGTCTATGTTATCTGGCACTCCACATCCCTGTCCTACTTCCCGGGATTTCTGAAGATGGACAACAAACAAATTTTCCTAGGAACCAATGATAACAGGGTTATTTTCACCTTCAATTTAAAAAAAGAGGTCTTACTTCATCTAGTTCTTCTGCTTTTGGTGGGACTTCATCTTTGCCATCCCCTTTGCTCTAAAACAAGAATTAATTTTGTAATAAATGGGAAGCAAGAATATACAATATGAAATAAAACATGCATGAAAAGTAATTTTTTTTAACTCACTAACCTTCAACAATTTAACATACTCTGGAGGGAGACTACCTTCCCGTTTACCCATTTCTTCCAAGTATCTTGACAATACATCCTCCTATGAAAAGAAACCACATATCAATGTTTCTGCACAGTCGTTTATTGAAATAAATTTGTAATGTAGAGCTATCTACAGTGGTACTTCTGAAAAGAAAATGCGGGGGTTGGCTGGGTCGAGGGCCAGTCCTGGACCATGAGTAGCAGTGTCTCGTGCATCTTGACTTGCTTCTACAGTGCATGACACCCTGCATCTTCCCTGACAGACCCTTCTGTGCTAACGCAGGCCATTTCACTGTCTCAGGCCATAGAACGTATTGCTGTACCTAGAGTGGATTTTAATTCTGTATGAATTCTAAAATTTTTATCATGGCTGAACACTGCACTGAGCCAGAGCTTATAATCATAATCCTTCTTACATTACTCTCCCATTCTAGCTCAGAAAAGTACGCGTTCTTCCCCAAATCCTCCGTGGTTTACTCTTCTTCAAGTAGAAATGAAACCTCTCTTACACCTCCCTCATTGCCTTTTGTAAAACCACTGGAGACCATGCTTGGAAGTCACTTCAAAAAGCAACAAACTTCCTTTGCTGACACTTCACTGATTTCTACTGCAATACACATAGACCTGTACCATGCCTGCATTACTGAAAATAGCACTGAAACTCAACCGTGCAAAATCTGTTTTACCTCTCAGCAGGGTCAAAGCGACAAATACTGGATTAATGTAGAAGTGAATAACTACAGACATCTGTAATTTTCTAAAAAACAGAAATTACAAATGTGAACTACCTTAACTTCTGGACCAGTGTAGACAGGACTAGCAGGCATATCTTCTGCAAGCCCACCTAGGGTGTCTATCAGGCTGTCTAGTGCCGACTCGTCCATACCAGGCTGAAAAACAAGCAAACCATTATAAAGTTCTCATGCTGTACAAGGGAAAAACAATCTGGTGAATCTGTAGAAAACTCCTGGAAACCAGACCGGAAGCTTTCTTTCATCAGGTCCTGCAGTTGACAGATTTGTCAGCGAGAACAATTCTGAAATTCTTTCTCCAGTGTCAGTACAGGATCATTCACATTTATATACCAGCTGATACGCATGTATACACACACACACACACATAACTGAAATAAAGAGTAATTAATTTGCATGCCTGTTGTAGTGAAAGTGATTCTAAATAAGTCCTATTTGACAAACACATATGACACACCACTAGCTTGGTACCTATTCCTTCAGATAGTCCCTCACCACCACGCACACCTGCTACTTAGCAACACTCCATCCCTTACCAACGTATCTTTTGTGAAGTGTTGGAGAGAGAAACGTTCTGAGACATTCTTAGGAGGGAATCGTTTGTCTGGGACTGCATTTACCAACCTCAATACTTGGCTGATCAGCTGCAGCAACCACACTTGCATCGGTGGCACCTGCGCCAGCCGCACCTGCCATTGTGGACATCGTCTCGGAATTAGGCTGGAGAAGTAAGAGAACAATTAAGAGATGGCTTTATTATATGGCCCTATGTTAAAAATTCTAGAGAAAAAACGAAGTAAAACAGAGATGCTCTACTCAGGCACATAAATCTACTGTCCCTCTTCACCTACATTTTGGATAAAAACGATCAGCTGGTTCTACCTGTGGGCTGAGTGCTCTGGAAGTTGAGTAGCTGCAGCTTCAATGACACTGAGCCCAGCCTAAAACACCCAACTCTGAGGCCTTGTATGGTTTTTTGGGCTCAGCAACTGGCTAATGCAGCTGCACAGCGATCAGATGCTGGGGCAGAGCAAGCCACCCCCTACCTGTGATGCTACGGAGACACTTTTGTTTCCAGTGTGGTTTTGCTGAGACAGGAAGGACGTTATTTTAGGTACGCTACCTCTTTCTTTCACTTTGCCAGCAGAAGAAATCTGCAGTGTGGAAAGACTATGAGGCCCCTTCCAAGTCTCTTTCGAAAGCTTCCATTTACATCCACAGTTCGCAATACACCACGAACACCAGCAGCAAACACTGCTCAAATAGGGTAGGGTGAAAACTGCTTCAGGAGTGCAGGAGCAGCACAAACACAAGAGGCAGACCTCTGCATATCGACATTCTTATTTACCGCAGAGCAAGTGGGTTGTAGCAGAGCTGCAGTAGTCCTTCGTGTTACTCTGGCTTTGTCACAAGGACACATGCAGACCAGAAGGCCTCTAGATCCTGACTCTACTACACACTTTTGCTCCAGCTTTTTCTCCACTTGGTCCTCTGAAATGAATCTTTTACCCCAACCTTTCTCTTTCTTCCTAGTTTTTTTCAGAGTCCTGCAGTCAGGACGTACGGGCTGCCCTACTGAAAACCTGCTGCATTTGGAGTCAACGCTGCTACTGCAACCACATCTGAGTGTCCACAGGTGAAGGAGCTCCGTGACAGCAATGCTTATATAAACAAAGCATTTGCCTGACTGTCCCTTCTGATCACCTTCACTAGTGACGGTGCAGGGGAGGAGACGGACAAAGAACCAGTTACACCCACGTAGCTGTGGAGAACTTGCGAACAACAGACAGCTACAGCACGGGAACAGGCCCACAAGTGTGATCCTCTGAACATCTCTTGCTTGGCTAACAGCCAGAGTGTGCTGGACAACAAAAGCAGATGTACGAAGAGGACCACACAAGGTGGATATACTCCTATGCCAGGATCACCAAGCATAAACCACCACCACCACCTGGCAGGGCAGCTCTACCTGCAGCTGATACTCATTTGTTAATGCTGGAAGTGACATGTTCAGGATGTTTAAGGTAATTAGTGGGTAAAGAGTCAAGTCTCTAAGTTCCAGATTTTAGAGTAGCACAAGCTGTGGTGAAAGTGACCCACATGGAGAGTGGCACAAGGAGATTTCTGATACACACCTTTAAACACAAGGCAGCTTTTGAGCTTTTCTATGTTTTTTGGAGGCCCAGACTCACTTTGCAATACTCAGCAGGAGAACCCATCTTGACGTGGATTTCTCACCCCTACAACAACATAAATAACAACTGGACGGCTCCTACTATACCTTTGCTGTCTCTACAGAGGTTGCTGGTGGCAGCTTGTCAGCTGGGGGTGTGTTTAGTTTTCCTGTATTATTTGGTTTAGAAGCCGTTGTCACAGGAGGTGAGCTCTGGCTTTTTGCCTGTGTAGAGATAAGTTATTACCATTAGATACAGAAATATTTACGGGCTGGGTTGGGTTTGGTTTGGGTTTTTTTTAAAATGAAAGAAAAATAAGAAAGAAGGGAAGGAAGGGAGGGAAGGGAGGGAGAAAAGGAAGGAGGGAAGGAAGAAAGAAAGAAGAAAAATACAAGAAGAAGCTCTGATTAAAAATAAAAAGGGAGTGGAATTATACAACTTACCCCACCAGGTTCCTTTTGCCTCTCTTCGGATGGCTGTTTATTTTGAGAGTCTGTTGGCTGTCATAAAATTAAAAATTGAGATGATTTCCCCTTACCAACATTCATGCCATGGAACACCAGCTACATTAGCTCAAATAAGCACAAGACGGATTTAAAGATGGTCAACAGGACACTTCTGCGATGCGACACAGCATCGCGATTGCTCTCCCCGCACGCCTGTCAGCATCTTGCTCTTTTGCACACCAGTCCGCTCCCGATCACATGGGGTACAGCAGCAGCAAACAGTTCTGCCTCTGCTTCCAAAGTTAGCCCAAGACCAAGGTACAGCAACTCACAAAAGGTGAATGGAAAGTGCTTACCTTGGTTGTCTGGGCGTTTTTTGCAGGTTCTGATTTGGTTGTAGATGTGGTCTGAAATATAAGCAACACATATTCAGATAGAGATTAGTATCTGGTGGTTTCTAAGGGGTCGGGTTATTTAAAGAGGAGTATCAGATGGGTTCACGCTCGTGCGCACCACGCTGTGTAACTCATAAACAGCACTTTGGTCTTGAGTTTGCAACGCCCTGCCACAGATCGGAGTTCTCAAATGTGTGCAAACATATGCACACTCCTCATATGAAGGATCAAAAAGAGAGGGAAGGAAGATACTAAACAAATATAATGAACGGTTTCATTTACACCTGAAAATCTTCTGCAGCCAAGCCACAATATTAATTCCTGTGGTTCACCTCAAGCCCGAGTACAGTAAGCAAGAGATCAGTAGAAACACGTAAGAACACACTCCAAAATGAGAATTACAGTTATATCTGGTAAGAAAAAAGAAAAATGAAAATGTCAGCCTCCTCACCATGTTTTTTTTTGCTCTTGCTACATCAGCTGTGCTACGATTCGCACAACAAGAGCCAAGCTGGACAGTCAAGGAGAGACACCCAAGAGCAGACAGAGCAGGCAGCAGAGCGGCAGACCCAGAGCTGGGCCCCTTCCCCAGCTGGGACTGGAGCCCCGGCGCTTCCTCTGGGGCTGGCAGGGACCAGGACTGTCTCTCCTTGTGCTCTGCCACCTGCAGCAGAGGGGTCTTGGACCCTGCCTACGAAATGAGGGGCCGCAGAGAGAAGCCCTCCTTATTCCCCCTATCCTAATAACACACCGAGTGTATTTAAAGTTACTGAGACAAATAACAGGGTTTTCCTCCCAATAGCCTTACAAACCCAAAAATATCCCATTATGCAGTGTTTTAAATTCTTTCATTGCTTTGTAACATTTTCATTTCAGCTGCCAAACGTTAATTACCATTTAGATACATCCAGCTTCTGCTTTCTAGCTGACCATACACAGAAATTTGCTCAATTTGTTTGCCATTTGTTATGCAGGTATTCACACCCCCACACAGAGCCACAGACACCTAGATGGGAAATCCTGAATGTGAAAACACATAGGGCATAAGCTCCGCCAAGGCCTTGGAGCTGCAGACCACAGTGAAGAACTGAACACCAAGTCAGTCACAACAGGTAAAATATATTGACAGAGAGGGAGGATGAAAATTTCCCAAACTCCAAAGTGGAGGGAAAATATAAAATGAAATAAATTTTTAAAAACAAAACCAAAAAAATCATTTAACCTCTCAGAACCGCCCCCTCTTGGATCTTCCCTGGTTAAAGCACAGTGCTGCTCAGATTGAGTCATGCTCCATACGCTGCCACTGGTACACCCCCATGATGTGACCGGTTAACAGAGAGGCACACACACCCATTTGTTACCCGTACACTACATAATCCTGTATCGAAACAGTCATCCTAAATTTGCAGTTAATAAGCTAAAAAAGCTTAGGGCCAGATGAATGGCAGATGCTCTCTATGAACTCCTCTCCATTCCCAAAGCGAAGAGGACAGGAACAAGGGAGAGAGACTGATGGGCTGGAACACTAAAAATGCCTTAATGAAAAAAATAACAATAAAATGAACTAGATACAAATACAGACAACACCAATACTGAACCAAACACCTCCCCCCCACCGCATCAACCACGTCCCCGTCACCAGTGATGCTGGGGTCAGGCACTGCGGAAGGCCCAGGCTGGGCTCAGCAGCAGATGGGAACTGAATGCAGGAGCTGGATTCCAGAACTGGATTCAGGGATGCACGGCCTGGGATCGAAGGCAGAACAGAGAGAGTCCTCCTCAGACACCAGCCGTTGGAGAATAGAGATGGACTGTCGTGATCCCTCAGCTTTATACCAGATACGATGTCTATGGGATGGAACAACTGGTTGGTCAGTGTAGGGTCACCTGTCCTGTCCGCTCCTCCCCACAGCTGCAACCTCTCACTCACTGCACCCCAGTGTGGGACTTGAGATTAACGGTGACCTTGGTCTGCACAGCAGAAAGTACAAACAAGAGCCCTTCTGCATCCCAACCCCTGGCAGTGACTGTGACCACCCAGCGTTATCACTGCTAGGAGCAGACTGTCTGCAAAAACATGCCGTGACCTTCAGAAAGTGCCGTCACAGAGCAGAGACTGAGCTGGACCGTGAAACCACTGACCAGAACGGGTTCTGCTCTGACCCAGACCAGGACACTCCAACATCTAAAGCAAGGAGTCAGCCACATGTGAGCTGTCGTTCGGCAGCAAGGATGCAAAAGAAATGTCACAGAGGTGCAAGCACGATGGTCAAGAAACAGAGGTAGATCTTCCTGCTGTGGGACTTCAAGTGCCCCATTGTTAGAGCACAAATTCAGGTTTTCCTCATGTGCTTTTCAGAACAAAAGTAAACACACCTTTTCTGCAGGACAACAAAATGTATGTACTCGCATTTGTGTCAACATCTGACAGCAGCTGTACAGAACACAAACTGAATTCTCAGCCTGCCAAACCAGCTACTAGCTACCGCATGCCTTTTTCTATACTGTAAATATTATTTTACTAAGTACCAAATGTGCTTTTTTTGTGTAGGGTATGCATTACTCATTCTGTACCTTTTAAAATGTGCAGAATTACTCATACTATACATTTATCTATGACAATGCTGATCAATCCATGGACTCATCAGGCAATGCTTTGATTCAAGACTCATACGCTCACAAGGTCGCAAAGGCCACGTTCAAACACACAACCACGAGCACATACATGTTCACACACACCTATTTAGATATACCTATAGTTACCTATAACTAAGTTCAAATACAACAACAAAAAAAAAATTACAGGGCAAGTCAAACCAACAGCTGTAGGATGAGACTACACATTCCCAAAAGTGGTCAAAGCTGCAGGGTGTTGTGTTTGCTCTCCACCCCAGCTGCCCTCCACCCTGGTCCTCCAACCCTTCCATCTCACCCCAGTGGCTTCGCCTACACAACAAGAACTTCCACATTCCTGCCTCTGCTGCAGGAACTCACGGCCTTTTCAGAGTGGTTAACTGGAGACAAGGATTCACAGACACAGAACTGGGAGCTAAAGAGGGGTCTGGAGCAGGTAGCACACTTGAGAGACTCTATAAAAGACAAATGGGATGTGGTTACAGCAGGCAGTTAGGAGAGAGTCATCATTTGCAAGGAGTCCAGGACAAGAGATGAAAGTGACTCAGCAACGTGTTTTATTTTCAAAGAAGTCTACTGTCGAAATGCAGATGACTCGCTGCATTCAGCAGAAGGAAGACATCCATAATGCAACAGACATTAAAAGAAAACATTAATTGTCTTATGCATGCAAATGCAGGACGTTATTTCACAGGGATTCGTGTTTACCAGTCTCGCAGCACTCAAGGATGCCTCTGTTGCTCTGTTTCTGTCTCGTTTTGCAAACACCACTGTTACAGATATGATTAGAAAGTTACACATTCTTTGAAAGTCATTTCAAATTCCAAGCTCAGACAACCGATAACCGTTGTTAGATATCTGTCTGGGATAAATTGTGCAGACAACAGCATCAGTAACGAATGAGATACACAAGTTTGCTGACAAACACAACAGGGAGGTGAAACTGGAGACTTGCAGGTACCTTCATTAATGAGTAATGGTGATCGAGAACAAATGGAAAAGCTTTAATTGTTGTCCAGCTCACTGCTACCAGTCTAAGTCCTACATGTGTCCATGGAGGAAAAGGGTTTTAAAAGGCTGAGGGGAGACAAATGGCTGAGTCCAAATTCAGAGATGGAGTCCGACCCTTCAGAGATGCATACTGAAACAACCAGAGGTAACAGGCATCAGCTGCAGCAAAGGAACTTCCCGTGTGATAAAAGGAGCAAAACCATCATAACAAAGGTCACCAAAGATCAGAACTGACACCCAGCAATGACGTGCAGCCACATGTTCACAGTGTGTCTGGCAAGGCCTTGGGCAGTCAGATCTACCTGTGGAGCTGTCTCTACCTGGAGCAGATGAGCTCCAGAGCCTCTGCTGACCTCTCCATGGTCAGCGTTCCCTCACTCACATCAACACAGGGTGCAGGCAGCCCTAATGCTCACCACTGCACCAGTCCTGGTGGGTGTAGCTTGATGTTGAGCATTTTTGCTGTTTTCACTGTTATGATGGTGGAAATTGGAAGAGGGAGAGAATTGTTAATCATTTCCTGAAATAACACACGTAAGTTCTGTTAGGCAAGAGGCGAAAGGGAGGGTGATGACTCTCTCCCAACAGGTACAGTATGTGGTTGATGACACAGCTTCGCTACCAAAGAATTCCAGTCATCAGACAAGACACAACAGGCATGAAGGACAACGCCAAGAAGCTGCCAGGCAGACAAACACTTGAGATTAACGAGAAGGTGCAACTGTACGTGCACTAAAAGCTGAACCTTGTCCTGAATTCTTTAAAACGTGAAAAATTATCATGAGGTACACAAGCCCATAATCACACTGGGGGGAGCTGTGTACATTTGACACAGGGTGTCAGAGCTGAAAGTAAAAATATTAATTAACATTTTCTTAATGCTGCCATAAAACCCTTTGAGTGCTTTGTATAGCATTTTTTAGATATTTTTTGAAGAGGAAACTAAGCTGCAGACAAGAAATATGCCAAGTGAAGCTACTCAGTTAAAAAAGGAATTCCACTCCTTCCTATATTTGTGCTCAGCTGGAATGTGGAGTTTCTCAGGAATTCATACCTTTGTTTCAGACGGCTTCATAATTTGTGGTTTTGATGCATCCACAGAGGGGGACTGCTTCTGAGAGAAAAATAAAAACACTAGTTAATTAATTTCACCTTTGTCACATGTACTTCTATGAAACAAGCATAAGCAACCTGAATTCATCAGATATCAGATATCCAGCTGAAAATTGAGAATAAATTATTACTTAAAAGCACAGTTATCATTCTAGATCTTCTGTCTCACCTGTTTTTCTAAACTACACATGTGCATGATGCCCACAGATATTCCCACAACGTTATTTTTTTCCTTCGACATTTACTGAAAGCCAATTTCCCACCGAGTACCAACACCAGCTCAAACCTTGCTCTCACACTGAAGCACACACACTTACTGTGTGGGATTCGTCTGCATTTCTTTTCTTTTTAGCAAAAACTGTACCTTTGGATTTACTAGTTTGTCATACAAAATATTTCATACTAAATTAGCAAACTCAAATACACTGAGATAAAAAGCACTAATTAATCAGTATGTAACACACTCATGAGTGTTTCTACCTGTCATGTGACCCTTCCAGAAAAGCTGCGGATTTCCGGGCCTGTTTTCCCAGTTTCGGTGACATTAATCTGAGAACAGCGTGTTTTAATTCTGCTGTGACTGTACCAAGACCAGAAGCGAATATTCTAATTGCCTCATCAATACTTTATAGGGATGTGACACTACCTCTCCATTCCTGCTTCCTGTTCCTCTGCCCAAAGCTGTAGCTGCCACCTTTGTCACAGCCACACAGCCACAGCTGGCATGTAAATGAACAGCACGAGCCACCGATTCTTCTGGGTTTTCTCTCCACGTTTACCACCACACTTGCTGTGTGAAAACGCACGTTGTCTGAATGAATGCAGAAGCCACGTTACTATTCCATACCTGGGGGAATTCTTACTTCCACAGGGAAAATGTTGTAATCTCCCTAATTTTTCACAGGATAAGTAGTTCTCAACAACAGAAGTTGTATAGAATTTAAAAGGCACACGGTGACAGTGACAGCGTGCTCTCCCTGCCAGTGCATCTGGTATCTTACACACCTTTAGAATAGGTTTGACCACTCAAATACTAGACAGAATTTGTGATTGTCACACTACAGAATATGTACCACATTGTGGTGGTTCAGTCCCTTGCTACTCGAGGTCCACTCTGATCTGATGCAATTCCACCCCGCCTTCAGTTTTTCTTGGGCCATGAACCAACCCAGGACAAGTTAGACATGGACTGTGACCCCCGTACACTGTATCTGCGTTGTTGTCTGGTACATCTCTGTCTGGGTTGTGATAGCTTGGTACACCCGCACTTGGGTCATGGTAACCCAGTACATCTGTATCTGGGTGGCGATAACTCGGTACATCTGGATCTGGGCTGTCATACCCTGGTCCATCTGTACTTGGGTCGGGGCCAACGGCGGGGTGATACCAAACTTTGGGAATCAGCAAGTTCTGGGCCTGCACAACTGGCAGAAAACACCAGAATGTCTGGACACCTGAGGTGGGCCAGGGTGGGAAATACCTGGTGAGAGTCGATCACCTGGGACCCCATAACCAGGGATGCTCAAGTGGGACCCTGTGAGCTCTCCTGTATCTTCATCCACCCCTCTGCTGAGCTGTGTGTCTGGACACTCACTTCTGGACACGAGGGTGGGGGTTGGATCTCCCTCTGGCTTCAGGGCACCCTGTCTGTCAGTCTGTGGTTCTGTCTGTGCATATACACATCTACAGGTACGTTAAGGACACCTGGCTCTAAGTCAGTGTCAATCTTGTCATCGTTGAACCTGTAACCAAGTCCCTATTTTGTTTATAACATTTTCTACTGAATCACCCTGTTAAATATAAATTGGTCAGTGATTAAGTGCCGCTAAGAGTCAATCCTTTGATCTATGCCTCACCATCAATAAATCTTACACTGCTGCTAATCACAACCACGTTGTTAATTTCTCCTGCAACACGCGTATAGATTGACTATAATAGAAGGGAACTTTCGTACGGGTGGAAACATACACAGGAATGTTTGGCGCCTCCTACAAGAGGACAGCTATCAAAAGGTTTTTAACAACCTCTTTACGTATTTCCACTACCACCATCAGATAATCTGTAGGCAACACTCTATTTTTCTTAACTTGCTCTTCAATAGTTTTTCCTTTCCTTTTCTTTCTTCTCCATGGAATTAGCCTGAATTCCGTCTACACAAGTAACAAGTAGGTATCTGCTCTACACCTTCGTATTAGTCACCCTAGTCCCTGTCCATTTAATAAAAACATATTTCTCTAAGCCCTTCTCTCTTCTTCTCCTCACAAAATTCCTACAAAACCATTTTCTACAATACACTGAAAAATTCCTCCCCAAGTCCCAGCACAGCAGCACCACTACAACTTGCAGAGATGAGTGAAAACTTCTCAAAGAAACCAGCTGCTGCTTCTTTTGCCTGAATTCCACAATATTCAAGGCCTCCGAATTTCCACTCTCTCCTCAAAAGAGCCACTACGAGGAAGATGAGGGTCCCTGTCCCTCCAAGCCCTTTAGTGTGCTGGGTCTGCAACTCTGACCTATGCAGATGGACAGCATGAGAAGGTGCCATGGTCCAGCCCCTCATGCATACCCACCACGCTGCCTCTCCACAGCAGCCTGACGATGGGGCACTACGTTTTACTGCGGGTTGTTCTGGTTTTCCTCTCCTGAGGACTGTGCGCTGTGGCCAGCTGTGCCCAGCTATTACCCAGCTGCATTTGCTGCAGCCCAACAGCCAAACTGCAGAAGGGGTGAAGCAAGATGCAGATGCATGTCAGGCGTGGAGGTAAATATTAACAGGCTGCCTGGCAACAGGTGTAACAACTGCCTGACGCAGAGCAGCGGCAGCGGCTGGGCAGGCACACCCTGCTGGCACCCGAGGGTGGTGAACCCCTGCCAGAGCCTGGCCAAACACCCCCTCATAAAATGGTGATGCTGACAAAGAGAAAAGTAGTAGCCTGGGGCTCGGCAGAGAGAGCCAGGCAGGTGTTCCCGCAGAGAGAGCGAAGTTTTTGTTGTGTTGTTAGGGATGCCCAGGAGGGCAGAGCCAACGGCAGATTGAAAAATGAGCATCACGATTGCCAATGCCCGTTTCTCCTGCGGCTGCACCCCATGGGTGTTGCCCAGACAGAGATACACATGTTGGAGGATGCCCTGGTCCTGATCACTGGGGAAGGTCCCCTGCCAGCGAGGGGGCAGCCGGTGGTCCCAGTCTGGGGGCCAGCTGCTGCATGGCTCTTCAGAAGGCAACTCTGCGAGTGCAGTGAAGAGGCAAACCCCAGAACAAAGCATCCAGGACCACATGGAGTTCACCGGCAGGAGAATGTGGAGATGGTCCTTGCAGAGGAACCCACCGACAGCACCAGACCCCCATGACCACACAGAAGGGGCTCAAAAGATAGAGAAGATGTTACAGGTTAACGCTGACTAAGCAAAGACTGGAACCTGTTAATTACCCCACCCTGCTAGCAGAGCTGCCAGCTGACAGGCAGAGTGATGGCTGTCGGGTGACAGTCTGACAGGCAGGACAGGTACGGACAGATGGACGAGCCCAGGAACTGACCAACAGACCTCAGATGCTCTTGGCTGTGAGTTAGAGGATGACTTTCCAGAAAGGGCTGATGAAGAGACTGTCAAATTACCAGGACAGCCTTCATGGTACTCTTGAAAGAGAACAGTAACAAAAGCCAGAAAATGGGTTAGTAAAACAAAGCAGAGCAAAAACCCTACCAAAAATCGGTTGTCTAGTCTCACTGGGTGTACCTCGGAAATTTCGAAGTAAAAGAGAAAGTGCCACAGGAGAAGAAAAAGGCAGTAATGGCAACAAACACCAAAATAAAATAATTTTAACTGTTCAGATCATTGGACACAAAAGCCCTTTGCAAAAAGAAAAGAGCAGGTGAAGAAATCCACACGAGCTCTTGGTTATGGAAAGCTGAAAATCAGGCAGGCAGCAATACTGACAAAAAATATGTACAGTTACAGTGCCACAGGCACTTGCCAAAAACAAACAGGGAAAGCGGAGATTGAGATAAAAACCTGTTACCATGACGACATAAATATAAATGTAAAATCTTTTTGGCTGGAGCCAAAGGTCAAGCGCTAGGACAGCTTTGACCATTAAAGATGAATAACAAAAGATCTGAGGGCAGGTTTAGGGAAAAAAAAATGCGGAAAAAGTCTGTATGAGGGACTTAGCGAGAGGAAAAGCAAGTTGGCACCTGATGACTTGTCCTGTGGTCAGAGAGCCAAGAAAACGGGAAAAGAAGAGGAAACTGGCCTGTTCTGTAAGAAAGAATCTCTCAAGTGAGAGCTCAAAGGTCTTCCTGGGAGAAGAGCTGCTCTGCAGCAGAGGCTACCCAGACGCAGCAGGCACCTCCAGCCCCAGCAGCCTTTGGGCCAGCTCCTGTGAGCATCTTCTGAGTGATTCATCTGTGTCCAGGCCTGGGACAGAGGATGAAGATGGAAGAGACCGTCAACTTGATTATCTCAGCACCTCTAACTCACAGGGTTACTTCAGCTCAGCTGCGGAGCGCAGGGCAAAACCTAGTCTGTCTGAGTACAGGTGCTTCTTCACAGGGATGGTTCTGTCACAGAGCTTTAATTAACAGCGCCTGCAGGATGCGGGCAGCAAACACTCGTTAGAGAACTGTGGTGAAAAATAATGGGTTGTTTCACTTCAGTGTAAAATACCAGCACATCTCTCTGTGTGTACATGTACAAATAAATATATGAAAATATAAACATATATATTTAAAGCTATGTGGCAGCTAACGTATGCAGTGATTTAAAACTGGAAAAAATTGTAGCGTTGATAATACCTTTTTATATAAGTTTTATTATTGCAGTGTCTATAAAAGCTGAATTAAAAATTACAAATGCCAGTGCTGCTGTGTCATTTTCTATCCCAAGTAACTCTGGAAATATCCTACTATTTCGTAATTTCTGTTCTTACACATAGTTCTGCAATTAAGTTGTTAAGAAAAACAGCACCTTTTTAACAAAAAGATGAAGAAAACCCCACACAACCAAGAGAATCATGTTTTTTTCTAGATTTCAGGCTCTCAGTTAATTTTGTGGAGGTTTAATATTAAAAGCTTAATGAAGTGGAATAGCAGGATGTAGGTTTCCAGTCCATACCTGTGTATTATCCAGACATTCCTGCTGTACACACCGCTATGCTGCCCTGCTGCAAAGCCTCTCTCTGTAATCAGCAATTCCTGAACAGTGTACACTGCTGTCATCTCTAACAACTGATGTCCCACATGACTTCCTGTGTCTCTCTTTCTTCCAAAGCCTGTTACCAACTGCTGAAATTCACACACACCACAGGTTATAAACAAAGCCTACTGCCCATGCTGGCCTCTGACAAGGGTTGGGGGAAAAAATCCTTTTTCTGTAGCTAAAATCTGATTTAATCTAAAATTCTTTGCTGATGTTGTCTCCATAATGCCACTGAGCTCGTTGCAGCCCTGACTCAGCAAAGCCCCCTGACCTCGCACTGGTCGCCATAAAGCAAAGCAAAGCAAACCAAACAGGATTTTATCTGTAAGCGTGGAGATTCATGTGAATTTGTTGAATTCATGCTTCTGAGGTTCAATTTGTCAATACAGAATATTTTAAACACCCATCCTAAAAAAAACAAAAACAACCAAAAAAACCATTATCTCTAGGGATGCTTCCTGTGCTTTTAACACTCAGAAAACCAGGTGGTGAAATATCATCTAAGAACTGTGACTATTATTATGATGTGAATCTCCACAGCTGGACACAGATAACAAGAACAGTTACTGAAGAGATGAACCACCTCCCCCTCAGAGCTAACAAAAGAAGATTTGCTCTGTTCAAATTGGAGCAAGTGTGAAGAACGAACTGAAGTAGAGCTGAAGTACATCCATGGGCAGCGGACAAGCAAACCTCCACTGATTAAGTCTGCTCAGCGTCAAAACGAACCTGCTCTGAGACTCTGGGTACAGACACGCCTGGGGAAGGGCTGATGCACGAGGAGGTGAGTGGGCTCAGGACCACGCACACAACTCACCCACCAGAAGAGACCCATCAGGACCTTTCTGTCTGAAGTACAACCTCAGGAGTGTCCCAGGGCTGGATTTGCCATCTGAGAACCTTCAAACTCTCCTGAACAATAGTAAAACTGGTAACAAATAGTAGGATTATGTTGGTGCTTCTTTTCCAGATCAGGAAGTCAAAACCCAAAGACACTGGTATCACAGGAGCACCCCTCCCTGCAAAACTCAAGCCCAAAGACAATCTGGGTTACTACTGTGGAAGATATTAACCCTGAAATTTTATCATTCTGCAATTTTCTCACCACACGGAACGAGTCCTTTCAAGTATTAATATATACCCAGGAGCAAGATCCACCATCATTTAGCGATACTAAAAGAGCACACAGGAAATAAACCCGACCTCTCATGACACAACAACATGACATATTTTTTAAAGAGGATGGTTTGAACTAAGAAACTGAAAAGCTGATTAGCTCAGAAACCATTTCTACAGCCTCAGGTGCTGCTAAAATTATTGACAATTGCAGAGTATTAAGCCAGACACGGACTCATATTTTCTGGCTTTTTCTACTTTGATTACTAAAGTACCATTTCTGCCATTTTGGCTCAGAAACTCAGCAATATTTAATCACTGGATTTTAAGCATCAGCTCAAGCTGACTCCCCATACCACTCAAATTAAAGGTGACAGGTTTACAGGCAGCATTTTTTGAGAGAACTGACTTGCATCTGAATTTGATCACACTAAATCAAGTGTTATTAAGCATAATCTGTAAGACCAGTATTGTATTTACCATGGTGAAGAACAAGGTTTCACATCCCCTCTAAACCAACCAATCTGCCTAGCCACCTCTAGCTGAGAGGTCTGTTAAAGGATTTCTGGATTTCAGCAACCTACATCAAGTCCAAAGCTCAATACTGGTTATGTTTGTTTTTCTTTATTTTAGAAACTGCTAAGTCACTGGTAAAACTCTGAAATAATTTTGTGCTTGAACAAAAAACAACCAAGGGTGGTGAATGACAATTGACTTTAAATAATTTTTGTACCATTTGACTCTTTTCTGCAACTTCCAGCACCTCAGTTTATGCTTAGTTATATGCAGGAAGTTGGAGATATGCAGAAAAATTCAGCATTGTCCCACTGCTGATGGTAAGAAGCACCAAGTGTTCATTTATTGCTGCCTCCTGCAGGGTTTTTTTGTTTCGTTGTTTGAGGAGTTTGCTGGTTGGCCCCAGGTCACACAGAGCACCTAAACACAAAGAAGCTTTACACACACACGGTTGAGTTTGTGGCCAGAAGAAATTAATTAGACCTAAGCATGTATGATGGCAACTGCTCTACAACCTTCACTTCACAAGGGCAGTGTCTACATCATGTCTGTTCACGATTACTGCAAGTGATGTGGAAAGAAAGGCAGTATATGCCACACAGCGTGGCAGAGCTGATCTGCTGCGTGTTTGCGAACAGACCACCACCTCAACACCCCAGGCTAAACACTTCTTCCTTCTTCTAAACGTGGTCAAACCCAAAGACAGCAAGAAAGCTCTGGGTTTGTACCCAGGTACCCCTCTCCATCACCAAACAGGCTTTGTTTCACTGGAAAAGTTTTTCGACTCACAGTGTCAGGCAAGTCAAAGCATTTTATCTTCAAACTCACTTTTCACTGTCACAGAGGTTAATTTTATTGCCATTTTGATGAAGAGTAATCTCAGAACGGGTTACCTCACCTGAAATTTCCCTCAGCTGTGCACTGATAAATACTTTAGAGCACCAGGTAAGCCCTCCCTAGCACAGAGAAAAGAGTTCTGACATCAACTATTCCTTTTAAACTCCCCATACTTATTCCTTTTTAAAATGTGCTCTTCTATTACCACTATTTAGAAACTTCCTGTTTCCATCACAATAGATTCCACATGCTGGCACACACTCAAATTCCATTTTCATTCAGTCATGTTCAATGTTAGCAGCAGTGTGCCCGTACTGTCACCACTCTTCTCGGGTTCCCACTCTGCACAACAGAGCGTTCCAGGAATGCACCGGTCACTGCAGCACAGCCCTCCTTTCTTTGTAGAAAGCTCAAAAATCCTCTTTTCAGTCCTGTGCCCTGTGGAAGGTCAGCATTTAGCTGTAACTCCTCCAGCCATTTCCATTCCTGAGTGTTGTCCCCAACACCAGAATGTTCCAGCAGTGAAGGGCGAGCTGATAAGAGAACACCAGGAAAACACGTGATGGGCTGCCAGCCACAGGCCACACGTCGCTGCTGAGCTCAGCCGGGATTTGGACCTCTCGGGCTGCGATATCGCCCAGGGACAGTGAGCACAGCCGGAGCAGAGACAGGGACTTACAAACAGAACCAGTGTTCTTCAACAAGGGGGTTAGAAATGTTGTGTAAAACAGGACTGAGGATGGGAGATCTCAAGGTTAGGAACTTGGTTATTTTATTACCATAATCAAACCAGGCAATGCTGGAAATGGCAGTCACAGAAGCTACGGAGCGAGACTCTGAGCTGAAATGCATTTTTCACCCCCAGGATGCAGAAACAAAATATTATTCACAAAGCCATGTGACCTGATGCATACGTTGTCATTATGGAGCTGGCTATCAAAATGAACAGAAAATAAGATGGGAGGATAAACAAAAATCACCAACTCAAGGAATTTTAATAGAATTTTGGATTTAAAATATAATCTAAGCATAACACTGCATAACCTTCAGGTGTGTTCTTGGGTTTGTTCTTCGATCATTTTAGAAAAGCTCAACATCTTCTTACTATCCCCACTTAAAAAGAGCTGGATCAGGAATTTCTTGCTGCAGCACTGTCTCAACTCAGCATCTCTCAACACTGCTTCAGAGGGACCCTCCACGTGCTCTGGAGGAATAAGCACATCATTGTTCAATTAAAAAACAAAAAGTCTCCACCTTTGTGAGGCCTTGTTCTGCCTCACGGTGGCTTCCTTCCTGGGGATCAAAACTGTGTTTTCTAGTCGGTTCAAGCACTTCTACTCATCAAGGTACAGAGCAGGCACAGAGCTGACTTCTTCCAGAACCAGAGAGGCTTCTGAGCCCTAAAGACCTCCTGGGGAGCTTACAAGTCCATCAATCTCTCTGCATCCCTGTGAGGTTCTTCCTTCGGCAGAAGAGACCCTGGACAAAGTCCCAAGCTTTGGTGAGTGCAGGTTTTGCTCCCTCAGGAAAACAAAGGGCAGAAACAACGCGAACGAACATGCTGGAGACCAACTCACTAGAAAAGCAGTTCCTCAATTTCTGGAGACAGAGGTTTCTCCTCTACCCCCATTCCCAGTCCTCCATGAGCCTCCACCTCCCTGCCTAGATTTCAAACCAGGGGTGTCTGCTTGAGGTGCAAAGCTCCAGGACTACAGCTGTGAGAAACAACGGCTGAGGAACTTGTCCTTGAAACTCCAAGATCGGGAACAGCGTTTTCTGCCAGCTCTGCAAACCCCACATATCTAATCACTCCCATTACAAAAAAAATAATAATAAAAAAAAAAAAATCACCATTTTATACAAGAGCTGGACAATAACAAATATGTTTGTCTAGAAAATAAAATGTCTTACACAGAAAAAATTATTATCCAGTATGTCAATTTAAAAGGACACTGCACTGAGAAAACTAGTTGCCAAAAAAAGTTAACAGACCAAGAACTCAGCAGGGTGTGCTGCAACGTTCGGGGACTTTGTATTATTGAAGACACTATTTTCACTTTCTTCAAAGAAGAAAAGAGAAAGTAAATATAGTAGTAACAATAATCAAATAGTGGCATAACCTAAGCAACACTTACCTAATTTCTACTCCTACAGAAAGAACAATAATACACCATTTATTGAAAAGTATTATTTTTTCCCATATGATATTTTAGCATCTTTTAAGTGTAACAACTCTTGTTGTCAACATGTTATTGATCCCTACGCACAGTTCAACCAAGAAGCTGCTCTTACAGATCCCCACACCCTGACAACACAGTACTCTGTAGGTGCCACAGGCACGCTAAGCTCTGCATTTCTACACCAAAAAAATTGTGTGGGTTTTTGAAGTGAGCACAGCATGGGCTGTGAGCAATGAGACAACAAACAAAAAAATTAAATGAATACAGAACAACGTAGGCACTAATTTAAAAGTCTGCTCTTCCTCATCCCTCTCCTCTTTAAGGCTGCCTGTGCCTTGTAAAACACTTGTTGTGTGAGGTGTAAAACATGCAGTCTCACACAGCATCTACAAAGACGGTTTTGAAGAGGTTGAAGGATTTTTAAAAGCCAGTTCACTTTGCTCGGTGCTGCAGTGCTTCAGGACTGCTGGTGACAGGATCGTGGCGGAAGCCCTGGAAGTCGGCAGCTTGTTATTTCAGCCCACAAAATTCTCGGAAGAGTAAAAAAAAACCAGAACTGAAATTCAGATGACCATAAATCACCCTAAAGCAGCGGCAGCAGCTAACTTACGTGGTACCCGTGTGCCTCCCGTTCCCGGCAGGAAGGCCAGGACATGGCTGTTCTTGCCCCAGCGCCGGAGCAGGCTGTGGTTTCGTTTTTCAGGAGGTGCTGGCCAGACCCTGGTAGAGCCGGTGTGCTGAGCCATGCTCCCCACCCTGCGGGCACGGCCGCCCCACCTTCGGCACAGCCCGCCCAGGGAGGCAACCCAAACCGGCTGGTCTGGGCACTGGCAACGCGCTGGTGCGGAGGTGTGCACGGGAGCTCTGCCCGCGTTGGCGCAAAGCGACGGTGAGCACACCCATCTCACACTTCTGAGGTCACTTCTAGACGTGGCTTGACCAGGTTCCCCCACCAGATGTGGCTGTCACCAAGCCGACGGCACAGAGGGTCACGTGTCAAAAGCAGGGACGAAGCGCCTACCAGGACGGGCCAGCTCGGGGATGGAGCTACTCTTAGCTTTTCCAGTATTTGTCTTCCACCTTTTGAGACAGCCGCACTGGTGCTGAGGGAGGAACCCACCCACTTCCCCTCAACAGACTGACAGTGCCACTGGGTGTTTCTGGGACACCCTTAGCCTGATTATCCAGAGCCCCTGAGTACATAAATGTCATCAATCAAAAGAGACTGGCGTGGCTGGAAACTTGACCACTGAAACTTGACAGATTGGGACTATTATGAACCACAACAAACCCATGGAATTTATATTAATTTAGGAGTTAAAAGGTGCTTCTTGACATACCAACAGTGAGCTGCTCTTGAATTTAATTTTTTTTTTTGTTACAGAATCAAATTCTCAATACCTGTAGTAGAGGAAGGTTTGCTTGTTTGGTTTTTTTTTAAAGAAAAATCCCCTACGCCACTGACAAACTTTTCAACCATTTTTTCATAACAGCCTCTATGCTGCCCTTTATCTCAAGGGAAAAAGAAACAGAAGTCACCCCAGAAGCAGAGCAGAAAGGGGAAAAGGCCTGAAGATATGACACAGACTGCTGAGAAAAACATCTCATTTCTGAATGAAGTTCGTATTTATTTATTGTGAAACAATTGCATTATTTTGACCATTGCAGAGCTTTACAAGCTGCAACTATTGCAGTGGTGTCCGGACTGGAGGCTTCTCTGACAGCCCTTCTTTTGAAGATGACCTCAGGTGATGGATGCCACATCCCATAACATTAACTCAAAGCCAGCTCTTCCACGCAGGAGGCAGCTTCTGTGCTCCTACAGCTTCCAGTTTTTAATGTCTTGGTCTATTTTTAGCCTCTGCTATGAAGAAAATCAGCACTGTTCTCTACATGGACACTGCTCTTGTGACGTTCCCGTGCTGGCAACAGCTCTGAGGGCAACTTGCAGGAACAGGCTCATGACCTGCCACAGTCGTGCTGCAAAATACCTATAAACAGAGGATCCATGTGCCATGACACAAACCTACTCCAAGTAGAATATGAAAACAAAGTTCTCTGATAGCCCACTTTAGTATTTTTCTGAATAACCTCAAAATTTAGAGGCAGCCTTTCCAACCTCCACAATCTGTCTGGTAACATAAAGATTCACTGACAGTTAAGTAAAGAATGTAGCAGAAAGAAAAGGTCCCAGCAGGAATCACTTTTGATGGTAATCGAGGTAAACTCGTGACCGAATTTCCTGTATGCTGCAGAAATAGTAGGGACTTCACTCAAAGATATTCAGTAATTGCTCTTTCTTATCTTGGTTTTTTGCTTGTTGCACAAGAAAGCAGACTGAATGTCCCTTTAAAAGAGTTAATTTGGGTGCCAGTTGAAAATAACTAACCTTAAATTTCTTAAATCACTAAGATCAAGAAGCTTCCTCTGAAAATATTCAAGATCATTCGAGTCTGAAATAATTCTCACTGAATCTCCACTATTGTTGAATTCTTCTAGCACTCCTTCAATAAACTGTCCACGAAAGTAGTACAAAGATCGTCACTTCACTAAGCTACAGCAGCCAGCCACAAGAAGAAAGTAATTACTCATTAAGAGCAATGCCAACAATCTGCTACACAAAAAGCAGCAAAACCTCATTTGATATCAACAGAATTACCATGTAAGAACACAAAGATGCAGGAAAAATGCTGGATCCCGCTCTGCTCCAATGCCTGTGCCTTCCATTAATAGCAGGGATTGAACAGCGAGCTAGAAATTGGCTTTCCTGTTGGCTGCAGAACTGGCAAAAACACTTTAAAAGGCTGCAGAAGAAAACACTGTGGTGCTGGCAGGGCACCTCCCAGGAGGAAGGAGGTTAGTCCAGCTCTTCCTGTTCACTGCTGCCTGCTGGTAACGATAGCAGTGACCTCCTGATTTGTGCACTTGGTTTATGTACACATGGAAGAGGCTGCTCATGAGCAGCCAGTAAATATTCCCCATGGCCATCACCTCACCCGAATCTCACTTTTCACTGCACTTATCCACCAAAGCATTGCTTACTGAAAACACCCTGGTACAAAATAACAGACAAGTTCACGTCAAGAAGGAAAGAAGGGCTTGTGATAGAAATAAAGAAGTCAGAACATCATGTTTAACATGTTTTAGTTAAGTATCTTTAAATTCAACACGGGGATAAAATCAAGACACAAAAAACGGCAGTTCAGATACACAGTGCAACAGAAGTGAAGCCAGACAGGTACGTGCCTGCTCTCAGGAGCAGTCCACACGGCCAGATGCCACCACAGGAAGATTAAACCACCCACGTTATTAGCCAGGCACTACGCAATGACGAGCGTTCATTGCACACAAGTTCCTGTGTCTAAAACTCAGAAATACAGGCGACCCAAGCACCACACAAGCCATCAGTTATTTATAGTTAGTAACTGATGGAAAAATTCCTTAGGCCATAATATAGAGGCATCAAAAATCCCTCTGGCCATTCACTTCAGAGCAAGTAATTTCACCATCGGGTAAAAGCAGGCAAAATATTGAACAGCTCCAGCTGGGGCAGCTTAACTGTCCCACCTCACCTGCCTCCTCAAAGGAGTTAGGAGTTTATCTGGTGTAAGGTACATTAACGGAAAGTAGTATTGACAAACAAAATGATTGGGGAATCGAAAGATGTTTTTCATGCAGGTCATGTTAAAGCTACTGCAAGGAAAACATTAAAGGAAGAAGAAGTGGTCTGAAAACTGGTGGAATACTTTTGATTGCATTAGGAAAGCTGATGTATTTCTGCAGCAGCAGAGGAAAGGCTGCCTTGCCTTTTCAATAAATACTTCTCTTCCTGTAAAATTCCTGAAAAAAAAAAAAAAATCCCTGAAAAATTTTTCTTTTGAATAGGTATTTTTAGAGACAAACAGAAGAAGGGCAGGGGATACAGCTACCCAAATGGCTTTAAAAAAAGCGTGGGTGGCACAAACTCAGTAACAGAACAGTAAATCTTGGAGCCTTGCTCTATTTTAGATTACAGGATCACATACAAGATATAATTAACAGAATGTTCAGCTTAATTGAAGAAAGGCAGCCATGGCTGAGTGGGAACTAGAAAGGTTAATCTTAAAATAGCCATTGGTTAAGAGTCAATGTCAGGTTAACAGTGTATTTTCATAGTATGTAGTCTTTACCAATAAATACTCTGGAATGGGACAGAAACTGGAGGAGCACCAAGTCCTGTATAAAATACATGGCCTAAGTTGTCATAACTGAATGTAAAGCAATTCCTGGCAAACACATCATGTCACATTTTTCCCACAACACCCCATTCCAGTTCTTTTGCTTAATGGCTCCACGGGAAATTGTACCTTGCACACTAAATGTGAAACATACGCTTAGAACAGAAAGAACACATACAGAAAAGAAGAGTTAAAGATGTGTGAGTCATCCAAATCAGATGTGAGCTTCCGCGGGACTATGCAGCAGGAAGGTTACGCTCAAGATGGTCCCACCCTGCACTGCTGTTGTCAGAACTACCTATGGACCACCACACCCAGCTGAACTAGCTGAGAAAGGTCCTGGGAAACTGCAAGAAACACAAAGACGAGCAACAAAAACGTTGGTCTGTCTTCAGTGATGATAGACAAAAGCACTGAAAGAAAGGGACAACAGGCTTTATATCCTTGTGTCCTCCTCCATTGGGTAGAATGGAAAAACAATGACTTACATAGCACAGAGGTACCTTTAGGAGCATTGTTTTACAAAACCACTGATTAAGAAAATAAAACATCTCATTCCAAGGCAGAAATACTCCTGCTGACAGGCTCTTTCACACTATGGGGTACCTCCAGATACTGAATACTGTGGTGGGTTCAACTGACTCCTCACCATACTTCGGTTCAGTGACTAAGGAGCAACCATCCCCACGCCCTGGGTGTGACCTGGCGCACTGGAAAGCCTCTGCCTCATGTACAAGGGAGTGAAGGTGTCTTGAGATGTATTTCAAAAAGTGGTTTGGAAACCCAAAAGTGTGAGATAACTGAAGTACAGAACAAGAAACCAGAGCTCAAGTGAAGATGTCCATCTTGTCTACGCTATTGACTAGCAGCCAATCACTTCTCTCTGCAGATACTGCCATCAGGACAGGCACAGCGTGAGACCTCCCTGCATGGCAGCTGGACTGCAGCCCGAGGATTCTCCCCACGAGCTGGGACGTCTCTGAAGGTCTGGAATCCCTTACCTGAGACTAACAGATGCTTCTTATCCAAGGCAGAGCGTCCCTGCTGCGATGGATCTGTTGTTCAAGTCTGAGAACAAGGCTGGACCCAGCCACACCGAGGCTCCATCAGGAGTTTAGAAAGCCAGGGTGTCCACTCCAAATCCCATGACTCACCAGGAGGGTCCTCCTTACTGTTCATGTCTCTGGTCTCTGTGTGAATCACCCTAACTCAATTCTAACTCCATTTTCCTGGAGTAATGCGGTAATTTAATAAAGTGAACCTTGCCATCAAATTTACTGAATGTTGTCAAATCACTGTTAAAACCTCTGCTAAATTCCATCAAATTTATTGAATTCTATCAAATTATTACACTAAGCTGCTCCAGGGACTATAGAAGCAAAGACAGGTATTGGCGCTTCCACCTTGTCAGGTAAACAGAATCCAAACCAAAAGAACAGTACCCAAGGGTGTAAATAGAACCACTGCCTCCTAAGTCAAATGAGATCTGCCTCTGGTATCACTGCGATTTTTTAGAATAACTGGGAGACCAACAAAAAAAAAAGCAAAAGGGGAGAATGTTACTAAGTCTGTTTCCTCAAGAAGTCAATGCTGGCTTTCTATTGACTTTCATTTCAGTTCACTACAATTTCTAGCAAGCTACTGAATGTCAAGTGTTGCTGAACGCTGGCAAACGAATGGATTTCTATCCCATTGCAGGTATGATGTCATACCCTTGCCACTTTTAGAGACTGTTTCCTTAAGGATGCATTGTGTTACCTTAACAGCAGGTGCTCCACTGGTCTGCGATTTGGGGGGTTGGCTGACGTTAGCACTTGCTGATTTCTTCTACAAAATAAAAGAAAGACACAACAAATGTCAGAAATGTTGATGAAGCAGAAGAAAAGCCAAGTAAAACTGTCAACAATCAAACAAAGAAGTATATAAAAAAGGTACACGATAAAAATGGCCATTAAAACATTAAAAATAAATTCTCCTATGTATCTTTAATTTGCACAGTCTCATTTCAGACAGTTTTGCCCAGCCCAGAACAGGCTGAGTTCTCTTGTGCTGTTTTAAGGACAATATATAAATCTGTGTTACTTCTGTGGCAGAGTGACTCTGTTTTAATTAACAGTTAAAGCAACACCAAACATACATACTTTAATGAAAAGAACCAATCAAAATAAGACAGGCAAGCTATTGCTGTACAGACATAACTCGAATGACAACGCAGGAGGCAACTTTACACCTCAGGCAGGGAGGTAAGGATACAAGTTCAGGGCAAAATGATGGGTTTTCTGGTTAATAAATACTCTTGCCACTGAAACAAAACCATGACATCCCCTTTGAACCTTCAGTTTTTGACCAATTCAATGCCATTACCATCAAGTACCACCAAGTACCGCTGCAAAAACTCACTGACTGCTGAAATCACATCTAGTGAAGACCAGGAAAATGAGCCATCCTTAACAAACACAACAAAAAGCATCAGATTTCTGGAGGCAGCAGATGGGTGAGACCTGTTCATTTTTTCCGGTGAGTGGAAGCTCAAGACTCACAGTGAATCTGCAGCCTTCACACCATAAAGCTGCACATTTGGTCAGAGCCTGGGGCAGTGGGCCACCCTCTGTGGCCATTTACTTAAGATAAACCTCACAAAAACGTGGCCCAAGGTGCAGGCTGACACAAATTGTGACACTTACACCAAGGACTTCACACTGGAAATCATCGCACCGGATGGTTTTGCGTGCTGCAAAAACCAAGAGTAACAGGGATTTTTCCTGTTATAGGGCTGTTAGGAGTGTGGCAGATGCTCCAGCCCAGGACCCTCCTACATGGCTGCAGATGTCCAGCACTGCCCAATACAGACCAGTAGCAACCAGTACAGGCCTGTTTATCTGCTGGAGCCCAGCCCAGGGACCCAGGGTCTCTGCCCAGGTTGAGGGACATGCTTGAAAGTTCAACCAGCAGCTAAGCACCCGCATCCCATGGGCTTGTGGGTCCCCCCAACACCAGGACAGACCCTGCACCTGCCTGACAGCCCTGCCCAGAGCTGGGGCCTCCTACTCACCCACTGGTCCAGCTTCAAGTTTGCTGGTGAATACACTCGCACGCTGGGTTCAGGGAGGACACAGACACTCATTCCCTCAGCAGCCAGCACCAGGCACAGGGCTTTGACTCCTGCACATTGACCCATTGGTTGGCACCGTCCCACTGACCCCCTCCAACACCCTGAGCTCTCGGGCTGCCAGCCTCATCCACTGCAAAGTCCCAGTTTCCCAAGAGCCCATCCTCTACTGCGACAGATCATATTTCCTTTGGGTTGTTGCCTCCGCTCAGGTTTTACATCGACACATCTGTCTCCCTCCCTCTCCTTATCCTCCCAGCTGAGGAGATAACATCCTCAGGCTCCACACATCCAGCCAGTGGCACTGATCAGGTCTGTTCTCACTGTATGTTAGTCAGGTTTCTCTCAGCATTTTCTTTATTTTTTTCGAGACAGTACCAAGACGCAGAACTCTCCAGCTTCTGTCTCTGATGTAGTGCATTAACCACCCAGCAATAAGCATCATCCACAAACATTTCAACTTTTAAATAAGTTATTAAGCTGTTGAAGGAAGACAAAATTTTAAGTGTTAACTTTCCATTCCGAAAAAGAAAAGAAATAAACAGAAAAGAGCAGACCTCTGAAGAGCAATCAATACTCTGGGTACACTTTTAGCATCACAGCTCTCAGTTTCCACCCCAAGCTCAGCTGAAATCACAGCCTTTGGTCCAGGACCTCATGGTCGATGGTGTTCAGGACTCTCCTCTGGTACCTAAGACAATGTCTAACCTAACTGTGATGCTCTGAAAATCCATACATCTGCAGGCTTTATCAAGTACTGTTTTGCAGAAGGGTTTTTTATGACACCTACCAACATACTCTAAAATTTCAGGTACATGCCTAGCCTTTTTGCCTGCCCCCCAACCCCAGTCTGAACTAGAAAAAAACTAGTAAGTGAAATAAATCCTTGTTCTGAGCATGAACTTATGTTAAATCAAATAAAAAATAAAAAAATATTATTAATGCAAACATATCTGTTTCACGGTAAGTGGAACAGCAATAAAGATACAGGCAAGGGAGCGAGAAGAAAAAGCAGCAAATAAATTCTCCTCTGGAGCAGAGACAGAGTCCCTGGAGATGAGCTATATGCACAGTTAAGCCACCACACCACATCAGTATTCCTGATTGAATACTGACCATGACAGGCTGAGAAATATGTTCTAGATCCCAGGGTCATCCTTCAACAGCAGCTTTTTTGGTATCTACCCCTTAATACATTTGTAAAAGCAGAAAAATGGGCCACATCATGCTACCACCTTCATCGTTCTTTTACACTTATTAAAATATCAATGTTTTGTGCTTCCCAGCATCCTCCCCACAACGCTCCCTCCAGGCTAACTAGCTCTGACACCCTTTATTAACAAATCCATCACAGCTGTTCCCATCTTCTCCCCCTCCCAGAAGGGGAAGAGTATTTTTTTCTGTGACAGTCTCAGACACCATCAGCTGAAGAATCACCTTGCAGCCATACTCACACCTCACTTCCCAACCTGATAACAAGAGAGCTAAAGAATTATTGAAGCACAGGTTCTGTATGAAATTATTTAGAAGAATAAGGAGGCTGTGTAGAACTGTGTGTGAAAGAATAAATGCCGTGGCATACACGGTCTGATAACCTACTCTTCACTGTTAGCAGTGGCTTCAAAACAAAAAGCCACAACACTGTTGAAGTGTGGAATATTAATTCCCCAGGTTTATTAAAGGGGAGACAAAATATACATCCCTGTGATAGGTAGATTTTCTGAGGGAAGACAGGCATTAAGACTGGTGTCTAGAACTATGGATTAACTGTTCATTTTGGACTGTAACATTCAGGTGTTCATTACAGCAATGAGAATGCATACAGTACAGTTGTTTTAAGGAAAAAAAAAAATCACAAGGACAGAACGTGCAATCTCTGTCCTAGACATGCTTTTGACAACCGTAAGCAGCATTTCAACCTCCACCTTTCCATCTTTCACTCAAGAATCTATTTCCTCCTATGGTGGGAAGAGACTCTCATATCATAGCAGCTTCCAACACACACCAAAAGTTAATTGAAATAATGCTGTTTTTCAAGTACTTGTGGCATCTTAGCCAAAAAAGAGCCAAACCAGAAAAGGAAGACAGGCAAACAAGCCAGAGCTGCTCAGAACACCTCCACTGAGGATGAACTGGGGCTACCAGGTGCCCCCAGTATGTCAGGGCAAGGAGGACAGGCATCTCTGCAGTTCCATCATTTGGTGTTGGGGTTAAAAAAAACCACCCAACCGAACAATGCAGTTTCAAACAAATAATCTGGGACCAAAGCAGGAAGAAGCCTCACATATGTTCCAGTCGAAGTTACTTACACACCTCCACAACACAGATCAGTAGCATGCGCCCCAATGGGTTTTTACCAATTCTATGTCTTCACTCAGCACCGTGCTCCTGGACTGTGAGTAACTGTGAGTAACTGTGAGTAACTTGGAGTAACTTTTTCTGGATAAGGAATCCTGCATCAGGATTAAAAGCTGTCAGAGCAATCCTGATGTCAGAGCAAAGAATGAATTCTAAAAGGATAGTAATGCTTCAGCAGCAATTATCACTGTCATCCCTTCAAAAGAAAGGATGTATTTCCTGTAAGTAAAGAACAACGAGCTGAGCAAGCAGCACCTATTTTGTCTACACTGCTGTACAGCACAACTCGAAACGGCAGGACTCATTAGGGAGGGTCTTGTTTCATACCGTATCTGGTAAAGCATGGCCCCACTCTAAGCCGGAGCTTCAAATTCCTAGAATATGTGGCTGTCTTCCTTTTAACCCCACATTTTCACATTCAGACACCAGCAGTGCACAGGCTAGATTTCTGAGTTGATACAAAAGCTCTCCTTGGTATTTACAGCAGGGAGGCAAGAATGGCTCTTTCTGGATGATGTGCAGTTAATACCACGCAGGAATCCATTCAAAACAGAGCAGGGGGTTTCAGAGCAGAGTCACATGGAACGGGAGCATTTGGTCGGCATCGATCTTACCAACTACACACATGGTTATGTACTAATGCATCCCATGCCCCCAGGGGCAGCCGTCTGAGGGGGCAACACTGAACACGGTGTTCCGAAACAGGACAGCAGGACCATGCAACTCACAACGCAAGACCTGCCACAGCAAGTCCCGACAAAGTTTCACAGGTCCCATTTCCCCGTCTCCAGTAGCGGCCAAAGCAGATGTACAAGAAAGCAAAACCAGTGACATAGAAATAGGTACGGTACACGCTGATACTCCTTCCACATGCTCTCACAGACTCAAACAATTTGCGGCCCGGGGACTTCAAAATTTCAGTGTCTTTTATAAACTGTCCTGAGTTTCTCTTCAGTGATTTTGTCCCATCTCCCCTTGAAAGTAGTTCTATTTTAGCATCCCAAAGCTTCTAGAACACCAGTGCCTTGACGGCATACAAAGTCTGTAGTGATCTGAAATTGGTGGAAGGGCACATGTAAGCTGAAGATGATATCAAGACGAAGAGTGAAGGAAACGCCCACCAGCTGTCTCCCACATGCTAACACTTTACAGACTACATTGCTGAATGCCTTGGAACATCAGGATGGAAGGAGAAGAAAGGAAATGTCCCATTTCATACACTTTGCAGTGGCATGCTGCAAACACGTCAACTCAGGACCATGATGTCAAAACACAGTGAGAAAACAGAGGGATGGATATGGGAGAACAGCAGCACATCACCCACTGTTACTGAGTGGCAGGTGCATCCCAGCTGCAAACACAGACCACAGCTTCAAGTGCAGGAGCAACCACCAGTTCCAACAACCACCACTTCTTTTCTGCTAACATCACGATACACACACCCACAAGGAATGAAAACATTTCATTAAAGCTCATTTAGATTCTCAAGAAGTGTCTGATCCTCCTTAGAATGTGCATTCAACAAAACTAAGGGTCTGAAAACCAAGATCTGAGGACATAAGGTATATCCCTGTGACCTGAACCTTTGTCCTCCAGCACAGCCCAACGCGACCACGCTGACAAAGAACTGCCTATAGATTCTTTCAATTACATGTTCTAACACACTTGCAGTTTCCAGCTCTGTCCCTCCTGCAAATCTTTCGCCTATTTCTACAAGACATCCTGTACAGATGCACAGCCAGATGCTCACCATGAGATTTGACAGTTTACACTTATCTCAACCTAAAGCTGGCCTCTCCTGTTGCAAGCACGTTCCCCAGAAGCCTGCGGAGCACTGCTGAAAGGAGGCAAACCACTATCACGGTATTTCTCCTTTGCATACGTTAGGTAATGAAGTGGAGGAGACAGAGTCAGGGGTGTTAAGCCTGAAGCAGAGAAGGCTCTGGGGAGACCTTAGTACAGCCTTTCAGTGCTTCAAGGGCCTGTCTGAAAGCTGGGGAGGGGCTTTTCAGCAGAGGCTGTTGGGACAGGACAAGGGCAGTTGGGTTCAACTGACAGACGGAGCTTGAGACCAGAAAGAAGGGAGAGATTGTTGTTGCTGAGGGTGGTGAGACCCTGGCCCAAGTTGCCCCAAGAGGCAGGAGAAGCCCCATCTCTGGCACCATTGCAGGTCAGGTTGGCCCTTGGGGCTCTGAGCAACCTGCTCTGGTTGCAGATGTCCCTGCTCCCTGCAGGGGGTTGGACTGGATGAGCTTTGAAGGTCCCTTCCAAACCAAACCAGTCTGTGATTCTGCAAATCTTTCCAAGAGTGACATGGCCCTGTGAAGCAGGATATCACAGCCCCACCTCTGCTGAAACTCTTCTGCGATACCTCTCTCCCGTGATAGATGCAACGGCACTAAGCATTAGTGCAATCAAAGGGCCTCCCAGTAACTACCCAGGCTACTGTGAAGGATCAGGGCTAGAGTAAAATGAGTACATCACCTTAAGGCCACACCTTACAGGTTTTTCAGGAACTGAACAGTCTGAATTTAGTACTTTAGAAGGACTTTGAGTGGGAACCTTAGTGCTGCGGTAAGCTTTCTCTTTCTGGCCACTACACAGAATAGGTAAGAGCAGACCCTAGGGAAGCGCAGCAGGAAGGACTCTGTGCATCCTTGACTTCCCAAGCTAGACAGCCATAACACAGGATGGAGGTGGCTGCAACCAGCCACCCAAGTCCCTGGATGTCTGTTCCTCCCAACAAGCTCCAGCTGCGTGACTCCAGTGTCAGCCGCTCCCGTGAACCTGAACACAACGGATTTTAGAAGCTTCATTTTCAAGTGAGGAGTAGACACAAGCTGCTGCTGCCAGCTACATGACCGATGCTGTGCAGGAAGGGAAGCCTGCTCCACAATTCAGGGGGAAAGGCTCACTGCCTTCAAGGAGTTCATGGCTTCCCCTGCCAGTTTTGAGGATGCTGTTTACCACAGAGCAGCGTGGGCCACCACCTGGTTCCGCTCCTCTCCTCCTGTGCAGCTGGATGACCTTAAGTAAGGCAATGCCCACTCTGTGCTTCAGCACCTCCCCTTCCCCACGGTTGATCCATGTCACTCAAAGATGACGTGTCTAGTCTCCTTTACACAACACTCTAAGATCCAAGGATGACAGTACTCAGTTAAGCATTAAGTCACTGGAAACTGAAAAAGTAAACACTTCCTGAAGAAACAATCTTAGAAACTAAGGTCCCTTGGTACATCTTAAGGTGCATATGCTCCCTGCGATGATTGTATGTAATTCCAAAAGTACTGGAAAGCTATCCGTATTAAATAGCTCATTTTCACACTGGCGACTCCTAACTCTTTTAAAGCACTATTTTATTTTATTGTATTATGACGCCAGAAATGGGAAACTCCTATGGAGCCTTTAATCATCTCAGCTCCTTTGTGCAAGTGCAGTTCTCACCAAGCAGGTTCCCTTTCACAGTAAGCCCACCATGGTTTTTCCAATTTACTTTTAAGCCTTTGAGAAGGAAAGGCAGACGAAGCCTATTGTGCACCTTCAAATTACTCCTTCCGAGTTCTCCTCAATTCTGTGGCTAATTAGCACATCCTGCTCCAACCTCTGCCAGACCTCTCCTACCTCGATTTTTCAAAGCTTTGCTCCTCTCACTCCTTCAGGACTGTATACCCAATGAATCTGAGAGACAGAGAGGTTTGTTATTTTTAACTAAACAACAGGCAGATAGGCTTTTACAATTTTCCCTTCAATATGAATATGAACTCTTCAAAGACCTTCTTATTTCCTTATGATTTTTACAACGTATTATCAAACCTTTTCTAGTAGAACAAACTCAATATTCTAGGCAAGGTTGTCCATAGCTGTCTACAGATAGATTACAAACTTCTGCTTCAAAAATCAAAGACTACAGGAATAACCTCTTATTTTTTTAAAAAAAAAACACTGCAGACTCTTGGGAAAGCTGTACAAAGATTCTGAGTTGTCACCTCAACTCCTTAAAAAAATCAGGAGTGTTTTGGAGGTAGATGTGAACCATGGTGGAGCTAATGCAGTTGACTGGGCCTAAGGAAAAGAGTTCCGACCTACTTTCACTGTTAAGCATTGTACAGTCAATGGAACAAGTTAAATAAACAAGAGGAAACGCGTGCAGTACTCTAAGGACTCAAAAAGCAAAAGCATCAGAACAATAAATTTAGTAACAGCCACCTTTTTTTTTGCTAGACAGAAACAAATCTTCTCACCAGGAGTCCAGAAACGGTAACTCCACCAGCCAAACTACACGCTTCAACTCCTGCCCTTCCCACAAAGAAGTCACCGCTGCTATATTCAGGGGAACAACCTGCAGTCAAAGCACCTGGCATTGAACTAAGAGTGTGTAACAGAACAATGCTATTTAAGACAACATTAGACTGTGTGGAGAGGAAAGGAGGAACACGCTCCCAGACTAGACAAGCCTTCCTTGGTATGTGAACAGGAAAAAAAGGTAATTGCTTTAATCATCTGCTTCAGAGGACGGTAATAAAAGCGTTGCCCGGCCTTGATTTGCAGAGCAGTTAAACGCATCACATGCAGCTCAGACAAAGTAATTTTCCAAACAGCTGCTACTATGGACAAAGCATCAGGCACACCTACCTCTGCTCTCCCGTACTACTTGAAAACAAGTAGACAACTGCTAACAGACATTTCCATGAATTCTTCTCAACGTGCTGCCACCCTTCCCAGGGGCAGCAGTGCTCCTGTTTGCAACATCAGCGGCTGCTGGGGAACTCATGATGGGTTCTGGCACCTTCGCTTTGCGATACCAGCCCAGCTCACTGTAGCGTGCAAGGACCTGCCTCTGAGTGCCCAACAGGGCTGCTGGGAGAGAGCTGACCCTTCCAAGGTCTGATCCCAATACTGCCTGCGGCCCATATGGCTTCTGAGGGTTAACAACAGCCACTACACTCCAGTATAAAGTTGCTTGTGTAAACTCAATGTGATAACCCATCAGAGCGCCTTGAGCTGTAAACACCGGTTCCTGAGGAGGCAGTGTCCTGAAAAGTCAGTATTTTTCTAAAATACAGCACTGACCACATATTTGCAAGAGTGTCAGGAGATGGCTCAGCTGTGCAACACTTCTGTATGAATTTGGATTTGAATCTTTGGCAGAAAAGCCAGGATGCAGACAAGGTGTGAAGCGTCACAGGGCACTCACTTCATCCATTCTTCTAGGTAATGCAAGAACCAGGACTGTCAGACGTGTCCCACAGTGTACCTGCAGTGCAGGGCAGACACATCCTCTGAGATCATTTCCACCCAGACCTACGTGAAGTATTTTGTGAAAGGATGAACAGAGCCAAAGAAGTGTTTTCAGCAGGCTGCCCAGCAGCACAAGACAACACTATACACTGCTGGAATGAACAGTGAGTGACTACAGCCAGCTGGAAACTACCACTTTGCCATCAAAAGATAAAAATCTGTACAGGAGGAAATTCATTACCAACTTTTCTTCTTAATACATGCAAACATCTAAATTTACCTCTGCCACTGCTGCATTTTTCTCTCCTGACTGGGAAGAAGCTCCACTTGCCTTCTTGTCACCATGCTGCAAGTAGAGAAAACAGATTTGTAGTTCTTAAGATCTTAAATTACACTTTCTATGTCATTCCCAAACATCTTGGTGCACGTACGATCCCTTCCACTGACCAGAGAATGGCAGAAGGGAACACTGTAAGTTTTCGCTCTCACTAACGGACAGGCTTTCTAAATGATCCACTGGATAACCCCACAGTCAGAAAGTCACAACTCCCAGGGCAGCACCTGTAACATGATGGCTCTTGTGGAAAGTTCTGGCAGATAGAAACCTTATTGCTTATCCCACACCAGCACAGCACTCTGACACTTGCTTTGGGAACACTGTAAGCCCCACAGGCTTCAGCAGAAACCGGACAGCTCTCAGAGAGACCAACACGACACGCTGAACCATAAGCACCCTCTCTAACACCTGAACTTTCTCCAGACACAGTAAAGTGCTCATTATGCCCAGCCCTCCTTGCCCGGAAGAAAGCTGATACCACGGTTTCTAGAGTTCTGCAGCTGATACACAAAAAATAAATGCTGTAACAGTCAGGAAATACAGTTCTTCCAGGTTCCCCAAACCTCTTGTGCCTTTTAACCCCTCCTGCTCTCATCTAACCGCACATGAAGTCCCATTTGCTCCCCATGTGGGGCCATGTACAGACAGACAGTTAGTCCAGTTGCCATCCAGCACACATTTCACTCTCTGCATGTCTGAAAAGTGGTGAATACAGTCCCTCAAAAAACCTGTTTCAAAAGCATATTGTTCAATTTTTAGAATAAAAAAAAAAAGGAAAAGCATGAAATTTTACTGTGAATAAAAAAGGTACCATAATACAGCTATTACCTAATTTCTCAGCTGGTATAACTTCCCACAGCAACTGAGACATCTGGGGACCAGGAGTCACGTCTGGTTTGTTTTAAGTAAAGACGGGGATGATTTGAGGCCAATTTATTCCCTTCTGTTTTGAGGGCTGAGCAGCAGGAGGTAACGTTTGCTAACCCATTGAAGTAATGAGTTCCTAGATTTTTCTTTACATGGCTATAGGGAGAAAGCAATGATCCACGCATCGCTGCTCCGTCTTCAGCAGGAATGTGTACAAGAAGATTGGCAGATGGGCTGGGAAAACACTATAGCTGAATGAACAAATAAAACTCAACGTGAAAAACCAGCGTGTCTCTAATCCCTTTCTGTAACAGTGGTAAACCACAAAAAATTCAAAAATTGTTCTAGATAACCTCTAATAATTTGAGATTTTAAACTGAGTTTGGGCATGATTAAGATACTTGACAAGCTTTAAAATCGAAAATGCTGTTCTCGTATTCCAGTTGAGCCTCTTCAGAGGTGGAACAAGACCCGTGGGCTGTCTTTTCAGGTAGGAGATGAATTGATTCACTGCCCTGCAACAGCACTTTCAGCACAGACACAATTAACCCAGTTATCTCTGCTTTTTACTGCTCCATGCAGTAACAGCAACCTGTCACTCTGGGTGAGAGTGCTTCTACTGACATAACAGAGACACCAGAGCCAGCACTGCTGCATGGTTCAGGAGATACAGCTCCTGCCTGGCAAAAACATGGGCTCTCTTCCCAAGCGGACAACCTCGGCATCACCCCGCTCCAAAAGCCGCGGGCTGCCTGGAATCCAGCCAATGCAGCTCATAAAGCAAGCACTCCTTCCCGTACACTGCATGTATTTAATGGCTTTTATTCATCTGCTGCTTCAAATATGGACATGGCTTTAAAAGCAGCAACACCACTTAACACCCAGATTTATCTTTTTATTCCTTTTAAACCAGTCAGAGAATGCAGGAGCCTTACTTAGCTCCTGCTGAATGTGCCAGACTTCTACCAGGGCCAAACCCAGTGTTACCCTTCCTCCCTACGTCTGTCTCTTCATCTCCTCGCCAAGAAAACCCGCAGCAGCCAGGACACAGCATGAGCAGGGCACCCAGGACTATGAAAAGGGTGATTTGCTGCATCCCAGTGAGTGGATGGAGCTCGGAATGTTCCCTCTTGAGTGTCAATTCTTCTGGGTTGGGCCTTGCTGAACACTTCTCCTGTTTTTCCGGACTAGGCGGTCAGGGACAGTGGTACTGATGACAGAGAGCAGGACAAGTGGGCGGGCAGGATTCCTCCAAACACTCTTCCAGCAGAAGATCAGCTCCACATCCCTGAGGGATCCCAGGGCATCCCCACTGCCCAGAGAGGAAAAGACTGGACCAGGACAATGACCAGAACTTTGCCACCCCACAACTCAGGTTGGAGCGAGATTAAATGCCTGCTGCCCGCCCTCCAGAAGGCTGTCAAAGAGCACCTAGAATAACAAGACTTGGACCAAAAGGCCAAACACTGTTCATATTAACTGCAGGAACAAAGCAGGTATGGCCCAAAGTGATTTTTTATCCCATAAGCTGGAGCCACACACTGTGTACACACCAAGCACTGATAGGCCCCAGGCTCAGGTAATAAAACTGCCTGTGGAAGCGTGACCTCACCTCAAAGTCTGCCATCCTGAGGAGGTTACCTCGGAAAGCACGACTTCCTCATACACCTCCCAAGAAGACCATGGTGGTTCCCGGATGCTTAATGCATCCCTTGAAGCTGATGCTTGAGATATGAATGGACTCTGTTTCAAAAATTCCCTTCAATAGCTCTTTTCTGCTCTGTATTTCCCAGCTTTGAATGCCTAGTAAAAAAAAATACAAGTATCAATAAAATCAAGCCAATAAATCAATCTGCTTAGCAAAAGACTAATCTGAGGTGTTCTGGGACAGCACTGCTCCCTTCCACTCCTGAGTAGGTGGTAGAGCTGACTTTGCCTCTGGGCGTTGTTCCCTTTTTCTACTCCTCCTTCCCTACGATGCCAAAGAAACCCATACACAAGCTGGCTCAGAGGAGCAGCTCCAGCTCCACCTGACAAACAGCCGGCGAACGGCTGAAGGTCCATTTTTACTTTAACTAACGAGATGACAATTCCTTATAGTTGTTAAGTTGGCCCAAGATATTTTCCAACTTTACGAACTAAAACCAAAACATGCAAACCCGCCCATCATCACGTGTTCACAAAACACACAAGCACGAACAAGAAAGTTTATCCGGAGATCTTCACTCTGTTCCACAGCACACAAAAATGTCACAACGACATTGTTTTACAGACACACCTCTGAATCATGATTCAAAGAGCACTCATAAACCAGAAAGTAACTGGCCTAGGTGGAAAGCGCAGAAGACACCAACGACTGGAGACACAAGTGCATTCTCACCCCATGCTTGCAAAAACCAGACCTCAGCTAAAGGCCTCGCTTCAAGAAATTCCTTTCAAACCTCGGGAGCCCCATCAGCAGTACCAAGCCATTGCAGAGCGTCTCAGAGGACTGCAGTGACAACACAGTTGGTAACTGGGTGAGAAGGGAAGTCTCCTCGCAAGACTCTCAGCTGCAGTTCACCAACTCTGCATTACAGATGTTAAAGGAGGCGTTACCGCTTTATGGGGGTAGGGATATCACCTTTGTTTCCAGCTGCAACTGGGAAGAAAACGGAGATCCTTGATGCTGATCAGATGGAAAGAGGTCTCAGGGGACCAACAAGCAATGTAAGTAATGGAAAGGTGAAACCTGGATTAATCTTACGGCCATTCTGCTTTAAACACACCAGACTAAAAACCCTGGTAGAGCCATCAGTGAATCTCTTTCATGTCTGCTCCTCTCTCCCACCTCTTCGGCTTCACTTACTCATCCTCTAGACCTCAAGGTCCTCCAGGCAAACCTGCCCTGTGTGATACATGTGCAGGGGTCTGGAGAGGACTCCAGCCTCACGTGGAGGCCTGTAGGTCCTATTCTGGTGCCAACGACTGTAACAATGGTTTCCAACAGAGCACGTGGAGGAGTGGTTTCCTCACCTCATCACAGGTAGACATGTTGCCTTAGTATCTTTCCTTACCCTGGATTCAGTGACCTGGGACTACACTTGAGTCATCACTTAATGCAACTCCCAAACTTTCCTCCTTGTGGTTTGTGTCACCTCCATCACACTTCATCCCTGACTTGACACAATGAATGGTACTGAAAACATTATTAAACACGGACCCGAGCTACTTAAAGCAATGTAAAAGTACGGTTATAAAGTCAACAGATTTCATCTACCTGGTTACAGATGTAAGAAATACATTAAAGTGATGATTTCTCTGAAAGCCACCTTGTACAGTGCGTAACCTCTGTAAAACCTTTCTTTTCCCACTACTTCCCAGAGAGACCAAGTGACTAATGACTCATAATTACAAAGACTTTTTAAAGCAACTGCAGGTTTGTCACAGCACTGAGCAGCGACCCAAGTCCTGCCAAACCGTGCGGCACCATCAGAGAGCTGTGGGTTACTTAGGGAGCACCTGGCAAGTGACAACTATTCCTGACCACTCCACCACCTTCCTACGTGCAGCTAAGAGCATGTTTCTGAGAAAAGCCACACTGCGGAGTGTTCTCCAAGGCTCAAACAATCCCACATGAATCCTGCCTAATGTCACACGCTGCTGTTTGTTGCGACAGTTCCGTCAGTGCACGAGCCTGTGTTATTCGGAGAATGACAGAAACAGCCAACAGCACAAAAAAGCCCGTTTTTCAGTGTAAAAGCCCGCGGAAGGGTTATGGCAGTACATCCAGAGAACACCATGTTCTCCTCTGACCTGACATGCCACTACACCAGCGCTGATTTCTCTCCAGTCATCACAAAACCCTTTTCCTTATCCCTTTTTAAGCCTTATTGCCACAGAAGGTAGGAAGCCTTCGCGGCACCCCGCGCTCGGGAGCCCTTCCCACCCCGCTCCCGCCGCCGGGCCGCTCCCGCGGTCGCCCACCACTCCCGCAGGGTGGTCCAGGCTGCGCCGGTCCCGTCCAGGCTCACTCCCCCGCACCGGGCCCCGTATTTACCATGGCGTACCACCACCGTGCGAAGGCCATGGCTGTTCCTTGCCAGCCCGGCAACGCTTGGCGCGGCTCGGCGCGGCACGGCCCGGGCCGCACCCCAACAGCCGCCTCCACCCCAGGGCGGCACCCGCCGCCGGTCTCTCCACTGCAGGGCGGCCCCACCGAGGCCGTGAGGCGGCAGGGGCAGCGCGGCCCGACCCACCACCCCCATGCCCACACACAGCTCCGCCGGCCCCCGCCCCACCTTACCGCGGCGGGGGGCGGCTGCTTCCCCGTCCCGGGCTGCGACATGGCTGCGGGGCTCCCCCCGGGAAAGCGGGGGGCGGCCGGTAGGGGCACGCAGCGGTCCCAGGCACCACAGACGACTCCCCCGGAGGCCAGTCCCTCCCCTTCCTGCCGCGGCCGGGCCGGGACCGGGGGGGCCGGCGGGGGAAGCGGGCGGCGGCCGGCGGCTCTGGCTGGGGCCCGGGCTGAGGCGGGCGGGCAGGGGCCGGCCCGCGGCGCCTCTCGCCCGGTGAGCGCCGGCGGCAGAAGTACGCTTGCCCGAAGGGGGAGTCTTAAAAATACGTTAAAAAAATGCACCGACACTTTCCTCCTGCTCACGGAAGACGGTCCCTCAGTCCTTCCCTGTGGAAGAGCGCTGGGAATGGACACCCGACCGTCGGCTGGAAGCTGGCGTTCCCACCCCGTTTGGCCTCCCGCGAGATGGAGCTGGCGGTAGGCACCGGCAGGCACCGGCACCCCAGCTCCTCCAGCCTCGGACGGCACCTCCGGCGGCACCTTGTCACGAAAGTCAGGGACCAACACCAGGCGGTTTTGAAGTCGATGGGTTGGTGTGGAGTTGATGCAGTCATCTAGAGGGTCGGCTGTGGCTTGGAGTGTTAATGGAAAAGCTTTGAAGGTCTGATGGTTTTTCAAGAGTGACTCCTGAATGTCCCTGTCCATGTGAGTCATCACCCAAAGGAGCTGCCCAGGATGAACTACAGGTGGCTCTTCCAAAACACCGCAGGAACAGGTAATGGTCACTCAATGCTAATGGAAGGTTAATCACGACCAAACCACCCTAATCCACAGCTCGGAAATCCTCTGTGAGTAGGAATGGTGCAGTCCTGAGCCCGGTTTAGCCAAGGTTCCTGTTCCTGTGGATGTGTAGCTGGAATGAAAAATTCATCATGTACCAAGAGCAGCTCTCCAAGGGCCCCTCGGTAAAGAAATGAGCTGTAGCTGCAGTGGTATGGCAGATGTTCCTGAAGCATTATGGCGAGAATAATGTGATTAACAACATGAAGTCAACCTCCAGTGAAAGGGCTTTAAACTGCAGTGGTTGCCTAGTTGTGTATAGGTGCTCAACCTCAAATGCAGAGGTTGAGCGCACGAGTTGGCATGGTTCTCCAGTTTTGTCTCACCCAGGTCTTGTCTGTGTATGGCTTAACTAAAAGAAACATGAGTTTGGGATGTTCGGTGCTAGGGGATCCCAGGATTGGGCTGGCTGGGTGGAACAGCCAATGGATGAGTTGTATTACTCCAAAGAGACAATAGTAGTAGTGGTTACTGGACATGGGCATGTGCAGGGAGGCCATGTCATCACCAGGAGGAATCAAAAGTGTCCAAGACTTTAGGTGCTCATCACCTAAGCAGCTACTCCCTGCTCCTTCCGGGGAAGAGGCAGGAGGACTGAGTCACGTAGTGGAAAGTCTGTAAACCCAGTTACTGCCTGTGTCCTCTTCTGTCATACAGTGAGAAGGAGATGAATGGGCGAGGGCGAACCGCTCCAGGCCTTGGGGAATGGCTTTAACCTCCAGAGATGAAGGATGGTTCAGACACGTTCTCTGCCTAGAGCCATCCCTGCTTTTCTTTTCTAGTTATCTCGATGCAGGTTTACACCTGGCCTTTGAAGAGTTTCAGCCTCTGGCATGTATGGGTTTGCATGCCACTTGATGGATCACCTCCGTAAATTTTAATTTCCCAGCCTTTACCCGAGCTCTGCATTGCGTCTGGCCATGGAAGTGTAAAGCAGTTACACGGGGACAATCTCAGAGGAACGTGCCTCTAGCAAGGTTCTCCAGGGGAGATGAAGGTGAGGGCACCGTGTTTAATGCATGGCTTTTACCTGAGGCTCTTGTGTGCTGTTCTGTCTGGGGTCATGCTGACAGGTCTAACAGACTGTATTGCATTCCTCGGCTGCAGGCAGTGGACCGTCCCTGCTGAGAGACCTCCAGGAAGCCTTCAGAGAGCTTCACCTCTCTTCTTGCTACGTGCCTGATGACGAGCCGCTGGAGCTGACCAGGAGGAAGTGGTGGACTTGCATAGTAACAAGACAGTAAAACATGAAACCCTTGGTGATGTCATTCTGTGTGATGCTGGGCATTGAGGGTTCTGCTGATCCAGAAGAACGTCACCGATTCTAAGCTCTCCTGGTAAGAAGTGAAGTGTACGTAGATGAGATTTGAACAATGGGTGGCTGCAGGGAGGAGGAGAGCTGCCCAGACCCTTACAACACTTGCCACAGCCGCTGCAGCGGTTTGGAAACTGACTGGTCTCCAGCCTTGCAAGAAAATCTCGCTTCGGGGCTGTTATTTGTATTAGAAGGCTCCTTTAGTTTGCCACTGCTGTAAGAAAACCATTATTTGCTGGCAATTTCTGCATAAATTTATTCTTAACTAGTTTAGACTATTTCATACATAGAGGATGTAGACAGCACGCGTTCACCAGGGGATGGAAAAGCAGGTTGGTGTTCCCCTAACAAAAGTGATCTCAGCTGGTGGGTGCCTGTGTCGGCTGTAGCACTTCTGCAGGCCTCAACACCACCCCAACAGTCTGCTTGTTTGGGTGAAGATTTGGGTATCTGAGTGGAGGAGTTGCTGGTGATTATCCAAGCCGGTCTGACACTTATTATATTTAACTGGGAAAAAAATAAGTTTTTCTTGCACCTTTCACTAGAGTGAAGGTGTGAATTTCAAAGTCACATTGTGTTCTCTGTTTGTTTTCTGCTTATTCCTTCACAGCACCTGCTGAGGTTTTAGGTGACGTCAGTCGTTCAGAAGCAGATGCAGGAGACGATGGCTACTCCAGACATATGGTTTGTTCAGTGCATCTTGTTTGGAGCAACAGCGGGTGGCCACGTCAGGAGTGCAGGCTCTTCACTGTGATAACGTGTAATGTAAACAAACATTTAAAAACATTTTTGATGCTTTTAACAGTCACTTAGAGATGTGTTTCCTGGGTGTGTTCACATGTAATTCAGGGTATTGGGAGTCTAAAACTGGAATCCAGGATCAGGCTAATTTTTCCCTACCATACTGTATCTCCAAAGGGCACTGGTTGACGTCAAATGCCTATGAATAAAAAGGTGCTCAAAATTCTGGCAGGATTGGGTGAAATTTTTGCCAGACACACGTATTTTATTAGTATGACTTGCATAACACTGCAAGCTTATGAGTCATGCACCAAATTTACAAAATAAAGTACAAAATCTCTTGTGTAACTGAATTTTTATCTAGAGTAGTTTAAAATAAGTTTAGAAGTAAGTATAAAGCCACTCAAACAAGTTGCCTGTTTAACCTCTTTCCTCCTCTTCTCCTGGTCTGCCAATAAACTCGTCACAGGTTTTTGTTCTGTTCTCTTCAAGACCAAACCCGTCAGGATTGACTTTTTTTTTAATTGGATGCTTGCAGTCCCACCCTGTTTTCACACACCAACAGTAACAGACAAGTACATTTCATTTCTCCTTCCACTCTTTTTGTTCAAAAAGTGTTTGGTAAATGGAAATCGGATTTTTCAGTTATGGAAATCTTATTTGTTAATAAAAGCAAAGAGTTTGGCAACATCCCTGCAATAATTAAGATCTTTACGGATGAAAAGAAAGTTTTCTTTCTATATCCATAGATACCATAGATACCATATGGTATATCCATACCCATATTTCTGTACATGTTCTCTTTTATCATATATGTGGTGTGTCCTCTGCTTCGTTACTGTGGTTTGAAGATTTCCCACTGGACTCCATCCCACTGCTGAGGGGAAATTTCCTTCCTACAGGCAGAAATCCCAAGCCTTGACACCAAACAAGAGAAAATCAGAGCTAATTCCATAGTCTTCCTTGGGGTTTGGTATTTTGTAATTACCTAAATACTGAGCTGAGCTTTAATTAAAAAAAAAATTAAATTAACTTTGAATAATTACTGGAGCAGAGTTCAGGTAATAAACAAGTTTCTATTTGTCCAGATGTTCTATTTCATGACACTGAAGCAGATTGAATCCCAAAGCTTCAGCAGAAGCAACCACCAGTGAAAAAAAAAGGTATGTTGTAGCCTTCATCATGTAGGAGTTTGTCCCACCCCCGTGTGTTTCTTCTCTCTTTTCTCCAGTTTCTACTGGGGAAGCCTCCAGTTTTGGGAGTCAGCAGAGATTCAAGGCAGCTGAGGTGAGACCACTGTACTCTGGGGTAGTTCTAGCTGTGGATCCAGAAACCGTTTAGCAATCTGTGCTTCGAATCATTGATCTATTTCAGTATAAATTCATCTTTTAGCATATCACAGACGTTTCTCTGGGCAGGATACAAACGGTACGAGGTTATGACTCTGCAGGGAGGTCCAGGAGGAAGCACGGCCGGACAACCCGGGCGTTTCTGCCATGAATGTCAAACATCATAGCTATGCAGGAGTGGCCAACCTGCAGCTAGCCGAGTTCCTTTGGAGAGAACTGCCCTGAGAGGAGCTGTGTTCTCAGCTGTAAGATAAATTATGAAACTCCATCAAAATATATGTCCTCAACAGTTTTGAATTTTATAAACCTGGAGGAACTCTGCTGAAAGCAAGATTTATATGTATAAAATGCCAATATTGAGGTATGGAAATGACAATTCCATTTCTCTCAGATTCTCAAACTGTAAACTTACATTATAACTAGAGACGGCAAATAAGGAAAACTTTGTAGAGCTCCGTGTGAGGTGACACAAAATCCATGTGTTTACAAGTAAACTTTGAAGTCTTTATGCACCAGCTTCAAAGATCATGCTAATAAAATAAAATGCATACCTTCTACGGTTTACATTTTCAACATGCAGAATCTAGCAAAATGTTTTTATTTGTGCCAACCCTCTATATTGCAAATCATAAAATCCATGCAAGTAGTTAAAACTGTCACGTACTTCTTGGATGTTTTCTCATTTAATCTGCGTTGGTCACAGAAACAAGAGATTTCCTGGAGAGCAGCAGCAACGCTGCACTTATCCCCATCACCACGGTGCGCCAAGGTCCCCTCAGGGCAAAACTCCCCCTCAGATTAAACTGATCCTGAGATTCTTGGTATTAATGGAGACTCCACAGGAGAAGGGTAAAACAAGCGTCCTGTAAAACAAGGTGAAAATGGTTTGTATTGGTTTGCAAAGGCACGGTGACTCCTTCACATGGGTGACTTCCCATGAGTTACCCTGTCTGTGCAGGTACACATGCAGGTGGGGCTGGAGGAGCATGAGACAGATCAAAGTACAGTTTGCAATTAATCCGAAATCCAAAATAAAACCAACACTCAACTACCTTATATATAGTTTGTGTGTAATATAGCAGGGGGCTTTTCATCAGGGGCTGTTGGTACAGGACAAGGGCTGATGGATTAAACTGACAGAGGGAGATTGAGACCAGAGAGAAGGGAGAGATTGTTTCTGCTGAGGGTGGTGAGACCCTGAAACAGGCTGCCCCAAGAGGTGGGAGAAGCCGCATCCCTGGCACCATTGCAGGTCAGGTTGGCCCTTGGGGCTCTGAGGGCTCTGAGCACCCTGCTCTGGTTGCAGATGTCCCTGCTCCCTGCAGGGGATTGGAGTGGGTGAGCTTTGAAGGCCCCTCCAACCCAAACCAGTCAGTGATTCCATGGTTCTGTGATATATATTCATATATACATGTATGTCGGTCTCACAACTCTTCTGTACACGATGTAATGCACTCTGTCACCAACCAATATTCCCATGATTCCCAGGTAAAATAAAAGACTGGCAAATAAAGATTAATGAATAATAATTTAAAGCAAAACAGCACTGAGAGGTGTAATTAATTTACAATGAACTTATGCAACAAAATATTAAGGATTTTGATAGAAAGCTCGGAGCATCTTTAGGCCCAGGAAAGGGAGAAAAATAGCTCCTCCAGGTGCCCCTGCTCAGCCATTGTCAGGGGTAGCCACTGCATGAGCCTGCAGTTGAGTACCAGCTGCAGCTGCTAGTGACACATGCAACACATGGTGGCCATGACTTAACACCACAAAAGACAGCTGTTCCTTGGGGCCCTTCAGGAACCTGCTGCTGGGAGAGTACTGAACACTACCACGTGTTGGACAACACAAAATGCTCTTTTACCGATCCTACTAAATATCTTTTTTGCTCCCTGCTAGTTCAAGAACTCTTCCCTGATGCCGTCTTGGCTTGGCAGTGATGATCCTTCTCATGTGCTTTCAGTGGCTGCCTATGAAACAAGACATCGGTAACTACAAGAGCACGTCCATAGTATTTCCTTCTGCGCTTGTGACGGGTTATGAAAAAAACGGGCAAACAAGAAATTCCTGTTGAGAGAGAAGGAAATCGTAGTGCTGGGCTCTGGCAGCTCTCATGAGCGGTAACAAATCCACTGTTCCTACGTGGATGCAGCCCCAGCGATGGTGGGTTTGAGGGCCCTGGGCTTTCGCTCATGTTTCTGGGGGAGGCTGTTGCCTTTGCTGCTGGTAAACTGAGGCCCAGGAGGACTGAGGGTGTCTGGGGTCACACAGGGTTCTTGAGCAGATGAAGGCATCCACCCTGAGTTTTGTTTATGCATGATCCTTTAGTGTACCACACTTCTGACCTGATTATCGAGCTTAAAAATGGGGCTATATCGTCAGTGAAGAAATGTGATTATGTAGCTTGTCCCCTCTGTTGCGCCGACCATAGTAACATCACTGTGGTTTTCATGAATGCGTGTGTCTGTGCATAATGGCATCGTTATGTCTGCAAGATGTATTTGCATGCAGACGCACTCATTCATACAACCCTATGTGTTTTAAATATAGACACAATTTATTTATTGCACCCTAGAGATAGGAAAAACCATTGTCAAAAACCATTGCCGATGACAGTTGCATGATGTGCCTGGAGACAGGGGTAAGAGTGGACAGTGCTCTTCCTCAGGAGAGCATCACATTGATGAATAAATGCAGATTGGATGGGTGAAGGTTGGTGGATGTTTTGCCTTTAGCCATACAATAATTTGTGCCTCTTAAGAAGCACAACTTCCAAACAAAACAACAGAAAGGAAGTAAAACTAAGTACAGGCTGGGACAGGAATGTTATATGGGAAATTGCACCACTGCTTTGCAGGAAATTCTTTCTTCTTTCAGAAATGTGAAGAAATAAGAAACCAGGTTTGGTCCAAAGGAAAACATGGGTAACATGGAAAATATTTTACAACTATATGCTGTTTTGAAACCAGTACATATCTTTTCTAATTAATAAAGAAAGCTCAAGAAAGACATGGAGCTGCTGGAGCGGGGCCAGAGGAGGCCACGGCAGTGACCCGAGGGTGGAATCCCTCTACTGGGAGGACGGGAGAGAGTTGAGAGTGTTCAGCCTGGAGCAGAGAAGGCTGCAGGGAGACCTTAGTGCAGCCTTTGAGTGCTTCAAGGGGCCTGTCCGAAAGCTGGGGAGGGGCTTTTCATCAGGGGCTTTTGGGACAGGACAAGGGCTGATGGGTTCAACTGACAGAGGGAGACTGAGACTAGAGAGAAGGCAGAGATTGTTTCTGCTGAGGGTGGTGAAATGCTGGCCCAGGTTGCCCTGAGAGGTGGTAGAAGCCCCATCTCTGGCACCATTGCAGGTCAGGTTGGCCCTTGGGGCTCTGAGGGCTCTAAGCACCCTGCTCTGGTTGCAGATGTCCCTGCTCCGTGCAGGGGGTTGGACTGGGTGACCCTTAAACATCCCTTCAACCCAAACCAGTCCATGATTCTGTGATTCTGTAATAACATTGAGCAGAACCAGAGATAAGGGAGCACCTGAAAACAGGGCCACAGCACTCAGTGCATCTTGCCTTGACATTCGGTTCAAAGCAAGTGGAAACAAACCCCTCGTCTTTTGCTTGTTTCTCTGTGCACTAAGCACATCGCTCCCACCTCGGCAGCTCATGGCAGCTATTTTTGTAGCTGCAGAAGAGCACAATAGTATAAACCATTGATTCGCCTGAGCAGCTAAGCAGCAGTGGCAGGCAAGAGCCTCTAGAGCGCATTGCTCGGGGACATCCCTGCCTTCAGCAGCTGCCCTTCCTCCTCGCACTGCTCTGGAAACAGGTCTTTTCAGCGGTGCTAATGGAGCCGAAGTGTGGATAACTTCTTCTCAGCACACACTGCTCTCCCCCAGGAGTAGTTCTCCTTTCTATTTTGAGCCGTGCATTCATTTCATGTTTGTCCTGAGATGTGTGGTGGGATCTGCACTGTGGCAAGACCTGTTTCCACACGCATTCAGGACCAGGCATCAGCACTGGAGTGTGGAGGACTTGGTTTGCAGTGAAACTGCCTGGTAGAGCAACCCGCCACAGTCTAAATCCAGCTAATATGCCAATCGTTATGAGATTGAGTACTGAGCTTGTCACAAAACACCAAATCTGTCATTTCTACACAGAGGGCTGTGCTGCCCCTCTGAGGAGTGAGGAGTGAGGAGTGAGGGTCTGAGCACAAGTGCGCTAAGGCGCGGCTGAGGGACCTGGTGGGGTTGAGCCGGAGAAAAGGAGGCTCAGGGAAGACCTTCTTGCTCTCGACAAGTGACTGACAGGAGGTTGGAGTGAGGGGGGGGTCAGTCTCTTCTCCCCAGAAACAAGCAACAGGACAAAACAGCCTCCAGTTGCCCCAGGGGAGGTTGAGGTTGGCCCTGAGGAACAATTTCTTGCCTGTTGGGGCTCTCCAGGGCTGGCTCAGGCTGCCCAGGGCAGTGGTGGAGTCCCCATCCCTGCAGGGGTTTCCCAGCCGTGTGGAGGTGGTGCTGAGGGACAGGGGTCAGTGGAGACCTGGCAGTGCTGGGGGAATGGGTGGGCTCGAGGAACTGAAAGATCTCTTCCAGCCTCATTGATTTGGTGATTCTGTGATGGAGCCAGCTGGTTCTGTCAGCCAAGGCAGTGCTCTGGGCAGTGACCGCCCAAATGCCACGTGTGGGTGTCTGGGTGCCCTTTCCCACTCAGTGCAGGCTGCCCTGGGTCTCCGAGGTGTGGGTGTCGGAGGCTCTGTTTGCAGACACACATCGACTGTAGCAAACGTGGGTGGATGGCAAATGCACATTTCGTATACATCAGCCCCAAATGTTGCAAAACTCGAAGAATTTCAAGTCACCTTGGGGCAGCAGAGCGGTAGTGTCTAAGGGGAAGTTCTCTGCTTGCGGAAATGCAGAGTGACTTGTGATGACACTGCCCAGGGCAGCCGCACCATGCCCAGGCTCATCCCACCAAAACCAGCCTCGCCACCCCGCTCACGGCATCAGTGTGTTCTGCCCCCTCCCCAGCCACCTCCCCGGCACCAGAACCAGACCCTGTCCCATTTCCGAGCCCAAAGGGCCCAGGGACATCCTGCCCCAGGACAAGGGGCAGAGAAAGCTCGTGTCAGGAGAGCAGGGCTGGGCACTGCCGCTGCCCTCATGCCTCTGCTGTGACTCACCACGAGCAGCGATGACACATCGGCCCTGCTCCGTGCTCCAGAGGCCCAAGCCAGCGGCACCACACCTCCGGGGCGGAGTCACAAGCTAAAGAATTAATGTGCAAATTGTTAAATGTGGCAAGAACAGCAGCCCTGAGTGAAAAAATAAACTCTCCCTGCCCGAAAACACTGAAAACTGAGGGGTTTGCCAACAGCATGTGAGCGTGGGTGCCCTCCTCCTGTGCCAGGCACCGGGGAAAATGAAAACCCTCCTCCACCGCTCAGGATTTGGCATAACCAGAGGAAATGTGGCCACTTGCACTTGCCAGGGACCTGCCTTAAAGCTCACTGCAGATCATGGCTTCCCACTGCCACAGATCAAGTCCAAGAAAACATTATTTCTGTGCTCCTCACAGTACTTTTCATGAGCGGGGTCCAGAGATGCGCATGTGTGAAAACCCCCTTTCCCCTCTGTAGGGAGAAAAAGTGGGGAAAAGTGCATAAATCAGGACACCGAAGTCCATTATCCCTGAAGCACTCCGGGAAGCTCTGCCGGTATTGCCTTCTGCTCTCAGAAGGTGCTGGATCCTTCTTAATGGGGGATTATACCCCCACCCACTGTCAGGAGGCTGCAAACATGCTGATGTTTGTGGTGAACAAAGAGTTAAGTGCCAGTATCTGAGCCCTGATGCCAGCACAGACATCTCCTCCCCATCCTCAGCCTCTGCTGCCAAAGCACGTGGTTTGCAGCTCAAGGCAGGGTCATGATTCCCACGCCAAAGAGAAAATCCCTGGGGAACCAGGACACCCCGGGGAGGGGGGTGGAACCTAAATGCTGCCTGTAAAGCTGGAAGAGTGAAAGGGGCTCCCGAAGTGTGAGAGGGCTTGGAGACATCACCACGGTGGTCTGGGATGGGGAGCAGCGTCACCATGTCTCTGGGGAGAAGTTTGTTAGTGCCCTGTTTCCAGCGTCTGGCTGGTCGGTGTGTGGTTGACGGTTGGTTTTCTCGCCTCTCTCCGAAAGCCTGCCGTCCCCTGCTCCGCGCTGCGCTCCAGCATGTTTACTGGTGGCAGGGCTGCAGACCAGATCTGTCAGAGATGCACAAACCATGACTCACCCTGCAGAGACGAACAGTCCTGGGCTGCGAAACCCAGAGCCTTCCTGACTCTGCAGACGAGCTAGGTCCCTCTGCGCAGACCTGTGGACGTGACTGCGCTCGCTCTCCCTGTTCCTCCTGTTCATCTTCCCAGAAAAGTTTGCAGCAGTCACTCGGGGCTGGCTCTGACTCTCCAAGCACAGAGCATATTTCTGAGTGTATTTGCGGCAAGACCAGTGCTGGTGGGGGGGGTGGGGTGGAGTGGTGGATCTCCCTCCCAGCTGGGGCTGCGCTGCCTCACGTCCTCTCCACCTCCCCACCATGCGTGCCAGGGCTCTGCAAACCACCTGAAGAACCATCAGCTGCATAACGTGCCCAGGAAATCCCCACCTGAGGCACCAGGTTTCATGCCCTCGACTTTCACTATTGCTGCTGTGTGTTAAGACCCTTCTAGACTTTGCCAAATAAACTTCACCACAGTGTTTTTCACCTCTTTTTGGACTGTCAGGTGTTTGGAAGTGTCCTACCAGCAAGTGCAGGTTCTCTCAAGGTGTCACACACCTGGTTTGGGGTTTGCTATAGACAGTCTGCCTTCTCCTCAGCCCTTAAGCCTCTCAGAAGCGGTCTGTGAAGGACCCCCATTTTGACCACTCACATTAGAAATCAAAGCAGCATCAACTGAGCATTGTGAATTTGTTTGGTTAAATCATGTTGCTCATTTTTTTTTCTCTCTCTGTAAAGACATCTGGGAGTCCCAAGTACCACCCTGTGATGAGAAATGTTGAAAGATGTGGCAGAAAGACAGAATCTGAAGAATATCAGCTCAAAGACCTACAGACCCCTTTCTATTGCTCAAGATGGCTCCGAACATCAGTTGCACAATGGATTCTCCCTGTCCCATGGACGTGTTTGGCCCCAGCTGTCACCTCCTCCTCTTCGGGATGCCCCAGTAGGGCAACAGGCTTTGATTTTTTTCTGCCTCTTCTCTGGGGCGCTCCCTTTGCCCCCCTGGGCCATGACTCATTTCCTTGTAAGGCTCATCTCATCCTGTCTGCTGCTGCAGCTCGCAGCTCGCTCTTCCCTCTGCAGCAGCAAAATCTTGTCTTTTTCCTGCAGCTCGCAGAGAGCCTTGTCTGTAGGCGCCTCAGCGAGGCTTCGTACACAGTCAGATACGTAAGGAAAAGTGGGGGCAAAATCCAGTTATTGGCATATTGAGCCGTTTTATATCCCTGTTGTGCAAACACACCGAGAGGCGCTGGTGGTAATAACTCAAAAAGTGAAATATCCTCAAAATTCAGTCTCAAAATCTGAGTATAAATGAACATCTTAAGCGGTGAGTGAAGGCAGAACTCGCCAGCTTGGCAATGCCACTGCCAGGGTCCTTGCAGTGAGAGGACATGAGCTGGCAGGGAAACCAGGGTGCACCTTGTCCACTCCGTGTGCGGGACCTTCCCCCGCTCTGCAGTGCGGCAGAAATTCAGTCTGGGTGTTTTTCAAGATTTGTGACCCTTTCTCTGCTGGAGAAACCAATCCTATCTGGGATTGAAAACAAGGAGATTTTAGTTATCCTCCTGCCTTTCTTGGATTAATTTTCACCTATTACTTAGATACAGTTTGTGTCATGATTTATATCAATTTTAGGACAGAGGGAAGTGAAACCTCAACAGTGGGACTCTGAAAATAATGCAATCTCTATTTAGCATAACTAAACTCTGGGATTTAGCCTCTTACCAGGAAAAGTAACAATTTTTAGGGTGTTTTTTTCCCAGTTCTTTGTCTATTTGAGTAGCCTGCTGGTGATGTGCCGATGAGGTTTTGTGCCTCTGTGTGAAGTTACTACACCGTGCCACATCCACAGAGAGGAACTCGTGGGTGCTGCACTGCAATGGAAGGACTGTGTTGTGTTGCAGCTAACACATGACACAGCAGGATGGTGACAGGGAGCAGAGATAGAAATTGGGCTGAGATGTCACTGTCCAGGTTGGTCTTGGGTTGTGTGGAGAGGGACATGCCTGGAAACTCCCCATCCTATGGATTTGTGCTCCTTGGAGCTGGGAAACAGCAAACTGCTGCTGGCTCGGTCAGATGCATCATGCACTTCCACATTCTGTTTGTTTTTAACAGGTAAAACATGTCACTATAGCAGTGGTGGTTCATGCCTACCACCAGAGATGTGGTCAGAGAAGACGTGTGCGCTGCTCCGGCGCGTGTAATTGTGCTCTGCCTGGGAGGAGTCAACCTTTCCGCCGAGAACACGGGGCACCTCATCTCTGCAGGACTCGTCCAGATAAGTCGATCAGATCTGCCGGGCATCTGGGAGGTGGATAAACCCAACAACATCTGGCCAGAGGCAGAGGAGCGTTCTCAAGGCGGAGAACTCCTCGGAGGCAGGGGTGTGCTGGCGTAGTTACCTGCAGGGCTCAGGGCTGACTCCAGTTAAAATCTGGTGCACAGAGAGAGTCAGCTCCCCCCTACACAGAGTACGCAGATGAAAAGCGGCGATACAGAGCCCTGATCACTGGGTTTTAGTACGTTTGCTACGAGCTGTAAACAGGAGCAGAACTGGCAGAACAGCGATAAGGTCACGCAGGCAAAGTCTGCGGGTTCACTCCTTGCTTTCCCCTGAAACACTGAAACATCTGGAGAGGCCACGGGTTTTGTTTGCTTCTGTCTTTTTATTTCTTTTTTCTTTCTTTTTAATTTCTTTTTTCTTTCTTTTTTAATTTCTTTTTCTTTTTAACTTCTTTTTCTTTTTTCTTGTTCTATTTTTTCTTTTCCTTTTTCTTCTCCCTTTTCTCCTTTTCCTTTCCCTTTTTCTCCTTTCCCTTTCCCATTTCCTTCTCCTTCTCCTTCTTATCCTTCTCCTTTCCCTTTCCCATTTCCTTCTCTTTCTCCTTCTTATCCTTCTCCTTTCCCCTTTCTTGTTCTTGTTCTCATCCCTTTCCCTTCCCTTTCCCCTTTCCCTTTTCCCTTTTCCCTTTTCCCTTTTCCCTTTTCCCTTTTCCTTTCGCCTTTTCTTACCCTCTGGAGGCAGACCAAACAGCTCAAGAGTAATCTATGTCCCAGAGATGCCCAGATGCAGCAGTGGGTGCTCACAGTCACCCCAACATCATGCTTTCAGATCCTCACCAAAACATCCCAGGAAAAGGTGCTTTGTGAGAGCCGTACTCCAGAGTGAGGGAATGTTGAGTTGAGCAGCACTGGGGAGTGAGACAGAGCTCCAGCAGCTACAGCCTGGCCCTGGGAGACCATTGCTTCTGCTCTTGTGGTGCCCAGAAGGTTTAGGAAGCTGGTGGGTATGGGCATCGCTCTTCTAGTGCTGGCTGCTGGCCGGGGAACAGTCTGTCTTGATGCCTGTGGGACAAGCCCTCCAACGTCAGTGTATTTTAAAGAATGGCTCAGTTCTTACTCTCCTTGGGTAACAGCAGGGGAGGACTTCCATTAAAACCTGTATTTCCTTCACAATGGCAGCTAAGATGTATCAAAAGGTTGTCCTCACTGCTGGGAGGAGGATGTCCTGGTCCCCCAATCCAAGTAAAAGTGATGACTGGATCACTGGGCTGTCTTTTTCATATGGACCTGTCCGTCCTCAGTTGCCGTATCAGAGATGTGCTTTACACTCTTGGTCCTCTCTTGATCCTTTTTTCAGACTAATCACTGCTTTGACCTGTGGTTGAGTGATGAGGTCAGTTAATACCTGCCCCCTGTAATCAAGGAAGATAAGACCCTGTGAGATATAGATTATATCTGATTATTATTAATATTGTTATTATTACCAGTTGACAATCTGTGTCAGGTTGAGCATCACAGCAGAGCAGGGTGTTTTCTAAAGAGTCTGTGATTGTGCTGTATCCTTAAAGGTAAAAACATTATTACAAGCCTAAAACTGAAAAAAGCTTAATTTCAACCCAATTAAACAACCGCACAGGTGACAGACTGGTTTATATGTGTGTATTCCTAGTCAGTATGACAGTAGGGAATATTTTTTCAGCACCTTTTGATGTTGTTTGTGGCCTCTTTCAAGCATTTGCCCAAGGTGACCAGCTGCAATGGAAACCCTCTGACCACATTGTCCTTCCTCTCTGTATGCCTGGAGGAGTTCTGGGGTGGCATTCCCCAGGCCTCTCTGCAACATAATTATCGGAGTTTCTCTGCCATTCTTTATCAGTAGATTGAGGAAAAACAGATTCTTTATCCGTAGATTATGGGGACAATCTTTTTAGTATGGGGAGGGGCTGTTCAGCAGAGGCTTTTGGAACAGGACAAGGGGTGATGGGTTCAACTGACAGAGGGAGATTGAGACCAGAGAGAAGGGAGAGATTGTTTCTGCTGAGGTTGGTGAGACACTGGAACAGGTTGTCCCAAGAGGTGGGAGAAGCCCCATCCCTGGCACCACTGCAGGTCAGGTTGGCCCTTGGGGCTCTGATCACCCTGCTCTAGTTGCAGATGTCCCTGCTCACTGCGGGGGTTGGACTGGGTGAGCTTTGAAGGTCCCTTCAACCCAAACCAGTCTGTGATTCTGTGACCAGCTCCCATCTCCTCCAGCCTTGGGGAGGTGGGCAGCTGGAGATACCTGGCTGTAGCACCCTCCCACCCTAGACCCTACCACTGGGGACATCTGCGATTTCAGCAGCATGACCTTCCTGCAGATGACACGTGTATGGGCATCTACCCAGCAGCCATGAGCTCTGTAACTTGCAGAAACAACAGGTCTGAGTGAGAAACACGTTTCGCATCGCTCTCACACGTCAATGTGTCTGTCACCTGCCTGCTCTTTACTCAGTGTAATTAATTTTCAGTAAAATGAAAATTAAACATACATCGCAAAAAATCCCAAGCATGAAACAAATCTGTGTAGACTTTAATTTGACATATCGTAAAGTTTTTCAGGCAAGACAAGGAAGACAGCATCTGATTAATCTAATATGCAAATACAAGCCTGTTGGCAATTCATGCTGTCAGCTGTGAATAAGGCAGTGACAAAGCTGAGATTTGTTCCGGGGCAATGAGAAGTCATCCATCTCAATCCTTCAGAAACGCTCAGGGAGGCACTGGTCCTGCTGGAGAAAGTCTGAGCAGGGATTTCAGAGGGGAATCTCAGCATTTACAAAGAGTGTCTGTAAAGTCAGAGCATCCTCTTTGTCTCACTCACAGATGACCAGCACTGCGGCACAAGAATAAATGGCTGAGTGTGTAAGGGGGATCTTTGTGTAGAGCCTGAGTGGAGGTGAATGATGTCGGAGAACCAGGGTCCTGGTTAGGAAAAAAAGAGAGGAAAAGGGCAAAAAAAAGGAGTGAAAATGTGCTATGAGATGATAGCCTTTTCCATTGCATTTTCCTTCATCAGATGAAAAGATTTCATGAAGTTTTACTCTTTTTTTTATTGCTGATTAGTGAATATTAGTCTTGAAATCTTTCCCTCAAACAGTGTTGAATCCCCACTGCTGAAATCCTGGTATCTTCATACTCTTCCTCATCTCCTGTTCCTGTGCTCGTTTGGGGAGTTGAAATTCCTGCCAGGAGCCCTGAGTCAGTTTCTGCTGCTTTGCAGGGGTGAGGGGATCTCCTGGACCAACCCTGTGACAAAAAAGCTGGATGTGTGAGCTTGGGGTGTCCGGGGAAGGAGCCGAGGCAGGGAGAGGAGGGGTAACCCATGGGGTCTGCTGGCAAAATGGTGCATGAGATTCAGTCCAGCATGATTTTACTGACCTTCACTAGAAGCAGGAAAGTGGGAATTTTCATCTGCCGTTCACTGGTGTTGATGGTGTTTTACACTCAGCAATGCCCCTGTTCCACACCGTGGATGTGCCGTGAGCGACACGATGATTTTCACAGCACTCAAAACACTTAAAAATGGAATATTAATAAAAAAATAATAACAACAAAGCTCAGCAATCTTGATCATAGGCATCCCTGAGGAGCCAGCACCACCCAAGGCTTGGACACCCAAGGAAGGAGCAGGCTTTTCGTTGCTTTTTGACACGGGGGGCCTGTTTTCCCCTGTTTGCAGCACAAATCCTGTGCTGTGAGGAGACTGCTGTGGGCTCCCATTGCTGGTGTAACCTTTCTGACCCAATTTTTAACTAGGTTTAAAAGGCTCAGGAGTGCATGTGAGGAGTGGGACAATTAACTAATTAGATTAATCAATATGTTTTTCCTAGGGCTCCCTCTGTATGTCGCAATTCACATTTGACAGCAAAACTGGGATCCCTGGAGCTGTCAGGAGCTTTTCAGGGAGTCGGATCTTCTCCTGTCCCACACAAGGTCTGGCCACAGCTCTGGCTCTCAGGCAGGGCAGCCCTGACAGAGTTCATCTGTTCCTTTTCTCCCCCCAAAATGGCTCACCTTGTATCCATGGCAACTCTCTGCCAGGCAGAGGCAGGCCCCAGAGCTGGTACTGCCTGCAGCTTCCCACCCACAGCGAGCTGGAGCATCCCTTGGTGGGCTGCAGCATCCCTTCATGGACAACAGCATCTCTTCTTGGACCAGAGCATCCCTTTGTGCACCACGGCATAGCCTCATGACCAGAGCATCCCCTCATGGTCCTCAGCATCCCTTCATGGGCTGCTCCCACACCTGCACCTGGGGTGTGGGACTAGAGGTGCTGGATGAGTCCGTTAAATCTGAGCAGGAAAACAGCTCCATTCTCCTTGGAAGGGCCATCTTCAACATCTGGGTTTGCTGCTGTCACAAACAGCCCTGTATCACATTCTATCTCAAAAATCTCCCATTGAGATGAGTATTCTGAAGTGAAAAGGGGGTTTGATCCTGCTCTAGCAACAGGTTAGAGATGGAGTCACACCGCCTGGGAATTTGCTCCTAGGCTTCTTGCTGTCCTTTGTCATCACAGACGTTTGTTATACCCTGCACCAGTCGGGTTGTCCTTTAAGATACCTTCTCATTACAGCAGCAACCTTAATTAGAGAATATTTCTTAATGAAGATATCTGAATGAATACCTTTACTTAAGGTTTCCAGTAGGCTTCTCCTCTTTACTCCTAGTGGCAGCCCAAACCCTTTCCTTTCATGGCCTTGGAGAGTCCCTCTCCTGAGGGCCTGAGGAAAGAGAGGATGTGAGAGAAAAGCAAACTCTCTTGATCCCAACCACACCTACTGAGCGTTGCTGAGGGAACTGGAGGCAGCTCCCTCAAGGAGGTTTGAGGGGATGTGTGGAAATCACGGGGACATCCTGACCCAAGCTAGCGTGGGACCAGCCTGGTGCAAGGCACGGATTTATCCCTGCTGCACACTTCCTGCAGCTCATCTCCTGCCACCCAAAAGCACTGCTGTAACCAGAAGCTGCAGCTTCAGGAGCCTCTGCATTGCTCCCCGGAAAGCTATTCTGGCTTTGCTGAAAGAGCCATCGCAGTGCCTGCACAGCAACGCTTTCCAAAAGACAGTGAAAAGGCTGCGCAGGAACCTCGGATCTGCATCGCTCACATCTTCAGTACCAACATGTCTCTATACCCCCGTACCCACACCGGGGTTTCACCCCAAGCTCTGTAAGATAATGATGTCTCTGGAAAAGGGCACATCTCCGGTCACACGTCTGTTATAGCAGTAGAGACGGGAAGAGGAGACTGGACTGGCTGAAAAAGAGATGGCGCTGTCAAACAGTAACCGTCCGTAGGGTGATGGTATGTAATTGCAAAGGGAGGAGTATTGGGCAGATTATTGGTGCCACCACACGGAGCAGAGAGGCTTGTGCCTTCTGCCATGGCTGTGTTTGTACCTTGTGAGGGTGGACAAGTGAATCACAGAATCGTTTTGGCTGAAAGAGACCTTTCAGCTCCTCGAGCCCACCCGTTCCCCCAGTGCTGCCAGGTCTCCCTCAGCAGCACCTCCACGGCTGGGAAACCCCTCCAGGGATGGGGACTCCACCACTGCCCTGGGCAGCCTGGGCCAGGCCTGGACAACCCCAACAAGGAAGAAATGGGTCCTCCTTTGCCCTTCAGAACTGCCTCCCAGGGGACTATGTTGACCAGGCTCTGAAACAGGCCAAAGTCTGCCCTCAGGGAGTCCAAGTTGACAGTTCTGCTGACCCCCCCTCCTTACTTCTCTGAGAATTGAAAACTCTTACCATTTCATGATAGAGGGATTGGGCATCCACAACCTCTCTGGGCAACCTGGGCCAGCGTCTCACCACCCTCAGCACCAACAATCTCTCCCTTCTCTCTGGCCTCAATCCCCCTCTGTCAGTTGAACCCATCAGCCCTTGTCCTGTCCCAACAGCCCCTGATGAACAGCCCCTCCCCAGCTTTCGGACAGGCCCCTTGAAGCACTCAAAGGCTGCACTAAGGTCTCCCCGCAGCCTTCTCTGCTCCAGGCTGAACACCCTCAACTCTCTCCCCTGTCCTCCCAGCAGAGGGGTTCCACCCTCGGGTCATCTTTGTGTCTCTCCTCTGGCCCCACTCCAACAGGTCCACATCTTTCTTACACTGGAGACCCCAGAGCTGTGCAAGGCCAGGTTAGGCAGGACTCTGAGCAACCTGCTGTAGCTGCTGATGTCCCTGCCCATGGCAGAGGGGTTGGACTAGATGGGCTTTAAGGTCCCTTCAACCCAAACTATTCTCTGATTCTATGATGGCTGTGCCCAAGGTGGCCTCCAACCATTGTATCACCCACAAGTCCTTCTGTGTTCACAAACAGCAGGTCCAGCATGGAACCTTCCCCCTCTGGCTCCCTCACTAGCTGCATCAGGAAGTTCTTCCACACATTCCAGGAACCTCCTGGACTGTTTCCTCTCCACTGTATCATATTTCTAGCAGATGTCTGGTCAGTCTAAAGTCCCCCACAAGAACAAGGTCTGGCTATTGTGAGACTTCTCTGAGCTGCTTATAGAATATTTTATCTGCCTCTTCAACTACCACATATCTGTGGCCATAGTCTCCAGAGCCATGTGGAAAAACATTTTGCAACTATACCATGCCAGGAAATTAAGTCTAGTCTCTGCTTAGTGTAGAATAACTTGGATTTTTAAATCATCATCAAGCTTGATCATTGTTATATTTTGCCAGTAATTCCCTTTAAACTTCTAGACTTCCTGTGGTGTTATTTCTGTGTAGTGACCATTAAGAGATGTGTCTGCTCATTGCTATATGACAGCAAAGAGGAGGAGATCAACACCACATTTCCAGTATGAATATATTGATCCAATGTCAAAGATCAGTGTTCAAAGGCATTTTCTCAGAGACATTTGAGCTCGGTGGGTACAAACACTACTCCAATCAGCTGGTCCTCCATGTAGAAACGGAATTATCACCTGAACTAAAACCTCACAAGACGTTTGCTTTACGAATACTTCAAAAGAAATGTTTCAGGCATTTTTTTCCTGGTGAGCAAAAGCCACGTAGATTGTCAGTACTGGATGATCCCAACACATTGTTGTACCACGCAGGCTGTTCCCCCAGAGCAGCTGTAACTCGGACTGTCATCACAGTTCTCCTCATTCTGCTAAGTCAATGCATTGAAAATAAATCTGCATGTAATCTGCATGAAACAACTCACATGCAGTGATGAAACCAGTTCTTTTGTTCCAGTTATTTTGTGGTTACACTGGAAGCACCAATGTCATTGCAAGTGAGACACCTGTACTCCGGTGGACACACAGCAGCTGTGCTGGGTCATGGTTACTTGCCAACATTTTCAACACTTGTGCCTTTCTTGCAGTCTATTATATCTAATTTTTTACACACTATAGGCTTTTATTGGAACAGTTCGGATGCTTTGAGGACAAAGAAGTGTCAATATATGTACGTAAGGACTTTTGAGCTGTTTTCCAGTGTTTGCATATTCTCCCGGAGAGGAGAACAGCTGAGGGAGAGGGCAAGCCAACCAGTGATACAGAAGGTGAGATTCCAGCATGAAAACTACTTCCCTAGGCAGCTTGTTCATACCCCTTTCTAGCTCCTTACAAATGCAACCTTGAAGAGTAACACATGGAGCAAGGGTGACACGCTGTGATAATCCAGGAGAAGTACAGGGGTTTGGTGATGGCTTGGCTGTTATCTCCCCATGGGTCAGGATTGTTACAAATCCACAATACATGGCCCTCATTCATAGAATTATGGAATCACAGACTGGTTTGTGTTGAAGGGACATTTAAGGGTCACCCAGTCCAATCTCCTGCAGGGAGCAGGGACATCTGCAACCAGCAGCTCAGAGCCCCAAGGGCCAACCTGACCTGCAATGGTGCCAGGGGTGGGGCTTCTCCCACCTCTTGGTGCAGCTTGTTCCAGGGTCTCACCACCCTCAGCAGAAACAATTTCTCCCTTCTCTCTGGTCTCAATCTTCCTCTGTCAGTTTAACCCATCACCCCTTGTCCTGTCCCAAAAGCCTCTGCTGAAAAGTGCCTCCCTAGCTTTCTTAAAGGCCGCTTTAGGTACTGGTTCAACGCCAGAACTGAATGTCCTCCTCCCAGTGCCTGTCTCTCTCCAGGGTCAGCACGCCACCAAGGACAAGCTAGGTCCTGCAAGCAGCCGAGAAGGCAGTGCACTGGCCAAAGCACAAGCTCTGGTGTCTTAGCAAGACTGCATGCTCTCCTAAGGAACAGAAAAAGTAATCTTAAAAAAAAAAGACAAATTTTCCCAAGTGAAACCCAGTAAAACAAGTTAATCCATGGTCCTGGGAGTGGAAGGTGTCTTACTCTCTACAAATTTGTGCCTTCTAGTTGATTCTTTCCTACTGACTTACAACTAGGTTGCAGCAGAAGGACCCACCTTGCTTGATATTAAAGGATGTACATGCTGAAGGTACCATGAGATGCATCTGGAGAGGCTTCAGCCTTTTAGATACCAAAATGCCTTTCTGAACATCAAAAAAAAGAAAAAAAGTTAGGAGAGAAACAAACTCTGGAGGAAGTTTTGCCTTCAACTAACGCCGACAAATGGACACAGCTGAGCATTGCCCCTGGCATGGACAGTCCATATGGCCTTCTGCCACTGGTTCAGTTGTACTTCTTGTACCACTAGAAAAAAACCCTCAAAACAGGGTTTCAGAGGATTCAAAGCTCTTTAGGAATCTGAGCTAAACACACCAGATGGCATTTGCTGTAGGAAAATAACAGCCCAGGAAACAAGCGTGTTTAGTGGTGATTGATATTGTGGACGAGATGTTTCCAGCATTGCTGTGGGTATTGGCTGTCTTTCAGAGGAGGCATCTTTGCCATGTATTAATGCCCTATGTCTTTAAAAATAGCATGTCATAGAGCGTGGCTTCTGTGACCAAAGGTGTGGGGTTACATCTGGAAATTCAGGAGCCCCCTGAGGACAAGGGTAGTGTACACCTACCCCCACAAAAGGGTCCCTGCTACTTCTCATCATCCTTGCTGAGAAAAAGCCCCTGAGCTGCTGCAGCTGATGGTGATGGAGTAGAGCTGCTCGTCTCTCAGAGCAAGATGTGTTTGGTCTCTGTCCTGGAGCTGCAGTTCAGTGATGTTGCCTGATTTCTATAATTTGGAGAAATATGGAGGCCTTTCTGACAGAAAAAAAAAAAAGGACATTGATATGTGGGAACTCCTCCCCTTGCATAAACTTAATTTTTGAGAGATTTTGCTCAGATTGGGATGAGAAATCTGGTGTCAGTTCTCACCCTGCCTTGCCCTGATCAGCAGAGGCTCTCCCAGGGAACGTTACGTTCATACTGACCGTGCAGATAACAGCAGTGCCTTCACTGTGAGCCAGCTTCGCTTTATCAGCCGTTGTGGGGTTTATTGTGAAGCTTCATTCGTCATTTGCATCTTACAGAACAAGACAACTGGAGAGCGAAGGAATTTCACCAGCAAGTGATTTGCATTTTGCAGCTATTGTGGTGCAGAATTAATTTCACCCCGAAATCCTTTCCTCAGAGCTCCTTGCTGTCAACGGTACCTTCATCTCCTTCAGCTCCAGAGATTTCACTGAGCAATCCCAGGCGATGTTACGCTGTATTTCCTTGCCAACTTCTCCTCCACTTTAAATATCTCCCACTATATATTATAATTTTAAGTGGCTGAAGCCAAACTGTAGAAATCTGTCTTTACCCTGCCCCGGACCTTTGCTAACACTCCAGACTGTGGTTGGAAACACACCTTACACTATTCATAGATTGTTGTAGGAGGTGTTGTCCCTGCAAGACCGAAGCTATTACCTCCCCGCTGTCATGTCTTTGGGAAGATGATCGTTCTGCTAAGTAGGAGCAAGAATACTCTGTTCAGCTCCCCAGCCTTTTTTAATCAGTGGGTACCTTCACGGCTTGTTAGCAGAGCTCTGGCTGTGGCCATTCCTTCCCCAGCTCTTTCCCCAGACTGCCCAGGGAGAGCGGCTAATTGGAGTGGCTGGAGGTTATGTGATGAAATTCTCTGCTGTGTGCAAGTCAACGGATGTGGCCGTGTCACAGCAGACTCAAATACATCCAAGACAATGGGCAAACAGCTCTTCTGTTGAAAACAGGCTGTTGCATTTGCTTCCCTCACATTGTACTGACAGCTAAACATCTGAAAATCAATTGGGTGGATCAGAGGAGCTTCAGTGTCGACACAGAGAGTCAATCATGTTGGGGCAGCCCTAGTTGTGATCAAACCCTAGGGGCTGGGTGTCAACAGGCACCAAGTTTCAGTGGGGATTTCTTGCACTTTGTAGGGAGCTGGAGAAGCCCAGTGTGCAGTTACGCAGGTTTTGGTCCTACCATCTTCTGCGTGGGTGTGAGCATAAGCACCAGCCCATCCCCATGGCTATAGAAACAACCAGCCCTGGTAAAGATATCACAGAACTCAGTTTCTCTGTGCTGAGGATAACTTACCAAGCCTCATTTTTCTTCTCGCTAAGCCTCGCTCGAGAAGGGAGTTTTGGCCTGATGAAGCCAGTGAAAGGTTTGCTTCTGAATTCATGGAGGCAGGATTTTAGCATCATCCTTCAGGGCACTGAGATAGGCCTTCCAGCACTGCTCATCCTCTCCACTGCTCTTCTGCTAATACACCTTTTACCCCTTTGCAGAAAATATTTCTGCCCAGCAATCCTATTTCATAGTCCCTTCCGTATCTGTTGGATTTATATTGCCTCAAAACTCCCATGATCTTCTGCAAAGCAGCAGTCAGATGCCTGCTGGCTTGTCCCACCCTATTCTCTCTTCTGTCAAGCTGCAAACACCTCAAAAACATCCGTGTCCTCTTCCACCCTGTCCGGACACAGTGCAGGCAGAGTTACAGAATCTTACAGAGCACAGACAAATGGCACTTGTGCTGTGACAAGGACTGCTGGGTTGTAAACCTTGAGTAAAACCAGCCCTGTGGAATGTTTAACACACATCCCATTGCCTTTAGGAGGACCAGGAGGATCACATGAATCACGGCTGTGTTTCTGCTGATGTTTTCTCAACATTGCCTCTGAGGCAAGGTGCTGAAGGACATTTTGTGGTGTTTTATAAAAGTGTCTATAGAAAATTAGGTCAGGAAAGTTCCTCTTCCACATGAGATGGTTTGTCCTCTGTACACTCCATTTGTGCTGTACAGCGTTTGGATAGCCTGGCCAGAAGGGTCTGAATTGTTTTACAGTCACTATTTTTTGTGATTTGTGCCCCAAAAGCACAGACGAGCTGTTGGAGCCATCTTTCTTCCCAGTCTCTGTCAGGAGTGGGAAGAGCAGCAGCTGAGGAGCTCTACACCAGCTCTCTGGCCACAGCCCCCACTCTCCTGTCCCAGCCTGGGGAGGGGGCTGCAGACCCCCTGTGCTCCCTGTGCAAATCGCTGTGCTCCCAGCTGCAGGAAGAATCCCTGCCTCATTTGAATAATGGGTTAATTAGTGCTCTTCTGCTTAAAATTGCTCCATGTCTAAGACAATTGCAGTCCGTAAAAGCTCCTTCACGTGCTTTATGGGGATTACAAGGGGGCAAAATTTATATAAGATAAGGAAAAATGAGACAGGAAAGGGTGGAATTTATTCCAAAATAGAAACCATTAGTACGATCAGGAAGAATTTACATATACTTTTTTTTTCTATTTTAAGAATTCACATATATGCATTTTTGGGCCTCATTTTCTCTGCTAGCCACATACAGCGCCATGGCAGGACCCAGCTCCCTGACAGGATGGGCTGGGCTTAGTGCCCAAAGGCCAGGGTCACCTGGACGAGATATAATCACCGTTTACCTCTGGCAGGGCAGATGGGTGGATGGCTCTGTGACCTTCTTCTGCAGCAGCTTCAGCAGGAGAAGAGAGAAGGAGGAGCTCTCTTTGAAGGGACTCTGTAGGTGGTGGGGAGAGCCCTTCCCTGAGCAATAAGTGGAAATAAATAATTCAATGAAAGAAAAATTATAGAGAGCTGAATTCGTCACCATTCCTCATAGGGCAGGAGTTTAAAACACAAAGTGCTTTCTGCTGGGACCAGGTGGAAACTTGCTGTCTAAAACTTACCAAGACTTTAAGCAAATGTATTTTTTGTCCAAACAGGATTTCTTCACATAAAGATTACATTGAGTGGAGTCAATAACATGGTACACTACAGAATCCCAGACTGGTGGGGGCTGGCAAGGACCTCTGGGGATCACCCAGTCCAACCACCTGCTCCAGCAGGGTCAGCAGAGCAGGTGCCCAGGAGGGCATCCAGGAGGCTTTGGGATCTCTCCAGAGCAGGAGACTTCACAACTTCTCAGGGCAGCCTGGGCCGGGGCTCCCTCACCCTCTCAGCAAAGAATTTTCTCCTCCTGTTCAGGTGGAACTTCCCAGGTTCCAGTTTGTGCCCATTGCCCCTTGTCCTGTCACTGGACACAGATAACCTCCCTTGACCTGCTGGTCACACTCTTCTTCATGCACACCAGGAGACCATTGGCCTTATTGGCTACGAGGGTCCATTGCTGGCTCACGGTGAACTTGTTGCCCACCAGCACTCCCAGGTCCTTCTCCCCAGAGCTGCTTCCCAGCAGGTCACCCCTGACCTGTGCTGGTGCAGGGGGTTGTTCCTCGCCAGAGGCAGGACCCTACACTTGCCCTTGTTGAACTTCATGAGGTTCTTCCCTGCCCAGCTCTCCAGCCTTTCCAGGTCTCGCTGAATGGCACCATAGCCTGATGGTGTGTCAGCCACTGCTCCCAGTTCTGTATCATCAGCAACCTGGCTGAGGGATCACTCTGTCCCTTCATCCAGGTCAGTGATGAAGATGTTGAACAAGGCTGGACCCTGTCCTGACCCTTGGGGAACACTGCGAGCTACAGGTCTCCAGCTAGACTCTGTGCTGCTGATCACAACCCTCTGAGCTCTGTCCTTCAGCCAGTTCTCATTCCACTGTCCACTCATTCAGCCCACACTGCCTAAGCTTCCCCACGAGGATGTTACAGAGGACAGTGTCCAAAGCCTGCTGAAGTCAAGGTAGACACCATCCAGTGCTCTGCCCTCATCTACCCAGCTAGTCATGCCATCACAGAAGGCCCTCACTTTGATCAGGCATGATTTCCCCTTGATGAATCCCTGTTGACCACTCCCAATGAGATCCCATAGACCTCATGAAGTTATTGCATAAATGAGTACTTGTTCATTCAATATCTGATCACATGCATGGCTCTACCCTTGGGCATTGCTGTGAGTGCAGTGCCTGTGGGTGAACTAAGACACCCCCCACATCTCCACTGACACTGCAGGCCCTGCAAGGCAAGGAACACACACAATTTTTTATTAGAGTCTAGTAGCCAACGTGGGGAGCACTTCTGTCACCGTGAAAGCTGATGTGAAGGCAGCACAGCTTCACCAGGAGTTGTGGGAGCCACCCACGTAGAGAAGAGAAGGTGCCGGGTGTTGATTACCTTTGGAGTCCTCTTGCACCAAAGCCCAGGTCAGCCCCCTTGCAGAACAGAAACAACTAGTGCAACCAGTAAGATTTTATATATATATATATATTTACTTCTATTTTAAGAATTTATATATTTCTTAATTTTTTTAAAATTTATTTTACTTATTTATTTTTGGGCCTCGTTTTTGCACTGTCACATTGTCTGGTTTTAAGATAAAATATGAAAAATCTAGAGTTTATTTGTCTTTTCTAGCCTACCTCTGACATTTCAGTGGAGCAGAAGAACTTTGCAGAAGTACTGTGGCACCATTTATTTAAAAAAAAATTGCTCTTGAGCAGGGTAATAACAGCCACATCTGGGGCCGGCTGGAGATTACCCATGTTCCCAGGTACCATCCAGCTTCGTCACCTGGATGACACCTTTGCTGTTCCTCTTAATGCCAAGACGATGCACTATGTGGACGATCCAGGAAGCGTGTCCTTAGAGCAGATGTCTGCTGGCAGAAAGATAAGAACATCTAAATGCTTTCTAGGGGATTTCTTCTTTACCCACTTCATTTACAGGTGTCCTTACAAACCCGTTTGGGCATCTGCTGCAACACTGGGCTGTGTGAGGCAGGACCCCGGGATGGAACCAGCAGCAGAGCGGGGAGGATGAGTGTATTAATCACAAGAGATGCAGGAGAACATCTCTTGTTCAACTCCTGTGGCATGGGGTCGGTAGCACAGGGATGAATGATCTCAGACCACAGAGACCTCTGCTACCTTGAAAGCTCGGAGCGGTCAGTCTGAGGTGTAATCCCTCGTTTGCAGAGATAATGTCAATGACTGGAATGATCATTGACCTGTTGCAGCTGGAAAGGCAAACACTCGATTTTCGTGGCTGAGCGGCAGTACCTGTGACACACCGGAGAATGAGCTCACACCCATGAAATGTTTATGTTCCCACTTCTACTGTCCTTTGCAGCGGAAGGTCTTACCTTTGTTTTTAGTACAAACCCCTTGTAGGAGAGAGATCATCCGCAGTTCTGACTCAGACCATTAAGGGCATATTGAGAAATAACTTAGGTTTCCCAGAAGGCTAATTTAAGTCAGCACAAAAAAACATAACCACAGTCGTAAATCTTTGTCCATGTCCTGATTGCTTTAAAAATATCAGGACAACGCTTCCTATACCTTAACCAAATGCAGCAATTTGGCTGGTTTTTCCTGGTCTGCAGTGCATGGCTGTTTCACAGCAGCCTCGTTTCCAGCAAGCTGGAATTAAACATGGTCTGTAAATTATGCATGAGTCTTTAACATTCATGAATCTCATCATTTTACTTTATTGATCAGTTCTTTCCCATAATTGGCAACAACCCAGGAGGAAATGAATGTTCTGCATCAGGCAAATGGGAATTTTATTGATGTAATGTTGGAAAGGCAATAGACATGCTCAGCAAGCTGAGATGATGCGACCCTTTACGTTCACTTGAAAGCGGTGTCAGTGTCCTCCTGCCTGCGTTTTACCTGGGGTCTTCATGGGAGCGGAAAGAGCTGCTCTGTTTAATATTTATAGGGAAGCAAGGATATCCACCCAACCCTCTATGGCCATTAATATTAATGATGGTGGCCATATATGTTCATTCCTTCCATTAATATTAATGACAATGAACACATGTCAACGCAGGGATGCTGAAGTCTTTCATTATTCCTTTTTCCTCAAGGCTGGCAACCAACCATCCTTGCTCCCACTTCCCCATCCGCACACCACATTTGTACTGAGGAGGCAACCATGGGAACCTGTAGCACAAGGCTCTCCTGCGGTCCGCCCCCCACGCCCAAGGCACAGCAGCTCCTCACGCTTCAGCATAAACAAACCTACCATGAGTCATCTGGTTAGTAAAGGCCGTGTGCTGCAATACAGCACTTGCCATCGTGTTGGTTACAAAACTCAAGATGTAAGAGACACCAACAGTAAGGAAAGCCGATGGCTGGAGGGGAGCCAGAGCCACACCTCTGCTGTCCTTATGTTCAGATCATGAGAGAAGAGCAGAGCCACAGGGATGACACGAGGGTGGAACCCCTCTGCTGGGAGGACAGGGGAGAGAGTTGGGGGTGTTCAGCCTGGAACAGAGAAGGCTGTGGGGAGACCTTAGTGCAGGCTTTGAGTGTGTCAGGGGGCCTGTCCAAAAGCTGGGGAGGGGCTTTTCAGCAGGGGCTGTTGGGACAGGACAAGGGGTGATGGGTTCAACTGACAGAGGGAGATTGAGACCAGAGAGAGGGGAGAGATTATTTCTGCTGAGGGTGGTGAGACCCTGGCCCAGGTTGTCCCAAGAGGTGGGAGAAGCCCCATCCCTGGCACCATTGCGGGTCAGGTCGGACCTTGGGGCTCTGAGCAACCTGCTGTAGTTGCAGATGTCCCTGTTAGACCAGGTGAGCTTTGAAGGTCCCTTCCAACCCAAACCAGTCTGTGATTCTGTGAAACCAACCCCTTTTTGTCAAGGGCAAACCCAGACCTTAATAAGATAAACTCAGTTTCAAATAAACGTGGTCACTGGTTGGACGTGATGGCACCAATACCCTCATTGCTCCTAACGGTGAGGGCAGCCAGCCTTCCTGGTGGGCCATAGAGTGGACACTTCTAGATGGTCCCACAAGGTTCCCAAAGAACAGTCATGACAACAAAACATCTCCCCATGTTGATTGTGTGCTCTCATGACTCCAGTCGTGTATCTGTGGAGACACAGATTCATAGTTTGAGGGCAGTTATAGGAAATTTAATTCTCCATGTGCACCTCCTAAATCGTGTAGATGTGTCATTTGCATTCATTTTGTCCTGCGTTGGGAAAATGCCTGATGCTGTTATGTTCTTGGGTAAAAGTGATAAGCGCAGGAGAGTAAATTCTGCGTCAGCAACTGTGTGTACGTAATGAGATCAACTCACTCATTTGATTTCCTGCTCATCCAGAAACTTTACGCTTGTTACTGAATTTGTGTCCACAAGTAAAATGAAGAGATTTAGATTTATGCTAATAAAAATCTTGTACCAAGGTGAAATCACGTTGCAGAAAAAAAATAGTATTGCTCTAAAACATGGTATCAATTTGAAGTGTGCATATACCAAAAATGTATAACTTGCATTTTACTCTTTTCTCCATAGTAGAAGAAACAGAATGACCTCAGGGCTTTTTTGGGGGGGGACATCTTCAAAATAGTTGGAAAAAAGCCTTAATTGTGCTCTCAGAAAGTCCTGAATGCTCTCACACCTCGTAAGAAGATCAAGTCTCAGTAGTTTGTATTAAAATAAAGAAGTTGCTAGGAAAAAAATGCCATTCCCCACAAAAAATCCTCAAGGAAAAGAGCAGGGTGTCTCTAGGAGCCATAGTAGCAGAGAGAGCTGGTGTTATATAGATGGATGAAGCGTTTCTCCAAGGATCCTGGAAACCCACTGTAGAGCAGATTATGTTTCTAATAATACAGAAAAATGGCCAAGAGGAGCATAGTCTGTAACAAGTGCAAAACCCGCTTGTACTGTGAGAAATCTCTAAGAAATCCAATAAAATTCTGAAGCAGAGGAGGGCTACAAAGAAAACAAAGCACAAACTCACATTTTAATTTTGAGGTTTGCAGGATGCCCTGAGATTACACAGCCAACCACAGGCCCGGAGTGCCCTCACCATGCTGCACACTCCTTCCCATGTGCATGATCTCTATAATGACTTTGTGACCAGAGTTCTTCATAAATATTTAATTCAAATCATTCTGCAGACGAGCGCCCAGGAAGAGTCAGAAAGTGACTCACTGTTTCTTAATCAGAGATGAGTGAGTAGGCAGCGCTGGCCTCGCAGTGGGAGGGGGTTACTGCTGCTGATTAAATCATCTGAGGATGGATCCCTTGTGAGATTGTGGGTCACATCCTGGCTCAAGCAGGTGGCTGGCCATGCTGTGGTGGTGAACAGCGAGCATCTGGTACCTCCCTGCTATGGTTCTGGAGCAAAACACACAATCAGGATGTTCTTTGCATGCAAGCCTTTGTGATCTCTAACAACATTTTTTCTCCACAGCAGCAGCTGAACCCCTCAGTTCTGGCACAGTAAAAGAGCAAGAAGATGTGTGACTGCTTTCTAGTGTACCTGATCTCCTTCTATGACAAGGTGACCCATTTGGTGGGTGAGGGAAAGGCTGTGGACGTTGTCTACCTGGACTTTAGTAAAGCGTTTAACACCATTTTCCACAGCATTCTCCTGGAGAAACTGGCTGCTCATGGCTTGAATGGATGTACTCTTCACTGGGTGAAAAACTGGCTGGATGGCCGGGCCCAGAGAGTGGTGGGGATTGGAGTCAAATCCATTTGGCAGCCGGTCACCAGTGGTGTTCCCCAGGGCTCAGTGTTGGGGCCTGTTCTCTTCAACATCTTTATCAATGATCTGGATGAGGAGACCAAGAGCACCCTCAGTTAGTTGGCGGATGTTGATCTGCTGGAGGATCAGGAGTCTCCACAGAGGGGTCTGGACAGGCTGGATTGATGGGCCGAGACCAATGGACTGAGGTTCAACCAGGCCAAGTGCCAGGTCCTGCCCTTGGGTCACACCAACCCCCGGCAACGCTCCAGGCTGGAGGAAGAGCAGCTGGAAACTGCCTGGGGAAGAGGCCCTGGGGGTGTTGGTGATAGTGGCTGAAGAGGAGCCAGCAGTGTGCCCAGGTGGCCAAGAAGGCCAATGGCACCCTGGCTTGTACCAGCATTGGTGTAGCCAGCAGGACCAGGGCAGGGATCATCCCCTTTCTACTGGGGGCACTGGGGAGGCCACATCTCAAATCCTGGGTTCAGTTTGGGCCCTTCCCTCCAAGAAGGACATTGAGGGGCTGGAGCGTGTCCATAGAAACGAGAGGAAATGGCCTCCAGTTGTTCCAGGAGAGGTTGAGGTTGGCCCCAAGGAACAATTTCTTCCCCGCTGAGGTTGTCCAGGCCTGTCCCAGGCTGCCCAGGACAGTGGTGGAGTCCCCATCCCTGCAGGGGTTTCCCAGCCATGTGCAGGTGGTGCTGAAGGATGGGGGTTAGTGGGGACCTGGCAGTGCTGGGGGAACAGTTGGACTCGAGGAGCTGAAAGGTCTCTTCCAACCCAGACGATTGATTGGTTCTATGATTTCGTTAGATAAATGCACACAGGTCAAAGAGCCGTAGGTTCGATCTGTCTTTGTAGTGAACGGCTGACTCTGCCAGGCACTTGGCCATCTACTGCCAGCCTTCTAGGCACTTGGTTTCACAAGTGCAACCCACAGACTTAAGCCAGGCAGTGACCGCATATCCATTTAGGAAACAGAAATACATTTAATTTTAAAAATCTTTTAAAAAAACTTTTTATGTCCCATCATCTGGAGTATTGGTGAGAAAAAAACTTGTACACTTTGAACTAGCACCAATCACTTTAGCAGTAAACTAATGGTAGAAAAATCCCAATAGGAGTAACTTATTTCAGTTTTCAAGACCTTTAACCACAATATCATGGGTGGAAATAAGAAATAAAAAGTGATCACACATCAAAATATTTGATTGCTCATTAAAGACTTTGTGTGAGGTACCACAGTTCCTCTGTTCTTCTGGTAACTGACTTCTAGTTTTGCTTACATATTTCTGGAACTTGTTTTCATTGATTTGGTGGCCTATAGTAAATATACCATATTTGGTCAATAGTAGGTAGCTTTTAAAATAATACTAATAATACTAATGATACTTGTGCTTTGTCTGCTGTTTCTTTGACTGCCCGAGTGTGCTCACGTTTGTGTCCTACATGGGGTAAAGGAGGGATCTGAGCTGCAGCTGGCATCAACCTGTACCAATGGAGCATCAGCTCCTCCACCACATCTGCTTCAGTGAGTTCTTTGCACATGCAGTTCCCCCAAGGGTGGACACGTCTGATGTACTCATGGTCACCTGGTTTGTTCAAGGGTTTCTGTAACAGGTGGAGTTTTCTCAAGACACAGGGGTTTCATGTCCCTTTGGAGGTACATGGCATTGCTGTGCTCCCACTGAGAGGTCACCAAAGCCTGCATCCCATCCCGTCCCATCCCATCCCGTCCCGTCCCATCCCATCCCATCCCATCTCATCCCATCCCATCCCGTCCCGTCATGTCCCGTCCCATCCCATCGCGTCCTGTCCTGTCCCATCCCGTCCCGTCCCATCCCGTCCCGTCCCATCCCGTCCCATCCCGTCCCGTCCCATCCCGTCCCATCCCGTCCTGTCCTGTCCCGTCCCGTCCCATCCCTTCCCATCCCACAGGTGAGAAGGTTACAGCCCACAATCGCTTGACCCATGTACAGAGGTGGCTAAGCTGCCTGTGAAACTGTTTGGGAAATGCTGCACTTACTATTAACTTTAAAGCAAACAAGAACCCCTTTTTTTTTTTTAAACTTAAAATATGGTTCTGCAAATGGTAGCAGGTCAGGGAGTGCTGCAGGACATCAGCCATCCCAGCTCAACACTCTATCTTGTGAATTGTTCTTCAAATGTTCTCCAAAATTACTTTTAGAAGGTTTTAGCCATTTTTTTCCATAATTTGTGAAAGTTTCCACTCTGTAACACAAAGATTTTATTGAAGAAATGGTGATGCAAAGGAGAGCTGAAGAACAACTAATCATCATCATGCCAGTCTCCTTGGTCCTCATCACAGGACATTTACTTTTCCTGCATACAAAGATTTTTCTCTTTTTTACATACTTTTGTATCGAATTCTGCCTTCAAGCAGAAGTTTGAGCAACGGCCCAGGAGAAAAATGGAAGTATGGTCAGGTGAACCTTGCTAGAATCACCCTGTATTTCTATTTTCAGATTGTCTACGTTTTGAGTTGTGACACTATCCTGGAAGTTATGGCTGTTGGGTGACGGTTACCACCACAAATTGCTTTCGTGGGTCTTTTCAGCCTGCAGGATGCTATCAATCCTCAGGAAAAGCGCTGGAGAGTAAATTCAATGTCAGTTCCCATTTTAAATTTTAAATTAAAAGTATTTTCCTGGTGCAGAACCGCATCACCAATGATCCTCCACAATTCCATGTAAAAATACCCCGTAATTCAAATTTATTTTTCTTCTAAAGGCTCATTCATTGATCACTGGACCACTAAGGATTTATCAATGAACCACGAAATATGGGAATATCTTCAGAAATTCTCTTCCATACCCCCTCCAACAGGCATGTAACTACTGTTTTATGACCCTGTCATTAACATTAAGGGCTTGTGTGTCTTCAGGCTGCCACAACAACTCAGCGCATACAGAGAAGTACAGATCTTTCAATGTGGATTAATCCTCCACGTGCAAATTAATCCTTCATCTGTTTTACATCTGCTAACATTTAGTTTGATGCCATCATTTTGCCAAGGCTCGTTAAATACTGCTGTATAAACTTACTACATACTGCTACGTCACCATGATGAAACGGTCACAAAATCCAAAGTAATGTCACCCATTTTGGATGCCTTGAAAACACAGACATTCCCTTCTCTTCAGGAGGGTGGTGGAGCCTGGGCAGCTACAAAAGCACCATCACCTGGGTTGATTTACCAGTCAAGAGCGTGGCAGCTCTGGGATGTTTGACTGTCCAAGGGACTGTGCCACCGCAAGGGACGATGACCAACACCACAAATGTGGAAACTTTGCATCCGACCTGTAAAACACCTGTTTGGCTCAGGAAAGTGCAAACCCCAAGAAGGAGGAGGGTTTTGACAAGTGACTTTGCTCCCTGAAGCCTGCGGGTAAAGCGTTCCCAAAGCAGCCATGTGACACCTTCCTGCCCAGCCTGTGGCCTTGCTGCTGTCCAAGAGGTGGAAATGGCCTGTATTGTCCTTCAGTGAAGAACGCTGTCTGTCTGTCTGTCTCTCTGACACATTCAGATTTCTAAGGTTTTCAAGATCCAAAGCAAGACACCAAAATAACAAGTCAAGATGCTGCTGGTTTATTCCCCGGGTCGTGCCAAAGCAAGAGAGAACAGACGTTATAGATAGCTGCAAGGAGAGGAGCAGGCTGTGGTGCTTGACACCAGTTTTATGATGCTGAGGTGAAGCTGGTGTGAGTCACTCCTATAACTTACATGGGTATGACACCAACTCCTGACATTCAGTATTTTCTTCTTCACATCCCCAAAGTCGTAATTACCCCTTGAAAACCTGGATCTGCTTTCTCTTCCTGCCATTTAGCCCCTTTACATTGGGCACTTCGCCACCTTCCCAATGCATATGGTCCATTGCGGCACTTTCCCAGCCCTTATTGCTGTCATAGCTGAGTGCTGGCAGGATTTAGAGATCTCCTTCAGTCCATATCTCATTGTTCCTGGCAATTAGAGACACGGGGTGGCCAACGTGCCAGGGTCACAGTTGCAGACACAACCTTCAGCAGGATCACAGTGGGTGTACATTGTATTTCGGCGGTGGGATCGAGTCCATGATTAAGCTCAACTTCATTTTTAATCCAGGCTGCTTGTCAAGAGCCGTGGTATTTAGAAGATCTCAAAACTAGGGTGGGAGACAAAAGCTGGGCTTATTTCACCCATAAATGGACCTCATCCTCTCTCCATGGCTAACTTTTCCAAGCAGATGTTGTGTCTTAAAACCAGCACCGCCAAGTGTTATTGGCCAGTTCAAACAAAACAGAGCACAAGCAAGGAAAAATATTTTTCACTCTGCCAATTTTTTTTTAACCTCATCCTTCTTTTTATACAAAACAAAAAAGTTCTTGATAGGGTGTTTTTTCTTTCTTTCTGTGGGAGTACACGTACACCTGCGCATGCCTGTGCACACACACTAACATATATGTTGTTACAGTGGTGCACAGCACCATCCCCTCCAGATGTGTGGTGGACAACACTTGGCAGACGAGTCTGGTCAGTTACGAAATACTGGTAAAGGTGTAGGGACCTAAAACTCATGGTCCTCATCCAGCAAAGCCACTGACTGCACAGAGGCAGAGCTGTCCTGAGGAGGAGGACAGGAACAGGTGGGATGCAGAATCACAGAATCGTTTCAGCTGGAAGAGACCTTTAACTTCATGGAATCCACACATCCCCCAGCACTGCCAGGTCCCCACTAACCCCTGTCCCTCAACACCACCTCCACACGGCTGGGAAAACCCTCCAGGGCTGGGGACTCCACCACTGTCCTGGGCAGCCTGGGCCAGGCCTGGAGAACCCCAGCGGGGAAGAAATGGATCCTCAGGGACAACCTCAACCTCCCCTGGAACAACTGGAGGCCAGTTCTTCTCTTCCTGTTGCTTGCTCCTGGGGAGAAGAGACTGACACATACACCCGCCCCTACCTTGCTCCAACCTCCTGTCAGGGAGTTGTCGAGAGCCAGAAGGTCTCCCCTGAGCCTCCTTTTCTCTAGACTCAACCCGCGCACGTCCCTCAGCTGCTCCTCAGTGCACTTGTGCTCCAGACCCTGCACCAGCTTCGCTGCCCTTCTCTGGACACATTCCATCCCCTCAATGTCCTTTGGGGAGTGAGGGACCAAAACTGAACCCAGGATTCAAGGTGAGGCCTCCCCAGTGCCCCCAGTATGGGGGAACAATCCCTGCCCTGGTCTTGCTGGCCACACCAGTGCTGGTAAAAGCCAGGTTGCCATTGGCCTTCTTGGCCACCTGGGCACACTGCTGGCTCCTCTTCAGCTGCTGTCACCAACACCCTCAGGTCCTTTTCCCCAGGCAGTTTCCAGCTGCTCTTCCCCCAGCCTGGAGTGTTGCCGGGGGTTGGTGTGACCCAAGGGCAGGACTTGGCAGAACTGGGTGCACTGAGGCTTCATCCTGTACCGTCCTGTGCAGGCAGAGCCCCAGACTTCCAACCTGCTGCTGACACTTGCACCAAGACAAACTGGTGCTGTGAAGCCAAGTCCTCCACACATGGAAGACCATGGCACTGCCTGCTGCCAGCTCCACCGTGTCTGTACGGCCCCGAGTGCCCATGGGCTGCTACCTCCATTGGCACAGGAACAAGAGACAGTAAAACTGGGGTGACAAGTGACACAAAGGCACTGGGAACAAAGACATGTAACCCTTGATTTAGAGGGTGCATCAACCGGGCTGAGGAGGGTTTTACAGGCTTGGGACTGTGAGCTGGCCTCTCATGCCTTCTGAGGACACTTCTATCCCTGTAAAAAAACACATTTCCCTCATCTGTAGGTGTATTTACTGTACTAGAGAGATGTTTGCTTAGTGTCCAAGTGATGAGGGTTTGAGCTTTCTGAGCCCAGAATTACCTTCCTGCTACCCGCCTTGGGGACAGAATAGGGTCCCGGCCCAGACAGAGCACCCAGCTGCCACCTCCTTCCACAAGGAAAGAGCAGAAAGAGGCCAATGAAGAGGATGGCAGGTTTTTACTGCACCTGGAAATACAGAACATTTCTCTCACTGTGTCAGCCTTGGCAACTAAGCTTCCCAAGAGGAAAACACCACCAGTCATGAGGCAGCGCTTGATGACCAATGGACTGCGTGTAGGTAGTCCGTGCCCGGGCTGTGTGTTGCTTTAGAATGATTGCTCGCCTCTCATTTTATACATGGTTTTAGGAAGGGACCTTCTCCCTGAGAATCACATCCTGTGCACCAGCCAACGAAGCTTCGTTTCCTTCTGCTTGTGATCCCGGCTCCTCCCGGTGCTCCGGCATGGGCTGGAGGACAGACACAACCAGAAGAGCTGTTCCCTTCTAGCTGATAGGGTGGGCCAGCTCTGTCCCACAGCACCCATAGAGGGTCTCGGAAGACCCCATAGTTGTTTTTTTCTGTGGCAGTGCGTGAATAGGAAGGATGGGGAGCGCTACCGGGTTTAGCAAGGAGGTGGCGAGTGCTGCGCTGTGTGTTATAGCTGCAGGCACGGCTGTGCAGCATCAGCTGACGCCTTTCCAGCCCAGGCAGGGACGGCATTAATAAATGATGAAGAAGTAGATTTCAGGTGGTCCAGCAAGATGGACAGCTTGGGGGATGGGCTTTAGCAAAGCCGTTCAGTTTTCTCTGCCTCTTTACCCATGAATGGGTAAATAAAATGGATAAGTAAATCTTGTTCTTTCCTAAAATGCCTTGTAACGTCTGTCACTGGTAATGACCGTTACTACAAAATGCACTGCCAGAAGCTCGGTGTGGTGTTATCTATAGTCCTTTTTTAACCCAGGACATTCACAATGATTTTGCATTCCACATAACGCTGCCTGTTTTAAAGGACATTTAAAGCCTTCTTTTTTTTTTTCCTTATTCTCTATAAAATTGTCCTTTTAAACGCTTCTTTCCTTAAAACAGGCTGTTAGAGTGCTGTGCGCACCAGGGATACTATTGACATATTCAGCGGGGTATTTTTAGCATAGTGGAAAAAATAAAATCTTGAGAAAGGTCAGTTCTTTCTCTGTGCTAATTAAATTGCTGTGGAAGGAGATTATATCACGATGGTGACCAGCAAGCTCACCAGAACATCACCCGGCAGCCTGCAGGAAGTCGCCTCTGTGAGAGGGCTGGCAGGGATGGACAGACACGCTGACAGATCGCCCATGAGTCATTCAGCAGATTTCTTCCCTTGATGTTTTCATTTCACAGGGCAAGCAGGCAGATCTCTTAAGAAAGAGATGATTTCCATCCATTTTTTATTACCTTTCCTATTAATTAAGTGCAGCTTTGTCTCTGTGCTCGGTGGTAGCAGACTGTGCTCACAAACGGACGTGTGCAGGGTGATGCCTGTCCATTGTGCTTACGGACGGTGTGCTGTCAACACAGCTTTGCAAAACAGCTGAGGACGCGCTGAATAAATGAGGAGACAGTGATTTCCCCCTCCAGCATGACGGTGTAACAGCACCCATGTGCAGTTCACCAGAGTTGACCAACTCCACATGTGATGTGGTACCACCACTTTCTCAGGGTGACTTGGTGGAGCACAGGCAGCTTTCAAGATGCTCATGACTAAACTTGTTCTCTTCCCTCTGCCCTCCTTGTTGCTGCCTCCAGCACCTTCCATTGCCAGAACAGCTGGGAACAGGCTCAGCATTGGGGTTGTCACAGGTCAGGGCTGGGCTGGGCACGGGGCGAACGGCAGATGGTCTTTGTGAACTCCCCTCCCTCCCCTGAGGGGAAGAGAACGGGAACGAGGGAGAGACACTGATGGGCTGGGAAAGAAAATGAAAACTGCCTTAATGCAAATGACAACAATAAAATATATATTATATATATATATATATATAAAAAATATATATAAAAATATATACAATACCCCACATCAACCACGTCCCCGTCACCAGTGATGCTGGGGGCAGGCACTGCGGAAGGCCCAGGCTGGGCTCAGCAGCAGACGGGAACCAGATGCAGGAGCTGGATTCCAGAACTGGACTCAGGGATGCACGGCCTGGGATCGAAGGCAGCATGGACAGAGTCCTCCTCAGACACCGGCCATTGGAGAAGAGACTTGACCCTTGTGACCCCTCAGCTTTACACCAGATACGATGTCTATGGGATGGAACACCTGGTTGGTCAGTGTAGGGTCACCTGTCCTGTCCGCTCCTCCCCACAGCTGCAACCTCTCACTCACTGCACCCCAACATGGGACATGACATTAGCGGTGACCTTGGTCTGCACAGGAGAAAGTACAAACAAGAGCCTTTCTGCATCCCAACCCCTGGCAGTGACTGTGACCACCCAGTGTTATCACTGCTAGGAGCAGACTGTCTGCAAAAACACGCTGTGACTTTCAGAAAGTGCTGTCACAGAGCAAAGACTGAGCTGGACCGTGAAACCACTGACCAGAACGGTTTCTGCTCTGACCCAGACCAGGACACAGACGTTGTGTTGATCTCTGCAATCTCCTGAGCTCCCGTCACATGTACTATGTCTTTACAAAATTGTCTGTGACTCTGTCAGCCACCTCCCCACCTCTGCACTCACCAGGGACCACTCCAACATTCGCCCTGTGGTCCAGCCGTGGCCACTGCACCAGCATGGCCATCTTCATGGTTTCTGGCCAGGGACTGAGCAGAGACTCATTTTTCCAAATATGTTCACTGAACTGCAGATCAGTGATAGTTTAGCAAAGACCTTTGTGGATGAAGACAATTTTGGTTGGTGACCAAGGCACAAGGGTTGTTCACCTGCCCAGCCAGAGACTGTCACTTCCCAACAAGCATGGACATGTCTTCATCCTCTCATAAGCAGATGGTGCAATTTTCACGGGATGTGTCTGTTCAGTGGGGGATCCATCCTCTGGAGGTGGAACTGTCACCATCTTTTAATAAATATCCACACAAAGCATTTTACCCTGAATTACTGCTTTAAATAAAGAAGATGAAGAGGGGAGGGTGGCTCGCATATTGTGGTAACTGTCATGTACTTCTTGAGAGTCCGTGGTATGGTAGATCCACGAGCAAACAGGGAAGTAGAAGATCAACAGAGTCATCCCCAGTGCTACAGTCATGGACCCAGCAAAGAGAGGTTAAGGCTGGGGATCCCAAAGGGATTGACTGGAAAGATTAGATTTAGGATTGTAAATTACTTCTGAAATCCTTGAACACATTATATTTAAATATAATTAATCACCCAAATCTGCTCTTGGTTTTCATTGCTGCTGACAGTGTGTCACCACTCTCCTGGACACAGACACGAAGGAGGCTTCTGAAGGAAATGTCTGTGGGTGAGCTTTTGCCCCACAAACCAGAGACTATTGCTCCCGGTGTCATGCTGGTGGCCTCTGTCCCCTCCAGACATCCTCTCACAGACTTCCTGGGCTGGATGTGCAGACGAACCACAGCCCAGCGTTTCTAAGAAGGTTTCACAGCAGCGATAATTGCATGGTGAAATGCAAACTAACAAGCTGCATCTACTCAGTATTAAGGATTAATAACCTGAGCTTTAGTCTTCACTTCCCTGAGGGGCAGCAGATTTCACCAAAATCATGCTTCAGTGAGTGCAAGGAGTGAGATACACAGCCTAGGCAGAGCGGACATATAGAAACAATGTTCTTCTTCTTCTTCTTTCCCATTAACTAAGACCGGACTCAGTGCTCTGTAGCTTCACACACCTGAGGTAAAACAAAGGTGTAGACATGCCCTCAACCCCCACTCCTCCCAAGGGTGTTCAACCCCATACTTCCTTCACCAGCTCTTTCCCACTATTCTCCCTACGTTCTCCATATGGGTGAGATGATGCTTGCTGGATGCTGCAGCTGCACCATGCAAAGCACTTGCAACCCAACACTTTTCTGTTGAGTCCTCTCTATTGTGCCATTTTTTACAGCAAAGATGTTGTTCTTCACACACCCTTGGTCCTGACCAGCTGCCTCTCCCCAGATCTCTCTTCTGAGCCAGAACATGCTGGAATACCCTGTCCACTTGTTCTTTTGATCGCGTTGGAATCCATCTCCTGTCTGCCTGCTGACGGTGGGCTTCTCTCAAGCTTCCTGGTGCTGGTTCAGTGAGTGGCAGAAGGCAACAAGCTCAAATGGCGGACACAAGCAGGGACTTGGCTGGCCGGTCTGCTTCAATACAGCTCAGTTTAGCTTCACGTGGAGGTTTTGAGCCTTCTCCAAAGCTACATGCAGGTGCAGAAGGGAAAATATGGTTTATAGGAGCATATGGAGCTTGGATTAGTGAGAAAACAGAGCTGCCATTCCCATTAAGCTTCTGATAACACCCCTCTCCCACACCTCTGGTAGGCGATAGGTGTGTAGAGGCTGGTTCAGGTCATCATCACCATGAACCACAGCAGAAAGAGGTTGAGTCCCTTGTCCAGTTTGACTTCAGTTTAAAGACACCTGACACTTCAAAGTAAGCCTCGATCTCTGTTTGGTGTCATTTCTGATGGACACTTACCACAGGCAGCAAATCCTGCAAGCCCATGAGCTTCAAAAACACTTCAGGGTATGAGCTCTAACCATAAATGTGACTGAACATTTCAGGCAGGGTTTTGCTGGCTATTTTTTGTGAAAGCTACTTGAAAAACGCTGTTCTTTTTTACCTTCCTTTAGCAGCCACTGCATGGAGTATTTTATTTGCATGACTGTGGACCTGAAGTGCACCAATGGGGTGTTTGTACAGGCATCTGACCATCCCAACTTACCTACACCATCACTGTGGGAAATGGTACACACTGTCAGCCCTCCCTGACAGATCCAAGTAAAACATCTGGAGTCTGTCTGAGCAGAAAAAAAGGTGGGAGAAAGGGAAAAGTGGTATTTCTGAAGTCAGAGAGAGCTGGGTTGGCTGGGTTGTATGGCCAGGAGACACCACAACTGCCTTGGACTCCAGATTTTGGATCCCATCGAGCACCTAAGGGAAAAGTGGATCCTTCCTGTCCTGGAGCACAAACCCCTTTGTCAGGCTCGTTGCCACGCCAGGGTATGTGTATTCTGGAAAGATGCTGAAGGTTTCTTATTAAGTCATTTCTGTGGCTGTTTGTGTGAGTAAATCTCATAGTCAGGCGATGCATGAATAGTTTGGCACGTATAATTTACTCAATGTATTCAGACGTAGTGTCCTGAATACTAAGCACCGTGCTCTCATCAATGAAAAGGGATGGCTTTAAATGCTTTTCTTTTTTTCTTTTTCTTAGCAGTTGGGGTTATATGTAAATTTTGCACTTTTCTGTACGTTTCAAATAAATTGCTCTGGGTTTTTTTTTTATTTTAAAGAAATCATCTAGCCAGACTGGCAATGAGACATCAGGCCTGTCAAGTTGGGCTCCAAGGGGAGACAGGAAAGGAAGAGAAAAAGCAGCTCTGGACTGAAAGGGATATGTAATCTCTTCCCTAAAGGCTGGAAGAAGTGTGCTCTGTCCCACCAGACCTCGGAGCCAGAACACTCGAGCTCTTTTGGGCTCGAGAAGGCGGTGCTGAAGGTCTGTCAGTCACATCCAATTCTGTTAACCATTATCAGTGGCATTGCTGATAACGTAAGGGTGCCCAGGACTCCTTTCATGTGCACCCATGGAAACCATCAGCGAACCCACAGAGAGGTAGAAAAGCACACAAGACTCAAGCCAACACGCTGTTGATGAGCCCTGATCTTTGAGTTAGTTACTCTCTCTGTAGTTTCACTCTGGGTTCATTCCACCTGGATTTATTCCATGGCTCAGACCTCTCTGAGCATGCAGCCTGAGGGCCCTGCTCGGGGAAGCTTCTCGCTGTGGGTACCAGCAGCTCTGCTGGGTGAACCCCACGGCCAAACTCTTTGCCCCACATGTGTTCAAGGCACATGGAAAGGCTCTTTCCCGTGGCCACATCTGGCAACACTTCTGCTCCCCATTCCTGGGCTACAGCTACAAACACGTTTGCATCCACGCTGAGAAATGGAGGGTGTTTAGTATGCAGAACGCTCCCCTTCTTTTTCCTTTTTTTTTTTTTTTTTTTTTGTTAATTAGAGAGCCGGAGAGCGCTGTAGCACTGCTCAGCTATTATGGCACACAGCCTGTCAGCTGTAGCGGGTGTCTGCAGGCTGTGTCCTGGGTTTGCTGATAGGAACCTTGCACAAAGAACATCTCCCTCCTTCATCAGACCCTCTGAACCAGCTCGCCGGCTCGGGAAATGGGGAGCAAGGTTCAAGCCATGACTGCAATCCTCCAGCTCCTACCGGGGAGCGGAGAGGATGGAAATCAAACCCTGGGGCTGGTTTCTAATTGGGAAGACAATGAGACATTTGAAACAAGATCTCTGCAATTAGGATGAGAGGCACTACAGAGATCAAGAGAAATGCTTCTTCCTAAGAAGATGCTGGTGCTTCTCTTGAGGGGAAAAGGTATTCTGCTGGAAATGGACTGGCTGTATCAATTAGACAACACACAGGCAGAAAGCTTCTCCTCCTTTGAGCTCAGAGCTGATTTGAACAGAGTCAGGGCTCACTGAAAAAACAATATTATTAATCTGGCACCTTGCTGAGCAATAAGCAACTGTTATTTTTCTCTTACTTTCATGCTGAAAATATATTTTTTAGCTGCTTTTCTAATTTGCAAAGATTCATGTAGGATCACTGCAACATTTGAGAAGGAAGAGACAATATGTAGGAATCCAGGAATGGAAGTTAATGGTCTCTGGAGTCAGGGGCCCCACAGGGCTCCTCCCAGGGCGGTGGGGATGCTCGTGGTGACCTCACATCACGCCAGTGATTGCCATCCCTGGCTTGATTCCTTCACCTGTGCCTTTCCTCTCAAAGAGTGGTCAAGCAGCGTGGAAACGAGAAGGGCTCAGGGGTTCTGCTCACACCCAGGAACAGGGGAGGAGGAGGAGTTTTAGCTGTTTAGTCATGGCAGAGCACAACTGAGATCATGGCTATGGCCAAAATTTCTGGTAAATAAACTCCTCCCAAAATTATTCATAGAAAACCTCCTCCACCAGCACAAAGCTCTTACCAGAAATCTCACTTCACCTCCTTTATTTCCTTCAGTGGTAATTTCAGTCTTCCACATTTAACACATTCTGCAGATGTCTGATATCTGTAATTTTCTCCTGTCACTTCAGTCCTAACACAGCTTGAATGTGACCTGCTCATCCACAAGAAGCTGGAGATGAAATTTCTAGCATCTGAAGAACACTGCTTCAGCATATGCTGAAAGCTAAGCAACTGACATTCCCTAAAAGTTACTTACAGGCAGCACTAATTATCTCATTTTATTAGAATTGTAGGAGTGGCATCAATGCTTAAAAATAATGAAGACAATCTGCAGGTGAAGGTTTTTTTGCTGGAAATGTCAAGCGGCGCTCAGAGCTGTAGATGTTCAGGTCACAGGAAAAGGGAGCACAGGAGCTGGATTCCTTCTGACAGCCTTCCTGGCGCAGCAATGCTGAGTGTGGTAGACAAGCAGAGGTTTCCATCTCTAAAAATAAATTCAAGCAAGAGCATCGTGAGCATCTGAGTAGCACAGTGCAGCAGCAGCAGCTGTCGCTCTTTTCTTGGTCTCCCCAAAGCTCCAACTGGAAGGATTCAGGCCACTGCCTTTCAAGCATTGTTTAAATTGAAACCCTCAAAAAAAGGAGCCAACAAGTGTTTTGACAGGAAAATCTTGCCTTCAGGGCCACTGCTTTTTCATGTGCAATCTTTTTTTCTTCCTTCCTTCTTGTGCCTTGTTCTCCATCCCTTATCAATACGGCGCTGTTGGGTCCTCTCGCAGACAAGGATCCAGAGAGCAGACTTGATTCTCATCTATTTCAGATCAAAGGGATGAAAAAACAAAGACATAAAGGTATGACTCAGATGGAGCACAATACATCCTTAAAAAAAAAAGCCAGGATCAAGCACCTCTTTGTGTTAGAGCAGCAAAGCAAATAGAAAGTGGGCTCACAATTACGCAGCTGTCCCAAGCAGAGACCCTAAACCCAGTGCCAATCTGACCCCTTGTCACATGCGGGGAACAACCCTACAGCAGCCCCGCAGCAGACCCTGGGGAGGGGACGTTGGGGTCCTGCAGGCAGGCGAGAGGACATACAGAGGGGACATATGCTCCTGAAAACCTGCTGCATCCCCAGGGGATGGAGAAGGGGCTTTCTGTCCTCTCCTTGGGGCTCAGACCCTTCCACGTGGGGCCACCCAAGGTAAAAAAGGCCAGGATTGCTGTCAAAGTGACACAGACATGAACTGTCCCATGTTTTTCCTCTGTTTAAAAGACATACACTCTTGGAGGTGTAAATCAAGCCCAGCATCACGTTTTCACTGAAATTATGCCAGCGTGGTCATGGGCACAGATGGGACTTGACATATCTACAATATTTTATCTCTTGCCCTCCATAAAGCTTCAAGAAGATTGTTAAGGAATCATAGATATCAGGATGCAGATGTACTTCCATAATAATCAAACCTGGATTTATGTTGGGCAAATGAATCCCCACATCCATACATATGTAGGAGGGACCTGGGGGGGTTGAGCCTGGAGAAAAGGAGGCTCAGGAGAGACCTTCTGGTTCTCCACAACCCCCTGACAGGAGGTTGGAGCAAGGAGACGGTCAGTTTCTTTTCCCCAGTAACAAGCAACAGGATGAGAGGAACCGGTCTCTAGTTGGGCCAGGGTTGAGGTTGTCCCTGAGGAACAATTTCTTGCTGGTTGGGGTTGTCCAGGCCTGTCCCAGGCTGCCCATGACAGTGGTGGAGTCCCCATCCCTGGAGGGGTTTCCCAGACGTGTGGAGGTGGTGCTGAGGGACAGGGGTTAGTGGTGATGTGGCAGTGCTGGGGGAATGGGTGGACTTGATGAGCTGAAAGGTCTCTTCCACCAAATGATTCTGTGATTACATAACAAATTCTGTGTCTTTCTGCAAATTAAATTATCTCTTAACAGTTTCAGTAGGTACTAAGAACTTTTTTCCCCCCGAAGTAGGATCTTTGGCTGCTGTTTTGTGGGCACACCTTCACTTCTGTATCAGCAAAGTGCACTGTACAGAAAGGATTTAGAAGCTCAGAACCACAGTGGTTGTTCTATTCTAAGAAATATTCTAAGCGAGATATTTCAGTGCTTGAAAACTGATTTCCAGAGGATGTGAGGAACAAGAAGTTGTTGATGTTTCCTCGCTGGATGGAGCACTGGCTGTGTGCCTGGGTTTTGTCTGCCTTGCTGCATGGTCCCTGCTCAGTCACTGCATCTCCTTGTTCCTCCAGCTTCCCCCTGCAAAAAAACCCCAAATAACAGTACTGAAAAAACAAATGAGACTTCTGCTCCTTATTGCAAAGCATAAGCTGATGAATCATGCTTTATTAGTGCTAGATCTGTTAACTTACCATTCTCCCAAAGGAAATTATAGGAGATTGTCAGAGTACATATTAAAAATAAAAAGAAAAAAAAGGGATTTCTTCGCATTATTTTCTTTGCAGCTGTAAATTCAGAACACCTGTCATTATTTTCTTCAGCTGAAACAGATCTGCGATTTTTGGCTTTCTTTCCAAACTAAAAGCAGACAAATTGGTGTTAGAAATGGAGGTGCAACCTCAAGCCTGAATAGGTTTGGGGCTCTTTTTTTTTTCTTTCCACTTGCACACCAGTGTGAGGTTTCTGTGTTTCACCGTGCTTCGCCCCCTTTTGTGGACTGCACAAGCCAAAAGGCGAGATAGAAATGGAGGCTGACAATCTCTCCCACCTCTGCCTTTCCAAAGACCACCACCTGCCCTGGATCTGCAGCTGATGAGACACCCAGACAGACGGACAGTACCGCAGTGTGGGCAACCATGGTGTGGGCACATGAGCGGCTGACGAACTGGCACAGATAAAGGAGAACCTGAGCTGTCTGTCTGGAAAAAGTTACTGCTCTGGGAATAGGATGGGTTTTTATTGGAGGAAACAACCTGATAAAATATTGAGATTCTGGCTCAAAATCTCTTAAATTTAATCAGGGAAGGGAAGGGAAGGGAAGGGAAGGGAAGGGAAGGGAAGGGAAGGGAAGGGAAGGGAAGGGAAGGGAAGGGAAGGGAAGGGAAGGGAAGGGAAGGGAAGGGAAGGGAAGGGAAGGGAAGGGAAGGGAAGGGAAGGGAAGGGAAGGGAAGGGAAGGGAAGGGAAGGGAAGGGAAGGGAAGGGAAGGGAAGGGAAGGGAAGGGAAGGGAAGGGAAGGGAAGGGAAGGGAAGGGAAGGGAAGGGAAGGGAAGGGAAGGGAAGGGAAGGGAAGGGAAGGGAAGGGAAGGGAAGGGAAGGGAAGGGAAGGGAAGGGAAGAAGCAGTGCACAGACCAAGTTGCAGCCACATCAGTGCTCCAAAGCCCAGAGGGGGAACTGGGTGCCAGGAGGGCAGCCAGGTTGGGGACCTGCAGCAGAGACCATTTCCGACCTGCTAAAGCAGCAGCACGGAGAATCCCACAGAGCTCATTAGAAAAATACCCATCGGCTGATGACACCTTGCTCGATTGCTTCAGTGTCTTTGACATTTTACCCTGCTGCTGCTGCTGGAGACATCCAGGGCTGTTTGGTTCTTTGTGGCTCAGAGGAAGGTGCCAGCCCACAATCCCCTGCTCAGGGAAATGGTTTTAGAGCCACCTTCATTCTCTCTCCCTCATCTGCCTTTTGTTTTGAAATTTTCTCCAAGAGCGGTTTATCCTGAGAAGTGCATTAATTAAGTGAATGACACGGTCTCTTTGAATTCAGCAGCATCTTTCAGCCGCCCCCTCCCGTCTCTGAAGTCGGTTGGTAGGTGATACATGCACTGCGATGATAGCGCAAACAAACATCTGCTCCAGTGGGCGGGTGCTTACGCACTCCAGCGTGCTCTTGAATCTAATTGGGAATTTCCAGGCATATATTGCTCATGCTCTTTCCAAAATAACTTTTATAAGTGTAAAGCATATGAATTAATCATCCTTTTAACCCAGCAAAAGCTGTGCTATATCTGCTCAATCACGAGATACTTATTTCTGTCCTGGGTATTCAGGATGGAATATTTTTGTATTTTCTTTATTTCACAAGTGCCAAGAGGAATTTCCAGCTCAAAGAAGTAAAGCAGATGATTTTTGCACAGCTTGGCAGCCAGCAGCATGGAGAAGACTTAGCAGAAATGTTGTCCCAGGCAGAGGGTAGGCTGGGGCTGATGCTGTTTGATCAGGTTAGTCCAGAGCTTCACATGACATCAAACCACTCAAGTACAGCAGCACCACTGTCCTGCAGCTCAGAGTTTGGACACACACACACCAGACGGTCAGGACCATTACCTCATTGTGTCTCATTCTTGGTGTGGCTGAGAGTGAGCAATATGGCCACGCAGGCACCAGCCCAGGCATTGGGATGCTGTGGACTGTTCTGGTCATGCTGTTGGCCATGCTGGTGCACACAGCACATGGCCCAGCCAGTGCCATCTGAACAACCCTCTCTACAACTATAAGCAGCTGGTGCACATCTTCTCAAGAGGGTTTCTGAGCACTGGGTGAATGCACCCAAGCAGCAGCCAAATTGCCAGAGGGAGGCCAGCAATGCCATCCTTCCTCACTGAAAGCGTTGCCCAGGGCAGTGGTGGAGTCCCCATCCCTGCAGGGGTTTCCCAGCCGTGTGGAGGTGGTGCTGAGGGACAGGGATCAGTGCGTACCTGGCAGTGCTGGGGGACCGGATGGGCTCGAGGAGCTGAAAGGTCTTTTCCAACCCAAATGATTCTGTGATTCTGTGATCTGACTAATGTGCAAATGTCAGGGGACCTCCAAGCATACTGTGGGAACCAGGGGTGTCCATGGACACAGATTCACATGCACTGTCTGCTCCACCTGGGATGAGGGAAATGGCACACAAAAAATACCTGGTTCCAGAATTGTGGTAGCTTATAAGAAATACAGCTTTTCCACTAAAGGAGACGCCGCTATATCTGCTGGTGTGCTCGCGAACACATCTGACGTGCACACTGGGATGACCTGGCCAGGCATGAGCACCACGAGCGAGCACCACGAGCAAGCCCCACTCTTCTGCACAGCCCTTCCCAGGCCCGCACGAGGCATCGTGAGCCCTCGTGGTCTCTTCCAGCTACGAGGAAGGAGACTGATCATTCACCAAGTCCTTCCTACTAAATAAAATGAAATTAAATGCAATAAAAAGGGATTTTATTTCTTTCCTTTTTTTCTTCTTTACAAGGAGAGCAAGATTTTAAGCAACAGTGAATATGAGGAATTTTTTACAATACAGCATTTCAGCGAAATTTTGGTTCCTGTGACTTGACCGGAAGAGAAAGAGCCATACAGATATTGGCAGATCAGTGGGAGGAATCTTTACTGAAAAGTTCAGCCCATTTCACTCATTATTCAGAGGTGGTCATTGAATGGTGGGGGCCGTCTTAACATTTTCATCCAAATGGTACCTTTTAGTCACACAGCACAACTTTTGATGTCCTATATTCTAGAATATGATGAAATGCAAAACACTAGTCAAAAAGTCACAGTTTTACAGCAGAAAACCCTCAAAAGAGAAGAGTTTGCAAGAAAGTGAAATGTCCATAGCGATTTGAAGATGAGCTGGCATGTCTCCTCTTCTATATTGATTTTGCTTTCTGCTTAGCAACTGGATTTCATGCTGGTTATACAAAAATACAGAGAAACACGCAAGCGTTCTCTGGCTGTTGCAAAAGCCCCCGACAAAATTGTTTAGGATGACCTGATCTAGAAGTGTCGCTGGTATTAATCTTAGGTGTTATTAATCTGGAAGGTTTGAACCAAAAAATACAAAGCCAAAGTATTTGATCTGTGGGGAACTAATGGGAAGCACTTGATGGTATCTGGAAAAGGCTTTGTCTTTAATTTGATTAAATAAATCGTCATGTGGAGCCCTGTTCAAACATATCTCAGACAACAGAAGACAGAAAAGGAAGAAGATGGGTTGATGGGAAGCAGCTTAGACAAGTGGGGTCTCTGTAACGGCATATTTCAGAGAAAAGGGTTATTAACCAGCACATAAAATTTCAAGATAAAACAAGTATTTCTATTCTAGTTCATTTCTAGTTCATGCAGCCTCCCAGCAGTGTTATAGTCACAGATCTTTTGGCCCAGGTTATTCTGGTTATCAATAACACCCAAGCTGATGGCTGTCTCAGGATTACAGAAACATTTATTGAGGGCAATTGGCCTGAAGTTCCAAACTTGTTTGCTTTGGTTTCACTGACCTTTTACATTTCCTTTCCAACGACACCCAGCTGAGTGTGTTCCCCAGAAAGCACATTTTTGGCCGTGGCTAGACACCATCATCCTGGAAGATGCTTAATGTGTTCAGCTGTCACCAGAACGAAGATTAGCTTGTTGGAAGCTACATTTACTTTGCTTTCCTGACCAGCCTTGTTTGCCCCACGTGGTCCAGTTTCCCCATCCCATAGCACTGTGCTCTGCCTGAATTGCCCCTTCCTAGAGCAGGGCTGGGAGATGTCTTTTCCCTGAACTCCGTGGCAGTAGCCAGGAAATCACAATGTGCTTTTTGTATGCAGGAGCAAGAAAATTCTGTGATGGTTTGGAATGAGAAAGGTGATTTAGGGAAGATTGCTTTTAAGACATACATCCTTCACCTTCTTCTATGGCTTCCCCCAAGCACAGCATGAGAATAAATCATCCAGTGACATTTGAAGCTGGTATTTCTATAAATTATAGAGGAAATTGTTCTTCAGAGAGCTGGCAGTCACCTTATGGCATTTAATATTAGAAAAAAGGCTCAGAGCCGGGCTCAGGCTGCACACTCAATTCAGGAATCACGATGCATGTGCCCAGGGGTAGTTTTCCTGTCTCCCTTGGAGCCCCACCAGCTCATTGCTCCTTGGATAAATGTTTGCTCTGTGCTGCTTGCAGGGATCAGCTCCCTCAGACACCAGTATGCCCTGCTGAGACAGGAAAGGCAGGAAGGAAGGGGTCTTGTACCGCTCCTTGGCTCCCGTCTTGAACTGTGAACATTAGAAGTCCTAAATCTCAACCTGTACAATACCTTTGAGATCGTTTATACATGTTCATATCATACTGTAGTGGGCTGACCCTGGCCAGCAGCCATGCATCCACCCTGCCCTTCGCTTGCTCCCCTTGCCTGAGGGATGGGGAGAAAAAAATCCAAGGAAAGGAGAAAAGACTGGTGGGTTGTGATAATGGAGTTTAACACAGAAAGCAAACGCTGAACACGTAAGCAAAGTGAAATGCAGAATTCATTCACTACATCCCATCAGCAGGCAGATGTCCAGCTGCTTCCTGAGAAGTGAAGCCCAAGCTCAGCTAATGGCCACTTGTGAAGACAAATGCCATAATCACTAATGTCCCACCTTCCTCCTCCTTTCCCTGAGCTTCTATTGCTAAGCGTGACATCATGTGGCATGGGATATCCCTTTGGCCAGTTGGAACATCTCCATGACCCCTCCCAACCTCCATCCCACCCCCAGCACCCTTACCTTGGGGCAGGGTTGAAGAAATGCTAAAGCCTCAACGCCGTGTGAGCACTGACCATCGGCAGCTGAACGCCAGCGTGTTACCAGCACTGTTTTAGCCACCAATGTGAAGCACAGCAGCACCATACAGGCTGCTCTGAGGAAATGGCCTCCACCCAGCCCAGTACTGGCATCATAAAGGACTTGGGGGGGTTGACCTCCGTTGACTGCCAGATGCCAACCCAGCCACTCTCTCGCTCCTCTTCCTCAACGGGGCAGTGGAGAAATGAGACGAAAAATCTCATGGGTCGATACAAAGACAGGGACATCACTTACCGTTTACCATCACAGAAAAAATGGACATGACTTGGTGAAAATTAATTTAACGTTGCCAACTAGAGATGGAGAATGGTTAGAAACAAGCAGGAAAGCTAAACACACTTCCTCCCTCATCCTGGGCTCAATTTCTTCATTCTGGACTCAACTTCTTCATTCTGGACTCCTCTACCTCCTCCCACCCAAGCAGGATGAGGAATGGGGATTGTGGCCATTAAAAACACGCCCTCTGACACTGCTTCCTCCTCACACTTTTCTCCTGCTCCCGCATGGATCGCTTCCCTGGACTGCAGTCCTTCAGGATAAACCTGCAACAGTGTGGGTCCTCTCCACTGGCCACAGCTCCTGACTGAGAACCAGCTCCCACACAGGTGCCTCTCTCCACAGCAAAACATTCCCCATACCAAAATCAAAGTAACTTCATCACAACATTGACAAGGGTGGATGATTTACACACTCCATGAAACTCCACCGCTTGACCTCTCACAATTTTACCACAACAAAAGATTCTCCACAATTATTCCACTTTGGCCACATCCTGTCCCAGTTTTGTCCACTACCTCACCCAGTTGCTGTCTATCTCAAACTCCTGATCAGTCTTTTCCTCATCCTAACTAGAGGGAAATGGAGACCCAGGTGCACCCAGATGCCACTCTCTGGTTCTTCCTGCTGACCTGTGACTGCTGGGGTGATGACTGTAGGTGGGGCTTGGGTTGCTATCTCATCCATGGCATCCTCTGAGGTGGTCTGTGTCCCTGTCTCAACCATGCTCCTCTGATGGTGGCAAAATGGAAGGACATGAAGGCAATTGAGGAAAATGGCAGCAAAATAGGCAGAGCAGCACGCCAACAGAGTGGTGAGAGGTCTGGGTCCCTCTGAGGTCAGCAGGGCCAGGGCAGCTCAGGGGTATGGCACGGGACACTGAATCACAGGGAGAGGGATTTAAGCCCATGAAGGGGGAGGAGGTGTTTTGCTCCTTATTTTTTCTTCCCACCATCCTACTCTATTTTCAACCAGCCATAAATTATTGCCAATTAAATTGAATTAATTAAATTAACTTAAATTACTTTTCCCCAAGTCACATCTGTTTTGCCTGTGACAGTAATTGGCAAGTGATCTCCCCTGTCCTTATCTCAACCCACAAGATATGGCAGCTTATTTCCCTCTCTCCATTGAGGAAGATGAATGAGAGAGCAGCTGGGTGGGTGCCTGGCAGCCAGCCAAGGTCACCCCACCACACGTATGGAGATATTTAATAACTTCGTACCCTTAACACTTAATACTCTTCTTATTTAAGGTGACATCTTGGTCTACTTATTTTGGAAGGATATTTTCTGAAGCTCCAGTAGCTCCAACACTTGCACCTTTCAAGCGGGATTTTAATAATTTGATATAAATCAGCACTTGAGTTACCAGATGTGAATACACAGGTAGCCCTCAAAGCACCCACAATCATGGCGCGTGGCTGAGTGTCACTCAGCAGCATGGGGTGTATGGCACAGACACCTGAAATACCATGCTGGGGAGGAGCAAAGCACAGGCACAAGCCTCCCTACCCACAGCCTGATGCTTCTTTGGCTGTAGTGGACAAACCAACATGGGGACATTTTAATTGAAGAACAGATTTAAATTTATTCTTTGCTGGCCTAATGCGAGCCAAAGTTGAGTGTTCTAAGCTGAAACATGGGTAAGAGGAATTTCCCCCCATTTGAACAAATCAGCCTGATTGCAGGCAAGTTTTACCAAGGGTAGGTGCATCTCTTGGTGAGGTGACCTTGGACACTGCATGGCCTTAGAAGGGCAGTTGGGTACCATCACACCTGGTCAGGTGGAACACAAAGAAATGTACTGGAAAATGGAGGTGAAAGCCACATGTGTCCCCTCACTCTGTGTTCACCTGCGCTTGAGGTAACGACCAAAAGGAATATGGCAGGTGACAAGCACTTTTCTCCTTTTTGCAGCAAGTTGATCATCTGATATCAGCCATTACTTGCCATGGAAAGGATTGTCCAGGCCTGTCCCAGGCTGCCCAGGGCAGTGGTGGAGTCCCCATCCCTGGAGGGTTTCCCAGCCGTGTGCAGGTCCCTGAGGGACAGGGGTTAGTGGGGACCTGGCAGTGCTGAAGGAATGGTTGGACTCGAGGAGCTGAAAGGTCTTTTCCAACCCAAATGACCTCATGATTCTCTTCCATTCTAGGATTCTTTCCCCTTAGGTGTTGCACTGGGCCCAGCACTGGCTTTGGTAGGAACCACTGGTAATTTAGTTTCTCACAGTTTTCTTCAGCAAGATTACCCTTTCCTCACACAAGAAAACCCTCCTGAAATTTTAATCTGAAATTGTCACTTATTGTCACTTTTTGTTATTCATTTGTAAGTTCCCAAAAATAACAAAGAGAGAAGGAATAGATGATTTTTTTAATATATCTTTTTATATGGTTCTGAGTGGGGTTTAATCCATTTACCCATGTGTTTTTTGTTTCCTCTCACGTATTCATGCCCTCTGTTCTTTCCAGTCTTTTGTTTTCCATCACACTTGAAATAGAACATGAGGAGGAAGAACACAGTACAAGAGCCATTCAAAAATAATTAATCAATGTACTCAGTCTTCTAAAAAGACTTCTACGAAACCTCCCCCTTTCAACTAAATGTATAACAAAAATAGCAATTTTGAATTCTCAGCAGTGTTTTCATCAGGGCTGAAAGTTATGTAAGCTGTTATCAAAATACATCAACGATTTACAACATCGGTCCTCGCTTGGGGATTTACTGGAGAGAGGACAATAAAGCCCTTTATTGTAAGTGAAATATTATTAAAAGTATAACCCGAACATATAAAACTTTAAAATGTTTGGGTTTACATCACTGTAGCTGAAGTTGATAAAATGTTTCCCTAAAATACTTCTTTTCTTTGATCACCTCCATTACCTGGATGATGAGCAAACAGGATGTGAACTCGTAGCTGCACCTCTTTCTATTGCCAGCAGTAAAATACTTTGGGAAAGACTTTGTATCTTCCAAATAATGACATTATTGCCGTTTTTCCGGGGTTTTCTGCCTCTCCTGCAGCCGTGCCTATGCATTTTCCAGGCTTTTTTGCTTCAGTTCATTTGAGCGGTAGAGCAAACAGAATCAGCCGGGTTGCTCCAAATGGACGGTCGTTCACCAACTGCTTCCTGCTTGCCCGAGAGCACGCGGAGGGTGCTGCCTGGTGTCATTAGGGCTCCTCTTTAACTGCCCGCATGGCTGGGAGGGCATGTTTGCCTTTCATTTGTACAGATATGATTAGCTGTTCTCCACACTCGTCTGCTGTAAAACCCAGAACGTGTCATGCGCGATTACCCGAGCCGATGTAATGCCCCCAAAATAAACATGCCCCACTAGTTTTCAGGCTGTAATTGATGGAAAAACAGGTGTTTCCCATATTCTGTGTGATTGCCCACACATATGGCTTCCTTTATACCATCCTGCAATTGCATCACAGTGTTAGCTCCTGCAGAAAAAGAAATAGCGTTACCAGAAAGAGTGGGTTTCAGGAGTGCTCTTTGGAGCACAGCCAAATTAAACATAAGCAGCTCAGCTCTTTTTAGTATTTAAATAATTAAACTACAGCAGCTACCACTGCCACTGCAGCCATCAAACTACCGTTCCAACTACTCTCATTTTAAAGCACGGTGCTCTGACTTGGCCAATTAAAGCTACTCGTAGCACAACTTCCCGACTGAGTGGTGTTAACCTGCTCAGATTGGACCTTTCAAACAGAGCCAGTAAAGTCCTATCGACACCTCCATAACCAGTTGGTTTGATACTTTACAACCTGAATTTTTACCTTGCAAAAGCATTTGGCTCCCAGCAGCTGTGCGGGATCTACTGACCTCACAGTGTTAATAATGGGCAGATTTTATAACGAGATGCGGGCAGAGCCATCAGTGGTCACTTTATAGAGCAGGTTTTCCACCACACATTGAAGAATGTACTTGGTGGAGGAATAAAAGGCATTGTTGTTCCTCATCGACGATAGCACAGAGCACTTCCTCAGCAGTCAGGGAGAAAGTTGGACGTGTTCTCGCAGCGAGCCTGGCCCCGAAGCTGCTCCATGCACACAGAACAGCCCGAGAGCCACCCTCAAATTGTGAACACTGGTGATACACAGAGGCCAAACACTTAGTGTAGGATTGGGTCATCTCTGATGCCCATGCATCCACCTCCTCCCCCAAACAAGTCTCTCCATCTCTGTGCAACTATTTCTCTCAGACTACGGCTTGCAGTGGATGGGTCTCTGCTTTGGCCATCTGTGGCAGTGGGAGATCCTAGCACTGAGAACTGGCCTCACATTGGTGGCAGAGCACAGGGATATAGTAACACACAGGACATGTTCCTCCTGCTCCTTCTCCCACAGTAAGAACTTATTGTTTACCCATCCAGAACAACCAATATTTTAACCTCATTCAGTTGCATGTTGAAAGAAATCTCTGTGGCTTGAGAAAAAATGCTCAGTTTCACTTTGCAAAATCAAATAGGTTGACTTCATGAAGTGACATCAGAGATGAATTTGCTCCCTGGCTTTTACCTTGTGGCTGAGTCAAAATGAAATGTCATCACATAATACCCTTCTTCATCAAAAATATTCTTTCAAAAATAATGTGATGATAAAACCAAGGCACTCCAGTGAAACCTTTGATTTTTTCTGCAGATAAACTCAAGTCTTTGTTTTCCTTATGCTCTGTTCCTGTTTACCTCTGCTCTTGCATTATTGACCTCAAGAAAGACAATTGCTCTTCTTCCATAAGGCGAATGGAGATGAAGGATTGCGACTTTCTCTACAGCTTCCTGGGGTGCTTTCATTTCAGTGACATCTTTATCACTTAATGAGTTGAGGGGTTTCATGCCTGTGCTTCTCACCCCATAATCAATAAATTTCTCAAATCCAGTCCATCTCCCTTTTTCATAGACATCTCTCTGAAGGATCAGAAATGCTGATGCAAAACCACAGATACGGCCTGAAACTTTGGCATACAAGGAAAAAAAACCCAACCAGTTGAACTCCTTGGCATGAGAACACCAGAACATTGGCTTTGGCTATAATGGAGGTAAGTTTTCACGTGGCGTGTGTAGGGATTCTGCACAAAAGGTCAAGATGGCTGTGAGAATGAGATTCCTCTGTTATCTCTAGGGCTGGAGGTTCCTTGAGCTGGCATCAGTAATGGCTGATGGAAGGAGTCTTGTGGAGATAAGAGGGCTCCGTTTTGGCCAAGTGAAGATAACAAGCAAATGTTGAAGGTCCCAGTGTCTGAGCAAAGACCTTTGCCTAATTAATGGCAAAAATTAATATTAAAATGCACACTCTGAATATGCTAATGAGCCTGGAGCAGCCCATGCTGAACATACATGAGTTTGTCACTCAACCCTGCACCCAAATCCTGCTGAATGTCACCTGAGAGCCGAGACAGAGCTGGGAGCCCCAAGGGGAAATACCTGGCTGGAGGCAAAGCCTGAAGCCCCAGCAGGGCTGGACAGGGCTGGACTCCTCTTCCCCCACCCCAGACAGGGACACGGCTCGGGAAGAGTGACACCTTCACCACATGGTGACAACACTTGAGAGAGGTTCTTGTTGCTGCATCCCCGTGACCTGTCAGTCCTCAGCGCTGGTGCAGCGAGTGCGTTGGTCAATGGTCGTTCCCAGGCTGTTCCACCTGTCACTTTAATAAACTTTTTATTGTTTTCATTGGCTTCGCAAAACTGTGTCAGTGAAAGTCCCTGAATGCCAAAATCTTCAACTCTCTCTTGCTCTTGAGGCTGTTTCAGCGAAACCTTTTGGGCTCTGGCAGGCAGAAGTTCAACTCCTACCTTTACCGGCATGGTGTTTAAGTACATTTCCAACATAATTTTCATCTGGATGTCCTGAAGCAAGTTATCAAACATTAAGAAAAAGTTCTCTGAAACAACCCTGTGAGCTCAGGGTGCCAGAAAGGAGGCATCCAGAACATACACAGGTGAAGACAGGCTGTTATAAAAGCAATATGAGCTTTGAGGAATGAGACTCCTGCCCCACGGGCTCTGATTTTGAGTTCATTTACGCTGCTGTAATAAAAATATTTAATAAAAAATATTTTAGTAATTACTGCTGATTGACACCTTTGTTAGGTCAAAATCAGGGCCAAGGGATTTCATTCACAGCTCTCCTGCAGGCAGTGGAGGAGATTTCATGCTGAGCACCGCAGACGGCATCAATGGACCTCCTACTGATGTGTGAGGAAATATTTTGCACATGGTGTACAGGAAGATACTTCAGCTTGACACGCAAGGAGGTCCTTATCGGAATGTAGATCCCCAAGAAGCACATGTGTCTTGACTATAATGTTAAATTGAAGTTATACACTAGAAATAATATTTTTATAATTAGTCTTGTGCCTGCTTCTGGTTTTGCACTCAGTGGTATTCTACCACTGGGCACACTAGGGGCTAAATAAATCTTTCACTCATGAACAACCAACCTAAATTGTTTATGGAGCATGAAACAATTCTCTTTGACTCCACCTGATGCTGCTGAGCAAGCTGTTCCTTTTTACTGTGCTATTATTAGACAGGAGTGTAGTGGGTTGGGCAGCATCCTTCATTAATGGCTGGATAACCAAGCTCGCTCTCCAGCACAGCTCAGGAATCCGCATGAAGGCCATCTAACTGAAGCCCTGCAGTCTCGAGGATGAGAAATGAGAGGAAAAAAGCCCTTTGTGTTTTGAGTAGAACAGTAGCAGTAAAACTGACCCAGGAAAAACCCCATGCGGACCCACCAACTGCCTGGCAAGACAACCACGTTTAGAGAAAGCCTCAGAAACATGTGGCTAAAAGTGGAACAGAGGGATCTTTACGGCATCTGCCCAGGAAAATGAAGAAAATACACTTTTGGCAGTGAGCAGTGGAAGAGTCCCACAGCCAATACAATAAATTAAAATGAACAGAAAACACACAACCTAGTCACTGCCTTGACTGTGACAGACCCTGTCCTGCTGTTGCACCATGTTGCAGAAAGTGAATATGGGTGCACACCAGGATGGTGCTGTGCTGACACTTGATGGACTTTCTATTCTATGTTGATTGTTATTGACATTCTGTTGAGGTTTCTGGTATCCTTCTTATATCCTCATGATTTTCCCCTCTCTCAACCCATTCAGATTTCTCTTCCTTTGGCTCCCACACATCATAGCTGTAAGTCCAGCTGTGCTGTACAACCCCCTGATCCGCTGGGGAACATGTGGTCCCCGGGAGGCTCTCATAACCAAACCCATCGTGCCACATTGATGTCCGAGGCTGAGATTTCAGTCACCAAAACGCCATTTACAGTATTTCCCTCTCCTTACTGTTTTGTATTTATGTTTTCCATCATCTTCCTATTTTAGGAGACAATGAAAAGCGGGGCAGGCACGTCTGTTGCTCTAATAAACAGAAGAAAAGCAGTATTGAAGCACAGCTCTCATACCTAAAAGCAATTTATTAACATTTCCAGTTTAAAACTTGGAAGAACCAGGCAGGGAAATAGAGTTAACTATAAACTGAAGCTGCTAAAAGGTTCAGTTTTGGGGGTAGGGGCAAGAGGAATATTTGGAAATTTTTAGAGGCGTTTTCTGAAATGTGAGGAAAGACAATAAAATGGTAGTGGGAAATAAAACAGAAGGAGCTGGGGAAATGCGGATGCAAAATGAAAATATGGAAATAAGTCTTTAACAAATTACAGTATTTACTGAGAAAGGGCAACATGCAGAGCACTGGATGTGATTTAAAAAAGGAGAAAATTTAAAAGAAAAAAGAGAGTTTAAAGAAGTGAGAATTTAAAAGAAAAAAGGATTTTAAAAAGGAGAGAATTTAAACGGAAAAAGAATTAAAAACAGATAATTTTTTTAAAATTTAAAAATATAATAAAAAAGAGATAATTTTTTGAAAGATAATAAACCAGAGACAATTTTAAATTATTTCAAACTGAGTAATTGTACTTCAGGATAAAGGTATTTGTTGCATAACCACCCCGGGTAGCAGTGCCAATGGGCGCAGCATCATACCTACGGAGTGTCGGTGTACCAAGGGATGATGAGCCTTAACCGAGCATCACCGTGCAGTCGGTCCCGGCTTACTAGATTAAATGAAAAAAATAATAAACGTTTTATTCGCCCATCTCTCCCCTTGCCCCGAGGTCGGAAGGCACCGCGGAGCCGGGGGGTGGGGGTGGGCAGCGAGGGGCGGGCGAGGTCCGCGCTCCCCGCACCTTTGGCTGAGGCGAATGATCTCTGACAATGGTAAAAAAGCAAAGCGGAGACCCCCTCCTCCCCGCCCCGTCCCGAGGAAGGGGGGAGGTTTAAGCCCGCCAAGTTGCCGTCGCAGGGACCGTCCCCCGCCCTCGTCCCCCGGGACCCGCCCGGAGCTTCGCCCCCGGGGCCCGCCCGCTCGTTTCCGCACCCCCGCCCCCCCGCCACCTCAACCACCTCCTCCCCAGGGAATTACCACCGCCCCCCCGGCCCGGGGGCCAGGTACCCTTGACGTCAGGATGGCTGTCGTCGTTTTGACGTGTAAACACTCATTTCCATCCCGGCTCCGGAGGGTCTGGGCGCCGCGCAGCCCCGGGCAGCCGCACCGCGCCGCGCCGCGCCGGCAGCAGAAGGACCCGCGCCGAGCCGCCGCCTCCTGCCCGCCCGCTTCCCCGCGGCTCGGCTCGGCTCGGCTCGGCTCGCCTAGCAACGCGGCGACCCGCCGCAGCCCGCCCGTCCGCCTCGCCGCCGTTCCCCGAGCCCCGCGGCCATGGACGGGAGCCGCTGGGCCGGCCGGTGCGCGGCCCTGGCGCTGCTGGTCTCTTGCTGCCTGGCCGAGCGGCAGTTCCTCAACGAGTGGGCGGCGGAGATCCCGGCGGGCCCCGACGCCGCCAGAGCCATCGCGGAGGAGCTGGACTACGACCTCGTGGGGCAGGTACGACCGGGCTTCGTGCCCTCCCTCCCTCTCTCCCTCCTCATGGCTGACCCGAAACTTGTGCCCGGCTGCAGCTCCGGGGGCTGCCGCCTTCTCGCCCACCCGGCCCCGGCTCCGCTCTGGGCGGGGAGACCCGCAACCGCGACAGGGTCGGGCAGGGCGACTCGCCTTGCCCTGACGGGACCGGGCAGGGTCAGGCTCTTCCCTGAGGGATTCCAGGCCGGGCACCGCGCTTTCCCTAGGGAGACGGGGCAGTCAGGCTGGCCGACTCTGCTCTCCCTAAGGGGACCGGCCAGGGCACCCCGTTGTCCCACAGGGCAGCGGGCAGGGTCGGGCAGTGCACCCATCTCTCCCTGAGGCGGACCGGCCGGCACCTCCGCTCGTCCTGATGGGACCGGGCAGGGTCGGGCAGGGCACCCCGCTCTCCCTGAGGGGACCGGGCGGGCACCTCGGCTGCCCCGCCGGGTCCCGGGCAGGAGGAGAGCGCGGGCAGCCCTGGCCCTGGCCCCGCGCCTTCTCCGCCTTGGTCTCCCGCCATCCCGCTCCGCCTCGGAGACTCCTTCGCCATCGCGGGGCTTCTCTTCATCGAGCCCTCCCGGCGCTTTTTTGGGATGCCGTGACGTCAGCGTTGTCAGGGATGAGTAACCGCCTTTAGGTGACAGCCGCGACCCACCTCCAGACGAGGGTCCTGTGCCAGGCAGAGGTCTGGCAGCGCTGGGACCCTGCTCCTCCGCTGTGGAACGGCTGCCCACCTGCGCGGCTGGAGGTTACCGCTCCTCCGGCGGGCCCGGGGCTGTGAGCATCCCCTTCCTGGCCTCCTGCCCAGGCAGGTGCGTAGGACTGGTGGCCATACGTGCACGGTCATGTTCTTCAGAGTTTCAAACGCAGGTGTGATCCCACCTCTGTGGTCTTTATGCCTTTGGAGTCGGTGGATTCACCTCCACCGATCTCAGACAGCCCCTCCTTAGGGAAGAATGATGTTTGAAGCTGATGGGGAGCACCCAGCTCTCCAGCTCCAAAATGCCCGTTTAGTAGGTAGGTGCCCGTACAAACCCTGCACTGAGGTTTCTTAAGCCAAGTGAAGCTTTTTACACCTGTTCAGCTGGACCCTGCGAAAATCCAATAAAACTGGAGTGTGACCATACGTAAAACCTGTCCTTAGAAATGTGTCGATGTGAAGGTACGTCCATGAGTGCTCTGGTCGCTACTACTACCACGTTACTGAGTGCTGTGGTAGTAATGACTGCTGCTCCACTAGCTGAAGTGAAATTACTCCCCTAGTTTCTTCCAGCAGCACAGTGCTATGATAAGCACTTGTTACTTGGAAAGGTTTTGATTTACATTAAAATATCTAAAGGATAGTTCCTAGCTCTCATGTCTTAAGTAGAACAAATTTGTTCAGGTTGTGATTTTTGGTATTTGTTTTCAGTGGGGGAACATCTCTCGACAGTTAAAGGGTGCCTCTGTCTTGCAGATCGGATCACTCAAAAATCACTACCTGTTCAGACATAAAAGCCACCCGAGGCGGTCTCGAAGAAGCGCCATTCATATCACTAAACGACTTTCTGATGATGAGCGGGTGAGTGCTGCATTTATTCTTTTTCATGCCCTCTGTTCATTCTTTCGCCTTATTGCTGGCTTTGTAATGAGGTCACAGGCAGGCTCTCCTCGCTTTGCAAGTCTAATATCCAGCCATCCATACTCATGTGAATAATACTTTATTATCCTGTCATTAACAGGCAGAATCTGACCCTCTTACCATATTTTTTGCAAGTGCTTTCCAAATTAAGATTTAAGATCTGCAGCATTGCAGAGGCTTGGCATTTCAGATGTTGATGTGTTGCTGATGAAAATAGGAGCGAGGAACCACAGGGCTTGATTCAGAGTAAAAATCCATGGTTTAATCAGTTTAATCAGGCCACATCCCTGCAATTCCCATGAGAATCAGGTTTGATTTACAGTGACTGAATATTAGAAAAAAAAAGAAGTCACGGAAAAGGGCTGAGGTTTTGCTTGATCCGCTTCTTCTCTGACAAGCCCAAACCCCTTCTCGAAGGATCCATCACACCTTCCAGGGAGACCCCCCAGCAGTCAGAGGACAGGCACACCTGGCAGCTGGGTTTGAAAGTGAAGCAGACTCCCTGTTTATTTCATGTTATTTAAGAAAGAAGCTTGTGTGGTTTTAAACGCACTGAAAAACTGGAGTGGTGGGAAGTTCAAGGAACAGACCAGAATGCTGCTAGCCCCTCTTAAAACTGATTCCTGGCGAATTTCAGAACAATGAAATTTGAATTTCAAGTCAGCATTATTGCAGCAATCATAAAAATAGGAGCAGCCCAAAACGTGTGGTCAACTAGTTGTGAAAACCAACAGTGTATCACCTAAGGAAAAACCACTTGAGAACGGGTTATTGATTATAGAAGTTTATCTGGAGGTTTTAGAGGCAAATGTCACTCAGGAGGAAATATTCTCTATGTTGCTGGAAGAATGGAAGGAAAGCGAGACAGGGTGTTTGTTTTGCCTGTTCTGCTTCAGAACCGTGCACTCCCATCTGTCTCCTCGCAAACATTGGTTTAAGAGTTAAGGTCTGTGTGGAATCATTCTAAACCAGGGGTGTTCAAAACCGCAGCTCTAGTGTAAATTCTGATTTATACCCATACCTATGATCGCATGTTCCGTGCTGTCATCACACAGTGATCAGGATCTGGGGTTCGGTTGCAGTTCCTCCCTTTTGTGGACTTAGTACAGCTCTTGCGCAGGGCAGCATGGCCGAATTCTACTGTCTTAAGCAGAACGGAATCAATGGTGTTGCACATGTTGCTGACAGACATTATTGCAGACTTATGTATCACCGAATCATCTGGTTGGAAGAGACCTTGAAGATCACCGAGTCCAACCATTTCCCCAGCACTGCCAGGGTCCCTAAACCATGTCCCTCAGCACCACATCCACACGGATAGGAAACACTTCCAGGGATGGGGACTTCACCACCTCCCTGGGCAGCCTGTTCCAAGGCTTCACAACCCTCTCTGTAAAGAAGTTCTTCCTGATACCCAACCTCGATCTCCTCTGGCATACTTAGATCCAAAGTGCTGCGGGTGATCTGCTAAATTTACTCCGATTTCCCTTTTATTTACTCTCCAGTATGCAAGTTAACTGTATGAAGGAATGGGATGTAATTATGTCGTTATCTAAGTACGGAAGCACAAAGCAGTCATGTAGGGCTGTGTGGTTACACACGGACCTTTGCCCCAAAGAGCTGCTCTTGTTCAGAGACAGCCTTTTTAAAGAGGTTTAAATTCAGTCTTTGAAAAGGGAGAGGGAAGGGAATCCTGCTTTTGTGTGCGTCAGGAATTTTACGGTATGTTAAGTGTGAAAGCCGGGGTGAAACTTGGCTCTGATCTGAATATTTATCTGCTTCCTATAGATGTCCCAGCGTTTGTTGTGAAACAAAGGCTGTGAATAGGTTGAAGGGACATAATTACCGGGTTCTCTAAACTTCTTCCGGTACTCGCACTAGTTTGCAGATCCACTTTCTTGTGAGAGACTCGAATCAAGATAGGTTTCACTGCCTTATCTGTCAGTGACTGGAGGTTTGGCACAGGGCCTCCAGCCCGTGCCGTAGATGGATGTCAGGAACCTCACCCAGCTGCTGAGCGACAAACATTTGGCTTGTTTGTGTGACATACGGGCTTGGCGGTTTCAGCTCGTTTACCTCAGAACAGTTCTCCAGACCGAAAAAAATAACAGGCATGGTGGTTGTCAGTTGTTAATTACTGATGGGTAATGAAGAGGCCTGGCTCTGCTGTAGGCAGGGAGGAGAGATAAAGGTAATTGCTCTAACCTGTGCAGGAGTACGTCTGGCCCCAGATGGCAATGGGGCCTTTTAAAATACTTACACTCGCGTGGGTCTATTCATCTTCTGTGACTGACAATGGTTTGTCGGGTGTTTTGCAAAGGGGCTGGTTTTAGAGAGCTTTCAGGAAAGGTGCCTGGTGTAGCTGCTGCCATCTTCAAAGGTTTGTGTTCTCGTAGTGAATTTTCATTAGGCTCCCCTAGGAAATCGTGTTTTAATCAAAGCAGTACTTCTTTGTATCGTTATAATTTCCGAGTCACTCTTATTATTGTTTGGTGTGTGGTGATAGATGTAAGGACCATAAAGCCATTGGATTCAGCAGAGAAAAAAAAATGAAATCTCTTGAGACATTTAAAGCAAAAGGTGAGATCCGAGGCCTCCTCCACTTGAGGCTTACAGCAGGATCTTGGCAATCTGCTGAACCTGAGCTCGCTTTGCTCATTTGGAAATTGCAGTGAAAAGCACCAGCTTGATCTGTGTCAGAGTGACTGCCCAGCTACTCGTGATGAACAGCGTTTTGTTCTCCTTTCCAAAAGGAGCACACAGAGAGCTGTCAGAATCAGGGTTTGATTGGTGGCAGGTTTGGTGATATGCTGGGGTAAATGAGGTGGGGTATGCTTTTAAAACGTAGCCGGCTGGTGTGGAGGGTGCCGTGTCTGCACAAATGCCCTGCAACTCGTTGCATTGATGCTGTAGCAAAACATGCTGAAGTGTTTTGGCTTGCAGTTGCTTTAAGTGGAATTATGCCAGTGATGAAGTTAGTCTAATATTTGTAGCTCACTAATTGATCGCACTTACAAAACACCACTGGGAAGGAGACTTGAAGGTCCAGCTGGGCTATGAGTAACAGCATCATTACGAATTGCTAGACTAAAGCCAGAGGTAATCTTTCTCCTTTGCTTTTAACTCCCAATAGAAATAGATGAGGATTAAGATGTAGGTAGGAGAAAGGAGCAGGCAGCTGTTGTGCTTGTTTCGGTTGCCGCCAATGCTTCAATAACCTTCTGACCGCGTGTTCGAGATAAAAGCCTGCTTGCAGGACTTCTGCTGTTAAGTCTCACTTAATGATTTTCTGTGAGTTGATTCTCTAGTATATTGATTTCACTGCATCCTCTCCCCCAAAGTACACTGCACTACGGTATAAATGTTCCTCTTCTCTGCATCAAGCGTTGCTCATTTTGTTTTAGGCACCAAAACTTTCCCTCATAAGGAAAACCCTTATCCTCCAGGTGAAGAAAGTCCTGACCTATGGAGGCTCACTTGTTGTATTTGTACTAATCGCTATAGGTGTCCTGGGCAGAGCAGCAGTACGAAAAAAAGCGAACTAAACGTGCCACCATGAAAGACTTGGCAGAAAACCTTTTCAATGACCCGATGTGGAACCAGCAGTGGTATCTGGTAAGAGTTTTTTTCACTGTGGAACAGGGGATGGTGAATTTCAGTTGTGCTACCAGCTGCACTATTTTACTGATATCCGAGTGACTGCACTGAAGGGAGTAAATGAAGAGTCCCTCTCATTAGCATAAGCTATAAAAATGAGAGATCTCTGTGCGTAATATATCCAGGCAACCTTCTGTTTCCTCTGAAGTGTCATTTGTACAAAGATTCTAAAAGCCAATTCAGGCTGCTGCTTAGGATGGCAGTTGGCATTAGAAAGTGTAACAGCTAAAAGCCACCTTTATGGTAATTTAAAAATACCTGCTGCTGGTACATAATAAGTCTCTTATCACGTCTGAAGCTGACCATGTAGTTCTCTATTAAAATCGGTAGCACAGAGCGCATACTCCAGAGGAGAACAAAGGCACACGCGACAAGCACCGCCAGCCTCTCAGACTGGGATTGAAACAGAAGAGGGTCCCTACAGCTCACACGCTCAAAACCTCGAGAAAAAGCAATTTCCTGAGCTCTGCGGTCACTGGCTGCATGTGGCAGCTCAGAAATAAAAGTTGATCATTTTTGGTTTGTACGATTTCTTTCAAGAGTCTGTGTTTCCACTACACAACTTGCTGTACCTTCAGTCCAGGCTTCATTGCCTTTGCTCAGGACAGGAATGGGATTAAAGGTGGGTATATCAAATCAAGAAGAAAGGTCATGCACAGATGTGGCTGGAAATACCTTTCTCTTCTTCAGTTCGGCTTAGAGAAAACAGACCAAACTCCAGGTTGTTTGTATAATGCTTTGCCCTCTCTGTGCTTTGTTCGAGCAAAGAGAAATAAATCATAAACTGCATAGCATAAAATATTTCCATGAAGATTCCTGCAGGTTTCTTTTCAACACAAAAAATGGTTATCTTTAAGAATTCAACTTTTCTTTGAAGCTGAATGTCATTTACTTCTTTGCCCATTTCCAATAGGAAGCAGGAAATTTCAGAGACGTCTGTATTGGACACATACTCAAACACAGGTTTATGAAAAGAGTAATGTCTTGCTCTCTAGGATTCGTAGTTCCTTTTTCCTCCTTTCTATGGTTTTCACTTCTTTTCCCTCTAGTTTTCCCACATGAGAAACAAAAACATGATGCTTACCCTTGTTTCCAATGTACATTGAATTTTTTCTCATTAAGTGCATAAATGTGTTAAATATTTTCTTGCAAAACATGTTCCTTACCTTGTAGTAAAAAACTTGTTATTACCTTATTATTATGAATTGATGGCAACAGTTTTTAGCTCTATTGAGCGTACCTTCGCACGTCACTGGAAAAAAATGACCATTTGATGGATTCTAGATAACAAAACTTGAAACCTTAGATGATCCCCTGAATGTCAGCAGTCAGAGAAGAAAGTGTAAAATGAAAGAAAGGTCATTTCCATAACAATTTTTTTTTTCCCAAGCCTCACATTTTCTGCAACATTCTTCTGGAAACAAAATGAAAAACCTGTCATCAACTGATGCAATTACGCACAGAGAAACAGAAAGAAAATTTGGGTTTTTGTATATCTCTGGTTTTATGGGGGTTGTAAGCAAGTTTTCTAAGTTAGATGTATATACCGCACATTCATGTTAGAGAGGAAAAACGACCCTTTTAGGAGCTTCAGAGAACTTGCTGTGGAGGAGAAGTCTGTAGATGATTCATGCTTCCAGTTGATTTACCGCAGGAACAGTAACAAGGGTAGTAAACAGAAAGTTGTGATTCAGCACAGTTGTTCCTAACCAAATGACTACCTTAATTGTTGCGTCTATTAATTATTTTGCTCTGGCTGACTTGAGCGCCAAAGGGAGAGAACGCAACTCACTGTGCTATGGGGTGCTGTCCCGGCTTCTCATCAAGTGAAGAGAACAAACATTAGCAGGTCTGATCATTAACTCAGTGTTCCAAGGTTCATCGGTACGTCCCCACCGTTCCCATGTTTCTGCTGCCTACTTCCAGGAAAATCAAGGTGCTCTTTCCTGAGAGAATCTTTGAGTAATGGGGTAAATCAGCGCTACCAGTATTTGAAGAAACTGATTTTTGTTTTATCTTTGCAAAATTTGAGCAAAATATACAAGTTCAGGCTGGCATGGTTTAGAGCGCCTTTAAAATGCGACTTTGGACCTGTGTCATATAAATGGGTAAAACTGTTGACATGTTTTACTCCTTTCTGTCCTCCAGCAAGACACAAGAATAACTCCATCCCTGCCCAAACTGGATCTTCATGTTATTCCTGTGTGGCAAAAAGGGATTACAGGCAAGGGTGTTGTCATCACAGTACTGGACGATGGCCTGGAGTGGAATCACACGGACATCTACACTAACTATGTGAGTTTGGGCATTAGCGTGGAACAAATTAATCAATTGCAAATGTGATGTACAGACCCTCTTCTCCAACTTGCTGTCAGAGACCAGAGTATTTGCCTGAGGCGTGTTTGGAACCTGATCTGTGTCACCAGAAGCTGGATGTTCCATAGTGGTGATAGTGGGGTGGTTTTTTTGTTGTTGTTATGTTTTTTCCCCTCAGTGGATTTAGTTCCCAGGCTTGTTTGTATACAGTGGTTTGATGCTGAATTATTAAAGCTCTGTGAAAAATTTATGGAATTGTTAATGCCCATCAAATTCTACTGACTTGATCACTGTCCTCATGAGGCACACCAAATAAGTACAGACTCTAAAACCTGCTTTGTTACACATTTTAAAATGCATTTTCTAGTTGTCTGAATTAATTCTGTTTTATTTAAAAATGTAGGACCCAAAGGCAAGTTACGACTTCAATGACAACGATCATGATCCCTTTCCTAGATATGACCCAACAAACGAAAACAAGTAAGTAGCCTCCCAGTCATGTGATGAGAATGAAACAGTATGCTATTAATTTTTGTGTTAGGACATGCAAATGCAGAAGTAACTGTCTATGTCCCCCCTGACAATTATAGAATGAAAGGAAGAATTTGTGTAGCGTAACCACAAGATGGTTGAGGTTGGAAGAGAGCTCTAGAACTCATCTAGTCCAAGGTCCTGCTTAAGCAGGGTTACCTACAGCCGGTTGACCAGCACTGTGTCTAGACAGCTTTTGAAAGTCTCCAAGGTTGGAGACTCCACAGCCTCTCTGGGCAACCTGTGGCGGTGCTTCTTGGTCACCCTCACAGTGAAAAAGCTTTTCCCAATGTTCAGAAGGAACCTCTTGTGTTTCAGTTTGCACAAACATTTGCACATAACATTGGCACAAACATTGGAAACTTAGGAAACTGAATTCCCAGATCAAGAGCTTCATAACTGTAATATCCTTGTAATATCCTCAATTTCTTCATGTATTTGTATGTTTCTGTAAGCTGGAGGGAACAATCTGTTCATGTCACCGTTTGTGTTTCTAGAATGGTACCTCCCTAAGCAGATTTTGACTCCAGTTCTCTGCTTTGCACTGCAAATTTTAAAACAATATGTCTCCTCTGAAGGGCTCTGGAAGAGACTGTGTCTTAGAGGAACTTTCCAAGAAATGCAGCCTTTCAGGTCTGCTTTTGTAGCTAAGGACACTCTTTTCCATTCTGGCAGTGCCTTTTGGACTGTTGTTAGGAAAATTTTCTTCACAGAGAGGGTGGGCAAGCATTAGAACAGGCTGCCCAGGGAGGTGGTGGAGTCCCCATTCCTGGAAGTATTCAAATGACGTGTCGTGGTGGCCCTGAGGGACATGGTTTAGGGACCCTGGCAGTGCAGGGTGAACGGTTGGACTCGATGACCTTAAAGGTCTCTTCCAACCATATGATTCTGTGATTCTGTGATGAGAATAGCTTCCAGCTCAGTGTGAAGTCATACTTCTGACCTCCTCTCATGGATATGACACACGGTCAGGCACTGGAGGAAGTTAACATTCACTCCTGCGACAATCTTTCCCTCTCTGAGGCATGTGGAATCTTTATTTAGACCAGATTTGGCCTAAATGTCCTCAAGGTACTAAGCTAGGAAGTTCCAAAAGGCCTGAACACAAAACAGGCCAGTTCGCTTCCTGGACTTGTGCATCTTGGAAGGAGAGAGGAATTTTCTGTGATGCCTTCTCTAGAGCTACCTGGTACTCTGCGGAACACCTTGCTGGGTCTGTCACACCTAGGCTCTTCCATGGTAATGTAAGGAAGATTTTTGTCCATCAGGAAGAGAAGATAAAGGACCTCTTTAAAAGCTAGTACACAGAAGAAGTCAATTTCTTAAACCAATTAGGATGCTGCTGCTCGATAAAGGTACTGTAAGAAACCAATGCACTGGTTCCCTGCTGTCTGTCAGACTACACAATAGCGTCTACAACGCAAATCATTGTATGGGGAAAGAAACCATCAAAGAATAAATGTCCCATGAATAAGACATTTTAAAAATGACATTTCTACTTTGTTACAGCGTTATTTAAGAGCAAGAAGCCATTATCCTCTTGTTCCGATGACATTATCTCTTCAATCTACCTGTGTTACCTCTAATCTTTATTAATAAGTAAATGGAATTCAGCCCAGAGCATTCAAACGCTTCATTGAATAACAATCCATAGTATTAAATAATACAACTCTTTACAATTGCACCTCTATGAAGGTTTTCTGTATTGTGGAGTAAGAATCACCTATGGCAAAAAAGGATTGCATAGACAGTAGTTGGTTAAAAGCAAAATTTAGCAAGGTTGAAGATACATTAAAGGATCATTTTCTGAAATCCTAAACAAATGCAGTCATTAAAAAGGAGGAGTATCTAAATGTGTGATTAAAAAAGACTTGTGTCATATTTAGGGACAGGGAGTAGTGGGGACCTAGCAGTGCTGGGGGAACGAGTATACTTGATGAGCTTAATGGTCTCTTCCAACCAAAACGACTCTGTGGTTCTGTGACATTTCTGCCTGAAGAAGTTCAGCAGCTTCTTAGCCCCATCATTTTACACTACTTTTGCACTCTACTACAATACTGGTATCTAATAGGTCTACAGACTTCAGTGTGACTTGGATATTAATGGTCTCATCATGATGACTCTCTGATCAATAAGTAGGTAAAATTATGTTGCTTTAAGCCTAAGGGAAACAAGTCTTATTTCCTCATGCAGATAGAACTCAAAAGCTATTCAGTAGCTGCATTGTGTTCCTTTAAAGGAAGGCTTCCACCAAATCAAGAAGGTCAGTGATGACTCTTTGTGCATGTTGCCCAAAGATGTTACGAGATGTTGTTTATTCTTGCTGTATTTATTCAGGCATGGGACACGGTGCGCAGGAGAAATAGCCATGCAAGCCAACAACAGAAAATGTGGAGTTGGAGTAGCCTACAACTCCAGAGTTGGAGGTAAGAAAAGGAAAATGATTAGATGTCTAGTACAAATGGAAACCAGACAGATCCTGTGAAGTGCTGGGTGTTTTCAGCTGCCATTAATCTGAAATACGAATGATTGGTCCTTCTCAGAAAACATCAATCTTGCAGTATTAGGCTACAAAAGCCTGCCTGGCCATAGTGCATAGTGTTACAGCTATAGGACAGCAGTTCTTGGGTGTCAACATACTCTCTGGAGTTTCGCTATTGGCTGAATATAGGTAGAATATGTAACAACAGCAACCATAATGTAGACGATGGTGGTGGTGATGATGACGACATTGTTATTATTATTGTTATTATTATTATCAGCATTATTAGGTAATAACAACAACAATAATAATAATAGCAACCACCTATATAGTACCCAGAGAAAAGACTGAATCTTTTAAGGAATGATGGACTCTCTGGTTATCCTGGAAGGAGGTGTCATGAGGGAGGAGAGTGGGAGTAAGAACAAACAGATTTATACCCATCCTTGCTTGCAGCCTATCGTTTCCATCTGCACAATTATATTTGAAAGGTCGTGTCAGTCAAGATGTTCACACTCCTCTGGTTTTTGTTGCAATGGCTTACTCCTCTACTATCATTGTAAGTTAATTTTGAAAATGAGTCTTGCTTGCCCGTCAGTCAATATTGCCATTTTTTTTGAAGCGGTGACTAACAGAGGTTTCTGAAACAGCAATGATCAGAGTATCAGTTGCAAATGGTTATTTAGCTCAGAGGAAGATATTTGTACGGTCCTAGTTTTTCCATTACTCCCTTTTTTCCTTTTAAACAAAGGGGCGATGAGTGGCAATTGACAACCATAACTGCTGTTCGTTCCCACCATTTCAGTCCCTGTTTGTAGGTTCCCGTTTACTCCCCTGAGCTGTCACAGATGTCAGCTTCGCAGCCTGCCTCTGCCATAATGCATTACGCTGTCATACTCTGTTTAAATAAAATATCTCACTCATAAGATGAAGACGCCAAATGTTCAAAGCAGGGCAAAAATGGATGAAGCTGTGAAGATGTCTGAACTCCTGCCGTGCCCATATTTTGAGGCACTTGATTCTACAGAGAAGATTCTTCCGCAGTGTGCTCTGTGTTCATTTGCAAATGCAAACTACAGATCTATGCGGGGCAATTTGTCTAGGAAAGGAAAATAACAGGATGAAAAGCAGTCCAGCAACCCAAATTACCCAGGAAGCTGCTTATCCCTGGGCAGGGGAGCAGGAAGAATGAGGAAGTTGATAGAAGTTGTGAGCTGTTGTGTATGAGCAGCCTGGTTAAGACAGGGACGTCACAGAAATATGTTCAAAGAGCAGTGGAAGATAGGAGGGGTCTGCAGAAGGCTCAGATAAATTTGGAGTGGCTAAACATGGGAAGGTGTTTTTGATGTTCCAAGCTATACAGGATTAAATTCTTCACAGGCTTTTTTTCTCTTTTTTTTTTTAAATGACACATTGCACACTCCTATTTGACATTAGTTCGGGATGACTTCTTTAAGTGGCTGTTTGCTTGTAGCAATTGCCATGGTGGATGAATCCAGTGGTCCACAGCCGGTGCCTTCTCTCTGATCGTCAGCAATAGCTGTTCCAGGGAGAGAAACCCTGACATTTGGAGCACCTTGTTCTCTAACCTTCAGCAGCAGAGGTTGGGTTCACTTTGCCTTGAGCGGTAGAATAAAACATTCCATTCAAAATGTTTTTGTTTTCTGTGAAAATACTGGCCTTAGTAATCCCAAGTGTCCTTGCTAGTCACATCAGTGCCTGGCCCTGTTCTGAAACCTTGGTGAGTGTCTTCAGTACTTCGTGGCTGTAAATCCCATAGGCTTTTCTGTGCACTGTGAGAAAAAAAATTAACTTCTTCATGCCAGTTTTCGAAGCGACGCCATTCAGTGTCCTCTAACATTCAACTCCTGTCCTCTGTGAAGCTGGGAGATGTCTGTGCATCAGTTACCTTTGGAGTAGAGCTGGGTGTGTGTGTTTTCAGAAATACCATAGTACCGTGCTACGGTATTTCTCTGGCGCTGCCATGGAAATCAAATGATTAAGAAGCTCCATTTTACAAAGGACTGGGCTGAGAGTTCCCGCACAGTGACGTGTTGCTAAAAATAGCCCTCTGCCAGGGAGAGACATGTATGTGTCTGAAATTACCTTGAGCTTTGCCTGCTGCTGATTGTGTGGGACTGACGACGGCAGCAAGTATGTGCAGGAGCAGGGAAGAGTTTGCAAGAGGAATCTCTTATGGAAATGTCACTGCAGTCATCAAATCCCTGTGGTGACTTCAACAAGCAGGATTTTGGCGATTGCAAAGACGAGGCAGCACTTTTTTTCCTGAGCTTTCTTCATCAGTGTGTCATCAATGTTGTTGTTTTCTTCCATATTACATAATTGATCTGCAGAGCTGGCTTTGTCTTCTAATATGTGAAATATCTGTACGCTGCTCCCTGCAGTCCCAGTATCACGTGACGTGTGGCAAGCCCGCACCCGGAGCTCCCAGTCATTTCCACGCGGGCAGATCTTTGCTCGCAGTGCGCTGGCCTGAGAAAATCTCACCATTCTGCATTCTGAGCCAGCTGAAAAATGAGTATTCAAAACACTACAAGTTTAAGCCTGTGGAGGGTAAGCGGTGCTTTGAGTCCCCAAGGCACAGGCTATACCTTGGGTCTTCTCCCAGCTCTGTGAGTGAGAGTGGAGTGGAAGTGGTTGAGCGGATTAACGTCTTTGTCTGGTTTTGCCACTAATTAATATGAAATAACAAAACCCAGCTTTAACTCGGAGGTGTTACAAGTCTTAGAGGACAGCCATTTGGGAAAGGAATTATGCCTACAGTCTTTTTTTTTTCCTGCTTGAGAGTATAAAAATAAAGAACAAGACACTGACTGAGCTGGAAGGTCAAGGTTTGTGGTTTTTATCAATAGAACGACCACATTTTTGCCTGCTGTGCTTTGGAAAAATCCCCATTTTGTGGAAAACACTAGAAAATGAGCACTCATAATTCACTGGCTGCCGCTAGTGGTGCAGCTGCTCTAGTACTAACTTGCCAAGTTCAGGAGAACCCAGCCATTTTTCATGGCTTGAGCACACGGGCTGAATCCTGACTGCGGTGGCTCTCTCAGTGCTGCAGTTGCTGGGAGAGCTGAGCCATCGTGGGAATTTTGCCAGACTTGTGCTATTTCTGTCCTCCTCCGGCGCTGGGCAGCAGTGGCAGCCCTGCCGCAGGGCTGGGGATGAGAAGAGCGAGAGATCCAGTGCCGACACACCGCTGTCTGCTGCTGAATTTTAAGTACCTCTGAGATAAGGCTTGTTCTGAAAAAGATTAGATCATGCAGTTCCTAATAAAATGTTAATGGCTCGATACCTGTAGCATCTCTGGGTTGCTCACAGTAAAAAAAACTATGGCAATAAAACAACAGTGAGAATTTTTTGTGCTGAAGATTGAAGCACTAGTGAAATAGCGGTGTCACAAAGACACCAAAACCTTAACGACTGTGAGGACAAAGTGTTTTAGCCAGAACGTTCAGAACTGTATCTTTGAACCAGACCACCTAGAACTCTTAAAGGTAATGTTGATAAAACCTCTTTAATGTTATCGACATGCTGGCAGTTTGAAAAGTCTTTGTGACAGATTTAACAGAGAGGAAGAAAAAGTCAAGATTGAGCTCAATACAGTAAGAAAAAGCAGGAACAGTAAGTGAAACGTCATCTTCTGTAGAAGGGGAGACAGAAGTAAATAAGAGGCAACCAAGATTTTGAGACAGTTGTTTTAAATATTTGTAAAGCACACCGAGTTCTGCAAAAAAAAACCCAAACCAAACCTGATGAAAAACCCATGTGCTCTTTCAGATGGACAGAAACTGTGGTCAGTGTTACAGGAACAGCAGTGGGCTGTGGTGGTGATAGTCTGGATTAATTGTGCTGGAAACTTTACAGACAGTTAACAAAGACTAAGAGGAGGGAGCAGGAAGTAAATCCCATCTGTTTGTCCTGTTCAGGTATACGGATGCTGGATGGAATAGTCACCGATGCTATTGAAGCCAGCTCAATCGGTTTCAATCCGGAACACGTGGATATTTACAGCGCAAGCTGGGGCCCTAACGATGATGGTAAAACTGTGGAGGGACCCGGGAGGCTGGCGCAGAAGGCGTTTGAGTTCGGGATAAAGCAGGTACAGTAGTTGAGGGAAAAAGATACAACAAAATGTGGCAGAGAACAGAGTTTTAAAATGGTTGATAACAGGGAAGAAATAGAATTGGTTTGTGCTTGCCTGGCTCAAATGTATTTGAAAAGGAAGAGATAGATTTTAGTAGAACAGGTCAGACAGAACGAGACTTCTAAAAAAGCACCATTAGAGGTTCCTGAGGTGGTTTTGAGCTGCATTCTCCACAGATAAGCTTTCTTTTCCCATCCTTACTTCCACTGCCTTTGTCTCGCCCTACCCCCACCCTTCTCCACAGCTTGTTCTGCACTGAGCAGTAATTGGATTTCTGCACCGAAAAGCTATAACATTGAATACAATTTCTGCTTTGTGAATGTTTTGCCGTGTGAAATAGTGATGCATTGTAGCACCCTGTGAATGAGCTTGCCTTGTGTTAATTGCATTAGTTTATAATTCGATGTGTATCGTGATCCAATTAAAATGAAGATTGTAAAAGATGCACATTGAAGAGTATTGGAAACAGTTCTTTTTTATGTTATCTTCTTTAGATCTGGGTGGTTGATAAACAGGGTGTGAACCGAGAGCTGCTGGGGTTGTATTAAAAAACTATTCTTGCTCTTGCCAGCGAGGTGAAAAGATACTGAAAGATGGACAGGTACTAATAGAGAGAGGAAGACTGAATCAGGTGAGAGAGCAGAGAAATGGAGGAAAGCTTGATGGACAGCAGCAGAGAGAAAGCATTTTTGAAAAAGGGCAGTTAACATCAGCAGGCAGTTGGAGAGGAAGAGAAAGAAGAGTCTGAGAGCTGGCAAACATGATCTGAGAGAAGAATGGAGGCTGAGGCGAGTGGTGATAAGCAGATCTAAGTCCATAGGTAGGCAGCAAAGGAAGAGGGGGAATTAAAGGCAACAATTAGGGAACCAGCCTTCAGTGGTCTTACTCTGAAAAAGCAGGTTCTTTGGTGAAGAATCTATCTTTTTTTACAACTTGTTTTATTTCTCAAGGGGAGCAAATTTGCCCATTCGTCAGGCTTCCTTTTACAAGGCTCTAAACGGTCTCCATTCTGTTTGATGTCAGCCAGGGCTGGGGTTGCCAACAGCTGTCATCCCTGGTGCCTTCACTGCTGTCCTGGTAAAGCATTTAACCGTGTGCTTAGCCTTAAGTGTCTAAGAGGTGTCAGTAGCACTCTTAAGTGAAATCGGAATAGCTGTTGACACATACCAGTGCTTTTGAGGACTGCAGCTTTTATTCTCGAAGGAAGGTAGTATCTCATTTTCTGTAGCTGGGGCTTGTCCCTCCCATTTTAAGTTGTATCACGAAGAATACAGTTTTCTTTTCTATATTTTTAATGTTTGACGTGCTGCAAATGTCTTACCACCCGCATGACTAACTTCAAATCTCATCTGAGTCGGATCATAAAAATCTGTATTTCAACAGCTGTTTCCAGTGAATGTACCTATATTACAAATTAACATCATGCGAACGCTGGAGACCAGAGCAGAGAATGAACGTGGTTATGTGTGGAGGGTGGTGGTGGTGCTGGCCCACTGACCTGTGAGAGCAGAGAGGGTTTTCCATCAGATGTGCTTGGTGGTTCACAGTGTTTCAGTGAATGCCAGCCGCTAAAGGCTTCCTTACAAAAAATAAATTGGTGGAAAAGTCCTAACATGTGCATCATTCATACTGCTTACCTTACCTCTGTGATTACAGCATAAGCAAGTGAAATAACCCCTGATAAACTTGCAGTTCCTAAAAAAAAGTGGGTATTTTTCCTAGAAACATTCAGGACTAAAACATCAGCATGTGAGAAAACATACCTGTTGAGCACCAACTCTGTCTTTAACTCAAGAACCTGTTCTGAAGAAGGTTGCTGTACCTGGAACACTAAATGGTCAAACTAGGGGCTGTACTTCAGGGTGTGAAGCAGGATACCTCAAGCAGCTGGTTTCTTCTCCGTTCCACAGTGCTTAGGGAAAATTGTCCTTTTCTACCTGAAAATGTACATTTATTGGGCTTTTCTTTGGGGGTGGGAAGAAGCTGTTACTAATTCGTTACAGAGACTAAAATCCCCTTGATAACCACTCATCTCCATTTCCTCTAGGGCCGCAATGGGAAAGGCTCCATTTTCGTATGGGCTTCTGGAAACGGAGGCCGTCAGGGTGACAACTGTGACTGTGATGGTTACACCGATAGTATCTACACTATCTCCATTAGCAGTGCTTCTCAGCAAGGCCTTTCTCCCTGGTATGCAGAGAAGTGCTCCTCAACTCTGGCCACAGCATACAGCAGTGGGGATTATACTGACCAGAGAATTGTAGGTTGTTTTTACCAGATTCAGAACAACATAGAAATGTATTGTCTATGCAAATAACAAGCAAGAGCTCATTAATGCTTGGTCTCAAGTGCCTGCTTTACGTTACTTGTTACGTGCTTAGTGCTTTTGCCTTGAAACACTGAGGGATTTGTGACCCAAAACGTGATCGTTTTCCTGGAACAGCTTGTGCTGTGAAAGGGTGGCTAAACAAAATGGCTGTGTCAGTGCAGTCCAACCAGCATGTTGAATTTGTCCTGTGCTTGCCTCTGCGTGAAGTTTGATAGGGTCCCATCCTTCAGAAGGGGCAGATGAAGAGAGGTTTAGAGTAAAACGAAAAACATCCTGTGGAGTTAGTGTACCATATGAGTCAGTATCTTCTCATTAGCTTTTGCAAGTCTGTCAGCCCCTGAGTTACCATTTAGCACAGCAACGACAGCACTTCCAAACCTGTGAAAGGTACTTGTCAAGCGGGCGTATCAGCCTGTGTGCTTCATTAACTGTGCAAGAAATTGCTTGTGCTGAAGAAGACAGCTGTGATAAAATAATGTTGAGGTACCTATGGTTTCTCTTCAGCCCCAGTGGGTGCTAATTTTACAATAAACTACAGGGACTGATGTAGATTAAGACATGGAAATGAAAACAGTGTCATTCCAGGTCAGCCAGGACATCAGTCCTTCCTAAGTGGCTTCTCTTCCTAGCTGAGGTGTAGGTACATGGGCAGATGAGTTTGGTATTTAATTTCCAAATAAAGCACGTTTCATTGCAAATTATAGTTCTTCTGCTGAAGAGGGAGCAGAGCACCAACACTAATCCTATGAGTAATTTTCTAGCAAGCAGTAATTTTAAATGTTCTAGGCCCAACACAATGATCTGTTTTTATGATTCACCAGTAAGACTGAAACACTTACTGCGAAACCTTGGAGTAAAGTAAGATACTCAGTGTGGGAGTATTTTGTTCCAATACAAAGTGTTTTGATACAAAAATTATAGTTGAAGAAAAAAGAGTGGATTGAAATATGAACGGATTTAAACATCCATCACTTTTCCTGGTGGTGAGGAATGTATTAATGCGCACGAGGTAAAGGAGACGTGGCTGTGTTTGTGAGTGTGGACACGACCGCATTTACAACTGTTTATTCATGCATTCTATGGGGTCTTTTGGTTTTTTCTGTCAGACAAGCGCTGATCTTCACAATGAATGTACAGAGACTCACACTGGAACTTCTGCCTCTGCACCGCTGGCAGCAGGGATTTTTGCTCTGGCGCTGGAAGCAAAGTAAGGTGTCACACAATTCCCTTTGAAACTCCTCTCTCTCAGCCATCCCACCACCTTCCCTGAAACATTGTCTGTTTGAAGTGCCACCATCTCATGCTGCAGCTCCACTTTTTGTCAGTCAGACTTGCTCAGCCTCTTGACAAAATAAGCAGCTACTTGCCTTAACACCTTCCTAGCAAAGTAAAACATGATGACAGAAGAATTTTAGTCCCTGTTGTGCACTGGTAGCAATTATTTACTGAGTTCTGGCCAATTGCACTTAGAAGGAGTGAGTCTGCACAGGTACCAGGAGGACATGACTTGAAGACAGTAGGGTGCAGGCGTTTAAGTCTTCAGTCAATTGACAGATCCGTGTTTGCCATAAAATGGAAGGGACCCAAGCCCGACTGTCAGCACAGGCAGGGTCAGGCCCTGCAGGGTTGGTAGTCAGAATGTGTAATTTGGAGAGAACAGGAAGAAAAGAAGAGGACAGGACCCTACAGAACAATGGCTTTTCCACAGGGAACACCTCAGGCATTAGGGCGTGGGCTTAGTACTCAAATGGTGTCGGTTCAGCTCCATTTCTATTGCACACTCCTTTGATGACATAAGGCAGGATACTCAGTGCCATAATGTAAAGGGTAGGGTTAACCACAGATAGAATCAACTACTCAGTGAATTACCCAAGTCCAGATCCAGTGAAGCTGGTGAGAAGTACTAGGTTTGCTAGTTAACTTTAAATGCCTGAATAATTTTGAAGAATTGGACTCTGTTGTGTATTTACACGGAAGTCTTGTCTACCTAAGGAGGTATTGTGAGGATAAGCATGCAATACACCGTGTGTTTTAAAATAATGGGATGCCTTATACATTCAAAACATGTTCTGTTGCAGACTAATAATTGAGAGAAGAATGATAGATAGCCCTGAAACAATTAACCAGAAATGTTTTGTCAACAGCCCCAATCTGACATGGAGGGATATGCAGCACTTGGTAGTGTGGACCTCAGAATACGATCCACTGGCTGGAAATCCGGGTTGGAAAAAGAATGGAGCGGGACTGATGGTCAACAGTCGGTTTGGGTTTGGACTACTTAATGCCAACGCTTTGGTAGATTTAGCTGATCCCAAAAGATGGAAGGGGGTACCAGAAAAGAGAGAGTGTATCGTGAAAGACAAAAGCTTTGAACCAAGGTAAGAATTTGGATTAAATAACAGTAACTGAGCTTATGTCTGTCGCAGTAAAGCCTGAAGGATGGTATTCTGCATAGATTGCCCTGAACCAGACTAAGACTTCTTCTGGCTCATTTGATTTTGCCTTACTGTATTCCTCAAGGCAGGCAAGGAGCCTTTGATCACTTGCTTTTATTAGTGTAGGACTGATGGAAACTACTAGCACGAAGCCCTAACAAAGAATAAGATGATTATGTCTGCTTGTGCAGGCAGCGTATGGGTGGATGATACTGAGAGACGAAATCTGATCAGATAACAGACAAATGTTTAGACCGCTATCAGAAGATGAGTAAAAAGATACCAAAGTCCCCCAGGGATTTAAAAAAAAAAACAAACCACTGTAGTCAGTCTTAGCAGTTCTCCTGTGACAGGAGATACACTGAGCTTTAGTCACATCTTAGCACATCTGTTACGAAACACAAAGGTCTCAAACACCAGCCACATTGACAAATGCTCCCAGCATAAACTGAGCTCCGCATAGAGGTAAGGTGTAATTAGTCACTGAGCTGGTTAATCAATAAGGATATCTAGACCATTTTTATCTCCACTTGTTCACTTATGGATTTGTTGTCTAGAAAAAATATGCTATTTCAAAGACCAAAATGATACTGTGTGAGTGCCCCAAAAATCTGTCGGTAGAAATGTATTACAGTGTCTTCGAGTGTTACTGCTTAGTAACCTCACAGTTGGTGGTATTTTACTATCAGTTCACTTTCATGAGCTCTCTCCTTTCCACAGAGTGTTGATCCAGTACCGGTGCATGTAATACTTGCTGTTTGTGTATTTTTATTGCCGTCCTCTCTGTTGCATTACAAACACAAAGACCCCTTGATTCTGAGTTTAGAGTTACTTATGTGGAGATACAGATGCGCTGTCCTCAGTAGAAGTGATGAAAGTTGTGCAGAAAACACCATACACAGGAGCTGTACAGAAGATGTTAGCTTTTTTCCCTTGAGGTGGCATTGACTACAGCAGCTAAAATGGCTGTTTTAACAGCTGCAATATTTTAACTATCACTTGGTCCACTCCAGTGTTATCTGGGCTTCCAGAACTTCCCACGGTTTTTACTGGAGCATTCAAAAAAACAGTTAATGTAGCACTTGCCTTCACTCCTTCCTTTCTGAAGGAATCCTTCTGAATCATTCTTCCCAATCGTTCTGAAATGTGTGTTAAATGTGTCATTTGCACTTCACATAATGATCCAGAATCAAAAGCTTGGCTGAGTAATAAAAGAACTCCTGTAATTTTGCCAGGTTACTAAGAGCAAATGAGGAAGTCATCATTGAAATTCCCACCAAAGCCTGCGAGGGTCAAGAAAACTCCATTGCATCCCTGGAGCACGTGCAGCTTGAGGCAACGATTGAATATTCCCGCAGAGGTGACCTTCATGTCACTCTGGTGTCTCCGTCAGGTATGCGGGGGCAAAGACACGCTTTCTGTGGCCATAGTGTGAAACATTGATTTCTTTAAAAACCATCTCTGTGTTCGTCAGGGGGTTAAAAAGAGCTACAAATGTCATTGGACCAATCTAGTGACCTCCAGCAGGTGGGTGTGAGGGCAAAGTGCCCTGGGAACCAGGGAACTGCTTCTCTGAAACCCCTTTTCAGCTTGCCTGTGTTCTGGGTGATGTTTGTGAGAAGAGGTTTGAAAATCATACTTCAGAAAATGAAAGGCACCATTTCTAATACATTTTCATTCTGGCAACGAGACCTATAAAACATGAGTGTTCCTGGCAGAAAACAAATTATAGTTCAATGGTGCTTATCAACCTTACTGTGGTTTAACAAACTAATGGAAAACTGAGGAAATCCGACTCCCTGGATGTCGTGTGACTGCGTCGTCCCGTTGGTGTGTTTAAAAACACAGTGTCTCTGTTAGGCACCTTAGCACAGCTACACTAAATGTGCTAGAGTATGGCAAGCCATGACAATGCCCTGAAATAACACCATAAGGATTAAAAAAAAAAAGGGGGAGAATGATTATAAACAACTTGGTAGAGAGTAAGATCTGTTAGATAACTGGTATTATTAAAATGAAGAGACAAGCTTTCAGGTAGGATTTAAACATCAGGCTTATCTAATTTTCTGATGTTAAAGGCTGAGCTAGTAGTTCTCAGGTGATAAAGCACTAGACCCTAGTTCACATCGTTGTTGCAGGACCTCACCAGAGAGCAGGGTTAAGATCCTGAACACGCAGCCTGTTTCCAAACCCTACCTCGTCTGGATTCCTTTTAGGCCTAACCTTAATTCCTCCTTCTCCAAGTTTACCTTCTGGGAGGTGTTTTACCCTTGACTCGTGGTATTTTCAAATTTAACTCTGTTTTAGTTAAATTTTAGTTTGGCAGTAAACACATGGGCTGTCTCTTGGTCCACCGTGGAGATGACAGCAGCAGTAGCTCTCATTCTACTTTTATAGCGGTATTTCGCTCCCAAGACACTCCTCTGCTGTTGATTTTTAGGAAGCATGGCTTCATCTTAGAAAAACACCGCTTTTTGAAAGACTCACGGCAGTAGTACGTTCTTCATCTTTGTATGTATTTCTGTGGGTTTAGCTATGGGTTCAAGTGCTGCTGCTTCCAGCATAGTATCGTGTTGCCTTCATGGTTAAAATGTTTTTCTCTTGATTCTGGCCGTTTTCCCACTTTCCTGCAAAACAGTTCTACCAAATGTATGTCATTCCTTTTCTGTATTGATGGTGTTACCTTTAAATATATATATAGCTTGTGGTCAGGCTCCCTGGGGCTTCTCTGCTCCTTATTATGTAAATACCGCTCCCTTGCTCTCTCCTTATATGCAAACAAGCACATCGAGTTTCCTACTGCGCAGTAGAATCTTTTCTGCTGCAGAAATACTTTGTAAACTGCAGCATTTTTGTGATAATAACAATGCAAATGCTTTTCACTCTATTGTTGCAGACTGTAACAATTTACATCCACTCACCAAAAAAAAAAAAAAAAAGACACAGTGATGAGTTCAGGATAAGGCTTTGGTTTCACCATAGTGCACAAGCTGGTTTCCCTTCAAAACTTCCATCGCGGAGGTTTCCAGACATGTTCTGCAGTGGGAAAGACTGTCTGAACCTCTGTTTTTTATGCTTTTTTACCTACCTCCACTACATTTTTTGTGCTGGAGATTAGATGTACCTCTTAGCGTGACCTAATGTGATAGCTTTTATGCTCTTAAATACTGCTCTGAAAATAAGTAACGGAACGGCAGGCATGACCAGTCACTGCTGTTGCTTTTGCACTAACATAGGGACCAGCACTGTCTTACTGGCTGAGAGAGAGAGAGATAAATCTCCCAACGGCTTCAAGAACTGGGACTTCATGTCTGTCCACACCTGGGGAGAGAATCCAGTGGGCACCTGGGTTTTGAGAATTACTGATGAGGTGAGTACATCTGTATGCTAACTAGCTATGTTTGGAAGCTAACACCGCTAAGATCATCACTAGCCCCTACCAAGCGTGTTGAGTAGTGAGTGTCCTCGTGGAGCAAGCTACAAGAGTTCATTTAAACTAAATATCTGGACTAAAGGTTAAAGAAAAAGGATAGGGTCGGATTTTCTCATTCTTTACATAAATGCAAAGCACCGTCCTCATTTCACTGACGTGTACCTGTCAAAAGAATTTCCTGCCTGTGGTTTTCACACATTGTATGTCACTGAAAGAAATCACTTAATACAATTTACTGTGATTCATGGAGTGAAACAGGTAGTTGAATTAACATATGATTAGCTGCAAATTAGGGGTTTTTTCTGCAGAAAAGAACACAGGATATATCTAGTCTTCTCTCGGTGCATGCGCATAGTTTTCACTAACTCCAAGTCTTTTGAGTTAATGAATTTCTGGTGACCTCAGAGGGCTATTCTGATGTATACCTTTCCCTAACTTCTTTCTTACTGCTGAACAGTGTTAAAGGATTAAAGCCAAGAAATCAACAGATAGAAGATAATAAGTTTTTACTAAAACCACCCAGGGATATGGATTACAACAGTGAGACACCAGAATATAAAGCTGCTTGACAGACAACTGAAAAATCATCCTCTTCAAAGAGAGTGATCAAGCACACTCATCTCTGGAGAATTTCATTGAAGTTGTCTGTTAATAAGCTTGTCATTAGGGGTCAGATCCTGCCAGAAACTGAATGCTTCCTGTCAGGCTCTGAGTCTCCAGCACCCATTGGCCTCGAATTGTAAACAGGAGGATAATGCCAAGTACTGAGCAGATGGACAAGGCAGCAGAAGCAAACACTATTACCAATGGTTAGTGTTGTTACTGCAGGCTTGTAGATAACCCTGTGGTTACAGACATACGGCTTTTTGTAAGCTATAGAATGCATTTTTTGGAACAAAGTTGAGAGCAGCATTTTGTTTGTAATTACCTCTCATTTCCCATTTTCAAGTGCGAGTTCCCTGAAACTTTCAGTAATTCAAGCTTTTAGTCCTCAAGAGGCAATGCACACCTTCCTCAGCCTGTCGGGACTTGTGATTCCTGAAACTAGTGTTCATATGAACATAGTGTTCAGGGTGAACGGTTGGACTCGATGATCTTAAAGGTCTCTTCCAACCAGATGATCCTGTGATTCTGTGATATGGATGACCCTAACTGAAATCACAGATTCCCACGCAGAGCTACTCATTGAGTTGTGATCTAAGCTGTGTATGTAAACTTTGGTATTAGAAAACAAGAACTTTCACAGCCGTCTTCAGTCACTAAACAACAGCGAAAACTCTGGGAGAAGCTTTGGTAAAACACAGTTTCAGTGTTCTCTGGGCTTGCCTTTTCCACTTTCTGCTAATTAAATACTGCAGCAAAACTAATGGACAAAGCAGTTGTGGCACATTTCCACATGCTGTGTCTCAGATTGCTGTCATACACCATTACAGAATATTACTCCAATTTACTATTCCAGTGGTAATTTTGTGGGGAAATGGCCAACTGAACAAATACTAATAACACAGTGATTTTTAGCATTCCGTGTTATGACAAAATTCTACTGATGCTTACGTGATTAATTAATAATTATGTTGCATCAAAATGTGAATATTTGCAGTAGTTCAGCCATTGTATTAAATCCCACTTTCTGATATATTCTGTCTCTCATATATCAGTCTTTTGGTGCTTATAAATAATTGCCTAAATTTAGGTATTGAAAGCCTTACAATTTATTTTAGTCACTGTTTCCTCTTCTCGTGCCCTGAGAACCTGTGCTAATGCCGTGCTTGTCCTTCAGTCCAGAAGAATACAAAACGAAGGAAGGATTGTCAGCTGGAAATTGATTTTGCATGGCACTGCTACTCAGCCTGAACACATGAAGCTATCACGTGTATACACGTCCTACAACGCTGTGCAAAATGACCGGAGGGGAGTGGAGAAGATGACGGACTTTGTAGAGGTAGTGTTATGTTTATTGTTTTCCTTACTTATTTTTCAATTTATAAGAAAATTGTATTTTTTTCCTAGTAAGAAGACACGTACCCATTCTGCATTTGTTTCTCCCAGCCCCTGACTGCTCCTGAGTTGGGTATTGTAATTCTGCCCACGTCAACAACTGATATTTTTATTAGTCTCTGTTTTCATATGCCAGCATCTGAGGGGTTTAGGATGGTAAGAGGATCCTGCTACTAAAGCAGTGAGCTCGACAGCTAATGCAGCTGAGTGGTACAAGGAGGGAAGAACACACATATGACAGAGGCACTAAATTTAAGTAATTCTAGTGAAAACAAGCATTGCATCCAAAAGGGTCTTTTCCTGCCGGAGTGGTTCCAGGGAGTTTGGAAGGACGTTAGTGACAAAAGAGAGAACGGACGTCAGGGACTCACTGTCTCAGAGGGTTTGGTTAAGTGGATCTGTTGCTGCTAGCTCTTTTGTCACCCCTCCTTTACCTTTCAGGTAGAGTGCTCTAAACATGCTCCAGGCCTTTGAGGGCAACTGGGGGTTTCTGGAGGCACAGGATGGTATATTGCACGTTTTGACAATGCTTGGTTACGTCAGCATCTTTGGAATACTTTATTAGTCACATCACATCAGTTTGTCTCCACATTTGACGTCCATAAAATATGGAGAGATTAACCTGCCTCAGCCAGGTTATGAAGAAAGAGATTGAGGTAGACATGGTTATGGTCTTTAAATATATAAGTATCCGCAGGGGTGGCAGCCACGTGCAAGAAAATACATTGAAAGAAAGGGGGTTCAGGAGGTGCTGTAGGAGAATATTGTGAAAACCAGGTGGAGATAAAACGACGGTCCCGTTAGAAAAGCAATCCTAGTGTAAAAGAGGAAGCTGTGCAGCCGCACACTACTGCATCAGTGAGGGAGGCACAACAAACACCGCTGAAACGAGATCATGCCTCTTAGTGACTTCTCTGCACATCTGCATCTGGCATTCATCTTCCAAAATAGATGTCATGGCCACCCGTGAGAGGCTTGACAGAGCAGTATATGTGGAAACACCAGTTCAGTCCATTGCACACGGGTATGTGGCACAGTCAGAGCTGCCATCACCACTGCATGCACTTCACTGATGCTGCTGAGGAGCTGTGTCCTCTAGCACAACCAGAAATATCTCTTAAGACTGCGACAAATGCTGCTATAAAATGACATGTTGTTATCCTGCCAATGTGGAATCTGAATTTGTAACTTCCTGTGTTGTGGGGGGATTTGATATTTTAGGCAATATAGTCATTTTGATAGTCTGTTTTGGTGTATAACGGTCTCATTCCTTTCTAGATGCCAAGTGTCTCCTGAATGAAAATAATAGCATCTACCCAGCTGTTTTTTCACTGACACCTAACATTCTTAATGCTAATCTGCATTCTAGGACCATACCACACAGGAGAATGTGAGTGAGAAGCCCAAAGTCACAGAACATACCAGCAGCAGCAGTGACAAAGCAGAAGATAAAACCCCATCAGAGGCCATGCTGCACCTACTGCAGAGTGCTTTCAGCAGGCAGATGGCTCCGAAGAGACTGCCAGGGAAGACTGCCAGTGAGAAGTTAAACATACCGTATGAACACTTCTATCAAGCGCTTGAAAAATTAAACAAGCCCTCCCAGCTGAGAGACTCAGAAGAAAGCCTGTACAGTGACTACGTTGATCTTTTTTACAACGCCAAACCCTACAAGCATAGAGATGACAGACTGCTGCAAGCCCTGGTTGATATTATAAATGAAGGAAACTAATCTATAGGGTGCAGTGCTGAGTTGGAAATATTCATCCTCCCCACCCCACCTGTAGTTTTCTTTCGGAAGTCTGTTGTACGCTCTAGTTGTGTGATTGCTGCTTTGATTGCTTCATATTTAATACAAATACCAAGGAAGGGAAAAAATGGGTTGGGAGGATAAGACAGTAAACTGATGCTTTTTAGCAATAGCTTTTTTCAAAGCCTTTCTTCATTACCATCAGAGTAGATTTGCCTTCCCAGGCATGAAATGCAATAGGATTCTGCTGAAGACCCTGTTTTAAACAATTTTCACCTTGCTTATTCTTCCATCCTATTCACTTAGCATGCAGCACGATTCAAACCGAGCGGTTTTGAACCCAACTGCCAGAGCCATGGGGAGATGCTCTCATCCCTGGATTTGTAATGAATATTGCAGGCTTTCTTACATTGGGCATTTATTCCAGATTTAACACTTGTGGCCGGTACTGATTCTGTTGTTCCTTCTCCAAACTTCTGTTCTCTCGTAAAGGAGCAGCTAGGAGGCTGGACTGGAGCATCAGTGTGCCCTGATGAAGTTATTCACGATTGAGACTACAGACAGACGTACACTAACATAAAAGAGCCCCAAGTGAGGCATCCCAGACCACGGGGTGGCATTCTCACCGCCTAACTTTAACTACTTAAGTGAAGTGCCTGAATTACAAGCCTAGTCTTTCTAGGCTGTATGTAGTTAATGAAGACAGAGGCTCCTGTCATGGCACTTCAGAGCACTTGGCTAGTCTTCACCCTGGTTCTGAATTACCTGATGGAGCACTGATCTGTTTCTATCAACTACATGAGCTTTGGGGACCAACCTCCCACCTAAGGAGCCTCAGATTTCTTAAGTAATAATAATGCCTTCTGAGGTGCCTACGTCTGCAGTAGCCAGGACAGCAGAGCTGGGATCGCATTGTCCTTTCCTTCAACGGTGACCAAAGTGGAATAGAAAGAGTAACTCCACCAGCAAAGTCCGCTTAAAGGCTGCATCTTGGAGTGTCTGCTGTAGATTGCCATGTTTCCCAAATATCTAGGAAGTTAAGCCAAAATGGATGGGGAGAGGTGTGATATCATAGAACCATAGAGTGTTTTGGGTTGGAAAGGACCTTTAAAGGTCATCTAGTAAGAAATAAAAATTTTATTCCTAAGAAAGGACTCAGAAATGGAGGGAAAGAGTGAATAAAATGTGGAGGAGGGAGAAGGAGTAGAAGGGAGAAGAAGGTAGAAGAGGAGGAAACAGAGGTGGCTGTCAGGAAGCAGCATGGGTGGGCAGCTCCCTGACATCAGCAGTACACAGGACAGTTTTCCACATATACCTCTTTAACGTCAGTTGAGATCGGCATTTCATTTTGCTTTTCATAATTAAAAAAAAAAAATGCAGTGTTGGATGCTCATAATTGGAGGGGATCTAGAACAAGGAAATGAAGATCCCCAGGGGATAATCATCTCACTGCAGTGCTAAAGATAATCCAAAGAAACACCGACTTTTTTACTTTTCGTTCTCTCTCATCTTCTACTGAAATGTGTTTTCCAGACACTCTAGAAATATTTGATTCTCCTTCACTGTCTATTCATTAAAATGAAGCGAACGTCTCTAAGACAAGAATTCAGCATTTTGCTCATAATCCATCAGTTTGGATAGAGATTTTTCAAACTTCATGCTAAATTATGTAATTTAAAGGTAAATCTGTTAAATAGCACTTAAGTCTTCTTTGGTGGAAAAAGGGACTGCTTAAAGACAACATTGAAAATTGTCTTACCAAACTCAAGATTTAAAAATCTCTGCTTAGTCATTCTTTCTGATGGTTTCGTGCCTCTCTCGGGCTTAGTATGCTTTTGTGCCGGCTTTAAATAGATTAAGCTTAGTCAATTTCAAGAATTCTTCTATATTTCTAGTCCACACTTCAAGGATGACAACTCCACCATTGAAATGTCTCTTATACTGAATCGCTCCCTCTATACTAAGAAATTTGCTTAGAATGAGAACTCATTTGAAAAATCCCTGCGAGTGGTCCAAACCAGAAAGATTTCTTGTGCTGCCCGCCCCTGCAACACACAAGCTTTCTGGCAATACGTAACTGCCGAGCAAGAAAAATGTAAAAATTTCTAATTGCTGCCATTTCAGAGTGAGAGCACTGATTTATTTCCACTAATGTTTAATTTTTCAGAACGGGAAGTTAATCTCCACGATAAATATCCCCATCTGGTGAGGCAGGACCACCCTTAGTCCTGTGTGAGGAAGCTCAGAGGCTGGTTCCCTCAGAAAACAGCAGTTTAGCCAGTCGTTGTCCAGATATGTTACGGCGAGGCAAGTACCCGCCATACTTAGTCAGCGCTGGAGAGAAGTTTTGAGGTTAAACGGGTGGAAAATAGGACCCTCCGTTGTTTTAAGATCAGTTCCCATGTTGTAGCCAAAGTTCCATCAGAGGACAAGTTTAAAAATCTCTCTCTTGAATGTTTCCAACCCAGAGTAGATTGTACAGGAGTAAATTATTTTTATTGTCAGTCTTTCCTTGGTGCCTGTGCGGGTTTTGTGAAAAATGTAAAAGGGAAAAAAAAAAAAAAGTTTTCTCTCAGAATTTTAAATTATATTTTCGTTACAGGTATTTATAATATAGCTAAGATTTTATTGAACAGACAGAATTTTAAAAGGCATAATAAATTATATTGAAGAACCAGGTTTTTCTTGGGAAAGAGACAATTTCATCCAATAAAGGTATTTTTTAAAAGGCATGTTCCAACAGCAACCGCAACATGTATGTGATGTGATGTTAAAATTTGTCTACTCGGAGCATAATACAGTGTGTTAGCAGAGCTCAGTGTGTGGTCTTAACATTTGTGAAGAGAACAGTGAGATAAAGTCAAACTGTTGGCTTGAAAGGACTGGGAAATATAGTTTAGAATTGCAAGAAATAGCTTGAGGAAATAACTGGGGGTTGGGTGGAGAAAAACGTGTGTTTTACTGAAAACAAGGACTCGCGGAGGATTCTTCCCCAGGAATACTGGAACGTTTCCTCAGCTGCAGCTGAAGTGGCGTTTGCTGTGGGCAGCGGTGACAGGAGCACTCTCTGTAACTTAGACCCGGCGTCTCTGAATTACAGAATTGTGCATGTTTCACAGACAGACACATGTGTCAGGAGCACTATAATGAAATAACGCAGCAGAGTGAGTCAGAGGGTCAAATTAAATCAGCAGGTCTTCTCTTTCTTTCATCAAGCAGCCGCAGTTAAAACATTTGTTGTTTCCACTACTTGAATTTCAAGCCAGTAGAGAAACAGGCCCTCGTATACCCTTGTGCGCTGGAATTAGTGGTGGGAACTTCCTTTGAGGGGCGGCCGTTTGCTTTTCTGACCGAGGAGTGGCCTCTGCGGGGTCCATGTAGCCATGCACACCACTTGGGATGTTCCCCGGGCTGCTCTCACCTCCGCCGATACGCAGACGTGACCAGAACCCCCTTCTGCTATCGGGCTGAGGGGACGTCATGTCTGAGGACACACCATGCAGAGGTGAACAAGCTTCCCAAAGCTTTACCTTCTTGGGGACTCATGGGTCATGCTGGGATTTGCTTCTCAGGTCTCCACTAACTACTGCCCAGTTAACTAACCCTGCCTGCTCAAATGCTGTGAGGAGAATGAAGATATTCCCTGTGCTTTCAATAAGCTCCATTTCCACAGCAGAAATACTTCCAGTAAATGTGCATAGAAATTTCTGAAATAGCGTTAAAAAAAAGTAATCCAACTCTACATTCAAGCAATATTAATGCGCTTCCACAGTGAACAGTGGGTCTCCTCTCAAACTGGCTGGGTTTTTAATTTGAATTTTCTAGCTTTAGCTGTTCTGAGCTGTCCAAGCAGAGCTTCTCATCAATCATACCTTGTAGCTCCAAACCTGGAGAAGTGTCCTCTTCCCTACCTCTCCCAAGGTCACTTCCATCTGAAAACAATTTTCAGGAGAAAGAAAACTATTTTTGAGAGAGAAAAGGGCACTTTACAAATAGAATTATCTGTTTATGAAAAGAGCGTGTCCACAGGAAGGCGATCATCTGAAGGTCTCTTGTGAGCTCCTACGTATCTCACGCGCCGCGGAGGTGACAGCCACGCTTCACAACGCCATATGCCTCAAAGCAGCAGGAGGAAAGTGGGATCCTGAATTAGTTCTGCTGTGAAAATAATTATAGTTCAAAAATTACTGGAAAAGTCCTGGTCATGGTTAGTCAACACCACTTGTATGTTTGCGCAGATACAGAGTATCTGCCCTCTAAAACCTCTGTTTGATCACATCTGCCCATTCCCAGAGCTCCCAGGAGCTCCACTTGTGAGTGGAGCAGTGTTTCAGAAAGGGACAGCTCTAGAAGCGGGAGTTCCACTCTGAATCGGGTACCCGGCTGGCTCACGTCTGACTGCAGACTCAAAAGGCTCCAACCCCAACCCTACCTGACGCTAAGGAGATCGTTTCGGTAAACAGTTTTCTATTTAATGACACATGTACTCATTAAAAACATCGCTTCTCTTATTGCCATTTATGAGGATAATGTAACCAGAAAGAAATTTTGCTTCCAGGGGTGCAGTAAATGCCCACTGGAAAAAAATACGTCAAATACATGCCAAGTTCCGCCAAGATACCAGAGAAAAATAAATAGATAATATGTGAATAGGGGTAGTTATCAGGAAAATGTATCTTAATGGTTGTATCCTTTCAGCTGTTTGACTACCTCCAGCCAAAGGTAGCTGGGCATGTGTCCCCTCCTCGCTGATGTCGTACCCTTTCCCTAGAGCAAATGTGTTGGTCGCTGTTATAGGTACCATTTTGTTTGACTACCCTGCGTTATCAGCCGGCGTTTCAAACCATAAACACGCAGCTCGGTGCAGTGCCCTTCATCCCGATAAGGAAATGCACTTAGAACTCAGGGCGTGCCGCTCTACTCAGGGTCATGCACGACATGAAACGGGCCCATAAAGGTTAGACAGAGAGTTAGAGCTGTATGACGGATCCATTAGAGTTGGACAATTAGTGCCACGCTTGGTGTGATGAAAAGTGGCTGCAGGGTTCAAGAAACTACGCATTTGAACTTGACTCACAGGTTTATCACACCCCTGGTGCAGGATTTCATGGACACAACGGAAGAATGCACTATTAGTACTCAAAAAAGCACGAATACACTGCAATGACCCAAAATGCACCGAAGATTACACGTATGTTACTTAATCACTCACGTTCACGAACTTACAACATGCTGAACATCCACTCACCCCTCCAGGGAAGGGTTCCGAATCCCAGAAGAGCGACCTTGGCTGGTGCTGACCAAGGGGAAAGGGTCTCCATACACTCCCAATTTTCCTGCCCAGAACTCATGGGTTTTACCCCCTCTTGTAGGTGATGTTGGGCAGGGCTGTGCCTGAGCGGATGATCCTGTCTGGAATGTTTCTCTTTGGTGGGGTGATGGCCCTTATCCTGCCATGAGCAAGATCTAGCCTGTGCTTGTTCTTTGCCTGCTCTAGTGATGTCCAGCACTGAACAGTGGTTGAGTGGGGCTCAGGACATTTCATTCATTAAGGGGTTTCAAGGCTTCACTTAGTTTCTGTCCTTAGTATGATGCAGCATTCAGACAGCTCCGGGCTAAGCCGTTTCCGCAGCTCCCCGAAGTAATCTCTGCACAGAAGAGGCAAAGTACAGGGGAAGCTGAGTCAGATGAACGACCTCCTACATTTCGCCTTTGTTCTCAGAAACCTGCTCAGCCAGTTGGTCCCAAACACTCGGGAATAGCGATGGTGGGATGCAGAGTTCGGAAAGGAACTCGGGTACCTCCGTGCTCATTCAGTTTGTGAGGCACATACTAAAACTTTTCTTTCAGAAAAGACTTGCAGTTACTCAATTCTCCTCTTTCACACTGTATTTCTGTTGCTTTAGAGTTTAGAGTTAGGTGTTTATGGGGCTCCGTGTACGCTCTCGTTGATGGCAGAATAGCCAGGAACTCTCTAGAGTTGATGTCAGAACAGCAGCTCTAACTGTCTAGGACAATTTAAAGCTAAATTTCATCTCAGATGGTGTGTCACAGCAGCATTGATAATGCAGGTTGTTTTGGCGGGCGGCAGAGATTTGTTCTCTAGCAAATCCTTTGAGGCACCTTTTGCCAAAGAATTCTGTATTTCTGCGGTTGTGCTAATGGAAAAATACCCTGCTCTAATTATGCAAAAAACAACCACGGCTCTGTAGGGAGTTTTGGGCAGTTTAGACGGGAAAGTAATGCCAGCTTTGTGAGACCTCAGGTGTGTATTGTATTGGGCACTGAAATCGCTGGGTTTGGGGTCTCTTATGAAGACACTGAAGTCAAAATTCCTCCCCGTCTTTCAGTATTGAAATTGAAATTCTTTAGGGAAATGTATTCACCGTACCATGAATATGTCTTTAGATTTCCTTTAAAATTAATAGGAATAGTCTCCTTGAGAGCATCCACAGGATGCAGAGGTTGTTCTGAATCACACTACAGACCATCTCACTATGGAGAGACTCATGTCTCACTCACAGGCCCACTTCAGGCACTTCATTTACATATCTAAAGTTCAGTGGTGTGAGCGTTGTCCTCTTCTCCCAGCCTGGTACTGAGCCGTGCTGGGCACACCCAGGTGCAACTGCTCGGTGCTTTTGGAAAGCCAGGCTGGAGGTGGCAGCGCCCATTCAAACCACTGGGCTCTCCAGGACAGTGGTGGCTATGGAAAATGTACCAGCTTCTCCCACTTCACTCCAGGATTGCCCTCAATAAAGACCATGTGTGACCCCCCAGATGTGAGGAAGCAATGGGCATCCTTCAGCTTAGCAAGTCATGTAAGCACATGCTTCAGGGGATGTAAAACCATGGAACATGTCCTTCACCTCACCCGCTTGCTTAAATCACCCTCCAGTCCTGTTTGTGTGGGATCAAGCACCTGAGTGAGCCCTTGGCTGAACCCAAAGGGGTTGCTCCTCCTCTGCGCCCTCTGGGTAAGGGGATGCGAGGTTAAAGTGCTCCTTAGTTGTTGCAGATACCTGCTTGCAATTCTAGATATAGTGCCATGACATTTCCATACAGCGTTTCATGAGGTGCCTCCACCGCAGTGCTCTGGGTCTCAGCCTGGTGTGGTGACACACCTTTCCTCGGAGAAGCTCATAGAAGCCCTTCTTCACCAGGGAAACAACACTCACAGAGCCCCAAGCAAGCCCTGTCATTTGGAGACCTGACTTTCACACTGGTTAACCTCATGTTTGGTGTTTCCCAGCCATGTGGAGGTGGTGCTGAGGGTCAGGGGTTAGTGGTGAGCTGGCAGTGCTGGGGGAACAGGGGTACTCAGGTCTTTTCTGACCAAAATCTTGATTCCGTGGTTTTGCAATTCTGTGATTCTATGTTCAGGCATTTCAAACCAGTGTGACTTCAGTGCTCTTCGGAAGTTCAGAGAACGCTCCCCGTTTAATAAGCAGCTAGACCATAGCGTATCACCATAATTAATTCAGTTTCATGTTGCAGCGCTGTACGGGTGCATTGGGACTGAGAACCATCCGAAGATACAGGTGTTGTCACTTACTTTGACATAAGTTTTGACTAGCTCCAGCATCCTTATAGGCTCACTCCCAATGTTCTTGTGTACCTGAGAAATGAAACTTGCGGGAAGTGACTTGAGCCGATTGTTACCCGACAGCAGTGGAAAGGAAAGGAAAAGAAAGAGATGACGGAATGGCAACGGGCCCAGACAAGAAAAAGAGAATTTTGTGCTTTTCCATTCTCTTTATTCCAGCAGTTCTCAGTTGCGTGACCCTGGCTTCAAAGGACAAATTTTAAAGTTCTTTCTGCTGCTCGTGCTGATGAGTTAGTCATGGTTTGTAGCAAAAGTCATTGCGTTCTTGATCTCTGATATCTCCCCTTCCTACCAGAATTCTAATTACACAAGCTGAGGCCTAGCATTTCCAGATATTAAAGGTTCTGCAGCTTGTGTTAATCAGTTTCTTGACTTCGCCCCTGTCATTTTACACTGAGGGTCTGAGCCAGCGTCCATGTTGAAGAGCATTCATCAACAGGTGCTTCCCTTCAGAGATGTTCAGTGTTCGCTTTTCCCAGCAAAGCTAATGGCAGTGGTGTCAGCTCCGCTTGCTGCCCTACGCGTGCCTGTCCAAAGCATAATGTCACCATTCTTGTGAAGGTGGGTGATGGAAGAATGGGTCACTACTGAAAAGGAGACAGAAGGAAGCCAGGGCCCAACTTCCTTCACCTTTCACTGGCACCTGAGGACCTCATCTTTGTTAAGGCTTCATGGTAGTGATTTCCATCAGTCCTACACTAATAAAAGCAAAACTTCTTCTGTTTGCCTGCATCTGCAGCATGCAGAGTCACACCACTGGTTTGTTCGTGTGGGTGGAAGTAACAGCGGAAGAGGAAGAGATTTGCTTTACTGCATTGCGCCTTGCACATAAAAAAGGCTCATGTCTCGCTCGCCCTTTCTCCTCACAGGGCCCAATCAGCTCGTCCTTTCCTGAGTCATCACAAGTGTGCTCATGCTCTTTGCCTCCATCAGGCAGCGCTGCTGTCGCTCAGTCCGTCTTAAAAAAGAGTTAACGACTTCATAAGCTTCACATACATTTTAAGAAAACAATCTTTTTGCTTTAGGGAGGCACCTCCTTGCCCTCAACCCTCAGTAGATGGTTGAAGGTGATTTTCCATTAGAGGCTGCCTGCGTGGGGCTGAACACACAGCGTACCAGAACTTAGCAAAAATGCATCTTTTTCCCTAACCTGGGAAAGTCTGAATAACCCAGAGCACAGAAACAGGATGGTATTTCACCATGGTCCAGTCCAGCGCTGCCCAGCCTGAAGTCTTCTGCTAAAATCCCGAAATAAAAGTAATTTCTCTCTTCTGATCTCCACTGTTCCCACAATCAACTCGGATTTCACCTCTGCTGCGCTGGTTTCTGAATGTTTCCTGTATGTTTTTTTTCTGGTGTGGCTAGTCCAGGTGCAGTCATCATCAATGGAAAAGTGATGCTGCCAGTGCAGCTCATACTGATCCTCCAAACAGAACAAATTATACCAGAAAATCACTTGTTTTCCTGGTATATCTTTTCACCAAGACACTCCAGCAGTCCAAACATTTCTCGTCTCTTTTACATTTAAATGGTAACATTGTGTTTTGGATTACAGTGCCTTGCTGATGGAGTGAAATTAATGACAAAACACAGTTTCTCATGCATTTAATTCTCATTACCGTCAGTAGGATCTACACTCTGTATGCAGGCTTTGCAGGTCTGTAAAAAAGGACAAGAGGAACAAGCCTCCAGTTGGGCCAGGTTGTCCAGGGCTGGCCCAGCCTACCCAGGGCAGTGGTGGAGTCCCCATCCCTGGAGGAGTTTCCCAGCTGCATGGAGGTGGTGCTGAGGGACAGGGGTCAGTGGGGACCTTGCAGTGCTGGGGGAACGGGTGGACTTGATGATCTTAAAGGTCTCTTCCAGCCCAAACTATGCTGTGATTCTGTGAACATGTGGGAATTCATCGGTTCCCTCATAGGTAGCAAAGCATCTGCAAGGTGTGAAACAGAACTACCCAGCCTGAAGGCAATGGCCATTCTCCTCTGGAACTACCGGTAGCACACACACACTATCACACCTGTATCTCTAGGTAAACCAGTATAAACATTACAAAGATCAGCATCACTAACTCCTCTCCTAGGTAGCACTGGTTTTATGTCAGAGACAGTGTCCCACGCTCATTCACAGACCACAGCTGGGGAGCAGAGTGCCACAGCTTCACTGATCCACCAGCTGTCCTGGGGTTTAGATTTCCAGCCCACAGACAGCCAGCAGAAGGACAAGCACAAGCACTTCATTCAACTGGAACAGCGACATGGGAGAGGCGTGATCACCTTCTGTTTACCCTGGCAGAGGGGAAGGCTGAGTCATCGTCGGCATGTTGGGCAGCTTGCTGTGCCATCTGTGTGGCTGCTGCTCACAAACCTTCCAATTCAGGGTTATTCTTGGCATGCCCTAACTACCACTGCTGACAAACAGGTCACTCGGAAGCCCCTCAGCCAGATTAAAATGTTATTTTTGTTATTTTTAGGTTAAGGTAATATGTGAACCTGCAGAAGTGCTTTTCTCTGCTTAACGCTGCTCTGGCCTCGTGATAATGAACACAGCCTGACCGAGATGAAGCTGTGCTGGATGAGACAGCTACCAGATGGGCTGTGTAGGACAGTCCCTGCTCCAAGCAGGTTGGAGTCAGAGCAGAATGCATCAAGACGAAGGGTGGAGGCAGCATATGGGTGTCAGACAGCGGTGGGATGCTTTGGCAGAGACTCCTCTCTGCCTGTAGATCCTGCCAGTCTGGCAGTAATCACAATTATCACAATTCCTCTTCCCTGTCCCTTCACCCAACAGCTGTTCTTTCCAATTTGGGGTGTCAAAGTCCATGCCTGTGATTACGGCATTCATGTTCAGTGCTCTTGTCGTGATCCTACATGGGCAAAGAAAATGTTTTTATGGCCTGAAGAATCACAATCAGCCTCGGGAACGACTTTCATCCTTCTGCTCTGAACAGGTCTGCAAGCACTGCAGAGAGCTGCCAGCTTCCAGAGCTCCTGCTCCCTGGATGCTGCTCAGCACCTTCCTCCACACAGCCCCACTTTCTGCTCAGGACAGGCAGAGAAACCCGTATCCCACCAACAACCAAACACAGAGAGATCATCACTGCCTTTGCCATCCTCTGCTAGAGCAGGGTCTGCCTTGCAGGGTTGGCAGTTTCAGACAGGCAGCTCCCTTGACCAGCAAGTCTGTCCGAGCCCCTTCTTGCCATCCAGAGATCATCTGAAGGAACATTGACATGGAGGAACAGCTAAAGGTTTCCAATTACCTTTGATGACACAAAGTTGGGTGAGAGTGTTGATCTCTTGAGGGTCAGGAGGCTCCACAGAAGGGTCTGGACAGGCAGGAGCAATGGGCCAAGGCCAATGGTTCAACCAGGCCAAGTGCCAGGTCTTGCCTTTGGGCCACACCAACCCCCATCAAGGCTCCAGGCTGGGGGAAGAGCGGCTGGAAACTGCCAGGGGAAAAGGCCCTGGGGGTGTTGGTGACAGCAGCTGAAGAGGACCCAGCAGTGCGCACAGGTGGCCAAGAAGGCCAATGGCATCCGGGCTTGTACCAGCACCACTGTGGCCAGCAGGACCAGGGCAGGGATCGTCCCCCCCTACTGGGGGCATTGGGGAGGCCTCACCTTGAATCCTGGGTTCAGTTTGGGCCCCTCCCTCCAAGAAGGACATTGAGGGGATGGAGCGTGTCCACAGAAGTGCAGCGAAGCTGGTGCAGGGTCTGGAGCACAAGTGGACTGAGGAGCAGCTGAGGGACCTGGAGGGGTTGAGCCTGGAGAAAAGGAAGCTCAGAGAAGACCTTCTGGCTCTCGATAGCTCCCTGACAGGAGGTCGGAGCGAGGGGGTGGTTGCTTGCTTCTCCCCAGGAACAAGTGACAGGATGAGAGGAACCAGTCTATAGTTGGGCCAGGGTTGAGGTTGTCCCTCAACAGTTTCTTGCCCGTTGGTGTTGTCCAGGCCTGTCCCAGTCTGCCCTGGGCAGTGGTGGAGTCCCCATCCCTGGAGAGGCTTCCCAGCCATGTGGAGGTGGTGCTGAGGAACAGGGGTCAGTGGTGACCTGGCAGTGCTGGGGGAACGGGTGGACTCAATGATCTTAAAGGTCTCTTCCAACAAAAGCGATCCTGTGACTTTGCGATCTATGGGAAGCTCTTGCAATGCTGTGCAGCACCTACTGTGGACAAAGAGATTCCAGTAGAGAGAGTAAACTGGGAAAGAAGAGCATGGTAGCAGGGTGTTCACTTCCCCGGAGCCAACCAAGCAGTGGTTTTGCCCACAGCTGGGTGACCATGAGGACATGGCTTCCACAGGGTCCTAGACCTTGTGGCAAAGTTGGAGAAGACCCAGGAGCCTTCTTATGACTGTTGTTAGAGAGATAACAGGTCACCTCCCAAAGCACATTGCTTGGGCAGCAAGCTCCCACTCCCTTCTGGAAAGCAAGGGGCAGTTTGAGCCAAGGGGCTGAGGTGTGGGTGAGCAGCCATTGGGTCTGCTGAGCTTCATGGACTTCTGCTGTGGCAGCTCAGCCTTATCCAGCCCGGGAGAGGGTCGGGGTCCACTCTGGTATCACTTCCAAGCCTTCCAGTTGGTCCTGGTGGAGCTGAGCCTCAGAGCCCGTAACTGTCAGACAAGGCTTTCTCATATGACCAATAGCCAACTCCACCAGAGGATTCCTTCTTGACTGTATCACATGGAGGAACTAATTCTTTACAGTACCTAATTTTTCTTGTGAACTTGGGCAGGTTACTCCTTATGGGCTTTTATTTCCATTCTACATGGCTCTCTTGAGATAAAAAATACCCTGTGAGCTTCCTGCCTCCTTTTCTGAGTTTTTAGGAATTTTAAAATTCTCATTGCAGCTGTGTGGACACGTGGGGAACCTCCAGAGATGCTCCCTTCATGCTGCTGTGCTGTTGGAATACGGAGCAGGTGGGTAATACTGGGTGTACTGGAAAGTAATTTGTGACACACCTGAATTACCTGACAGCGCCGTCAGGAAGAAGTTACTGAATTTTGCACTTAAATAATGGTGATAAAATAAGAAAACATCACAATATCTGGCCTGAACCCTGAACCATCAAATTGCCCATGAGGTTTAGCACCCCAAGTGCTGTTTTACTGCTCATTGAAGCTGTCTATGCCAGCCACATGCCTGTGAAAACCACACTGGGGAATGCCACTGCCTGCAGGTAAATGTCTGACCCTGCAAAAGATGATGACACAAGCTGAAGAACAGCGCGGGGGCTGCTCCCTTGGTAGGTTTTCCAGAGGGCTTGTGTTTTCCAGGGGATTCAGCAACTCCTGGCTAATGGAGAGCTGCTGCTGCGGTGGCATCTGGAACCATTTTCTGTGCCTCTTGCATTGCTTGAGCCGTATGTCCAGGGTCTGTGGCCACCTCTATCTACTTGCAAACATTCTCTCCATGCGGTCACGTGCCTTTGTGAGCTCAGGTAAATCAGAAGCCTGTTATTTTTCAAGCAGGTATTAATGTTTCATCATTGCCAGAAGATTTCATACGTTTTCACCTTCATTAGCATTTAGTTCCTATATTCCCAGACATGGGAATTTCCATATATGATACGGACCAAAAGATTTGGAAAGAGTCGCATATTCCTCACTCAACAAGAGAGACTGCTCACTGCTCTGAGCTGCTCCTTCCCTTCCTGCATCTCCTCCATGCCCATCTCATCCTTTCCAAGGAGTGGCTTCGCCAAGCTGTGTTTACAGCAGCGAAGCTGCAGCACTTCCAGCCTTTTCCCAGAGGCCCTTCACCACCTGGGTCGTTTGCCACCACATTTATTGCTCTTTTCTGAAGCCTGGCAGAGATGCACAGGATGGAGCAGCTGAGCGTGATGGCGCTCTCCAAAACAGTGCCGAGACACATGCTCATCTTTGGCTGCAGTGCCTTGGCAGCGCAGCCTGGTGCATGACAACTCATCAGCTCCCCTGCTGAAATTGCTCCCCATGTTCCTGCTTCCTAGGTTTCCTCTCACTGAGTGATGTTTCCTCTGGCTGCAATTTCTTCAGGTTTCTCTTTATTAAATCTCTTTTCCACCCACATGCTTTGTGCCTTTTGTCATTCCTCACCCGTGACTCTGGTGTCTGTAGCGTGGCGTTAATTTGCAGCTCTCACCAGTGCTAACTAATCCTTCCAAGTATCAAATCTCATTACACGCTGCTTGTTTCTTCTTCTGGATCATTAATGAGGTTGTTAAACAGAACAAGCCCTGACACCTACCCCTTTGCCATCAAGTTAAACAAACCCTCCCCAGTTTGCTGTATTGTCACTTACCGTTTTCTTTACGGTCTTTCAGCCAACTTTAAACTACGAGCATTCGGTACAAGTCCAATCTACATTCATTTTTCAGAATGAAATTTCATTAGTGTCAGGTGTCCTGCTGCAGCCCAGATCTGGTTGGTTTTTGCTCTCCTTCAACCTTGCCCTCTAGTGCTTATTTGGTGATTCTTCTATTTCAAAATAAGAAAATCAATGACATTGTCAATGTAACGCTTGTCTCTCACTGCTCAAGGGGTTTTGGCCATCCCAGTTTCTGGTGGTACAAACCACCGTGTTTCTCTTCTGTGCTAAGATTGAGCTGTTTTCACCAGTGATGAAGATCCTTTGGTGCCATTGTCCTGCACAGTGTATTGTTAATCGCAACCTACTGCAGACGTAGTATGTCGACAGCAGCACGGGAGTAGAGGACAACGAGATGGTTATTCACTTTTCATCGTGTTCAGCTGCAAACCTTACATGTGTTCCTTGCCATTCCACATCATGGGGCATGAAAAAGTTAGGGCAGGAATGTGACTGTGGATGAGCAGATAAATGCAGGAAGGTTTTGTGCATGCACGAGGTCATCCCAGTTCTCACAGCTCAGTTTTGTAAATCATTCACTGGTGCTCTAACCAGCTCTTTCCCTTCTCCTCCTTCTGTTGCCGTACTCACTGGCGGATAATCTGATTGGAGTGACCATGACATAAGCAAAGGATGAGTCTTCGGTGAAGGGTCTGGAGCACAAGTGCACTGAGGAGCGGCTGACGGACCTGGAGGGGTTGAGCCTGGAGAAAAGGAGGCTCAGGGGGACCTTCTGGCTCTCCACAACTTCCTGACAGGAGGTTGGAGCAAGTAGAGGGTCGGTCACTTCTCCCCAGGAACAAGCAACAGGATGAGAGGAACCGATCTCTAGTTGGGCCAGGATTGAGGTTGTCCCTAAGGAACAATTTCCTGCCTGTTGGGGTTGTCCAGGCCTGGCCCAGTCTGCCCAGGGCAGTGGTGGAATCCCCATCCTTGGAGGGGTTTCCCAGACGTGTGGAGGTGGTGCTGAGGGACAGGGGTTAGTGGTGACCCGGCAGTGCTGGGGGAATGGGTGGACTTGATGATCTTAAAGGTCTCTTCCAACCCAAATGATGCTGTGATTCTGTGATTCTTGCCCCTGCTCCAGGGGAACACAAGCCATCTCAGGCGTAGGTGTCTCCATCAGCAGAGCAACCATTTGTGGGCACAAAGGGGCACCGTATGTCCAGTTTTCGCTTTGCACCCGGTATCATCCTGGGTTTGGTTGTCACTAACTACAGGGAGCTCTTCTCACTGGGTTTCATTTTTTGCTCTGGTTGACACTAACAAATAACATGTTTTTTGGAGTGGAAAGCAAATGGAATAATGTTTGGTTTGTGTTCTGGTGTGTGAAAATGTGATGTCCTTTTCGCACTCAGCAAGAAAAAAACACGCTCGGGTTTGATTTTCCTGGTTAACAAGAGAACCGTGTATAATTAAAACGCTGCCAGGTGCCTTCCTATTTAGCAAGCTGACAAACCATGCAGAGCTGCCTCGAAACTCACCAAGCTTGTTAAAACATAGAAATTGTACAAAATAATTGGACAATTACCAGTATCAAGAACATCTTTCATTTTACCACTGGAAAATTACACCCTGTACTGAAAAGGTAATTTTGATAAAATCAACACTTGGCGATAAGAATTTATTAAGCAAATAAAGGTTGATTAGCACTACTTGATAAAAGCTTGAAATAGCCAGTGATAAAGTACTAATAGCGTGAAAACCTCTTGCTCTTTTCATCTACCGGATTGTCTTATCTATTGATGTCGTAATTGCAGTGCACAAGTTCAATAGTGGTCTCGATTCTGCCATCAGTTAAATGAACAAAAAAAAAAAAACAAAAAACAATATCACTGTGAAGAACTGCAAAATTGTTTTTTAATTTTCGTATCTCCTCATGACCTTTGGAAAGAGCTGCTCTGTAGCATCTTTGGCTCTTCGAGACCATATGTGTTGTTACTAATTAAAGCGTGACCTTGCAATGAGGATGACCACATCGGTAGCTGCGTGAAGTGTTCCTCCTTAGTGCACAAATACCATCATTTATTCCATCTTCCCATATTTCTCTAAGGCAAACAAGTCTCCTGCCAGATGAAACATTTTTCCCTTTACCGGGGGCTCTGGTGCCCCATTCCTAGGGGATCTCCCTCCACATAATTGTAAAATTGATGTAAAACTCGCAGTCTTTCCTTTTTTTTCAGCATTACCGTGTAAGAAAGTGTGACAGTGAATTCCATTTGATCAATACCAATTGAGTCTGTATTTCTTCACAGCCATTTGCTTGTGTTCGTGCCCAACATTCAAGTGCTTTAACTAATCAGACCGCAGTTAAAATAAAACTCTACTTGCATGAGAAAGAGAAAACTTTTGTTTGGATAATGGTGTATGAAGGGACTATTGTGTGTAGATGTTACATGCAATCGGTGCTCATCCTCTGAGCAGGACTTTGCAAGTGTAAGAAGTGTTGTCCCTACCTGTGTTAACATGTGTTTAATGGATCAAAACTTCTGTTTTACAGACTAATATGGGAGTTATGAACACAGGGCTTACAGCATCTGATCTCTGCCCTGTAACCTGTTCTTCCTAAACAGATGATCTCTTCAACCATTGTTAATCTTCTCAAAATCTCATCTTGGCATATCAAAACCATGTTCATAAGTAAGGAGAATCAAAGTTCATAGAAGTTTTCTATGCATGGAGTGAAGTAAAAAATGCTGCTATTAATCACAACTGCAAACAAGGAGGAGCAAAACAAACAGAAAATTGATAGCTGCTCTCGCACACAAAATGCATCAGATTCTGTTTCCATAGCGAGACCCAGTTACTGAGAATTTGAAAGTTAATAGTTCTGTTTGTGGCTGCTCACCTTTACACTGGAGCTCAGCAATGACGTACTCTGACTGAAAATATCCTTCAAAAAAAAAAAAACCAAAAAACCCAGACAGAAATACCCCGCTTCCAAAGATCTGAGACACCCTCAGTTCTGTAGGAAAAATAACAATTTGCTTTCTTCTTGGTTAGCTGGTAGGAGGAGAGATCCTCATGAAAACAAAGTGGTTACAAATAGGACAAAAAAGGGCTGGATCCTAGGAACCTGCATGTTGAAACGCTCAGCAGCTTATTCTCCATCAGCTGGCTCTGGACTTAAAAACCAGAGCATCAAATTAGAGATGGAGGAGCATCAGGGTGGAGAAGTTGGATGTCTCAGGGTTGTTACACTGAGCAGAAAGTTGTGGAGTGGGTTAAGCCTCAAATCCTGCTGCCGAGGAGCAAAGCCACTCAATCCTGGTCTAGAGGGAGGTGCCTGATGCTGCTCAGGTGCTCTGGGACTTGACACTAAGAAGTTCCCAGAGCAGAGCATCAATCCCCCTCAAAAACCACAAATGAACTCAAAGTAATAATCAAATACTCCCCAAAGAGCTGACAACCCCCTGCTCCGTATTTATGCTCAAAGCCAGGAACTGCTGCAGTTCCTGATCTGCTTTTAATGTCACCTGAGCAAAAGTTTGGAAGTGGGAAGAGCTGCACCAGCTCCTGTGCACAGAGTGATGCTGTTGCATGTGGAGAGTGTGATGAGTCCATCAAAACTGTAGTTCATCTGCTGAGAGCCACAGCGAGAGGAACAGGTCCTCTGGAGACAGAGCAGGCTCTGTCTGTTTGGTCAAGCCATCACAGCCCTTCTCCTCTCAACCATGGGGCTGAAACACAAAAACTTGAAATAAAAGATGTTCCCATTCAACCTGCTGACCTCTCATCCCTCCCACCCCTCTGAGAGCCTCACCTGGTGTGTGGGGAAGCTCCAAATATTGCTCTTTTGCAGGTAAACCAGCTCGTGGAGGGATCTGCTTGGTCCAGCCTGTGGTACAAATTGGAGGTGTGTGCCTGGGATGGAGGAAAAGCCCCTGGAATAGTCCTGCTCCCATTAGGGACCATGGTCCCCAGCTCATCCCAGCACACTTGTAGGGATTAAACCACGATTGCAGCCATGGGTCTTTGGGGCTTTTAACTCTGACTTCAATCTCGCTGGAGCCCATGAGGAAAGGAGCTGTTTTCCTTGCTAAAACATGCCCTGCCTGCCAGGCTGCCCTCCTTGATGTCATGGGTGAGGGTACGGGAGGGGAGGATGCCATCAGATTCGGTCACACAGCCAGAGGCATCTTTTCAGAACCACGGCTTAACTGTCACTGAGCACTGTGGAATTTCAAGGGATGGTTTTTTTTCAGGTTTAAACACAGTGTTAAGTCCTCATTTAGAAAACATTTCATGTCTCTCAATCTCGAGGTAAGTATCTTTTACGATAAAACTACAGGTGCGGGAGGCATGAGAATCTCTTATGCCCACACTTCTAGTATTTTTGCCTCCCTTCTCCAACGTCCCCTCTGGCTAATTTTATTTTAGGTTTTGGTGGAGGCTTTTTCAACCCTTTCCTTAGTTTTGTAGCCATGCTCTGAGCAGCTCTGGAAGGTCAGAGGCACAAGATCCAGGTCTTTGCTTCCCGAAATGCTCCACGTTGTCCTCCACCTGTACGGGTGATCTTGTGCTGTAGAGATGCCTGAACATCTCTTGCACAGCATGGCCAGACATTGTCTGGCAGGACCTTGGTGCAGCAAAAGCCAGGCTACATTAGCGAGTGAATCAGGTCCCTGCAGACCAGCTCAGCTGGAGAACTTCAGCAGGAGCTGCTGAGTTGCAAGTTATTACTCCCTGACCAGAAACCAACCCCGAAAGCAAAGCATTTGGGATTGTGCACAAGAGATGACAAAGGTCTACCACGAGTGATGACAGGGGTCAGAGCGAAATAGGGACCAGAAAGATCATCTGGACCACATGGCAGGACCAGGTCTGAGGGCTGAAAGACCGGATGAGGAGCACAGGTCATTAGGTAGGACAAGGATCCAGGGCACAAGAGGAAGCAGGTCTTGTCCCTAGGGACAATCGTGTCTTCCTACACCAGCTGAAATACATTTTCATGTTTTCCAGCAGTTGAAAGGAGTAAATTAGCACCCTAATTGATGAGCCCTGATGGGGATGTTACTCTGCCGGTAACGCTGCGGCCTCAAATGTCACTACGTTGCTGTCCTTTGGTGAGTCACATCTCCCGTACCGGGAGGTCATCGCCAGGTGATGGAAATGCAGCGGCTGCTCTGGCTGAAGGACAGGCTCATCAAAAAGCGATAGGAAAATCGTCATTTCTGTCGCAAGAGCCGCAGAGGAATTGAGGCACGTCTGGTGAGGCACGTTGCAAGAATCAGGGGTCTTTCTCCTGCCATGTCCCTGGGCTAAGCAGGTCACTGACAACACTCCAGGGCACTGGGCTGGCACCGAGCATCCTGCATCTGCAACCCAGCAGCCTGCAAGGGGCTTCCTTCAAATCTGCTTTTTAGTGTGGGTGTGTGAGGGGTGATGGGGGTGAGAGGGATGGTTGTTACAAACCAGATGTCAACTGAACTCTAATCAAACTGGCTCTTGTTTAATTTGATATTAATTATAGTTACCAGGAAAAGCAGCGAGCTTGGAGTCAAGGCTCTTGGCTTGGTTGTGTTTGAGCAATATAATGCTACTAAAATGCTGACATTCAGGGTAGAACCCGCTGAAATTGGCACCTTCTGACCCAAAACTCACTGGGGTCCAGGCTTAGGGTGCTGATGCAGACCCATGTCTCCTCTCCAAACCAATGCAAAGGGCTGGGGCGCTAGGCTCAAAGCCCACCCTCTAGGCACCGATGAAACAGACTGAGCACATTGGCCTCGTGCTCATGGGGCTGAGTCTCAAAGGTGAGACCGACAGAGAGAGCACGTGTAGTATCACTCATGGGACACTGGAACTTTTCCATCATTTTCGGGAAGAAAGATAACTTTCTGGCTTGCCTCAGGAGACATCAGTACTCTGTTCTCAACCTTATGAGAAAAAAAAAATCTCCTGAACAAACTGTCCCTTGCAAAGATGGGTAATATTACCCTAATTACTCATTTTGTTTCCAACCCTCTGAAGGTACCAGGTACTGATTGTGCCAGGGCTGCAGGAAAAACATTTACATTCCTGCCACAATTACAGAAATGGGCTAAGTGAAACGACTTTAAAATTGTCAGCAAAACACTTGAAGTTCTTGAACACGGTTCTGCCTGTGTTGATCACCATTAACTGTCATTATCTACCACCCAAATTTACCGACAATGTCTGCATTCTGGAGCTCTCAGCGTGAGAGGAGAGCAGCTGACCTGACGCCGTTTGTTCACGACTGTGCCTCATTTCCTAATAGGACACTTGCTTTTGTGTTTCATGTCTAAGAGGTTCTGTGATTGAACAAGAGACAAAACCAGCATTGGGTGAAGCCGGAGAAACAGATGGAGAAAAAAACCCTCAAGCTTACTCTTGAAGTAAACACTCATTTAATAAGAAAATGGATCACACACCCACAGCTCCGCAGTTCTGAGGGAGGGAAGAGGAAAAACACCGCGCAGGATGAAGTGTCTTTACAGGGCTCATGATAACGTTTGGAGCTCCACCTCGTGGAGGCTGGCCTCCGAGAGCGGCCACGAGTGATGAGGTCCGTCAGAGCCCTTTGGTCTTTGGAGCTGAATCAGGCTGTTAGAGACACAGACGCACGTTTTAGTGATCTTTTTACTATTACTTTGTAATGCTAGTAAATGCAGCGCAGGTGCTTTTGAATCGATCCTGAATGTCCACATTGGAATTACTGATGGACCTCCCTCCATATCCTCAAGGTTTTTCTGTTAGTTCTTTCTGCGCTGTTGTGAAACAGGATTGCTTTGTCTAATTAAAATAGTTGATGCACAAGTATTCATCATCTTTAAGCTGAGATGCTGTCCTGGTCCTTCAAGAGGCATGTTCAGCTGCCCAAGATCCTAAAAGATGCGCAGTGTCCGTGTGGCAGCTATGTAATATGGTCCACCACGTACATCACAGTCTTAATGTGCATCTTCTGCTGTACATCTTGGGGAGCAGTGACAATCCTGGCACAGCCAGCCACATCCTCACCAGTGCAGGCAGCCAGTGGGAAGTGGCACTGGCTCCTGCTGCAGATGGCTGGGGAGCCAGAGAAGGATGCTCATGTCATTAGGGCTCCTCAAGATGAGGGGAGGGCACTTGTAGAGAGCTGTGTTTGCACCAGAAGTGTGGTAAGCACAATAGGAGTCTGTAGAAATAAGAAATCTCTTGGTGAAAAGAGGTGTAAATAGCTGAGCTGATATTCAAGACAGAAACACAGAACTAGTGGTGAGTGATGCTGACTTGGGGCCACAGTGAAGAAACCCTGTGCTGGAAAAAACAGGTAATTTAATCCTCCCAACAGAGGACATCTCAAGGTGAGCGGCTGTTGTAAAATCACAGTCAAGCTAAAATGGTTGTAGTTCTTTCATGGAACCTTTAAACAGATGTGTGATAAACTATTTACAGGAAAAAAAAACCCTTTTTTTTTGGCAAGGCTGGCAAGGCTGCAGAAACTAAAGGTTTTACATGAAAAAGAAAAAGAAGATTAATGGCAAATGTGTTGAACAGATCTAGCTGGCAGCGTCTGGCTGCAGTTCCCAGGATACTTTGAGACCACAGTTTGGAGAAGTCACTGGAGTAGGGTTGATGCGTGAGCGCTCTGAAAGCAAAGCTCTCATTTTGCAGTGTCATATAGGTGTGTATGGCCACAGACCAAGCGCTAAATAAAGCCCTTGCTGAAGAGCCAGCTGGACCCTTTCCAAGACACTCTGCATGAGCAACTGATGCAGCAGAACTGGCGTACAACATCCTCTGTGGAGGGGGAAATTCTTAACAGCCACTTTCGCAGCCACAAAAGGTGATGGTGAGTTGGGTGACCGTGCAGGGAGCTGGAAGGCCAGGCTCCTACCTGTCAGGTTTTCATGGGCAGGAGGGAGTCCCTGCTCCAACTCCATCAAGCCAACCTGGGAGTGTCTGCAGCTGACAGCCATTTTAGCAGAGACCATCAACTCCACTGACACAAATGCCAGTGCCATCATGCCAGCTCCAAAACGAACTGGTGTGGCACCACGATGTGACTGAATCCAGCCCCAGATACGTTCCCAACAGGTAAATTAATTACTACCGTCAATCACACATGCAGCGTGAACGTGGTCAGTGAGGGGTGTTGTGCCGAACATCAACTCTTGATGTGAACTAAACACCTATTTCAGCCCAAAAGCTCTAGAGGGCACCGTGCTCCTAGAGTACCTCCACCTCTGTCCCCATTAGTGCAGAGGACTTTGGCTGTGAAACTTGTCATTTAAAGTTACGCTTCTTCGTTTGGGATCTCTGTGGAGATGTCTAAGACAGCGTTAGTCCTTCCTCCCAAAAGGCTTCAGCTTCCTGTGGGCCTCTCACCCCGACAAAAGTACAGCACAAGCTACATTCCCAGTTACAACTTTTCGTCACTAAAACTGGTTTTGCATTAGTGCAGCTGTGTGCTAATGATGGAAGAATTCATCAGCTGAAGTGGTGGTCTTTGGGGTGGACCACTGCCCATAGCGGTGACACCTTCCCATCTCCATGCACATGCACTGTGCCCTCCCATCCCCTCGCCCCCTCATGCTGGGGGTCTCCAAATTGGATGGCAGAAGAGATGCCTCTCAAGCTGGGCTTAGGCAGGAGCAGGTCTGAAGAAAGTTGCAACTGGAATCTGCTGGAAGCATCTTGGGAATCATTCCTCTTTTCTTTGGTTTTCATAGAATCACAGACTGGTTTGGGTTGGAAGGGACCTTAAAAAGCACCTAGTTCCAACCCCTCTGCTATGGGCAGGGGCATCTGCAACTAGAAGAGGTTTCTCAAAGCTCTGTCCAACCTGGTCTTGAGCACTTCCAGGGATGGGGCTTATCCCACCTCTCAGGGCAACCTGGACCAGGGTCTCACCAGTCTCAGCAGAAACAATTTCTCCCTTCTCTCTGGTCTCAATCTCCCTCTGTCAGTTGAACCCATCAGCCCTTGTCCTGTCCCAACAGCCCCTGCTGAAAAGCCCCTCCCCAGCTTTCAGACAGGCCCCTTGAAGCACTCGAAGGCCACACTAAGGTCTCCCCGCAGACAGGCTGAACACCCCCAACTCTCTCCCTGGTCCTCCCAGGAGAGGATTTCCAGCCCTCAGATTATATTTGTGACCTCCTCTGGCCCTGCTCCAGCAGGTCCATGTTCTCTTTATGTATCCATAGCCAGGCTCTTGATTCAAACTACCAGCAGTTACTTCTAGAATATTCTTAAAGAGGAGTCTTCTGCCTGACCAGGGTTTATCTGAGTTCAATGGAAAATGAAAAGTTCGCTTCTTCTCTTCGACACATTTTCCTCTGTTCACACCCTTCAATGATGCCTCCAACTTACAGCTGGGGAGAAGCTCTATCAACAGGGCTTCAGATGGTACCTTCATGCTGAATCTCTGTTCCTAGCCCCAGCCTTGACTTTGGCACAGTAAAAAAGACAAATAATTTTGTTAAAGGCAGCTTGTGTTATTTCTCTGTGATACAGATGTGAGGTTTGCACTCCACAGCTGGCAGAAGGCAATGAGCAGGTGAAGTGCTGAGATTTTTTAGTAAATCTCAGAGGAGATGGAAGTCCTGGCAGTAAAGCAAGTTTCCAGCTGACACCAGTTAGAGGACTGTCTGAAGTCAGTTGCTTGCTTTGAAAGTTCATTTAGGATTGGAATTATAGGTTAAAAAAGGAACACGTTGTGAAAATGGCCCTGACATTTTGAGAGTCCATGACATCTTCTGTCATTCATCCTGTAGTTAAACTATTGGCTTGTAAGAGCTGTCGTTGGCAATTAATTCAGTAACGGCAGTTGCTTTGTGCACAATGGCTGTGTTCTGACGCAATTACAGCCATCTTGCTTGAATTCCATGCTGGAGGCGTTACCTTGGGCTGAATTTTCGCTTCCTTTCTTCTCATTCATTCCTTGAAGAAACTATTCCTTTCTCCAACAACATCTGAAGCAACAACAATTGGCAGGAAGCTAACTTTAACAGGTAGATTGCTTAGAGACGATGCCAGGTAAATCGAATGGCAGGTAGACTTCTCCATGCGAGGCCTTCTTAGGGCAGGAAGAGGAATGGAGCTTCGGACAGAAGTTTTACCTCTTGGAAAATTCTGGTAAACTTCCAAGTTTTGTAGACAAAACATGCAAGTTGAAAATGTCTTTATCTCCTCAGCTACCGGGAATTGAAAAGCTGTCTCTGGAGAATGGCAGTGCTGGAAAGGGAAATAGCAGCAAGAGGAAATGAAAGAAGGCCAACAGCATCCTGGCTTGTACCAACACTGGTCTGGCCAGCAGGACCAGGGCAGAGATCGTCCCCCTATAGTCAGGACACTGGTCAGGCCACCCCTTGAATCCTGGGTTCAGTTTGGGCCCCTCCCTCCAAGAAGGACATTGAGGGGCTGAAGCGTGCCCAGAGAAAGGCAACGAAGCTGGTGCAGGGTCTGGAGCACAATGCGCTGAGGAGCAGCTGAGGGACCTGGAGGGGTTGAGCCTGGAGAAAAGGAAGCTCAGGGGAGATCTCTTCACTCCTGGTGTCGCTGTGGTGCAGAGAGGGACAGAGATTAGTGGTGACCTGGCAGTGCTGGGTGAGTGGCTGGACTTGATGAATGTAAAAGTTTTTTCTAGCCTAAATGATTCCATGATTCAATGATTCTAAGAGATCCTAGAAAAGATAGTGGACGTCTGTGACATGCCATATCAGGAGTTGTATTTGCGATAAAATACATCCTTTTTTAAAAAGTAGTTCCTGAAGGGCCAACGTAGACAATAAATGACCCTCCACCAACCCTGTTCCTGTCTGTGCTGCAGCACCTCGGGACACCCGGTCCTGCAGGGACCTGGCAATGACCGTATGGGGCTGTGGATGTTTCTGAGCAGTGCTGGCCCCGAGCCAGGCAGAGATGGAGCCCACACTGTGGGCATGCTTCCTCTCTCATCAGCGATGGCTCTTGCAGCCCTCGCCTGGTCCCCTGCACCCACCTATGCCCAGGGTCCACCGCGTGCAGGAGATCTGAATGAGCTGCCATAACACACAACATTGCCCCACCACCGTCATTAGTAACTCAGTCCAAATAAACATAGGCTAAATTTAGGCCTTCAAAGAAGGATTTTTCACAAAGGCAGGAAACAAAGGCTGGCAAGGTTGTCCATGATCTGGCAGGGAGCCTGTCCCGGCAGGATGGCCACACGGCTGCCCATTCCCTGGCCTGGCCCTGGGTTGAGGCTTCCTTCTCCTGTGACCTGCTGACCGCCCTGCACAGGTACCACTTTGTTTGGCCGCTGTCCTACAAAAGCATGGGCAATGCCAAGGGAAATAATGCAGGAAAGCTGGTTTTGGCCATCCCGTAGCTCATGGCTGGCAGAGAGTCTTCTGGCTTAGTGTGGTCAGTGGAGCACCAGCAGCTTTGTGTAAGAGATGGCTTTATTACTCCTAATTGACAGCTGGGTGTTTGCTGGCACTCGCTGACTGTCTGAAAGAGACGAGGTCTAGACACAAAGTCAATGAAATGAGGAACTGAGGGACACATGAGTTTGATCATGTATCCACAAAGTACAGGTTTCATCTCAAAGCTTATCACTCAACATTTAAACAGTCCCTACAAATGCAGTGGAGCCAGAGCCATAATCCTGCTGACTTTAAAATCAGTTTGCTGGGATTGATCTATATCATTTGCTGGACAGGATACAGCTCTGACAGTTACTTTGAAGTTTTCTTGGAAGAGCACAACAGAAGTTAAGCAATGACCGATAATTAAAAATTTTCTAGACAGCAAGAGAACTTGAAATATGAAATCCTGAGTCAGCCGTACTCCCGGTGCTGCTGGGGAGATGCTGCCCACTGTGTGCTACCAGCAACAGAGGAAAATTCAGTGGTTATGGTGGAGGCACCATAGCACAATGTTAGACCCAGGAATGATAAAAAAACAGTAGAAAAGTGGATTTTCTCTTACAAGTGACACACATCAGGTTCAGCATCTGTGGGGTTTGCGTGCAGATGCTAAAGTCACCAAAACCAAAACTGGTGGATGTAGGTGATGGCTGATGCGGGAATTGGCTGAGCTGCTGCCACGTAAGAGCTCAGCAGCACCACCAACAACCTCAGAGGCCTCTGGTGATGCTCTCCTGGCTGCACTTTCCCTAACCCAGGGAAGGTGAAAGCAGAGACACCATGTAAACCACTGACATTACACAAGATTATCGCTGGCAGTGACCCACAAAGCGCAACGGTGAAGCCAGCAGCAGCTGGAAGGAGATAAACTCTCTGGGCAGCCGCAGGCAGGTTTTTGCCCAAACCCCAAGCATGTGCCCACAGATCATCCAAGTGTTGATCGAAGTTTTAGAGGAAAAGATCATTTGTTTGCCCAAGCAGGTGAGCAGCCTCTCCATGCATTAACGGTCTGTCAAAGAGAAGACGAAGAGGTGACTTGATTATGATCAAAAAGTAGTGATGGGGGAGGAAAATCAACATCCTGAAGGATTCTTCAACATCATGAGCAAAAGAACAATGTGAAAGTGGGTATCATAAATGCATAAATAGTGAGGCAAAGAACCACTGGAGTAAGACATCCAGAAAACGGGCTATTCCCCTGAAGTCCTCAAGTAAAGGTGGGATTTATTTTTTTGGAACACAGGTAACGCAGCAGGAATATATTTGTCTCCCTCAGCAGCGGAGTAACTGGATGAAATGGATGAACCTGGAAGTTAGACTAGATATTCTTGGTCTCCTTTGGCTTTGAGTTGGATGAGTGAGTTAATCCACCATTAATCTAAATAAAGTCAGAATCCCCAGGGAAGGAAAACCTCACCCTGGCAAGGCAGAGCTGGAGAAGTTAACCTGCCATTTGCCTTTTGTGCTCCCATTCTTCATCAAACAACACACAGAAGCACTAAGCCTGTTTTACTGGAAAGCCTCCAGTAACAGGCAGCTACATGAAGAACTTTTTGGGAGATCGTGATCTTGCTCGTATCTGTATGGAAATGGAGAAAAGGCTGATGCTGGACGGTGTAGGTGCTGAACCATCCAACGGGAACCAGAGCTTACATGTGGACCCAGAGCACTCACAGGTCAAGATGCCAACACAATGTTCAGCTTCCTTAGCCAGCTTTAATTACAGAGGTGTAGATGTTCCAGAGTTCCTACATGAAAGAGACATTTTCTGATATCCTGGAGAATTCATGAAAAATTAATTACATTACAAATTCTCTAATGAGAGGGCAAATTTCAAACAGAGCTCTTGGTTGCTCTTGGCATCAAAGTCATTCATGCAAGTAAAGAAAATCTGCAGGGAACCTGGCCTTGTTAGTTCTGGTGCTCATGACACCATGTTTTTTCTTTAAAAGAAGCAACTTGCCGGGCTGTGCAAAGTATTCTGTGTGTAGGGAAAACTCTTTTCCACCAAGAAAAAGTAATTTGAGCTGACCCTTTCCTGAGGCTTTTTAGTTGGGGTTTTAACACAGGTAGGTTTTCTGCTTTGGCAGATCCATCCTGCTGCATGAGTCCTCTACAGCCACCTGGGAGCAGACGCTTCTTCCTAGCAAAAAACTGCCTGACAGAAGTCTTGGCTCAACAAGTACTCAGAGTACTTCTACATCTTGAAGCACATGAGTAAAATTAGTGGTCGAGGTGCAGAACAGATGGAGCTTCATACGGGTTTGGCAAAGACAGTGGGACATATGAAAGGACCAGGCTGAGAGGGCTGCCTGGGTTCTTACAGTGTCAGAGAGGTGGTTTATGGGGAGTTTGTGGACAAGGAACCTCTGACGTGCCAGAGTTTGAAGCGAACATTTCCTGGAGTTTCATGTTATATTTTCAGAGGTGATTAAGGCACTTTTTGGTGGTCGTCCAGCCTATCATGTCTATCAGTTGACTTTCATGCTTAGTCTCAGTTCCTTCCTCCCCGTTGGTACTAGCAATAACTCTTTTGACTCTGAATTCAGTTGTATACAACTGAAGTCTGGCTTTCTTCCATTTCAAAGTAGCATCTTCACCACTATTGCATCTCACAAAGTTATTAACCCATTTGGGGAGTGTTTTCCTCATTTTACAACTGAAGAATGGAGGTCTGATTTATCCTGAGGAAGGGTAGATGGGTTTCATGGGATGAATCTAGTCTGCTGACTCTGATGCTTGTGCCTCATGCCTGAGACGGTCCTCTTCTCCTCATCTCCAGCCCGAGAGCCAGCTGTTCACAGGAACATCAGCACATCATGAAGACCACACCTCTTCTTTGAGGCTACTTTCCTTTGGCTGCGCGTACCAACAGAAAGCCTCATTCACTGTATTTGGGCTCTTCCATTGGAATAATGCCTGCTTTTATGTGTGTTTTTCTCAGAGAGGTCATCTTGTTGTCCAAAATCTTTCCAGAATGCCACTTCTTCCAGCCAAAGCTGTGCAAGCTTTGGAGGTAGTGTTTATTCGTTTAGCCTCACTGTGGATACCTTTAAAGGTAACTCAGAGCACAACTAGACAGAGCTAGAGCTGGCCACAGACCTTCTAGCTTTCTCCTTGATTTTCTTCGGGGAACCACCTGGGGCTCCTGTCCTGCCTTTGTTTGATTTGAACTAATGTCTCTCCGCAGGGGCAAAACCTGCCTTGCTGTGGGCAGTAAAATATTGCCTCACTCCTTTGCATTTTGGGACTTTAGTATGGAGTGGTGGCTGTAGGCAGTGGAGAGCCGTACGCTCAGTGCTGGAGGAGAGGTTCATAGAGCAGCCAGTCCTCCTCTCTGCTCTTAAGGGGCTTTCAGATGGCCTCATCTTACTGTTATCTGGATTGATTCAGAAGTCGTTCACTAAAGTGCTCCTCCGCTATAGATGGGGAGGCAGTGCGTGACTGGCTTCCTGAGGAGAGGGGAAAAACACAGCAGAGCATTGTGTTCTGTGAATTCCTGAGGTTTTTTACAGCCACTTCACAAACTATGGCATAAGAGACGCACAAATCCTTACTTCTTAACATGGTCTGATCTCAGAGGGTCTCTAAAAGCAGAACATCAGCTTCTACCAGGAAAGCACTTGGAGACAGAGGGCTGGAGGGATCTGCCTCTGCCACCACTCTCCCCTGCAGCAGGATGGAGTCTGGGGCAGGATCATCTCCTTATCTCTTAACCCTCCTGCTCCTCTCTTTCTCCTGCGTCCTGGTCTGGCAGCTGTGAGAGGATTCCTGGCTCCTTCTGCCCAAGGGGAGTGGGGAGTGCAGGGACCCCTCCAGCAAAGGATGCTTTTGGCTGGGCAGAAGAGCTGGAGCAGCTGTGGCCAGTGAGGAGGAGGAGGACATTGGAGGTCTCCATGCGAGGCTTGCAGAATCGGCCACATTGTGCCCCGTGATGTCGCACGCAACATCCTGGTTGATGCCGGCCCAGCTGGCGTGCGTCTGCTGATGGACATCCTTTGGCTGCGCTCACATGCATCCTGCCCATCATCACCCACACCCTTTTCACCTCATGCGAGTACCAGCGCCCAGTGTGCTCACGCTCTCAGGAGAATTCGGGGTTCGGTTTTGGGGTGACTGGGTGCTGACAGAATGAGACTGCTCAGCTGTAACCTCTGCACTGTGTACTCGGTCTTTTATTTCAGGTTTCCACTTCACTTTAATTTACCTAACCTGATTATTGAATCCCAGTCTGTGACAGCAGCTTTTCTGGAACTATGAATAGAAACTCCAACCAAACCCTCAAGAATCTGGACTCTAACCAGCTTCAAAGGCTGCACTGAGAGCATGCTGTGTCCCATTTGGTTCAAATCCAGACAGAATCCCTCCTAGGAGCCATGGTGTAAGGAGAACTACCCCTTCCATCTATAGATAGAAATCCAAGTATGGTGAGTTCATCAGCGTCCAGCCCTTGGTCACGTGTACCTCAGCCTTCAGCTAAAGCCGTATGAAAGAGAGAAAATAAAGAGAAATTTAAAAGTTAGTGGCCTTTCAGCTGTTGTATCTAAGGATGCAATTTTATGTCAAGCAGCTGCTGCTTGCTCTCTGGCTGCTTTTCTGGAGGATTCTGGCTTTGCGATAGGTTTCGTAGGTCTGCAGCAGCCGGCATTGCTGCCAGTCCCGGGAGAGGCGTCACGCCACAAGCAGCCCCTGAAGAGTGATGTGGCCACCGCACCAATACCCCCAAAGCTGTATGTGTGATAGTTACTAATTATAATGGATTTCCATTATTTCGCAGGGTATTTTCACACAACCACTGGCTCTTTGAGAGGGGCATCGGGAGAGACCCGACTTCACCCCCAAGCCTCCCCACTGTGGCTCGCACAGCTCGCTCAGTGTTGGTTTTAGGAGGCAGAGCAAGAGCAGATGGACTGGAAGCACCGAGCTGATTGATTCCTGCTGAGGACCAGCCTAACTGCACAATGCTGAGAACGGTGTTGCAGCATCCTGCCAGGACCAGGGCTCCTAGAGCTGCCGACAGCAGCGGTTTAGGTTTTAAAATCCCCTCTGTAGGCACAGCCCCTGCATCCTCAATGCACTGTTATTCCTAATCCAGCACCACACCCCATCATCTCATCGGGATAAAGCATTTCACCTGTCGGGAACAATGTTACTATTTTTTTAAAGTTTCTTATTTAAGCAAGAGTTCTAGTTTTGAAAAAACAGTATCAGATAAATCAATAATTGTTGGAGAAATTTCAGTGCAACCCCTTTACTCTTCTAATACTTCAACCAAAAGTAAAATTAATGCAGGCAGTCATTGACATCATTAATTCCAGGGTAATACGAGTAGTAAACAGGGAATATTCTTTCTGTTATTCATGTATGTATATGTATATGTAAATTATGTATATGCATATGCAAATAAATGTATATATCTGTGTATAGACAGCTATATAGACACAGGTATAGGTATTCGCATGTGGATATATAAATTCAGCAATGCAGAGATACAGAGATATAATATCTCTCCATCTCTTATTTCTCTGTCTCTATAGATTAGTTATATAGATATCCAGATATCTATATAGATTGTAGATGTGTAGATACATATCATATACACTCATATAGATACATAGATATATACATAGATATACAGATATATATCTATATATAGATATAGATCATATTAGATATAGATATAGATACAGAGAGAGATAGAGGTAGAGATATGGAGGTGTGTTTTTTCTGAAATAATCTTTACTGCCACATTCTTTAACTATAACCATACCCCACTGCACATATAAATACAAATATAAAACAAATTTTCACAAGCTAGTCCACATCTCCATTTGCATAAAAAGAAAGAAAGAAAGAAAGAAAGTAATTCAAAATAAAGCAAGAGGTAATTAGAACTTATTTGATCTTTCAGGGTCGACAGTAACACTGATGGTCTGGAGATCCTTCTGATCTCAGTGGACTTAGCAGGTGTAAATCCAATATGGTACAAAAGCGCATTTCAAAGGATAGTTCTCAGCCCATCACCCAGCTTCAGTCACAAGCTCAATCCCTAGCTGCTTTGACCTGCAGCTCCAGACAATACTGAACTTGTTACTGGATGTGCAGAGAAAAGGTTTATTGCATGGAATGACTCCAGGATCCTTTAATCGCTGTGGCTGTATTTGACCCTGCCCTCTCTGCACAATTCCCAGGATCCGGGTCCTTGATCTCAGGACTCTGCAGCACCAAGCGTGTTTTGGCAGGGCCTCGCACGTGGGTACTTGCTCGCAGGCAGAGGAAGGTGCTGCTGTGACGATGACAAGCTGAAGCCACCGCAGGATGGATAAGTGCCAGGTCCGTGCTCATCGCGCAGAGCGAGCCAATATTTGCGGGTCACTGCATTGGATGATTTTGTGCTTCGAGAGGGTGCCCCCATCTTCAGATGTGTCAGCATAACAATTTTTACAGCCACGTTTTTCTGATTTCCAGGTTTTGAAATGCTAGTGGTTGACATATAAACAGATTTTAATATATTAATTAATTTAGTTTATTAATTTTAAATTATCCAGTTGCACCATAGAAATCCCAGTTCAGCTTACATCATTATTTTTATGAGCACAAACCAAACTGGCTGACTTCAGCCAGCACATGTACACTTTCACACAGAAGTTTACTCTGGTTTAACTAAATCAACATCAGTTTTAACACCACAACAAAGTCTTGTCACTCTCCTAAACATTTCTGGCAATGGCAAAAGAACTTTAGGGCAAATTAGGATCAAGATCTTAAGTCTTGGTTGAGTTTCATTGACATTAAACCAATTTAAAGGAATGTAGACTGGAATAATTCTTTTTCCCCTCACTCCTGCACATTGCATGTCTGGTTTTGCTGAGTTTGCTGCTCATTCTTCAGGGATTTGATCTTTCAGCAGCTTCATCCAAACAGCATCCCCTTCCCAAGAGCTCATCAAATCCTTCTCCATGGGGAGCAGGAATCAATAGGTTCTTCAGGGAAACAAAACAAAGGAGTGTCCCTGAAATGAGTTTTCTGCATGGACATCTGACACATGTGAGGAGTCATCTGGCATTGAGCCTGCACCTAAAGAAATTTGATGGGGATGGTGGGGAAGTGGAGCTAGATATCTTGTAATTTATATTCGCAAACCCAACCCAACTGTTAGCTCCGTTGAGTAGCAGCACGAGAGTGACATCCAGCCCATTAAAAACACCTTCTCTGACCAACTCTGAGAGCTGGAAAAATTACCATTCATGTCTCTCTTTGTTACTTGTGACTCCCATAAGTACCAGCAGCCCTCCCCCATGGCAGGAAAGGGAGAGAAGGGCAGGAAATTAAGTCTACTTAAAAAACAAAGAAACAAACAAACAAAAAAAAGCTGTCAGCAGGAATCCTCCTCATTGGGCTGTACTTAGAAGCAGTCAAGAAAAAAAAAGTACAGAAATGTTCTCATGTCCACAGGCAGAGGATTGACAAGTCAGCCCAGCTTTGAATAGCTCCTTCCACAGTCATTTTAAACTCATTCCATGACTACAAAGTGACTACATTGCTTTCCCCCACGCAGGAGGACGGTGGAGCAGTGATATACAGCAACTCACGGGATCCAAAGTTTGTTGCTAAAACAGTTAAAAAGCAAAGTACAAACACACTTATTGTGCAGAAATGCCAGACTACAGCTGATCTGCGCTTGATGGGCTTTAAAGGTCTCTTCCCCTGCAGAGGAGTCAGCTGCAGTCTCAAAATCCAGCCTCTTAAATGCAAAGATTGAACCAACCCAGAACTTCAGTTCAGCCATAACTCACCATGAAGTAGGGAATAAAACTGGATGCATGAGGGGAAAAACGGTGCTGGACCCCATGGTCCTGACACCATTTATGGTCCCAGAATGTCCAAAAAACCCCAAGTCTTTGTATTCCTCAAAGCACACCGTCTTGTCCTGACATGGCTTAGTACAGCTTGTGCCCACCCCATGGGCAAAACTTGGATGTTCAGGGCCTTCAGAACAGGGCCATCTCTTCAGAGAGTTGTATGGATTCCTTCCCATCTTGGACAGAGATTTCCTTCATGACCTTTAGCAAACTGGGAACCACCATGCTTCAGTTTTCACCATCTGTAAAAAAAAAAAACAAAAAAGACAGTCAACTTTTAACTCTCTGCTCATGTTCGTCAATATTTGCAGGTCATTACGGAACATATAGGCTGTCGCCGAGGTGAAATTCTGTTTAGACACATCTTGTAGGGCTACAAATGGGGTTTTGTGTGTGTGTGTTAACTGCTGCTCATTAAAACCTGAACTTTCAGGTTCAATTTCTCCTTCCTTAACTGGTAATTCTAACAAGCAGGAACTTTATGTGCCATTCCCAGCAATTAAAGCACCTTTTGGTTGCATGTAATAATTTGTTGTTTGATTTATGTGGTGGATGACCCCAAAGCTCTGCCTTTAGTTGTGTGTAATTACAAGGTATTTGCCGATTTTTCAATAGGTTTACCCAGCAAACTGGGGAGAAATGCAAAAAAATAAAATCAAAGCACATGCACAAAAAAGTACAGGTTATCATATTTACTAATTAGCTCTGTCAGCGTAAATTCCTCAGCAGCCAGGCAAGAGACTCAGTCACGTCCCTATATCAAGATCATGGGCTTTCCCAAGCTAACAGAAGGCAGACCGTGCAGTTAAGAACGACCACAGTAGGACAACCCTTGGTTGTCATCACTGCCTGGCATGGTGTACATGTTACGTGCTTGGCCATAATAAGGGATGGGAATTTTGAGCGTGATGCTGTGCAGAGATGAAGGGAGCACCACTAAATGGGATAATTTCTGCTCGTGGCAGGTAACCTGGCAGGGTTTAGGTAGCACTGATCCACCTAGGTCTGTAGGATAATGTATATATCATCCATCTTTCCTGTGCTCTGTGTACCATGAAATACTGTTGTCCTAAGAGAGGAGACAGCAGTCAATAATGATCAACACATTACCCAGATTTCTTTCTGTGCTGAAGAAGCCTGATCTCATGGAGATGCTTGGCACCTTTTGGCTCAGCTGCAGTACACTTGTAGCCGGTGAAGCTGTCTTGGTAACTTCAATGTTCTTTCCAGCATAGAGGAAGATGGAGTAAAGATAAAAGCTTATGAATTAATAAAAAAGTTTCAGCTGAGCTTCCAAAACTCAAAAATCTGGGTTCATTTATGCTTTAGAGGAAGTTTAGGGAGGTGAGTCTCATCTCAGATTAACATATTTTGCTTACACCAAGATCTTACAACAGCCATTGCAGCCACTGAGTTTCTGTAAAATATTTGTAACAAGTGATGTCATTGGTTCATGTATATCTCTCTAAATGTGAAATTGTTTGTGTGCCAGTTTCTCCTCAGATAGCGTATTCTTGGGTCTGAATTCCTGCACCGAAGCATGAGATGAGTGACGCAGGACCATCTCTATCATTTTGAGGCTCTTCCTGAGAGGCCCTTAGGAAGAAGGTTTCCTTTGCAAACTGAGGACAGTTCTTGTTTCAGAGATTGAGCCACAAGGCATGGAGGTGGCCTCCAGTTTCTGCTTCTTGCTCTCCCCATGACTTGTGCACAATGCTGGCCCGACTGCGACCATATGCTGAACTGATTTATGATGTGGTCCCTTGACATAAATAGTCTGTCTGGCCCTCAGTGCCTCAGTTTCCCCAAGTGGATGAAAACCTTCTGTCTCCTCTCTTGGCTTGAAAACATTCATTACTATAACTACTGTTTTTACTGAAAGGCTCCATAGAAGAGCAGAGGGGGGAATTATCTAATTCTGCAAAGGAGTTCTCATATACTTGTCTCCCTGTAGCTCTACTGGCCTTTCATAAGCACAAATATCTACAGGATTTAATGGGGCTGTTCCCAACACACAAAGTGATACCTGAAAGCTTGCACCCATGCCAGTGTAGTTCTGCTGGTCATGGCTGTAGTTCAGGCACTTGTGCTGGCTCTTATCCCCACCAAAAATGCGGTTTCAATACTACTGATGCCTGAGGGACCTATCTGTGTATCCATGTATCTGTCAGCCGGCTTGACCTGGTTATGGTCTTCCCAGAGTTTTTAACTTCTAGAGCGAAGTCCCACTGGAATTGGGATGGTGAGGGGCTGAGGAGAGAGCGTTTCCCTCTGTGGAGCTTCATTGCTTCAAATGCAGAGGGGTTTTGCCATCATGTATTGATATAATCAAAAAGTCGAGTTGTGGGTCAAATCTGCTGCTGGAGAGAAGAAAAGGCAGTAGCCTGGGAGTTCAGTGCAGAGGATGACTCTGTGTCTGCAGGGAGCCACAACCCCAAAGCACCAGCTGACGTGGCCACAGTTGTCCCCAGACACCCCACAGCTCTGCCAGTGACCAGAGGTAGCTCTGCAACAAAGAATGGCCCAGGCAGAGACCCAAGTGCTGCTCAGCTAGTGTTGGTCTCTCATGCCTCCCTGGACAGCCCATGAAAACAATGTACACACTATACATTTAAATCCAACTGGGCTGAATTATTTCGGGGTTCACAGAACAGCTTAGTATGCTTCTGGCTGGGCTTTCTGACAGGGTTTGTAGATCTTCCAGCAGACAATATGTGCCTTCAAGAGTGTCAAGGGGTGATTCAGCTCTGGGTTTGGTCCTTGGTGATGCGCTGTGTTTAGTTCACACAGTACCTGTCGCTGATGCACAAAGTGAGCAGAAACACGTTAAGATACAAAAAAAAAAAGCGCACGCTTCTTCTGCTGTAGGGTACAAAAGGATGGTGACTACATCCCAGGGAAAGGAGCCAGGCTGCTGTAGTAGCCCTAAAGGGTCCTATGAGGGAGGAAGCCTCTTGTGTCTCTTCTCATTGGAGAATAAATCAAACCAGAGAAAAATAACAGATGGTAGAATCATAGAATCATACGTAGAATGCTTTGGGTGGGAAGGGACATTTCAAGCTCATCCAGTTCCAACCCCCGCAGTGAGCAGGGACATCTGCAACCACAGCAGGTTGCTCAGAGCCCCAAGGGCCAACCTGACCTGGGATGGTGCCAGGGATGGGGCTTCTCCCACCTCTCGGGGCAACCCAGGCCAGTGTTACACCACCCTCAGCATCACACATTTCTCCCTTCTCTCTGGTCTCAATCTCCCTCTGTCAGTTGAATCCATCAGCCCTTGTCCTGTCCTAACAGCCTCTGCTGAAAAGCCCCTCCCCAGCTTTCAGACAGGCCCCTTGAAGCACTCAAAGGCCACACTAAGGTCTCCCCACAGCCTTCTCTGCTCCAGGCTGAACACCCCCAACTCTCTCCCCTGTCCTCCCAGCAGAGGGGTTCCACTCTCGGGTCATTGCTGTGGCCTCCTCTGACCCTGCTCCAGCAGCTCCATGTCTCTGCTGTGCTGAGGAGCCCAGAGCTGGACCCAGCCCTGCAGGGGGCTCTCCCCAGAGCGCAGCAGAGGGTCAGGATCCCCTCCCTCGAGCTGCTGCCCACGCTGCTGGGGCTGAGCCCAGCACACGGGTGGCTTCTGGGCTGTAAGCACCTGTTGCCGGCTCCTGTCCAGGTTTCCCCCCTCCCCAGCAGCCCCAAGTCCTTCTCCGCAGGGCTGCTCTCCATCCCTTCATCCCCATCCTGTGCTGATAGCAAGGGTTGCCCCAACCCAGGGGCAGGACCTTGCCCTTGGCCTTGCTGAACCTCAGGAGGTTCACAGAGACCCACTTTTCCAGCTTTTCCAGGTCCCTGTCAATGGCAGTGCAGAACCTGGTCAATCCAGCCCACATATTTGTCTCACCAAAGTATCTGAAGTCTTGAGAAATACCAATGAATTTCACCTCCATTTGGCAATATAGAACAGAACGGAATGGAATGGAATGGAATAGAATAGAACAGAACAGAACAGGGGTATTTCAGCTGGAAGGGACCTGCAATAATCATCTAGTCCTGCAGCAAATATGCAGGAGGCAATGAGAAATAGCTTGACAAGTAGACAGGGAAGCTGAGTCAGCCAGAGAATAAGTAATGTGAAGGTCTTTGTATGTATGATGTGCATCTCTGTTCTGAACACAGAGCTTCCATTTCCCTTACCCAAGTGACAAAGTCACTTGTCCTTTTGACTTCCTGCAGAAGGGATGTTCATCCCTGGTGCCATCTCTGTGGAAGCCACCTCTGTGAGGGTCATGGGACGCTCGGTGCTTCTTCCAGAAGATTTTTCTGGTTTTTAAAATTTGGAGCTGGTGTCTTACTGGTGCAATATTTTTTTCCATCCCCATGGAAATGGGGGCATTTTTGTTTCCAGAACTGGAGGGTACTCAGCGACAGCCCAGCCCTCCTCATCCATCAGCATTGCCTCCACTGAGATCTCATTATTCAGAAAAAATTATAGCTCCCAGAAAACGCCTGGCTGGTGTTCTTGCATCAAGGAATTCTGACAAATTCTTTGTGTTCATTTTTTTATTGTCAATTTATAATCAGAGAAAAAGACGCCTACATTTTCCTCCAGAAAAGCTGGAGTTCAGCTCAGAGGGATGAAAGCAGCACCCTTGCAGCTAGAGCACCTAAACCAGTGCTGGTCAATGGCAAATCTTTTCTTTTGGTCTGCTTGATTCATTACAAATTAAGCAGTTTATTAAGGATTGTGAGCTAGAATATCTATCCACCGGCTTGAATAATAAAAATGAGAAAAAGAGATTTTAATAGATTTTATTTTTATGTGTGCTCAGGGTCTCTCCAGCAAAACTAGGAAATAGCTGATAATTAAATTAGATGGATTTTTTTGCTTTGTGTTTTCTTTTGCTGGTGTTTTATGTAAATGTTTTGGCAACAGAATAATCTGCTCTGGAGGTGTTTTCCTCTCCTACTCCCTCTTCTGCCCGCATTGTTCTTACATAAAGGTGTAAATAAAAAGCATGGATAACCCGAGAAGAGCTGTTTTTCGGGAAGAAGCTTTCAAGGACACCTCCTAAAAATAGTCTAGTCCAATGTTTTTTAAAGCTGAGTTGAGCAACATGGGGCTTGAGGCATGAATATGGAGTAAATGGAGATTATTTTTCCTCTGTATGTTTGGATGTTCAGATTTTCTGTCTTGGAAAGCATGACTGATGAGAGTAGTTAGAACTAAGAGGCTGAAAGCTGGGAAATTGTGAGAAGAAACCAAAACCCAAAAAAAACCTCAAAATAAGAGCTCTTTTAACTCCATTTCTTGTGTGGAAATATTTCCAGCCTCTATTTAGCTCCAGCGATCACTGAGCATGATGAAGTTAAAAAACTGTTAAATTTAAAGGCTCAGATTCTTAAATAAGTGCTTAATGTGAAGCCTTCAAGAGATTGTCAAGATATGAGCAGTGAGTTGGGCATATAACACAATATTTTCATTTTTACAGAAAAACTGATTTCAGATAATTCCTTGTCATACAGGTCTAAAAGATAAGTGTTATTTCTTAAAGTACTTTTTCTTGATCTCCTATACCTACCTAAAGTTAATTCTGTCAAAAACACCTATCTGATCTTTCTTCCAGTTATAAGTGATTGGGTTTCGGAAGATGCTGAATGACAAGTGACATTACCACCCAACGGAGATTCTGTACTTTAACTTTTACATTCCTCTTGACTTCAGTGAAAAGACATAATATGATAAAGAATTCATAATTTTTTTACCTCCAATTGATAGGATGATCAGCTACACTGAAATCCTTAATTTCTATCAAATAACTCTTATATTGACTTTCCCGCTGCATCCCTCCTAAGAGATGCAGTATTTGTACCAGCACCAGCTGGTACCAGTTTCTTCCTATCAAACGAACTTCCAGGTTAATTACTTCTCCCATGGCACCCAGAAGAGGTGCAGGAGTCTGGTTAGTAAAGCACAAGAAGAGGTGAGGCAGAGACTCCATCAGCCTTTTGGGAAGCACTAGAGCCTCACAGGTTGATGGATCCTGATTTTGAAATACCTGGACATACTTGGATCTGAATTGCTCTGAACTCACACAGAATTGCAGAATTTTGACCTGGGTAAGGGTAGAGCAGTGATGTAAAAAAACCCAAAAAACCAAAACAACAACAACAACAACAAAAGACCAAACCCAAAGAAATGTTTATTTTTTTAAAGAATACAGCTAAGTTCAAAATTGGATAAATTTCTCCATCTAAACAATCAGTTTAGAGTAGTTTCCTCCCAGAGCAGAAATTTCTCATCCAGCTGTGTCGTGGTTTTGAGGTACTCTTCATTTCTACTTTGATTTCTAGATGCTGATGTCAACCTCTGGGCAAGTTCTCGTACAAGACACTTTGCACAAGGAACAGTGCAACAAAGCACAGAGCCGCGAGGCAGATGTTGTAGAGATTGTGTTAGTTTTGTATTTTCAAAATTTTAAATGAAGATGAACTTGAGGATATGGGGTTTTTCTGTCCACAATGATAAATAGTATTTACCAGCAGGTTTTGGGGTTTTTGGGTTGGTTTGGTTTGTTTGTTTGTTTGTTTCTTTGTTTGGGTTTTTTTTTTTTTGTGTGAGTTTCCATGGAGTAACCAAGGTGGTCATTTCATATAGAGAAAAAAAAATGATTAAAAGAACATATTTGATGCTGGCCTTGTTCTGACACCAAAAATTACGTGTATTGCACCATGAAGATTAAAGTGGTTTTGCTTACACTGGACAAAACAGGGGAAATTTCAGTTACAAACACGAGAGGAGAGCAGGGAGCCAGATGTAGCCCTGGAGAGAAGAGCTTTATCTTGGGAGTTGGATTAGATGACTTTTGAAGGCCCCTTCCAACCCAAAGCATTCTGTCATTCCTTACCAGGTGTCAAGCTGCATGGGGGGATGCCCTCTGCCAGCTGGACCACGCGGGGCTGCTCAGTCTCTAATGCTCCACCAATAACTCTCAGAGCCCACACATCTAGGCATGCAAAGACTGGTGATGAACCTCCAGCTCTGCCCCAGTTTTGGACAAGCTGGGATGTTTCTTGCACAAGGTGAAGCCGCCCTTGGTTCTGTTCAAGTAGTGGCTGCAGAATTAGGCAGTGGTAAAGTTTGCCTTCTCACCAGCCAAAGCATTGCTTAAAATAAATTTGTAGTTTCATTAATAACTTTTGCATTGGAAACAATTTACCCTGACTTTGTATGTTCATAAATGTTCATAGGTCAGCTGAACATGGGTTTTTCTATATGAAAAAGCAAAGAAAAAATATTTTTCATTTAAATGGTGTTATTGAGGACTTCATTTTCCTTCCCTGTCATCTATATATTGAATTAAAAACCTGGAAGTCCCATCAAGCAGGATAGTCTGTGCTGGCTGGTGTGGGCGAGGACAGGTGGAGAGACCGGGGCTTCCTCAGCTGCACTGAAATTCATACCTGCACAGAAAACAATCAATGACAGAGACAGTGCAGAGCATTGATCAATAGCCTCAGGTATCCATCACAAAAAGGCAAGTAGAAAAAATACGAAGAAGCTGGTGGGGTACCAGGAATTCCTTTGAGATGTAGAGAGCTGCCATTGGAGGATTCTCCTGTAAGAGCATCTCTAAACACACTCTCCTGAATCCTATTTCTAGAATGTAATCTAAGAGTTAGGAACAGCGTTTGAGAAATCTGCGTGTTTCCACAGGCCTAGAACTCACACTAAACCAGTTTTTCTTCTGAAACCAGATTAGGACTTGTCTGCTTGGTCACACACTGCACAACAACTTGGCACAACGTCAAATTTTAGGCAGATCACATAAGACAGACGCTCTTCTAAGTGGACATCAGTGATGCTTCACATGTTCTGCCTCTACAGTTCACCAAGTGACTTTAGAAACAACAGTTTATTCTCTAAATTACCTGAAAAAACGAAAATTAGATAATTGAGGGGACAGAGAAGAGGCTCACACTTGCATGGTCTTTCTCTGGCAGCTTGCCCATGCTGCTTATACGTGACTCATTCCTGAATTATTCTGGTCACAAGTTTTCTTCAGATACACCGGCCCACAAGCCATCCTTGGACAAACTGGAGTGACACTTTCCAGCACATCTCCCCTTCTCCACAAAGCAGCTGTGCACATGCTTTGACTACTAAGTAAATGGAATAGAATGAGGAAAGTTCCCTGGTGCTTCTCATAGGTGAAGAGCATAGGGGGTTGCTGCAGCATAGCTGATATCCAGGGAGGTTTTGTTTTACACCACCCATCAGCAATTGGTTATTCTTGACTTTGGATTATTCCGGTTTAGCTTAAACCTGTTGCAAAGCAGAATAAATAAAATGGGAAGAAAGCAGAAGATTAAGAAGAAATTATCCAGGAATGGTGGTTGTGTCTTTTTTTCAGGTATAGACACATTCTCAGACCTCGCCTGCCCCACAGTGTGCTCCCTGGGACCTGCTCCTGACCTCTGGAGGACCAGTACCTTGCTCATCTATGTGAGGTTCTTCTCTTGATTACACCAGCTCTGCCATCCTCCTACTTACCATCATTGGTCTGTGAAGAATAACATTAAATATTTTGCACACTTAAACAGTGTGAATGTGTCTCTGGCAGATGCCCATCTCATCACTATGTAGGAGGAAAGAAGAAAATGAGCTCAATGGTAGCGGTTCATGTTCGGACCCACCCTCCCTTTTCTCCCCTCAGTATTCTGATTACCCAGCCAGGATGATGCATTTCCAGGAGGCACTTGATGTTTATCGATATTAATGGTAACTGCGCAGAGGAGAATGCAACGCCGGCATGAGCAGCTGTTTTCCACACCATTGGCCGTGCCACCAGTTCATGTTCAAACTGCCTAGATGCACCTTGATCAATGTGACTAATATTTGCTCTTTAGCAGGGCATCTGCTTTTAAGGAAACTCTAAAGGCAATTAGTGACTCAGTGTGTCGGTGAATAGGCTTTGTACACCCAAAAAGGAGTTAAAATCTTGCCTATGGTGTAGTTAATGAAAAGGGTGTAATGGTCCCAGAACAGTCCTCGATTACCTCCATTACCCCATGAATTATCTCTTTCAAATTTCTTTGCAAGTGATCTAACTCTTCAAAAACAAAGCTGAGAACATTTTCCAGACAGGAACATCTGCCTCAGGAAGGAACTGGTCAGAACAGGGAGCTTCTTATCTCTGTGGCTGCCAGCCCTGCTCCAGGTAGACCCAACAGGATTAGGAGGGGATTAAGAGAGGTGGTGGATCAACACAATCTGCCTTTAACCTATGAAATGAACATGGCAGGAAATGTTTTTGTGCACTATGTGTCATTTTGAGTTTTGTCTTCTGCCCTTATTCTCCCTGTAATGGAATGAGCGTCGTCTGCAGGGCACATGGTCTTAATGTACATGTGAGAGCTTAGAGTTTTCCTCCTTTCTTTCCTTTTTTTTTTTCTTTTATAATTTGATCAAAGGAAAAGACTGATTATAAGGCCGGAGTTGTTTTATTTTTTGGTTTTTTCCTTTTCCACACACAAGTACTAAAAACTCGAAGCCTGGGGCTCCCTTAGTGGCAGCAACACTGGGCAAGTGTAAGGGGTAATTACTATCACCCCTTTAGCAGGAGGTAGAACTGTGTCTGACAAAGAAATCCTTCATGAGACAATACCTCCAGCAGACATTTAGAACAGGTGTTTCAGGGAAAGAAAGCAGACATGAAGCTGAAGTGATAACTAAAAATCCCTCATTTTCTAAGCCACTCCCTTACTCACTTACGTTCCACACCATCACCCCTGGGATGATGCTGGGGGACACACAGGAGATTAAAGCCTAGAAAAGTCTCTATTTCTGATGTTAAAAAAAACCCAAAACCTAAAAAACCCCCAAACTAACCCAGTTTCCTTTATAAAGAGAGGGGCACTGACCTGGTTATCCCAATTATCAGTTTTTTCCCCTCAGAGTAGTTTAGAGTTGTTGCCAGCAGAAAACGGAGTGGATGTGACTGAGTCTTATGCTCTAATTGTCCAAAACACAGAATTGCCACCAATTTCCAGCTCTTCCTGACTTGCCCAGATGAAACCTGCAGAGGAAACTGAGGTTGTTACACATACAGGCAACAATCCCACACGTCTATTTGTTATCCTCCTGCTAGCTAAGCTTTTGTTTTGACTTCCCAAAGTGGGAGCGGTGTAAAAATGTATCACTCAAAAGCTTGGATGATGGCACACACAGCAGCAGGAAGAGCTGCAGTAATCTGCTTCAGCATGAATTCAGCTGGGGTTATTTCCAGAGAGATTTAAACTAAGAACAGAGCTGCACGCAGAGTTTTCTTAGTCTGAAGAACAACTTTTAAAAGTATTTTTGTTATGACTAAGCGGTTATTTGGCCAGCTGCCCCCTCAAATATTAGCACTGTCAGAAAAGAGGGGAAGATGCCAAGGCAGAAACAAGCAGCTGGGGGTTAGAAAAGGATGTGCTGTCTGGTAAGCGTGCCCCAGCCTGGGGACTTTCCGCTAGAGCAGGTGAGGAGTGAGTGCTCCCTGCAGCAGTGACAACCTGTCCCTGAGCAGAGACACGCACGAGCTGATAATAATGGTACAACGACAGTCGCATACAGCCAACGAGTTATTAAGGCATGTTCAGTCCAGCTTTCTTCACTCTTTTAAACGCTTTGAAATTGGACTTTTTAAGGCAGATCTGTTGTGCCTTTCTCCAACCTCTCCAAGGTTTTGAAATTGCCTGTCTATTCAGCATCTTTTCAAAGAACACCCGCACACCACCGTCCGTAAGGTGTTTATGAGTGGAAGTGAAAGCTCTGAGAATCTTTATTGAATATGGCGCATAAATCAAAATATACTGCCAGAAGACATCACTAAAACCAGGGGAAAAACCACAGAAAAATACCATACCAGAATAAGAAAAATAAAATCAACACCAAACCTGACAGTTGGACCCTTTGATTCAAAGAACTAGTTTCTCCAACACTTTCAGTGCTGCCTCCACTCTTGGCACTGAGTCAGGAAAACAGCCGAGTTCGGGATTGCACTTAAGGTGCTGCTAAAGTGTTGTTCTGCACAGGGTGAGATTGAAGTGCATGGATGGACTCTTCCTGAATCGGGACCTGCTGTGATGCCGTAACTGCACTTGGCTGCAGTCCCGTGTCAGCAATGCATGAAGTTAGCAAAGCCCCAGGTTAGAGGGTTTGTACTCTGAGAAGATACCCAAAAGCAGTTTGTATGGCAGATTAAGCAGCCACGAGTGTGGGAGTATTTTGGGTACCACTCCATGAGCTGTACGGAACATGGATCATCCCGAGCTCTGCCTCGTCACAAGCTTCTGAGTGTGGGGAGGGAGCAGTTCCCAATTATTTACCAAAATGGGGGTGTCAGTCTCCCCTCCTCCACTTCGTATGTACGTGTAAAGCTTTTCCACCTCACAGCCAAGACCTGGATTTTTAATTCTTTTCTTGTAGCTTTGACCTTCTCTATGCTGACTTCATCATGAAGATATTACTCCTGTAGGACAGTCCTCCCTCGAGCAATCACCTGTAGATCAGGTTATAGCTGGACATCCTCACTCAGGCTAAGTGGGCATGGATGAAGTTGTAATTGAGTGGTGGTTCTTAACCCTAAAAAGGGAGGTTGTAGCAAAAAGCACTGACACTTGTGTATTAAGAGCTTAGAGCTGTGATTTGAGCTACAGGCAGTGCTCTTGTTTTAGCTGGAAGGTCTCTGTTGCTCCAAAAGCATCCATGCAGCTGCAAGGCTGAGCCATGCCACAGCGGTACCCTAGCTGTGGGAAGGGCTGCAGAAGCCCCCGGCACTGCAGACAAACCTGGGGAGATAAACAGCACCCTGGAGTTTCCAGACCAGGTGGTCCTGTAGGCTGATGGGCTCGTGCTGTTCCCCATTGGTCTCCTCGTCCCATGCAGCTCCTGGTCCCCATCCCCATTCTGGCCACGAGAGATGATCTGATCGTGGGAACCAGGCATTGTCCAGGGCAGTGCTGAGCCGTGCACCTCAGCCTATCTGGTCAGGCGATGGGAAAAGTGCTCCAGATAATTAACTATTGCCCTTCCCTCTTTATACCCGAGCTCGAGCAAAGTGATGGGGAGCCCAGGGGAGAAGCACCCAGTTCCACCCACAAAACCAGCACCATCCCCAAGTGCTCAGCAGCAAAGAGCCAGATGCCACCATCAAAATGCCATGAGAATACGAGTATTTTCCCCTCTCTGCTTTTATTTCCTTCTTTGAAAGTAAGAGTTCTTTTATGCATCTCTTGACATCGCCTTTTCCAGACTACTTGCTTCTAACTATGAGGTCAAATAAAAAAATATAGTTAGATTTTTTTTTTAACTCTAATCACATTCCTCAAAAAAAAAAGAAAGAAATTATAAGCTTAGAGACAAAACTGTCAGAGTTGATGACACTCTTGGTTTTATAAGGTCCCATCATGGTCCCTTCATCCTAACCAAGAGCAAACCACACAGTATTAAGAGAAGTCCTGTTCCACGTGTTATTTGCAGGGAAATTGCAGAGAGAAAAGATGAAAAGTGACTTTGCTGAAGTCTCTCATCAGCTCAACAAGAAGAGAGAAAAAGAAGCCAAATATCCAGACACCCAGGCCCCTGCCCTCTCACTGCACCACAAGCAGATCACCATGTTGCCCTTCACCAAAGAGACCTTGGGGTTTTATTTAGAGAAGAGAAAAAGTGAGTTGTCTCCTTGAGGGTTGCTTGTGTTTGGTTTTTTGTCTCAAACTCTGCAGAGTGATAAACATCTCCAGCTTCCTGTTTCTGGAGTTCTTGTTGCAGTGGTAGTCAGTTGCTCTAAGATGTGTTGAGATGCTGTTCTTATGTGAAGACTTTCTCCTTGCCTTTAAAAAAGGATGAGCATACAACAAGAAAACATGATTATTTGATGTCACAAGGCATACGTACACAGTGATGGTTTCCGAGTGCTTTTTCCTGACTTCCTGTTATCACATGGAGGTGGCAGAAAGCCCTGGCAGAAAGCAGCCTTTGTGCTGCAGGTGACATTAGTACCAAAAAAAGATCTGTGTAGGGGAGAGCCTAAATGGCTGAGTGGGGAAATCAGTCTGCTGCTGGGGCAGGAAAAACTGTATCGGCCACGAAGGCTGGTGACCACAAGCAGGACCAAAGCCATCTGCTGAGGCCAGGGTTGGAAAGGGAAGGCAGAGAGTGATTATCCGCAAGATGAACCTGCTGTGGGTCTGCTCCTGGCAGGGGTTGCTGAGTCACGGTTTACGCAGCACTAGTTCCTGCTGGGTGCTCCAGCAATTTCATTACATGGGGTTCTGCCTCCACCTCTTTTATTTTCCCCTCCCACTTTTGCTCTAAAGTCTATCAATCTTCCAGAAGCAAAACACCAAATATTGCATCATCATCACGTGGCCTCGCTGCCTCTTTCCCATGGGTTGTTTACTAAAGAATTGGCTGCAGAAAATTGCCAAAGGGAAGAACTAGCTCTTGTGACACACTGTGCATCTGAAATGTTCGGTGAGCGCTGCATCCACCACAGCACGAGGTCCGTGAAGAGGCACTGGGGCCTCTTCGTTAGCACGGGTGGCTTTAAAGAGTCTGTTTAATACTTAATGGTTTCTAGCCTGCACCTTCGCAAAAGCAAACAGGTTCTCTAGTGCTGGCCATCCATGATGAGAGCTACTGCTTCAGAGAACCTGATCCCCTCGAGGGCTGCACTCTCCTGCATCTCCACCGGCAGGGAGGGCTGTAGGTGATGGGGTTCACCTTGGCAAATGCAGCATTGCAGTAAAGCATATAACCCAGCCAGAAAAGTGACCTTTAATTCCCAGGGGACCTTCTCTTAATAAACATACTGACCATGGGTGGAGGCAGCTGAAGCTCAAGTCATTAGTACAGCAAATAAAATGGTATTTCATGACTTTGATGATGCTTCAGTTGCTTCGCAAGGCTGTGGCACTCCAATTTACTTAGTTTTGTGAGTAGATGTGCATCGTCTGATTCAGATCTACAGACAAGCATTCGGTTCTGAGGTGGTGCCCCACACATGAAAGGTGTCTGCATCCCACCATCAGTCTCTGTAGATAACATGGACTAACCCCCTCTGAGTGTCTAAGCTGTGCTGGCTCCTCAGGTACCCACATTGCTAAGCCTGATCCATTTTTAAAAGTCTCTGTGAAAAGAACCGGTATCTCAGGATGCTGGAATTCTCCAGTGGTGGTTTGTAGGAGGTACATAACCAGCATCAGAAAGCAAGGTCAAATCTGTAACATGAATTGGTAGCAAATGGAAGAAAGCTGCTGCTGGAAGAGCTGAGGGATAGAAGGGCTTTTCCACGTCTGCCAAGTGTGTTTGTTTAAACAGACACAACAGGGCAGCACAGGAGTGGGAGGGGGAAATCTAGGGCCAAGTTCTTTGAATTGCAGGATGCTGCCTACCGCAACATCCCTGAGAGATCTCAGATGTGTCTCCTGGGGCTGGAACTGGGCAGGAAATGAGAAAAAACTGTAAACAGAGAATTCCTGGTTCCCTCCACCTCCACTGTAGCTCAGCAAAGCCTTGACTGTGGCTTGGTCACTCTGACTGCCCTTATCTGCACCCTTGAAACCATCCTGTGTCAGCGTTTCCATCAAAAAATGCTGTCCTGCCCTCCCTCCAGCCTCTGGCCACATAGTCAACCAGGCAGAGGGACTGATCAAGCAGAAAACAAACCAGCAAAAGGGACTATTTAAGCCTGTACTCGTTCTTTGAGCGGTTTTCTCAATGGCCACAGTAATCTTAGGTCACAGGGGACCAGGTAGCAGGATTTCTTTAAGTGTATATGACATTGCAGCTGGAGACGCCTGGCCTGCAGGTAAAACCAGGAGAGGCTGAGCATTCCTCGTGCCTCCTGCAGGCTGGTGCATGCTGAGAGCCAGCCCTGTTGAATAGACAACCCATGGATGGGGACATGGACCCCACCACATGGTCCCTCACCACATCTTCTGTGATTGCACCCATTAGATAAGGGATGTGGAGCAGTATTTCCATGAGCTGCAGCTCTATGGTGACACCGTGAAGCTGCCTAAGCTGCCACTGCCTGGGGCAAGCAGCTGCTCCCAGGCAGGACTGGAGCATCTTGGCATGCACCTGTTCCCAGCATGAGGTGTCAGCCCATTTCAGGCACAACAGGGGCATCTGCCAGTGTTGTAGCCTGGAATCTAACCTGCATGGTTTCACTTTGGAAGTGTGGATGTTGTTTTCAAGTCTGTTTCATTTGCCACTTCAGTATTTTTCTACTAATTGCCAGGCAGGTGTTTTTAAACACTTTCTGGTAATGCCAGATCTTTGGAGGTCATCTTCTGGCTTTTGTGTGTCTAAAATCCCCTACTTCTCTGATCCAATAGTTTCAGTGAAAACTTCAGAAATAAAGCAGTAACCCAAACACGCCTGCTTGCAGACCATAACCCCCACCCACAACACATCTTTATCAAATGCAGCACAGCTGGCCGAAGATAAGAGGCGCTTTCTCCTTTTAAAACCACAACCAGTCTGATATAACCCGAATCAGTTCACACAGCAGCTCCACAAAGACACTCGTTTGACCTGTTTTCCACATTATGAATAGCGTGCACCCCTGCAGTGCTGCACTTTCATTCCCATCTCCTTGAGATGATGGGTGTTCACCAACTGCTTCATTAGCAGCTGGCAGATCCCGACAGTGAATAACGATAGGAATTGGGAAGAAGGCGGCCTCCAGTGATGCTGGACAGCCCTACTGCTGGCAGGGAGTTGCTTATATGATGTTTATAGCACATTCGTTTGTATTTCCCAGAAATAAACGCTTACAGGCAGATTGATTTTCCAAAGGAAAACAAGCACTTGCCTTCAGCAGTAGTAGCCTTGACATCTACCTTCTCGGGAGCTTTGTCCTTGCCTAGAAGCTCTGCGCCCAAGGCTTCCTCTGCTGAGTGTGGGGACACACAACACCTTTTGGGTGGTGTGTCCCCACCTTTTTGGACCCTGTTGCTCACAGCATGAAAGTGGCACCTGAACGGTGAAATTCAGCCTGTCACTGGTACTGGAAATTTTCTGTTTGGAGGAGGCAGTATCTTATTTCTGCACCAGCCCTGGAATTCTCAGTTTTGTTGGGTGATTAAAGCTCTATCAACGTGTCTCAGCTTCTCTGTTCACACCTATAGCTTTGGTGCTTTAGGCAGCTGGTGATGGTTAAATTAAACTAATTGCTCCATTATTAAAGCAAACATTCCTAAGGAAAGAGCTGCCAAGGATTTAACTTTGCTTAAGGTCCTTCTGTTTGAACACACATTCCTCTGCTGAAAGCAAGGTGTGTTTGCCAGCAGCTGAGCTGAGCAAGCACCAGTTTTCTTTCTATCAGTTTTGTGCATCGCTGTCTCTGTTCATAAACCATCACATGGTGGGTAGTCTCCAGCCAGTTACTATTATTGAGCATTGGTACATTAAAACCTCCTCAGCTACACAGCATACACTGCAGCCTGAGCAATCACCTCTGAAAAGCAGCGACCAAATGACTCAGCCGCAAGGAACAGGACAAAAACTGCCATTGTGTTAAACCCAGAACAATTTATTCCACAGCCGAAGCTTTGTAAAGCAGTTGGGTCATTTAAGGCAGACTGCTACAGCTCCTAAGATCAGCTTCCACTAAATTCAAACCAGTATTAAGCATCCCATTATCATGGTTGGACCCAATGATCTTAAAGGTCTTCTCCCACGTAAACAATTCTATTATTCTATGTTTTCTGTTCAAGGATGATACATTTTTGCAAGGTCTTGCCTTTCATTAGCCAAACCAACCATGCTAACCTCTCTCCAACTGAACCATGAGCAAAGAGGTTTGTTCATTTCCTGGTATGAAACACCAGCTCGTTCTTCAGATACCTGTTCTCTCCATTACATGTAAAGCAAACGCTAATACCTTTGAGTAACACATAGAATTTCTTCCCCATATGCTGGACAAATGCTGCTCTTATGGATCTGGGTGTTTGAGTCCCAACTGCTGGATTTCTCCTCTGCATGCCCCAAGTTAGGGAACACAGTGGAAACAAAGAATCTTTTAAATTATTTAAATCTCAAGATGACATAGACATGATGTCACTATAGGCGTAATGATGATAAATCAGCAACAGGAGAAACCTTGAAACAAATTCCCAGCTGAACAGATATATCTAAAGGTTATATGAGGAACATACTAAGCTACAACTGGTCAGTCCTTTCACAGGCACACCATGAGATAGCCCCTCCACCCGCCGTCTCCATCCAGTCCACAGACTCAGTTTTGTGTGTGGTAGGGCTTGTCCTCTGCAGGTGCAGCTGATTCTGGATGGGTGCAAATACTCCCAGAGCCTCTCCTGCTTCACTCCAGCCAGCTGTTGAGGCACTGTGCCTTTCCAAACAGAAAATTCAGTATATCAGAAAGTCCTGTAGAGGAGGGTGGCTCTGCAGCTTGGCTTTCTCATGATTCACAGCTGGGTTTTCACCTGACAGGCTCTAGCTGGTCAGACTTCTAGCAACATTGGTCTTCTTCAATACTTATTTTTTTTTTACAATTACGGAAAGTTTTGGGTTGAAGGGACCTTCAAAGCTCATCCAGTCCAACTCCCTGCAGGGAGCAGGGACATCTGCAACCAGAGCAGGTGCTCAGAGCCCCAACGGCCAACCTGACCTGCAATGGTGCCAGGGATGGGGCTTCTCCCACCTCTTGGGGCAACCTGGGCCAGCATCTCACCACCCTCAACATAAAACATTTCTCCCTTCTCTCTGGTCTGAATCTCCCTCTGAACCTGTTTCTGTAAAGGACTGGGACAGAATCTTGTATTCTACAACTCGCCCACCACAACAGGGTCTCTGGTGGACTGGCATTGTGCTGCTTGAGCTCTGTGTCAGCACACCTCCCATGGGATGGAAATCCTGAGACCCCACCACCATGGCCATCACCCCTGAGAGCACTCCTCCTCCTTCACGTTCCAGCCACCCAAGCTGCCCATTTTCAGCAGAATTTGCATCTCTTTAACTACCACAAGAATTTAAGCAACTTCGAGGTAATTTTTGCATCAGCATTGACTAAATAAACGATGGTGTTTAACGTAATTGATGTGGCCTGAAGCCAACACAAATACTAGGAGGGAGCTGTAAACCCACAAAGGCACAAAAGGTAAACAGTGTGAGCTGCTCCACTTCACTGTTGTTGAAAACTCTGCTGCGTGTTGGTTCCTGCCAGCCTCTGACAGTTCCTCATTTTGGAAACAGCTATTCTATGCTTCATTTATTTTTTAAAAAACCCATTTAACCTGACAGCAGCATAAGCAGACCCCCAGGTACGTGCACATGTCCAAGGCCCAGGAGTATCTCCCCGTGAGATGTACATGTAACTTGTAGCGCAATGCTTCATTGTTCCCGACAAATGTCAAACGATGTTCTCCCAGCACAAGGTAAAATACAGTTCTTTAGCCACGTCTGTGTTTTCTGATGACACAGGTCATCCGCATGATAATTTTTGAAGGTCAGTATTTCTAAACTGATCTTTGTCCCTGAGAGGCAGGTTTATAATAATACTGATGTACCTTTATTTGAACTAATTTTTCTTGTCTATTTAATAATGATTTTGTGGCAAAATTTACTTTTCCAGCTGACTTGTTTACTTATTATTAGCACTCTACTTACGTAAACGTCAACAACCAAGGCCTAGATGACATTTAATAGTATTAATTTTAGAATGTGTTTAATAATCTGTGGTTGTTTCCAATAAAGATCAGTTTGGAGTTTAGGCTGCAGTTTCAGACAATTCAAGTCGATAGCAAGGGATGAAAGTGAAAACCTGTCTTGATGACTTAATAATTAATTTTTATTTCCTCTTCAGTAATTGGGTGTCTTAGGTCATGAGCCATGACAACACATTGGGATCACTCCCTGAAGTATACAGTCTGTAACTAGCATGAAATTGCTGATAAAGAAGGAAAAGAGGGATTTGGATTGTGAATTATTTTAGTCTGATATTTCCCTGTGTATTTTGGGTCAGAAATTCCACATCTCACTTGGATTTAGCCCCAAACTACAATCACATTGGAAGAAATAGGACACATTGGGAGAGAAAAATTTTTAATGCATGAAAGCATGAATTACTTGGGAATGATGAGACTTCAAAAAAAAAAAATCTATGCCACATTCTAATACTCTTTGAAGAAAATTCTAAAATTTTTATTCTTTCTTACTGTATAACCTCTGTGTAAGACTAGTACTTGGAGGCTAAGGGCACTTCAGTGCAGCTTTCATGCTATAGCAACCGTAACAAAAAGAATTCTTTCCTGGCTGCGACTGTAATTCAAGGGCTGATCCTTCATGGCAACCCAACTTAAAACTCAATGTCTGAGTATCTCTTCAAAACAGTGTATTCATGAACAGTGAAGGCAATGAATTGTACAACCATATACTTGTCTTAACATTTAAATGAGTGAATTTATATTTTCATTGAAATATCACACGTATCAGAGGAATACCAGCACACACAGTTATGGGGAAGCTCAAGATGTCTCCCAAATGTGGCTTCCCAGCAGGATCCCTCTCCTGGGGCTGCTGTGGACACAGTGCTCTGAAGACAAGCACGGGAAAAGTGCATGTTTTCAAGACATCTGATCATCCTCATTGGTTTTGTGAAAAGTCTCTTCTTATGGTCCATGTCCTTCTTGCAATTGCTGCCCAAAAGTTGACACTTCAGTCCCAAGGAGACCAGATAATCAAAGAATCACGGAATCACTTTGGTTGGAAGAGACCTTTCAGCTACTCGAGTCCACCCATTCCCCCAGCACTGCCAGGTCCCCACTGATCCATGGCCCTCAGCACCACCTCCACATGGCTGGGAAACCCCTCCAGGGATGAGGACTCCACCACTGCCCTGGGCAGACTGGGACAGGCCTGGACAACCCCAGTGGGCAAGAAATTGTTCCTCAGGGCCAACCTCAACTTCCCCTGGAACAACTGGAGGCCATTTCCTCTCATCCTGCCACTTGTTCCTGGGGAGAAGAGACTGATCCCCCTCCTCATTCCAACCTCCTGTCAGGAAGTTGTGGAGAGCCAGAAGGTCTCCCCTGAGCCTCCTTTTCTCCAGGCTCAACCCCACCAGGTCCCTCAGCCGCTCCTCAGCCCACTTGTGCTCCAGACCCTGCACCAGCTTTGTTGCCCTTCTCTGGACGTGCTCCATCCCCTCAATGTCCTTCTTGGAGGGAGGGGCCCAAACTGAACCCAGGATTCAAGGGGTGGCCTGACCAGTGTCCTGACTATAGGAGGATGATCCCTGCCCTGGTCCTGCTGGCCACACCAGTGCTGGTACAAGCCAGGATGCTCTTAGCCGCCTTTGCCACCTGGGCACACTGCTGGCTCCTCTTCGGCCGCTGTCACCAACACCCCCAGGGCCTTTTCCCCCCGGCAGTTTCCAGCCACTCTTCTCCCAGCCTGGAGCGTTGCTGGGGGTTAGTGGGACCCAAGGCAGGACCTGGTACTTAGCCTGGTTAAACCTCAGTCCATTGGTCTTGGCCCATAGATCCAGCCTGTCCAGACTCCTCTGTGGAGCCTCTCAACCCTCCAGCAGATCCACACTCCCACCCAACCGGGTGTCATCTGCGAACTGACTGAAGGTGCCCTTGATCCCCTCATCCAGGTCATTGATAAGGATGTTAAAGAGAATAGGCCCCAATACTGAGCTCTGTGACCACTTGTGACTGGCTGCCAACTGGATTGAACTCCAGCCCCCACCACTCTCTGGGCCCGGCCATCTAGCCAGTTTTTCACCCAGTGAAGAGTACATTGGTCCAAGCCATAAGCAGTCAGTTTCTCCAGGAGAATGCTGTGGGAAATGGTGTCAAAGGCTTTACTAATGTCCAGGTAGACAATGTCCACAGCTCTCCTCTCATCCACTAAGTGGGTCACCTTGCCATAGAAGGGTGCTAAACGTGTTCCCAACCTTTTTCTGGACTGCTTTGTTTTGATTTGGTGTAATACTTATGACCGACAATGCTGCCAACACAGGAAGAAAATGAAATACAAACATTTCTCCAAAATGGGGTTTAAGTTTCTAAGAAGACAGGTCTTTCAGGGCTTTTCCATTGTCATTGTAATAGTAAGTAATTGTAAAAAAGTGGTAGATATAATGAAGTAAATCACGAAGGTGGACTAAACCAGACAGGACGAGAAATCTTTATTCAGTAAGTGCAGAGGCAGGACGGCCTTTGGTCTTTGTCCTCAGATGCACTCAACACATAATATGCTGCATATTTTAGTGTGGAAATTACTCCAAAAGGTATTTTTTGAGAAATGGCTGGTTAAAAACTGGGCAGACAAGATAGGAGATGATAGAAAAAAAAAAAAAAGAATGTCAAAGAAATAACAAATAAGGTCATCCTCTTTACATTTCTCTGAAAAGACCTGGTCTACCCAAGGCTGCTGGGTTTCCACCCCGCTGCTCAGACTGTGGGTTGATGTTTTCTGTCAGGATCAAAGATACCTCACAAAATGGGTTATCCCATGAATTGCTGCCATCAGACTTCTGGTTTTACGGGGGAGAGAATGGGCCCATCTTTAAATAAGTGTTTTAGCACTGTTTGGATGCACCAGTGAAGTCAGAATTAGGCCCATTTAGAATTTTCAGTGCAAAGCACAGAAAAGAAACCAAACCTAAGACTTACCAACCAACTGTGACAGGTCTTACATATTCCCAGCCATCCAAATGGTCCACAAACATTTTCTCTGACTTCAGCAAATCTTCCTCGGCATTTTGCGTATATCAAGCAGTTGTGACCTGCATCTTCACCTTGGTTTTGTTCAGTTGCAGCCCCTTGATGTTAGTATCATATTTGGCATATTCGGAAAATAAAAGGAATAAAATGTGCCCCAAAAAAATGTAAGTTAGAATTTTTTCAAAAATTTAACTCAAATATTACCACAAGATGACAGTAAGCAATGGCATTAGCAATCCACTGGTTACGCCAGTTTTTGAAAAATTATGTAGTTTATTTAGAATATGTTACCAAACCTTCTTGGAGTAAAAATTCTTGTGTACAGAAATGCTGGTTTTGAACATTTAGTTATTTATTACCCCAATGTGATTACTTTAACTCTCCGAGCTGTCATATGAACTAGAGTGGTTTGTTGATAAAACACCCACTCAATGAAGACTGCCATGGACCTCATGTGGATCATCCCGTATTTTGACACTGCAGTACCTAATTAGAAGTTTTCCCATCTTTTGGGTTTCATTTTCATAACCCTGGGTGCTGTTTATTTTGCTTAGACGACCAGTGCATTGCGACTTTCATCTCGTGTCCTTCGGTTCAGAGCATGTCAGCATTTGACACCATGCATGAGGGAAGTCAAGCAGGAGCTCATGCTGCGTAGAAATGTATAGAGGTGTCATGTCTAACAGCTTAACTAGTGTGCTAGCAGGAAAAACAAAGATAACAGTTTTACATAGCCAGCAATGGCTCACATCCTCCATGCCCGCACCTATTTTTCCACACAGACGTAAAAAAGAAAATGAGAAGTCTAATGAGTGTTTCTTTGCATTACTTCCCCCAGTCCTACTCTTTATCTTCGTAAACCTGCCGCATCAGGACGGAGCTGTGGAAATTCGTTTTCAGTTTCAGTTGTTCAGCGAAGTGGTGGCACATGCTGGGTGTTGCCTGAGTGAAAATACTCTTTTTTTTTTTTTGGTCTTTTCCAGAATTTTGAGATAAACAAAAGGATTGTAGCTTCACACATCACCCAAGCAAGGCAGCTTCCTCCCTTCCCTGTCTGTTCTCCAGGATGAGATGAGATGACATGCTGCTTGTTGAGATCCTGAACTGTCCAGTGTTTATTTTGTTAGGGAATGCTGGAGATGGCCCAGCTCAACACCTGCTCAGGGCAGGTCCATCAGTGTTTGAAGGATGGAGATGTCCCAACCTGCCTCGGGCTGACCCCAAGGGTGTTGGTGACCAGAGCACTGGGTAAGCCATGATGATGCCCACCACAAATATTTAGGCTTTTCCAGCTGTTAGTGTGTCCCAGAAGAGTTGGTAGCAGGGGGTCCTCTGACCTGGCAGGAATATGGTTATTTGGAGGTGAATATGGCAGCTATCAGGCAATCTGAAGACTGCTGCCTGACTGGGTATGAAAAACCATGGCTGTCCTCACTGAGCTCTAGAGATGGGGACATAGCCTGCAACATACCTGCAGTGATCCTCCCTCCCCTGAAGAACCTTCTGTGGTTTTAGGTTCTGCAACTCAAGCTAATCACAGACCAGATGAAGACATCCCACAATAAAACTGCAAACACAGTCAGAAATATAGAAAATGGAAAGGCTGGAAGAAATGAGACTGTCTAGCCTGGAGGAAAGAGAAGGGAGAAACAGTCAAAATCTTCCAATGCTCCCCACCCCCCACCAAGACTGTTGCAAGGGAGAATACAGCAGTGAGATTTCTCTCTCTGTGGTGGGCAGGGCAAGAAACATTGGATTTAGGGTGCAAGGAGATGGACAGGCAGTTGCCCTGGACAGGCTGGAGAGCTGGATGGAGCGGAACCGAATGATGTTCAACAAGGGCAAGTGTAGGGTCCTGCCCCTGGGAAGGAACAACCCCCTGCACCAGGACAGGTCAGGGGTGACTTGCTGGGAAGCAGCTCTGGGCTCCCCAGTTCAAGTGAGACAAGGAGCTACTGGAGAGAGTCCAGCAGAGGCTGTGAGGATGAGGACAGGCTGGAGCATCTCTGTGTTGAGGTAAGGCTGAGAGCCCTGGGGCTGTTCAGCTGGAGAAGAGCAGCCTGAGAGGGGGCTTCCTCAATGTCACCAAGAGCTAAAGGGAGGGTCAGAAGGATGAGCCAGACTCTGCCCAGTGGTGCCCAGAGACAGAACAAGGGGCAATGGGCACAAACTGGAACCCGGGAAGTTCCACCTGACCAGAAGGAGAAACTTCTTTGCTGTGAGGGTGAGGAGGGTGAGGGAGCCCTGACCCAGGCTGCCCTGAGAGGTTGTGGAGCCTTCTGCTCTGGAGAGATCCCAAAGCCACCTGGACACCATCCTGGGCATCCTGCTGTGGGGACCCTGCTGTAGGAGGGCATTGGACTGGGTGATCCCCAGAGGTCCCTGCCAGCCTCCCCAGTCTGGGATCCTGGGGGATTCAGGTTAAACATTAGGAAAATCTTTCTAGCAGCCAGGCATGCTATAGCACCTCTTCCATCGCAAGTCAGACAGGACCAACTTGTTTTGCTGCTCACACCAGCCAGGGGGAAGCTCAATCCCATGGGTGCCCTCCAGCCTAAGCACTCTTCCATGCCCCTAGAGAGGTAGGTCCCTGCTGTAGGAGGAAATCAGGCCGTTCTTCACCTAGGACACTAATACTGTGTTAATAAAGGCACATGGAGGTGCCCACCACACGTGGCTCCCTGGCATAGTGACGACTGTGCTGGCAGAGGGCTGTGCAAAGCCATCCCGTCCTGACCCTCGCTGCCAGGGCAAACCCAGTGAGCCACTCCTGTGGTCAGAGCAGCTTCTGTGGCACGAGCACAGCTCTGGCTCCTTCTGGTAACTGCATCTTCACCACATTGGCAGGGAAAGCCTTGTCCTCCACCTCTTCTCATGCGCAATCTATCAACAGTGCAGTCAGTGAGGGGCGATGGGCTTTTCTAACTTTGCTCTATTTGTTTAAAACAGGAAATTAATCTTTTTCACTTGATCAATGTAATTTTAGGTTTTTTGGGGAACAGTCCTGCAGTAATTTTATCATATTAGGGATTAACCTGGTTTAGTTGTTGCAGAAGATGCTTTAGCACTGCTCAGGTGGTGACTTCTCTAGAGAACTCTTGGTCTATCTCTGTCAAATGCGGTGTGGTATGCATCAAAAGCAATAAGGAAGATGAATAACATTTCTTTTAAGACTTTTCTATTATCACTCTGTAAAGCAAAGTGAGTGGAAAAAAGCATATGAGAAAAATAACTTTTTCCCTGCACATTTTACTGAAGAGTCAATGAAACACAATAACTCAGAACTCAAAACTCTTCCAGTTTTCTGTGAAGTTTCACTTTTTATTAGTTATGTGTAAGTCCATTCGTAGATATGCAGTGTCCTCCTAAAAAAACCCACTAAGAAGCAACAAAAAACCAAAAACCCATTGTATTTCCTTTTATCAGCCAAGAATCTAGATAAATTCCAGGCAGAAATACTGAAGGAGAGGGAAATGTTCTAACATAGCTTGAGTATCGTTGTAAATGAGCACAGCTGTACCTCAGAAATCAGAACAAAGATTATTCTGTCATCTGTTGCACATATAAAAACAGAAAAAAGGCGGGGGGGGGAAGGAATTTAGGTCAGTATATTGTGAAAAATCACGTCCACATTGCTGTTATCCCAGGTAGTTAAAAATATATTGAGGTGAATTAATTTCTTATGAATTCATAAGCAATTTACAAGCCTACCAGTGGCCCGACTTCGCATACTTGAATTTTCAAATGCAGCTTCTCACGTATTAGAATTTTGTGAATCATCTTTTCATCATATCCCTGACTTCTTAATGAACTCCTGAAAATTTTCTACACAAAAAAATGGCGCATAAGTACATTTCATTGCATTCCATCAGTTTTGTGCAGATGAACACTTCTGTACATAAAACCACGCTAATGAGCCGATTGGTGCCTGATGTTACACGATTCTGACGGTGCAGTGTGGTTATTAAAATGCTGATTATGAAGAAGATATTTTTAATGGCCTGTACAGTATTTTCTACTCTTGTTTGGGAAGGAATAGAGATTTTTTTCCAAAGGAGTCCAAGTAGCTGGATCCATCCCAGGAACAATCCAGATGTTTTATCTGATTCTCAACCCAGCTGTGGGTATGGAGTGCATTTGGCTGGTCACCTCATATCAATCTTCAGTTATCTTCTCCCCAGGAACAAGTGACAGGATGAGAGGAAACAGCCTCCAGTTGTTGCAGGGGATGTTGAGGTCGGCCCTGAGGAACCATTTCTTGCCTGCTGGAGTTTTCCAGGCCTGGCCCAGGCTGCCCAGGGCAGTGCTGGAGTTCCCAGACCTGGAGGGGTTTCCCAGCCATGTGGAGGTGGTGCTGAGGGACAGGGGCCAGTGGCGACCTGGCAGTGGTGGGAGAACAGGGGGACTCAAGGAGCTTAAAGGTCTCTTCCAGCCAAAACAGTTCTGGGATCTTGTGATATTTAAGTTGCTAAATGGCATCTGTTATCCTCACAGGTTTTCTAACCCACATTACCTACTTGGCTTCTGTGTACCTCAGAAACACCCAAAGATTTGTACAGGTTCACAGATAAAAATCTTTAAACCTTTCCATAACTTTGCCAGACTTACAATTGCAGTGTAAATTATCTTAGGCAAGTGAACACATTTTTCAGGAGCTCTGCCAAATGCAGGTGTGATGGACATGCAGGTGGGCACACCCAATTCAACTCTACTGTTGTCAGCGTAGGAAATAGTAGCAATGAATGTTGTGCAGAAGTAGCTGGTGTGCCTATCCCAGACAGACACATGGCTTGTTGCTCCGTGTTGACGACAACGTTCCTCTGTGTTTCACTGCTGGGATGTCATCACCATTTGCCATACAAACGCAGCTTCAGATAGACAAGTCTGTTTCCCATGACAGTTACCAAAGCACTCCCAGTAAAACTTTATGGGAGTCTAGGAAAGCGTTCTGCAGGCCAAAGCTGGACCATCTTTGCCCTTGTTGAAGCCTTCTCCATGCTAGAATTGTAAATCTCTTTATTTAGAAAACATAAAGACAAAGACATATCCTTCCCCTCAAGAAGAAATGAAAAGCAAAACTTTATTTTTTTATCTAAAATACTGGTGGAGAAAATACATGATTATTTTGACCTTGGCAAAGCTAATTTCAGTAGCTAAGGAAGGTGTAAGAGGTTGCCAGTGAAACTGAGATGAAGGTCAGTTGTGTCTTGCTGGCTTTAGTATTTTATATCAACTTGACTGAAGTACAAATTTACTTGTTCATAATTTCTTATTTCATCCTGAATCCATAAGGCATAAGGAACCAAAACATTGCTTGTTTTAAGCAACTTAATTCACTTTTAAGCCACATCAACTTTAATGACAATTTAAAGACGTAAAGACATAAAAAGACATTAAAGACATACAGTCTTTCTTCCCTGTGCCAGTCATCTCAAATTAGAGTGCTGAAGATATTCTTTAATGAATCCAGCTATTGGAGAAACAGAGTACCCATGTAATCACAAACAGGGAGTTTGTCACTGAACCATGTTTTCACGTGGCCACGTCAGGAGATCCTAGATCTCCTTGGTCTGTTGAGGGAAGGAGCACGTTCAGATTCCTCAAATCACTTTTGAGGCTAGGGAATAACTAGGTGCTACAAAGACTTCCAAAAAGAGCTTCTCCTCTGATTGGGCATCTAAGCACATAGTCCTCTTCTACATTAAATGCTTCTGCGGGATGTCAATCTCTTTGCAGGTAGGTACACAAATATAACTGTACTGAAGGACAGAGATATCCCAGTGACTTTTGGAAAGAGGAGATTTGGCATATGCCTCTCCTGCTAGAGCCAGGGAACCCTGGCTTCCCTGGTGTGACCATGATGGACTAAAAGACAAGGGGCAAGGTGCCAGGGCCAGGTCCTTCACAGCCACAGGTACTCCAAGTCTTTGTTCTCCTCCATCTTTCAAATGAGTGGAGATTTCGGGCACACGGCGAAAGCCCTGAGGCAACCCATAGGCCAACCCAAGACAATGGGATTGACCACCAGAAATGGTGCAGGTCATTGAAGTCCATGCTGGACTTACAGGAGCATAGCTTGTTTTGAACAGAGTGATGTCCCTTTCAAAGCAAATTAACTTCAGCAAGACAAGGGTGGGGGGTGTGGGGGGGTGGGTGTGGGGAGGTCATTTGTGTGCCGATGCAAGATGGGTTATGTCCAAAACCATTAAGACTAGGTTGAAGGCATTCTCCTGTGCATAGATGCTTTCATGTCTGGTTTAGGAGGAGATTGCTGCATTTACTGATTTATACGTGCACTTCATCAACTCAATACATCATAAGGTGGGGCCACAAACAGCTGCAGCCTGAAATTTTTGTGTTTCAGTATGACAAACAAGCAGCAGAGCCCAATTCCATTTTTTTTGAAGTGGATTTCAATTTAGATGTTTATCATCAGATGTCCACTGAGGAGAAGGTCTCTCTCCTACGTTTTGCATGCAGTAGGACCGAGGACTTTCAAAGGCAAACCCTGAATGCCCGGAGAGCATCGCTCCGCTTGCCCGGTTGTGCAGTAGACACAGGTCTGTCTCCAGGTTTGAGAGGAGCTGGTTTCATCGGCACAGATACCAGTGGGGTATATTTGGAAACTCAAAATCTGTGCTGCCGATGGATCGACTTTGGGCATGATTTGCGGCGGATTGGGCTTTCCAGGGTTGTGATGTGAGAAGGCAGAGTAATGAGGAAAGCAGGAGCACAGGCACTTGACTTTTTTATGATGTTCCCTCTCTGCCAGATGTAAATACAGGAGTGCAAAGCATTTTCCGTTTGCCTTTCCTTTAATTTGAAAGAAGTGCAGACGAAAGCCAGAGACAGGCAGATACAGCAGCATTAGTCATTAGGCTTTTTTTAAACTTCTAAGTCCTTCAGAAAAGTGCTGTGATTTCACTTCCTGCATTCATTGGTCATGAGACTTCATGAAATAATTTCGATCAAAAATTTTCTATTTCTGGACTACTTACAAGCTGTTATTTTAAGCATTTTCTATTTCTTCAGTGTAGGCTGTTCAAAATACTGTGTTGCCTATGCTCTCTCATTTAATAACTGACGTAGTTTAAGCAATCACTGCATCACAATGACTACTAATTCATACTTTCATATATGAGAATTTTACTCTGAAAATTTTACTTTCTTTTCTTTAAAAAATTGAGAATTTTACTTTGTTTTCTTAACTCGAGAATTAAGCCAGCAGGTAAATTTCTTTCCCATAATGAAATGCAGATTCTTGTAAATAAATTGCAGAAATATAACTTCAGTAAGACCTATTCTGGGAGAGAGTATTCAATACAAGCAGAACATTTGGGGAAGAGGCAAAGAAAGGGGTCCCTGAAGCCACCAGTAGCTTGTTAGAAGAACACTCATGTGCTGATGGGGGACCAGGTCTGAGTGGCTGCTTTCCCTTGTTAGGAGGAAATTTTTTTTGTGATTCCGGTTTAAAACTGAGACCACCAAACACTTCAGAAATGTGTGTTTGCCATCTTCTGGGTGCCAAAACTAAGATAAATAATAAGCATCTTTCCCAGGGTTTCGTGATGTCCTCCGAAGGATGACCTCCAACAACTTATGCATGAGACAGAAGCGAAAAGAAAAAAACCAAACTGCTAGAAAAACACTCAGTGAAGGTTGTGTCATAATGCAATGACTTTCTTATGCTCCTGAAAAGACTGAAAATAGGATTTACCTAATAGCATAATAAAAATTAAGCAGCATGCCCAGGAGAAGACCACCTGCCTGTGTGCATAATGCCATATGCATTACTAACAGCACGGGACATACTTCTTTTTGAACAAATTTTTTACAGTATCAACCTTATTTTCAAACACCAGTGTCTTAAAGCAGATTTAAAAAACTGTATCTATTCAGGTACATATCAAGCTAAACATAAACTTCTATCTGCAAAAGCATCCTTCAGGTTCTGTTTATTCTAAAACCCTTTGTTGTCATTCACAAGGAGCATGTGTGACACAGAACATGTCATTTAGGTGAGCACTAGCTGCATTCAATCATAAACTTCACTATGGTTATGAATTCTCCCTATTTAAAAGAAAACTGAGTGTTCTCAGGAGGAAAAGTAATTACCACTGGAGTAAAGGACCAAGTAATGGAACATGCTGTTTAGAAACAAGCCCGAAGTCATTTGATGAAAGAATTCCCCCAATATGGAACTATTTCAACAGAAAAAAAGGGAATTTTTTTTCTACTGTTATGGACCAGGCAAACCAGAAATTATATGTATATGATAATTAAGCTTCCTTATATTTTTCTTCTGTCACTGAACATAATTTTTTTTCAGAAACTATGATGTGCAATCCCTATTCAGATTTTGAATGTTAAAAAAAAAAAATATAAAGAGAAATGACCCAGACGGGAGGGGAATTCAGACAGGAGCTCTCTGTTGATAACAAAAGCCCTTCGTCACTGCACACATGAAGGTCACAAGGGGCGAGAGCTGAGGGCCCTTCTTGCACCGAACCCATTTGCGCTGCGTTTCAAGAGCTGTCCTCAGCCTGCTTCTAAGTCCATTAGATGCATTTGGTGTCAAGCACATCAAGTTACCTGGAGATGTGCTGAAAACACGATCATTGGGGTTTTTTCCCCTGACAGATTTTCATGCTTTCTGCAAGTACCAGAACATCATTTAATTTCTCCCTCTCCTTGAAGACTTCTTCGTTTTCCCCCAAAGAGCAGAAGATTCTCCTCCAAGTTTGTGTTTCACGCACCCCTTAATTATCATCTCAAATCAGTCTAAGAGAAAATAATCTGCCCTTTAGATCAATTTTAGTGTCTTTTTCCAAAGACTTTAGAATTTTGGTGTGGTGTTTATTGAGTTTGTTTTAGGCAGGTAAAGGGGAACTTTTATGTTTCAGAAATAAAATTAATATTAATTCGGCTACTTTTTAAACATGGGCTTTCTCGTTGCCTATAGTTTACCTTTAGACCATTATTGAAATTGAACAATGAAACATCACAGCTTCTCTGATTCCTTTATTTCCCTGCTAAGGATGAAACGTTGACTTTTCCCACCAAAGTGACAGGACAGCGTGGTTTGGTCCTAGCACAGGATACTCTCCTCACCTCCTTTCGCAGTTCTCATTTTGTTTATATTTAGAGGACTTCAGACTCAACCCACAATAAATAGAAGGATGCTGGGAGAGCAGCTCTGAGTACATGGATTAGATTCAAGAGTTAATTAATTCATCACAGAATCACAGAATCATCTTGGTTGGAAGAGACCTTTAAGATCATCGGGTCCAATCGTTCACCCTGCACTGCCAGGGTCCCTAAACCATGTCCCTCAGTGCCACATCCACACGTCTTTCCAACACTGCCAGGGATGGGGACTCCACCACCTCCCTGGACAGCCTGTTCCAAGGCTTCACAACCCTCTGTGTAAAGAAGTTCTTCCTGATATCCAACCTAGATCTTCCCTGGTGCAACTTAAGGCCATTTACTCTCATCCTGTCACTTGTCTCATGGAAGAAGAGACCAAATCCCACCTCGCTCCAACCTCCTTTCAGGTAGTTGTAGAGAGCAATAAGGTCTCCCCTCAGCCTCCTTTTCTCCAGGCTAAATGATCCCAGTTCCCTCAGCTGCTGCTCATAAGGCTTGCTCTCCAGACCCTTCACCAGCTTCGCTGCCCTTCTGTGGACACGCTGCAGCACCTCAACATCCTTCTTGAAGGGAGGGGCCCAAAACTGGACACAGTACTCAAGGTGTGGCCTCACCAGCGCCAAGTACAGGGGAACAATAACTTCCCTCCTCCTTCTGGCCACACTATTGCTGATACAAGCCAGGATGCCATTGGCCTTCTTGGCCACCTGGGCACCCTGCTGGATCATAGTCTATCAGCTCTCGACAAACACCCCGAGGTCCTTTTCCTCAGGCAGTTTACAGTGACTCTTCCACAAGCCTGGAACGCTGCAGGAGGTTGTTGTGGCCCAAGTGCAGGACCCAGCACTTGGTCTTGTTGAATTTCATACAGCTGACAGTACCAAATTCTATGAAACCGAACAGATGCAAAACTTCAGGGGACCAAATAGCTGTGCTAGATGATTGCATCTGTCATAGGCCAAGGATAGGGTGAAGCAACAAGATTTCATCACTGTAGTATGACAAATGCTTTGTCTGAGGATTTCTACTTCTCATCTTCACATTTACCATTCAAGATGGTTCACTTGGAGGCAGACAACAGACTGCAGTGGACAGAAAATCAGTCTCTGCTGTGATACAGCCTGCAAACACTGTCCCTGAAACAACCATGGCTATTTAAACCGGAGTTCAGTGTCCAGAGGAGGCACACAGACCTTAAGGTATCACAGATTAAAGGGTTTTCTGGTTTGCTTAACTGCTTTTGCACTTGCTTACAGTGGTGAAAAACCAGTACACCCAGACTTAATGATGAGGAAGGATGAATATTCAGTGGTTGGTCAGAGGGAGTCCGTGCAGGACATTTACAGGAGTACCTGGAGCTTGCAGCATACACCTCTCTGCCTTCCAGCTCTGCTGGGAGTGGAGCAGCCTCCATGCCTCTCGCTGGTACAAGAGGTGGGAACAACAGAGAGCATCATCTGGTTTTTAAAAATGTATACAATCAGGATTTGCAGTGTGATCTGGGTGAGGAGTCTGTGGTGTATTCCTGAAACAGCCTGCAGAGTAGGGGAAAAAGAAAATAATGGGTATGAGGTACCACAAGCATCCTGGCTTGTACCAGCACTGGTGTGGCCAGCAGGACCAGGGCAGAGATCTGAGGGCATTGGTGAGGCCACCCCTCAAATCCTGGGTTCAGTTTTGTCCCTCCCTCCAAGAAGGACATTGAGGGGCTGGAGCATGTCCAGGGAAGGGAAACGAAGCTGGTGCAGGGTCCGGAGTACAAGTGCGCTGAGGAGCAGCTGAGGGACCTGGGGAGTTGAGCCTGGAGAGCCGGAGGCTCAAGGGAGACCTTCTGGCTCTCGCCTGCTCCCTGACAGGAGGTTGGAGCGAGGTGGGGGGGTCAGTCTCTTCTCCCCAGGAACAAGCAACAGGACAAGAGGAACTGTCCTCCAGTTGTTCCAGGGGAGGTTGAGATTGGCCCTGAGGAACAATTTCTTCCCCACTGGGGCTGTCCAGGCCTGGCCCAGGCTGCCCAGGGTAGTGGTGGAGTCCCCCTCCCTGGAGGGGTTTCGTAGCCATGTGGAGGTGGTGCTGAGGGACAGGGGTTAGTGGGGACCTGACAGTGCTGGGGGAACAGATGGGCTCGAGGAGCTGAAAGGTCTCTTCCAACCAAAACAATTCTGTGATTCTGTGACTATTTGTGAGTTTTCATTATTTCTCTCTGAATGCTGGGTGGATAACCACCTTTATCAATCCTGGAAGACTCACACATCCATAGTAGCACTGTTACCCATGACCTAGACAGGGTACAGATGCCATACAGCATGACTAGCTCCACACAGCACCTTCATAGTGCTTGCAAAGAATAAACCCACTGTGTTTAACAGCAGACCGAAAAGTGGCTGCGGGGACAGCAGGACATGGCACTCATGGCTGCATCACAGACACCTTGTCCAGGGCTGCATAGAGGTGTGATAAACTGCCAGATATCCTGAGGCAGTCAGGGTCTCATCACTCCATCAGGAACCTGCCAGCTACACCCAGCACCTAATGTCATTGTTTGTGGACAGGGAGTTTGGTCTCAAAGGACACTCTGCATCCCTGCTGAAAAAAAATGGCTTAGGCATATTCCCGCAGTCTAAACCATTTATCTGTACTGGAGAGGAGGTCTGCTGTGGAGCTGGAGCATGGGTCACCCAGCCTGCAGCTCACAACCTCCAGCAAATCTTCCCTCTTCAAATGAATGCTGACAAACCGCATGCAGCGCACGGAATAAAGATTTTGCCCAAGGTCCTTGGAGAAGGCTTACAGCTGTACAATGTCTCCTTCAGCCCCATGCTGCCCTAAAAATGCTAACTTTGAGCCAAACTGTTGCATAGTTTCACAGGGGGCAGAGAGAATCATAGAAACATACAGTAGTTTGGGTTGAAAGGTGCCATTCAAGGTCATCTAGTCCAACCCCAGATAGGCAGAGAGTAGACAAAGTAAGCCCTTAGAAGCACAGCCAGTTTTGATAATACCTGCCCAGCTGATGCACCAGCTCCAGGTTCTGAGAAAGATGAGCTGCAATTTGCAGCTCCTAGAAACCCAGGGATATTGAACTGCAATGGTTCAGGAACTGACTGTCCATGCAGTAAGGGCTGGAGCCACTAATACCTCTGAGACAGGCTCAGATGCATGTCTAGAGGACCATGTGCCCATGTCAAGCCCCTTCTGTGCCAGGAGGACTCGTCCACAAAAACTCATAGGAAAGGGTTTTGGGACAGGCAACAATGTCTTGCTTTTTGCCCAACTGCTCCCCAGGCAGGGACTCCTCCACCTCAGCTGGTCTCTCACTTGCTGCCTCATGACCTGTGGTTCTGTCACTGTGGAGGACAGCCAGTGGGATTCCCACGCCTCCAGAGCTGCTGCACTTCTGGGGAGGAGAGAGACTCAGCTGTGCTCAAAATGTACTTTATTAATCCCTGAGGAGGCTGCTGGGATTATGAATGATGACTAATATAACTTGGATCTCCACAGTCTCAGAAGCATTGTTTTATGAATGAGAATTAAAATCAGATACTGTGATATTTCTTCTGGATGATGACACAGCCTTTATTTATCTATTTTATTAATCCTGCCTTTGGTTGGTTGTTTTAGTGAGTCAGGCAGCCCTGCCACAATGTCAGTATTTGCAGGTGCTGGAGCTAAGTTTCACGTCAGGCAGCTCCACTTCCAACCCTTCTTTTCCTTATTTTCCTGCTCAAATGAAGTGCCGAGGAGGTGCGTAATCAAGTGTTAGCTGCATAATTTACTCTGAGAGATCAGTTCGACTCATTAAAGGTTAAAGCCTTGTACAGACATCTGCCCAAGATGAAAGAAATACCAAATAATTGCCAAGCCCTGCCTGTATTTCACCTGAACTGGATACCCGGGTGTGCACCACTCTGGTGTAAGATTTATTCCATTAATTTCATAATAAAATTTCCATTAAAGTCTCAGTAAAACCTGGACGCAGCTTCACCTGTCTCCACCTCACAACTCTTTGAGCAGTGGTGGTAAGGAGGAGCATAACATCCCCTAACACTTTACTGGTGCCGGCAGAGCTTTCTTCCCTCCCCAGCAGGCACAACCTTGGGCCGTCCACATGCATAAACCCTCTGGGTCCTCTCTGAGGTGATTATGCAGCATCTTGGATGTGATGCAGCCCCAGAGCCATGACGGGCAGATGCTCGGGAGCAGCTCCTGCCTCCCAGACCAAAGGCATTCCTACCACCACTGTCTCTAAATGTCCCTTCAGCTCAGCCTGGTCTAGTGGAAGGTGTCCCTGCCCATGGCAGGGGCTCGGAACTAGGTGATCTTTCCAACCCAAACCATTCCACAATTCTGTCCTTCTGGCATATAACCCTGTATATTTACAGGAAGGAAGCGCACGTCCTCCCAGTCTGTGTTTTCCTAGGCCAAACACCTGAACTCTCCTGGCTCTCCTCCTGTTAAGGTGTCCTGGTCAACTGTTTATACCACTGCCATTAATTTGCACTAAAGTGCAGCAACTATAGCATTGACTACCAGAATTCAGGGAAAAAAAATACATAATGCATACAAATCATGTAACAACGTGATGGGAACAGACTGAAGCGATATCTCCTCACAGATTCATTCTGATACAAGCAGCAAAACCTTCCTCTGCAGACTGGCAGTAACATAATGACTTGTCTCTTTTTATGGCTGGAAATCTGCTGATCTATCTCATTTTTACAATGGAAACTAAGCAGAGGTGCCACCTACTCAGCAGGTTCAGAGGTCCGAATCAGATAAAGCTACCAACTCAGATGCTTATCAATTACATGTCCATATTTAGCAACAACACTTGGATCAGAAAAAGAGCAGGAACTCTCGTGAGAACAAGCTCTTCAACAAATTTCCAGCAGCTGCCACTTCCAGACAAGTTGGGATGACCATGAAAAAAAGCATATCTTAGCAGCCAATAGATAGGACCAGTGTTCAAAACTACTGGGTTAAATCTGTCCCGGTCACTCACAATGCATGGACTTGAGCAAAACCTGCCCTGCCCTCACATATTCTAATATGTTGACTGAGGAACATAGAATCACACAATCACAGACTGGTTTGCGTTGTAAAGGACCTTCAAAGCTCATCCAGTCCAACTCCCTGCAGGGACCAGGGACATCTGCAACCAGAGCAGGCTGCTCAGAGCCCCAAGGGCCAACCTGACCTGCAATGGTGCAAGGGATGGGGCTTCTCCCACCTCTTGGGGCAACCTAGGCCAGGGTCTCACCACCCTCAGCATTACACATTTCTCCCTTCTCTCTGGTCTCAATCTCCCTCTGTCTGTTGAACCCATCAGCCCTTGTCCTGTCCCAACAGCCTCTGTTGAAAAGCCCCTCCCCAGCTTTCAGACAGGCCCCTTGAAGCACTCAAAGGCTGCACTAAGGTCTCCCCGCAGCCTTCTCTGCTCCAGGCTGAACACCCCCAACTCTCTCCCCTGTCCTCCCAGCAGAGGGGTTCCACCCTTGGGTCATTGCTGAGGCCTCCTCTGGCCCCACTCCAGCAGCTCCATGTCTCTGCTGTGCTGAGGAGCCCAGAGCTGGACTCAGCACTGCAGCGGGGGTCTCATGGAGAAGATGCTGCCAGAGATGCACAGGTTTGGCAGGGCTGGACCCCGGGACCCTCTCAAGGAGGGAGAGTTGACGGATGGATGCATAGCCCCAAGCTGTGCTACACTAGGCTGCACCCAGACATCACCAGATTCCTGCATCCCCATAGGCTTACATGATTGCTGGGGTGCAGTCTTGGGTAGAAGTCCCACCAAAAAATCTGATCAGTTATTCCCAAACAGGTGAGCAAAATGTGTACACGTGTCCTTGCCTCCTACAGGTCATTAATTTCATCAGCAGAATGACACCCATATTTCGGATCCAGATGAAATACAGGAGATGAGGGTGTTTTTTCATGACCAGGGTTGGAGTTGAGCATGGAGCAACGTGCTGACGTGCTGCATCTAAAGTGATGCTTGAACTACCAGGTCCCCTCTCATGTCTCCTCCAGCACACAACCTGGCCCCATCCCAGGGGACTGTTTCCATGGAGCACAATGGGGCAGCTTCACCTCTGCAAAACTTCCCCTGGCTGGTCACAGCGGACCGCAGCCTTTAGAAACTCTGATGATGATAAACACATGCTCAGAAGTATGCAGTGGGAAGAAACAACACCAAATGCCCCCTCTCTCTGCTGCTAGAAGCAAAGCATGCACCCTTTATGAAGCAGAGGTGGAAGCTGATCCAGGAACATCTGTAGGAGTCTTCCCAGTGACCTCAGTAAGAGTTGGATGGGGCTAAAAGAGAAGCAGGAAGACAAACATCTCATTTAAATTGTTCAAGAAAGAAGACAGAAGCATTTCTCAGCTTGTCCATCTCCTCTTGGGTAACTTCTCAGCTCTATTCTGTAACACACAGAAATAAGAAGTTAATGACGTTCTTGCCTGGCTTTCAAGCAAACCTGGGATTTCTCTGTGAAAATTCTGCATTTTCCTGCCCCTCAGATCCTACTGATGACCCATTCCCAGTTCAGCCCAGCACCAGCTCACAAGCAGGTCATCATCTCACATCCTACAGCCACCTACTACTCTGCATCTTGCACGTTCTCCAAAGTAGCTGACACAAATTTATAATCCAATAATCCAATATAATCCAACAGATCATTGGTTTATGCATCCTAGAGGTTCCTCTGCTTCTCCACAGACAATTTGTAGACAATATGTTCAGTCCTTGCAGTGTATTGTAAGTGTCCGGCCATGCAAGGCAGTTCGTTAACTGGCAGCATGAGCCCAACCACTGCCACTCCAGCCCCCAAGGGGATTTCAGTCACCTCACTGGTGCTCCAGCTGACAAAGTACAACTGATATCCAGAGCTGGACTTAATACAGCCCTTATTAGCATTTGGTTTCAATAACAGCTGATGCCGTTTGTGATCGGAAAGGCAAGAAAGAGAAAAGCAAAAGACATACGTGCAGAGAACATAAAATGAGATGGTCGGCTTGAGTGAGGGGATGGACATCCCCTCCTGGGAGCAGTGCTGGCTTTTTGAACTTCTTTGTAGTTTTGCAGCTCTTGGGACCAGCGCTGTTTACTATCACCATCAATGACACAGGCTGTGGAATTGAAGGTACCCTCAGCACGTTTGCAGATGACACCAAGCTGAGTGATGGGATCCATGTAAAGTTACCTGGACAAGCTGGAGAAGAGGGTCCATGTGAACCTCATGAGGTTTAACCATGCCAAGGGCAAGGTCCTGCCCCTGGGTTGGGGAAAACCCCGCTACCAGCCCAGGCTGGGGATGAAGGGATGGAGGGCAGCCCTGCGGAGAAGGAATTTGGGGTGCTGGGGAGTGAAAAGCTGGACAAGAGCCTGCAACATGTGCTTGCACCCCAGCAGCGTGGGCAGCCGCTCGAGGGAGGGGATCCTGACCCTCTTCTGCGCTCTGGGGAGACCCCCCTGCAGGGCTGGGTCCGGCTCTGGGCTCCTCAGCACAGCAGAGACATGGAGCTGCTGGAGTGGGGCCAGAGGAGGCCACAGCAATGACCCGAGGGTGGAACCCCTCTGCTGGGAGGACAGGGGAGAGAGTTGGGGGTGTTCAGCCTGGAGCAGAGAAGGCTGCGGGGAGACCTTAGTGCAGCCTTTGAGTGCTTCAAGGGGCCTGTCTGAAAGCTGGGGCTGTTGGGACAGGACAAGGGCTGATGGGTTCAACTGACAGGGGGAGATTGAGACCAGAGAGAAGGGAGAAATGTGTGATGCTGAGGGTGGTGAGACCCTGGCCCAGGTTGCCCCGAGAGGTGGGAGAAGCCCCATCCCTGGCACCATTGCAGGTCAGGTTGGCCCTTGGGGCTCTGAGCAGCCTGCTCTGGTTGCAGATGTCTCTGCTCCCTGCAGGGGGTTGGACTGGGTGAGCTTTGAAGGCCGCTTCCCACCCAAACCATTTTGTCCTATATATTTATGTGTGTGTTTGTCTACTGCTTTCTAAACTAAGGGAGGAAGGAGGAGGAGATGTCTTGAGGTTTCTTGTTAGAAGAACATAATCCTGTAATGCTGCCGCATAGTTCTAGGAGTCCTGGCCCAGAGACTCCACCCTTCATCACCTCTCCCTGCCCCCTGGCTATTTTCCAGTTTGTCACACCTGGGATGGTGATGAGACAAGACTGTCAACACTGTGAGAGAGAGGTCTTCTGATAAGCACAGAAATGGCTCTTTCATGCTCTTGTTAAACTTGGCTGCAGTTCTTGTTCTGCTATCAGCCTGTGCAGACATGCTGGAGAAGACAATGGGAGAAACTGGAAAGTGAATGTCAGGATTTTTATTTTAAGCATTGTCACACTTTCAGGACATCAATCTACATCAGCAGTTTGTTTGGACACTCGTCAAGACTTGAAAAAATGGTGCTAGAGACAAGACATCGTGCCAGCCGTACTACTAACACAGATTTCACAAAACAGGTCATAAAGGTCATTAAAACCTATTTTGAGCAGAATAACCACCCAAGAAAAGTAGGAGGATTCTGGGGTGTCTGTTCTTCCTGGGAAGAATCACTACCTGTATTTATATTGTTGGATAAAAAGTGCTTCCAAGTTTTTGGGTCTAACTGCAGCCCCGACCAGGCACCAGGCTAATGTTTACGCTGGAGTGTGAGGACCACCACTGAAATCCTGGGTTAAGTTCTCTGAGAATGCAAGAAATAGCATTATCCGAGAGACTCAGATCATTATTTCATGGCGGCAATGACACATGCAACAATTGGCACAAATGGTGGTGATAAGTATGAAAGGACAGAGCAGTGGGGTGATTTCTGAGCAGTTTGCTCTTGCCAGGTGAATACTACCACACAGCTCAGCCCACCTTATGGAGCTTTATTTTTTATTTGTCTCTTTTCCCCAATTCAGCAAGAGCATTCTGTTTTCCATGACTGTTGCTGCCTACAGATGCATCACCATCTGGTCAGTCCTTGCTCTCCCAATGGCTCTTTTGCATGGGACACCAAAAGAAATATGCAAAGAAAGCCCAGAAGCAAATGTGAAGGTGCAAGGACATATTTCTTCAAGAAGTACTGTTTTATGCGTAAGTCAGTGATGCTTCCCAGAGAGCTACAGCAATAATAGTCCATACCTGGCAGAGACGTCCATGCAGGACTGCTATTACAATAGCCAGTATCTACCCATGCCTTGCATCTCCTGAGGGAGAGAAGGTTGGTGTTACAACGCTCGAACACTGGAGGTGGCCCTCCAGAAGGAGCAAGATGCATGGGACATGGCTCCTTGCACGCTCTCCTGCCCCAGACACCCAAAGCAGGACAGTTTTGGTGTGTACCACACACGCCCCATGTTTCCAGAGGGCTCTGGCTGCGCTGCCAGTGATCCCGAACCCAGAGCCACCAAGAGCAGCCGCGGATGTCTTGTGCTCACACATCTTGCGCCTCACTCTTCCCGAGCAGCTGTAAAACCACAGAGACATTTGATTACCCTGTGAGTCATTTCCAGCTCACCGGCATTTCATGGCTGTCAAGCACAGCATGAAGCGTGGCAGCAAGAAGCTTGAAATGTTTTATTTTTTCCTTTATGCTTCAATAGCGGCTCCTGCAGAAGTGGCAGCCATATGCAAGCATTAACTTGCAGGAAAAAAGTGAGAAAAGATGGACCTTGTGCCATGTTGAAGCATTGGAAGCCTTAGAACAGGTTCCCCAGGGAGGTGGTGGAGTCCCCATCCCTGGAGGGGTTTAACAGACGTGTGCATGTGGTGCTGAGGGACATGGTTTAGGGACCCTGGCAGTGCAGGATGAACAGTTGGACTTGATGATCTTAAAGGTCTCTTCCAATCAGATGATTCTGTGATTCTGTGGTTTTTGTTCTGCTATGTGTCCAGCTAAAAGCCTGCTCATGAGGATCCTCTTGTTAAAGTCTGCATCTAGGCTAAATGTTCCCTGGTTTCTGTTCTTTGTGTCATTCTTCTCATGACATTTGGGGCAGGGGATGTCCTGGCACTGCATCAGAGGACACTGCAACTTCCCACCCTGCCCACAGTTATGTGAAACTCAACCGATACAGCAGTGTTTTGCGGTAGAAATGCCTCCTAGCAAGCACTCTGAGGTGGGTACCTCTAGAAGGTGCTGCTATGCTACACAAAGACGATTGACTTTGCTCATATCGGTTGAGATTTTATTTTATTACTTATTAGACAGTGACCACCACCACTGCTGTACAAGGCCAAGGTGGGGCCATTTCTCCAGCTCCAGGCTTTGTCAGAACCAGCTATTAAGAACCCCAAATTTGGTGAGGTTTGGATATCAGCTATATTATGACATCTAGAGAACCTGTCTTTGAAACCATTGGTATCTCCTTGCAAGTCATTAGACTTTCAAATAAGTTCACTTCTAAGTGAATTTTATATATATATATATATATATATATATAAAAATATGTTGAGGAAAACAGCCAAGTCAGTCAGTCCTTGGAACGTCTTCAAAGCCTGTGGGGAGCTGTTGGGAAATAACTGCTCCTGAGCAGCAGCCAAGAAGCAAAGGCTGTGAGGTTCAGAAAAGCCATCACATGTGTCTCACAGGCCACTTTCCCCTGTCCCTCAGATGGCTGTCGGCTCCAGTGTTCCCCTCAGACCATCCATGAGCACATCCTTGTGTGGTAACGAAGGCTTATCTCTCTTCTGGGAGTTCCTGGACAGGTGATCTGTCCTCCATCTTCTCCTGATTCTACAGAGCATCCAGGACATGCAGGTACTTTTGAGGCCACAACCTCGTCTTCAGACTCGAGGTGTGCTTTAGCTCAATGGTCGGAGCACACAGGCAGGACCTGGCTCCTCACATTGCCACTTTCTGGAGGACATGTTTACTGATGACACTGCTTTAGATCAGACACATCGTTTCACAAGAAGTCCAGAATAAGGGCTTTCCTTTTGAAAATTTGATGAAAGGACAAGGCTCGGTAACACAATGCTTCTCTCTGGCAGCAGGAAAACAATTTTTAAATTGGAGAAAGGTCCAGAGCCATGAAGTAACTCATCCTTTTAACAAAGGAGAGGCACAATGGCACGAACTTTGGACTACTCTCAGTAACATTTTGCAGATTCTCTGCCCATGTTATAAGCAGGTTACCACTCCCAAAAATTTAAAGAAATACCAGAGAGAGTGCTGGGACTTGTTAACTATGTTTATTAAATTTAACAGGTCAACAGAGTTAGAGGTTTAATTTGGGGGATGTTCCTTTGCTGGAGCCATTTGCTCTCCTCAGCAAGGACCAGCTGAGGCAATGCTTGTGCCATAATTAAGTTTGGAATAATTAATTCAAAAGCAATACTGTTTGGAGGGTAGGTGTTCACATCAGTACCCTCTAGAAGCAAGTCAGACTTTGTGGAGTCCTAACAACTTTTTTGCCTGCTTGTTTATTCTGCTCCGTGGAAGTCAGCCCAAAGCAGAGTTTGAGTTTGGTGGCACTAAATCACACAACCTCCTCTGCCAAGTGTTCATGGACAGTTGCAAAATATCAGAACACATGCTGACCTCTCTGCTGTATGCAGGCGCTTTCCATCCTAGCAGTATTTTTAAGGTAATTGTTTGATTTTATCTTTTTTTTTTTTTTTTAACAGTCCAGAGATGAAAAGTGTCTGGGAGGGATAAATACATGAAACAGGAATTGTACAGAAAAAAAATGCACAGTGTGGCCCAGTTACTGAGAGGCTGAGCTACATTTTTGGAGCAAACCCTAAGCTGACAGCTGAATTTCTGGAAGTTGACAACCACACCACTCAGCTGCTCTCTTAATTCCTGTGCTCAGTTAAAGGAAACCAAGGGTCATGAAGTGCCTGCGAGGTTAACCAGTGAGAATCCACCACCCTTGTGCTGCCTTCACATTTTCAGAAATAGCTGTCCCAGCAAATACGGCATGTGTCCCTCTCCAGGTGCAGAAGAACAAAGAGAAAAGGTATTTCTTATCTAACCACAGCAACTAGCAGGAAGAGGAAGGTGTATGAGAGGGGTCTTATGGCTGTTGGTAGTGTTTTGAGATAAGAACACGTCATTATCACCAAGTTGTCTCTACCGCAAATGGCAGTCCAGGAGAAAGTGAAGCAGTGTAAGGAAAAATCTGATTAAGGAGCAGCAGGAGAGGCTTCTGCTGCCGTAAGAGCTGTGCAAATGCCAGGATTGTTTCTGAAATATGTGCCTCAGAAATGGTTCAAAGCTGCACGGGAGCAGGTCATACCCCTGTCCTCCCTCCACCACTGTTCAGCCATTCTTCAGTAATTCTGCCTTAGATTTGTCTTCCTTTTTATTCCTTCTTTAACTTTTTTTCCCCACTTCAGGCACAGAAATATTGCAACAGAATCCTCAAGTCTGGCAGAGACAGAACACGAGCCATTTTTTCTGGTTTAATGCATTGTGACTTTCTGTGAAAGTGCCGCATGGAAATTTGACCTGCACTTCTAAGATGTCTTAAAAATAAAACTTTTTGAAATAAAATAAATTATGCAACAATAAAACATGAAAATATATAAAGGGCAGAAGTTATGATGAAGCAGTGATACTGCAGCAGGTATGGAAAGCTGCGGCAGACTGCAACAGGTCCCACAATTCCTTCAGCCGGGGGCTTGGTAGATGTTACAGCAGAATAGAGTTGCAAAGTTCCATGCAAAAGGAGGTAAGTGAAGGAAGAACGACCATTCCCAAGTCCATCTTACAACAGATTTGCTCTCAAACAATTTTAAGATGATTTTGGTGAGAATCTTCATGAAAGACAAACAGCTGAAAGCAACCCTAGAGAGAGAGTCCTAAGTCACATGGGGATGGGGAAAGGTTCTTGGAACACGCTTCCAGCAAACTGCAGATCTGAATGTAAAATCCCAGGCTAAAAATGGGAATCAAAACTGCAGGGATCGACTCACAATCCACTTCAGCAAATACAACTGCTTTATAAAAAAATAAAGTGTCCTCTTGTGTCGGGCCTCTTGCCTTCCTTGGCCAACCCAGATTATTTCTGGGGTATTAAAACTCAAAGTTGTACTGGAGGGTTTTCCCTTGTTCCGCTATCATTAGTTTTCCAATGTTCAAACATAGCTGGGAGGACACTCACACCATTTCTACACCTTTCACCAAGAAGCTGCAGATCGGGGTTTGCAGAGCATGTTTGTTGTCAGTGGGTGGGTGTGTCAATATGCTTGAAAGTTGGGAGGCTCTACAGAGGGGTCCTGCACTTGGGCCACACCAACTCCCTGGCAACGCTCCAGGCTGGGGGAAGAGCAGCTGGAAACTGCCTGGAGAAAAGGACCTGGGGGTGTTGGTCGACAGCCGACTGAATATGAGCCAGCAGTGTGCCCAGGCGGCCAAGAAGGCCAATGGCATCCTGGCTTGTGTCAGCAATAGTGTGGCCAGCAGGAGGAGGGAAGTGATTGTTCCCCTGTACTCGGCACTGGTGAGGCCACACCTTGAGTACTGTGTCCAGTTTTGGGCCCCTCCCTTCAAGAAGGATGTTGAGGTGCTGCAGCGTGTCCACAGAAGGGCAGCGAAGCTGGTGAAGGGTCTGGAGAGCAAGCCTTATGAGCAGCAGCTGAGGGAACTGGGATCATTTAGCCTGGAGAAAAGGAGGCTGAGGGGAGACCTTATTGCTCTCTACAACTACCGGAAAGGAGGTTGTAGAGAGGTGGGGGTTGGTCTCTTCTTTCATGAGACAAGTGACAGGATGAGAGTAAATGTGCACCAGGGGAGATCTAGGTTGGGTATCAGGAAGAACTTCTTTACACAGAGGGTTGTGAAGCCTTGGAACAGGCTGTCCAGGGAGGTGGTGGAGTCCCCATCCCTGGCAGTGTTGGAAAGACGTGTGGATGTGGCACTGAGGGACATGGTTTAGGGACCCTGGCAGTGCTGGGTGAATGATTGGACTCGATGATCTTAAAGGTCTCTTCCAACCAGATGATTCTGTGATTCTGTGTTTATTGACATGAGGGTTAGCGCAGCACTCCCTGCAAAGAGGCTCTGATGAGGATTTGCATCTCTGAGCACAGCTGTAATGAGAGGACACCTCATCCTCCTCCTTGGCCAAAGCATCTCTTGCAGGAAGGAGGAAAGTTTTGCAGTTATGAATATAAAACGCACACACATCACTTCCTGCAGCTGGTGAACAAGAGCTCCTGGAAGAGATGAGTTGTTTTTTGAGCACAATTTCACTCGCTGCAGCTGTACATTTTCTGTCAGATCTTTCTGTTGCTCCATCTGTAAACCCGCTGCAGGCACGTGTGACAGTAACAGCTCGCAGGCGTTTTTCACATGGTAAGAATTTCTGAGTCATGCCTCATGCAGCTCCATGTCCAAAACAAACACATTTGGAACGCACAGTCATCCAGGGCCCGTCAGAAAAAAAAAAAAAACACATTAAAAAAACCCAAAACATTTGAAACAGTGCAATTGATGAATGCAGCGGGAAGTTTTAAAGACTATTCTAGAGGAAAGCATAGTCTTACTAAGCCTGTCACCCACATTAAAGCTGGCCAGCATCAAGGTTGCCCCTTGTGGCCAGCGGTGTTTTTGGGAAGGGGCACATGATGCTTGTGCAAGGCTGTTCACGAGAGCTGAGGCATGCTCTTGTGCTGGGGGTGTGCCCCCACGCCAAAACACCAAAGAAAAAAGTTAACAGCCTTGAAATCTTGGGGGGTTGGGGGATCATCAGTGGGAAACAAGGGCAGAGGTTTTGTTGCAGAGCGGTACGCGTCCACTGAGCAGTAAATGAGGAACAGGGGCTGTTGTCTGCACAGACGCTGCACATGATGAGCCAGTCACAGCTCCACCAGGCTGGTATCAGCTGTCAGACAGCACGGGGGGACCATCCGGGCACCCATGATAACCACTTATCTTGGACTGAGCCACTACAGCTAAAGCCCAGCTTAAGCTTAGTCTGGCAACCATCATAAAGGATGACAAAAAGTGTTTCTATAAACACATCAACAGCAAAAGGAGAGCTAAGGAGGGTCTCCATCCTTTGCTGGATATGGGGGGAAACGTAGTGACCCAGGATGAGGAGAAGGCTGAGGTACTGAACGCCTTCTGTGCCTCAGTCTGTAATGGTCAGACCAGGTCACTGAGTGCTCAGCCTCTTGAACCAGAAAGCAGAGGTGGGGAGCAGATTCAAGGCCCCATGATCCAAGAGGGAACAGTAAATGAGCTGCTGCACCACTGAGATGTGCACAAGTCTATGGGGCCAGATGGGATCCACCCAAGGGTTCTGAGGGAGCTGGTGGAAGTGCTAACCAAGCCACTTACCATGATCTACCCAGAGTCCTGGCTAACCGGGGAGGTACCAGCTGACTGGAGGTTAGTAAATGTGACACCCATCTACAAGCAGGGCTGGAAGGAGAACCCAGGGAACTACAGGCCTGTCAGTCTGACCTCGGTGCTGGGGAAAGTCATAGAGCAGATCATCTTGAGTGCCATTACTTGGCATGTACAGGACACCCAGCTGATCAGGCCCAGTCAGCATGGGGTTGTAAAGGGCAGGTCCTGTTTGACCAACCTGATCTCCTTCTACGACACAGTGACCCATTTAGTGGCTGAGGGTAGAGCTGTGGATGTGTCTTCTTAGACTTTAGTAAGGCCTTTGACACCATTTCCCACAGTATACTTCTGGAGAAACTGGCTGCCTATGGCCTGGATGGGTGTACACTTCACTGGATAAAAAACTGGCTGGATGGCTGGGCCCAGAGAGTGGTGGGGAATGGAGCTAAATCCAGCTGGTGGCTGGTCATCAGTGGTGTTCCTCAGGGCTCAGTATTGGGGCCTGTCCTTCTCAACATCTTTATCAATCATCTGGATGAGGGGATTGAGTGCACCATCAGTAAGATTGCAGATGACACCAAGTTTGGTGGGTGTGTCAATCTGCTTGAAGGACAGGAAGGCCAAAGGCATCCTGGCTTGTATCAGCAATAGTGTGGCCAGCAGGAGGAGGGAAGTGATTTTTCCCCTGTACTCGGCACTGGTGAGGCCACACCTTGAGTACTGTGTCCAGTTTTGGGCCCCTCCCTTCAAGAAGGATGTTGAGGTGCTGCAGCGTGTCCACAGAAGGGCAACGAAGCTTGTGAAGGGTATGGAGAGCAAGCCTTATGAGCAGCGGCTGAGGGAACTGGGATCATTTAGCCTGGAGAAAAGGAGGCTGAGGGGTGACCTTATTGCTCTCTACAACTACCTGAAAGGAGGTTGGAGCGAGGTGGGGGTTGGTCTCTTCTCCCATGTGTCAAGTGACGGGACGAGAGGAAATGGCCTTAAGTTGCATCAGAGGAGATCTAATTTAGGTATCAGGAAGAACTTCTTTACAGAGAGGGTTGTGAAGCCTTGGAACAGGCCTCCCAGGGAGGTGGTGGAGTCCCCATCCCTGGCAGTGTTGGAAAGACGTGTGGATGTGGCACTGAGGGACATGGTTTAGGGACCCTGGCAGTGCCGGGTGAATGATTGGACTCGATGATCTTAAAGGTCTCTTCCAACCAGATGATTCTGTGATTCTGTGAAAACCCTGGGCTGGGCGAGGCGTCTCCATCCGGGACCTCTCAGGCAGGTGGTGCTTTGGGGAGGCGTGAGAAGGAAACGAGGCAATGTCAGGGCTTCTCCTGGCACCGTGTAGATGGCTAAAAGGCTTTTGTGAGTTATTAGAATTATGTTTCTTGCATTGCACATGTAAGAAGACTCAGCCACCCAGCCAGGCTGGCACAGCAGCAAGCCTGTCCTGCCACGTGCTCCCCACACTGTTTTCCCCTCACTTTTTATCCCATTTCTCCCTGCTATGCTGCACCATAAGTGATGGCCTAGCTCCCCTCTGCCTCCCAGCCCAGGAACAAGCTGCAGGTTCAAGACTACAAGTATGAAACTCAACCAGGAGCAAACCTCTTCTGCTGCTGCAGCAAAGTCAGCATGGCAGGACTGCGCTGCTGTGCAGGTCTTTTGAATCTGCCCTTGTAAAGGCTGGTGCATCCTCAATTTTTAATAGCTGCAGTTTCATTTCCTTAAACAAGAGAAGGTTTTGCATACCCTGCTTTTTAGTTATTTTCTTAGGAAAATCATTGTTACCAGCTTCTGGCCCGCCTGAGAGTGTTTGTTATTGATAGCTCAGGTAGGCACCATGTGTTCCCGGCATGCTTTGGAAGCCCCACAACTTCTCAGACCTTCAGCTTCCTTTTTCACCTATTTTTAAATGGGCTGGATCACAGCCAGGGGAAGAACTCGGCAGGAGTTTTAATAAACATTTATCAGCATAAAATACCTTCCCACCTATTTGCACCCTGTTGTTGGGGTGTGCATCCCCTGGTTGGAGGCTCAGACACACCATGGAGGGTCTGGTTCTCTCCTACTTTGTGCTTTCTGGGCATACTTTGATCAGGACGAAGTCTGACACTTGTCTTATGGAGCATATTCAGCCATTGTTTTGGTTGTGCAAGCAGCTGATTTGGGATAAAAATAACTGGTTTTACCAGTGAACAGGGTTAATTACCTGACCTTGTCCAACCTGCAGCCCATCAACCACTGTACCAGCAAAACTGAACCACTGACACGGGGCAGGAACATCCAAAAGGAGAGAGATGAAAGAGGAGAGACTCTTTAATTCCATGTCACTGCCAAATGAAATGTTCATCTGTGAACGGGCTGAACACAAAGCACAGCTGCTTTGATGTGGTCCTGTTCACTCTCCCTATGGACAGGTATGAATGACATTATAGCTTCCGTGTATGTATCGCACTTTGCGTGGCAGTGGATGGCCAGATCTGTAATGTGCTATTTCTTAGCAAGGGCGGATGGATGAAGAGGGTCCCAGCGCCATGATCACGGGGGTGGCAAGCACAGCACGGGTTATCCTCAGGCAAACTGGGGATGGATACTCTGGACCAGAGCTGCACTGCTGCAGCTTCCTCGGCAGATGCTTATGCGTGGCAGCACATGGTGACACATTCCTGACCTGGAAGAGGGATAAGCTACCTCGAAAGTAATGACAGGCAATCTTTGAAGCAGCTTTTTTGCTAGAACTCAAGATGTCATGTTCTGTGACAGTAAGTCACCAGGTGCTGGTATCCTCGCTGAGCAGCAGGCAGCATATGGACATTGCTGCACGTGCCAGTTGTGTCAGGATACGGCAGCATCTGGAAATGAAGAATAGCTGCATCAGACAGACCACAGACTTGTTTTGGTTGGAAAAGACCTTTCAGCTCCTCGAGTCCCCCTGTTCCCCCAGCACTGCCAGATCCCCACTAACCCCTGTCCCTCAGCACCACTTCCGCACGGCTGGGAAATCCCTCCAGGGATGGGGACTCCACCACTGCCCTGGGCAGACTGGGACAGGCCTGGACAGCCCCAATGGGGAAGAAATTGTTCCTCAGGGACAGCCCTAACCTCCCCTGAAACAACTTGAGGCAGGTTCCTCTTGTCCTGTCGCTTGCTCCTGGGGAGAAGAGACCAACCCCACCTCACTCCAACCTCCTGTCAGGGAGCTGTTGAGAATCCCAGTCCCCTCTCGATCCCTGGAAAACAGCATCTGGTGCTGCTCACTAAGAAATGCACTAATGCAATTTCAGGCAGGTCATTTTTTTCCCATATCAGGAATCTAAACGTGTAATTTTTCTGAATTGCTATGCAGAATTCTTCTTGTGTGTGAGAGACAACCCAGGCTTCAGGAGGCGTCACAGGTTCCAAACCGGTGAGCACACCACGGTACCACCGTTCGGAAGGCGGGCAGCAGGCAGATGAATGGGACCTGCCTGCTGGTGGACCAGGGGTATGTGAGGGAAGGGAAAATGAGAATGTCACATCCCCATAAAGATGAACGTCACATCAGCTGATTGAACGAGGCAGCGAAAATGTAATTTCACTGCCGAGAGCGGAGGTAGACATAAGTCATAAACATGTGGATGCAACAGTGGTAAGACTTGAAATTTGAGAGTTTTCGTTTCACCTGTCCATGGCGACAGCTGTCATCTCAACTTCATTTAAAAAGATTGTTAAACAAACTATCTCTCCTTTTAGCCACTTAAAATCAACAGCTTAATTGCTGTTTGGCTGTACCTGCCAGTTCCACTGGGAAGCAGTGCAAAGTTCTGTCCACCAGTACTGTTTACGTCACTTCCCAGTAGAAAAGACATTTTTAATAACTAGGCTATGCTGATTAAGAGTAATTAGTTACCAAGAAGCCAGTGTTTAAACACAAGCCTCACAACGACACAATCAAGATAAGAAACCTGTCGTTGTAGAAAGATGGAATTTTTAGCATGGCTTGTCCCTCCTTAAAACACCACACCGTGTGCTGCTGCGCTTTCAGTTTAAAAGGTGGTGGGAACAGAGCTCTCTGCAATCCCTTCATGGATATCTTGGGAATAGATCATTAAATGGCTTAGATTCTTGGGCTAAAGAGTGGATCTTTCTTCCAATAGCGGCTGCTCAAGACATGGCCCACATTGGCATTTGTTAATAGATCCAAACAGCCCAAAAGCAACAACTGAAGTAAGGTGGGAGCAAAAACTGATGATACATAATGAGGAGCAGCTGAGGTAACTGGGGGTGTTTAGCCTGGAGAAAAGGAGGCTGAGGGGTGACCTTATTGCTCTCTACAACTACTGGAAAGGAGGTTGTAGAGAGGTGGGTGTTGGTCTCTTCTCCCATGTGACAAGTGATAGGACGAGAGGAAATGGCCTTAAGTTGCACCAGGGGAGATCTAGGTTAGATATCAGAAAGAACTTCTTTACAGAGAGGGTTGTGAAGCCTTGGAACAGGCTGTCCAGGGAGGTGGTGGAGTTCCCATTCCTGGAGGGGTTTAACAGACATGTGGATGCGGTGCTGAGGGACATGGTTTAGGGACCCTGGCAGTGCTGGGGGAATGGTTGGACTCGATGATCTTAAAGGTCTCTTCCAACCAGATGATTCTGTGATTCTGTGAGACTCCTGTGGCCAGTTAATCTTTTGTCATGTAGGAACTAACTTTCACCAGAAAAGAGTACCTACCTGAGGAGGTGCGAATTAACGCACTTTTGATTATGAGCCTGTCACTTGGAGGGCAAATGGACAAGTGATTTCATCACCACTCAGTTGATCTTGGCTAAACTCTACCTGTGGAAGTTTATTCACAGCCTGTTAATTAGTAAAGACTGTGATAATTATCTGCTGCTGTGCCTTTGACCAGAGGTTTAACTTGGTCTGAGTCACGGCTTTGGTCGTTAATTAGCATCATGTTCAAACAGTGTCACACCTTACAGACATGTTTGGTGTGCATTTGGCAAACTCCCACTGGAGTTAAAGGCACAGCAGCTCGCAGTCCCTATCGCCACCACCCCCATCGCCACATGCCCAAACCCAAAGGTGCACCTCTACCCTCAGTCATGCAATGGATGTAGAAATGCAGTGATTTCTCGGAAACAGTGATTTCTCTGTCAGATTTAGCACTGGTAACCACAGACCCAGCAGTGCCAGGTGGATGTGGGTAGGTGACAGCTGACATGCACTCAGCTCCTGCCCAGACCCCTTGGACGGGGAACAGGGCAGCACCCACTGAAAACGCTGGCACCCATCAGCACTGGATGTGCATAGGAATATGCACAGGGATGCACTGTGCTCCGACAGTGATGCTGTGGCTGTGGGCACTTCCAGGGAAGCCATGGAACACATAACCTTCCTCCACCTCATCACAGGACTCCTTCAACCCTCCATTTTTGGGGTTTTTTTTGCTGCCTCTGAAGACTGGCACTACAGTTGCAACCAAAGGCAGCAATCAACCACCTCTCTGCAACTCCCCACAGCATTCCTTTCTTGCCAAAGCCTTTTGCTCTTCATCCTGTCATCAGAGAAGGTCAGCTGGGCCAAAGGGAGATGACAAAACTCACCTGACATACCTGCCCCAGCTAGTCAGAGCACGAAGCCCAGCTCCCTCCCAGGTGGAGGCAGGCATGGTCTCAGAGCTACACAGGTCTCGTGCCACGGGGTCTGGCTGCAGGGAAGGCTCTGGGAGCTTGGCAGTGGAAAACGGATGCTGCAGGGTCAGTGTTTTACGGTGTGCCTGTCTCTCTGCCAGTACTAACTATAATCATTTAAGAGTAGGATAAAGGTTTTGATTTCTACACTGAAGAAAAACTGTGGCTCATGCCTCTAACTGACATTTAGTCTCTTTTCCTAATTTAGCTGAGTTTTATGAGGTCCTCAATAGGGTACCCACGGTCAGCTGGCTCATTTTCAATCACTCAGAGGTAGTAAACGGTCATAAAAATAACCAAGTTAAAACACTCACTGAAGGACAGTTTAAAAAGCATAAATATATAGCAGGCTGCCTAGTTAAGCAATTTTTTTGCCTCCCAATCGTCCTATTTCTGAGCCTGTATATCAATAACATGTAGCCTCTAAGTACATCTCCTTACTTACACAGCTTGGTACCACCTCCCAGGTAGTAAAACAACTGCAAAGGCGTCGCAGCCACAATCTTAGTTTACTCCTGCAAAGCATATTCACCTTATCTCCACAGCGTCCCGATTTCTGCCACATATCTACTTCTGTCCTTGTGTCACAAAATACAATTCTGATACACTACAGAGGAGGCAATGAAAAAAAAATGTGTAACATTCTGTATATAATTTCTGGAGGACTTCAGATAAATCACTTAACATCAACTGGGCTGACTTTGGGAGTTATCTTGAACCGACCAACCAAAAATAAGCACCAGAAAATCAGAAGTACTATTGGTAGACTCATAGGGGCCTCAGTAACAAGACTTTGGATTTAGCAACAACTGCTCACTGACCATAATTCTTCATAATCAAAGAAATTAATTGTAAAGATCTGTCCCTAATCACAACTAAAACTACCTATTAGTTTTTGCTCAGTCTTTGCTAACAATGCTCACTCAGTCACTATGATGCTGCTGGGGAACATCTTTGTGGAGTCATCAAGGTTGATGCAGGTTGGAAGAAAAAAAGGAGCAGCTTAAGGCTGGAATTGGCAAAGAGCCCTCAGCAAGCATGAGGAACAGGTCATGCACACGGCATTTCTACAAACACAGTTATTTAGGAGAATAGAGTGTTTTGTTTGGTTTTTTTTAACTGCAACACCTTGTTTGGCCTATAAAAATCATATAGTTATGGAGTGCTTTGGGTTGAAGGGACCTTCAAAGCTCATCCAGACCAACCCCCTGCAGCAAGCAGAGACATCTGCAAACAGAGCAGGCTGCTCAGAGCCCCAGGGGCCAACCTGACCTGCAATGGTGCCAGGGATGCAGCTTCTCCCACCTCTGGGGGCAACCTGGGCCAGGACCTCACCACCCTCAGCACCAACAATCTCTGCCTTCTCTCTGGCCTCAATCTCCCTCTGTCAGTTGAACACATCAGCCCTTGTCCTGTCCCAAAAGCCCCTGCTGAAAAGCCCCTCCCCAGCTTTCAGACAGGCCCCTTGAAGCACTCAAAGGCTGCACTAAGGTCTCCCCGCAGCCTTCTCTGCTCCAGGCTGAACACCCCCAGCTCTCTCCCCTGTCCTCCCAGCAGAGGGGTTCCACCCTCGGGTCATTGCTGTGGCTTCCTCTGGCCCCGCTCCAGCAGCTCCATGTCTCTGCTGTGCTGAGGCCCCCAGAGCTGGACACTTGTGTTCAAACCAGTGTATGTCTGTACTTGGGGGAAAAGGCACCAGCACAGGAGAAATATGCAGTTTCCTCTTGCAAAAAACACCCCAATATTTAAAAATCACACACTAATTTAGGTCAGAAGGGACCCTTGGAGGTCATGTGGTCCAACCTCCTGTTCCCATGCAGGTCCAGCTATATCAGGGAACTTGTCCAGGTAGTTTACCCCACACAGACAAAGTCTCAGCATGTTGTCCTGAACCCTCAAGAATGGCTAACATGGCCCCATGTCCACTCCCCGGAGGTCTCCATAGATCTCGCTGATGCTACTACGGGTGGCTTTGAGCACAGGGTCACCAATGAGACACACAGTTAAGGCGTAAGTAAGTGCAAAGGCTTTGGCTGCTGCTGCCCCACTGCCAAAGCTCCTCAGGCAACCCAACCCAAAACATAAGTGAGCTCTTCAAAGAGACTTTTCATTTTCTACTTCAGTCAAGGTATGTTTCACAACTTTTACAAAAAGTTGTCACCAAAATCAAACATAAAAATTAACACAAGTATTGGCTTCCGTGGAGCATTTGCAGCTTGAACCAGGGATGCTGGGCTCTGCTCCTGCAATTATTGGAGCTGCTTTAGGGAACTGTAAGAGCAGTAAGAACACAACATGCTGCATGAACAGCTGAGCCCCAGTTTAATTTTTAATATCAAAGATCACTAGAAAAACCTTTTCCACATGTTTACAGTTCAAGCTGACCCAAAAGAAGATACAAATATGTTTTTCCCTTTCTCACCATTTCCAGATGAAATTTATCACAGCTAATATAAAGACCTTTATACTTTTGCCAGTGATGCCCATTCACTTAAACAGCTCTTTTTCCTCCTGGATATTGACACCGATGCGTTTTTACAGGGCATGATCCCCTTGCCCTGTCCTCAGCCAAGCAAGTGGTTTCTTTCACAAGGCTACCACTCTGCTTCACAGAAATTGGATTTTTTTTTATTTTACCTGCAGTTGTCATTCCACCCCAAACCTTTCCATGCATCTAAACTGATGAGATGATATTTTTATCCTTTTATCGTGGGCAGCCAGGTTTGTTCAGGGCATTTTCCTGCACCTCTTGCTCCACTATTCAAACCCATTCACTTCACTTGTGCGATATTTAGAGCCATGGTCTCCAAAATGACAACAGCTTCTAATTTCGCAGCATCACTATCACCAAATTTCATTATTCCACTCTTCCCTTTTTTTTGTGCCAAGATCATTAATGAAAGTATTAAGTAACGCTGCTTCCAAAAGAGCTTTGGAAGCCATTTTGGAGCTGGTTTGGAGCTGCAGCTTTGCCTGGCAAATCTTCAGCTCAATAGTTACTTCAGTATTTCATTTTTCCGGCCACAAACCCCACTCCTCATTTCACATTTCCCTCAGCACCGTGGGTTACTGGTCCTGCAGTTTCATGTGCTGGGAGGCAGTGCAGCACAACTCCAGGGTTTGCAGATATGGTAATCTTTGAGTTTAACTTCCAGCTTCACTACGGAGATCGTTATGCTCTTTCTGGGTAGATGTGAGGTCACAAACCTTATCGTTCTCCAATTATTTACATAGTCATGCAAAACAGATGGACAAGCCTAAGAACTTAAACAAGGGAGCAAAGTTCACAAATATTTTCACGTCTTCTCAGCAAAACAGAAAATTATCATTTTTAGCTGTTTCTATTCTTTTCCTTTTCTTATCATATCCGTGTTTACTAACTGCATCATCAGTGAGAACCGAACAGCCTGGGCAGCATCTGACCTTGCTGAAGTCGAGGTGTACTTTGTTCCTGATACCATCAGACATCACTAGACACACCACTGGAGAAATCACTGGAGATATCGCCACCCAGCCAGAGACACAACCAGAGGCACCACTGCCACACGACTGTATTACCTGGGTTTTCCTGCAGAACCACAAGACTCCCCCACTCTTTTTTTTCTCTCGCTTTTTTGTGCAAGAAGCAATGTTTTGTGCCTAGTTTAGTTAAGAAAGCTTTGCATATTTAAAAGCATAGTGGAAATTGTAAGTCTAGAAACAGAATCAGAGAAAAGTCTCCCATCTGACTATTCCCAAACTTAGATTCATCTCAGGATTGGACAAAACTTTTCATGGCTCTTTAAACTACCACAGATAATGATTATAGGCATCATAAAAAGTATATGATCAAAGAACACTGTTACTTAACACGGAGGACAGGGTTCATCACGCCAACCAACATTCTGAAAAACTAAATGAAATTGGTTAACAGAGCAGATCCTGACCTTAAGACATGCTTATGGGCACCCGATTTCTTCATCGGCATTTGTACAAATGGATCCAAGGATAAGACTCTTTTGACAAGTAGGGTCCTTTCCTTTGTGGTGAAAACCAAGGTTTGATTCTGAAATGGTGCCATCAGGAGTCACCAGAAGTACAGTCTCATGTCTCTTGATCCTGCTCTCCTCAGGCCAGACTCCCTAATGCCTTCACATCATCCATGACGGGCTGCAGCCTCACTTCATGACATTTGGAAGTTCTCGATTTGGTACGTCAGGGCAGCTGAACACACTGAAAAATGGATTTATGACATATCTAGCTGCATTTGCCAAATCAAAATATTTTGAGTGCTCTGTCGTCAGAGCTTTTCCCCAAACTTTGTTGAAAAATCAGTATTTCCCCTGGAGAAAACTTTTTCAATGGAAAACTCTCTAATCAGATCTCCTTTGAGGATTACATTTCTCTTAAGACATCCAATTCTAGATTCCAACCAAAAAATGAACACCTCAGATGAAGTAAATAGTTTGCACCCCTGAAAAAACCCTATGTAGCCCTAATGGGTTCAGAGGAAATGCAAAGCTACTGAAGACAGCAAGCCACAGGCACTCAGAGTAATCCTGACCCCATCTGAGTGGATATTGTAAAAAAAAAAATGTCCAGGAAAAGCACGTTCTACCAAACAGGAATAAGACTGGTGAAGGAATGTGCCTGCCAGGCACTAGAAAGTGGTGGATTCCAAGAATTCCATCTTTTGTGGTTGTCATCTTCCTCCTCTAGCACACACTCAAGCTGCGCGAGCATCCTTACCCTGCCTTGTAAATAGAAATACTAATTGAGAATAGATTTTTAATTTTTTTTTTTAGTAATTTTGTTTAATTCTGGCTTTTCTATTACTGCACCTGTATGAGACCAAGATAAGCTTGGTCTGCAGATGGTCCAAATTCTCTTCCTTCTATCACCTTCAGTCCCAGATAAAGAAGGACAGGTCAGAGCATCACCTTCGAGGCTTTTGCCAGCCACAGTGATAACTACAGGCTCTAAAATTGCCCAGAGAGATGCAAACCAACTTCCCAATTCCCTATTAATTCAGCTAGACCTGATGTTAAAACACCAAACAGATAAAACAGAGTGGCAGAGGACAGCATGAAGTTTTTCAGAAAGCTGAAAAAAACATCAGAGCATCCTGGCTGAGAGGTCACTGGGTTTATTAGTCCATAAAAATATGCAACATATGACAGAACAATTAATTAAACAGCATGTTCAAGCTTGATTTAACTCTCCACGCCTATACCAGGTGTCCTTCTTCCAGGAAACCAGCCGCAGCTGACTGCTTCATAAAGGATTGTATTAAAATGAGTCCAGCTGTGCCGTATTAAAAACCAACCAGTATTGTAGAAAAATAATCCAATACTTAATAGTCCAAGTTTCGCCGCAAATAAGGGCGCTCTAAGACAAAGCCACCCGGGTTTCTGATGCAGCAAAGACCGGTGAGTAGCTGCTTCATGTCTGAGGAAGGAATTTGAGGAAGGCAGCAGACACCTCATGCATTAAAAAAATATTTACATGTTTTGGACCCCACTTTGCCTGTTAAACCTTAGAAATAAAACACTGGCAGATAGGGCTGAGTGTGTGAGCACACGCTGTGGTGGTCACTTATTTTTTTCAGGTGTATAAGCTAAAACCATAAGATGTGCCTACCATAGCCCGGACTCTTAAGCATCCTTGATAACCAGTAAAAAAATGCAACTGCGTAAAACAACATTTTGGTTTTATACTGTGGAAGGGGAACGAGAAAAAAAAACTCAAAAAAAAAAGTTAAAAAGATGATCAGCTTTTTCATCATGTTTAGAAACTCTGTTCACCAACTGAACCGCTGCCAGTCACCTTAGAAACAACAGGACAGGGTTGAACCTGCGGAGCATCGCCAGAGATGGTTCACAGAAGCTGGTTAGTTCAAAGGAAGACTTCCAGTTGCTGTTTTAACCTCACACTCTGTCTTTGGCACATACTAAACCCCAGTGCCTAATGAATTATTGGCAGAAAGAGCAAAAAGTGAGAAGAATAAGGCAGATAATTATTTTTTTCTCTGAAGACCCCACGGTCTCTGCAGTGGGGGTGTGGAAGGGGGCCTTAGGAGGACAAAATCCTATTTGTACAGCAGCAGAACGCCTGGAAAAGGGAATTTTGGCACTCTGGCCTTCCAGGTCTGGTCCATCCTGGGAGAAAGCTGCACAGTTAAAGTGCAGTGGAGAACATGGCCATGAGCCATCCAGGTGTCCCAAAGGAAAAGAGGATGATGCTGGTGACCGTCCCAGAGTGGCAGGTTTCAGCACTGAGACAACGAGGCTTCACCATCCACCTCATATCCCCTGGGGTTGAGGATTCCTCAATACACTTTTAACCAGAACCACTCTTTCGGTCCTGCTGCAACTCCGCAAAGATACCAGGGTTGGGGTTGCTGCCCATTCCAGGACACCCTGACCTATGCGTGCAAACCCTGCACATCTCATTTCATGTACACAGGGTTCTACCATTGTGACCACCATTGTCTCCTCTGCGATGATGCCCAGGGCTTCCTCCATTGCCCAAAGCAGCATTTCCCTCAGCAGAGGAGTTAGAAGAGGCCATGTGGAGCAGGGCAATGGTGAGGGGCTGCTGGTGACCACAGCAGGAGATCCAACCTCACCGCCTGCCTGGTCTGCAGCCCAGGAAGAAGCAGAGCCAGAAGATGTTATGGGAGAAGCTTCATCCCTTTGCCATGCGCTGAAGATGGAAATATATTGTCGGGAGGATGGTGAGCTTTGCTGTAACCTCAGCCCTTCTTCAGTCTTACTTCCACAGAAGAAAAACACCAGGATAAGCAGACAAGTTCAAATGCAAATCTTGGTAATAGAGGACAAACCTTCCTGTGCAGCCAGAAAATGCTCCATTCCCATTTTCAAGTTTTTCTTCATGATGGCTGACAACATGTACCTTTGTTATCAAAAATGCTGTGATCATACTTGTGACATGGTGTGTTATGTTTTCGTAATCTCACAGGATGCCCACCAGGCCCTGGACACATAGGTGCCATCATGGTGTCTGTGTGTCCTTCTCCCAGTACAATCATACAAAAAATTAACAAGCAAGCTTTCAAAAATCCAGCTTTCCATTTGGGTTCTGCTAAGAAGTGCAAAGGACACAAAAGACTGTCAAACATTTCAAATTAAATTCTTCCAGACTAAGCCATGGAGCCAGCTCACTGTGTCCAGCTGACCTCACCCGCTCTGGGTGTATGGCGACTGGGAACAGACAGCCCCAGATTCGCTCTTACAGCCACGTCTCTGTGTTGGGAGAGGATTGACAACACAGAGAAGAGTTGTCCCTCCTCTTCCAACATCTCCGTGTCTCTGCTTCTGCTTTGGGGATGAGCCACCTACAGCTACCGAAGCCATGTCAACTACAGCCTATACTAAAATTAACACTTTAGTCTGAAAACTGCAGCAGCTCAGCTGTTAAACCAAGAACTGAGTGGGAGCCGCACCAGTTATCTTAAAGGAAGGTGCTGCTTCCCATGAACTAGGGTCCTGAAAGAAAAAAAAGATGAAAAAAGTATTTGTAATTTTCAGTATAAAGCAAAAAGAAAAATAACACGCCTTTCTTTGGTTTCTCATCTCCGTACAGGGAATTATGAAGGTAGAAACACCCCTGAGCAGCGATCTGCATAAGCTGCCACAAGACAAATGACCACATGACAATGAAGCCACAACTGGATGAATTAAAAATGAACCAAGAGAATGGTCTTTCAATTATCCAGATGGGAAAGTGGTAACTACTACACATTGTACTGCTTTCCCTTGCTTCTAGCGTACAAACTGCACAAATCTTTCATTTAAAATGTCCTGTAAGGTGTTGGTAGTCCCGGGGGATTCCACCTTCATCACCACATCAATGGTGCAGATGCTGCAGACATGCCATCAGGCCGAGCGCTGCTTGGGAACTCGCTGATCCTCGATCCTGTCTGCTGTAAATTCTCAGACAGGTATTGAGCAGCGACCAAACAGCTCCCACCTGCTGTATTTTTCCAGCTGACCAGCCAGCACAACGAACTGGCACCAGGTCAAAGCGAGTCCCACGTCCCACTTGACGAGATCAGCAGGAAGCTGGTCGTGGTCTCTGTAGCACGTTGTTCTGCTGGACGATGGGATGCAGCTCAACAGCACAATTTGTCTGAAAAAAATCAAAACTGGCTTTGAAGTGCTTATGTGTTTGGAAACATAAGTTCTTCCAGCAACTTCTGCCAGTTTCAGCAATACTGTGAAAAAACAAAATGGGGTGTAAACGACTATGAACAGAAGGTCGGTTCATTTGCACAGTGTGAATCACAACACTTTTTTTCTTTGACTGCTCTTTTCTTTCTCTTCTCAGATTCACACCATCACTGCCAATCCCTGCTCCCACTCCATCACTGTCTCCCAGAGCTGCTCACAAGCAGGACCATGGAAGGATAGAGTGGGACATGTTCTTCCAGCACAAAACCTAAAAGTCTCACAACTTTTAAAAGCTTTGAAAAGAGGCATAAAGAACGAGAGCATTGGGCAAAGATCTCTGCCAGTCCTTGCTCTGCCCCATCCCCTTTGCTCTCCCCAGCCTGGGGGCAGCAGGACTGCCCTGGCCATTCCTTACACGCTGTTCCCACCGCAAAAGAGCATCTTCAGAGCAGCATCCTGACACACTTCCCTGTGCTGCAGACACCCACCAATGGACCAGCCGCAAATCACCATCTTTACACACCCAGCAAAGCCTAAGAGCGACGTAAACACCCTCTCAGCAAACCCATCATTGTTGAAAGGATTAAAAATACAAATAACGTTGCTTCAGCTTGCCTCTAGCAACGTTTTTTTTTCCCAGCGCGCTGCCGCCCAGTTGTTCACCGGGCTGCAACACAGCTGCTGGTTATCTCCTGTGCACATCGTAACACAAACCAAACGAGGGTTTCTGAAGCATTTAGGAGCTGCTACATATATCGCAGTCCAAACCCTCAGGAGCAGCTGGAATGAGTTACTCTCCACAGCGTGTTCTAAAAAGATGGTGTGCAAAACGGTTTAAAGCGACACGAGCCTTTAAAAAGCTAATCAGAACCTTAATGTAGGAAGGAGGGTCTCCAAATTAATAAAAATTAATATTTTACGCTTCGCCCAAATGAACCATAAATCACAGATATCATGAGACAAGCACAACCGAAATATTTGCAGAAGTCATAGTACAGCATTAAAAACCAGCCAAGAAGCCAGGGATTTCTTATTATTCTTTTTTCTTTTTCTTTTTTTTTTTTTTTTCCCAATAAGAGGCTGAAATTCCATCCTTAACTCTGTGTCTCTAACTATTCCAACATGAAGTATGTGGTATGTGAGATCGCCCGCTGCTTGGAGACTACTGAAATCTCTAGCCAAAACAAAATGAGTTAATCTTAACTCTCTGTTTCCTGGCTTTGCTTTCTCCAGATTAATCCAATGAAGATCTTTTAGCAAGATTTTTGTGTACATTTCCTTTTTTTTTTTTATTTCTGACTTTTAAAATCCATTCTGAACCAACACTGATGGCAGATAAGCTCTGATGTGCTCTGTTTAGCCCTGAAATATGATTTTCTTGTATGTGTAAGTTTTCCCCCAAAATATGTCAGTTAGATTTTTATCATTCTTCTGTGCTGTCTGCCCTTCTAAATGCTACATCTACTCTCAATTTCCCATTTGTTCTGCACGAACCAATACAGACCCCACTCCTTCCAACCTTTATTCACATATTCAAACCTCACACAGTTTGTGGTGTGTTGAGGAGACACAGCCCATACACACAGCTTAGAAACCGACCTGAAAATCAGAGGAGCATGTTATGGTACGTTATGGTACCATATATACATACAGTACATACATACTGTAGGTACAGACATAGCATCACAGACTGGTTTGGGTGGGAAGGGACCTTCAAAGCTCACCCAGACCAACCCCCTGCAGGGAGCAGGGACATCTGCAAACAGAGCAGGCTGCTCAGAGCCCCAAGTGCCAACCTGACCTGCAATGGTGCCAGGGATGCGGCTTCTCCCACCTCTCGGGGCAACCTGGGCCAGGGTCTCACCACCCTCAGCACCAACAATCTCTCCCTTCTCTCTGGTCTCAATCTCCCTCTGTCAGTTGAACCCATCAGCCCTTGTCCTGTCCCAACAGCCCCTGATCAACAGCCCCTCCCCAGCTTTCAGACAGGTCCCTTGAAGCACTCAAAGGCTGCACTAAGGTCTCCCCGCAGCCTTCTCTGCTTCAGGCTGAACACCCCCAACTCTCTCCCCTGTCCTCCCAGCAGAGGGGTTCCACTCTCAGGTCATTGCTGTGGCCTCCTCTGGCCCCACTCCAGCAGCTTCATGTCTCTGCTGTGCTGAGGAGCCCAGAGCTGGACCCAGCCCTGCAGGGAGGTCTCCCCAGAGCGCAGCAGAGGGTCACGATCCCCTCCCTCGAGTGGCTGCCCACGCTGCTGGGGCTGAGCCCAGCATACGGGTGGCTTCTCGGCTGCAAATGCACGTTGTCGGCTCCTGTTCAGCTTTTCACTCCCCAGCAGCCCCAAGTCCTTCTCCGCAGGGCTGCTCTCCATCCCTTCATCCCCAGCCTGGGCTGGTAGTGGGGATTGCCCCAACCTAGGTGCAGAACTGTTCTGTTCTAGTATAAAATGTGCATTTACTTCTAATTTTTAACAGTTTTGAATTAGACAAGTTTTGAATTACGTGATGAGGCCTCACCATTATGCATAACCAAACCAACCCTCAGTCACACTGCTCTCTCCCATCTAGTACAGAAGGAAGCAGATGAGTGTATGGAGTGAATTTACACCCCTGGACTGGATCCCACAAGGCCATCCTGCCCAAGAAAGCAGGTCTGATCTGGGAGGGCTGGGAAGAGCTGGCTGGGGATCAGCCTGTGGTTGGGTAAAGAGGGAAAGAACTTACTTTCTAAGCAGAGCTTAATTCATGGGAGAGGTAGCAGCACATCTGCAAAATACTCTACCACCCTTCCTACTAAAAAAAAAAACCAAAAAAAAACCCCAATTGAAATTAATTTATTGTATTTAGAGTGCAAAAACTGTGCAAAAACTGGAATCAAATCAAGAGCAGCAAATGGCGTGGGATTCTCCCATACATGGGTTCTAAGCTCTGCACTCTAATCACAACTGCTCAATTGACAACAACAGCTCGAGTTCATTCCAGAACCAGCACGCATGTGTTGGAACTGGACACTCCTGAGTGAACGACCAGAGGAGCTGTGCTCTAATTCACATAAGGAGATATGACATTCCCTATGATGTGTGTGTGTTCACAGGTGTCTCATTTGTCAGCTCATCGCACTGTTCAATTCCACCTTTGCAACCCAATGTGTTATTTTAATTTATTTAAAACATCAAGAAATTCTTTAATTTTCAACCTACTAACAAGTACTTCATTAACTGGTCCATAATTTGCTAACAAAGCAACCTGTAATCTAGAGGCCAAAACTAGAAGATTTGGTCTCACACTCAGATGTTTCCACAGTCACTCAGAGGTTCAGCCTACAAAGAGTCTGCAGGACTTTCACCGCAATAGAACTAGTGTACGTGCCGCTGAGGAACATCCACAAAGGAATGTGGAAGCTCTTGTGGATTTCCAAGGAATATCTATTTTGATGTCACAAGATCCCAAAAGAAGGACTTCACTGTTGAAAAGTTCACAATCACATTACTTCCTGTATTTGCAAACAATGGCCATCTTTATAATTAAACCCGTATTTATATTTATTGTTATCATGAGAACTCAATGTGCCCTCTACTGCTAATGGAAGGAAGGCTTCGTAGCTCCAAAAAGGATTTCATTGTTAAAAATATTAATAAATAGCTGGCAGTTCTGAGAGTCTGAGAACCCAGATTATTGAAATTTCTAGAGAAAGACCTTACTAAGAATATTGCCAAGTTTTGCTGAATCACTCTCGCACTTCAGCCTTCTCCTGAAAGAATTTCACTGCCATTAACCTTACAAAGCCTGAGCCAAATGAAAGACATTTTCTACAGCTGTGCCCTATCAATAGAAAGCATCTGAAGCTATTGCAAGCAAGCAAACAGTGATGGGCTAGCAAAAATCTGATGTTATTGTCACCATAACTGCATTCAAGTTGGTCTTTCCTGGAAGAGATGCAGAAGTGTTTCCAGGGGTTTGCCTAGAAACCCACATGTTGACGCACAGACTGCTACAGTTTGGTGCATTGGTGGGTTCCCAAGCACTACACAGATGATTAGCAGTTCAGATGGGGTCATGCCATAAGATCAGCGGGGACTGTGGGGTAAAGCACACCTGCAGGAAGAAGCTCCTTGCAACATGAACAGCTTACCCAGGAAACCCACGTGCAGAGTCAGCACAATCCCATCCCAGCATGGAGAAAGAGTTGATTTTGTGTCCTTCTTGTGAGCTGCTCCCAGAGTTCCCAGAGTGCCTCCTACGTGCCTTGTGGTCTCAACCCTATGCAGAGACTCTAGGAAAACTTTATGGGTGGCATTCCAGAGCAATGGTCACTCTTTGCTACAGCCAAAAACCTGCCAGAGAATCTCGTACAACCTCTGCAACTGGTCGCACCAGACATTTTACAGGGCACCTTGCACAAGTGACCAGCTGAAAAGATCACCTGTGTCTACCAGCTCTATGTCAAACTTCTCGGTGGCAATACTACATGTTGGGTTGTTCTCTTCTGTTAACCTAGTCCATGTTGATGCAGTTGTCAGAGGTGAGCTAGACACAGGCTTGTCAGGGCATCAGAAAAGGCTTGCTTACGTCTCGGCAAGAGTGTTGCACCCAGAGTCCTCGCTCTCTGCAAGCAATGTAGGATTTAGGCATTGTTGTCTCTACCACACCTCTTGTCATGATGAATTCATGGAAGCGTAGTTCCCTGAAGCAAGTGTACCCATCCAAGGTTTGCATGTCTACTCACACCGACCTATATTTTTAAGCTTATTATGCCTTTATGGCTCATTATGCCACAGCCTCTCAGGTTAATTCTTTCATACACAAAGACCCAGAGGGCTCTGCAAAAGCTCTCATGTTGGACTGTGAATGCATCAAGCCTGGAAGCTCATATTTTACAATATGGAGTAACAACACAAGATAAGAAAAAGTGAAGTGGCTTCAGGGAGAAAGTACAAATGCTCAGTTTCATTCATTCAACACTGCTTTCATGTCGTGTTGTAGCTACTGTTCTTAGCTGCTTCTTTCTGCAGCTGAGGTTTGCCCATTACCTCCACCTAACCCAACCAAGGGCTTTCGTAAAATGGTCTGGATGCATTTTTCTGCCTGGTCTCTAGGTGTAAACTCCACCACTTCTGCCATGACTGCACTAGCAATCATTTACCCCCACAGCCACACAACTCAGCTTCCTGACCAAAGTGAGAACTGGCACTTTTGGAAGGGTATGTTTTCCACAGGGTTGGTGAGCTGGGCTGGATGACCATGCAGTCACACCATTGCTGCAGCACAAGCAGTGCCCTGTTTCAGGGAGGGTTGATGCCTCTATGGCTAAACCAACCACGAGAACATGTGTTTGTGTTTCCCTTGGAGGAACCAGATGTGACTAGAGAACAGCTGGTGACTGGTAGTTCAAGTTTCCAACATGTTTTTCAGGTGAAAGTTAATTAGGTGTCTGTACGTATCTGCTCTTGTCATATGCCACTGATAACATGGGGTTGTACTTTGCATCTTCACATGTTTCAGTCAGCATGTAGTTACCATCAGGTGACTTTTCTCCAGCAACGTGGACGTCACTGACTTGTTTCAGAGCAGGCCAGGTCAGGACAAACCCTGGTAGCTGCTTGACCTGGCAGGGTTTGTCCCACGGCAGCCTTTCCAGGAGCAGCTGAATGGTACCCAGAAAAGAAACTTTATTATAGGGAGATTATGTAGTGCTGGGAGAAATGTAATGCTACTCCGATAGAAAATAACTTGCACCAAACCCTCGACACTTTGAAAAAAGAGCAGTTTCTGGTATTTGAACCCCAGTCTCCTCTGAAGAATGAGTTGGAAGGAGATTTGTCACGCATCTGCTTGCATAGGCAGGATGGTTGAACAACCCATAAATGTTCTGGACAGTCTATCTGTCCACACAGAAAAGCTTCAAATTCATAAATCAGGCTCTGGGGGCACTGAGAGCAGCAGGAGAGTCCTCCCGGGAATGGGGGTTCCCTGCAGAGGTTCCTTCAGGTCAGTGCCTGGCAGTGTCGATGTCCTTGCATGCCAGCAGCCTTTGAAAGGCGAGGACATTGGTTTTATGTTTCTAACATAAAATCTTTGGTGGAGACTTTGACAAAAGCAAAGCCTTTGGTCGACACAAAAAGCTACAGGGCCCGTCTGATTAACACCAAGAAGCTAATTAGATTTGCTCCTCACTTAATGAAATCCTGAGCAAAGTCATTAAGGGTTTAGATGACAATGAGTGACTTAGAAGGATCCTAATGAGATGCCACAGGGATCTACTATGCAGCCAGAGCTGCAAGATTTATTCATGGGTGTTCCTGGAAATAGAATGCATATACATCTATATCTATATCTATATCTATATCTATATCTATATCTATATCTATATCTATATCTATATCTATATCTATATCTATATCTATATCTATATCTACATCTACATCTATATCTACATCTACATCTATATCTACATCTACATCTACATCTATATCTATATCTGTATCTATATCTATATCTATATCTATAACTATCTCACATGACGTTTCTATACAATGCCCTTCCAAGGAAGTGGTCCAACATAGTTCTGGGGAAGTCTAACAGTCTGATGGAGAGTCTTCCTCTGGGTAATAAAGAAGGGCCAGCAGATAGGGTGACTCAGTGGCAGCCGCTGATTAATTTTTCCACCCTGTTCACTTTGGCAGTTCCCCAAGAAGTCGCTTTTCAACTCCTCCAGTGCTGCAGCAATGGCATCCAGCGGTGTAAGCTGCAGGGTGGCCTAAAAGGGGTGCCTGATTCCTTAATCAGAAAGGGCTCATGCATTTTGCTTTCTTGGAATTATTTGCAGAATAAAGCCTCCGGTCATTTGTGAAGGTGTTTCCCTCTGAAGCAGCCCTCCCCCTGCCCCAGCACGCACCATCCAGGCCACACATGTCACTCGGGAGTAATACCATTGCCAAAACGTCCCTTTCTGAAGGCTGGTCATTTCTTCATGATAACCTCACATCATCTGGAGAGCTAATTACTAATTAATCCCCATGTGGGCTTCACATACAATGGCTTTCCAGCAATAAGACCACTCCCAGAAATAAGTCTTATATGATGAGGTTTTCAGGGTTAAGGATAAATAAATTATTCTAAGGCACATCACCACAGTTAATTCCAACCTCTTGTTGTACCATTTAGCTTTGCAGCAAGGTGGACATTTTACATGACTTATATTTTTACATTTGCAGGATAACTTCCATTGGAGTAACTCAAGACTCTGCAGAGGCAGGAAATCAGTGGTGGGTGCCGAGGAAATCAGTGGTGCGTGAAGCCTCTGCCAGCAGCCAGAACAAAGCACCACTCCTTTTGTCGTCATATACGTGTGTCACTGCAGCATCCACCAGCTTCTGACCACAACTCCATTTTTCTTCACACTAAGCATCACCAAAACCCTCGTCCCAGGTTTGGTATTTCCATTTTGTTTGCATTTGCCATGAAGTGAAATTGCCTCTGCCTCTGCTTCAGTCTGAGCCAGAAATAATTTTTTTCGGTGGGCCAGGGAGGAGAAAGGATCAGAGCGAAGGGATGGGTTTGGTGGGATTTTTGACCATGTCCTCATGGTCTGTGGGGTGAAACCTGTGTTCCTTTGCAGTCAACGGTGGCTTTTCCAACTGCTTCAGGGGAATGAGAGTTTCAGCCCAACAGAAAACGAGAGCAGCATTGGTAAATAGCACCCTTTTCCTTCCTTTCTTGTTTCTGAGTGTGGACATTTATTGATTTTATTTACACAGTACAGCGTAATCAACTGCCTAATGCAGAGGATCGCATGGAGTACCTGATTCTTCTACCAAAACTCAAGTCTTCATTGCAAATGCATGGCAGAAATTTAAAGACTGGAGACTGATGTGGAAGGCAAACATTCCAAGTGGCACTTAACTGTTTGGGATGAATGAATAAGCTTTACGGAGCAAATGTAAACCAAAACCAACTGAACATAAATAAACTGGTTTCAGCAGTCCCAGCCTATGTCTAAATTTAAACTTCCCTTTAACAAAGTAGAAAAAATTCCAAGCTTGCAATTAAAAAAAAAAAAAGAAAAAGGAACAAAGAAAAAAGGAAAAGGAAAAGGAAAAGGAAAAGGAAAAGGAAAAGGAAAAGGAAAAGGAAAAGGAAAAGGAAAAGGAAAAGGAAAAGGAAAAGGAAAAGGTAAAGGGAAAGGGAAAGGGAAAGAGAAAGAAAGAGAAAGAGAAAGAGAAAGAGAAAGAGAAAGAGAAAGAGAAAGAGAAAGAGAAAGAGAAAGAGAAAGAGAAAGAGAAAGAGAAAGAGAAAGAGAAAGAGAAAGAGAAAGAGAAAGAGAAAGAGAAAGAGAAAGAGAAAGAGAAAGAGAAAGAGAAAGAGAAAGAGAAAGAGAAAGAGAAAGAGAAAGAGAGAGAAAGAAAGAGAAAGAGAAAGATAAAAGAAAAGAGAAAGGAAAAGAGAAGGGAAAAGAGAAAGGAAAAGAGAAGGGAAAAGAGAAAGGAAAAGAGAAAGGAAAAGAGAGGAAAAAAGAAAAAGGGAAACTGGAAAAATAGAAAAATGGAAAAATGGGGGAAAAAGAGGGATATTTTCCCCATTTGGGGAAAAGTAAGCAGTTACAGTGTCTCCTCCTCTCTAAAGCCAAGTGCAAGGAGAGAAAGCGAAAGTCCTGTTTATTTTCTTCTAACAACCTCTGGGTTGTATGTGGCTATTTACAGAAGTACCGTCACAAAGAACTCATCCATGAGTCAAACTGGAATGCTGCAGATTGTTACTCAGATTTTTAAAGCGAATGGAAACCAAAGTTTAGGTCTGTCTTCTCCAGTGCATTTCATGAAACAACAACACTGCCACCCATTTGATTTTATGCCTCTTTTTAAGCCTGGAAATACTGGAGAGGACCCAGAGAGGCTGGCAGGGTGACGAGAGCTGTTCTCAAGAAAGAAGCAGAGGGGAGGTGAGCTCTTCTTGCAGCACTTGTAGCTGTGCCAGGGTGTCATGGACTAGACAATCCTATAAACATGATCTGGGCTAAGTGGAAATATGACCAAGAAAAGACAAAACCACTGTTTGCTCAGCCTGGAGCAGTGCTACCCCAGTGCTATCCCTTCATCTCGTACTAAGCAACAATTCAGTTAAAAATCACTGGATAATTTCAGAGCGCAGGATGGTTTGTGTTCAGCAGTTTTTATTGTTCATTTTTCCTCCCCTGCCAGCGCTGGCACAGCCGTACGGACACGGGGCCAGCAGACACCGCACCGTGCTGGCACTGGCTCTGTGCTGGCCACTGGAGAGCGGAAAGAAGGAACAGAAATAAAGTCCTACAGAAAGAAAATACCGTTTTCCTACGTGGTCTCCAGATTTGATTTCCCTCAAATTGTCACAGTTAATTTATGTTCAGTTTCAGCGCATTTCACCAGGTTTTGGTCCAGTGCGAGGTCCTTTATGCGGAGCCATGGGCTGAGAGGAATTCAGCTGAACTGGTACAAACCTCTAGGACTGGCACACACCAGTTTAAATTATATTTATTTTGACAGCAATTAACGTACTAAATGAAATGAACTTTCATTGCAAATGCACAAGGTTTCTAAACTGCAGTGTGGCAGACGAGCTCTTTTTCCCGCTGCAGCTGTGCAGAAAGAGAGCCACCTCCTCGAAGGACGTCTGCTCTGGAGTAATACTCCAGCCCTGCTCAAACAGCACTGTGCCCAGGAGCAGGGAGGGACATGGAGGATCAACCTTCTTCTCTTTGAGAAACAAGGGAAAATAAACCAAGCTTGGGCAGGGCTGCTTTAAAAATTGAATTCTGGGCAAAACTGGTGCTTTCCAGGAAAAAACACAGTGCTTTGTAACCTGTGGTTAACGAGGCAGGCAGGATTCCAGCATGGGAAATGCGCCCGGTAACAGCTTCGGTTTCAGGCACTGACCCGCTGATGCCAGCGGTGCCTTGTGTCACGGGCCAGTCCTTCCACTGCACCCACCCGCTTCAGGACTGGGAGCTGAAGCAGGGTGGTGCCACATGGGCTCTGCTTGGGAAGAGACACTGAGATGACAGCATGAAGAGCAGGGAGCTCCCGTTGTGGTGTCCACAGCCTCCACAGTGGCTTTGAGCCATTTCTTTGACCATGATGAAAAGAAAGTGGGTATATCATTTCACCCAGTAAAAACTGCTTAAGCAGCCAGGGGAACAAATTTAATGCCTTCTTGAGTGGCCAAGAAAATGACCAATATTTGCAGAGAAAAAGCATGTTAACATTACAAATGTTAACCAGATTAATTAAACTAAGTTCTCACGGCAGAGCAAGCACTTGAGAGCGCTGCTGCTTCTTACCTTTCACCCCACAAACACTTGTGTGTGTACTGGATCACCAGCAGAATGGCCTAAAATACATCAACTTACATAAAACAGAGCAACAACCACAAAAAAATCTTACAGCTCTTTCTGTGGACTGCTCTGAGACTCTGCTCACCTGCAAACATTGGTATGAACATGAAGTCCAATCACAGCTCTTCCAGCTGTACACAGAATAAACAGAGCAGTGTTGTACCATCTGCATAATAATAACCAACAGTTTGGTTAAGAATCACTTGGTAATTTCAGAGCAGCACACACATCTACCGTTTTGCCTCGGAAGCTGCTCCCAGCATTTCCCTCAGCACTCTTCCCTGCTCGCACTTTTCCCTGCTCCCACGTTTCCCTGCTGTGACACAATGACGTCGGTGTATAATTGACTGCAGAAGTGGATAGTGTCCTTTGGCCAAACAAATTACTGATTGGCTCTCCTACTTCTTTGCCCAAATCTCGGTTACCTCGGCAACTCCACATTATCCAGGGGAATTTAAAACACGCCTCAGCCATCCAGCTTCTGCCACAACAACAGCGGCGTGCCACGCGTGTGCAGCCCCAGCAGCCTCCACGCCTGCGTGGCGTGTGTCCGGCACAGGAGCAGGGTACAACCCACTCACTCTTTCCCTACAGAGTTCTTTTTTCTTTAAGCAGAAAAAAGAGAAGATGGTATTTGTAATCAGGAAAGATCTCAGGAACCAGGAATAACCGCAGCATGCCCTGCGCAGGTATGCTTCTGTTTCACGATTCAATTTCAGGAGGAAAAAGTAATAGTGATGTCTAGCAAATTAAAGTTATCACAAAGCATTTTTCTGCTCTTGTGTATATTTTTAAATGCATTCTGAAAATAGAAATCTTGTCTATGCTTTGATACATGTGCCATAGAAATAAGTACTATCTCTCTCTCTCTCTCTCTCTCTCCACGCCCACACGCTCCTCAGCTCTCACAGGTGGTTGCCACGACCCAGGTTGTGGTGTTTAGGGCTTTTCTTTTCCTGTGCTCAGTAATCGATGTTCTGTAACCAAAGTCCAGATGGCTCCAGCCCTGGTTGTAGTCCAGAATCAAACCTGCTGAAATATAGATAGATAGATTAGATAGATAGATAGATAGATAGATAGATAGATAGATAGATAGATAGATAGATAGATAGATAGATAGATAGATAGATACATTGACACACATAGGCACAAGCACAGCATTAGGACTGATGGAAAACAGTCATTACCTTACAACCTCACAGAGGTTAATGAAATAATCAACAAAGCAGGAACGGCACAAGCTCAGCCTCGGCACTGCGCAGGTGGAGGAGGCAGCTGTGCAGAGGACCAGGACTGCACAGGACCTTTGTACCCAGACTCCATAAGGTACCTGTCCTGGGGTTCATGCAAAGGGATGGGGAGGTTTCAGTGTTGTACAGCAATGCCCGACCCCGTGTAAAACAGGGATTAGAGACTGCAGCAACAGTGTCAGACCAATCAGTACATAACTTGGCACAGCTGGTACCACAGACAGTGTTTGACTAACTGTCATCTCCTGAACGTCGTAAAAGAACCACAGAAATGGTTCAGTGGTTGAAAGAGTCAACACTGCACTGAATTATACTGGGATGTTTTGACATTCTTATAACTAATCCACTGTTGAAGACCACCAAAGACTAAGTAGAACCATTTCTCAGGTACACTCACAGATTTTGTTTCCACTACGGAAATGAATTTTTAGCCTCTGAAAGTAGGAAATAGAGATTTTTCTCAGCAGACATATAATATGCCCACATCACTGACCACTCCTCCAGCAGCATGAAGGATCACTGCAGCCTCCACTGATCCAGAAGCTGTGAAGAGCTCACAGTGCATTAAAGGAGGAACAAGAAATGTCGTTGGCTGCTTTGCAGCAGTAATGGGCTGCTTCTCCCCAAACACTGGCTACTTCATGGTTTTTATGTTCATTGGGGGAAGCACTCACCGTAAGAACTGGAGGGGTCCTGTTTATGCCAGCTGGCCTCATGTTTCAGCAGGTTTGATTCTACACCACAATCAGAGCTTGCAGGGCTGGAGCCATCCGGACTTTGGTTACAGGACATCAATTACTGAGCACAGGAAAAGCAAAGTCCCAAACACCACAACCTGGGTCATGGCAACCACCTCTGAGAGCTGACCATGTCAAACGGGGGCGTGTGGATGACCTGCTGTTGACGTCAGCAGAAGATCCCACTAAAAACTATTAGTTGTGAAAGTCATTTGCAATTAGTCGCCCTCCTCAGGCACCTACCAACCCTCCCTGTGTCGCCTCCCCGGTGCTCCGCTCTCTGGCAGCAGGGGCACTTCACTGGTTCCTATCACCTCGCAACACAGCAGTGTGCAAGCTGCATGTCACAGCCCTGAGAACCGTCACTTACGCTGCAATTGTGTGTGTGTGTAAATGCACTAGTGTGGAAAAAATGCAAAGCGTTTCTGCTCATTTCAGTGGGGAATGAAATACAGGAAAGGCAGCGGAAGGAATGACAATAATCAACTTTTATCTGTAATTTCCATTTGCTGGTTGTGTTTTCTCTCTGAATCACGTTCTGTCACATCATCCCCTGCCTCCTTTCGGCACATCCGTGGCTCTGCCACACCTCAACAGGCGAGGGATGAATGACGCTGTTGCCCAGCTACCAAGCTTCTTGTGTTACAGCTCTGTTCTCCAAGCAGCTCTTCAAGGGCAAAGCAGACTATGGAAGAGGAAACAGCACACAAAACTAGCAGTACAGTGGGCTCCTTTCCTTCCTACGCTTTCCTTTTCCACTTCAAACAACAGAAAAAACTCCCAAACCTTACTTACAGATACCAGACTCTGCTTACAGAAAGCAACTATCAGAAAGAAGCAATAGTTCAAGATTTTCAGATGAAATCAGATTTATCACCTTGACACTTGCAGAATCATGTTGAAAAAACTCTAATTATCAGAAGATTCAGAAACTGCACAACTGCTAAAGATCATCCAAGATGGAATGAGTGAAAAAAACAAAAAGCCTTTTTCCGTATCTATCTGTGCTGGCGGAAGAAACTATCTCACTGACCATTTGCCTCTAAAGCAACACTTCTGAACTCACTTCTGCGAGATAAGCTTAAACAATTTACTGTGAAGGAACCCCCTGTCATTAGCCTGAAGGTGTCCGCTCCCAAAACTGCTCCTCCTTAAGCAGCTCAGCGCGTGATCGCGCCTTTAATTAAAAAGCTGCAACTTCAGAGGCTGGCAAGACCACAGGTCCTTCCCCGTAGATGTGAGCCCTAAAGACCTAAAAATCTGCAGCACGGAGAACACAAGGCTGTTGAGTCTTCTCAGGGTTTTCTTCTGGGTTTGGGGCTGTTTTCAGGATCTCCCTTTGTAAAATCAGCAAGCAAGCTGTGATACCATCATTACCCCGGTAAGCTGCTCTCTCTTCTTCCACCATTCTCGTGTCGTACCCATGTTCACTTTGATCCCCATAACAACAGGAGCTGGGCCAGATCCTCAGTTAACTGAACAACCATTTCCTACAAAGGATTATTTACACTCCACGTGTTGTCACATATAAGAACTAACAGCAGAAAGAAAATCTGCAAGCAGGTGAAATGAGCATAATTCAGACTTTGGTTTTGCAGTTGATGATGGCATTTATTTTTCCACAATAAATCTTGGGCTTGTTTTAATCAAGCTCCTCACCATATATCTCACAGACGTTCTCTCTGCTTTTCCTAGGGCTGTTGGAGGACCTGCCACCTTCTTCCTGTGGTGGTGGGTTTGGGAACTTACAAAAGGGGAAGCGGGTGGAAAAGTCGCAATGTTGGGTGCTGAAGCAGACAGCTCCATTTTTTTCACTCACCTGATACCTGAAAATACAGAGAAAATTATTGTGTATACCACCCACCCCCCCAAAAAAAAAAAAAATCCCAAACAGAAAGTAAACCTCAAAACACTCTGTGAAGGGCTGAGCAATGGCAGAACTTGTTAATGGAACAGAGAGCTCCGAGAAGGATGAACAGGATGAATGCACTGGCTCTCTTCAAGCGCTTACACAAATGTTTTTCCTTCTGGTTTCTTTCTGTTTGTACTGACTCTGCATTACCACTTGCTGTACATATGACCTGGTAAAAACTTCAAGACCGACCCATCAAGGCGTTTGAAGAGATCACCGGTGTCTGCTCTCCATGCCCTGCTGGTCCTCAAGATGTTGTTACTTACATTGATAACAAAGCAGCCACATTCCAAAAGAGTCACCTTCCAGAGAACCAGTTTGCAGAGAAACACACAGGCTACCATGAGGGCAACTGCACGGACACACCTACAGGTACAACATTTCCAGGACTCACTCAAGCCTTCCCTACATCAGAAACGACATATCGTGGATGGGATTATGCATTAGATACTGTCAAGAAACTGTCACCAACAGTGTTATTATAATTTGCTTAGTTTGGCCAGGAAATAATCATCACAACAAAAGTGAAGATAAACAGGTATATATTGAGAAACGACCTGAAGAAAGGGGGTTGTATGAGTATGTGTGTGTATATATAGATGTATGTGGGTATATATGAAGGTGCACATATACGCATATATATGTTTGTGTGTGTATATATATCAGAAAAATATATTCAGAAAAATATCAGATAAATATTTTGGTCTAGGACAGCTAGTAGAGGAGGAGAAGAACAAAACTAGTGGAGATGAAAACAGACATTATAAAATTATATATATATTATATATACCAAATTAGAACCTGAGCATGGCAGCCAGGAGACCAGACCAGGGCAGAAGATATAGAGAAGGTCTTGAAGAGAAAGACAGGATTTTAAATTTAGTGGCATGAAAAATGTGCTCTGGAAGACAAGAGTCAACACAAAACAGCATTTACACCCTGGCCCCATACGGACTGGAGACGTGAGGTTTTGACTGAGATGAATGGCACCGCAGGAGTAAGATTGGGTCTGGGCAAAATGAAATTATTTTAAGCTGCCTATAAAATATTTCCATGTGTGTATGTAACTTAAAGAGCAACCTGCAATCATCAGAGCTACCGGCCATGACTTGGGTCAGCGCTAAACCTATCGCTCTTTACGTCAGCTCCTCCTGCAGAGCCCACAGGAGCCTTTCAATACTGCTGGCTTGATGCTTTTTAGGAAACTGTGGGTTGTGAGAAGACCCCGGGGCATTTCGTCGAATAGACGGAAGGTGGGTGATGCACCTGCACTAACCTGGCAGAGTGACTGACTGTGGTCAGGAGCAGCCGGGGCTGGAAGGGCCACACGCTGCAGTTCTGGGTAGTGCTCCTTCACCTACCAGACAATACAGCACAGAATCATTCCATTATCCTTGATTGACTGGAGAAACCTGCTCCAACCATTTGAACGGACAGTGTACTTGTTTGTGATTTAAAGAAAAAAAGCAGCAATCATCACAGAATCATGGCACAGCTGGTCGGAAAGGACCTCAGGAACCATCTGGTCCAGCCTCTCCTGGCACAGCCCCATCTGTACAAGGTGGCTCAGCCCCTGTCCAGCCGAATCTCAACAGTGACCAGTGCTGGGGACTCCACCACTGCCCTGGGGAGACGATTCCAGTGGCTGATCGTCCGTGCTGTGGGAGATTCTCCTCCTGTGTCCAGTCGGAATCTCCCTGGTCATTAATGATGCTTCCACAGGTGACACTGGCAAAGGCACCCACCGCCCTCCTCACACGGCGATGTGTCCGGAACCGCAGGCGTGTTCCATGGTGTTTCACCCGCAGCCGCTGGTTCTGCCAAGGCCAGACCAGCCAGTCCCTCAGAGCCCCGCCCTCCAGCTCAGGCCTCGGTGGGGCGCAGCCAGCTGGGCTCCGGAGACCTCCGGAGGACCCCTCAGCGCAGCGTCTCCCTCATTCAACCAGTCCATTATTTATTGTTATTATTTCTTTCTGTCTAAACCCTCCTGGATGCTTACCGGCGGCTGCTCCCCGCGCCCCCTTCCGCCGATCCTGCGGAACTGCGGGCCCGGCCCGGCCCGGCAAGCCCCCGCCCCGTGGCAGCGCCCCGCAGTGACGTAACGCGCCGGCCTCGCCCCTTCACTGTCGCTCCGCCCCGCTGGGCCAATGGGTGCGACGAGGGTACTGCGCGCGGCGGGGCCGGCGGCGGCGGGAATGGCCGTTGCGGCCGGTGGCGGCGGTTGAGGGGGTTCGCGTGAGATGGCGGAGCTGCGGGAAGGGGAGCGGTACGGAGTGTCCTGCGGGACGGGTGCGCCCAATGTGACGGTGATGCACGTTAAGCTGACCGAGACGGCCTTGCGGGCGCTGGAGAGCTACCAGCGGTGCAAGGTGAGGGCTGGCCGGTGGCTGGGTGTACCCCGGGGACCAGGTGGGGGGTTTGTCGTGGTGTCGGTGTGTGCGCGCAGCCCCCGCCGCCCCCCGCCTCCTCTTGCCGCGGGGTCCCTCCCGAAGGACCCGCGGGGGCGGGTGTGCAGGTGCCGTGGCCGCAGCTCTCCGCCCCGGGGCACCCTCCGGGCCGGGTCCCTGGCTGAGCTCCGCGGGCTCCCGGGGGACGGAGCACCCGGTGGGAATTGGAGGGTGTCGCCTGTTCTCCGTGCTGGGGACGCCCGGTGAACTTTTCAGCGGCGCTTCGGCTCTGCTGGCGGGAATTCACGGGTTTGTCGTTGCACGGTGTTTGTAACGGGCGCTTTCCAGGCGCTGTCCCGGCGGGCGGAGCGTCCCTGCCGGCGGGCAGCGGGCGACTGCGGGGGTGCTGCAGGGGCTGGGAGCAGCGTGCGGCGGGTCACGGTGACTCCGTTCTGGAAGCTGTGCAGCTGCAGCCGCCTCTCGCGGTGCCGGGGTCGCACGGCTCCGCTGCAGTCGGTAACTCGGGACAGACGAACTCCGCGCTCCTGAGGAGGGACGCGTTGCCGCGGACGGTGGGATGCTGCTGCCCGGAGCGGAGCGTCCCCTGCGAGGGCAGCCGGGCGCCCGGGAGCTGAACTCCCTTCTCCCGGGAGGGGTGCGGGTGGGAGCGGAGGTCCCGAAAGGTCCTGCACAGCTCGTGGGGTCGATGTGGGATGCTGCGGTTTGAAATCAGGCGCCTTTGGGCGCAAGTTGGAACCGGTGCTGATGGAATAAACCTGCCTTCTTTCCTTCAGGTAAATGCGTCTTGGAGTAGGTTTAATTATTTCTGATTTATGAAACAACTTGGGTGAATTATTTACCTGTGTTTATTTCTAAACCAGATTAATTTCCAAGTTAACGTAATTTTGCATGCAAAGTGAGTAGTATATGCCTAATCCTCAGGATATTGTAGACTGAACATAAAAGTATTTATAGTCACTGTGATCAAGAAAATAATTGAAATTCTTTTCTCTGTTTCACTATTTGTTCGTCTCCCCAAGTGTAAACAAGTCCCTGGCTCTTCCTGCAGGTCCCTTTCCATCCTCTGGTCCTGCTGGGGTTTGGATGTGCCATGTGTGGAGTGACGAGTGGGAGAATAACAGACTATAAAAACTTCAGGGTTTGTTATTCTGGAATATCTGGGCTTAGAAAGGGTCATCTTTGACACCGTTCAACCAAATCACACATTTCTTATGGCTGCGTTGGCAAGGAAGCCTCCTGGGCCACTGTTCAGGAAGTGATCCCCAGAGTTACTGTGTTGCAGATGCTTTTTGGTTGGTTTTATTAATGTTTGAACAGATGATCAGTGTCGGGGGGAAGGATGAAGGAGGGAGAACAAACCATTTCTTTTTGTTGTCTCCGTTTTCAGCAGGTCCCATTGTGATCTGCTGGCTCACACGTCTGTCTGGAGCTGGAGGAGGGGAGGATTGATGGTTTGTGGTTGGTGATTCCTTCCCTCTCAGTTTAACGCCAGCTCCATTGCTGACCCGTTTCCGTTCTGACTGTGCAATGGAAAAATGTACAGTGAAGGGTTAAACTCAGCATTGCTGGGCACTGGGGAACACAGGGAAGGGGGTGCAGGGAAGGGAACCTCCAGGTCTGCTGCTGCCTCTGTGCTGGAACATCTTACCTGTGAAACATCAGGAATGTTGCAGAGAGCACGTGGAGGTGAGAACTCAGGAAACCCCCCGATGCCCTACTGACTCCACCACCTGTGGAACCGAGGCAGCATCTCATCAGGCTCCGTATCCTTCATTGCTGAACGTTCAAATTTAAACAGTCTGCATCAAGAATGGAGCACTCGCTCCTTGTTCCCACTGCTAAGGGTTTTCTTAGCTGTCATGACAGTTGCAGAAAACTTGAAAGACTCTTCAATTCTTACAGTAAAAACATCTACCTTCACCCACAGCGTCAGAAATACAGAAGAGAGATGGGGTCTCTTCCACAGCTTAGCCTAGTTGGGGGCAAATTCTGATTCCTTACTCCCTTTGTGCTCCATCGTCATGGCCGGGGACAGGTGGTGGAGGACATTCTTGCCTAGATTTCCTTTGATGGTATGAAGCAGCGTGTTTTAAGATCCTTGAGCACCATCTCTGGCAGTGTTCATTTAAAGTACGGCTCATGGTTTTTCATACCGGGTTCCATTCAGCAGGGAGTAACATTTTGGCTTAGTTCGGTTCTGTGCTGGGTGTTGCCCTCAGAGGCCAGACATGCAGGATCAAGACATGCAGGATGCCTTTCCCTGCTGCAGTATCGACATTCTGTGGCCAGGCAGGATGTCTGGAGTCCTGTTCTAGAAGCAGGGCTGAGCAGTCCCTGCCCACCTTGGGCAGAGTCGTGCCTCCTGGTGGGACCAAGCTCTGAGGCTCCGCTGCTCTGGCATCCCACTGCTGCCAGACGTGGCTTTGCTGGTGCATCACCTCCCTCCATCCCTTGTATTGCCCTTGGGGATGGTTTTGATCCAGTTTATTTAGTTGTGAGGTTCTTCTATTTCTTTTTACACACCAGTTCAGTGCTGGATGGAGAAGCATGAGAGCTAATACGGTGGGAGGGCACAGAGAGCACGTGGCCAGGATAAGCAGTGTGAGTAGAACCTCCCTTTTCCAGGGGCAGCAAACTGATGAGATTAGCTCAAGTTGTAGCCTGCAGCTCCACCCTCTGTGCAGAAACTCTGCCCAGCAAAACAACAAAGATCCCTTTTTGCTGGCTGAGCTGGGAAGCTGACCCTCAGGAGTAGTATAAAAGAGCAGCTTAAAGAGAAAAGAAGTCATTTCACCTTGGTGCACATGAAGCCTCTCATCCGGCTTGGCCACAACATTTAATTTCTCTCGTGCTGATGGTGGCCTGACCTAATCTGCTGACTGCTCTGGAGCAGGTCAGAGAATACTGCGCTGAGTAGTGTCTGCAGAGCAGTGGGGACAGCGCAGCCTTCAGCTGATGTGGCTTTCTGTAGGATCAACATCTGTCTCCAGGGGTATTTCAGCTGCGCTTCTCCAGGTAGAAGCAGCTGGAGGCATCTGTTTTATGCTGCGAGCAGTTAAAGCAAAGGTTCTGGGCTGTCAGATCGGAGGTTTTCACACCAAAGGCTAATTGTGACTCTTGGGAATCTGTTCTGCAGTTGAGTTGTTATTCTTCAAGCTGTCACTGGGAGGTTCCAGCTGCAGAGCTGCTGAGTCAGTAAGCAGATGAAATGCGATCTTTGCCTGATGTCCCCTTGCTCTGAGCAGCTGAAATGGAGTCACAGGGCTCAGCCATATAGTTCACTGACCAGGGTCAAATTTTCGTGTTGCTCGTATCTGCCCCAGATGGGCAGGTTTGGGCTGGAGGTTAGGAAACTCACTTGTTGGAAAGGTTTGGCCTTTTAGGGTGGTGTCTGCTGGGAAGGAGGATGTGCTAATGCTCACAGATGGGGCAGGTGTCTTAGGTTTTTTTGCTTTTGAAGTAAGCTCAAAGGTGGACACCTTGTTAGTCTTTTCAGAACGATAGCTGGCATGTCCCCTTAGCTGTGCTGGGTTTAGATGAAGGTGTGTAAGGATGGGCTGTGGCCTCTGAGGTGGGGAGATGCTGCCCCTGATGAGCAGCTGGGGAGTTAACAGCGTGGGACTTGGCTGGAACAGGGAACTGAAGGTGATGACACGAGAAGATAAGCCCTAGGGGGAGAGAAAAGCAGACTGGGCTTAACTGGGAGTGATGGAAAATACTGGGAGCAAGAATTAGTAGGAGGTCTGAATGGGCAGCCAAGGGCAAAGATGGGCTGGTTATTGTCCCTCCTGTCTCCCAGGGGAGGGACTGGGGTGAAGTGGGCTAGCACTGACCAGAAGCGTGGCTGCAAGAGGCTGAGGGAAGAGACTGCGGATCATCCAAGGAACAGGAGTGCGCAGGAGAGTCTGGTTCCTGCAGAGCACTTCCAGAGCCACCAGGAGAGCCCAAGTTGTTCCATTCTGCCATCGCCACGTCAATGAAAATCTGCCACTGGCACGTCTGCCACCAGCACCCAAACTGCGGGAGAGGGATGTCCCACTCTGTGCAAGAGGGACGTGCCTGTGTGACACCTGCACGGTTTTGCCTCCGAGTCACCAATCTGAGTACCCTGATGGAGAGTTGGTGGTAAGTTGTGTGTGTCTCTTCATTCGATCTCTGGAAATCTAAGACTGCCCGTGTCTTACCATGTGGTGCACCTGACAGAGCAGAGTGACAAGTGTCCATTGGAAATGCATTTCCATCAATGGCAGGTTGAGTGCACACACTGAATCTGATTTCTTACAGCAGCAAGGCCTGGGTGACCTGTTTTTGTGAGGTCACCAAATTCTGAGTCCATTTCCAAACAAATCTGTTAGTGGGGGAAAACAGATCTTCCTCCCTGAAGTTTCTTTGGAGTGTGTAGGTGGTAGCTGTAGGCCTTGCAGTGGTATTGACACATTACCTGCCCCGACCAGCGCACAAGACCCCCCGGATCAATCAGAGTTCTGGTGTGAGGTGACTCAGGTGCGTGTCCTGTTTCAGATGTCAGAATGTTGTGGCTGATGAGACATGGGACTGCAGGAAGGACTGAGGGCAGTTAAACACCCTCCTAGCACGTCGCTGGCTTGATGGTAGTGCCTTGCCTGTGCCCTGCCCAGGGGATCACTAGAGACACGGCTGAGCTGAACATCCAGAGGGAAATTTGGAGATGGCTTAAACTGATTTGTTTCGTGACTCCTGAAAGGGGAAAGTCCTATTCACTTCTTTCCATTGGAGGGAACTATCCATTTCACTATTTCTTGGGATGTCTTATAGGTTAGCGAGTTGACTGAGGTTGTGGAAGAGACCCACAAGTGCTGGAGGGAATAGATGGAGAAAGGAGCCAGGCCTTCCTCTTTCAGGCACTGTGGGCTGTTGAGCAGTTGATGGCCATGCAGCAGGAATACAACTTTGTTTTCCAGTCCAGCTGAGGAGATCTGTTTGTCAGCTTCCCTAGGAAGAACAGTCCCACCTTCTGAGCCAGCACCTCCATCTCTTTCCCTTTCCTGAGGCTGCTCCTGTCTCGCCCCAGGGCTGAACCATCAGTGCTGTGGCTCCAGGCGATGGGGTGAGCTGATGAGATGCACCAGGGAGGCCCATTCCCCTCTGCATCTGCATGCTGCTTCTGCTTACCTTGTCCCAGTGCTGGTGCTGCCAGCCTGGGAAAGCACCAGGTGGTTGTGTGGTCTCTCGTGTAGAGTGACAGTGCTGCGTGCGGATCATGGGTATGGTGAAGGGAGCCAGAAGTTGCAGGTGAGAACATCAAGTGCCGCTGAGTCTTGGTGAAAATCAGAACTTGGATATTTCACATCTGACACCTAAAACTACCTGCTTGTGGAGTGGTAGTAATGCCAGCTTGTGGTGAGTAGGATGATGAATACACTGGTGTTTGTGAAGTACTCTTGGTGTAACGACCAGTGCGGTGTATCTAGGGTTTGTATAGTAACCAAATTGTGAAGGATTTTCCAAAGTTTTAGGTTTTCCTGCTTACCGAGTCCTGTCTAGATCATGTAAAGATAATTAAAAAAAACACACCACTAGACAACATAAGTCCAAAACTAATCAGAATGGATACACCAAAGGAGGCAAAATTCTCCATATCCATGAATCAAAATGGCTCTGCTTCCCCGCAACACAGTCACTTCAATACAGGACCTGTTTGGAGGTCAGAGTTGGCGATGTGAACTTTGTTACTTGCAGCCTGGCTGAGTGCTTCGGTTCCTCAGTCCTTGCAGCCATTGGGAAGCACGATGTGACTTGGAGGGTGTACGTGAGAAGGGACCCTCCATGGCAGTGTCTCCAGTAGTTTAATGAACTTCATCGGTGCAGCTAGTCTTCTCTTCCAAACACAATTCCTCAACATAGGTTGTCCTGATACACAGACATGCTCTGAACTGACAAAAACTTCTTTGGGCTCAGTGGGTGGCTGTAAGCCCTGAGGAAAGGAAGAGAAACTGCTAAAAGGAGGAGGAGAGGAGAGGGGGAAATCCTTGGAGTGGCATTTCCAGAGAGCACCGGTGTCTTGTTATAGCCTCCTCCCACGTAACACAGAGCTCTTTACCGAAGCATAGGGAAAAGTTTATTACACATCACAATCTCTAACACGCTGATATGGAGGCATCTTCTGCTCACTCTGAGTCAACGTGCCTGACGACCAGAGGAGAATTAGCTTCATAGAAAAGGGTGGTGCCTTATAAATATTGGAGTTATTTTCAGGGTGCCATGTGTGTGCGCAGATCTTGAGTCTTGGGGCAGATGCAGTCCCTGCCAAAGACTATTAAGCAAAATAGTGGACTGGAGATGAAAGGCCAGCTTTTGAGTTTTTGACCCTCAAATTAGAGATTTAAGACCTGACTGTCACAGCTTCCCTAGCTAATTTTTTTTTTTTAAACCAGTCCTGTGCAAGAGAACTTATTCCTTACCTTAAATAAAATTCTCATGCAAATAAGGAGCAATTGCTTAAGTGCAGTGTGACTGGAACTGTTTATATCTTGGTTTTCAGCTCAGTTCCACCTGATTATTCCTACTCCTTAGTGAGGTGATGCACATGTGGAAATGCTCTAGCTGTTTTAGGCACTAACACTTTTTCCAGGATCACTTCTGTGGATTAACTAGGCAGGTGCTGGAGTTTATGCCCCAGGTGTGGGTTGTAGAGTTTTCAGGTTTGCACTGTTCCAAAAGTTTTGGGTTGAACAGGCCAAACTGGTGAGAGCAGATTGGGAAGAGGGTTCAGTTCACATGTTCGGCGACAGGTGATGCCGGTCAGATCGGCACCGGAGGAGTGATGTGCAGAAATGGGTCTGGCTTAGTGCTGGCTCTTCAGGGTGGAAGCGAGTCCACCTCTCATATCCTAGGGGTCAGTCTGGAGCCAGTCTCACGTAATGTGATCAGCAGTGGCGTGAAAAAGATATTGAGATATCAAAGCTTGGAGGCGATAATTTTTAAGGTGATCAGAAGGTGATGCTGAGAAGCTCCAGAAAGACCTCGCCAATCTACATCGGTGATAAAAAAGGTGGCATATGGCTTCCACCATAGGCAAAGTAACGTGTGGGGGAAAAATAAGCTCTGTGTGACATGAAACCTGGAACGGGCAGTTGGAGCTACATAGTGAGAGATCTTGGAGTCGCTGTTTCCAGTCCTTGGAAATCATTTGTTCATCAGAGCCAGGAGAGCTGATCTTGCCCTGGGAATACTGGAGAGAGAGGGCAGCTGATGGCACCAGCAGATTAAAGTAAAGCAGGAGGGTCTGTTCATCTGCTGGATGGTGGACTCGTGCACCTCGCTGTCATATAATCACAGAATCATCTGGTTGGAAGAGACCTTTAAGATCACCGAGTCCAACCGTTCACCCTGCACTGCCAGGGTCCCTAAACCATGTCCATCAGCACCACATCCACATGTCTGTTAAACCTCTCCAGGGACGAGGACTCCACCACCTGCCTGGACAGCCTGTTCCAAGGCTTCACAACCCTCTCTGTAAAGAAGTTTTTCCTGATATCTAAATTAGATCTCCTCTGGTGCAACTTAAGGCCATTTCCTCTCATCCTATCACTTGTCACATGGGAGAAGAGACCAACCCCCACCTCGCTGCAACCTCCTTTCAGGTAGTTGTAGAGAGCAATAAGGTCACCCCTCAGCCTCCTTTTCTCCAGGCTAAATGATCCCAGTTCCCTCAGCCGCTGCTCATAAGGCTTGCTCTCCATACCCTTCACCAGCTTCGTTGCCCTTCTCTGAACACGCTGCAGCACCTCAACATCCTTCTTGAAGGGAGGGGCCCAAAACTGGACACAGTACTCAAGTTGTGGCCTCACCAGTGCCCACTACAGGGTGGACAATCACTTTCCTCCTTCTGGCCACACTATTGCTGATACAAGCCAGGATGCTGTTGGCCACCTGGGCACACTGCTGGCTCATATTCAGTCGGCTGTCGACCAACACCCCCAGGTCCTTTTCTCCAGGCAGTTTCCAGCTGCTCTTTCCCCAGCCTGTAACGCTGCAGGGGGTTGTTGTGGCCCAAATGCAGGACCCAGCACTTGGTCTTGTTGAACTTCTTCCTGTTGGTCTTGGCCCATTGATCCAGCCTGTCCAGATCCCTCTGTAGAGCCTCCTGACCTTCGAATAGATTGACACACCCAGCCAACTTAGTGTCATCTGCGAACTGACTGAGGGTGCACTCAATCCCCTCATCCAGATCATTGATAAAGATGTTAAAGAGAACAGACCCTAATACTGAGCCCTGGGGGACACCACTGATGGCCAGCCACCAACTGGATTTGACTCCATTCCCCACCACTCTCTGGGCCCAGCTGGCCGGCCAGTTTTTTATCCAGCGGAGAGTACACTCATCCAAGCCATAGGCAGCCAGTTTCTGCAGGAGAATACATAGGAGACTGTGTCAAGGAGTTTGGACAGGGACTAGACTGATCGGTGGACAGCAAGCGTGTGAATGGCTGCAGAGTGGCACTGATGAGGGGTACACCCTCTAAACACTCCTAACGAGGGAGACGGGAATGGGCATGGGAAAGTCGTGGGACTCCTGGTCTCCTGCAGAAAGCCGCTTCTCCAAAACTTCTTGCTGTTTGCTGCGAGAAAAGAAATGCAGGAAAATGGGGTGGTGCTGGGCGAGCAGAGGGAAGGTGCGCTGGAGAAGTGCTTCCTGCCTCCGTGCTGAAGCCTGAGGTCGCTGTGGTGGTTGCTTAGAGCAGTCAGCTCGCTGGATATGGGGAGAGGCAGAAGGCTTGGCTGGATGGCTAAGGTCCCCTGCCCTGCTCCCTGCTGCTCCAGACCACCTGCCAGTGAGTAGATGAGACCTTTCTGCTTGATGCCCTGCTAAATAGAGGTGTTTTTTAAATGGCCTTCCTTACGGGGGAGGGGGGGGGGGGGTGGCTGGTTATGCCAGCACAGTTTCTCTATCTCAAAAACCAGCTCATGTCAAACTCTGTGAGCTGCTGTAAGAAGGTCATAGCTGCTGCATGGTCCTACGCAATCACTGTATCACCTGGCTGCCTCGGTGCTCAGCGACTTGCCTGCTTAATTTCTGTGTGGAGCATTAAACTTCATCCTGGAAAACCTCAGACAGGGGTTTGGATTCATAACTACACACCAAACTTGGCATATAAAACCCATCCCATTTTTAAAGTGAGTTTACTTGTATGTGCTGGTTAAGCAGATAGGTGAATTAGTAATCTCAAACTCGTCTCACTTGTAAATGTTTCTGGCCTTAGGAAGGTTTGTGGAGCAGACAAATTTGCAGCCAGCCATTTCAGGGCTTAAGGTTGTACATGTTGTTGGCTGCTGCATGATTTGAGCATGGGTATAAGCCTCCAATGGTGGAAAATCACGCACAGTCATTTTTAAGGACCTCACTGCCAATTTGTCTGGGAACTCCAGCTCTCCAGGGGTGTTAGTTCTGCCTGACCCCACTCAGGGATTCTGCAGTGTCGGGTGATGCTCACAGGTGACACTGAACATGGGTGAGGCTCGTCATAGTCACGCACTCAGCTCATCGCCAAGCCCAGCCTGGGGAGTTTTCTGCTGGGTGCGTGAGATGGGTTTTATTGCAAAAGGGTGAAACAAGTACAAGTGAGGAAAGAGGAACCTGTGGCTGGAGGGAGGAGAGAACAAGCGTTGGATCTAACTTGCCTTTCCAGTGGTGCCGAGTCCTGGGTGTTGCTGAATAGCACCTAAATTTTAAGTCCACAGGCACTTACTTTTGGTGGAATAAAGTCTGTATGCGATAGGATTTCATCCTTTGGTGCAACTTGTTTGGTGTAAGTGTTTGCGGTGGGCTGGCAAACTCCCTGTGACACCCTGTGGACAAATCCCAGCAGACTGAGCCAGTCAGCACAGCTGGCCTATGGCTTTGTGTCCAGCAGCACCATTGCAGGATGCAGTAAAGCTGAGCAAAGTCAGCACTGCCCTAAAATGGGATATTCTTACCAGGGGGCTCCTGCTGGCACTGGTGGTGTGGCAGTTTGGGCTGTGCTGAGGAGCAGATCTGACCAGAAGCCGCCTTGTGACAGAGAAAAGGAGTTTTCAGTGAGCAAACTCCCTGATTTTTTTAATGATTTCTTTTTTCCCTTTAACATTTTCAAGTCCTTATGGACAGTGGTGTCAGCAGGGCAGCAGTGCAGGACACTTCCATCCTGGCAGGTCAGGAACAGGCTGCACTCGGTGCTGTGAAATTCCAGAGACAAGGCGCTGGTGGCGTTTGTTAACTTGGACCATGTTGTGTATTTCCCTTGGCAGACACATCGCTGAGAAAGTGAGGAGTCTTTTGGGGAGCTCAAGTGTTTTGGAGCCAGTTTGATGGTACCAAATCTCTTTCTGGCTGTAAGACACGTGCTGAAGTTAATTAGCTGAAGTTAATAGTGTAAGAGCGGAAGAGGGGTGCTCTTCTCTCCCTTCCAGAGGACAGCCAGGCCACCCGCGCTGCTAGGAGCAGCACAAAACGTGTGGTGGGAGGTTTGATTTCCAGCATTGCAAGTGCTGCTGGCAGTACTGGTGCATTTATGGGAGTCTGAGTGAAGAACAGGTCATCTGTGGCAGCAGTGGGTGCCTGATGTTGTCCTAATGGGGAAAGCCATTGTCACCAGGACCTTTCGAGTACCCAAGCCCATGTGAAAATGGTGTCATTGAATAGTCTCTTCAGAAATGGAGCCAGTCCCAGTGGGAAGGGTTCAAACACACTGTTCTGGACTCCCACATTCAACAGTACTTCAGGCACAGGAGGGGTTGCTTTTCCTTTCGGTGCTGGCAGATAACATCGTACACCTGCCAGCGTTTTCTTGGACTCCCCATGGCACCCTGTGGTTCTTTCTGGGCGTGACACAGCACCAGCTCTGGGGCTTCTTGGCGCCAAGCAGAGGAAACCCTGGATGCTGCGAGGAGCCTGGACGCACCGCTGGCTGCTGCTGCCCGGCGGGGTCTGTGTCATGGTACGGGCACAAGGAACCCTCCGTTTTGCTCTGGGCCCATCCACCTGCTCTTTCTGCAGCGGACGAACTTCTGCCAGAGCACAGAGGTTGGTCATTTTGCTCACGTTCTAATTATTTTTTCTCTCATAGGTTCGTGTTTCTTCTCAACCTTCAATTCATTTTCAAGGATCTGAAGGGGTGAGTGTTCTGTGCTCTTTTTATATTTTAAAATAACTGCAGTGTAGTTGAACCACTTCCACTTATTTAAAAAAAATAATCCTGCAGACACTCTTAAGATCTGCTTAATGCCAGCTGTGTTTCATTGTGTATTTACTGAAGAGTTGCAGCTGAGAGTGGAAGAGACTCCTCCTTTTGGAATGCTGCTTTTCCACCTTTTAGCCTAAACTGGAAAGCAATGGGAATAACTCGTGAGTCATCAACGGAGCAGTGCAGATTTGGTGTTGTAAAATGGACTTTAAGTGGCTGGTTTCAAGGTGCGAAGCAGAACGGCAGTTCTGAGGAGTGGGGTTTGTGTACCACAGGCTGCTGATGGTTCTTGACCCATTTTTGGAACTCTAATTAAACAGAGTATTTCAAGCCTCTTGAAGGAAAGTAAGAGGAAATGTGGCCTCCTCAAGGCCACAGGTCCTGTTAAACCATCAATCAGTGGCACAAATTGTGAACTAAAGCTGAAGGTAAAATTAAATACAGGCTGTGATCTCTAAGTAGAATATTTAGGTTTTAAATAGAAACATAAAATTTAAACTTTAAGGGATGGCCAAAGACTAATTTTTAAAGACTGGAATGTGGATTGTGCCTTTCATGCTCTTACCCGAACTTCAGCTCCACGACCTGACCCAGTTTCCCCTGTAGCTGTGCGGTGCTTGTTCAGAGATAGCTGGGAAGGTGCGAGAGAAGGGAGGGTAATGTCTTTGTGCTGGTGTGAGGATGTGCTCCTGCCCACCGGCGTGAAACTGCAGTCCCGTTCCAGCGTCAGAGTCTAGAAGGGTCACGAGTGCAAGGAGCATCATATCCACCACAAAGATGCTTCTGCAGACAAAGGCGATGCTGCACGCGTAAGAAAAATCCTTTCTTGTTACAGCTTACTCGCAATTTAAACTGTACTGGCAAATATTTAAACTGTGCTGGCAAAAGAATTTTCTTGCTGGACTGAGTAACCATCTTAGTGAAGAGAGTCAGCCAGAGCAGCTGTACCAGGAGAGGGTGGCTGGGAGCACAGGGTGGGTTGAATTCATGCTGCCATCAAGAGAGAAGCCGTGCTTGCTAATCTGGCCGGGAAATCAGCCAGTAAAACAGACTGGCTGGCGGTGGCGACAGGCGTGTGAGTGTATAAGGGACGGAGCAGGAGCCAAGGTCCAAAGAAGTTCTCAGGAGTATAAATAATTCACCTGGCTCTTAGCGTGAAGTTCTGTGAGTAGTCACTGTGAACGACAAACTACAGCCTGCTCTGCCCACCCTGTACCCGCTCTTTCCCTGCACAGGTTCCCATGCTACTTCCTCCCATGGTCTCTGGAGCGGTGTTACAGCAGTAGCAAGTAGAGGTTTGAGATGGCACCTGGCTGGGGGAGATTTTCCTTCTCATCTTCTAAAAAGCTGGGGTTTTTATCAAAAGCTGTGAAAATCTGGGGGTCGCTAGACCGCTGAAGAGCCAGAAGTTAACTTACACTGTTGTCATCCTCATTTCTATTAAGAAGTTAATCCAGATACACGCTTTTCTGTGATGGGACGCAACAGTAAGGTCTGCTTCTGTGCTCTGTGAGGCGGAAACTCCTGCTGAGACTTTGCTGCTTGCTGCAGAAGCACTAATCCCTTACGGGACTTTTCAAATCTGTCCATAATGCAGGAAATGGAAAAGGAATTTACTGCAGGAGATTCCTAAGTCTCTCAAATAGGGAGAGAAATTTAAGGTCATTAAGGCAGACGGTGAGTCAAACCAGGACATTTACTGCTGTCCCTACAGTGGAGGGAAATGGTCAGCTCATTATTTGTGTGTGTTGTGCAGCCACATCCTGAGGATCTCCAGAGCACACAAACTGTGTGGCAGAGGACTGGCCTGGCTCTGTGAAAGGCTTCCCTTCCTCTGTCCTGGTTTCGGGTTGGAGGTCTCCAGAGTGAAGAGTGCTCATGGTGCAAGGTGTTGCAGGTCACCTGTGACAGCAAGACGTGTCTTTAAACACTGCTGAAAACAAAGAGTGGTTTTATTTGTCTCTTGGGAGCCCTTCCTCCACAGTTCAGGTGGTTCTCTAACTCCCAGCTGAGGATAAAAGAGCAGCATTAGAAGGAAAAGGCATTTTTGTTCTTCAGTATTCTGTCTCTAGTGACACATGCTCTAGTCTCAGTCCTCTATGGGTGATGGGAAGGGCCAGAGTGGAGAAATAAAAGGAGCTTCCTGGCGTAGAGTGGTCTGAGTTGTGTTAGATGTGGGAGCTGAGAAAAGGAGCCTTACACTAGAATGGGCAAGGAAGGAGCTTTTATGTCATGAACAGGTTTACAAGAAGCTGAGGTTGGTGTCAAAGGGGTTCTGCAGTCACTTTGCCAAAAAAAAAAAAAAAAGGCAATCTTAATTTTTTTCTCTGTAGTCCAGTAGAGCTGCTTTGAAGGATCTGAACAGTGTTGGGGGACTGTAGGTGGTCTCAGAAGCAGCAATACAGCAAGTCCAGCAATGCAGTGGGATGGTTTGCGTTGGATGTGACAATCAATAGCCTGCACGTGCCCGTGGTTACCTCTGGATGCTCTTCAGAACAGGAACCACTGGCACAGTGCTGGAACAGAGCCAAGAGCTCTGTGCTTTGTGAATTAATAAAATATCTGCGATGGTTAAAAGAACCTTTTGCACCAGTCGGCCCCTGGGAGGGAGAACCTTTCCTCCTGGACCATCTTACTCCCAAGCAGTCTGGACGAGACCATCTGCTGGTGGCTGAGATAGCTGGAGGATGCCAAGGGACTGCATGGAACGGATTGGTATGGTGATACCGATTGATTTTTAAGAATCAGTTTGTAATTAACCTTTTCAGAGTACACTCAGCCTGAAGAATGCAGGAGCTGTGCAATAGCCCTGAGGAATGTGAATATTTGCAACTGGCATGTAACACCGTACAGACATGTTTAACGGAAAAAAAGTTTTGTTGGTAGTCCAGTGCCCTTCTGGATGTGGTGACAGGGATTCAGACAGCTGCACTCTCCCTACTGGGGCTTCCCTCCTGGGTTTTTAACTTCCTCTGTCCTGTCCTGCAACTTGCAAACACATTCTTAGAGGCAAAATTTTCCTGCTACGATTCATGTGCCTCCAGCTTCCATGGGGCAGCCGCCGCCATCGCCCCTTCCTCCAGTGACCGTACAAAACCAGTCGCCTGGTCGGGGCAATTCAGCAGCACGTTGGACCCCCCGGCTCTGTTGTAGGGGCATTTGCTGCCTGCCTTGCTCTCTGTCCCTGTGCACAGCGTTAGCCCTTGCCCCCAAGGAAGGGGCGGCAGTGTAGGAGTGGGGGACAGCGGTCGCAGCCCCCGAGTGAGGAGCTGTTCTGCAGCAGTCAGTGACAAGTTCCTGCTGGGTGGCAATGAAACCAGCACGATCCCCAGTGCTCACCCGGGTGAACTGGTGCGTAAAGGTGGAATGCCTGGGTCTGGAGGAGCAAATATTAAGTTCAGGGAAAAAAGACCAGAGAGAAAAAAGGGAGGAGAAAACTGAAGTTAAAAGAAAGTCTTGTCCCTGAAGGTTATTGTTTTATCTACAGGTCAGCATCATCAGTAAAATGAATACATTTGAAATGGGTTTTGTGTAGTCAAATGGTTAATTCTTTTTGCAAGGCAGCCATGTGCAGTCACGTTTCTGTAGAAACGCATCTGAGTTTCCTTTTTGAAAGAGACATTGGCCACTTTTGTTCTGTAGAGTGGATCTAATGGAGGAGGAGGAGGTTTAATACTTAAAGGAAACAGCATTTCGCACAAAGACTGCTGATATTAAAATGAAGACAAAAGAAATCGGTGCTGAAATTTTTCTCATGTTTAAGAGCAGTTTTTGAAATTTCAGATTGGTCGAGTAGGTTTCTGGAGCACTTTGATCTCTGTGAAGGTGCAGGCTGGACACTTGCATTAACACAGATGAAGGAGCAAAGCTTTAATCTCGGGAGCAAGCTGCCCTGGGCAGAAACCACCACAGCAAAGATCCAAATGCTGCTATGGCAAAGATTGTTCCTCCTGGGATTGGTGAAAGTGGAAGTTACATGAGACACGGCAGAATGTCCCTGCTGGGCCTTGTCCAGCAGCAGAGGTTTGCCTCTTGGTAAATAAAGTGTGGCTCTTGAGTAAATGTCAGCTCAGAAAATGGATTAACTGGAAATGTCTCTCTCTCAAAAAAAAAAAAAACATAGTAACTTGGAGGGCTCTGGAACTGTTAATTTTTAAACCCTTAAACCTGTTCTAGAGGCTTATGGTGTGAGTTGGGCACTGGTGTGGATGCCCACATGGGGCCAGGAGCAGATTCCAGCTTGGGCTTGTGAGCTACCAAATCTTATCCTTGAAATTTGAAGGATTTGGAGGAAAACCGCTGGTGAGATGGTAAAGTTGGAATGATTCTGGGAGGAGACAAAGGAGAGAGAGAGGACTTGAACACATCTGCTGGACGGAGGCACCTGAAAAGACAGTGCTCATGTCAAACTGATGACAAGATGCTGTTCCGAGGAAGAACAAGAGGAGAAAGTGGGTAGGTGCCTTCAGAAAGACAAGAAGTTGACTCAGGCTTGGAGAGCAAAGTACGTCTGGCCTGAACTGAGGGCACTGCAACAGCACATAGTATCAGCGGGAATGATGGACAAGAGGAAGACTGAAGTGACAAGAAGCTACGAGACGGAGATGTTGGCATGAGTCCACACAGGAGCTTCGAGAAACAATTATGAAAACTGTTCTTACGTTGAGAGCCAAGGAGGATGATATGTCAGTGCGAGAGAGGTTAACGCTAGACCTGGTAATCAGTTACCAGGAGGAAGGGATTAAAGCTAAGGGCCTGAGCTCTTCTAGTGGATATTCTCTGTTACTAAATCCGTTAGTAGTAACAAATTGCAAACTAGTTTGAGGATGTAGAACTTAAAATGATATTTTAAAGTAGGCTGCGGAGGATCAAGGGCACTCAACACTGCTCCTGAGGTGCTCCAGCCTGGCTGGCGGTGACACAGGGCCCAGGTCAAAGCGATGCCACTCCACGTACTTGTCAGACCAGCGAGCTGGTGCATGCATAAGGGTCTGCAGCTGTGGGGTCTGCTGGGAAAACTTCCCCTGCAAAGGGGTGAAAGGAACAAGGTACCCCTGTGTGCCACAAAGCACAACTTCTGTGGATACCTCCATCTTCCTGGTGTTCCTCAGGTCACACAAGATCACAGAGTCACAGAATCATTTGTCCCTCAGCACCACCTCGATGTGGCTGTTAAACCCCTCCCAGGATGGGGACTCCACCACTGCCCTGGCCAGCCTGGGCCAGCCCTGGACAACCCTGACGGGGAAGAAATGGTTCCTCAGGGACAACCGCAACCTCCCCTGGAACAACTGGAGGCTTGTTCCTCTCGTCCTGTCACTTGTTCCTGGGGAGAAGAGATCGAACCCCACCTCACCCCAACCTCCTGTCAGGGAGTTGTTGGGAGCCAGAAGGTCTCCCCTGAGCCTCCTTTTCTCCAAGCTCAACCCCTGCAGGTCCCTCAGCCGCTCCTCAGCGCACTTGTGCTCCAGACCCTGCACCAGCTTTGTTGCCTTTCTCTGGACACACTCCAGCCTCTCAATGTCCTTCTTGTAGTGAGAGGCCAAAGCTGAACCCAGGATTCAAGGTGCAGCCTCACCAGTGATCTGAGCTTGCCAGAGTTTTTCTGAGTTTGCTTTAAGTCCTGACTTTTTTTTGTTAAAAGTAGAAGCTTATTTTCATTTGAGAACATTTAGAAGCGCTCTCCACATTCTTTCATTTTCAAAACAGCTTGCAGTAAGAAAACTACCATTTTAACCTAAAGTCTCAAATTTCAAAAGCATAAAACTTTTCAGCCTTAACCTCTACAGAACGTCTGTTCTTCCACTTTTGTTTTCTGTATCATGTGCTAAGACTTTTTTTTTTTTTTTTTGAGCTTTTTGATGGCGGGTGTTTGCTTTTTTGTTTTAAATTCAAGAAGACCCTGAACCAACTCAGTCTGTCCTTCCTGGGGTTTCCTGTCACATGTCCAAGCTGTCAACTTCATGAGTTTCTCTGTGTAGATGAAGAGGTCTGATGTCCTCGCTGTCCTGTGCTTTGCTCCACTTACCAACGCTTTTCTCTGCCCTTAGCTAAACCTGATGGCAAAAAACCAGTTGCTGGTTTGTGTTTTACCTCATGATGCTCCAGAAAAGCAGCAGGAACATGCTCCTGGAGCGGGGCTTCTTGCTGGCAGCCAGCCATGGAGTTGGCTTCACTTGGGTGTGGCAGCACACTATGCTGTGTTCAACTGGCACTGGAGTGAAAGTCTCTCCTCGTGAATTGTGTCATTAACAATTACAGCAGTGCTGGAGGCTCAGGCACGTGAAAGCAGGAGGTCCCTTAACCTGTCAGCCACTGTTCAACTCAGGTGAAAAATCTGCCGATGAGGGAAGATTCTAGGGGTTGGTTAAATTTGTCTTTGACTTGTGTGCAAACATAGAGGAAATTGTTTTCTTTATGGGAGCTTAGAGCAGAGGCAGAAGGAGCAGATCCTGCAGCTGCCATCGATGGAGAGCAATCTGCTGCGCCACTCCTGTCTTTGCAGCATGAGCAAACAGACTTTCCTCAAGCAAACAGGCTTCCTGCATCGCTGGAGAGAGCCACTGGACAATGGCAAGGCTTCCTGCACCCGGCTGTGAAAACAATGCAAAGTCTCGAGGTTAGAAAGCGATTGCTCTATTTCCAGAACTGGAAAATAACTCTTCTGCAGTGGCCTCTGACACTACCTGTTTCACCCATCACCTCTGACAGCCACAATCAGTGGATTCACTGAAGACGGGGGTTTAACGCTTTTTTCTTAAATGGGAAAGGAGGAGGGTGATGGTACAGGCAGTAAAGTGGTGCAAGAAGGGAGCTGCGAAGTAAAGCAAAGAGGAAATGTAGAATAGAAGCGTTTGAATCAAACAGCTGGTCACTGCAGGGCGGAAAATTTGGTCGAACTTGGTGGACAGAACTGTTGAGTATTCTCCTGAGGTCATTGTAGATTGATTTCTTCCCCCTTTGGTGCCTCCCAATAGTGTTCCCTGGCTGTGCAGAAGCACATGTGGGTGCGGGTGTGTGACGGCTTCACACATGACTTCGAGGCATGAGTGGGTGTTACTTACAGCTTCATCCGTTCTCATCCATCACCACTTATCTATGTTACCCCATGAAACAGAGCGGGGATGTTCCTTGAGCTCGTTGTGGGCTCCTCTAGAAGGCAGCAGCTAAGACAGGTATCAGGACTTGAGCTGGGTATTAGCTGGAACAGGGTCACTTGCCCAAAGGTTCCTGAGCAGCACATTGGCAGTGGGAAGCAGCGAGGGCTGCACATGTCGGGTGGGGTGTTTGGAGGAGCTGGCACGAGGCTGGGCACAGCTGCCTGTGGGGATGCATCTGTGGGTGGTAGAGAGAGTATTTCATGTGTTGGGCTTCTTGTATGAACGGGGAAAGAAGAATGAGCAAGGATAAATGTGTCTGGGCACATGAGGAGGAAGTCCTGCCTTACCCTGCTGTGCTAGGACATCTTCTGGGCAGTAGGTAGGCTGTGGGCTTGCCAACTCAGAACAGCCAGTTAACGCGTTTGAAGCTAGGCGATGTTGGGGAGAGGTACGTAGTTAATTTGATGAGGATGGTGCCTAGACCAGGGTGGGTGATGGTTGTGAACGGTGTTCACGTGCATCTGCTTTCAAGGTGGCCTCTTATCTTGTCTGGACATGACTGAGGTGACACTTTGGATAAGGTGGGCAAACATGCAGCTTCTCTCCAGAGCTTTCCCATCTCCTTTGGTTGCCCTGTGTGGTTGGCTGCTAGTAAGACTCCAGCAGTTCTCATGAAGGAACAGAATCCCCCAGAATCCCAGACTGGTGGGGCTGGCAGGGACCTCTGGGGATCACCCAGTCCAACCCCCTGCTAGAGCAGGGTCCCCACAGCAGGGTGTCCAGGAGGGCATCCAGGCAGGTTTGGGATCTCTCCAGAGCAGGAGGCTCCACAACCTCTCTGGGCAGCCTGGGCCAGCGCTCCCTCACACTCACAGCAAAGAAGGTTCTCCTCCTGTTCAGGTGGAACTTCCCAGGTTCCAGTTTGTGCCCATTGCCCCTTGTCCTGTCACTGGGCACCACTGGGCAGAGTCTGGCCCCATCCTCCTGACCCCCCTTTAGCTCTTGATGACATTGAGGAGGTCCCCTCTCAGGCTGCTCTTCTCCAGCTGAACAGCCCCAGGGGTCTCAGCCTTCCCTCGAGGAATTGTGTCAAGGACCTCACTGTTTCTGGGAGAAGAGCGTAGATCAACTGTAAATAACGGTGAGTGTTTGCTCCTCAGAAATCTCCCTTTTTACTGTAAGACAACACAGCAAATTCCTTTTTGACGTATTGCACGCCATGTGCCGGCTGGGACGCTCTTTATACGGGGAGGTTGAGTACAAATCAAGAGCAGCTTCTCCGAAACAAAAGTGCTGACAAGGGGCTTGTGGTGCTGCCTCCTGGTGCCAACAACAGTTTATTTTCTGTTGGTGAATGTGGTTGCAATGAGAACTTTCTTAATAAAGGCTCCTTGTTCTGCGAGAATCGCTCAAATAGGACAACCAAACTTTTTGCCTCTATCTGTATCTCAAGGTGAATGCAGAATCTTAATCTTGATTCAGCCAAAAAGCCTTGAGCTGGAACTGCTCGGGACCATAAAATAGAAATTTACAGGGAAAACCGGGACTGTTTATTCAAAACAGGAGGGTATTTGCAGAAGGCGCTGAGTCTATAAACTACTTCAAAGTGTTATTTTGTTATCTGGAAGAAAAGGTTAAATATGTCCACAGCAGTATCAGGAGTCAGGGCTGGGCCAGGCACTGGGCGAACAGCAGATGGTCTCTGTGAACCCCCCTCCCTCCCTAAAGGGGAAGAGAACGAGAACGAGGGAGAGAGACTGATGGGCTGAAACACTAAAACTACCTTAATGCAAATAACCATAAAATGAACTAGATACAAATACAGACAATACCAACACCGAACCAAACACATGCACCCCTTCATGTCAACCATGTCACCGTCACCATGATGCTGGGGGCAGGCACTGGGGAAGGACCAGTCTGGGCTCAGCAGCAGACGGGAACCAGATGCAGGAGCTGGATTCCAGAACTGGACTCAGGGATGCACGGCCTGGGATCGAAGGCAGCATGGACAGAGTCCTCCTCAGACACCGGCTGTTGGAGAAGAGACTTGACCCTTGTGACCCCTCAGCTTTACACCAGATACGATGTCTATGGGATGGAACACCTGGTTGGTCAGTGTAGGGTCACCTGTCCTGTCCGCTCCTCCCCACAGCTGCAACCTCTCACTCACTGCACCCCAACATGGGACATGACATTAGCGGTGACCTTGGTCTGCACAGGAGAAAGTACAAACAAGAGCCTTTCTGCATCCCAACCCCTGGCAGTGACGGTGAACAGAATCACCAGATCGGTGAGGCTAGAAGAGACCTTTCAGCTCCTCAAGTCTCCCCGTTCCCCCAGCACTGCCAGGTCACCACTAACCCCTGTCCCTCAGCACCACCTCCACATGGCTGGGAAACCCCTCCAGGGATGGGGACTCCACCACTGCCCTGGCCAGCCTGGGACAGGCCTGGACAAGCCCAACGGGGAAGAAATTTTTCCTAATATCCAACTTCAACCTCCCCTGGAACAACTGGAGACCGTTTCTGTTGTCCTGTTGCTTGTTCGTGGGGAGAAAAGACCTACCCCCACCCTCACTCCACCCTCACTCCACCCTCCTGTCAGGGAGTTGTGGAGAGCCAGAAGGTCTCCCCTGAGCCTCCTTTGCTCCAGGCTCAACCCCCGCAGGACCCCCAGCCTCTCCTCAGCACACTTGTGCTCCAGACCCTGCCCCAGCTTCATTGCCCGTCTCTGGACATGCTCCATTGGCCTCAGCCCATTGCTTCAGCCTGTCCAGACCCCTCTGTGGAGCATCTTGACTCTCCCGCAGATCATCACTCCCACCCAACTTGGTGTCAGATTAATCATAGTGTATATTTGTTGGTTTTTCAAAAAGCATATCGTGCTAAAAACCACCTCTGCTACAGCGGGTTGGGTTCAGATTGTCATATTCATACATACATACATGCTGTATCTATAGTAAAACCAGTATGCAGAAACATTCAATCAGTGGCAGTTAATTTTACAGAATGTAGATGAATTTTAGTGTGATTTGGGCCCCTATGGTTTTCCTAGGCTGATGGTCACTCTATGGTAACCATCATAATCATGAAAAGGTAAAGCTGCAGATATAATCCAAGATGATGGGTTTGGGAATTCAGCTGATTTATTTCCACTCTTGTATGAAATGCACAGATTGCTCTTTTAAGTATCTGAGTGCTTTAAGCTTAAGTAAAGGATTATGGAGTTCAGGTGACTTGTCTTCCTCCTTCCTGCCAGTCACTGTCCCAGGCTGTTGGAAGCGCTGCCAATATTGACAATTAAAATATAAATAGCAATGGAATGATTTTGTAGTGGTATTTATGAAGACTGGCCAATCTCAAAAGCAAAATACTGCGTGATTTCTAAGAGACTGTTGAGTGTTGCTCTTATGTATCTTTCTTTGTCAGTCGTATTTAATATTCTGTTAAAAATTCAATAACATTTCAGAAGAATAGCTTTTTAGATTTACTGCCAGCTGATTTTACTTCAGAATAAAGTAGTTGGGTGGCAGGTTTTTTGGAGGTTTTTTTTATAGTAGCACATTAAAAACCGTGGTTGTGCCAATAAAGGTTTTCATGGTTTCTCGTATTTACATTTGGAAGCAGCAGCAGAATGCAGCTCATTCTGTACTAAATTATTGGTTCAGCTGCAAAAATCAAGTTTTGTTACGTCTGACTAAACTTTAAAAACCTTTTTACATTTCACATTTATGCAAATAATTGCATCTCAAGCTGAGTAAAAGGGAAAGGCTTTTAGCATGTGTTGGGGTCAAAATTTATCTTTTATAGTTTAAGAGGTTTTACTCTTGTCATTTGGGTGTTGCTGGTTTTTTTCCTTCTTGGCACTGACTCCCGCGTGTGCTCTGTCAGGACCAAGTGGATCACAAAGTTGGAGCAGTGTCTGATGTGGTCCGTGCCACAGACACGCAGCCAGCACTGCTCTCAGAGGGAGAATTGTGCCAAGGCAGCTTTTTTAGTGATGGGCTGACATCATATCCAAACTTCAAAAATACAATTTCTTACCTAAAATTACAGCACTATCTAATTGCTGGCAAAGGAGTGTAGATTGGAGTTTTTACGTAAACTTTTCCTTTCCTTTTAGTGTATTAAAATTCCCAAAGCTGACCATCCAGGCAAAGCGCACACGTTTAACTTCTACATGTCAAATGTTGGCAAAGATAATCCTCAGGGAAGCTTTGACTGTGTCCAGCAAAAGGGATCAAGGTAAGTTTTACTTAATGTTTTCTTTCACGGCAAAGTTGAGTAGAATCGGTGTCTTTGAGCATACAGCAAACACCGTGAACAGCGAGCTCCTAGGGATAAGCTGCAGTACAAATTAATGCCTAGCAATAGCACAATTTCATGCTCATTATAAATGCTGGCTTTTACATAGAATTATTCTTGGTTTTTCTCTGGAGAAAGTCACCTTCTGAGTGCTTTCTCACCCCTTACTGCTATTTGTAAAAGCATTTGGAGCTCAGCATGGTCTGTTCTACAGCCCTATGTAAATATGATGGTAGCTGGCAGTGTGCTAGCGTGCCCTCCACGATGGACAGGTGTCATGTTTGAAGAACCACATAGATTAGTGACCTCACCTAGACTGGTGTGACCACAGTGCTTCAGAACCCAAATGTACTACAGCAGCGCCTTGTCCTGGTCCTTTGAGTCCAAGTGAACAGTGTTAACGTCTGCCAAAAAGGCAAGAAACCATCGTGCTTTGGCATTAAGTTTGCCTCAGCTTTTATAATGCCATGTTCCTGGCAGCTTCGATGTAGTCCACTGGTGTTGAATAACTGGTTGTCCCATTTGATGAGCTGGGACGTGGCAGGCAGAGGTTGTGTATTGATCCAGGGAGCTGATGGCAAACAGACACAATGACATGCGTCTGCCAAAGGCACTGCTCAGGCTTTCAGTCACCATAAAGCTGCTGCCCTTGATTTCAAACCAGAGATCTGTCTAGATAGCGGCTTTTGGGAGCAATAAGAAAGTGAGCTGGCTTAGTAGCTCCTTGCCCAATGGGAGACCTCTCAGCATCTGCATGCTCCTCTTTCTCCCCTTGCGTTTACTCTCTTCTACACAGTGAACTCACTCCATCACAACTCGATGGGGTTGGCAAAAAGCCAGATGGCTTAGTGACAGAGCTGGGGAAGCCTGGGGCAGTCTGGGGTTTTAGTTTGGGGTTTTTATATTGTTAAACTGTGTCTGGAAGGGGCCAGACCAAGGCTGGCACAAGCAAGCAGCAGGAGTGCCTGCCGGGGGTGGAAGGTCACATGTCCGCTCCTGGCTTCCTTCCCGAATATCTCTGAGAGCACTTTTTTCTTTGGGAAGGAGCATCTTCACTTGAATTAAACTGTATTTTTTAAGTAAGATTAAACTAAAGCTACTTTATCTCTGAATAATTCTGAAGAGCACGGCTAGGTAGTTGTAACGTGCCTTTACTAATCTTCTGCAAACTCTAACTCAGGCTGGCTTTCACCAGGTCCTTTGTAGCAAACTCTCAGTTAATGCAAAGTGCCTACAAAGTTAGTGCAAAACTTGTGTGGTGTTACACGCAGTCATTTAAAACAAATCAAATCAGCAGGGACTTCTGCAAGGTGCGCTCAAAGCAGGTCTAGTGTCAGAAGTGGCTCAGGTTTGAAAATGCCTGGACTGAGGAGGGGGATTTCACAGCGTCTGGGTCACTGTTGCCGTGGTGAAAAAGTGCATAAAGGCAGCAGGCTTTGGGTAAAAGCTGTACTTTCGATGTCAGGAAGGATCCTTTTTTTCTGTTGTAAATGTGGTGATTTTGGAGCAAGGATCAATCCATAGCTCTAGGCTATGGACAGAACTGTAGCTGAATCATCTTGACATACTGGTCAGTAGCTTGGTCCAGCTCTGTGGCTTTCAGAAATGACGTGGTGAGCTGAGACATGAAGGGTCAAGAAGCTCTTCTTGGAGCCTTGATGGGGACCTTTAAGGTGGTTGAAGTGTTTTGGGTCAGCTAAAGCAGGTGTCCTTCCTCTGGTCAGAGCTGTTGCAATGGTGGGGACTGCCCAGTGTTCTTGTTAAGAGCAGTGATACTTAGGCTAGTTTAAACAAAGCTGCACCTCCTGAAGCCCAACGCCCACCCTGACACTCTGGAGGAGACCTCCCCATCCTTCCCCTGGTGCAGCGTTTGCTGAATGTCTCTTCTTGCACGCGAATCCTCAGAGGAGCAGGTGGGTGGGCCACAAGCGCTCCAGCGCTCTGCAATGAGGTGACGAGGAGGGCGGATGACTTTGAATGCAAGATGAGGGGAAACCAAGGTGCAGGTCTCAACGGGGTGGCTGGCTTGCCCTCCCCAGGCATTGGGCCACTGCTGGCCACTCGGGTGGAGGAGAGGAAATATGTGCTGAGCTGAGAGCCAGGCGACTGGTGGAAAGCCTCCAGGATAGGACCTGCCTGCCATGAGGGTGCCAGTGTAGCTGCTGGAGTTGTCCCTGTAACAGTCCCTGCAGCGGTGTTGGGTGCAGCCCCTACCCCTGCCCTGAGCCTGCCTCTCACGTCCGGTTACGTGAGGAGATGGTGATGACACCAACAGGTAACACGGATCCAGTGGGGATGCGTGGAGACAATCTTAAATACATTTGTGCCCCAGCTAGCTGTCAGACCTGGAAAACATTTTTCCTCGCCTGTTAAGACAGGTTTTCAAGGTCCTGATACAACCACACTTCTAAACCTGAACTAGTGCTCGGGCTCAACCTTTTTCAATGTTTTTATAGTTCTGAAGCCTCGCAACTCAGTTGCCTGGGAGTAATACAGAATAAAATTACTGTATGTGCAACAAGCGATTCCTATCTGACGACCAGAGCGCGCATGACCCAGGCAGAAGAGGAGTCGCGCAATCGAAGTGCAAAGGTTGTTAAACCTGGTGGACCATTTTTAGGTATGGTTGTATTTCATTCTTTACCAGCTGTCTGTAAGTTTTTAAACTCAGTAATTCATCTTTTCAGCCTATTCCTGGGAAGGGGCCGTGTCCAGAAATGTCGGATGTAGGCAGCTTGCCCCCGAGTTCCAGACTTGCAGTCTCCCACTGCTGCACGCAGACATTGGCCTTTTTTCCCGTCCAGCCTTTCCTTGTTCCTATATTGCTTGACTGGTTAAAATTTTGACCGTTGAGGTGAAGTCCTCAATGCACTTTACTGCCCCATGCACTGAAATACTCTGATTTAGCAGCTAATAGTTTGGTTTTGTAACAGCACTTTTGAGTAACTACATACTGTGCTGAACCATTAACCTTAATTTGTAATCTGAAAAAATTAGCATTGAGGAAGCCTCGTTGACAAATTTGTAAACTTTATATGAAAAACTTTTCCCACTTGTTAATGCTGATTAAATTTTATTTATTTTATGTCTTGGTCATTAACAAGCAGCTGTTACCACAAGACAATGTTGGGGTTTTTTATTAAAAAAAAAAGTTTGAGTAAGGAAGTGTTGGCATCTTCCCCTGGATTTTCCACAAATCACAAAGCATTTCAGTGGTCTCATTCATTCTTAACCTGTTCCGAGTCCCATTTCCCCAAGGAGCCTGGAGCTGGCTGCAGATAGACGCAAGGTGAGCACCCACCTTACAGGCACTCAGCGGGGGCAGTCAGCGGTGGTCCTGCCATGGCAGCAAGCTCAGCCAGGTCCCTCAATCCTCATTAGGTAAAATGGGCTCTGACGAGGCTATGGTTGCGGTCCTTCACCAGCGTGGACATCCCTGACACTGACGGTGCAGCCCTTGCTCTGCCCCAGCGAACTGAGGAGAGCTTTAAGCCAGTGTGGTCATGGCTTTTTGGAGATAGAGAGCTAAGTGTGTGTGGCCTTGACCTGAGGGAGCTCAGCATTGGTTGATACCAGGATGTAGAGTTGGGGGGCCTTCCCCTGTGTGGTCTGAACTGCTCCTTAACAGCAGAGGGAGAGGAGCCACCGCCATATATTTCAAAACTTCTCATTGGGGAAGTTTTGTTTTCCATGTGATGATGATGATGATCTGTATTGTGATGTGATGTGATGCAATGCGATGCGATGCGATGCGATGATCACACAGTGTGATCTGCGTGAGTCTCAGTGGTGATTTAAAGAGACTATCTAACGTGAAAGTGATTATTTAACATGAAATCAATGGGATGTGAAGCCTGGCAGTAGAACAGTTATGGTATTTGGGGGTACTTTTGTTTCAGACTGGCATGGAGGAAGCTCAAGTAGGACAGGTCCATCGCCAGTAGGGCACCGGGGTGACTTGGCAACGTGCTTCATGCAGTACCAGTTAGGAACTGGGGTTGTTAATGCTTGGTTCTATTATCAGTTACTGGTTTTCAGGTGATTCGGAGACATGACCTCAGGAGGTGTTTTGTTTGAACGCTGCTCACACTGTCAGCTGTGCCAGGGGTTTATGTATCTACATTGAATTGAACTTGTCAAAATGTTTGTGATGTGTTCAGGAACCAACGGGCAAGTTCACACTGTTGTAAAAATGTAGCTGTGAGTGTTTGTGCGGTGAGGTTTGTTCTTGAACACCAGAGGGGTAAGTCCAGGGTGGAAAAGTTGGAAAGGTTTGGCCTCCACAGCCAAACGCAAACCAGTTTGTGCTGTTCCTGCGGACAAGCAATACCTGAGCCCAGCTCAGTCTCTCGGTATCTAAGAGAAGAGAGTGAGCTCCAGATTTTCTCCCCAATACGCCTTAAGTCACCTTCATGTACCACACTGGAGTGGTTGGTTTCAGAAAACTCCCTGGTTTGTGTCACGTCCTCTGTTGGATGGCAAACAGCATTTACTGCAATGATTTCCTGCCATACTCCGATAAATGGGGTTTTTTCTGTCCAGTAGCAAATGCTCTTTAAAAACAGAGAGCAAAGACGTTTGGGGCTTTTTCTGGAGAACAGATTCAGGTGGGGTGCTGTTATTTTTAAATTCTGGATGCATCGCTTGCCAACGCTTGCATTGTTCCTCTAGTTGAGAAACCATCTTTTTGTAGAGTTTCACCCAAAGTGCTATGCAGGCCATGGTTTAAAACTGCTGGCATTGACCCCAAGAGCTGCCCAAATTTTTGTTGCATTGTTTCTGACAAATTTGAGCTTATTTAATAAGAGAGGAACATTTCAGCTGAAAACATGCTGTAACTTCGGGTAACTCAAGTGATTACCCCCAGGCGTTGGTTATGTCTCTAAGCAGTGATGCATCAACTGTGTGGACTTGGTCTCCCTGGGCATTAGTGGGGAGTCTTTCAATTCTGTGACAGGCCTTTGCATCACAACTGAGAGTACTATTCTATAAAAAATGTCTAATTTTGGGTATTCAGTGCTTAAGCTTATGAACTAGAAAAATAATAAAAGCCAATCTCTATAAATAATCAGTCCCACTCATTTACCAGCTTTTTAAAATATTGACTATTTCTTTATTAATACCTGGCTTGATGCATCTTTACTCCTTGCATTCTTACAGATCTTGAAATGTGAACTAAATACAGTTTTTAGAGTTTTTCTGGCTTGGTAAATCCTTTTAAATCAACCTTCTTGTCTTGTTCCAACCTTCCGTTTCACTGATTTTTTTTTTTCTTTTTGTTTTTTTTTACCCCTATTTTAGGAAGAAAAGTGCAGGTTAAAAGACCACCACAAAGCATTCCAGATGTTGCACCTGTGAGGAAGAGATCGACACCCATGAACCCTGCAAACATCGTACGGAGAATTCACACGCACAATCCTGTTTCTCAGCGATCATACAGGGACAGGATCGTTCATTTACTGGCACTGAGGAACTACAAGAAACCCGAGTTACTTGCTCGCTTGCACAGGGATGGTGTCAGCCAAAAGGACAAGAATTCCTTTGGTATTATCCTTCATCAGGTGAGACTGCAGAGTTTGTGCCAGCAATTTTTTCCATCTGCTCTTCTTTTAATCATAATTTTGAGCTGTGATACTCCAGTGTTTACATTAGAAAATAACAAACAACTTGTTTAAGTTTTTCAGTAAAATTTATATAGATACCCCAAACTGCAAGTCATTGTGAGGAAAGAAAGATTAGAAAATTTGGGGGAGGGTTTTTGTTTTGCTAGAGTGGCAGGCAATAATGAATTATTTCTAGCTTTGTTGCTCCTAATCTCTTCTGTTTTCTCTCACTTTGACTTGGACTGCTCCACTGCAGGACACTGCCCGTGCATTCCCTTGGCTGGGTGGAATAGTTGGTCTTGGTATCGAATGTTTCTCACGATGGGTTTGTGAGGAGAAAATGTTGGTAATGGCATAGGTTAGTTTGAGCATTAGGCATTAATGGCATTAGGTTCCGTTTGAGCGCAGCTGGTGGCCTGTCACTGGTTCTTGGCATCTCTTGGGGTCGGGTAGAACTGCCGTCCAGGGAAGGGTGTTCCAAGCAAAGCGCAGGTGAAAGCAGTGGTGGTCCAGTTTTGAGCAAAGCGGTGCTTCATTACCATGTGGATCGTGTCTTTATCTTGCTTGAAACCCTTTTTTATTCAGTAGTGCTTCCAGTGCCCCATTGAGTTCAGTCCGATTTGTGTTTCTTTATCATCTCCATCACAATTACTGGTGATCTGTCATGTTGTGCAGGTGAGACTTTCCAGCTCGGTGTTCAAGAGTCACTAATTTTCTACTAAAACAGTTCAGAAAAGGCTTCTTAAAGCATCATTGGGTGCAGTGGCTCCTCCCTTCCTTTTTAAATACTCATGTACCCATCAACTGGGGCTGACCTGTGCCTGTAGTACTCTGTAAAGTAGGAATATTTCCTATTTATCTGGGGAAAAAAGTGGTTTGGAACTTATTCAAGTGAGTGAAATCCAACATTTGTACGGCTTTGGTTGATCCTACGCTGAATTTTGAAACCTCCTTCCTTGACTATGGGAAGTGTTGTTGCTTTGTTTGCCCAGTACTGAGGCAGGTTTTTCCACTCCAAAGGCACATGCAGTGTAACCAGAGCCATGTTCTTACATACATATTGAAGTGCTCAATTTATACTGTAAGTCGATGCTAAAATTCCAACAGCTCCACTCCCAGAAGGGTGAAAGGTGCCAGAAGTTTTCTCCTGTCCCACTGTGCTGGGAAATGATGAAGGAGACTTCCTTGGAGTCTGGTTCCTGTGTACTGGTTTGCATTCAGAAATGGGGACACCCTGAAAAGCCTTGCTCATCTTTTTCTGAGCTTCATAACGAGATTTTTGTCTACAAATCTAAAATTGTCATCCTGCACTCACTGAGCTCTGATATGTGCAGATCTGCCTCTCATAGAGTGCAGCTGTAGTTCTATTTTCAGCAGGTAAATTACTACTTCAGCATGGTTTTGTTTCTTTGGGGGGTTTTTAAGCTGGGGACAGACAGACATGTCCACAGACATGGATTAGCAGTATCAATCAAGCATGTTTTGCAGGCAAAGCCACGAGAAGTGTTGGTGATGTGTTGGGTTACTCAGCATTTGGTATTGGGCAAATTGATGGAGATGGGTTTTCTTTGAGGTTTTGTCTGGAACTCTGAACAGGTGTGAAGTCTAACCCAGTGATGTGTCCTTTAGGTGTCTATGGTCTCAGGTTTTTGCCATCACCTTTTAACTGTTTGTGCCTAGTTTGTGTTTTTCTTATGGAATGTGTAAACCCCTGTTACTGTCAAAGGGATCACAACCTTCTCAGGACAGTCATGAACCCTGTGTCTGTGAAATGAAGAGCACATCTGGGCCTGTTCATCTCTCCTTAAGCATTTTAGCACTAAATCTTGTTTTCAAAGTATAATTTATTAGGTATCAGTACCATTAAAATCAGTAAAGCTTCAACATGCCTTAAAACTAGCAGGGTAGATGAGTCGTCCATCTCTGTACTGAAGGAGAGATTTGGTGCTGGGTGGGTGATGTCCTATAACTGCTCAGTGGAACGCTGTAGGTTCTCGTGGCTCAGGCACTTGAGAAAAAACAGAAATTCTGTTTACGGAGACAAATGACACCACACTGCAGTCATGAATGTGGTGGTGGAACACACGCGCTGTTCCAGGCACAGTCTGTGCTTGGCAATCACAGTGTGGCTGCCTGAGACAGCGGGTGTCCTCCTGAAGAGGAACAGCTCCAGTTTGTACATGGAGATGGCGTTCTTCAGTGCTGAAAAAGGAAAAATAAATAAAAATTAAAACCATGAGGCCTCTCCATGTATTTCCTGCAGTCAAGATTTAAAGTTTTGATGTAGTTTGCCTCGATTCTCAATGCTGTATGAAAGATAAGAGGCCAGATACATGGTGCAGAGAGGGGTTTTCATAGAGGATGTTTCAAATACGCTCACAGCAGTTTGGGATTCTCTTACGTCCCGATTTCTAGGTCCCAGATTGGCCACATATGTTAAAACCAGTGCTCATTCCATGAGAGCTACATTGATGTTCCCATCTAAAAAACCTGGAAAGCTGGTGCGCGATGTAGTGTTCAGCTTTGGTTTAGCTTTGCAGCACCAACCTTATCTCTGTAGTTTTAGGTGTAATAAACATGTAGGAGTAATGAACATGTAGGTGTAATGAACATTTATTTTCTTAAATGTTCTGCCTATAGGTAGCCAGCCTGAATCCAAAGGATAACACTTACAGTCTGAAGGATTCTGTATTTAAAGACATTCAGAAAGATTGGCCTGGATACAGTGAAATAGATAAACAGTCATTGGAGTTAATACTTTCTAGGTAAGTTCAGTCTCTAGGGGAAGGAAAACAGCCATTTAAAAGAGCTTTTTTTTCTGGGAATGAGTATCTGTCTGCCCTGTGATGAAAGAACTGTGACATACACCTCTTTGCCTTGTAACCTGAAATGTTGGGTCCTCCTTACAGAAAATTAAATGCAACTCAGAATGCCACCAGCACCAATTCGCAGCCTCCTGAGACTTCTAATAAAGATGTTCCATCAACTTCTGAGGTACTTTGTGATTTTTTTTTTTTTTACATTATTACAGTCTGTTAAGATTTATCAGACTTTTTATTGGTTTAAAATCTGCGATGTGGATCACTAATAATGTCTTTAACACATGAAAAAACAAAGCATTTATTTCTGATTGGATTTTTTTTTTTAAAGGTGATTGACAAAGACTGTGACTTACAGTCAGGTAGCTTTAAGGCCTGCTATACTTAGTGTTCTGTATTTCAGAATGTTTATTAAAATATTCAGAAAAAGTAAGCAATTCCTGTCTACACAAGGTCCTGTCAATACATCTGGATCTCTTGATGGAGGGGTTGTTCCTCCCCAGGGGCAGGACCTTAAGCTTGCCCTTCTTGAACTTCATTCGGTTCCTCTCCACCTAACTCTCAGTTGGTCCCTAAACAATACGGACCTGACCTCTTTCTCCGAAAGCCTTTTGACTGGAGAAGAACTTGCTAAATCACAACATTAGAAGCTAAGAATGAACTAAATGATGTCTTTAGCTGCAATGTTTCCTCATTTGACCACTATTTTAGATAAGAAAGATGTGTTTTCAATGGTTGCCTGTTCAGAAATGCTCCTTTTTCAGAACAGGAGCAAAACTTAATTCTGATCATGTTTTAATTTTATTTTAATTATTATTATTATTACAAAAACAGCTTTTGAGTGTCAGTTATATGAGTCTTCTGAACAAGAAGCAGAGGATATCTCGCCTGACCAGCCGAGTCCAGTGGTCGTTCACTGGCCGCTCGCTCATCTCCAACAAGATAGCTGCTGCCAACCCTCCACCACTGCCCCGCACTGCTGCCACCACTACTCCAGCTCCTCTGCCGCTGTGTCCCACACTCCTTCCTGCCTCCAACCTTCTTCAGACCATCACCTCCAACTCCCCCAACATCCCTGAGAGCCGGGGGACACTGCTGGCAGACAGCATCAGTCAAACCAGCAGTAGCATCTGTGAGGACCAGCAACAACAAGATACCTCTCAGACTCCTTTGGGGATCCCCACGCCTGCCGCAGTGCTGGTGGAGCCTCCCAAGCCCGCAGACAAGAAGCCTGTGCTGAAAGCCACTGAACGAAAGCACAGTGAAAGTGAACTGGCAGACACTACCAGTACCAACGGGGAGGAGAAAGACCTTGGTGAAGAAGAAACTGCCAAGCTGAGAAACTGCCATATGGATTCAGGTGAAGGTGATGCTACACTAACTACTGTGTGGGTAACCCTAGTGGAACGGGACCAGTACAACCAGGGACACGCAAATGCTCTTATTTTCTCACTTGCTGTCTATTGAGTACTTTGCCATTATTCTAACTTTATCGTCATGAAGCATGAAAATTTTTTTCTGCCATTGCAGTACTTTGTAACTGTTAGTTTAAAAAAACACCAACGAAATCCAGAAGCTGTTCTGCTTCTTATCTAAGATTAGGTTCATTTTAAAGAATTTTCACTATGCAGTACAAAAATCATTAGAATAAAGAAATCTTAAATGGATTGTTGTTTGGCAGAAACTGATTGGCAGAAACTCTTAAGGAAGAGCCAGGTGCTAGAAAAACACGAGGAATAGATTTTTTTTTGCTTGATTTCCAGTGAGCTGACAGATCACTGAACTTTAGTCCACTTTTTCCATCAGTATGTTCTAAAGTCTGCAGGGTGAAGATAAAGACGTATGGCAGATACTCACAGTGTACTTGTTTACTGAAACACACAGATCAGACATAAACGTGTTTCATCCTGTGTCACAGTGTAGCATTCATTGAGCTCTGGGTTTTCATGGAAAATGTAAAACCTACATAAACCGGCACATGGTTTACTGGAGTTCTGGTCTGAACTGTGCCGTGAGTTCCTCCCCACCTCAGCTGCTGAACTGGTTCCTTCAAAAGATGTGGAAATGTTACGCTCTGAGAATGGCATTGAAAGCTCAACAGAAACATGAATATAAAGAACACTTGATGTCTTCACACACACAAACCAGGGCAGGATTCGTTCCTTTGTTAAATCTGTGTTGTATGATTTTAGAGGTTTGACTCGAAAAGGAGAAGGCAGGTTTAGCCTTTTGCTGTCACAGGCTGGAGGCACCTTTAGAGCACACTGAGTGCCTCTTTGATGCCTTGTGCTTGTAGATCAGGGGGCTTCGAGGGGTTCTCTTCACATTCACCCTGGACATATTGCACCGTGCCCATGGGGCTTGGGAGTGCTTTGAAAATATTGGTGCTCGAATTTATGAACATGTGAGCTTCTTTCCCTAGAAGCTGGCAACAAAATACTGAACAGCTCGGGGAGGAAAAGCCTGTCCTGCATGTGGAGCTGGTGCTCACACTGAACCTTTCGAATGGACTGAGCGGGGTCAAACACACCTGAATTTGGGGCATTAAATGCTTGTAGCAGAACTGTATTGTGCACACTGTGACTATTAATACAACTGTTGGCATTTGTCTCCAATTTTGTTCCTGCCTTTACACTTTCTGTATTCCCGCTGTACCACGTAATAATCTAAATATTAACAGCAAAGGCATTGAGTAGAACATCACACAGTGGCTCTTTTCTCTCCCCATTAATTAAAGCTCATGTAGCTTAGAGATTGGCGAGAGTGTTTGAGCTTGAACAGAAATAGTGTGTTTAAACAGAGGCAGTGTAAGATAATAACGAATATAAAGGGTTGTGTGTTTTTAAGCTTGCCTCAAAACCCCAGAAGAAAAGCAGAGAGAGATTACCAGGTGTGTTCCTTCCTGTTCCAGCTCACTTTTCCTATTATTCTGATTTATCAAAAAATAGGGGGGTTCTGAGATATTCCTTTAAATTAGGGATTAGGGATCAAGTGTTCTGTGCTTTCATGATGCCATTTAAAAGAACAAAAGAGCAATTTGCAAGTGCAAATAACTTCCAAACCCAGCAGGGCCACATTAACGAGGAGGAGGTCTTTGTCGCAGGTTATCGAAGCCACAAGGCCAGTAACCCATGTGCAGTGCTGTTACTTCGCTGCTTAGAAGAGTGCTGAAATGAGATCTGACTGTGGGTATCGGTGATTGGCTGGGAAGGAAGGGTAAAGCATGGCATGAGAAGAGCTTCAGCATTCTGCTCTGTTTCTTGTTGGAACCTGGATGTTGAGAGATATGTACTTAAATATATATATCTCCAGCTGTTGTCTTCTGTTCAGCTATGTCTGTTTCTGCAGAGCTTGAATTGTTGTGCAGATGCCAAGCCGTGTCTTCAAATGGGAAAAGCTGACCCTAGGTTAATGCTGTGGCAGCAGAGAACCCGTAGAATAACACAGCAGAGCCCTCTCTCTAATCTCGGTACTGCCTGCTGCAGAGGAGGTCGTGTGAGCCCTGTTATTAACTTATAGAGCTTATGCCAAGTAGTTTACTGTGAGAGTAAAACTCTGAAGGATTTCTTCAAGCCTGTCATGTTGGTGTTGTTTGGCTATATTAAAAATGTGTTTATCACAAGAGTCAAAATTCTGCTTTTCTGTAGGAGTTGAAGAAGCTTGCGCTGCCTCCGAAGATGATGCTTCATCACCGAGTGAACAACCAGACTACTTCCTGTGAGTAAAATAATGATTAAGTCTCTTGCCATTCATTGAAGCAGTTGAAAAATCACCTATAAAAACTCTCGTTTAGCTACAAAATGGAAAACTTCCAAACTGTAATTCTAGAATAAGGGCAGGTTCATTTAAATCACCCAGCTGCCTTATTCGAGTACCTGGAAGTGTTAAACTCTGGAGTTGTCTTGTAGCTGTTGTGGGGGAAAAGAAGAGTTAAAAAGAGTTTTTAATACACTTCCTGAAGAAGACTGAAAGCATTTAATCCATTCAAGGACACAATAAAAAAGGCACATGAAGATGGGCAGTTGTCTCTGTAGCGGTGAGGCGGTGCAGGAGGAATGCTAAACTCTGACACCCTGCACCCGGGGATGGGAACATCTGCCCTGTGTGCTCACTGCTCAGTGCAGCTGGGCTAGGGAGGAGGGGAGGGCAGGCATCCGCCGGGACAAGCCCAGCACTGCAGGATGATGGATCAGTGAACAGGAGGGAACCACCGCAGTTATTTCTAAAGCTCTGACGTTAAATGGCCACTGACTGACTGGAAGCAACAGCAAAATATCCAATTTCATCATAGAATTACAGACCAAAGAGCTGGAGACAGCAGGGAAATCTCGATTCAGATTGTAAATTTTCACTGCTTCATTTTAACTACAGAGCAAGACAAAAACTTGTCTGTGGAGTGTAACCCACCTACAGTGACTGGCCTATCACAGTCTGTAAAACCACCAATGAGCTTCCCAGGAATTTTAATTTTAACTGTCACACACCAGAGTAACATCCCTGTGAGCTGAAATGCACCTGCTGTATAAGAAAGCTTTCCTCCATGACAAGTGCTAAAGAACTTGCTTTAAAATGAAACAGCTCTAATAACAGAATTGTCTCGTTCCCTAAATACTGGTTTAGAGTGTTAAAACTTTTCTCTTCAGGGTTTTTTTCTTTACTGACGCAAAACAGACAAATAGCTTCTGCAGTTGAGGCTTTTCCCCCACCGTGGTACCGGTGTTTGGTTAAACATGGGGAAGTCGAGGGAGGCTGCAGTGGAATAATTTGGTCAGTACAACCAGCACTTCTAATAAAATGCTTTTTTGCGGGGGAATAGGCACAGTGGGGGAGGAAGGATGAGTGTGAGAAGGTTTTGATGGGCCTGCAGTGCTCAGCACTGGCTGAGCACCACAACAGGTAACGCTGGGCTGAGCCCGACACTTCCCAGCAGGGCCATGGTGCCACATCTGCAGCGGCAATGGCGCCGACCTCCCTTGTATGGACAGTGCGGGAGGGCAGGGGAAATCTGTGAAAATGCTGCAAATTACCAGGTTCACTAGCTCCTGCCAGTGCAGCGACACCAGCAGGGGAGGTCAGGTCTCCTGCAGCGTGCGACCTGCAGTGCAACTTCCGTCTGTGTTAGAGCAGTGACATGGTGGCACCCAGTGCTACATTGAACACATGGACCTGATGCTTCATGGACAAGCCCTGCCGGGAAGGAAGGTCAGGGCTTCACGTGTGCGGCCGAGAACTCCCACCCATGTTTGATTCCCAGGCCCTGCTGGTGGAAATGAGCAGGTTCAGCTCTTTGCTGGCTGCTTTGAGTGAGCTGTAGGGTTATTTGGAGTAATCCGATACTAAAGTTGGATGCTAAAAAGTTTAAAAAAAAATAAAAGAAAAACAGCCTTCGTGCAAGATTTCCTGAAGTCAGTTTAGTTCTGATCAGGACTAAACACTTGAATGCAAAACTCCCTGTGGAAGGAGTGATGTCTGGAACAGTCTCACAGATCATCTACTGGACACAGTGTCCTGGAAAAAAATGAAGTCGCGCTGTTTCAGATGCCTCCCTGATCATGACAGAGTCACTGAAACCAGACAGTGCCTGCGACTTCGTCCAGTTTAAAGGACTTTGGTCGTTTATTCCAGCTTCTCTTGCTGCCTCTAAGTGCTGCATGAGTACATCATGAGTACAATCACAGCCTTAGTGTGAAGATACTTTCCATCTTAACACAAAGATTATGGCAGTCAAGGAACAGAATCACAGCATCTTTTAGGTGGGAAAAGACCTTTGATCTCCTCGAGCCCATCTGTTGCCCCAGCACTGCCAGGTCTCCACTGACCCCTGTCCCTCAGCACCACCTCCACATGGCTGGGAAACCCTTCCAGGGATGGGGACTCCACCACTGCCCTGGCTAGCCTGGCTAGACAACCCCAACAGGCAAGAAATTTTTCCTCAGGGTCAACCTCAACCTGCCCTAGAACAACTGGAGGCCAGTTCCTCTTGTTTCTCTGGACACACTTCAGCCCCTCAATGTCCTTCTTGGAGTGAAGGACCAAAACTGGACACAGTATCCAAGGTGCAGCCTCACCAGTGGTGAGTAACTCAAGGATTTTAAGCAAAGTTAAGCAAAACCGAGAGAAACAAAACAGATTCACATTTCTCCCCACTTCTACTCATTTCTTCCCTCTCCACATACTGCACATGCTGGGCTCTTGTCTAGGTTAACAGTTGGACTTCATGAGCTTAAAGGTCTCTTCCAGCCACAGCGATTCTGTGATTCTGTGACTCTTGCTGTGGGATGTAACTGTGCATGAGCCAGTACTCCACACTATCACTTCACAGGTACCTCCCAAAATGCTGAAGCCACCTTTAGGTTTCTGTTAAAAACTGTCCAGTGCTCCAGTCAGGTGAATCTGGCCTGGGACACACCCCTGACAAAGCTGTTGTCCATGTTGGACTTCCAACTTTTTCAATTTTTACTGCTCGTTAAAATTAATCTCAGGGTGGTTTGAAGGATTCATCCCCAGATGGAGGTGCCTGTGTCATCCCAAGAGAACCAGAGGCTGGGAGGACCAGAAGTGTTGGTGTAGCAGCAGTGGGGAAGGACTCGCATTGCCACTTCCTCTCAGATTTGTATAATGAGCTTGATCAATCCGCTGGTGCTGGTAGGAGAGAGAGGGGAATGATCAAAGTCCCGGTCGCACCAGTGGCTTTAGGCGCTTATGGGTTTTGCCCTCCTCAGGAGGTGATGTGAGGGGTTTTTATTTTCAGGCTTTCTTGTTTCTGGCTGTATTGCACATGCTTCAGTGGGGCGGACAGCAACGAAGCTGCTGTTCACTGAACTTTTAAATAGAAAAAATCTTTAAACTTTTTTTTTTTTTTTTTTTTTTTGCAGCTTCTGAATTAAAGCTCTAAAAAGTAAAATATTAGCAAGAAGGTGTCACCCAAATGCGGTGGATTTCTGTAATTCCCTGAGTACATTCTGCCTGTGCTGACATCTAGCAGTCAAGTCAGTTTCGTTGTTAACGGATTGGAATCTCAGGGTCTGCACTTGGCATTCACTGTGAAACGTCCCTGGTGTAAAATCACACATTTCCGTATTTTTCCCTTAGAAAATATGTGGCTGTAACCTCACATGAGCAGCGTGAGAGTTACAAGAATGACTTCAATGCTGAGTACGACGAGTACCGGGCCTTGCACGCGCAGGTAGAGAGTGTCCTCAACAGATTCATGAAGTTCAGTGAGCAACGGAAGCTCCTTTCTCCAGAGTCCAAAGAACGTCAGGTAAAGAAGGATGTGTTTCACCGCCGCCTTCTCTCTTCCACAAGTCCCCACTTCCAGCACAGGCAGAGTCTTCAGAGCAGTTATCTGTGAAATTCTGTTGAGGTGGTTTTGAAAGATTTGCCAGGGTCAGTGCCTGAGGCCACGTACCGGCTGCATGGCTGGAATTACCAGGCTGTCTCAGGCTGTGCTGGCCACTGCAGCGTCCTGGCAATGTGGGCGGGTGCTGGTACAGGCAGGCAGAAGATCAGCAGCACGTGGAAGCCAGTGGCTGCATTCCCCAGGCCTTCCTGACCTGCTGTTTCCCATTACTTTATACACTTCACTGCAGGTTTATAGCCACAACTTCCTCATCTTCCAGGTAGCTGATCCTGGCTACGACTTTAGCAGAGAAGAGTGTTAAAACCCTGATCTTCCAGCTTTCCAGCCTGGAAATCCCTGATCTGGACATAAAAATCCCACATATTCTGTATCAGAATTCTTTAATTCTGTGTGCAGGCTGAGGATATTGGGTTGGCTTTTATTTAGGTTTGGGGTAGAAAGCAACTGTGTTGGTGAGCAGAAGTGGCCAAGGGTTGGACTAGGTGATTTTTAAAGGTCTCTTCCCACCCAAACCAGTTTGTGGTTCTGTGAAAATCCCTAGTACTGCTCAGTCAGAGGAGGGGAAGCCATGCAGAACCGGCTTAGACCCTGCATGGGCCATCTCTGTTTGGTGAAGCCTGACAAAACCCTGCAAAAAGCGGTTCAGCCCCAGCCTGCACCCGTTGGAGCTGGCTGTGAGCACACAGCAGCGTGAGCGACTCCTCAGAGGGCATCTCCAAACACACGCTCCTTTTGTTCTTATTTACAGGTTTAATTGGGTGATACGGGGGGCTGGGGGTTATTTTCGCAGTGGTGGCTCATGGATAGGAAAATGTCTTGGCTAAAACTGCGTGTATTTTTAGTGTTTCATGTAAATCCGCATTTTCTGGTAGTAGTGAAATGTTTTTCGTCTTCATGGTTTTTTTCTTGAAGGAGCTTCATGAGGAGATCATAGCAGAGTACCGGAAGATAAGCGAGGTACGTGACGTGACACACCGCATTGGTCATCACTGAGACTGGGTCAGGGCTGTTTTTAAGCAAAGAACACGAAATACTAAACTCTGTGGAAATGTTCTTATGCCCTAATTTTCTTTTTATCTTGTCTTTACAGTCGAGCCCTAGCTACCACGAAGTGAAGCATAGGTGCGAGTATCTCCACAAGAAGCTGTCTCACATTAAGGGGCTTGTAGAGGAATTTGATGAGCAGCAAGGAGAGTCATGGCACTAGTCTTCTGCTTCGAGCAGGACACGCAGATGAACTGAAGCTTATTTATTTTAAACTTAAGATTAGTTGCTTTTAGATTCTAAATATTGGTTTCAAACCTTTTTATTACAAGGTTTCAGTATTACCAGTCTTAACTACTTCTGTGGTTGATGTTGTTTTAAGTTAAAAGTTCTTTCGTTGTTGTGGATGTTGTTTATATGCGTATTTGAAGCTGCTTTTTCTAGTCCCTTCTTTTCTTCAAGGCTTATGTTTGTCCTTTGAAACGATTTTATTAGGAGGTGCTGGAGACCCACCACCTCTCTGATAAAATCATGCACATTTTAAGAAAATATTGTAGCAAACTGAAATATTTTTGGATAAGTATAAGCCTATATTCTGACTTTTCTTGTTAATGCAAACTCTTTGCCTTAAACGGTAGAAAGTTTAGAAATTTGCACAAAAATTTTTTTTAAAAAAAATCTGATTGTTTGGAGGGTTACAAGGGGATGTAGGTGAGCTGTTCTGTTACAACAGAAACTCACCCCTGCAACTGAGACCCGCCAGTGCAGGAGTTGCCTTAAGGTGTTTGCTCATGGGGATCTAACGTAGGTACATCACTAGCTCCGCGGCTTCCCACTTCGCCGCAGCGCCCAGCAGCACGACTTGGCCCCGACGGTGTCTGGAAGTGTGTGGATGCGAGCGAAGACGTGTGGGTGTGAGCGTGCGTGGTGGGGAGACAAAAGCCAAAGCTGCTGCTCCGCGTGGGCCAAACGCTCAGGTCAAAACAGCTGGCAAGAGCTGCTGTGGGTTTTTTCCTCTAAAACCGCAATTTCTGTCGCGGGAGATGAGAGCATTTCCATTTCCATGGTTTGTCAGCTTTAATAACCCTGGGGAGATCATGACTTTACAAAAATTATATAGAGCGATATATAGTTTTTGGAGAAGATTGTAAGATTAACCGTGTAGGTGATCTATTTATATACTACTATATAAAGTATTTTTTGAAGAGAGATGCAAAAAAGCTGTTGCCTACATGAAATAGATAGTTAAAGACTTTTGTCCTGGCTGGTGGGACTCTAACAAATAACAGATCTATTGAACTATAAAATACTGTGATTGCCAAACAGCACAAACTTCCATTTCATGCAGTTTTTTGGTACATTTTGACAATGAACCATCGCACACTTTATCATGTGGAAATGCAGGTTATTTAGTCAAAATTGAGCAAAATCCGTGTGTGTCTTTACTGTGTCTGTCTTTTCCAAGCGCTGCCAATTGAAAAGGGAAGCGTTATTGTTTACAAACCTGACCGTGGAGTTTCTGCCACAGGTTTGGTGGTATTGCCAGTAGACTTTTATCTCCAGCATCAAAAAAAAAAATGTCGTGTATCCTTGTAAACCAGAAGATGTTTGATTACCAGGAAACATTCATTCAGGGAAACGGGAGCAATGGATTTCTTGCCTTAAATTTTTGGGTTCAAAGATATTACGTTCATGGATATGGAACAGCGAGCAAGGAGCATCCCCTTCTGAAACACAACAGTGCTATTTCTGTTCCCTCCTCGAGGCCAGGGTAACTTTGGGTCCCTTGGAGTAGTGCAGTTGTTTTCTGCTCCACATTTCAAATGACCACTTCTCACCTCGCATTCAGAGCTGCTTTAGCCGAGTTATAGCGACTGAATTTGGGCTGGGTCACAGGGCAGTAACGCCCAGCAGTGAGCACAGGGCTGTGCATTCTCTGCCAGTGTGCTGTGGCTGTGCTGGTCTCCAGTAAAATCATGTGAAGTTCCTCACACTGAGACCCATTTTGGCAGTTATGTATCTAAACTGTGTGCCTGGATCTGACTTGAGCTGCCGTTACAGGGCAGATGGTCCTGCTGCCGCTGTCTGGACGCACTGTGATCATTCGTGGTGCTGTCACTGTACAACAGATCCAGCACAGGAAGCTGGTGATTGTTTCTGACCTGTATTCACGTGCATCTTCTGGTTTACAGATTGTGTTGGTGTGGCAGCTGGAGCTCAACCCAACTTCAGGGCGCCAGCACTGCACATCAGACCTGACAAGCTGCTGGAAAGGCCTTAACTGAAGGTTTTGTGTTGAGCGTTTCTGAAGCCTTGCGTGTGTTGCAAAGTAGAGCTGTAAATCTGTGTGTCTGTTGTTTGCCTGGAGGTGGCATTCCCATCCAGCAAATGTTGGGAGCCTGCTGAAGGGGGGCCTCTGACTGCGTTACTGCCCTTCTATTGCCCATGGTGGCATCTGGGCTACTGCACTACTACAAGTGATTGATGTAGAGAAGGGGCAACTGCGCATGTCTCCTTCCTGGAAACTGTGAATCTCACTACAGCTTATATAAAAAAAAGTAGATTGTTGGAAGGGAGGCAATCGCCCTTTCCAGCTCGGTCAGGAGGATTGGGTTCCAATCTGCTGGGGTTTGAGAGGGAAAAACTGTACCCAAAGTAGTCTTTATTTTTAAAGTCGTAGCTGTGCTGTGAACTGTCACTTGATGCAGCTCATTTGATTACTTCTAAGTCTTCACCTTGTCAATCATTAAAAAAAATAATAATATTCAAGTGTTTTGTAAAACATGTAGACAAATGTTGGAGGCAATTTACTTCACCATGTTTTAAACAGAGTTAAAGTGTTGATAACTTTGCTCATTCATTAGCTTTTTTAAAGCAGCGATGCCACAACCACTCCTCCTGGATACGCAGCTGTCAATTCGTGCTCGGTATTTTTAGGAGTTTACTGTCGTTGTTTCTGTACCTGATGAAGGAGGCATGTGGCCATCAATCCGGAACATTCCCTTGGGGAAGATGTGAAACTGATGAAGGGAGGATGGTATTTGGGAACATGAAGGCTTAGAACCAGTCTGTGAATCCCCCTTTCTGGAGAGTATTTTAAAACCGTTTTACTTATTTCCATATAAACTGTATTAAGACTCTGTAGGTGCAACATCCTGGGATATTTTGTTAATGAACACTTGAGCCATTGTGGCCCCTCAGTTCTACATCAATTTCTGTTCAATAAAGTGTTAACTTTGCAATCCTGAGACTTTGGTCTTTCCTGGAGGGTGGCAAGGAGGTTCTTCTGCATCTCTACCAGGGGCAGCTGCTGCCTCTCCGTGGGAGCACAGGGTGAGTTCTGCTGATATGCCAGGGGTGCGTCGGTAGTGCATCACCTTGAGAACATCCTGCTGCTAATTTACAAAGTGTGCAAGAGCACTGCTGTCAGGTGTGAATTGGGAAATGAGGAAGATGTGCATGAAATGAATGCCAGTGGCAGGAGGTCATTCCGTAGAGTCACAGACTGGTTTGGGCTGGAAGGGGCATTCAAAGCTCATCCAGACCAACCTCCTGCAGCGAGCAGGGACATCTGCAACCAGAGCAGGTTGCTCAGAGCCCCAAGGGCCAACTTGACCTGGGATGGTGCCAGGGATGGGGCTTCTCCCATCTCTCAGGGCAACCTGGGCCAGTGTCACACCACCCTCAGCAGAAACAATTTCTCCCTTCTCTCTGGTCTCAATCTCCCTCTGTCAGTTGAACCCATCAGCCCTTGTCCTGTCCCAACAGCCCCTGCTGAAAAGCCCCTCCCCAGCTTTCAGAAAGGCCCCTTGAAGCACTCAAAGGCCACACTAAGGTCTCCCCGCAGCCTTCTCTGCTCCAGGCTGAATAACCCCAACTCTCTCCTCTGTCCTCCCAGCAGAGGGGTTCCACCCTCGGGTCATTGCTGTGGCCTCCTCTGGCCCCGCTCCAGCAGCTCCATGTCTGTGCTGTGCTGAGGAGCCCAGAGCTGGACCCAGCCCTGCAGGGGGGTCTCCCCAGATTGCAGCAGAGGGCCAGGATCCCCTCTCTCCACCTGCTGCCCACGCTGCTGGGTCTGAGCCCAGCACACGGGTGGCTTCTGGGCTATGAGCGCCTGTTGCCGGCTCCTGTCCAGCTTTCCCCCCTCCCCAGCAGCCCTAAGTCCTTCTCCGCAGATCTGCTCTCCATCCCTTCATCCCCAGCCTGTGCTGATAGTGGGAGTTGTCCCTACCCAGGGGCAAGACCTTGCACTTGGTCTTGTTGAACTTCATGAGGTTCCCATGGACCCATTTCTCCAGGTGGAGAATTGACACATCTGTCCAGGTCCCTCAGACATGTCAATTGCACCTCTCAGTTTTATGTCATCTGCAAACATTCTGTGGGTGCCCTCCATCCTGCTGGCTGTCATTGATGAAGACTTTCATCTGTGATGGAAGACACATTGGACTTGTTCCAGCCTGTTTGAGGTAACGTGCTTTATATAGGTGGGTATGTATGTAGGTATTTTCCCTGCACATTCACCTCAGTTTCTACCTACTTCTCTCTGTCTTTTTACCTCAAGTTTAATATTCTGCCTTTTTCATGTCCCTCTCCTGTGCTGGCAGATGACTCATGTCCCTTCTCGTCTGGTGCTGTACCAATTTCTAACCTAAAAGCAAAATTCTCACAAGCTAAACAGCATTTCTTGTTGTTCCCACTCTTCCAGTTTTGGACTCCTGTTTCTTCATTACAAAGCACAGGGCATCGTCCTGGCACAACCCTTCTATACCCAGTTAATTGTTGGTTACAAATATGAAACCAGTGGATGGGCAAAGGTCTTACAAGCAGATATTCTGGCTCACATTTCACTGTGCCCATAAACTGCCTTTAGGATATCTTATTTCCAGACACTGAACAGACCAGTGCATTTCCAGCTGTCATCTGTCAACAAAACAGAAACTAAACAACACCCCCACAAACAGGGAAAAAATCACCACTCCTTAAAACCCGAATCCAGAAACCACTGTTTTCAGTGAAAAAGTCACCAATCCAGCAAGTAATCCTTGTCTGTAAGGTGGAAAGCTGCGGTACATCCCTGTTAAATATAATTTCATAGGCTCTGCACAGCTCGGACCCGACTCTTCTGAACGCCTCTAGCATGTGTATTTCCATAGTTTTCTATTTCATCCCTAGTCCTGGAGCCAGTTTACATTTTCCTGAGAGCTGTGTGCCAAAGTTTGAGGCTGAACAGATATGGAAATATTCCTATTTTCCTTCAGACAAAGCCTTGTGCGGAAGGATTACCAGCTCAGTGCTGGCCACGCATCCTGGAGCATAGGTGCCTACTCCTCGCTCTTCACTGACCTCATGGTCAGCTGGGCATTTCCACTGACATGTGGGCTTGCATCACCTTCTAAGGTGTCAAAGCCATCTCCATGAGTCCATCCTATGTAATGTTAAGGAAATGTGCAATTATTCTCTGGGAATCACACTGCAAAACACAATGTGATCAAGAGCTTAGTGGGCTGTATCATGATTAAACTTCTCAAACTTTCAGCTCTGCTGATACATGGCAGTAGCTGGAGAACAAATCAGGAAATTCCCTGAAGACCAGGAGGCTGCTCAAGGTGCTTGGGACTAGGGCAGAGCAGAGTGAACCTGGAGGGAGGGAGGTAATGGGGGGTTGATGGCTGCATTAGCATCACCAGGAGGCTGCTGTTACCACCCCACCAGCCCACAGAACAACCTGTGGTTCAAAACAGAATTGATCATCACAGCTTGCAGCACTGGTGGTGATGCTGCTCCCAGGAATAGGATGTGATGGAGCCTACCTGCTGCTGCAGGTCACCGGCAGAAATTTCTCATGTGTGAACTGGAGCTTCTCTGCCCTTAACAGTAGATGGGCCTGTCTTGGTCCAGGCTTGCCCAGCTATTTTTTTCATGTTAACCAAGCATGGCTGGACATTTACAGCAATTTATGTAGTTGTTGACTGTGCACTTACTGCCCATAGCCATCCCCCAAGCTAAGAATAGTGAGAACTTCATGTGTTCATCTTCACCTCAGAGGTCCCAGGTGGATTTCTAGATCACTTGGAAAATCTTTGGGTTAAGAAACACCCGATGTTCTCCTTACCAGCCACAAGTCAAAATCAGGGCTGGCTTTCCCCCAGCCAAGTCTACTTCCCTGAGACACAAGGGACTCAGCCAGCAGCCGGCACAAGATGAAGGTGGGTGTCACAAAGTCTTTGATAGGCTCAGCGTTGTTTTTAGCTCTGCCAGCTGGATGACATGCAGACCACAGCTCTCCTGATCACCCTTCCTGCTCAAGTCTCTGTATGTCTCAAAGCATCCTTGTGAGTGACAGCTACAACTTTGTGCAGTGAAGAACACCAAACTGAGAGGTGTGGGTGAAATGTCTGAAGGACGGGATCCAGCCAGGAGGACCTGGACAAACTGGAGAAATGGGTCCAGGTGAACCTCATGAGGTTCAACAAGACCAAGTGCAAGGTCTTGCCCCTGGGTAGGGACAACTCCCACTATCAGCACAGGCTGGGGATGAAGGGATGGAGAGCAGACCTGCGGAGAAGGACTTAGGGCTGCTGGAGAGGGGGAAAAGCTGGACAGGAGCCGGCAACAGGCGCTCATAGCCCAGAAGCCACCCGTGTGCTGGGCTCAGACCCAGCAGCGTGGGCAGCAGCTCAAGGGAGGGGATCCTGGCCCTCTGCTGCAATCTGGGGAGACCCCCCTGCAGGGCTGGGTCCAGCTCTGGGCTCCTCAGCACAGCACAGACATGGAGCTGCTGGAGCAGGGCCAGAGGAGGCCACAGCAATGACCCGAGGGTGGAACCCCTCTGCTGGGAGGACAGAGGAGAGAGTTGGGGGTGTTCAGCCTGGAGCAGACAAGACTGCAGGGAGACCTTAGTGTGGCCTTTGAGTGCTTCAAGAGGCCTTTGTGAAAGCTGGGGAGGGGCTTTTCATCAGGAGCTGTTGGGACAGGACAAGGGCTGATGGGTTCAACTGACAGAGGGAGATTGAGACCAGAGAGAAGGGAGAAATTGTTTCTGCTGAGGGTGGTGTGACACTGGCCCAGGTTGCCCTGAGAGATGGGAGAAGCCCCATCCCTGGCACCATCCCAGGTCAAGTTGGCCCTTGGGGCTCTGAGCAACCTGCTCTGGTTGCAGATGTCCCTGCTTCCTGCAGGAGGTTGGTCTGGATGAGCTTTGAATGTCCCTTCCAGCCCAAACCAGTCGCTGATCCTAGAAGAAAAGCCCCGAAGCTCACTTACATGTTTCACTTTTCTTCAGCCCGTGCAGACATGGAGATGTGCAATCAATCCTGCCGCTGCTCTTAAAATGAGGTGCCACCTCAGATGAGTAATTCCCTTCTGTAGAAAGCCACAGGCCATGCTCGGCCCAAGCCCTTGCTGGTGCCCTGGGTTCACCCAGCTCAGCAACATTCCAGATGATCAGCAGGTATGGGGTGAAATAAACCAATCCTCCTGCTCCGCTTGGGCAGCTGCCCTTGAACGAGCAGCAGGGAGCAGACGAGAGCTGGGAAAAGGGAAAGGTCTTGGTATTGGAGAGTATTTTTTCCCTCCACCTCTAAGCCTGAGCCACCTCCTCCATCCTTGGTGTGACAGCCATGTGCATAGGCTAAGAACGACTTGAAGACTCATGAAACACATGCTTTTAAAACAGCCATTTTACTGGTGATAACATTGAATACTAAAGACATGCAGTAAAAGTCTCTGTGAGGACACCTTGTCACTGGAAATCCATAAATACTAACCTGGAGAGTAAGGAGAATGGCAAGCATTTAAAAAAATAAAGCTTTGACCAGCACACAGTCTTCCACCCCAAACAAGCTGCTATACTTGGGTGAAGTGTCACTGCCTGAGGGGTTTTTCTTCACTTGTAACCTGAGCCTTCTGGAGCTGAGCAGGACTGGCCCATAAGTCCGTCTTCATAATGACAACAGTTTCTGCAGAGGTAATGTGGTCTTTTCCTATATGAGACTTGTAAGGACAGCAACTACCATGTTACTCACTCTCCCCTAGGTGTTTCCCCTGCTACCAGTGTTGTGAAATGGGCACAGATCACCCCCAGGTAACCCCAATGGCTGAATACCATGACATAACCCCAGAAACAAGATCCTGGCTGTTATCACTGTGATCTGCAGCAAATGCCAATCCACCTCTTGATTTCCATGCATCCATGCATCCATGCATCCATGCATCCTTCCATTCTTCCATCCATCCATCCATCCATCCATCCATCCATCCATCCATCCATCCATCCATCCATCCATCCATCCATCCTTCCATCCCTTCCCAGAGTAAATCACTTGCAGGTACTCATTTTTGACACAACATGGCCAAAATCTCACCAGACAAGCTTCTAGGAAGAAGAAGATGAGCAGGTTCTGACAGGTTTTATGTTAGTGGCAGCGAAAGAAAGATAAAAATATTCATAATGGAGTCCTTGGCTGAAATCCCACTTGCTTCCTGAACCACCTGTCTGTGTAACAGAAAGGCAGTTCTGTTGGCAGAAAGGCCAATGTTCATAATGCTCCTTTACCCTCAGGACAGTGCTGGGAGAACCAGCACAGGCTGAGAAGGGCAGAACAGGGAACAGGAAACTGGTGATGATTTTGCAGATCAGGAGAGAAAGGACAAAGCAACAGCTTCAAGAGAAGCAAAAGGAAGGTGGCCTCTAGGATGTCTTGCAGTGCTGTGAGGAGCAAATGCAGATAATGCAGCAACTGTGGAGCAATACACACAAAGTTGTCCTTTCTCGCATCTTTCAAGACCCTTTGAGAGTAAAACCAATGTTTTGATGTGTGGGAACAATGGTCACATTTCAGGGCAGGCTGCTGTGTGCTTTCCTGGTGAGATCCTCTTCCTTGCTATCTGCCAGAAAAGGACCACAACTGCATCTGGAATTGTCCTGCCCGACTTAGAAGTTTTGCTGGCATCCCAGATCAACATCGTGTTACAGCCAACGTACAGTTGAGACCAAGTATCACGCAGTCACATGTCACCCAACAGAACATTCAATATCCATGCCAGAGACCAGAGCTGAAGTACCATGGGAATTTTAATGGTGTGAAAATAAGGGAAAGACAAGAGCCGTTGATAGAGATACAGAAAATTGTAGATGTTGACCTCTGAAGCTCCAAGGTCCTTGGGTAAGGCAACACCCTACGAAGCATTTCAGAAGCATCACTAACTCATTGCACCAGGAAGTCACACACAGGATAGACCATGTGGTAGCTCCAGCCAAAATTGTTATGAGTAGAAAAGAGCACAGACAAGAGACACTCAGTCTTGGATGTCTGAGAAGGTAGTTATGGGATGCCACTGACCACAGTCTCCTGGGCACAGCCTGTCTTCTCTTCTACTAAAAAACCTGCCCTAAAGGGGAAGCAGGAAGAGATTGTCTCATCCTCCCCTCCTTGTAAATTGTGCACAGAACATCCAACGCACTGACAATTTTGTGCAACAAGGGTGAAAATTACTGAGGTCAAGGCAAAGCAGAGCAGCTGCCTGTATGTTGGGATGACAGCAGGGAAGGAGATGGCTCAGATGGACCCACCGCTGCCTCAGCCAAGCTCTTTATGCAAGAGATCTCAGTGATGGGAACAGAAACCCAACAGATGTGGAGAACAGACATCTTTTCATCTTTTATGTAAGTCTTTCTGAAAGGGTAGGAGTTGTGTTGGAGAGCGCTGTGAGGAAGCAGACCAGGTGCTAAACTGGAGATTTCTATCTTCAAAGACAATCTGTCAGCATCTTGCATGACCAGACCCTTCATATTGACTATGCAAAAAGAGGCATCATCCTTCCACACACTGCAGTTCCCTACGAGCAGGATACCAGAAGTCCTTCCAGAAATACTGCATTTTATCCCCAGTTTTTACCAATATACTCTACATGCAAAGGAGTTTTCACTCACCGCTCATTCACCAGTTCACATTTTGAATGACCAGCTTTTCCTGTGAATAACAGAACCTGCACCTCTGTTCTCCTGATGCTCTGCTCAACCACCTCTTACACCAGCAACCTGTCACCCATAGCACAATTAAAGCAGGTATTTTTGGTTTGAGGTTTTTTGCTGGTTAGAGGTGTTTCTCCCTCTTTTTTCCTTCCATCCTAATCCCAGTGCAAATCCACAAATTATGCTAGCAACATTAAAAAAAAAAAAAAAAGAAAAAAAGAAATCATGTCCTTTTTTTGCACATGTTTTATTCCAGGTGTTGCTAAAAGAAATATTAAAATAGGAGAACAATGACTTCTACAACCAATACTGAAGTTTTATATGGTTCAAAGAGGGCTTATGTTTATTGTCCTTTGCTGCCGCCAGCTGGAATTGTGCCGGCTCATTGATCGTTTCATGACCACACTAATTAAGAGAATTAGCTGAGGGCTTGAGTTAAAAGCTATGGTTATGATGAAGCACACAGAGCCATGTTCTTCCCTGGTGTGGTTTTTTTTTTTTGACTGACAAGAGGCGTTCCTCAATTTCCGGGTGTTTCTTCTATTATTGAATTTTGAGATAAAGCACACGGCACGGAAAAGCAGACCAAAACCACCATCCCTTTTTGATCAGAGCTCTGAAACTCCTCAAGACTCTTTTCTATGTAGAAACTCATATGGTTAGAATTAACGTAGAGCTGCAAGAATTATGTCTCAACATAAAAATGCGTGTGGCTAATAAACTATCCAATAAAAGATAAAAGCCTGTCATCACATGGAGCTTGTTGTGGAGGATGCTGAAAGCTGACCCCACATGAGTCCGCTGCAAATACCAGCAGAGGTGATGACTTTGCACTGTGGTTGTCCTCTTCTACAGACACTGATCTTTGAGCTTTTAGGCTGAAGTTTTCTTTGGGTTTTCTCTTCTTCCTTTTCTTCTTCTTCCTCTTCTTCCTCTTTTTCTTGTTCTTCTTGTTCTTGTTCTTGTTCTTGTTCTTGTTATTGTTATTGTTCCTCTTGTTCTTGTTCTTCTTCCTCTTCTTGTTCTTGTTCTTGTTCTTCTTCTTCTTCTTCTACTTATTCTTCTTCCTCCTCCTCCTACTCTTATTCTTATTCTTATTATTCTCATTCTTACTCTTATTCTTCTCTCAGAAGGGCTTCAGGTAGCTCGTGGCATCCAGCATCTTTCTTGGTGATACGGATGATTTTCTAAGCAAATACAGCCCTAGTATTGTTTCTGTCCTCCTCACGAACTTGGCATTTCAAGGAAGGCCTTGAGCAGGTTGTATTCATGCCATTTCCAATAGCGACCATCGCTGTGATTCCTTCCTGGTTTTATACAGAATCACAGAATCATTTTGGTTGGAAGAGACCTTTCAGCTCCTCAAGTCTTCCCATTCCCCCAGCACTGCCAGGTCACCACTAATCCCTGTCCCTGAGCACCACCTCCACATGGCTGGGAAACCCCTCCAGGGATGGGGACTCCACCACTGCCCAGGGCAGACTGGGACAGGCCTGGACAACCCCAATGGGGAAGAAATTTTTCCTAATATTCAACTTCAACCTCCCCTGGAACAACTGGAGACTGTTTCTGTTGTCCTGTTGCTTGTTCGTGGGGAGAAAAGACCTAGCCCCACCCTCACTCCACCCTCCTGTCAGGGAGTTGTGGAGAGCCAGAAGGTCTCCCCTGAGCCTCCTGTTCTCCAGGCTCAACCCACCCAGGTCCCTCAGCTGCTCCTCAGCCCACTTGTGCTCTAGACCCTGCATCAGCTTCATTGCCCTTCTCTGGACATGCTCCAGCCCCTCGATGTCCTTCTTGGAGTGAGGGGCCAAAACTGAACCCAGGATTTGAGGGGTGGCCTCCCCAGTGTCCCCAGTATGGGGGGACAATCCCTGCCCTGGTGCTGCTGGCCACACCAGTGCTAGTACAAGCCAGGATGCTGTTGGCCTTCTGTCACCTGGGCACACTGCTGGCTCCTCTTCAGCCACTGTCACCAACACCCCCAGGTCCTTTTCCCCCAGGCAGTTTCCAGCTGCTCTTCCCCCAGCCTGGAGCATTGCAGGGGGTTGGTGTGACCCAAGGGCAGGACCTGGCCTGGTTGAACCACAAACCTGACTTTTTTCAGAGCACCTCATATGTCAGAAGTGTCTAATAAGACTTTTCATTCCCTCCCCACTTGCCTCAGCTGTGGAGCACAAATAATAGCAATTTTAAAAAAAAATTATGAGTAGGTACTTCTAGAGGCATACCAGTGAGCAACCAGGCATCCACATACAGCGTGCAGAAGGGTGCAGAGAAGACAACCTCTATCAAGGGGCTCTTCCCAGTGCAAAGTCCCTTCCCCCCTGTAACACAACCCACCGGCTCATTGTATAACACAGAGTATTCAACTAGATGAACAATTCATCTCTCTGTGGCATGAAATGATTCGAGAAGCACATAGGAAGGGTCAAAAATACCAGAGGAAAAAGGAAGTAAGAGCAATGAAATTAAGATGTTCCATGAAATGAAGAGTTCAAGGAAGATGCACAGTGATAATCTCCTCACTCCCATGAGTGATACTATGGTTGCTCGCCTGAATCACACTGCCAAGAGCGGGCCTGCTCCCTGCTAGAATCCAGCCTTTTTGTGTGCATATCAGGGCGGCCATGAGCAGGCTTCCGTGGTTTTCCAGGGTAGGGTAACAGACTGCTGTATCATAGGGGGTTAGTTGAGCACTGATTATCAAAAGATTCAGCTTTTCCCCAGGTATCCCAAAGTTTAGCCTGTTCCTACCCAAAGATCTGCTGTCTTGTCATGAGCCTTGTGGAAATACCTTGCAGGTGGTTCAGGCTGCCTCTGAGTCACAAGTGTTACAAAACCAGCTTTGATCTCTGCTGAATCCCCAAAGCACCAAGAGCTGCGAGAAATCTGCAGTGAAAAATGTGCCCATGTTTTCCAAGTCTTAAGGAACAGCTCACTGCATTGGATAGCTGAGTCAGTGCCCTCAACCTTACTCCTGCCCTGTCTGGAGGGGTAAGAGCCGGATATGCTGGGAGGGGTGCTCAGCAGCCTGCCCTTTTTTCTGTATGAGGAAGGCACTTTTGCACCAACCCTGATTGCTCTGGGCAGAGAGAGCAGGAGCCTGCAGCAGTTTGTTGAGTCTGGGTCTGTCTTTTTCCCATCACCAGGGTAAAATTTCTCCAGTTCAACACATGGTGTTGGATCCAGAGCAATTGGGTCTCATTTTCCAATAAAAGCTGCCTAACATCTTACTCACAGAAAGTTTCTTCTAAGACCGATGATGTTTTGAGCCAGTGATCCAGCGCTTGCAAAAAAAAAAAGATCTGACAGAGCTTTTTGAAAAAGGCTTATTTTGAAAAAAAGATATGCCAGACTGTCTCAGAGGAGAATGGAATGGGTCTGTTGAGTAGAGGTCAAGCTGCATCTCACTGTATCTCCCTGAACCTTGTGTGCTCAGATTTCAAAGCTGAATGGCTGCTTGCACCCAAAACATGCTGGTCTCCAGCTACCCGTTGACATCCAGCCTAACTACAGCCATGCTGCATGAAAGCAGTTCACATCAAAGGTCCCACTGCCAGCGAGTGCCGGGACTGGCAGGGTGGTGAGGTATTCAGAGAATTAAATTGCTGTCTCCTCAGGAACAGCAAGTGCAACTCTCTTGCACGCAAATCTTGGGCCTTAGAAAATACTGGGCAAAAAAAAGTCCGAATGAGACAAAAGTTGTGGTGTACAACCTGGAAGGAGATCATCCCACCATGTGGAGGTGGCCAGAGAAGAGAGGGCAGTGAAAGGACCATTCCTGGGCTGTTCAGCCAGGGCGCTTTTCCACTATTATTAAAAATAGCTTATCCTTGTCTACTGTTCACAGACAGAAGAGTCACATTGGTAAATATTTGCACGTCTTGCCCTGCCTCAGCTGCGTCATGACCTACATCGCTTTGGGACATGAGGCACCTCCACCACGGACAAAAGGGAAGAACTGAATCACCCAATTTATTCCTTATGCTTGGTTCTTCTGATCAAGAAAATTCCTCCTGTTGGTGCACAGACCCACAGGGCAGCTCTGCTGTCACTGACATGAGCACTGCAGATTGGTGCACATTACATGCCTCGCAGGGGTGCTTTGGCCCTAACGAGGCAGCGAGAGTACACTACCACCTCTGCCCTAGTCATAGAATAACTGAACGGTTTGGGTGGGAAGGGACCTTCAGAGCTCATCCAGTCCAACCCCCCTGCAAGGAGCAGGGACATTTGCAACCACAGCAGGTTGCTCAGAGCCCCAAGGGCCAACCTGGCCTGCAATGGTGCCAGGGATGGGGCTTCTCCCACCTCTCTGGCCAGCCTGTTCCAGTGTCTCAACAGAATGTCGTGTTCCTTGTATGCTTACACTGCTTGGGAAAACACATCAAATGACCCAAGTACGCTGTGACCTCCTGGGTAGAGCAGATTTTTCTTCGTTCTTTATAGATAACGACCCTCACAGAACAATGGTGCCATTAAAGACAAAACAGTTTTTGTTTTTCATCAACCTGGCTTGCCTTGAAATAGGAATCCAACTTTGATAAAGAGCACAGCACCTCTCAAGGGTAACTTTGACAGAGACACAGCGTTACATAGCATAAGAGCAGAACTTCAGAGGTTCATGGTTCTCCTTATCCAGCCACTGCTATCCTGTACCTTAAACCAATGCTGCAGTTTGGTCGGTCTCTATCTTCAGGCCAATGTAAGTTTGCCTTAATAAAACTCGAAGCAATCCTTTCCTCACTCAGCCACAATCTTGTGTGTCCAGAAGAAATCACATTTTTATTGTGATGTATGTAGTATGTAGATGTATCTTGTGTATGTAGCAGAGTAGAAAATTTTAGGAGATATAACTTCAAAGATTGCTGCAGAATTTCCATATCAACTTTAGGCAGAAGTTTATTCTGAAAATCAGAAACAAACCAAGACTGGAATTCACACAAAGAGCAAAGCAGGATCTCTGAGCTATGCCTCTTTTTTCCAGCTCCCTAATACGCCGGAACTCAATCATTGTTTGGGGACTGACTCAGAGGGACCTGTGTCACCCACCGTGTCACTGCTCTGCCACATCCAGAAGCACCAATGCTCACTGTGCCAGGTGGCTGCTGGCACTGGAGGCTTCAGGCAGCGATGTTGAGCTCATGCCCAGCAGGTCACATGCAGGAAATGTGAAATTATTGAAAATATTTTACTACTTGCACCTCAGATTTGTTTCTTCACAGTTGAGGATTCCCCACGGGAAGCAGGGAAATAAATGTCAACACAAGCAATTGTCAGCGATGCCCAACCCCGAGACGCCTGCCAGTCAGGAAACTGCCCGGGAAAGAGCGTGGGGGTTTGGAAAGCCCGTCAGTAATTAACCGCCGGGTTAATGGCAGGTACCTTGTTGCTCGAGGATAATTACAGATTGAGTTTGACTCCTAGATCTCAGTGATATTTACATAAATATCTGCTGTTAAAGTTGAGGTCAGCCTGGCACGCTCCACATGGGCTGCTGGAGGGGTATCTCTGTCATCACAGGACATGGAGACAAGTCACAATAGAGGAGCAAAGAGAAATGTGATTAAACCCCTCCAACATCCACCACATCCTGGACCAAACATATTTTTCCTGCTGATTCCAGCTAAAAGAGAAAGGTGCACACAGCCACTTGTATCCCTTAATTATCTCCACGTTAAAGATGTTTGTCATTGTGATGCTGAGTGACACCTGCTGGAGCGGGGCCACAGGAGGCCACAGCAATGACCCAAGGGTGGAACCCCTCTGCTGGGAGGACAGGGGAGAGAGCTGGGGTTATTCAGCCTGGAGCAGAGAAGGCTGCGGGGAGACCTTAGTGCAGCCTTTGAGTGCTTCAAGGGGCCTGTTCGAAAGCTGGGGAGGGGCTGTTCATCAGGGGCTGTTGGGACAGGACAAGGGCTGATGGGTTCAACTGACAGAGGGAGATTGAGACCAGAGAGAAGGGAGAAATGTGTGATGCTGAGGGTGGTGAGACCCTGGCCCAGGTTGCCCCGAGAGGTGGGAGAAGCCCCATCCTTGGCACCATTGCAGGTCAGGTTGGCCCTTGGGGCTCTGAGCAACCTGCTTTAGTGGAAGGTGTTGTGGAAGATGTCCCTGCCCATGGCAGGGTGTTGGAGCTAGAGGAGCTTTCAGGTTTCTTCCAAGTGAAACCATTCTGTGATGACACACCATCTCTTCCTTCAGCAACTCCAGCCTTTAAGCAGCAGTACAATCTGAATTGCTTATAATTTCTGTATATACAAAGTGCTGATCACTTTGGTAAGGCACAACTTTCCTTCTTATTCAAAAATACATAAAAATAACTAATTTTATCTGTAAGGCTAAAATTGCTGTCATACAAAAAGTACCCTCTATAATATTAAAAAAATAAAAAAGCTGAATTAATCCTCAGTGAGAACATCACATCTCTCTAAAAGGCACAGCATGTCTTCTTCTTCCCTTTTAACAATGCTTTGCCACTCTAAAACATCCCCTGAGGACACTCTGAGCCTCAGCTCTGTGAAGGACTATTGTGCCTGAAAGCAAAGAGTGAACACTCACCAAGAACCTCACATGTTGTTCAAATGTCAAACAGCAGAATCACGTCTGAACCCAGAAGAAAATGTTTCCTAGGTGTCACCTCAAGTGGACAACAGCTTCTTTTCCACAGGTGCTGCAACCCTCTGCAGATGTTTTGGAGGTCTGAACATCCACTGTGTGCTGGGGCAGAGACCCAGGAGGGACCACAGGGAGTGGGACATGTTTGAGATGGTGCTGCATGCACTAACATCACTCTAGATTGACAGGAGGATGAAAGCAGCCTGAAGATTTCGGTCATGCTTTTTTTTTTACAGAACTTCGCCTCTGAAACCAGTTTGGGGAAATTTTATTTCCAAGGGATCGAACAAGGAAATCTGGGCTCTGAATCACGCCAGCCATGCAGCAGGAGTGGGTGGAGCTCCTCGTTGCACAACAACAGGTCATCTCTCCATGGACAGCTTCCCCAGAAACCTGGTCTGCTTCCTTATCCTCCCCACTGATAATGTCTCAGGCACAGATGGTTCCTGAAACTCAGATTAAATCTAAAATTAAAAAAAGAAGTCAGTCTCTGTGTGGAGAGAGCCTGTTGTGGACCACACAGCAATGATGCAACGGGATTTCTCTGACCTATCAGGTGGATTTTGCTGGTCTCAGCTGTTTTCCTGATGCCCCACTGAGCTCTGTGCTTCCTTCAAGATACACGGGAGCGGAAAGGGAGGAAAATAATCAAATGCGGGGTGAGAAGGCACAGATTCAGCACGGCTGGGTGCTGCACCACAAGGCACCAGGCTCTCCTCCTCTGGGGAGCAACCATCCGTCCCTCGCTGCCCATCACAGGTGAAGGGACAGTAATGTTGGGGCACAGCTGCAGGTTTATCACGTAGGCCGGGCAACGCATTAAAATCCTGCAGATTTCCATTTTTATAGAGTTCAAAGTATCTGAGGACATACTCAAGGAAACTGGGTTCTACACCCACTGAGTTTTCAGCCTCCTCATTCCCTTTCAGAAAGAGGGAATAGTCTCTTCACAGGCACATCTCCTGTTTTACTTTTCAGTGAGGCACCAGAAGCAGATGGACACATCCCTCTGCATCACTGTCTGCTTTAGCATCCAGGGGATGGACCCTCTTAAATCACTCTGCTTTGATAATTAGGGACCAGCACAAAAAAAAAAAAAAAACCACACCACAGCAAATGCAATATGGGAAACTGCATTTCGTACCCAATTATTTGATGCTGGGTTGTTTTTCCCACCACTTTTTCCAGAAGTTTAGCCAGACTAGCAGCAAAACCATCGTGAAGTTAAGCTGTTAACAGAGCCTGAGGCTAGAAGGTCTCTCAGCACCTTCTGGGATTCATGGATGTACCTTGACAAGAGCAGAGCCTCCTACAATTTCAACACGGGGGAGAAAAACCCCAACTGCCTTCACATTTCAAAAGCTTTTAAAACATTTTGCAAATTCTTTGCATAATCTGTAAGCACCTACTCATTGCTGTCACTGTCACAGCATCAGTGACAGTGGCATTACCTGGACATCTCCCGTAGCCACCGTGCAGAACAAACATCTGCCTCCGTCATCTAATGGGTGACATTTAAATTCGTATAGGGCTGGGCTGCCCCGGGCAGGGCTGCTTCTACCCTCCCCTGGAGCAGGCACCCCACGGCACTGCTGTGGGGCTGTGTTTGGCCATTGCTGGCACCACAGAATGGACATGGCTGCAGAAAGGAGAGATCCTTCTGGTGAGCCAGAACCTCAACAGGATGTGTGCAGCCAAGGAGCGATGCCTGGTGTTACCCAGCAAGAAAATCCTCGGGAGAACTGAGTCTCTTTCTGACAGTCTGGCAGCAATGGGGTGAAATTTGGCAGCAAGCCCAGATGGGCAGAACTGACCCATGCAAACCTTGTTCCTAGTCATTTATCTCCACTTTTTTTCTTATTTTCTCGTTGCCCAGGGCAGTGGTGGAGTCCCCATCCCTGGAGGGGTTTCCCTGCCATGTGGAGGTGGTGCTGAGGGACAGAGATCAGTGTCTACCTGGCAGTGCTGGGGAAATGGGGGGACTCAATGAGGTTAGAGGGCTTTTCCAACCAAAATTATTATTCTGTGATTTGGTGATGTGTTGACAGGATACCCAACATCAAACCAATTCACAAATGCTGCAAATGATCTTGCAATCTGCCTCATGAAAGTTTTCCAGTCCTCTCTACTGGGGTCACATAAGCCAGAATACATGTAAAAGTAAGGATTATTTTTTAGCTTTGATCTCCCAGCTCAAACTATAAACTGATTTACAAATAACTTTTCTATTCTTCAAAGCAAAGGAAGAGGGGGCCGTGTCTCTTTGTTCCTCCTCCAAACGATGTCTGTGTTAACACCAGGGCAGCATAGCTTCCCGTAACAGAAAACCACAGAATTAGTCCAACTCGATTGTTTTACAGGAATTCTCAGAAATGTCCACTGCATAATACTATTCTGTACAAATATGCTGCCCTCAGAAATACACACAAATATAAGGACTTATTGGCACAGGAGTCAAAAGAAATGTTTGATACATGCGTTGTTTATTTTTCTCACATTTCCCTTCCTCTCACTCTGCTCCATTCAAATCATCTATTGCACCCCTTACAGCCCAAATTCTTCTTTTACACCCAAACTGCCGAGCCGGCTTCATGGATATGTCACAGGACTGAAAGGAAAAACCGTGGATGCCAAAAGCCTGTCAGATAATGCGGTGAGAGCGGCTGGCACAGGCTCCCAGCACAGTGCTGGGCAGCAGCGTTGTCACTGGAAAATTGCTTTGACATTTCTATGGAATTACAAAAGCAAGAGGAAGTATACAGAATTTCAGCCCTCCAGTGGTCCAGCATGATAAATGGCTCTGAGCACTCCTCAGCTGCGATTTTATCCAATTAAACAAACACTCCATCACCCAGGGAGCATTATTACACTCAGAGAAACATCAAGACAGGACACCTACGCCACAAGACAAACATGGGCCAGAAAGAGAGGACAGGAAACCACTGACCATGCCAAGGGGGACAAGCCCAAGCAAAAGTATTTCCAGTGTCCCCGCACTGAAATCCATGTAGAGGTGACACAAAAGGTTAATTTGGGGCCATGTGTTGGGCAGTGCAGCCAAATAATAACACTGGAATGTGCCCAATAAGCAAACACGAACAAGAAGGGTGGTTGGGTTTGGGTTTTTTTCCGTATGTAAAACAACCACGAGGATTGTTTATTCTGTTGAACAAACACAGAGAGGGTTTCTCCAGAAATTTTGAAACTAACCTGCACAAAACAAAGTGAAGGTGTAAGTCCACTGGAGGGAAAGCATGAAAACTGGGGTGAACACAGCATCAAGCTGGGGATCTCCAGCCGATTTCTTGTGGCATCTGCAGTAAATTTCCTCTTCCCGCATCTCAGTTTGGAGATTTCTAAACCAGAAGTAACCAAACTGCTGCAAGTCTGTCCAACAGATCTCCAAATACACCAAAATGAGGCCAATGCCCCAGGGTTTCATGGTTGAAATCGACATAGTGGTGACTATGTATACTGCTATTACTAGAAAGACTTTATTTCCTTAATGAGACAAAACGAAGGTTTAACCACCCAGTGCCAGGGTTTGTGGAATTCCTTCGGATAACAATTCTTCAGAGAGACAGGACAAGACCAGCTCACCTCTTGCCTCACACACCAGCCACGTTACTCAGCACCCGACAGCTGCTGCACAGCAGAACAGGTCGTGCTTGTGTCCTTTTAGATTCCTTTATTTTCAGTCTTATTTGTTTCCACTTAGTCCTTCAATTCCTACTTATATTTGACATTTCCGGCAAAAGACTCAGACGTGCTGGACAGGGAAAATTTAAGAAGAAAAGAGTTTTTAAAGAATTTTTTTCCCTTCTGTTCTTTAGAAAAGTATGATACAGAATTCAAGGTCCTTTCAAGGCCACACACAGTGAATTATGGCTGCAAACGTATTGATTAGAAAAAGGACAACTTGCAGCTATCTTGGCCAGCTGAGTTCACTGCAAACCGCAAAACGTGGGTAAACTTCGACCCAACCTGTGTGTGCTGCCATGAACTGGCCTCTTTTCCCCTCAGGTCTGTCTCCACAGAGATTCCAGTTTTGCACTAGTTTTTAGCAGCCTTTTTTACCCCAATGCCTTCCTGCAGCCTGGACCATGCTGCTCGGCCCTTCCTCAAAACACCAGCGACCCCAGGAGCTTCACCTGCCCACTTCTCTAAAACTGCCATTTTCAAAATCTCAGCTTTCTGCTGTCAGTGAGGCTGATGAGGAAAACAAACACGTGTTTTCTGCATATTGAAAGACACAGGACAGAGGCTGGTGGTGACATCCCCCCCCATCCCCTGCATTGACACTGGGTCGTGCCCCCAACGCCAGCGAGGAGCATTTCAGGAAACACTATCCTTTACCCCCCGCACCCTTCCCAGATGAATCATCCCTTTACAACCCAGAAACAGGGACCATGCGTGGGACCAGCCACCGTAACCCTTCTCCTCGTGGCAGCAGTGGGTGGTGGTGGGTGATGCATGGGTGATGCATTGGGTGATGCATGGGTGATGCATGGGGTGATGCAGTAGGCAATGTGCAGAGGATGTGTGGGGCAGTGAGCAGGGTGATGTGCAAGGGGATTTGGGGGGTGATGCATTGGGGGATGAGGGGATGATGAGGTGATGCGTGGAGTGATGCGTGGGGTGATGGGGGGATGTGGGGGCAATGCACGAAGCGATCCGTGGGGGGAAGTATGGGGTGGGGGGATGTGCGGGGTGGTGGGCGGGGGGGATGAGAGGGTGATGCACAAGGTGATGTGAGATGTGATGTGCGGCGGGATGCGGGGAGCAGTGCGCGGGCTGCTGTGAGGGTGATGCGCGGGGGATGCGCAGAGCGCTGCTGCCGCCCGGCGGCGGCTGCGCGCCGCGCAGCAGCTCGGTGGCAGCCGAGGCCACAGCACCCATCATCACCCCTTCCCCATCCAGGCTTTTTGGGGCGGGGGAAGGCGGTGGGGAGTGGGTGACGTTTTTCCCTGGGCTTAGGGGCACGGGCTGAGAACGGGGGCTGCGGTACCAAGGTCATGGTGTGCAAGAAGATAACGGGATGGGCATAGATTTAAAAATAGAGTTCCCATTTTGCTTTTGATGTGACTTTCCAGGGGAAGCTGGTAGGCAGGAGAGGGCGATGGAATATTGGACTGAGCAGTTTCCTTTGCCTGCTCCTCCTGCAAAAAACCGCTGAGGGTCCAAGTGCCCAACCAGGGCATTTGCCCGTGGAAGATGCGACCACAGTTTCCCGGGGAGAACAGTCTGGATCCAGGCAATCGTTTTCTTGTGTCTCCATCATCACACTCACCTCTGCCAACAGCAGTTAAACTAGCCATCCTGACCAGGTAACCACTGATATTCACTACGAATAGGTATAAAGAGTGGCGCAAGAGGCAAGATGGTCCACAAAGGCTGTAAGCAATCTGTGGCATCCCTGAGGTCTCTGCGTGCTTTTCCCTTGCTCAGCCCTGCCAGAGTGGCCTGACAGTATCCCTGCGTAACCCTGGCAGAAACACAGAGTTTACTGCTTATTTCCCAAGTCTAGAGACTTGTCGCATTATATTTCTAGGAAAATAATTTTTTAAAAGCCTGGTTGCAATTATAGGAAGTGAGAGAGTCTGAGAACACTGCTGTGTCCATGCTGTCCATGTGTAAACTGGCAGTATTACCACAATGGAATGTCCTTGTTGACACACACAACTCTTTACTCCTGCCATGTCACTGGGATGTCCAAATAGTGTTAATTTTCCTGCCAACTGCTTTTTAAAGGAGCAGGGTAGGAGGGGAGGTGCAAAGCACAGAGCCTGGATGGGTTTCTAAACACTTCACTTGATTAGACAAGATTCCTCAGGTGCTTGATACCCACCTAATGCCAATCACAACAAGCCACATCATGCTGAACATCTTGGGAATCATCACCTGTTATTCCAAAAAAGAAATGATTCAGTGTAACAAGAGGAGCTGCATCTTCTGCAAAGCTCATAAACAAATCGTGGTGCATCATCCTTACATGATTCCTGCCTTCCCTTTTTCCCTCAATATTGATGCATTTTAACCTGTTCCCAAAGGAAGAATAACTTCCCATTTCTGCAAGAGGTGAAATGTACCGAATCTAACAGTCATGTCAGTAGCCCTGTAGGATTTCACTAAGGTTTAGTTCCTTCATGGCAATATCACACAGAAAAAGTAACTTAGGTGGAATTGGGGTATCACTGGAGAGATGAGGGATGAGCCTGGCACAACCCTGTCGATAACAGACCCTTGAAATCCATACAGATCTGTGCTGATCACAGAATGAGTATCTCCAGATCACCCGTCACCAAACGGTGAAGTAGACCTGCAAGCTCAGTGCTATTGCTTATCCCCACACGATGCTGGAGCATTTTAAACCAAAAGCCACCATTTTTTCCCGGCTACTGTAAACAACTGTCTCACGGCACAGGTAGGGAAGTGCACCTTGCAGGCTCACACCACACATTTAGCTTCACAGCCACAACCTTGTGCAAGAGGAACTCTCCTGCACCCTGGTCTCTGCTGCGTCTGCGGGCTCTAAATATAAATAACTGGTGAGCAGCATCCCAAGGCTTCCCACCTTTGACATGTCAGGTCTCTTTTCCTTGTTGACTAAGAGCCCAGTTGCGTTTCTCCATCCCAAGCCCATGCTACCTAGTTGTCATTAGAGCAGGCAGATGTCTGTGGACTGTTCATTCAGGGGTGTTTTTTAACCCTGATGACCATGATGCCTGTCCTGACACTGATCTGTCCTGCACAACCAGCCTTCTTGAGGCTCTCTACAGAGAGCAAGCTGCCAGTCTGTCATCCGGAACCACAACCTGCAATGTGAACGCACGTGGGCACCACAAGACAGGAAGGATGAGCCTCTCACCACTGGATTATAATTCTTTTTGTCTTATGGCACAGCAGCATTTATATCGGTGGATTCAAACCACCTCCAGTGAACTCCACTCTGAGAGCCAATGCTACAGACCACGGCATTTTGCTTATCGAGATTTAGTAGCATCCCTCTTGTTATTCATTTAGTTTTCACCAGATGTTGTCAAGTGTCCAGGCAGGATCCACGCACTCTTATTACTTATGAAGGTTAAACAAACAATGCAGTAAGAACAAATTCAGTATTGAAGTGGACAAGAAAAACACAGCAAACGTAAGTGTATCCATCACCTTCTGTTCCCCTTCTCCCTCCCCAAAACGGGGTTTGGGAAGTTACCTGCCAATACATCTACACCGGAGGGGCAGGAGGGAGGTATCACAAAAGCCCCGGGTAGCCCAGCTGGACTTTAATCTTTCACTAGCTTTGCTTTCAGGATGTTTTTAAAGGGTGGTAAAAGCAGAAGCCAAGTTTTCAGGAAGAACTGACAGGTATTACTAAGAAAATCACTAAGTCCCTTGGCTGAGGAAACACCTTTCTGGCACAGCCCCTTCTCCACATACCCTTTTCCTGGCCTTTTGACCTCCTGCTTCACCGCCCTGACTGACCACTGTGTCCCTGCCTATGCTGGTCCCTTCTCAGCATGTCCTGCCCTTTCACTTTCCTGGTTGGACACTGACTGAATTCGCCTCTCTGTAATTCTGCAGGATCTGAACCTGCTATTGCAACAAGTGTCGCCAGGATAGGGACAGGGCAGACCTCAATTCAAATAAAAAGAAAAAAAAACCAAGAAAAACCCCAGTCACGCCACTCCCCCACCCCTCTTCTGCTGGGGAATTACCTTATGCTCCCAGTGACTGACTTCTGTCACTGGAAAACCTCACACTATTCTTCAGCCTGGAAATCTGCTTATGCTTTCTCTTGCTACTAATCCTAATTCCCTGCTGGGAAATCAGTTTCTGCTTTCACTGTGTGGCTTCACTAACAACACTGTCATCCTCTCACTAAGAAAGCTGGCCATCCCCTCCCTCACTCCCTCCATTCCAAACTTCCCTGCTGCCAGGAAAACCCTTCTGCTTTCTGGCAACCTCTGTGGAAAAAGGGGAGTCGGGTGCTACAGCAGCGTGAGGGCTGAGCTTGAGGATGCCTGGGCATTGGATGCTCCTGCCAAGTTGAGCGAGATGCCTCGCATGGGCCTGTGGGATCATCAAGGTCGCGTCAGACAGGGTTCTGTTCTATTGAAGATCACAGAATCACAGACTGGTTTGGGTTTGAAGGGACGTTCAAAGCTCATCCAGTCCAACCCCCTGCAGGAAGCAGGGACATCTGCAACCAGAGCAGGTTGCTCAGAGCCCCAAGGGCCAACCTCACCTGCAACTGTGCCAGGGATGGCGCTTCTCCCACCTCTCGGGGCAACCCGGGACAGCATCTCACCACACTGTCCCTGGTCACTGCTGGGAGAATGGACCAGATGACCCTTAAAGGTCCCTCCCAACCCAAACCATTCTGTGATCCTGTGATTCTATGGTTCTAATAAGCCACATAAAATAATTCCAGTGTAATGCTCAAATCTCCTAATGCACTTGGGTAAATAATCACACAAGACTGACTACAGCAGATTCTTTATTCTGTAATAAAACTTTACACATCCAACCTAAAAACACGTACATTTAGTCAGGGTATGTTAAAAGGAAAGCATACAGGACTTTCAGCACATGCCGGATAAAACCACTTTTCTTCCTTCTAACTTTGTTTTTTTCAAATTAAATACACCACGACCTAAAGGACAACAGCAGAGATTCTTTTTTTTTTACCTGTCATGAAGAAAACAGTATTAGTGCAGAAATCTTTCTTGTTAGTCTCTATAAAGCTTAATGCTGGCTTGGCACAAGGACACACATACATCAGCACAGCCAGAACTACAGGGCGCAACCCTTTATTCAAAAAAACTGTCTTCTAAAAGCGGATCTTGAGAGTTGGCTCTAATGAAGGATTTGGGAGTTGAAACTCCACTTAAACCGAGTGTCTCACTGTAATCCCAAACCCTTTAAGACCTGCCTAAGGTCACCTGAATTCTCCACCACCTTCCTTCTTTGACCCCAGCACTGCCGATGCCCTGGGAGTTCACGAGACGCTGGGACCAGTGGAACCTTCCTCAGACATTTTACTTTTTTTTCAAAACCACTTTCTTAAACAAACATTTTTGCAGCTGGTACCAGGTTTTTACTTTATACCATAGTATAAAGGGTATTTTTTTATATCATAGCAATTTTTCCTTTATCCCCTACAAAGTTATCCATCAATACCAAACTCAGCACTGCCCTAACTCCTGACTGTCTGTGATGGAAATGGTCCTAAATCCTCCACTAGAAGAAATTATCATCAACAGTATCTCCCAAGCACCAGGATCTACTTTGTCATGTTTCTGAGTGCTAAAGTATCGTTCCAAAAATAGCTTTAAGATAAGTACATTTCTACAGAAAATCATCACACAGAATAAAAATAAGAATTTGTAATAATTCTTGTAAGATTCTGAATGTATTAGATGACCTGCGTCTGCAAGGACAGCACATCTGCACCTGATACAGGTGGCATTATGGGATGTTCAGCAAAATGGAAGCTGTTTTAATGTCTGAATAGTAGTACGCATTAATCTGTGAATAAATAATAAATATTTTTACCCTGCCTGGCTTCTCTGTATAAAACCTGTGGTTACCACTGACTAAAATACATAATAGCAAAATATTTCTCTTGGTTAGATATAAAGCATTTGTATTTCCATCAAGCCCATTTTTAAATGCCTATAAAACATTTACAGAAAGTTAAAAATAGTATTTTGTTATTTGTTTTCTATACTCAAATTATCTGCAACAGACTAAACTAAGCAAAAAACCTGGGAAAGCTTTCAAAATATTAAAAATTTTGGACTACATGCAGTGCAGACAAACATTCACTCCACTTTTGCATTAGTTTTGCACAAGAAGTCAGTATGAGGCATATAATCTGTATTTTTGATAATTGAGCTGGCAGCTGGCAGAAGCACATGCTGCAACCGAGGGTGCTATCAGGTGTTCAGGACTTTATGCTTAAAAAAAATTTTTTTATTCCTATCTATCAAGTTAATTTATGCTTAGTAATTTTAATTTCTACTGTAATGATAGGAAAAAACCTTTTTTCCACATTTAATTTCCATAAATATTGCCTTCTTTTTCATTTTTTTCTTTAGCAGTTTGAGTTTTCTTCAGTGATCTTGAAAAAGCAACATGACACTCTGTATTTCAGACTCCGTATGTGAGATGTCAGTAAGCACATCTCATCTTTTAAAGAACTTTAGGATCTTCAAATGAAAAGTTTAAAAATTACCATATTAATCAATCAAAATGAATATTAATATAATGTTATTTTATTATTTATATCATTACCCTATGAATTCTTACATAAAACTAACCTCAGAATTTTGAGCCTCCAGCAGCCAGCTGAGTCACAAGCTCCTTTTTTTGAGTGTGTGTCCAAAAATAGGAACGAAAATACCTTCTCAACCTCTGCAAAATATCATCAGGAAAAGAAAAATCCCCACGACTCTGGCATGGAACTAGAAAAGAATGATTCACCTATGAAACTGCATTGAAATACAAAAACAACTCTTATAAGCAAAAATAACCCATCCAGCTGCAGCTATTTGCTGTTCCATCTTCATCTCGCCATTTCCAGGTACATTTCAGATGGTCTCTGCTGTGGGTAATGGGGAAACACTACATAAATTTTTCCAGTGTCTTTTGTCTTTCTGGGCTCAGACTACAAACCAAAACCAAAGGCAGCTGGCAAAGGAGAGTCAGAAGCACAAGACTGATAATGACGGTTGGGTTTGTTTCATGATCACTACGCACACTGAAGTTAGGGGCACAACAAATGAATGCCTTTGGTCAAGAAAACTCTCAACAGCGTCTGCAAGGGTCATTCTAGACATAATATTCAGGGGTTATCTCTCCTACCTGAGAAGGGATCTGTGCAGCCAAAGATAATCAGGTTTGTCTCACATGATGTAGCTTACGAGCGTATGATGATAATTTAATTGAAAGTGAGTCCCCACTGGGGAGGGTCGAGCTCAGAGCTGCATCACAAAAGCTGACATTCCCCATGGGACTGGGCTACCCTTGAGGGTCACCTTCTTCCATCACCAGCACATCAGACATCTCTGCTGCCAGCTACCAGGGGGACCCATTTTTCCCCAAGAAGTCACTAGTGCCAGCAAGTTTTCTCCCACAAAACCTACCAAAGGCCGTGGACCACCTTCCCTGTCCTCCCAGTCCCTACCAGTACCATACGGATAGGATCCGAGCAGACTTAGTTCTGACCTTTTTCCTCATGGGGAAAATACAGCATGACCACACTAACAAAGGTGTTCTACAGGTTATTGAAACTGACCTCTCCTATTTACTGGGAGGAAAAAATATTTCAATTTTTAGATACTTTGGACGCACTAGAGAATATAGTGACATGTAGGCATTGCTCTGGAAGTAAAATATCTCCTTACACAACCAGAAGAGTCTCAGTTAAAGGAACTATAGACTAACCTTGAAGTAGGAAGTGAATAGTAGCTAAAACACTTATTAAGCCTCCCCTTTATTTTGCAAACGAACAGCTGCTGCAGTAAATTTTTGCATTCTGAATTATTTAAAGAATTTATGAGTTGGCTTCCCAGCTTCCCTGCACTGCTGCCATGCTCCTATTGTACACAGATCTACAAAAAAAAAAAAAAATCTGTTTTCAACAGATGCTGGTTTAGCACCCAAAAATAACCATGAAAACCAGTAAAATAAACACTGAAGAAATTAAAAGAGGGAACAGATGACAGTCATGACACGGTCCCACGCTATGTTTAATCCCCATGGGTGTGAAACCCTTGTGCTTGAAAGAAATCTTCAAGATTTCTCCAAGCTTCAAGGAAAAAAGCAGCATGGTTTATTATCAAAGCGAGGAACGTTAGGAAGCGGACAGCATGGCATACGGTGTTCCAGCGTGGATCAGCGTCTGGTTCTGCTCTTGATGTGGTATTTATACTCTGGACAACTCCCAGCCTGAGATTTCCCAGTTGAGATGCACTTGTCAATTGTTCAGTCTTGTCACATCACCGTGCAGTGGCGTTTCTGGGAGTGGACGTAGCTCCTGTAGTCAGCCAGCTGCTTCAGGTACAGGTTGGAGGGCCACCGGTGCGTCTCAACGAAATTGCGCTCCTCCACTAAGCAAAGCAAGAAAGGAATTAAATGTAATGCCGAATATACAGCACAGGCTGCAAAAAATCTTTTAAAATAGGCTAAAAAACATTCGGTGTATAAATACAACTAGGAAAGTGAAGATGAGTGCTGCCCACTTCGCCAAGATCTCACTGTAGAACAGACCTAAGAGTTACTCCATGATGTTCCCTTGCTATTAAGGTAGCTATAAATAAATTACTCAATAAAATAAACACAATACTCAATAAGACAGCAGAGACATTGCCCTAAAGATGGATATTCTTTATCCTTAGAGGATAATCAGATGTGATAATCATCTGTGAGGATTTTTCTATGCTGCAACACCGTGAAGGAGGACTTTCAATCATTATGTCAAAAGTTTGTCTCAAGATCATTATAAAACTCAGGGTATGGAGAGAATTAAGAATTCAGCAATATTTTAGTCTTTTATTGCATGTGTTTTTTGCCACTCATGAAGTCATGACAGAGTTTTTAGCCGTACTGTCTAGATGAACCCCCTCTGCAGAAATACGCGTTTTCATGGCCCCAGCCCCGCCCCGGCTTTTCCTGAGTCAGCCTGCAGCAGTGGTTGTACTTTTAGGAGCTCAGACCAAGCTGGACGGAGAACAACGCACATCAGAGGGACCAGCAGCTTGGGGAGGGTTGTGGTCAGGGACATTCCATCAAAAACAGGCAGCAGGGCTGCTGCTGAAGACTTCAGCTGTCAGAAAGTCACCATGGAGCCGCTGCGTTGTGCTGCACGGCTCTCCCTGAACCTGGAGGTGATGCTCCGTCAAAGTGACCCGAGTTAGAAAGGTCAACTACCCATAACTGCTGCTGCCTGGGAAATGGGCTCCCATCGGAATGTGCCAGAGGGTGTTTGTGCCCTGGCAAGCCGGGACTGGATGGTGCACCCCATCCACCCATATTTACTTAATTCTTTCCTCTGGCTGTGCACGTTTGGTGCAGCAGAGCGTGTCAACACTTCATCGAAATCATGTGAAAGGGTCTGCTACAGGCCACTTGACCAGGAAGATCAAGACAGATAGGAACAGCTCATGTTCACCAGCCTTGGTCTTCATGGGGGACTTTCGGGTGGAGAATGGAGTGTGAGCAGCCCTGCTGAGAAGGACTTGGGGGTGCTGGGGAGGGGAGAAAGGCTGGACAGGAACCAGCAACGTGCACTCACAGCCCAGAAGCCACCCGTGTGCAGGGCTCAGCCCCAGCAGCGTGGGCAGCAGCTCGAGGGAGGGGATCCTGACCCTCTGCTGCACTCTGGGGAGACCCCCCTGCAGGGCTGGGTCCAGCTCTGGGCTCCTCAGCACAGCAGAGACATGGAGCTGCTGGAGCAGGGCCAGAGGAGGCCACAAACATGATAGGAGGGTGGAACCCCTCTGCTAGGAGGACATAGGGAGAAAGTTGGGGGTGTTCAGCCTGGAGCAGAGAAGGCTGCAGGGAGACCTTAGTGCAGCCTTTCGGCACTCTTAAGTCAGAAGGGTCTCTGTGCTCTCCTGTCTCCCCAGGGGGAAGCCAGAGGCAGTTCCCACCTCCACCAAATGGAGAGGACAACCTAATTCCTGCATCTTCCGGAGAACCTCAGGGTCCTTAAGACCAAAGTCCTGTAGCAAGTCAAACACAGCCCGTCACTTGAACCATCAGGAAGGGAAGCAGAGCAAATCCACTGTGGACCAAACCCACTGGTGGATGACACCTGCCAGCTCTCCCATGTTGAATTCAGATCCAGCTATACAAAATGGACATTTCAAAAGACGTGCAGGTGGGCCTCTAGAAGACAAATTCCAGGTTCAGACAAAGCAGGGAGGACCTATCTCTCCTTTCTTTGCTCATAATGATTACAAAGTTGTCTGTCATCACACAAACCTACACAAGCCTTGCAAATGAGGAAAGAGGACCTTTAATGTACTAAAATTCCCATGCAGGAATACACTGGCTCCATACCAACGATCTGGATATGAACCACGGGTTCAAAGAGATGCACCCTTCAATATCACCTTGGTCAGGGTGATGAAAAATCACATAGGCAATGAGCAAAACTTTTTAGAGTTACGTATCAGAAAAGAAATACACCGTTTGGGAAAATAAGTATTAGTTCCCTGGAAGAACCTGGATTTATTTATTTGAAGGGAGATGAGTTATTTGATTTCTTGAGATCTGTTGGAGAATGCTGTAAGTACCTTACTTTCTTCAAAAAACAAACCCCAACCCTTAAAAAGCAGGTATTGGGAGTGACTCGTTACCTTGATTCAAATGTACAAACAAAACAAAATTATATACATAAGGTGGAGGGGTTGCCATACAGTGACAAAACTGTCCCAGTCGATTCAGTTTTGGTGGGAACCTGGCCATCAGTACAGGAACCAGAAGACAAGGAGATGTGGTTGCTGGCCATGCTGCTCTTCATGTGTTGTGTGCTGGTCCCACAGTAGGGACCATCGTGGTGAACCATCCAGCTCAGACTCTGGACTGGACTAGACCATATAGCCTAAAGAAGTCCTTATCATCTTCTCAGGCAGAAGCAGTATTGTCCAGTACCTCAATTCTGATCTAAGCAGAACTGAAAAACATTTCTTGTTCTAAAAATAATTGATAAATTACCTGAAAGATCTTGAAATTCAGGCTTTTGACTGAAGATGAGGTAGTTAGTGGCAATAAAATGAAGCAGCCAAGTTGAAAGGCAATCAGAATTGTGAAACTGTGAGAAGAAAGGAAACACAAACAACTCTTAACGCTATCACATCTAAAACACAACCGCACCTCACATGGCAGGATATTTCAGATTTTCACTGTCAGCACAGCAGTTAACTAAAGTAAGTTTTGACCATAGCAGGTAACGAATGAGAAGTTATTGACAGAAATATGTGAACAGATGGAGACCCAAGAACGAACGATAAACCTCCCTCCCCCAGCAGTGAGACCTAATCCCCGGGGCTCCTTTGGTCATGAACCTTGGAAATTTTTGTCTTCAGCACAGTCAGAAAAAGGAAGGTGAGGAGTGTGGCCTGTTGGTTTTGTTGCCTCCTCCACAAAATCCTGTTCATTTAGGACAGCCTGAGACTTGTAAACAATTCAGTTTTTGTTTTCCTCTTCTGTTTTCCAAAGCTGTCTCTCATTCCTTTTTTCAGCCTCTAATCTTTTATTTTCACGCGTTTTATGTATTTCACTCAACATTCTATCAGCTGAGACCTCCTTTTCAACTTGTGTATCATACAAATTCTTTTTATTGAAAGTAGCATACCTTCACTCACCTAAAACACACCTTTTCTGGCAGCAGCTCCGATTGAGCCGAATTACTGCAACATGTCCTTGATGAAGGAAATTGCACAGATTATGGTATGGGGGCACATTCTGCCATAAAGGGGTGAAGCCCTTATGTCAGCCAGCCTCGTGCCACCAGGTATCCCTAATTAACAGATTAACGTTTGTTCTTGGGAACAGAAATTATTCAGATCTTAACAGCTAAACAGCCCCCACTAATTAGAGTCAACGTCTGTGATGTACACAGCACAAACCTTTGCTTTTTTGAGCAAGCTGACGATACTGAGACTCGTGGATGCCAGCTCCCTGCTCGGCATGCTCTGAAGCTGCGTGATGATGTAAAGCTCACAGATATGCTGGAGTCTCATTACTTGGTACATTTCTGCACAGATCAGGAGGGACATGGCTTGGAGAATGCTGGCTGGAAAACAAGAAAACACCAGTTACATGTATTTTACCTTTTTGACAAGATGATCAAAGCCACTTTTCACCGAGCCATCACTTAAACACTTAACAATGAACACACAATCAAACCACTTGTTTTTCATTAACATCATTATCCACTTGTCATACCACTGTATTCTTTCAGATAAACTATTTAGTTAACAGAAAAAGGAGTCATTAGTACTTTTTAGAAGTGTAATAAATTGTTGTCAATATCCACTGATTTAAAGATGCTGAGTTAAGTGCTGCTGGTCTATTTAAAGTAAGTGATGATTAAAAAGAGGATATAGCTTTCTAACATCTCTTTCAAAAAAAAAAAAACCCTCAATGATACAAGGAAAAAAAAAGTAAAAAGGCCAAGAAGAAAATGGAGCAACCAACTTTTTAAAAACTACGGTATGGTGGTTGTATATTTACACTGATGGACAAGGAAATAGGCAGACTGAAAAGAGAAATATAAAGAAAAACGAAGAAGAAGGTAGAATTATTTGGAAAGAAAACAAAAGCAGAAATACCTATCACAGTATCATTCATTCATTCATTATATCAAAGGAAAATTATCTGTATTTCTTATGTACTATGCAGATTTTCTTCTCGTTAAAAAAGACAAAGGTTAGGATACAATACTCTAGCTCAATTTTTCTTGCCCAATACTCCAGCTGACATACTTTTTTTCCATTTTTACATAAAAATAAGATAACCATGTGTATAAATAAGGTATTCTTCCAACTTAATCTTGATATATTACAAAATGACGATTTTGAAATAAAACCCAGACTTAAGACCAGAAAGCAGTATTATTGTGATGTAGAAAGAAAATTCCAAATATCTTAATGGACCAGAAACAAAATCTCACAGGTTTTTGAGTCTTGCTATGTAAGCAAAAAATGAACACAGCTTTTTATTAAGGATATTTGTCCTGCCTGCAGTTGATTTTACTTGAGTCTGATTTCTTATTATTGCATCACATGAATGTGTACGTTCATATCAATGTTCTTGAGACATTACACATTAAAATATTGGCATTTTTCAGTCAAATAAATACTGCTACATTACTCTCTATCAATGCCCCACTGCTGAAAAATGAGCGACAGATATACAGGTATTTTTAAATTTTCTTACCTGGGCAGCAGGAGTCGGTATAGAGATATTCTAGAAAGGAGAGGAAAGTGTCTTTGGAAACCCCATAGACTGGAACCAGAATACTATTTGCTTCTAGATAATTACCATTAAACATAGCTGCCATTACCTCACAGCGAGCTACCAGAACTGCTCTGTGGGCTGGTACAGTTGCACCTGCAGGACACAAGATAAAAACCTGTGATGATCTTACATACATGGAAAAATCTTGATTTTAAAGCTCATGTTTTCTTAGAAGGCCTTTGCTCCTCTGGACGTGATTAAAATGTTTAAAATTAGCAATATCCAACAGATCACTAGTAACACACCTACTTTATACCCACCCAGATGTTTATATCTGCCCAGTAGCCACCTGCCATCACAACAAAACACCCAGTGTATCATGACAACCTGCTCCCAACTACAAGTGCTCTGAACAGGACCAACTTTTGTCAGCCAGAAACAGGCTTTCAACCAGCAAAAGATCTGACACCACTGCAGTTACACCAGTTTACACTAACTGGACCTCTGGCCCACCACATAAATACGCAGTGTTGTGGATTATTATGCAAATGAGCGCTCAGTGTTCATCACATTGGCAACGAGTGTGTGTTCCAGAAGTTGAACTGTTCTGTAACCACACAAAGCACAGAAAGGCAAATAATCATGGGTGAAATTCCATTAAATAAGAGGAATTTAACAAGATCAAGTATTTTGCCTACCATCAGGATTTCCTGATGGTTGTCTTACAAAAATAACACTGCTAATTTTTTCCAGAAATGTTCCCATCTTGTCATATGTGCAGGTGAACCATTTACTTTGCTACAGCATTTGGAAGACCCAGCAAGGCTGACAGACCATGGTGGCAGAGGTCTTGATTAATGAAAACGCTGAGAGCCCAGGCTGCCCACCCTGACGCTCTTAATTTCCATCTCAAACACAACACTGCCACCTACCTAATTCCCTGAAGGCATCTGGCACTTCTTCATTTTTGTTCTAATTCTACCCACCTGTGCTGCTACATCCCAATTGTCTAAGCTGCACACAAAACTTAAACATTGAGAGAGAGGGAGAACACATTTTGATGGTATTATATATTTATGCACGTAATATGAGCGATACACGATGCAGATGTGATGCAGTTTTGTACGTGCAGGCAATTAGAGATTTACCTACTAATTAGGAGGTTCGGTCACGTTATGAGCCTTTACACAGACATAATGGGCTCCACTTACAGTGGCTCCCAAGTACTTTCACGAGCTCAAAGCACCCCCCAATAGCCAAGGAATTAGTTGAAGACTTTAAAATGTATTTGTCTGATCAAGACTAAAGCCTTCAGTTTCTCTTAGTAATTATTTAACACAATTATTGTGAATTAGAGAAAAAGACTTGGAAGATTTATTAAGCATTAGGGAAAAGTGAACTATTTAGTAGTGCATAGCAATTTTAAAAAAAAAAAAAAAAAACTTGTCAACCCATTCAGCAGCAATTTTTTTTCTGTCGAATACATAGTCATGGTGGTTTCATCAGCTTCCCACAAAGACTCTCTCAGGAGTTGCACACTGAGATGAATTGTTCCTGTCATTAAACTCAGCATCAGTATTTTGTTCTCAATTTCAAAGATCTTTTTGTCTTTTTTCTGCATATTAAACAGAACATCCAGAAAGAATCTGCTTGTCCTCATCTGCTTATGTTTGAGGGATTAATGCTTCATATTTGGCTCTGGGATTTAAAGATGAAAATAGTTAAACAATTGTCTAATCCTAAAACCTCACTTCTGCATGAAGGGTGGGCATGGACAAATTGAGAAAATCATTAGCCTGTGAAAACCATCTCATTCTCATTCTCAGAAATCATGCAAATCTCTTTCCCCCCTCCCCATATCTTTATTTTTAAGGGTGAACGCATTTAATTTCCAGGAAAAAAATCAGCCGTGTCACTGCAGCATATGGGTGCACCCAAGCACATTCTTTGCAGACAAAAGGGAACAGAAGACAGTTTCACTGGCACAGCTCCTGCCTGAGGAGCACTTGGCATCTATGTGATTCCAACAACCTTTGTACCTTAAGCCTGTTACAGACAGGTCAGCAGAGAAAGCCACCGAAAATCTCTTTAATCCTGGCCACTAAGAGGACCAGATAGCTATCATCATTTCAACAGACTTAAAAAAAAAAAAAAAGAAATCGCAGTAATTGATATGTTTCTTTTCACACTTCTTTCACACGGTGAAGCAACAGGCAGGTCTAACCCGGGCACCTGCAAGGCTGAAGGTTGCTTTCATAAGGGGTCACCTATCATACAGAAGTTGCAGAGACCTCTGACAAAACGTGGTATGGGAGCATCTAGAAGGGCACTAAAACACACCAGGTGCTGATGGCACCTGTTCATCAAAACCCCAGCACATCTACGTGCATTTCTAGGGATGCCCACATTGGGGGAAGAAGGGCAGAGAATAAATCCTGAGGAGGCACAGGAGTAGGAGTAAGTCCCTGGAGGGTAGAGAAAGTCACATCCACAGCCAACACCAGCCTGAGATGGACAGAGGGAAGGTGCTCAGGAGTCAGTAACCAGCATCTCTGGTCCTTTCACTCAGGGCAAAGAGTGTAGATGTGGCCACCCAAGTCCACGCCTCTCTGGGGTTTGATGCTGGGCAGAGCCCTCGGATACGTCCCAGTGCTTGTGCAGGCAGGAACGTGAGTGAGATAAAAAAGCTTTAAAATAAAATCACCATCCTCTGCGACGTGACCCCTAGTTTAGTCTTGCTGCCTTGGTGCTCTGCCAGTGCATTTCCCAATCTCCTGAAGAGAGGACAAAAGCTGGAGGCGCAGCGGTGCCCACGTCAGTGGGAGCAGAGGCACCGTACCTTGTATTTTGAAGATGACATCAGCTAGGACAGGCGTATTAAAGAACAGCCTGAGAGAAGTGTTACAGAGTGGTTTCAACTGGTGAGATCTGCAGTCCTTTACAGGGTTTAGCTGCAAGATAAATTATTAATAAAACACTGTCACATAGAGTTGCCCAAGATCACAAGACATCAATTTATACAGGGAAACTAACCAGCAGCCTTTTGCTTTCTACTTTATGTCCTTCTGCTAACACTACTCCGCCGTGCCTTCTCTGCAATCATCGTTATCGTTTATTTCCCCGTTTCCACAGTGCAGCAGCTCTGAGGCGTCTCTGTCTCTACAGCCACAACCCAGCTCTCGCCTTGGTACCCTCCGACCTGTGACAAAACTCCCCACCTACCACCTCTGGGCAGGTTTGATGGATCAGGGATTTTCTGGACTCCAAACCTTTTCATGCGTGCGCAGATGGGACCCCAGGCTGCAGAAATACAAGGTGTGCGGGCTCTGGGGCGAGCACTGGTGGGACACACACCCACCCCCTGACATGGTGCCGCTTACAGATGCAGGGCACCGAGGGGCTGTGTATTTCTTGATGGTGCCCTGGTATTTCCTCCACAGAGGCAGAGAGCTCGCAAAATGAAGCGCAGGCTTCTCTCATAATAAGCTGGGCACGTTAGCATCAGGACCCTCCAAAACTCAGTCCTTCCAGTTAGTTTTCAATTCTGTTTTTCTTACTTTAAAAATGGAATCTAAAGCTACCAAAAGGAACAACATCAAAATCACATTGCTAGATTGTGAACAGTGAAATTCAGATGAGGTTGAATTTACTGCTAAAATTTTATCCAATTTATATAATTATTTTTTATCCAGAAAATCACAAATCATTTCTAATCCTCATGTCTTCAAAGAAAAACTTTTAAATATTAAATAAAAGTATCCAAACAGCATAACAAAACCCCAGAATAAACAACAACCCTATGAATGTTTTAGCTGCGGACACAGGACTGGCAAGTCTACAAACACATGATCCAAAGCTTAAAACAGACTGAAGTTTTTATATCTTTATATTATGTGATCTCAAGACATTCGGAGATGATTTCCCATTTAAATTGACAGAAACACTTTGTGCAAGTTCTATAGTGTCAGTGAATGTGTAAACTCTGCCAGCAAATGGCTGTTAAAACTAATTCTATATCGTATCTTTCCTTTAATACAAATTAAATCTTACTGTGAAGTCACCTGTTGAATTAAATATATTGAGTTACAGATAGCTTTCCAACATTTACAAGAGAAATCACATCTCCCGATCTGCTGTAGAAGCAGAACTTTTGGCACATTTTCAGGAAAACAAATCCTTCCTGGGCAGCTCCGATTACATGAGAATTAGTGACACATAATCATGTTGTTGGACAGCATGCAAAGCTGTGAACAGCGGTAACCCTCCTAGGGTACCTGCCTGGGTGCTTTTCACCCATTACATTGATTCTGCATCAGTATCTCTGTGTTTCTGTTCTCTACGTGGCCAAGAACAACCCACCGATAAACCAATGAAATCTCTGTAAGCCAAAGGGAGGTTACAACAAGGAAACCTTGTCTACAAAACAATTTCCCAAGAACTGAAGTAACTGTAATTATAATAATATAATTACATATAATAATATAATAAAAGTGACTATAATTATAACACTAACAGTTACCTCAAGAGAATCAGACGTACCTTCCCTGGAGTTTTCAGGATGCATTTAACTTTGTCAAGCACATGTTCAGTTTTTTCTGGATCCTTCAACTTCTTTTTTATATCTTCTTCTAATCGTTCCCACTGGAAAGCACCTGCCACAGGACCAGGTAAAGTTGGATTGCAATTCAACCAGGCAGAGGAAATGTGATACCAACATCAAACAGATCCCATAGAAACTGTATTTTTTGCACATAATCCATCCAGGTCTTTGTGCTTAGGGCAAGATGCAATTCTTGCAGGAGGAAACTTCCACGGTACTTTTACAAGAACACAATCAAACACAGACGGACCAGGGCATCTCCCTTGCTGTCAAAACCAATTTCTGAATTCCTCACAGTTCAGTCACTACATATTGCAGGCAGACATTCAAGAAGAAAAAAAAACCAAAACAAAAAACCATGGATGTTTCAATATTTGTGGAAGGTCTTCAGCTCTTGCTCAAATTGCTCGTTGAATTGCTCTGTAGGTGTCTGAAGCAGAAAAGCTTCATGCACGCTTATATTCTGAGTACTGGTAGCTGAAAACGGCACACAGATAGCAGTGGAATTTTTCTTTTTCTTGCTTTCAGAGTCAAATCTATGATATTCTCTCAATGGCTTTCTTGGAAAGATGAAGTGCTGACTAATGTTAAAAACTACCATACTGCATACACATTAGTGGAGTAAGACTCAAAGACACTATGGGGACTTTTGGTAAGTTCCAGCTCCAATCCTCAGAACAAGCAGCAAGATGGAGTCAGAGATAGATAAAGTTCAAGGAAAAGCACAAGACATCACAGGCCTGAAGGCGCTTGGCTGCAGAAAAGACTGAAAGAGCACATGCAGCATATGGTGTCTTTAGCCCCATCAGCATCTCTGTCACGGTCCTGAAAAGCCGAAAACCACGACACTGTCTCATGATCTGATATCTTCTCAGTCTATGCCTCAAGTGTCTCCAAAGACCCTGTCACATCTCAAAGGCATCAAATGGTGCGATGACTTCCAAGGTCCTGCCCTTGGGCCACACGAACCCCCTGCAATGCTCCAGGCTGGGGGAAGAGCAGCTGGAAACTGCCTGGGGAAAAGGACCTGGGGGTGTTGGTGACAGCGGCTGAAGAGGAGCCAGCAGTGTGCCCAGGTGGACCAGAAGGCCAACAGCATCCTGACTTGTACCAGCACTGGTGTGGCCAGCAGCACCAGGGCAGGGATTGTCCCCCCATACTGGGGGCACTGGGGAGGCCACCCCTCAAATCCTGGGTTCAGCTTTGGCTCCTCACTCCTAGAAGGACATCAAGGGGCTGGAGCGTGTCCAGAGAAGGGAAAAGAAGCTGGTGCAGGGTCTGGAGCATAATGAGCTGAGGAGCAGCTGAGGGACCCGGTGGTGTTGAGCCTGGAGAACAGGAGGCTCAGGGGAGACCTTCTGGCTCTCCACAACTCCCTGACAGGAGGCTGGAGCGAGGTGGGGGTCAGTCTCTTCTCCCCAGGAACAAGTGACAAGACAACAGGAAACAGCCTCAAGTTGCGCCAGGGGAGGTTGAGATTGGCCCTGAGGAACAATTTCTTGCCCGTTGAGGTTGTCCAGGCCTGGCCCAGGCTGCCCAGGGCAGTGGTGGAGTCCCCATCCCCGGAGGGGTTTCCCAGCCGTGTGGAGGTGGTGCTGAGAGACAGGGGTTAGTGGGGACCTGGCAGTGCTGGGGGAATGGGGGCACTGGAGGAGCTGAAAGGTGTCTTCCAGCCAAATGACTCTGCGATTCCGTGACTTTTGGCAATGCCCTTCATGTTGAGAGCTGTGACTTAGAGCCGTTGTACCTATTACTGCACAAAGTTTCCCATCTCTTTGGTTGATATAAACAAAAGTAAAAAGTAAAGTTGGTGCACAAAAGGCAGCAGACACAAGCTGTAACTGGTAACAGATGAAGACACTGCACTCATCTGCCACCTGCTGCAATTCCAGGTTTAATCCCTTAATCATGTCACCAAGAAGTAATAAAAAAAAAATCCACTCACACTGAGGAAATTCTGCATCTGCTCCTTGTGTTTGACACTGGTTTGGGAATAACTGCAAGCGATGTTTTCCATGTATAAACTCCAACTGAAAGCTGAAAGAGTTTCCCTTGTGTCTTCACAAGCCCGTGTTTGTGTCTCAGCTACTAGGGCAGAAATACTTTTCACGTGTCAGGCAGATATCAGCCTACAGATTTGACTAAACTTCTTTATAGATGCTGCTCTAACTTTTTGTTTTTACTTATTTGGGGCTTTTTTAAAAATTCCAGTTAAAATCGGAATTCATCTTTAAAAAGCCTGCTAATTCTTTCAGCAAATACATGTTCTTACATACTGATAGCTTGGCAAATATTTTAAAAAGAACAAACAGGTATCAGGTAGTTCCCGAAAAAATAAATAATCTTTCACCTGAGGATTCCTACGCAACATCCGAAAAGTTAGAAATATGTCAGTGCCATTTTAATAGACAGCTGACATTAGGTAACGGTTGGACTTGATGATCTTAAAGGTCTCCCAACCAAAATGGTTCTGTGATTCTGTGGTTCCAGGCAGGTGAGGTCAGTGCCTGTACTGAACTCGTAGCACAACTTACGCAACACAACAAAGCCACCTGCACTCCAAGCAGTTACCTCTGTTTTCTCTTCAGGAGCACCGTGCCCAGAAGATAAATCACTTGACATTTCTGAAGTAACCCTGCAGTCTTGTCAGAGTGTTTAGAACATCTAAATATTTTAAAAGCCTGGGATATAAAACTGTTCTCAATCTTTTTTTCGAAGTTTTTGAATATTATTGATGTTAGCTTATGGACTTTGTAAAATATTGTGCTTGATTCGTGTTCATTAGATCTGGAATGACAACTAATTTATTCTTCATTAGATCTAGGCGAAGGGCTTTTTTCATATAGACATCGTTCGTAATAACCACAAGGGACAAAATGTATGTAGCAATGCGTAAGAACACCATTTCCCAACAGCAACAGCATGTTCCTGGGGGCGAAGCATGAGCAGCTGGACCGGTTCCCAGTGCGTACCTGAATAAATGAAGTGGAGGATGTCTGGGAGACAAGAGCAGAAGACAGAGTCCTTCACCACCACCCTCACCGTTGGGGCGCAGGGGGGGACGCTGCGGGTGGCTGGGGCGAGGGTGGCCCCCGCCTCCACTGCGAAGAGGCTCTGCGCCGTCCGCACGATGGAGGCGTCGCAGATGTCGGCAGGGCTCTTCACCTCGAAAAGCAGCATGAAGAGGTGGCTGACGGAGCAGAGGATGATCTTGTGAGCCTCCACCACCGTGCTGAGGTCTTCAGGGTAAAACACCACATCCGCGCACTGGCAGCAGCAGAGCAGGTTGTGCAGGTCTGCGTCGTAGTGCGAGGCTTCGCCCTTTAAGATTGGCATTTTTTCTGCGAAAGACAACGAGTCGGGCTGTAGAACTGCAAGGGTTAACCACAGGACAGCTCTATTCACAGAGACCTGATCAGAGTTTTGAAAGAAGTATTTGACAAGAAAATTTCTTACATGCCATTTGAATATGTTTAGTAAAACACTCTAAAATTGGAAGTGTTTAGTATAGTAAAATAAGAAATATAAGAAATACATAGTTTGGTAAAAACTGCCCATCCTTTTACAAAAACCTCTTTAGGCACTTATGTTTGAAAGAAACCTCACCTGTGTACCCCAAATCTAAAAGATCTGAATTTCTAGTACGTGTGAGACGACACAACTACATATTTACAGGTTAACTACTTGTCATAATTATTTCACTGAATAAATGCATGAGATGCTCAGAAATCACGTGCAGGAAATCACGTGCAGGGGCATACACCTCTCCCTTGTTTTATTTGCAGCAAATAAAATTATTACTTGATGATACTGTAGAATAATAAAGATGTAATGAATTCCTTTTATAATTTGTCTGTAAAACCTTTTTAATTCATGTTTGCATTATTTCATCAAGTGCACCAGAAAACTAGTCCTATTATTTTGTCTAAAATAAATTACAAGTCCATTGCAAAGATACAATTGCTTCACAATTCTCCCCAAATTAATTAAACCATCACTATAAGATGATGACACTCAAGCAACATAACCGGAATAGCTAATGATTGATAGATATCACAGCTCACAGTAATGATTACAGAATGTTAATTGCTCTAAGAACATGACACACATAACAAACGATACTAGAGACCAGACATCAGTGAGCACCTGGCTGTTCAAGCTGAGGTGGTTGAACTCGATGGCGCTTCTGCGTCTTTTTCCTTTTCTTCATTTTTTCAGATGACTTCTGATTCAAACTTTGGATCATAAAATATTCCAGCTAAAACACGAAATGTATTTTTAAAAAATCCTAATTATTTAAGAACAACCTAGACATCAAACTACGGAGGACGAGTGGGTGCTGTATGCAGGACTGAAGCTACTGCCACTAATGAGCAGTTACCTAGAAGAGTCCCCAACACTCCTTTACCAGGAGAAGGTATCACATTTAGGTGGAATTAGCATAATTTAAAAGACTATTCAAATGCTGGTGGTTAATTGTCTGGTATTTAGGCTTCCCAGAAATGACAGGCACAAAGATACGCAATTTACCAACCTCCACAGATAATAACCATGGAACTACAGAGAAGAATAAGACGTGATGGATAATGATCACGGGCAAGTGATGGAAATAACAAAGCCACATACAAGCTCTTCAGCTTGCAACTGGCCACCATCACCCTGCAACGCTACCATGTCCCCTGTAAAAGTCACATCACAGGGTGATCTTTGGGGGCAAGGTTTGTTTCACTGGGACAGGCTACAAGCATCATCACTGCAATGAAAATGTACCCAAGCGGAAACGATCCCTTTTACAGGAACCAAGAGGCACAAAGGTTGATTCAGTTGGAGTTGATGTATGTCTCAAACGTCTTTATCACCCCACGTATTATTGTAGCACATACAGTGCTTTCTAAAAACTAGAAAAACACTGCCTGGACCAGATGTTGAGTGAATTCCTCGTTTTCAATTGAGAATTAATGGATCTAATAAAAATAGGCTAACTGTTGTGCCAAATAATTCCAAGTTACTATCATAGAATCATATAGAATAGTTTGGATTGGAAGTGGTCTTAAAGATCATCTAGTTCCAACCCCCTGCAGTGAGCAGGGACATCTTCCACTAGAGCAGGTTGTTGAGAGCCCCAGGGTCCAACCTGGCCTTCAACACTTCCAGGGATGGGGCATCCATGAATCCCATGGAAAATACACTCTATGTATACACCAGTGTCGTGTCTGGACTTGACAACAGAAAAAAATGTGAAATGACTGTGCCGAAAGAACTGCATTTTTTTTGTTGAAAGCCAAATGCCACCGGGAAAGTAACCAAAAGATTCCAGAGAAGGCTGAGCTTAAAACACCTCATAAATCTGAAAATTAATTATCAGCCTGAAATAATTTTGTGGAGAAGACAAATCAACCTGAAAGACTGTATTTAGAAGCTGCTCAGTGGGCTTCCCTGTCTTCAGGAGAGTGGGAAAAGAACAAGCTCATTGCTGGTGGAACATTTTATCAAGTCTCTCAGCTTTGGCACATTTCAGCTTCTCTGTGACTGACCCCAGGCTCTGCTCAGGACTGCAAACTGCATCACAACTGTGAACTGAGCAGCCACAAGAATATGCTCAAAAATCAGGCAATTCAAAAATTCTACCTGACAAGTAGAACAGCTCTGAGTGTTTGGGCAATTAAAATTAAAAATATCAGAATATTATGGAATAAATCAGCTCAGAAGGGACCCATGGAGGTGACCCACTCAGAGCACCTGCTCAAAACAGGACTGGTGTTCAAAGAGGGATGGGGTTGTTAAGTGCCTCATCCATCTGGGTTTTGACTATCCCCGCAAGTTAAAAGGACAGGAATAGGAAAGAAAAAAAAATATGGCAGTGTGTAGTACGGCTTTCCTAAGCCTTCCTAGAAGGTAGCTGATACTGGAGCAACCCTCAATACTGGCAATTCAGCCTGCATCATAATAACATGGAATCACAGACTGGTCTGGGTTAGAAGGGACCTTCAAAGCTCACCCAGTCCAACCCCCTGCAGGGAGCAGGGACATCTGCAACCAGAGCAGGCTGCTCAGAGCCCCAAGGGCCAACTTGACCTGGAATGGTTCCAGGGATGGGGCTTCTCTCACCCTTCTCAGGGCAACCTGGGCCAGGGTCTTACCACCCTCATAGGAAAAAATGTCTTCTTCATACCTAACCTAAATCTTGCATTGGTAGGAACTCGCCCTTGGCTTCAGGGCTTGTGATGTATCTCCATTCACTCTCCGAAGCCCTGACATCAATTGTGTACCTCCCACTTTCAATCCAGCGGTTCCTCACTCACCACTCCTCCAAAGTACTTCTGTATGTAGAAGTCATTAAGGGTGTGCAGCTCAAGATAAGTGGCTCCTAGTTCCTTGGCAAGCTGAACGCCCTCGGAGGTGGTGACACAGTTCCTCCTGTCTGAAGTGCACAGGGGGCAGGTGCAAGGAACTCCTGGGGTAAAAAGCGATGCAAAAAAAGCCATTTTTGTCAAATAATCCAGAATATTAATCTTCCTAAAACACTGTAAAGATGTATTATTTAGAAAAGAACAAAGAAGGAAATGGAAACAGAGTGATTTTGTAGTAAGATATCTATCTACCTCAAAAAATCCAACTTTTTATTAATTAGTTCAAAATATTAGCTGCTATAAAAAGCCCAGCGTACATGACATTGATGTTATTTTACATGAGGTTTTGCTAAGGTGGAAAAGTCAAGCAGGACTTCCAGAAGCCAAGTTTGGCTTCGGGCTTCCCTAACCTTGTAGTCACAAGTGTGGTAGCGGCCTGGAAGTATTACCATTCATTAATGTCACCCTTGAGCTTGTTTAATTATATATTATATTGTATTATATTGCATTATGTTATATTGCATTCTCCTCTCCTCTCCTGTCCTCCCCTCTCCTGTCCTCTCCTCTCCTGTCCTCTCCTGTCCTGTCCTGTCCTGTCCCCTCCCCTCCCCTCTCCTTCCCTCTCCTCTCCTCTCTTCTCTTAATATTATATTATATGGAAGGGAAAAATTTCCACTGCAGTCCCAGCTGTTACGGGCACGTACATACTGCAAAATGTGATTCATTTACACATATTTTACTTAATTATTTTAACGCCAAAACAGGTATTTTTAAGATTATGCCAGTTAGCTGATACAAATCTAATAGTCACCCTTGCTCAGCTTCGCTTCATACTGGTAAGAATTTGCTGGCCATGGATGTGCTTCCAAATGTCCTGTACACACTCTACGTTAATATCCTCTGCTCAGACCTATGGGCAACATGTCATAACACGGCTTTTTTTTTTATTACTTTTGGCAGCACCATTTGCTACTACAGAGGATTAAGATCTTAGTAATTTGTATGAGCAAACTGCTGTGTTCACAAATACCTCCTGGAAACAAAAGGGCTCTGTGTCTGCACAGCAGTCAGCTCCGGCAGGTCCCAAAGAGAGACCGCGGCTGGAGATCCCGACTTCTCCCATAGAAAGAAAAAAAAAAAAGTGGGACAAAAAATGGAGTCACTTAGATTGGTGGTATCATGTGCTTAAAAAAAAAGGTGGAAGAAAAGGTGTTGGGAAGACAAGCAGGACCTTGCCTTTAGAATGGCAGATTTATTTCCCCTGTATAAATCAGAGCATAAAAACATTTAATCATTATCAATGAATTACTAAAAAGAAGAAAATAAAGATTTAATTGTTATAGAGTTCTTTAACAGTCCTTTCTCAACCACTGAGCAAAAAGTAGACCCTGGCAAAACTGAGCATTACGTCCACAGAAGAAACACTTCATATAGCTTAATATTCCTTTGGACATTATAAAATGAATGTCTACATCTACCTTCACCATGTCCCTTACTCAGAGCAGGAGGGATGCATGGAAACACTTGTTTCAGTCAAACTTGTAAAGTAAAAGACAACTCCCAGGCTCAAGTTTTGCATTCATTGTCTTAGAAAAATTAAAATTTAAAAAATCATGCCTCATGATGAAATAGACCACATGAAAGTCAAGAAAAGCACAATGCAAAAAATTTGGAAATACAGAATAAAGTTTGTGTGTTTGCGGCGTCGGCACCTGTGGTGCTCCTTCTGAACTTCAATTCCCTGGTGTAATCAAGGGTCACTAATGTCTACCCAAGCTGTGAACGTCTTCTCAGCTGCATTGGCCTCATCGGCTGCTGGACACCTGCAAGTCCACTCTGTCCTTCCACAGTCGCACGACTTTTATTTTCATATTAATTAGACAGCAACAACTTTGTGCCAGCTAAACACTCAGAGTAAATTCAATTTGCACCATTCTCATTGCAGACTGCTGGCCAGCCTGGACAGGGCGCTGTGCGAAAGCACGAGCTACACCATACCTATACCATTCATCTGATGGCATCCTAGAGAATTTTGAGGCTTTCCTCACCCCCTCTGCAGTGGTTGAAGCTGATGGACTTAGTTTTATCCTCATGCACTACATTTTATACCTGAGACATGACCAGAAAGAACTCATAACCACAGGGTTCATATCAAACTTAACCAAAGCTTAACCAAAGCACTACATTTAATTCCCACATGTGATGACTCCTCAAGAAGAGTTGTTGCAGAGGTCAGAGCAGGGCAGGATGCCTTTCATCATCAGGGTTAATTAAGCATAATGCTCTTGACAATAGTCTACTGAACAACAATACGTGCACATACTACTGCCATCCTGACAAACTGTTTCTGTTAGCAGCATGGAAAAACAATCAGCTTCTACTGAAATTACAGCATGTCCAAACTCAAAGTGAGATTTTAACTAGTTCTGCAGGAAACTGGATACATACCGTTTTTTCTTGCACCAACAGCAGAAATTATTACTGGAACTGAGCAGTGGTTTAATGCTTTTTTTATCATTGGGACATAACCGTCCTTTATTTCTTGAAATAACGTCTTGTCATTGACGGAGTATTTAATCACAATAATATCAGCTCGTCCAATGAGACTGCGAGAGGTGTACCAGTCACTGTCAAATATACCCTAAACAGAAAAAACACTGATCAAGAATTTCCTGTCTATAAACAAAAAGCTGAACTATTCAACATTCTTAATGCAAAAACTTACAGAAGTATTTTTAACAGATGATCACTTTTTTGAAGACATGCAGCTAGGAACAGAATTCATGCTTTGTAATTTCCTTGTTTGGAGAACAAGCTGTTCATTATAATAAACCATAAATATCTTCATTCAGGAATTCTTCAGGAAAAGAAAACTATCTTTCCAAGAAGAAAATCTACTGGCTTTCATATGTTTTTATTAAGGAAATGTTTTTCTTAAGGAACTAAAAGAAGCTTCAGTGGTAAAGGTTTCCTGAAATTCATACACAACCATTACTCATCACAGCATTAGAGAGAACAGAGGTATTTACTTATGGACCTTTAAGGACAAGCTTCATCATCTGGGTGTGATTTTCGTCTGCTTCAAAATAGCATGCAGGTAGTCATCAGTGTTAACGTCTTCAGGATCATCACATCAGCAAACATTCTTTACCGATGTAACATTCAATTTGTCATTGTTCTGTGCTTTAAGTCTAAGATTTACACTCTAAAATTAATTCGTATCCCACTATTTTACAAATGTGCTGTATCCAGGTGCAAGATACAGTTATTACTTGTGTATTTGCCATGAGAACTATAATTTAACAACTTCTGCTCTACCTAAAACTAGCTCATAAATACCAGTGAATGCCATGGCCTTGAGTATATGCTCAATTGCAAACTCTTGACAGAAGTCTGGCGCTGATCCAGAGAACTGAAAATCAACTCCGAAACCTAAAATACTACGACTCGGGAACAGAGAGACCTTGGTGCAGCCTTTGAGTGCTTCAAGGGCCCTGTCCGAAAGCTGGGGAGGGGCTGTTCATCAGGGGCTGTTGGGACAGGACAAGGGCTGATGGGTTCAACTGACAGAGGGAGATTGAGACCAGAGAGAAGGGAGAAATGTGTAATGCTGAGGGTGGTGAGACCCTGGCCTAGGTTGCCCCAAGAGGTGGGAGAAGCCCCATCCCTGGCACCATTGCAGGTCAGGTTGGCCCTTGGGGCTCTGAGCAACCTGCTCTAGTCGCAGATGTTCTTGCTCCCTGCAGGGGATTGGACTGGGTGAGCTTTGGAAGTCCCTTCACCCCAAATCAGTTTGTGATTCTATGGTTCTGTAACAGTCCTGTACAGCACAACGCAAAGCTAGAACTTGGGATCTTGAGAGGAGAAAAAAAAAAAAAGGAAATTAGCACTGATGAAATAAAGATATTGTGGAAAAGAGAAGCAAATGAGCACAGAAGTGATAAAAGGGGAGGACCCAAAGTGTGGTTTGAGGATGGTCGATGTGATTTTTGAAGAACAGGTCACAAAGTAAGAACATAGAAGATGGGAACCACAGAAATGTATAAAACAAATATCAACGAGTGTCTTGCATTGTCAATGTAGTTATTTTTGATCACTTCAGAAGAGTCAGATTTTCAAATCCCTGGTAACTGCAATTCTCTTAACTACAAGAGGTAGCACGAACCTGACGGAAAACTATCTGTAAACACGTATTTGCCTAGACTGTCAGTGCACATCATACCACAAATAACATTCACCCCTCAAATCCTGTGTCTGGTTTTGGTCCCTCACTCCTAGAAGGACATCGAGGGGCTACAGCATGTCCAGAGGAGGGCAACGAAGCTGGTGCAGGGTCTGGAGCACAATGTGCTGAGGAGCGGCTGAGGGACCTGGGGGGAGGTTGAGCTTGGAGAAAAGGCGGCTCAGGGGAGACCTTCTGGCTCTCCACAACTCCCTGACAGGAGGTTGGAGCAAGGGTGCGGTCGGTCTCTTCTCCCCAGGAACAAGCAACAGGACAAGAGGAAACAGCCTCCAGTTGTTGCAGGGGAGGTTGAGGTCGGCCCTGAGGAACAATTTCTTGCCCACTGGGGTTGTCCAGGGCTGGCCCAGGCTGCCCAGGGCAGTGGTGGAGTCCCCATCCCCAGAGGGGTTTCCCAGCCGTGATGGTGGAGGTGGTGCTGAGGGCCAGGGGTTAGTGGGGACCTGGCAGTGCTGGGCAGACAGGTGGACTCAAAGAGCTTTAAGGCATTTTCCCACCAAAATGATTCTGTGATTCTGTGAATCTATACCAAATTTAGGTCTTGTCTTTACAAAGAGTTAAGTCAGGAAATAAAGTATAATACATATTTCCATTAATTTATTTAATGGATGTTTTTGTTCTGCAATAAGAAAACCAGAGATAATTAACAAATTATCAAGAACAGCTATTCTGTGATTCACTATGTTGGCAGGAGCTTTAAGAACACTCCTCTTGGTATTTGTTTATTTAGTCAACTCAGCCAGAGGCTGTTATAATCCCAGTCTAAGGAAAATCTCCACCAGCATTGAACAGAATCGTTTAGGCTGTGTTAAGAATATAAAGTTAACACATAAACACAAGTTGAGCACCTGTAGAAGTAAGGCTACCAGCTACGGATCCTTGAGACATCCAGCTAGACATGCATTTGCAGAACCTGATCACATAGCCAGAGAAAAATTGAGAATTTTCAAAGGACAGCTTTAATAAGTTTTAGGTGACAAATATCTCAGCAGAGATTTTTAGTAGAGTTGTATACCTTAACACAACAAAGGTTTAGGAGAAAAAGACAATGCGAACCAAAACAAAAATACAGATTATTTAGCTGTTCTATGCTGGCAGACATAAATCATGCCTGCTTCTTTGCCATTTCTTTCTAGTTGCCTGCCTTCAGGCTCAGCCCTGGTTCGCACATGCCCATCTCTATTTGCTCAGTGACAACCATAGTATCACCAGCAAGGTCTATACAGAAGGACTCTGACACAGCTTTAAATTTTCAAAATGAATTATGTTCATGGAAACTTTTTACAGAATGTAATACATGTTTTTTACATCTAGTGATATGTTTGCGTATGGTTTGTAGCAACCTCCATTTCACAACAGACCTAAATCTCCAGTGCAGTGTGCCACCACTTCATGTTACAAAACAGCAAGATTTTGAGAAGTTTTCTAAGTTTTTGGTGAATATCAATATAGCCATGCCCAAGGAAACAACCACCTCTGACTCTTGTGCTTAACTTCAGCACAAATCTAGTCCTGATCTACCGCAGTGAACAGGGCTCCTAGATACCAAAGTGCACTAAGCTGTGCTTCCATCCTGACACCAGCCCCACCAAGTGTCTGATATGCACCCAGACACACACTCTGCTCTGGCCCCAGCGTCTGGCTCTCCAAGAAGAGCATTGTCCAATAAAACACCAACTTAGAAGACCCTCCACGCCCTAACCTGAACCAGTGGCAAGTCTAATGCTCTTCTTGTTGATGGGAATCTCAACAGACTATGCTGAAGTAGTCCTGTGTCTGCGTGTCCATGCTCATGCATAATACACAACAGAGACTTAAGAGGTCAGTATCATACACCAAAAAACCTACAGAAGAGGTTTTTTCTAATGAAGATCATACTAATAAGAAAAGTAGTTGTATTTTGGGAAATAAAACAACAAGAAGAATAAAATATGGCTATTCCCTCGTGTGATCCCCCCACTCTTTGTTCTCTTAGCCCAGCTTGCCATTTTTCCACCTCTGTGGGTGTGGCAAAATCTAAAAATCCTGACGGAAAACAGCTGCACGACTGCATGAATATACCTCTTTGTTCAGCTATGTGGAGGAAGAAATTCTGAGGGATCATGGTGCAGGCTGTGACAGCGTCCCAGGTCTGTGTGGCTGCAGGGTGCAGCAAGTTTGAGGAGATCTCTGCTTCCCACCACTGCCCTGTGCCACCACTGCATGTCTCTGTTAATCCCACCAAGAAGGCTTGTACCAAAGTTTGTCAAGTTCCGGTGAGGATGGACCCCACTTTCCTGTGAAAAGGGCCATCCCTCGGTAGTGGAAAATACAGAATGTGCCAACCCAACATCTCACAACACCCAATATCTGTCTCTGCTGGGCAGTTTCCCTATGCCCTCCTTTATTTATCACACCCAAAAGCCCATAGGTGAGTATGGATGTTACGTTTGAAAACACAGAGGAGAAAGACATGTTTCCAGAGGTCTTGTTGCAATTATTTCCATTTTGCATCAAGGGTAGCATAGACTGCTCAGATTGCTGCTCTGTGCTGGAAAAATCCTCCAAAAATGTCTCCAACAGCAAAGGGTTATTTGCTCAAGGCACCTCTGAGACAGAGCACCTGGAGCCTCCATGATTATCAACTTTAGGGAAGATTTCATGTAAAAATGACAGAGGGAATTTCTTCAGTTCAAACTCAAGAATACCATCAATTCCAGGCTCTCCCTATGAATTTCATGTAGCAGCTTCTTCTCATCATGCTTCCTGCTCTGGCACAGTCCATTTCCCAAGACAGCCATCAACAAAAGGAAAAAGTAACTGCATAGCTCAGGTTATTATAACACAACCTTATTAATTATAATTATACCCCTGTCACTATTCCTCTCAGGACTTGTTAGAAAAAAGCTTCATTCTTTCATTTGATGTCCTTATTACACATGTCTCATAATATATTCCTTCCATCAGTAAATCATACTTCTCAAGTGTTAACCTTGAAAATAAAGCCTTCACGGGCAACGAAGACTCGATTTTCCTACAAAATCACATGACCCCCCCGAGAGGACAATACTTGCTTTGTTAAAAATAATGTATGAATGCCTTCATGGAATGGGAGTGAAATCCACCATGCCCTCGCAATGCCCACACTCTTTCTAAAAGCTGCTTGTAAATGTCCCCCTGTCCACCAAGCCCAGCCCTTGGTCTGGGGCGGCAGCAATAGCAAACACTCTCGGAGGGGACAAGGGAGACCGGATATAACCCTGAGGACCTTTCCCCTGGGATCTCCCCAGGATCCAGGAGGGTGCAGGGTGTATCAGAAAGTTCATCTCTCTCTAGCATCCATTTACAGACCCATCCTCCATCAACAGAGCCTTCTCTCCAGCAATGCTTTCCACACCACAGCCCAGAGCCATCCCCAGTTTTTCAAGGTTTCTCTGCAATTTCTAACCAGTCAGGTCCACAGCAGGACAAGTTCTGTGAGTGTCACCTCCATAACCACCTAGACCCCTGAACTTACTCAGCTAACTAACATGCAGCATAGAAGGAAGCATCTTCTTCAGAAATTGGGGGAATCCAGAGCGCAACCCTGGAATGCCATTTTTGTTTTTCACTCGAGGCTTTGCAAAACAGCTTTAACTGCTTGAGCTGACCCAGAAACTAAATTAATGAAGGCAGGCATTGTCCTGTGTTGTCCTCTCATAGAGTAATTCAATAATATTGGTAAAAAGGAAAAATAAAAGAACAAAGTCGGGAAAATAATTTAGTAAGGTACAATCACTTGTTGTGAGCTGCCAACTTCAGACAGCCAAGCTTAAAAAGGAGAGAGGATGACATGCTAAAAAATGAACAGCTGTGGTTTGTGCTGACTCAGTAAAATGACTGGATTACTAATAGGAATAAATAAAATTTAAAACTGGGTCATATTCCTTTCCCTTCAGACACATTAAGGGCCAGCCAGCACAAGGAGCACGAGGATGCTGCTGCAGGGAAAAACCCAGATAATTGCACCATGGAGAATAAAGTGGAGAAAAGAAAGCTCTGCAAAAAAATCAGACAGAAAATCAGGAAAAGACTCACAGAAAGAGATTGTTGAAAGGGAGAATTTAAAAAATACTTCACAGAACAGCTTCTCAAAACCGCAGTTAGTGTATCTGAGCCCCATGGAGGTCTGCAGCTCAGTGCAAGCCTCCAGAGCAGGTACAAACACAGCACAGTACCCACCCCTCTGCAGGCACCCAGCCCAGCTCAAGGCACCCTCCAGAACCCTGCTACTCCACTTCCTCCTTCTGTAACAAGTCTGCTAATGGGAGCAGCGCCATGTCAGTGATTCTCTAGAAAACGGGGCATTTTTTTAATCTAGGAGAAAACAAAAAATTCCTGGAGGTGTTGTTACTTGGGGAAGCAAAACAAACCACAACCAAAACAACAACAACAAAACAAAACAACCCCACCCCCCCAAAAAAAACCAACCCAAACACACAAAACCCCCCCAAAAAACCCCACACCAAAACAAGGTGGCTCAAAGAGGAAAGAAGTTTAAAAGACTCGTGAGACCCCTGACCAGGTTTGAAAAGCTATCACATCCTTATAGGACTGCTCCAAGTCGGAGATGACAGAACAAGGGGGGTAACGCAGGTAAGGGACACTCACAGTGGAGTTCTCATTCTGCCATTTATTTTCCAGTATCATAATCAAATGAATCAAAATGCTAATTATAGTACCTGTGCTATGCCTCATTCTGAAGTGGAGGAAGATTCACTTGCCATCAGATGTTACAAATCATGCCTGCACTTTCTCTGCAGTTTTTACTTGTACATACGCAGCAGGGTAACAAAATTCAGGGTAAAGCGAATGAAGTTTTAAACCACACATAAGCCAATAAAACGGCAACTCAGCCCCAAAGACTGTCAAATCTGATACAGAGTGCTAAATAAAGCAACCCTTCCCAAAGCAAATATTAACATTCATCTTACAAATGATTCCTTGCAAGTTACTATCTCCCATACTGAGGTTTACCCCCCAAAAAATTAGGAAAACCGGGGCATGCTGGTTCAACATGCTTTATGAGAGCACAACCCCAGAGTGCATTAGCAACTGATCAGCTGTAACAATCACAACATTCACCATGGGTGTCAGCATACATGTATGCTTTCCCTGGTTCTCTACAGCGCCTCTCATCCTGGGTCTGCATTTTTGAACAAGATATTTTCCAGCCATGTGAATCACGAGGACATTGTCCCACTCGTGTATCCATCCCCTACACGTGGCAGATACCAGCATGCAGCTTCACGAACGCAGCGGCCATAGCAATATGCCCAGTGATGGACAGGTGGAGATCAACGCTATTTTGGAAACGGTGACATTTTGCCCCCAGAGTTTGAAATGCTCCACCACTACCTCTATAGCCCGGCCTCATCTGTGTGAATGATAACATCCTCCCCAAAGTCAGCACTTCCATCCTGACATTGCCACAGGAAAGAAAGCTTCTCACAATGTGCTGCTGCTGTGTTTCGTGTTGGCAAACATGAATTCAGCCTTGTAAACCAAGCGGTATCAAAGAACACAGGACCCACAGTGGTGGTTAAAATATTTATGGGGCCACTGTGTGAAAACAGCACAGATTGGAAACACCGTTCCCCCATGTCTGTCTGTAGCATTTGATGGGTGTTGTCTTGGATAATCATGCCCAAGAAGCCTTGCTTCCTATCTCTGTAGTTTGGCAGCCACCTTCGGTCACCCTCAGCTTGTAAAATCTTGTGCTGCCACGGCACAGCTGCAGCCATCTCACCAACCACGTTCCCACCAGGATGATGGCACCACGGCAGCATTGACTGCATAGTCAAAACCTTTCATATTTCTCCAGCCCATCAGTGCATAAGTACTCTGGTAGCTGCAGGAGAACCTTGCTGCAGCACTTTCAAAGAGACATGCAGTATATAGTAAGGTGCCCAACATCATGATACCATCAGGAAGAATTCAACCAAAAACACTTGAGCTTTCAACTCCTTCTGCAGATGCAAACAACTGAGCAGTGTCCTGGGCTGACAAAGACACATGCAGCAGCAGAAACTCAAGCAAACTCACCCTGTACTACAACACATCTCAACAAAGGATCCCCCCATGTACTGGTGAGCTCTACATGCTTTTCCAGACCGACAGCTGTACAGGATGAAGAGCAGCTGGACACCCTTGAGTTTGGAAACTCACAGCTATCAGCACACTCAGCTGCCAAGTTTATGTCTAAGACTTGCTTGCCTTAATCATATGGATTTAACCTAGGTGAGACACAAATCTCAAGTAAAATGCAAATCAGACAATAGAGGTGGAAATAATGCAAGGCCCACCTTACCACCATCTCTGAGCTTCAGTAGCATGCAACAAGAATCCTCTTCCATGAAGAATGTGACTTGAGGCAACATCAGACAATGTTGTGAATTGTCCCGTACCATTTCCCCAGGCTACCGTCCTGAAAGGACCACTGCGATGTAGCAAACCTCAAGCATCCAATGGAAAACAATGCTGTTCTGCCTAACCCAAGAAGACAGCTTCACTTAGAACAAATAACCTCCCCTCAGAGTCCAGTCCAGCTATCTGAAATGCCTTCTACTAAGCAAAAAATTCCAATTGTTCCTTATCCTTCCTTCCCAGCAATAAACCTCCTGCCTCCTTTAGCTGAGAAAGGAAAAAACAAGAGGCCTCAGACACATGATGCTGCAAACAACGAGCTAGATTTTCAGGAGCAGAAATTATAAACTCTTCAGAACTGAAGAATCCTGTTTTGGAGAAGAGCAAAAGCAATTAAAACACCACAAACACATGTGAACTGCATCTCCAGTTGGGTTCTTTCTCCTGTCCTCCTCCAGCTATCCCAGCCTGCCCTCCCACCTCCCTTACCAACCTTCAATCCTCTCAAATACTCTTTGAAGCCTCTCACAGCCCTCATTTAGATGCAGGAGCTTTCACTCATTGCTGCGCTCCAACGACTCCAGCATACCACACGTGTGGGTCACATGCCGCTTCATAGACTAAAATCAGGATCCCCCAGTCCGTTTAAACCCGTTTCCATAAGCCCAGCTGACAAAAGAGCAGGAGAAATAGAGAACAGACTGACGGCTAAACTGGACCATTTGGTTTTAACATTAAAAGCTCTGATTGTGTTTCTGGACTTCCAAAACAATCCCTTACAGGACTGCAAAAATCAACCTAAGGATAGAATTATGGAGCTGAAACTGATTATTGTTTTAATTTCTAAAAGCTGCTAAACTGATGGGTTTTTTAGGGCTACTAAGTACTCATTAAATTTGTTTTAATTTAGATTATCAGTATCATTTCTTATATAACTATTGATCTGCTCATACCCATAAATAATTTATCTCACTTACTAACAAAAGTGCTGACAACCTGAAACAGTGCCAAAATCCCTTTTATTTACCTTCAGATAAAGGAAAGCATGTTAGGATGCAATTATTCATTATAACAGAAGCAAAATGGCTCCATATACTGTATTTTGCAAGATATCAAATCATCATCTGTCGTTTTTAAAAGCAGGAAAACTGGCTGCCCTGTCATTTTTACAGAAAAAATGTTTTTTGTTTTGTTGTTGATAAATATTTGGAGAGAGTGCTTATGATGCAGTGTCGCAGAAAAGGGGTTCTTTTTTTCTTGTTTACCTTGAGATTATCTTCAATAAAGTTTTCACTCAACAGCACAGCTGAAAATTTCACCTCCCTGCAGAGGAGGTGGGCAGCGGCTTGTGAATGAGAAACTTTCTTTAGCACCTTCGAGACTTTGCAGCGTTGGCTGGGCTATGTTTTATAGGCTTTTACTATTTGCAATAATTAAAATACTAATAAAATCCGAAAATAATGAAAATAATTTACAATCAGGGTGTGGTTTACTTTCATCACAACCTCTCACACTGCGAAGCGGGCTTAGGAAGGTTGAGGCCGGTCTCTTACCCAGACAGGACAGTCGTGTACCACCAGCCGGACATTTCCAAACACGCAGGCTCGGTACTCGGTACAGACCGGGTTTCCGACGGGGCTGGCAGAGGAGCCGCTGTCGATCTGGGAGATGAGGGCGCTTCTCCCCAGATAGCTCCGGATCAGGTTCGGCTGCTGGCTGTCCTCAGAAGACCTGTCTCTTTCGTTCCCAAAGGCTACGATATTAACCGACCTAAAATAACAATAATAAAGACAAAGCTGGGTCAACAAAGAGAATTTAAAGTCCCCTTAAGTCAGAACGAACACATTAATCCTCGAACCCGCTTCCCCCCGGACTGTAACACCCCTGTAACCCACAGCGAAGCACGTACATGGTCTCAGGTCCGACAGCGGGGCGAGAGCAAAGCGGAAAAGAAACCCGCAAGCGCGGCTGGCATCACAAACCGCCAGCCGGGCTCGCCGCCCTGCGTGCCGCTGTCCGGGCTCAGCCCCGCCGCCGCCACCTCCACCTCCGCGGCTCCTGCCGCGTCCTGCCGCCCGGCGAGCGCGATGCGGGCTGCGGCGGCTCCCCGGGGCCACCAGGCAGCAAGGGCAGCGGGAGCAGCAATGAGGGCGGCAGCGGGAGCAGCAGCAATTCAGGGGCCGGCGGCCCGCGGTGCCTGCAGGTGAAGCCGCGGCGCACAGCGCAAGGCCGGCCGCCCGGTCACGGCCATCGCATCCTGACGTCACTCCGCGGGAGCGCAGCACGGGGGCAGAGCGAGGTGACGTGTCTGGCGGAGCCAACGCGGCGCAGCCAGGTCAGCAGAGGCGCACAAAGGCGCTGGGGCAGAGCGGGGTCGCACCCGGGGAGGGGGGCGATGGCCGGGGCATCCTGCAGAGCGAGGACCAGCATCAGGGTACCAGGACACGGCCACGGCGCGTCGGCTCCGTGGCGGAGTCCGGCACCAAGGGACCGCCGCGGCTGATGGAGAGAGCGGGGTGGACATACTCCCTTAAAGTATTGATTATTTTTTTCTTAGCTAAATATTATTTTTTTCAGTATTAGGTTGATAATTTCCTAAATGCTATGCTGATTTTTGACCCTTCGTGTGATGTTCTCAAAAAGGACGACCTCTGATTATAACAAAATAAACACAAATACCTAGAACCAAATCTCTCCTTAAATTGCATGTTGTCTGTCAGATACCACTGTACACATTAGAGTAAAAAAAAAAAAAAGAGTAAAAATATTTTAGGCACACTACATGATAAACAAACACTCTCCATTATGTGAACACACACTGCTGTTAATCCCACGGGGAGTACATTGATATGATTATCAACAGAACAATTAGAATAATTAGCAGACCTGTAGCATATAATGTTAATTTTTTATTATTAATAACTTTGAATCCATGTTTATTAGGTGAGTTAAAAAAAATACAGGCAATCAGAGGAAGCCAGTTTTTTCCCCAGATGATCCTCAGACGGTGATGTATCCAAATCCAAGACCTTGTAGTGCCCGAACTCTGGGTATACGAAGCTCATTTTGTTGAGACCCATCACTCCCGCAACCACATATATCAGTGTCCATTTTAAAGGGCACCAAATCTCAGAATCCAAAGTTCAGGTTGCAAAAGACTTTTCAGTTCCTCCAGTCCCCCCATTCCGCCAGCACTGCCAGGTCCCCACTGACCCCCATCCCTCAGCACCACCTCCACATGGCTGGGAAAACCCTCCAGGGATGGGGACTCCACCACTGCCCTGGGCAGATTGGGCCAGGCCTGGACAACCCCAATGGGCAAGAAATTGTTCCTCAGGGCCAACCTGCAACAACTGGAGGCCAGTTCCTTTCGTCCTGTTGCTTGTTCCTGGGGAGAAGAGACCGACCCCCCCACCTTGCTCCAACCTCCTGTCAGGGAGTTGTGGAGAGCCAAAAGGTCTCCCGTGAGCCTCCTTTGCTCCAGGCTCAACCCACCAGGTCCCTCAGCTGCAGCTTCTAAGAGTCCTTAGATTTGAACTTGTAGTGGTCTAGATGTTGAAAATGAGGAAACCTTTGAGGACAGAAGAGTTCTTTACAGCATCAGTGAGCACAACCGAGTAGCTAAATAAATAGAAACACACACGTGTGTGGCTGTGTGTATATGCATGCATATATACATACATAGATTTACACACATATATACACACATACATGTAGACATGCAACACATAAAGAGTTGTAACACCAAGAAAAATTGGGCTAGTAAATTAGGCAGCCCTAATGAGAAGTGCACTCAGCATTGCTCATTCATTGCTGCAGACCGAGTACTGCCCAAGGGTGCACAGGGCAGGGGCATCAGCACAGGTGGAAGTTTGCAGAAAACACCCCTTTTCCTCTCACTTCTTCCAAAACCACGTGGGAAACCTAATGAGGACTGCCAGAAACATCAATTCTGGCAAATTACGCAGATGGTGGCTGCGGGATTCATCTCACCTGATGAACAGCGCTTACAGACTAAAACACCACAGTTTTAGTAACACTTCAGCAATCAGGAGGTTTAGAACAATGATTAAAAAGCAAGCATTAAAACTGGATGGAAATGGTGTCTGCGCTTCTGTGAAAGCAGGTCCATAAGCCCATTTCTGTCCACATAACAGACTTCATCCAAACCCACAATACACAGGGTTTACTCTTGCAGCGTGATAAACACCACAAGCAGAGAAGCCGCTTGGGCACCGCGAGGGAAAGCCATGAAAGATTATTTAGCAGGGAGAAGAGGATTACAGAGGATTGCTTGACCATTCCCCGATTGGCAGTCGGGAAGTTGGACATCCTACGACCTCAAACAGTGCAGCCAGCAGGCACTTGCCTCTGCTGCTGACATACAAGGACAAAAACTGCAGAAAAGGGAGTCTTTGACAGGGTTCGGAAAACAACAGCTTATTTGGTCTTGTGCCTTTTCACTGGAACATTTCTATTTTGTTTCAAATCACTTCTGTTGAAGCTTTCCAGCAAATATCTCAGATAAGGCGATGAAAACAATTCCTCAGCCTTTGCTGACAGGAGGGTAACGGTATTTTCCACAGCAAAGAGGTAACTGCAGCCAAGTCAAGGAGGAAGATTTTTCCCTTGTGGAAGGCGTAGCCTCACTCAGCGCTGATCCACGTGGGAGTAACTGCCCCACATTTTCCTGTCAGTGAGGGGATTTAACGCACTTGGACTCAAAGCTGTTGTCAAGCCCACTCGTTATCTGCTGCTGACGTTACGAGCAGCTTTATATGCACGAGAAACTACATAAATATCATTTTTTTTCCAAAGATAGAAGATGACTCCAGATAAGAATACTATGTTTTGCTGAATAAAGTTGTTTTCTCCTAAAGTTGCAAAATATAACGTGTCTTGGCTGTTTTGGTGCTCGCCCACACTGGAGATGGCTGCTGCAGGATCCACTAGCCCAGACCCCCCACGTGGACAAAGCACCAGCAAACAAAAGGAGTTTTTCTGTTGTTGCAGCCATCTGCCACATCCAAACCAACAAAAGCCACCTGTGTGTGGGAAACTGAGGACTGAATGGTGGGAGAGTTAAGGACCACTAATATTTTTCAGTACTACTACTCCAGAAAAAAGGTGTAGGATTCATCAGGCTGGGACGCACATTTTTTTTTCCCCCACTGGAACACTAAAGACTATTTCAGAGAGGGCACAGGCACTCCTGGCCAGAGTTGCTGTCCCTCCAGCCCAACAGATTTCACTGTTGACTGCTTTCTAGAGGTCACTTTTGGAGACATCAAGAAAAACCAGCACAAATCCCAAGGCTTTTCTACCAAGTTGTGGAACTGCCATCCCTGGAGGCATTCAAGGTTTCACTGGAAAAGTCCTTGCACAATCTGAGCTCATTAGATATGTTTGGAGTGGAGGTTGGGTTCGGTGACCTCCAGAGGTCCCTTCCAACCTGAATTATTCCCTGACTCCACAAATCCCCTCTCTCCTGGAGACTGACCACTAAGCCCCGTCCTTCACTTCCTCTTCTTACACCAGATTTCAACCCAAAAACCAACCTCTCGTCCAATCTTGTGGCAACTTATTTTCTTTACAAAGTTTAATAAGCTTTGCAAAAAGCTTCTCAAAGGGTGTTTGAAAATGAAAGAGGATTATTATGCCCACACGACCTCCTTTATTGGCATACTTACCGCCCTTCCTCCAAATGCCAGCAATGCTGGACGTAACTGGAGCCTCTCCATCGCCTTCCCAACAGACTACATCCAGCCACATGTCCCTTCATCTCATTCTCTATCATAGACTGTATCATCTCACTGGGAATGGCAGCTGGCCCCATTGCTTTGGCATTTCCTAGACCCTGCTAAAGCAGTTAATGAACATGCTGGCAGCCTCCAATGATAGAGAGACCCCAGACCCAGTTCTGTGGTTGCTTATCTGAGTTCCTCAGGAATGCTGCCATAGACGTTATCTGTTCCTGAACACTTACTAACATCCACTTTATTTTTCATCATATTACTGTATCAGATCAAGCAATGTAAAATCAGTGCAATAATGAAGCAAAAGCATGAAGGGGATGGAAAATTATCTGCCAGGAGGACAAGAAGAAGGAAAAATGACACTTTTTAAATATAAACCAGATCCAGTTTTTAGCAGAACGGAGCTGTGAAAGCAACTACTGAGCTGTGGGAAGCTGCCAGCAGCATGAGGGTGAGCCGTGGATTACCAGAAACCAGCTCTGCTGCTGCAGAAGTCCCCTGCAAGGACTGCCCTCCAAGCTGGCTGCCTTCAGTGGTGAAGGAAACAAGGTTTCATATCACGAGCAGAGGACCCACGTGGTGCCTAAGTGCCCCAACCTGCTGCAGAGATGAAGGGCTGAAAAAACACATGCTGCAGAAGAAGACACGCCATTTGCAGTGGTAAGAACCTCCAACTGCAGAGGTACCACTGCACCATGTTGTTCTCATGTCATTGCTTAATAAGTGCTGTTAATTGCATTAAAAGTGGTTTACATGTTATTTCTGCTGTTTTAGAAACAGAATATGTCGCTCTGAGGTGGATATGGACCATCATGTCATGCAGAGGGGCACAGTCCCCTTGCCAGCCTGCCCTGGTTCTCCTTGCCAAGGCTTGTTGGCTTGGTCTTGTGCTGAGGGTGAGCTGCAGGAAGAGGTGGGCATGGAGCAAGCACCAAGGGGCATGGGGAAGTGGCAGGTGCTCCCCACCAGAGATGGGGGAAAGGTCTGTTCTGGGATGGCCCAGCGAGAAGTACTGATCAAAGCCCTCCACAGGTCTCTGCTGCCTGGGCGTTCCCTTCCACCACGTGCTCAGAGAGGCATGGGACCACCTTGGCAGGAGATGCTGCTGCAGTTTGGGGGCAGGGACAGGATGGCATACGCTCAGCATGTTTTGAAAGTCCTGGGCTATTTTAATCCACTTTATGATCCCCTGGATAAGCGCTTAAGACCGAGTGACCCAGCGCGTGAATTCTACGGGAAGAAGTGCCTCAAACTACTTAACGTGCGCCTGCAGAAGCCCTGCCCTTTGCCTGCCCACAGGTTTCTTCAGTAATGTATGAAGTTTCTAGTTTTTCGTAGTAAAAATGTATCACAGGAGTGCAGCTGGCATTCATTTCATCAGGTAAACGAAGATGATTTAATAATGTCAGCAAAACGTGTGAGCTATTGTGCATTGTAAGAAGATAAAATTAAAGAACAATTAAGGAACCTGGATATGCAAATATCTGCATTATAGTAAATGCATAACAAAACCAGTTCTTCACTTAGCAAAGCTGTAAGTTCTCAACGAGTCACAAATAACCTTCATCGGGAGTAAGTTTCCTGTTTAAAATCACCTTTTAACCCTTTTTATACCTCTGCACTTCTCCAGAATTAAAAGACAGGGCACGCTGTTAATTCGCTTTCCTTATACAGATGTTAACCACCTTCCAGGTGGTCATTGGATGGCTATTTCTTATTTAAAAAAACCCAACAACTTTGGTTTCTAATAATCCAAAGATCGAGTCCAGAGCTAGAATTTAAATAGGCTGTTTCTTCTTAATTTCTTTTTTTTTTTTTTCTCTGGTGTTTGCTTTCCTGTTCTCCCTTCTGTTACGATTTCGTTCTCAGCCTCCTTTGCTGTCCACATAACTCTGTCTACAGAGGCATGTGTCAAGGCAGCAAGAGAAGATGATCTGCCTGTGGTGACTGAACATTTTTCCTGGGTTTGAAGGTTGTTCTTACTGCTTTCCCTGTAACAGAAATCACTTAATTTTAGTCTCACAGCCTCCCACATTCTAGATCCAGAATGGCAGCCCACGCTCAAGAGGTGTTTGGCTGCCCAGGACCCTTTGCTTGGTGATAACTGTACATGTGGGGTGACAAAAGGCACATGATAAAAAGGCATTAATGAAATATAACGGATTTTATGACTGGATTTGATTTAAAAACGGATTATTTTTAAGAAAAGAAGCCAGCAAATTATTATTTTCCTGCCTCAGACCCTGGGTATATATAGTCATGGAAGGGCTCTGGCTTTGGCTGTTGCCTCTGAAGGAGCATTAATTTTTTATTATTTTTACAAAACTGATTTTTCAAAACTAATGAGAGTTTATTTTCTTCAAGGCAGTCCACAGTAGTCCAAGTTTACTAGTAAGGGCTGACGGATGGATCATATGGACAACGTGACTCTCTAAGCGTTGCTTCCTCTGGAAATCAGGCTGGCAATCACTCCCTCTGAAGGGGAGGGAGATGGAAATTCACAGCACTGTGTCATTTTTTATTTTCACGATAGTGAAAATAAAATGGAATTGGAATTGGAATTTTTGGTGGTGGTGGGTTGGGCTTTGGGTTTTTTTTTTTCAATTTGACGTGCAAATCTGCATTAAATACCTCACCTCTGAAGTCACGGAGGAGGACAAGGACAAATTTGGTAAGTTTTCATGTAAAAAGTTTTCAGTAAAAAGCTGACATGTCTGAATGCCAGCTCTCCAAATGGAAAATGAAACCTTGATCTTGTCCATAACCCAATATTGTACTTTCATGCTTTATTTTCTGTAATTGAGGTAAATAACAGTAACCTTGTGTTTGTTGTTGGTCTGGAGTTTGCAGAGATGTAAACTGACTGGTGAGCACTAGATATTTTTGGGTAACGACCTTTGGTGACTATTGCTTCATTAATAGTATTAATAGTCACCAGAAAAATGGCCAAAAGGCCAGACTGGTCAGCGCATAGATGGTCTGCTCAGAAACTATCAAAACAGATGGGCATTAAGGGCCTAATTCCTCATGTGGCAAAAAAGATGACTTATAGAAAAGAGGGAGAAGAGGAATTTTCCTGTATTACTACAATATTCAATTCTTGATACTGCAGAAAGACCAAAAGAATGGCCAAACAGTTAAAAAAGAATCCGGCAATGAATTGCAGAGAGAGTTGGTTGAGCACAGACATAGGCGTTACGTATCAGGATTGTGTTCCACCCAGTGTCTACAAATACCCGGCAAACATTGCAACCAGCAAATCATCTAAACTTCCTTCTTTACTTCTTGTCTTTTATTTTTCATGGCTTTTCTGGTGCTAGTATTATAAATCTCCATCTGCTTCTCTCTATTAACGTCGTAGTAAAACCTCATAGTAAAACGCTTTGGTGACAGAAAAGAATTCTGCAATTCTTTTTAATATCATAAATCTTTTTTCCTCCTTTCTTAAAGCTAAGTTTTTCTCTATGGAATTGTAAGAAAGACCAAAATTGGTGTGGTTTTCAAGAGGATGAAATCGCACTTCCCGGTTCAAAACTGAAGACAAAACCAGCATAGTACAAATATCATCCATTTTATGATGGCAAAGGCCTTATTTTTGCTTTATTTTCACTTCAGAGGCACTGGGTAAGACTCCCAATGATGAAGATGCTCTGGCACTCTTACAATGTAAGTATAAACAGTAAACACTACTAAAAGGTAATATTTCAGCAACACATTTGACACGGCTTTTTTTCGTCTCCAAAATCATTTACCAAAAAAAATCAGGCTTTTTCTGCAAGGAAAGATTTGGCAGTTCTTTTTTATTCATTTGTTTGGGGGTTTTTCTTTTATTTGAATCATCACTCATCCTCACTCAGTTTTCTACAGTGAAGAGCCTCAAATTACATTGCCATTTTCAGCTACATCTCTGGCAGCACCTTAAGATGTAGTCTTGAACGTAGATTTTTATCTCCAGAAATCCTGACCGCGTTGCCGAGCAATGCTTTTCATCTAACAAAAATAGGAAAGTCGTGGCTTGATGTTCAGAAAAGACCAAAAAATTTGGGACCAAGATGAAACAAAGTGGAAAATAAGTTACAAAGGTCAAAATCAATTGTGTTTTGTCTTTAATAGCAATAGAGGTTTTCTATAAGCTTCTGGTTTATAGGCTTACACATGGATTTTACAAGAAGTAGTTTATTAAACAAGACAGTTTTATTCTTTTCTTTGGTTTTCTTTGGACACAAATGTGTTTTTCAGGGACAAAATATCCTGGCTTTACACTTCATTTTCCCCTCTGAAAACTAATGCTCAGCAGAGTCTGTGCGCTATGATTTATGCAGCTTGTGCTTATTAACAGAAGTCTTTTTAAGTGGGTTCAAAACAAACTAATATACAGCATCATGGCTAAAACAAAAATAACTCCTGCTTTGAGTTCAGCAGAGGAGTAACTTAATGGCTGGGCTTGCCCCTTATTTCCTACCCAGTAGATGAAAACATGAAAATTTTAAAGAAAAAACAAAAATGGAACTTATTTGAACAGCTTGGGTCTTGAAGAGTATTTTCCGTGCTCTGTCACTCAAAACATTTGTACTAGTTTAAAATTGAGCTGTCTGCAAAGTAAAGAGTTCATATATAGAAATATTTTGTGTGACACGTTTGTACAGATTGCTAAATGGGATTTAATTAATTGAGTTTTAATTTTATTTTGGTGCATCCACATCTCCTCAGAAGCTCCAGAATTTCTTGACTAAACAAAAATGAATGTTTCACAAGCAAGAGATCGAGACATTTGCTCGTGATAGAAATCAACTTTTCATGGGTTCGATGTTTTGTATTCCGCATCCATCTGAAACTGTGGCTCCATTTACAGCATACAAGAGGTGGATCGTTGAACTGAGTTTGCAATTTCATACTTGACCACTGAAGACAGGAATAGCCTGGCAGGAGTAGAATAACTTTTTAAAGCAGGTAATGAAGAAAACTTAAAATAAAATAGGTAATGCAATATTTTACCTGTGATTAGATAGTCATTTTTGCGAGGATGAGGATGAGCTCATCATTGTCAGCTTCTTGAGAACTGTTTCACTCGTTCAGGAAGGTGAACCTTCCAGCCTGATTATTGCACATGATGGTCATGCACCAGTAGACTTTGATCACTCCTGAGGAGATGGAGGCCCAGTCCTCCATTCCACAGATGGAGTTATAGAACCAGTAGCAGGCACCCAGCTATTCCACTGCAAGTGGACGTGCCTTAGGTGAGCTCCACAGCCATGACTCTTAGAAATGTCATCAATATCTCATTCTTGTGGTGGTTGAAACCCTCCCAAGACACGGTGCAAGGGGAAGCGGGTAGCCAGACCTCAGTCTTCCCACAGCAGATGAACTGCAGGAAGGTGTTTTAAACCTGGGGGTTGGGCCCTGCTGCTGCCTTATGGTCTGTATGGAAATTTCGAAACGGCCTTTTATGGAGCATGGGTTTTACTGAAGAAGCATCAGAATTCCCTAGTGAAAAAAGACTCCAGGGAGACCTTATAGTAGTCTTCTAGTACCTAAAGAGGCCTACAGGAAGCTGAGGAGAGACTTTTTACAGGCGCATGTAGTGATAGGACAAGGGGTAATGGCTTCAAAAGAAAAGAGGGGAGATTCAGTTTCAATATTAGGAAGAAATTCTTCAATATGAGGGTGGTGAGGCACTGGCCCAGGTTGCCCAGAGGAGTGGTAGAAGCCCCATCTATGGAAACATCCAAGTCAGGTTGGCCCTTGGGGCTCTGAGCAACCTGCTCTAGTTGCAGATGTCCCTGCTCACTGCAGGGGGGTTGGACTGGGTGAGCTTCAGCGTCTATTCCCACCCAAACCAGTCTGTGATTCTGTGATTTTATGAAATAACAAAACTTTTCCTGTCTTCAGTGGTCAAGTATGAAATTGCAAACTCAGTTCAACGATCCACCTCTTGTATGCTGTAAATGGAGCCACAGTTTCAGATGGATGCGGAATACAAAACATCGAACCCATGAAAAGTTGATTTCTATCACGAGCAAATGTCTCGATCTCTCGCTTGTGAAACATTCATTTTTGTTTAGTTTAGATGTTCTGGAGCTTCTGAGGGTTGTTTAGAGTGTGATATATGGAATGGACATATATGTGCAGTGAGCAGGGACATCTTCCACTAGGGCGGGTTGATCAAAGCCCTGTCCAACCTGGCCTTGAAGGAAGCTGTTGTTTCACGTAAAACAGCTGTATGTTATTAAGTACCCAGGAAAAAAATTAAAACCAAACAACGAGTTTTTGTTTAAAAGCACTATTTTTGTCAATTTTTGCCTCGTTTGTCAGGAATAATGGGGATTGTTGTCCTTTGGTCTTGCTAGAAAATTGTGATAAGTTTTTCAATGAAAACTTGGATATTACAGTGGTACCCTTTGGGACACACAGAGTAATTAAGGTAAAACAAAGCCCAAGAGTCAGACAACATTTAACACGTAAGTAAAGAAGCAAATTACCGGACATGAGGCCTTTAATCCTGCAAAACAATGTACGTGCCTGTGTCTTTACTTGCCTAACAAATTTTGCTAACTCATCTTTGCATCAGCGAGCTCTAATCAGGGAGCAGCATTCCCATATCATGGTATATGAACTTTCTGTAATAATCTCCTAGTCTTCGTATCGCTCCAGAAGTTTTTCCCTGATCTTACAGGCTGTTGTGTTTTGCATTTGAAAGAAGGTAGTGTGAGGCACGACTCATCTGCTGCATCACACCTGGAGACGGTGATCCTGGTGGGATTCTGGCATGGCTCAGGCTGTGCTTCACGGCCATATGAAGGCACCATTTCAAAAAGTCTTGCTGGGTCATGCCCTTATAAAAAAGATTTTCAGCTGCTACAACACCTGTAAGTTATAAGGCTTACATTGGTGTGTTGGAACAGGGACTGCCAAACTCTGAACAGGACGAACATCTGGATGAAGAAACGGTCTTGCAGATCCCTCATTTGCTGTTCACCATGTGCTGTAGCCCAGCAGCCAGAGCTTTATTTACAGAGCAGGTTTGTATGGTATGGATATGTAAGTGTAACCACGTATCTCAGCCTCTCTTAATCGAATTAAAAGAACCCTGTGACTCGGCACCATTCCCACGGAGCACTGTGCCAGGATCCCATCTCGGCAGAGCAAGCATCGCGCACGCCCCATGTGCGGCAGGACAGGACACAGCAAAGTCAGTTCTCAGATGCACATGCTGTCAAGAGCCGCTGGGTTAAAAAAGATCTTGCAAAGAGTGAGGGCTGCCTGTTTTGGCAACTCAGTCCCTTCCCTCTGAAATAACCATCTGGAGTCTGCCAGCTGCGGGCACCTTGCCCTCCATTGTTCCATTTCCCTGGCTGTAAGGAAACTCGGAGGTGGGAGATGTGTGAAAGACCCCGACAGTGATTCTGTTAGTGGTATTGGTTCTTTACCAATGTTTATGATGCTCCTGACATAAAGAGATGATGTTGCAGAAGCCTGTTTTATGTCAAACACCAGGAGTTTGACAGGGGTCCCAAGGTGAAGTCGCAATTTTTATTACCTGGAACAACTCTGGCCAAATAAACTGATATTCTCGGTCACTCCTCCCATCCACAGCTCCTTTAAAATGAGGTCTGGAGGGGCCTGCGGAAACCCATCCTCGTCTGTAACCCACCCGGTGACCAATTCCCAGCTACCCAGGCCCACAAGCATCACCAGCAGAGGACCCCAGCCTTGCCACACAGCCACCAACAAGTGATTGCAAAACACCCTGAGCAAAGTCATCCCCAAAACGGGCAGGGACTGTCCATGTGCATTTCTGGCTTTTGCCAAAAACCACCTGAACCGCAGCAGCTGCAGCAGGAACCGCCGTTTCTCACGGATGTACAGAACTCATAGAAGTCAGGAATAACCTGTAAAGGAATACACTGTCCTCTCGGGTCCCGACCACGGCTCCGGGGTGAGCTCTGCAGAGCCAGGTGCAGGCTCGGGAGCTTTCTGGCAAGCAGCCTCGTACATGTATGAAGTGTCTAAATATGTCATTTCTGAAGTCATGGAAAAGCGAGTCATCGCTGTTACAGAGTGTGACTGCTGCCCTTTGCAAGGAGCAGCAATAATATCTGAAATCTCAGGAAGGGGATTAGAACAGCTCTGTTTTCTCATCTTTTTGAAGTTCAGAAATGTTTATTTTGTTTAGCCCAGAGGAACATTTGGATTTCTACTTGTTTTCATTTTGCAGTGGGGAGATACATGGAGACTCTTTGGGTTAATGATAAAAACATGTTTTTTATTATTTTTGTTTTATTTTCAGTACTTATACTTTTTTTCTAGAGGAATACTCATCTATAGCAGAACTAGGGTACACTTAAAATGCTAATTCCTGCTTCAGTTTCACAGCTATGAAGAACAGATAATATTACTCACCGAGGAACTGACTGAAAAAAATTTGAAAATGCAGGATATATGAGGCAATATTTTACACTTACTGTACTCTACTGCTATGAATGTTCTCAGAAAGGATTCTTCCATTCTGCAGAGCAAATAAAAATCTCATAAAAGAAGTCTATAGAAATGAACCATAGATATTTACCACTAAAGCTTGCATTGTCCAAGTTATGGAAGCAAAGCCCACAGAAGTAGCATGTGTTTTTACATACCAGCGTGTTTTCTCTCCATAGCTAAAGTATTTCTGATTTGTGTGTCCTTAGATTAATCAGTTATCAGTAAAAAAATCAATGGGAAAAAATAACCAGGACTAAAACATTACATAAAATCAATCACAGACTAGTTTGTGTTAGAAGGGACCTTCAAAGCTCACCCAGTCCAACCCCCTGCAGGGAGCAGGGACATCTGCAACCAGACCAGGGAGCTCAGAGCCCCAAGGGCCAACCTGACCTGCAATGGTGCCAGGGATGGGGCTTCTCCCACCTCTTGGGGCAACCTGGGCCAGTGTCCCACCACCCTCAGCAGAAACAATCTCTCCCTTCTCTCTGGTCTCAATCTCCCTCTGTCAGTTGAACCCGTCAGCCCTTGTCCTGTCCCAACAGCCCTTGATGAACAGCCCCTCCCCAGCTTTTGGACAGGCCCCTTGAAGCACTCAAAGGCCACACTAAGGTCTCCCTGCAGCCTTCTCTGCTCCAGGCTGAACACCCCCAGCTCTCTCCCCTGTCCTCCCAGCAGAGGGGTTCCACCCTCGGGTCATTGCTGTGGCCTCCTCTGGCCCCGCTCCAGCAGCTCCATGTCTCTGCTGTGCTGAGGAGCCCAGAGCTGGACCCAGCCCTGCAGGGGGGTCTCCCCAGAGCGCAGCAGAGGGTCACGATCCCCTCCCTCGAGCGGCTGCCCATGCTGCTGGGGCTGAGCCCAGCACACGGGTGGCTTCTGGGCTGTGAGCACCCGTTGCCAGCTCCTGTCCAGCCTTTCCCCCCTCCCCAGCACCCCCAAGTCCTTCTCCGCAGGGCTGCTCTCCATCCCTTCATCCCCAGCCTGTGCTGACAGCAGGGGTTGCCCCAACCCAGGGGCAGGACCTTGCACTTGGCCTTGCACATGGACTTGGTGAACATCAAGCCTCTTTTCTGCTTAGCCTATGCCAGAGTAGCCAAACTGATCATGAAAATTCCCATGAACATCTGCATCTCCAAACTGGTGTCGAGCTTCAGAGCTGAGTCTCATGACAAATACTATGAAAAATTCCAAGGTGTCGCAGCCTCCCAGGAGGTGCTTTTCATCCTGAACAGCTATTGCTTTTCAAAGTCAGACAGTGGTGCTGGCTTCTTGAGTGCTGAGCCAGAATGGCACTGGGAACACTGCAAGGCCACATAACCCACACAGGGGAAGGCAACCACTGCACTGGTCTTCTGTGCTTTCCTGGGCCAAAATGCAGCTATGGGATGACATAGTTTTCCCTGGAGCTATCTGTGCTAAATAAGCATGCAATCATGTATGTTCATTATACACCATAATAAAAAAATACAATACTTGGATGGGGACAGTGTGTATTTTGGACGTTAACCAAAATCAAGGCAGCACATCTGCAAGCAGAGTCAGTATCTCCTGTTAAGCAACTCATACATAAACATGAATAAATCAGAAAAGCCTTCAGGTACTACAGTCCTGCTTTAGGATGCCTAAAAGCATTAGTTCTTTTTCCAGCTACAGTAGATAGTTTGATAAAAAGTTATTACCTCTATCTGTAATCTCTGTGTTGTGTGGGTGGACACTGTGGACACTGTGTTGTGTCCAGTTGTGGGTCCTTAGTCACAACCTCAGCAAAAATACCAAGAGCACACAGAAAAACACCAACAAAATAATTTCATTTGTTCATTGTAATCTGAAGAGTTAAATGAACTACAGCTCTTTTTAAAAATAAGATAGGACATGCTTTACCTTAACTTTCCTGTACGATAATTATTTCTGGAGTAGTCTTTCCTCCATAAGCCTTGGATTTCTAACTACTACCAGCAAACCACACTTCTCCAACATTTCCTTTAGCAGAACAGTCCCACTGTTCAAGCATCACAGCCAGGGCTTATCAGGAAACTCTTCACCTCACAGCAGACGAGTCATTAATGGGCTAATCAGGACATCTGCATCGATCTCCCAGTTCATGCTCCTACAAGCAACACTGGAATTTTTACTTCGAGCCTAGTTCTGTAATTTATAGATGTCAGATGCTGAAAACTGTCCTTAACTCTTTGTATAGGTAAAAAATTCCACTTAAGAAAATCAGTATGTTTGCTTGAATAAACGACATACAAAAAACGTTTGCTGGACAGAGCTCAAAGAACTGACCCAACTCATCGTACACCTTAAACCCTCGGCACGGTGCTGCTTTACCCGCTGGCAGAGCTGGATGAACTTGCTGGCCTGGCAGAAAACAACTTACCCTGGATTCCTCAGATGCAGCTTGAGGGAAGAAGCCCCCACTGGTCGGATCTGCTGTGGGACCAGCACTCCCACAGCACTGCCAGCAAAGGGCAGTCTCCCCACACAATCTCCTCTCTCCACACACAACCAGAGGGTCAAGCACCTCTCCAGCAGAATTATTTCCATTCCCCATCCCCTGCTTCCTCCAGAAACCTTCAAAAGCAGCTGCCAAGCCCAGTGGGCAGTGAGATAGGACCCTTGGGAACCGGTGAGCACTGACCCTCACAGCCCATGCTTGTACCACCAGCAGGGGAAAGACATGAATTACTTCTCTTAAAATGTGAACTACTGCTCCTAATCATAGAAGGAGGAGCAGGTGCAAACATCAGACCTGACTTCATTCCAAAACTAAGCACAAAATTAGAAACTGCACAAAGCTATTGAAAAGGTCTTCAGCAGTGACAGGTTGGTTTTTAAATTGTTTTCCTACAGACTCGACATTTTTCCCTGCCTGGTGTGATCCCCTATCCTGCAAAGACTGCGCTAACCAACACATGTGCTCCACATGGGACATGTCCATGAACTTCGTCATCCTGACATCATAGTTATAGCTCTTTTTACATTGAAGGTGTCTTTTATTGCATGTGCAGCACTAGATGAAGCCAAGGGGACGTGGCAGAACAAGGCACTACATGCAGAAGGAAAATGTCCAGCGCCCAGCCTTACAGTTAATACTGTCTAATTAAGGTTTACAGTGCAGAAATATCAGTTCAAGGCTCAAGCCACAGTTCAAACCTTAAAATCATAGTTTTCACTTGCCGTTCTTGAAAAGACGGCTCCATGATAGCATAAATATAACTTGTTTATTCTCTTCAAGCTGCTTGTGAAAGAAGTTTACAGAGCCTGAATGTCTGGCAGAGTTGTCATGAAAATTTTCATTCCAAAGCACAAAATACATGTCTCTGTTCTTTGCCTGGCTGATTAATGATGGGAAAGCAGATGGTGTTTGCTCATTTGTCAAATTAAACTAAACTCCCAAAACTATCACCAACAAAACACTCTTCCTGGACGATCTGGAGGGTTGATCTTAATCACTCTCATTAACACATCTCCCAGGAAGCTCTAATTATCCAGGCAGTGACTTTTTGGTCTCTTGCCCACAAATACTCATTCCTTCTGTCTCTTCATGGTCCTTAAAAGCCACCTCAGTCTTACTGCCTCAATTCAGCCACTCCTCGTCTCCCTCTTTGTCCTATTAGTCTATATTGCAAGCAGCCACATCCCAGCCTTCCTCCATCCACACGAGCGGTTCCCTGGATGGCTCCCAGTCCCCAACTCTGCTCCCAAGTAGTGCCTTTTGCTGCCCTTACTGGTTTTCCCCACTGAAGTCTCCTTCCCCCCATGATTACCAGCACCTCCTTTTCTCACCTGTCCTGACACCTCTCACTCCTCACTCAGCTCCAGTGCCTGCCACCCCCACTCTCCCATCACACCCAAGACCCACCCCAAGTTCCCCTTCCATCCCTCCCTACCGATCTGACCAGCTCCCTTTCAGGGAAACCCTCAAGTTTTCCACATCTTCATGTGATATGTCAGCATAACTAGAGACCCAGAAATGTCCAACCCTGGGACATTAAACCGTTACAGTATTTTCAAATCAGGTGCATAATCTAGCACTTGACAGCTATGACAAATAAAATGAAAGAGTGCATCAATTTTTTTAAAGGTAGCAACTTTAGCACACTGTAGGTTTTGTGCTTTGCTGTCAAAAATATAAAAAAAAAGAGAAAAGAAAAAGCAAATCTAACAGCCAGCCAACTCTCCCTCCTCTGCTCACAGCCACCAGTGTTAATAATTTCCTGTTCCTTCTGTGATTATCAACAAGAAAATTCAAGGGAAAGCAAACTGACTGATAAACTTTAGATATTAAATTGATGCGAAATCCCTGAGAATACATTTGAAGTAAAAGCAACAACACCTTAAAAACTTATATATTGTTATTGTGAGAAGTATTGAAGAAAAGGGACTTATCTGAGCCTGGACATGCAGTTCCACTGATTTCATGTGATTAACAGTAAACATATGATTAAACACTTGCTGGATCTTAGCCAGAAAATTCAATTCTGAAAAAGCCTGAGAAATCTTCCACTAATACGAACGTGTTCATGGAACTTTCAGGCAAGACTTCTTATTGCTGACATTCTACTAAATGTCATACAGGCAATAGCATATTACTCATAATTGGTACTTGATTAAATGGAACTGCATTTTTATTAACTTAAATAGCCAATTTCTATTAGTGCAGTACTTCCAAGAAAAGGCAATAAAATACTATCTATCATCTCAGCAACCACATGAGTCACTGCCGGTATATCTGAAGATCTCACAATACTTTTCTTTCATATGATCAATGTCTTTCAGCAGGAGAAGACATCCACGGTCAAGTTTTGTCACAAGTACAGGTAGTTGGGTGAGTAGGGAGGGAAGAGAATGATTCTCCACCACCCTCTGCACCACCTACAGGGATGCGTGCTCCAGGCCTCTTGGAGTGTCAGCTGTACTACACCCCCGCCCGCCTCACCCAACCTGCGGCTGCAAGAAGAGAGGTTTATGTATTCCTTTAAAAACAAAAAAATAAACAAAAAATCCCCAAACTCCACAGAACATGGTCAGGACATAACAGCATTTTCTCACAGATGATCAAGAATAAGGCATCAGAGGAGGAGGAGGAGGAGGAGGAGGGGGAGGAGGAGGAGGAAAGCATTTCTGTGCTGTAGTTCTAAGGTACAAACCTGAAACAGATCTGGTCAACAGCACCTTGAAGGTGCCTCTTCTCCCTGCCAATCACATCATGATGTAAGGAGGCATGATCAGAAGTGAACACCTAAATTTAAATGTGGTGGAGTATGTTGATTGTGCGCTTTGCTTTTTTCATTGCAATCAATCAGGCACGGATGATTTCCTCTCATATTTCCCTACATCTCACTACTTTTAAATGCACTTACCTGAGCAACAGTGTTTGTCACAGACCTACTTACTCTTCTCATACGTTAAGACAACCCACTGCATGCGCAAGGGGAGACCAGACAACTTCAAACTGAACCTTGCAAACAGCCAAAAATGCACCCTGCAGAATTGCAGCCTTGCAAGAGGATGCTAAGCACTTGCATGGTCCCTCTGCACTCTGGTTCCCTCGGGCTGGGCAGGGGAACCACAGAGCCCGGTCCTCACTCAGCACAGCGTGGAGAGAAACTTTCTTAGTGGGGTTATTGGGGCAAATCTGGTGTTATACAGTGAACACGCACAGAGAAACAAAACTTTTGGCTCTGAACAGAAAGCACCTTTTCAAAGGAATGTGTACAAACATATTTACAATAAATACAACTAAACAAACAAGAGCCAGTACATTATGTGTCGGCTTTTTGGACCCAACAGGCATAAAAAAGGTCACTAAAATATGCTCAAGTTTTGCACTTCTCTTTGTGGAACTTAATAAACATCCAGAGGCTGCTTGTGTATCTAAAAAGTTTAAAACTTCAGTGTTATTTATACCAAAGGAATTATAACTACAAACTGTTAAGTACACAAACATAACCTTTACACCTGACTATTTACCTTAAACCTTGTCATGTGTTTTATAAGCAGTCATATACTACATCTCCTCCTAAAAATAAAACCAGCAAACTAGGATTTCTAAATTACTGAATATTATGAAGCACTCTGCTGTAAATAGGTCTTTTTGAAATGCAAGTGCAAAAAAAAAAAAATCATTGTCACAAGATCAGTCACATTTCTGACAATGCAGAGCTCCTTATCTTACTCAGTTCTGTGTGTTTCGATGCTTTAACATAACATTAACACTGAATTTTAATCTGGAGACGATCCTCACACCCACAGGGTATTTTTGTATTATGACAGTGGCTCTTCGCTGGGGGATTCACCTGGATTCTGCTTTCTGGCCACGACTTGCTCTGCTACTGGTGAGTCGCTTTGTTTTTCCATAGCTAAATCACCACTATTTTTGTACTTCTCAGCAAAATAATCGGAGTCAAAGCTTACAGACAAATCTGGAGGACTCACATAAACATTTCCATTGTCTATTGTGATTTTATGAATCCTTTGTTTGACTCCTTTTGATTGCCACTTTGGAATTGGTGATGGCTCCAAAGGGTTTATTCCTTCATATAATCCTTCTCCTGTTTCCAAAGTAATTCTATACTTATGCCAAGGACAAACAATACAGGCTTGACCATCGATGTCCTGCAAGAAGAATAAAAAATAGCATGTCATTGGCTTCTGATTCTTCCTGGAGAAGAATCTCTAGGACAAAAGACATGTGTGGTGATTTGGCTGTACAGCTGTCTGCTCTTTTACATATATAACCATTTCTGTCAATGTTATGCTCAGATAAAAGTATTAAAAAAAATGCATTAGAATTTTCACATGACTCTGGGCTGCTACATTATTTTTATTTTGCTTACGTACCTCTATTTCTCCGAGGCGTAAAGGGCCTCCTTCATCTGAAACATGGCAGAACACGGTATTAATTTATGCAGCAGATTTTGTGCTTAATTGTTTCAACATTGAGAGTATATGTGCAAATATCTTACGGTAGCAGCGAGAGTCCAGAGCATGAAATTTCCCTTCATGGTAGAAAACAACAACTTCTCTGCCATCGACTTTGGCTGTTACTCTTCCGGACTTCTTTATGTCATCTTCTTTCCCAATTAATACAAGACCATCTGGCCCCATTTCAACTGCTCCTGTGCTTGAGCTGCGCAAACCCACATCCTTAAAACAGATAAAAAAAATTCAAAAAGCCCCTTACAAAGCAGCTCATGTTTGGATTTCTATGTGTGGAATGGACGTCTCCATCCCAGGGTAAACCCCGACCCGTTCCCCACGTGAGGGGGAAGGAGCAGCAATTTCAGGACAAGACTGTCTGGGGTTTGGCGATAATGTTTGGCCAACCAAGGAAAATCAGCTGTTGCAAACCTGATACCTGAGGCTAAGGCCAGATAAATTCTCAATCACTATTAGTATACTCTGCACTTTAATAACCACTTCACCTCAAAACCCGTACACAAACTAACACAAGGATGGTACATGTAAAATACTCTACAATTCAGCCATGCAACAGGCGGCGTTTACACATAAATCCAATACCCTTTAAATAATACCATGGCTAGAAATATAAGGCGATGTACGTTGACAAAAAATTTCACCTCCAAAAGGGAAAGAAAATGTTTATTGAGACACTGTATTCAACCTGGGCTTCTTAGCAAATTGCCTGCCTTTCCCTTCCTCCTCTTACATATTTCAAATGCATAACAAACTCTCCCTCTCCCAGCAGAGGACATAAGTAGTTTTGCCACAAAACCTGCCTTCCTATTAAATTCACTCACAATTAGCTACTGTGTCCCAGTTCCCTCCAAATTCCCAGTACAACCACACCTGATTCCCCAGAAAATAAGGCTAAAGAAGGTCTTTGTACGCACTGAGAGCACAGGGGAACCGCGGGCGGTGGGGTGCAGAGCCATGAGGAGCCGCACCGTACCTGTGGTCCTCGCCAGATCACGATGGAGAGGATAAAGCAGATGAAGAAATGGAGGCTGAGAATAATGAGGTCCAGCATGGCCTCTCCTCGCCGTGCCTGTCACCTCTGTTCTGCCTTGCTCACACATATAGAAATGAGCATGTCACAGCCTCACTTTATGTGCAGACAACTGCAGGGGGGCCAGCCCCTATAGCCCCAGAGGCAGGGTGTATGGAGGATCAGCACAGCCAAAGCCAGCTCTGCCAGGGATGATAAGGAGCAGGGACATGCTGGGGCTGGCCTGATAACAGGAGAAAGAGCTCCAGGTTCCTCCTGCCACCCATGAGCCCGTGCCACCACCACCTCGTCCAAGTGGGATATGCTGAACCAAAACCCTGCTTGGAGCCATGCGTTATGATACGTGCTTATCTGGGATCAGCAACTGCGTGTTTCCTAACAAACCGTGGCGCTGGGAGGACTGGTGTAAGCAACGTCATGGTGTTTTCACGCCCAGTTGTTATCTGATTTGCACATAATCAACCACAAGGACTGACTCTGCTTTCCAGTTTACAGGAATTTCCACCCAGTCTTACCTAGAAAGTGAAACATCGCTGTCAGTCTCACAGACCATCCAGTAAGAAAATAAGAGTGTAGCAAACTAACCACAAGAACTGGAGTAGGAAACCCCCAATGTTTTATTACCGCCTTTTGGCTGACTCTGCCTATAAACTTCCCAAAGTGCCCAAAAATCTTAAAATGCAGAAGGCTGTAGGTAGAAACACTCTCAGGAAGATACCTCTAAAAAACTACCTCTATAAATACACATATAGAAATACAGACACACACGTGTCTACAAGCATCAACACACACATATGTATGTATGTCCAAGCTAGTACTGAAATGACACTTGGCACAAACCTCCAGCTCCTGTAGTGATGACATTTCCACAGTCAGCCTGGATTTTGTACACATAAATCACCCAGACACCCCAGCCTGAACCCCAGCCCAGACAGTCAGCATGTTGTGGACCCTACGTGACGCAGCTGGCATAAGCACATAGACAACAGCATCATGCTACAGTCAAGACGTGCTTATCTACAACCAACTGCAGATTAAGAACTGCACTGGCATCCTCCAGAAGAAAGCTCTCGAGGCAACGTACACTTGTTAATGTGCTACGAAGTTTGTCACACCCATGGTGGCAAAAGACTTTCTTCCATTAGAAAAGGAGCAAAGTTAAAGACAACTCATGAAGAAAGACCTGTAAGTAGACCCTCTTACTGCAGGCCTACTGCAGGCCACTGTCTCTTCCATGACATGGACGCGTACGGGCAAAGCATGAAAAGAACAACCTAGAGCAGCCCAGGAGGCAGTGAGAGCCCCAAAGGAGGCAGCAGTGTCTTGCCTAGAGGAGTCGTCTGAGTTTGAGAGAGGACCCAGCATAAGGGCAACAGACATCTGATGTTGCTTCCATATGTGTCCATCTCCTCTTCCATCTCAGCCCCAGGCTTGGTGCCACCTAGACAACACTGCCTCCACAGACCAATGAAGACCTGCTTTCTCCTCCCTTTCTTTAAACAGCACAGCTGTGAACCAGTTCCTGCCCCTGGGTTGGGGCAACCTCCACTGTCGGCACAAGCTGGGGATGAAGGGATGGAGAGCAGCCCTGCGGAGAAGGACTTGGGGGTGCTGGGGAGGGGGGAAAGGCTGGACAGGAGCTGGCAACATGCACTCGCAGCCCAGAAGCCACCCGTGTGCTGGGCTCAGCCCCAGCAGCGTGGGCAGCAGCTCGAGGGAGGGGATCCTGGCCCTCTGCTGCGCTCTGGGGAGAACCCCCTGCAGGGCTGGGTCCAGCTCTGGGCTCCTCAGCACAGCAGAGACATGGAGCTGCTGGAGCGGGGCCAGAGGAGGCCACAGCAATGACCCAAGGGTGGAACCCCTCTGCTGGGAGGACAGAGGAGAGAGTTGGGGGTGTTAAGCCTGGAGCAGAGAAGGCTGCGGGGAGACCTTAGTGCAGCCTTTGAGTGCTTCAAGGGGCCTGTCCGAAAGCTGGGGAGGGGCTTTTCAGCAGGGGCTGTTGGGACAGGACAGGGGATGATGGGTTCAACTGACAGAGGGAGATTGAGACCAGAGAGAAGGGAGAGATTGTTTCTGCTGAGGGTGGTGGGACACTGGCCCAGGTTGCCCCGAGAGGTGAGAGAAGCCTCATCCCTGGCACCATTGCAGGTCAGGTTGGCCCTGGGGGCTCTGAGCAGCCTGCTCTGGTTGCAGATTTTCCTGCTCACTGTGGGGGTTGGACTGGGTGAGCTTTGAAGGTCTCTTCAGACCCAGCACATTCTATGATTCATTCTATCAGGAGATAGCTGAGCTGGTGAGCATGACCTGCCTATGAAAAGCACGTTAAAACAAGGTCTGGCTGACCTCTCACAGCCCCTTGGGAGATGCACTCTCCAACAGTCTACGGTGAAATAATAACCATTTTTAGTTGTTCTTGTTTCCTCCAGGCTGACGACTGTGCTAAAACCATCCACTCACACAAGACATGGAGTATAACTGCCCACATAAAACCCCTGGGTCCCACGACAGAGTCCTGAGCTACCAGAGTCACCTAACTATCTAAGGAAAAATACATCAATCAAAAAGAGGAAAGGTTATTCCCACACACTCTTTAAGTTGATTTTTCTACCAGATTTTTCCTGATGTTTTCTTAGGAGTTTGGCTGCTTTGACGTTTCCTGAGTCATTCCACACCACGCTGGATGGAGGCGTCCCCACAGCCAAGTGCCATCTGGTGGGAAAGGGATTTGGGAGTGTTGGAAGGATCCGTTTTCCAGGTAGGAATACAGCTGGGCTTAGGGGTTACAGTAACCCATTGCTGTACCCTGCTGTAACTCCCTTTCCCCGCTGAGGAAAGGGAAAAATCACAGGGAAAAACATCACTGTCGCACGCGGGGTGGGCCCGACGTGCCCCGGAGACACGGGTGTCGCGGCGGGCAGCTGTCACGGAGTTGCCCCGCGTCCCGCACGGAGATAGATCAAGCGACTCCGTAGCACAACCACCCCCAGCTCCCTCGCCGCTCGCCCCGGCTGTCCGGGGATGCTCCGCTCGGAGAGGCCCCACTCCGCCGGGTTGGTACCGCCGGCAACGGGCAGGAGGTTACTCAGTCGTCGGAAAAAGATGCCCGACGGTCCCGAGATGTGTAGGGGACGGTGCCCGCCGGTCCTGGTTGGTGTAGGGGAAGCAGACCGCCGCGGGAAGACACCCGCCGAGGGCGGGGGCGGGGGGCGTGCGATCTGCGGTGCGCGCAGCCCACCCCCGGTGCCGGATGACGGCGAGCCCCTATATATGCCTCCGCGGAGAGCCGTGCTGCCGCCGCCGGGGAAGCTCGGGGGTCCGAGCGGCGTCTGCCCGGCGGCAGCCGGGGCGGCAGCGATGGCGGAGGACCCCTTCCCCACCGGCCTCAACCTGTCCGCCTCCGGCTCCTCCCCGCCCCTCTTCGGCCCGCGGGCGGCCTGGACGGGCTCCGTGCTTCTGCTGGCTCTGGTGGGCAACGCGCTGGTGCTGCGGGGGCTGTGCGGCGGCCGTCCGCGCCGGCGGAGGGACCTGCTGGTGGGCCATCTGGCGCTGGCCGACCTGGCGGGCTGCGGGCTGTCGTTGCTGCCGAGGTTGGCGGCCGACCTCCCCGGTGCCGGGGGACCCCCGGGCCCCGCCGGCTGCCGCCTCCTGCCGCTGCTGCAGCGCTGCGGGACGCTGGCTTCGGGACACGGGCTGGTGCTGCTGGCCCTGGAGCGGCACCGGCCGGCGCTGCCCGCCCGCGGCTTGGCCGCCTTGGGCTGGCTGTTGGCCCCGCTCCTCGCCCTGCCCCAGGCCTTCGCCTTCCGCCCGGCTCCGCGCCCCGGCGGGACCCGCTGCCGCAGCGTCTTCGAGGAGCTGCCGCGCTGGCACGGCGTGGCCTTCGCCGTCTACGGGGCGGCTACCGGCTTCCTGGCGCCCGCCGCGCTCCTCGGCTGGGCCTGCGCCCGCAGCCTGGCCGCCCTCGGGGCCGCCCGACGGCAGCGGCAGCGGCGGCAGCGCGGGGGGCTGCCCGGGGCGGGGGGCGGTGGCGGGGGCCTCCCCCGGGGGCGGGCGCTGCCGCTGGTGCTGGCCGCGCTCTTCGCTCTCTGCCGCCTACCCAGCTGCGCGTTGGAGATCGGCCTGGCCTCGGCGCCCGGCAGCGGGCGGCGGGAGGAGCTGGCGGCGATGGGCATCGTGGCGGCGGCCAACAGCGCGCTAAACCCGTACGCCTGCCTCCTCCTCCACAGCCGCCTCCGCCGGGGCCTCTGCGGGAGCGGCTCCGGCAAAGGCACCGGGACGGCGGCCGCTGCCGCCGCCTGCTGCTGCCCCGACCTCGACGGCCAGGGGAGGCGCGGGGCTACGCTCCGCCGCCCGCTCCGCCGCCGCGCCGGCAGCCCCGGTGCCCCGGGCGGCCCAGGCACCCGCGGCAGCCCCGTCCCCGGCGCCCCGGCACCCGCAGCAGCCGACCCGGCCCCGCCGAAGACGCGGAGTTAGCGCGGTGCTCTCCTCCCAGAACGGGGCGGTGCTGGGCGCCAGGCGCTTGGGCTGCCGTGGTGGTGTACCTTAGCGTTGGCTGAGCTCGGGAATATATTTCCTGTTTGGTTTTTTTTTAAAACTTTTTTGGTGTGTTTTCACGTCAAACGCGCACGGAAGCGGGCGCAGCCATCAGGGTGGCTGTTGCCATGCGAAGTGCCTGAACGTTGTTTTCATTCAGAGCCCGACTGACTTGTCATTCTTAAAAAGCCTTATGAGTGTTTCGGTCGTACTTTGTGGATTTCGTGATGCCTCAATCATAAATAAAATCGGTCAGTCCAAGAAATATTTTTTTTTCTTCTTTGTATGTGTTGTTGCTGTTTAAACCCACTAGAAAACAGATGTGACCTTTCCAGGTCATTTCTGTAGGACGGGGTGCGGATGACGCACAGTTTGTAACTGGCAGCATACGCATATCCATATACCCTGTGACAGCTCCCATGTACAAAAGTGATTGAAAACCAGAGCAGGAATCAGCGAGAGCTCTGTCCCTGTAGACAGGACCCACACTGGATGGTGTCATCAGACACAGGAGGGACCTGATGGAGCAGGAGGTTTGCCTGTGACTCTACATGTGGATTTCCCAACACCCTTAAGGAGTCCAAGATGCTGAACATGAACTGAAACATGTTCACAGAATCACAGAATCATTGAGGTTGGAAGAGACCTTTCAGCTCCTCCAGTCCGCCCGTTCCCCCAGCACTGCCAAGTCACCACTAACTCCTGTCCCTCAGCACCCCCTCCACATGGCTGGGAAACCCCTCCAGGGATGGGGACTCCACCACTGGCCTGGCCAGTCTGGGCCAGGCCTGGACAACCTCAACGGGCAAGAAATTGTTCCTCAGGGCCAACCTCAACCTCCCCTGGCGCAACTTGAGGCTGTTTCCTCTCATCCTGTCACTTTTTCCTGGGGAGAAGGAACTGATCCCTGCCTTGCTCCAACCTCTTGTCAGGGAGTTGTCAAGAGCCAGAAGGTCTCCCCTGAGCCTCCTGTTCTCCAGGATCAACCCACCCAGGTCCCTCAGCCGCTCCTCAGCGCATTGTGCTCCAGATCCTGCACCAGCTTCATTTCCAGAGAACTGGACACGCTCCAGCCCCTTGATGTCCTTCTGGGAGTGAGGGGCCAAAGCTGAACCCAGGATTCAAGAGGCAGCCTCCCCAGTGCCCCCAGTATGGGGGGGACAATCCCTGCCCTCCTCCTGCTGGCCACACCAGTGCAGGTACAAGCCAGGTTGCCATCGGCCTTCTTGGCCACCTGTGCACACTGCTGGCTCCTCTTCAGCCACTGTCACCAACAGGCCCAGGTCCTTTCCCTCCAGGCAGTTTCCACCTGCTCTTCCCCCAGCCTGGAGTGTTGCCAGCGGTTGGTGTGGCCCAAGGGCAGGACCCAGCACTTGCCCTGGTTGACCCTCAGCCCACTGGCCTTGGCCCATCAATCCAGCCTGTCCAGACTCCTCTGTGGAGCCTCATGACTCTCCAGCAGATCCACACTCCCACCTGACTTTCAAACTGTTCGGGTGCACTCAATTCCCTTGCCCAGGTATCTGATAATGATGTTAAGGAGAACAGGCGACAGTACCGAGCCCCAGGGCCATGACTGCTGATGGTGTTTCTCCCCACAGATCCTGGCTGTAGCTTCTGCTGCAGGTACCACCAGCACAGGGAACTGTGTGGCCCACCTCTGCAAGTTTTGGTGGCTGCAGAGCATTTTTTTTTGTGGCAACGTGTGCTTGCAGAGGCAGCTGCCAAGTGGGGCTTTTCAGCTCTTGCAGCAGCACGTGGGGCCTGAGGCTCTCGCCAAGGCTACTCACAGGGGCGCAAGGTTCAGTAAGAAATGAAGTGGTGGAGCCTATATTCTGACCGGGCATGTGCAGAGCGGCTGTGAGGAGCAAGCCAGGGGCACTTGGTCCTGACCCACTGCAGGATCACACATCCCTTGGCCATTCTTCGCAAATATTTTCAACTTATTTTTACTATACCCGGGTGACAGCGTTTAGACAGCTTCTGTAGTCAGACAGCCCCTCTAGTCTGGCTGTTCTCTTGTTTAATAATTTAGTTTTTTCTTCAAGTCCCTTTTTGATATTATTTTCCTCTGAATCCTCTGTTTATGTCCTTCTTAAAACACAAAAGCCACAATGTGGAGGCAATACCCTGAGGATTCTCTAGTGTAAGAATAATAATTCCCCCTTGTGTCTTACATACAACACTCCTTTAAATCACCCTCAAAACGTCACTCATTTCCCTTGTCACATCATGCTGTTGATCCATACTCTGCCCCTGGGTCTCTGAAATCTCCAGGCGTGTGGGGCTTTTGTGTTCTTCTTGCAAAACTGCAGCCTAGACAGTTGGTTGTTCATTTTAGTATTTTTCCCTTGTATTTTGACTTTTAACTATTTCGTGATTAATTTTACCATGATGAATTTATTTCAGATCATTTTTCCACCTAATCAAGACTACTTTGAATTTCAGCCTATCCTCAGGAGCGCTGACAGCTCTCGCAGGGTGCATTTTCTCAGGTTTAATAGAAGTGCCTACTTCCACATTCAAATACTTACTGAAGAAGCACCAAACAGGGCTACATCAAATCCCCACAGACCTCATCGCATCAGCCTTCCCACTTTTAAGTTCTTTTTGTATCTACTACTGAGTTTGATTTTAGTCAGCTGTGAATCTAGTTACAGTAATTTTATCTCAACCATTTTTCCACAGCTTGCTCAGAACATGCTCAGATAGACCACTGCTCCAGTGCGTCTGGATTTCCCCACCGACTGGGCTGGTTATCCTGATAAAAGGCAGCAGATGACTATTTTAATGTGATTTGTCACCAAACTCATAGCGGCAGTCTGTTACCTCTCCAGTGACCAGCAGGACCTTGTATTTACAGTAAAAATTCCCATTTTTGTTCATCGGGACAGTGGTACCTCTGCTGCCTTTGTGAGCACCTGAGGGTAAGACGGAAGGTTCAGAAGCTGATCAGGCCAGTACTCTTGGTAGGTAAATCTCAGGAGGCTGCGTTGACCTGGCTACACCTAACAAATACACTTGAACTCATTGGCATTCCAGCCTGCCCCCTCCTCCCTTCCACTCCCCAACATGTCTTCAGTGTCAATACTGTGTAACTGTGATCAAAACCCACGTGTTTTTCCTTTTTTAGCTGACCAACTTTGCAGGCTGCAAACCTCGTTTGACTCATGTGCAATAATGCAGATGCATTAGCATAACTAAGACAAGAGTAATTAAACATGACCGAATGTATCTCTTTTGGACTTAAATTTGCTCAGTTCTGTCCCAGCACGGGTAGATTGTTCATTGCAAAGAGGCAGGGAGGCATCAGGGGGCTTTTGCCCTCTCTATCTCTTCAGAACAAAGGCTCACAATAAATACCTTGCAAAAAGTTTTGGTTTTAACAAACAAGTCAGTGTTTTCTTTGTGAATCAGCATGTTAAAACCAGAATCAAAGAGAAGTACTAGACCAGACATAGTGACGCATGGTCTGATCATGACCTGCCACTGGCTGGCTCACACACCATGGAATCACCTTGGGAAGGAGCATCCCAACGTCCTGTGTGAGCTGGCACGTTGCTGTTGTTGTGTGTTTTCTGGAAACCTGCCCTGTGCACGGGGCTGCTTCCTGCAGTCTGTGACACAAGAAGGTGTTGGAGGAATTACAATAAGAAGTGTGTTTTTCCCAGTTGTTTTTCCATTTCACAGGGCATCACAAACTGCACTTTTGTAAGACTAACGCTTGTGACAATACAGATCTTAAAAGCTTGTGTCCTTAAAGAAAGCCCTGACTACAGAACTGACAAAATACAATTTTCCCTAGTAATTTCTTAAAACATTTTCTAGTAATTTGTTTAAACATTCAGTCATGAAAAAAAGCACACACAGGAAACACCCAGGTCACCACCATTTTATTTTTGCTCTATTCTGTACCACGTATCTCACCCTGCCCAGACCTCAGTAAGTGCTGCAAGGTTAGCCTTAATCTTCTGTGAAGGCAAAAATATAAAATAGCTAAACTACTCATAAATACGCACCTAATTCTAGTGCGGCAAGTCATTTAAAAAATGCTCACGGAGTGCTTAGCTATTTTTGGCTCAGCCACCAGAAAATACATGTATTTTTCATGTTTATTTTTACTAGCTTGCTGCTACTGCTGAGTATTTCATGACAGATTCCAGAAAGCAGCTAGGTACGAAGCATAATGTCATCCTGAATTGTTACTATAGCAGTATCAACACCCTTCCAGAAGAAGTAAACCTAAGTGCTGCTACAATTACATTTTTCCTTAAGCAAAATTGTTACTAGCTAAATTCTACTGTCTCCCCAATCTGCTTTGGTTTTTTGTGACAGCCCTGGGAAAATGTGAAACACTATTTTTATGTTAACTTCCCCTGCAAGCTTCAAGAGCATCTCCTCCATGTGCACTGCACGTTCCAGTTCTCCACCTGCTGGTGCACATTTACTCATCCACCTGCAGAATCTAACCGCATAATGGAGATCTATTCAAGTAGGTTGTATCTTATCCCGTGCAAACCACACCGTCACTTTGCAGAGAAGGGATTTACTCACACGCTTGGTCAGAGAGGTTTGGTTTTTTTAATTTCCAGCAGTGAGAACAGATTCCTCCTTGCTTGCCCACACATTCCATCAGCAGCCTATGCTCATTATGAAATTTTAAACAGCAAGGACTGGTAATGACCAGATCCAAACAAGCGCTGAGAAGGCAGTTCTTGAAAAGATGCAGAGTCAGTCATGTATAAGACAGGAATGCTGACACAGTAAGTGCTTGAGTAAACTGCAGCTACGTAAGACCAGTACAAGCTGTTAACTTTCTGACTGTATTTTAACCACTGCATTTTCTCTAAGTGGAATAAACCATGGATTTCTCAATGGAAAGCTGGCTCCAGCACACTCCACTGTAACTGGGATCCCACGACACTACATGTATACTCCTTGCTTTAGTCTGTCCTCAGAAATGAAAATTCCTGTTGAGTTCCGATGCTCAATACTCTGCATTTTTAAATGAGCTAAATACTCCATACACACAATTAGTGTTTATATACCATCTTCCCTATGTACACTTCAGTGTTACAGAACTATAACCTAAAAAATCCCAGATTTGGGATTTGGATTTGGGATACACTAAATGCTTCTGGCTTTCCAACACGAAGCAGTAATTGTCTGGTCATCTTTGCTTCCAATGAGACACTAATTCTAACACTTGAAATACAGCATAATATTACAAATGCAGAATGTTTTCATGTTGCCAGTCATATTAAATCTATGTTGCTTTTATTTACTTGGACTAAGCCACTTGTCAATGGCATCCTCGTATTTTTTTGGTTCCCTTAACCAGTCTTGATGCCACCTAAGGTTGGCAATAACACTTGAGTAATTTTGACCCAAACTTTGTTTCCAGCTGATAAACTGTTGTTTGTTATACTCCTGGACAGAAGAAGAAACCTTTGGGTAGTTTACTACAGAGCGGAGCATTTTGTCCAAGGAATGTACAATGACTGGGAATTTTAGGGCAACATTTGTTAGCTCATCTGGATCGTCAGAAAGGTCTGAAACAAAGAAAAAGTCAGTTAAGAGCCAATTTGCATTTAAGTAAACTAATCAGTCAGTCAGGACGTAAAAGTTGTAACATACCAAACAGTTGGGGAAGTACCGAATGCCCGTCTGAGTACGCGATGTACTTCCACCTGCCGGTGCGAAGCATGTACGTGGAGGAATTCACATTGCACCCATGGAACTCGCTCAACACCCACGAGGGCCGAGGTGGTACTTCAGAGGGTGACACTTTGTTTTCAGCCTTTCCACGCAGCAACGGTATAAGAGAATATCCACTGAGGTTCTGCGGGACAGGAATTCTTGCTATATCTAAACAAAGGTACACAAAGGTACACAAAGTCAAAGTGCTGCTGTAGTGACTGTGATTGAAACAGCCCACATCATGCTACAGGGATCTGAACATAAATGCTGTACAATAAGAAAAAACGCATTCCTCACTATTCTCCTTGTAGAGCACAGGAACCCAAAACCATGCAAATAAAAAACATCCCTAAGGAACTTCCCATGATCCCATCTTGACCAAAAGCTGTGCCAGCTACGTCTAAGTTGATGTTTAACAGATGTTAAAACCAATTGCGATAGCCTCCAGGGATGGGTGTAGTTTTCTTACATCCCAGTTTTATACCCTTCCCTTTCGCTCTGACCAGCTCAGGCAAGGTAAGAGATTGTCACAGCATGAAAGGCCCCTAAAAGCTCCATATCCAACATAGGCTAACTATTTGTTGCTTTGCTAATAACGGTGCTAAGTTCCTATCTAGCATTCTTCATCACTGAATAACAAAACTCTTTACAAAACATGGTCGCTGGACCTGAGGAACAATTTCTTGCCTGGCCCAGACTACCCAGGGCAGTGCTGGAGTCCCCATCCCTGGAGGGTTTTCCCAGCTGTGTGGAGGTGGTCCCCTGTGGGGGACAGGGGTTAGTGGGGACCTGGCAGTGCTGGGGGAACGGTTGGACTCAATGAGCTTAAAGGTCTCTTCCAACCCAAACGATTCTGTGATTCAGCAGCTCCAGCTTTTCCAATAAAGACCCAAAGCTTCCACCTAAACCAACAAAGCCAGTGCTAACTGCAAGAAAGGTTATGGTACATCCTGCTAAAAAATCGAAGACCTGTTGCACTTCTGGCTGAATTATTCATAGCATGCAGATTCTGCTGGAATGAAAACATCTGTACCACCCTTGCTGTAGGGTCCACCTCATCTCAAAGAGGTTAAAAGAAGAAGTATTGAACAAAGAATTTGGATGGTGTCTTAAGACAGATCATTACCCTGAGACAACACAAAGCAAAGGGATTATATTTATCACAAATAAAGACTTGAAATCTGTTTCCATACTAGTCAGCAGTAGCATGTGGCCTGAAGAGGTAACAGATGACAGAGACGATTCCTCACGTTTTCACATTCACCTTGATGTGTGTGCCTTTTTTGACATTCAGATTACAGGAAAAGGGAACTGCCAGAACAGAAGGAAAGAACTTAAAGCCACAAAGTTCTGGGAAGACAAAAGAGGAGGAGAAGAACAAGATGGTAGGATGTTTAAAACATCTGACCCAGTATGTTAATTGGAGAAAAAGGCACAAGGAAGGAAAAAGAAATGTTTAACTCTTTACATACGATACCACAACTTATATAAGAACTATATCTGATGCAAATATATATAAAGAAGATTTGATAACAGAATTTGGAAGAGAAAGCTATTCAGATTATATCCTGTTTTCAACTGGATAACTGGTTCAAAAGTTCTGAGAAGAGACAGGCCGATAAATACCTTCTGTTCTATTTTTAGAAAACCAAAACAATACCGAAAAGGGTTTTTCATTGGCTATTACTGCTGGAAGTGCAGTTTTATCTACTGCCCCACGTACTCTCGGGCAATAGCAGTGTACACGACCCTTCTGACACAGCAAGCTTTGCAGACTGCCTTGAAAAGAATATTTTTCTGATCCGTACCTAAAAGACACCAAATAAAGCCTCAAAAGGCGAATTCACCTAACGTTTAGTTCCAATGAGACTCATCTCTTCCATCACTGGTTACCTGCAACACATGTAACTGTTAAAAATTCACTCTTAGATGTAATTCCATCTATGTGTAATCCCATCGTTTGATGTCAGTCTGTTTTATGCGATTCTGTGCCCTGTAATGAACATTTCCATATCCAAGAAGGTAAGAACAGATATCCGTTATCTGATCAGTTGCACATTTCCTACACAAAGCCTTTATCGCCTTTCTTCCACGTGATCCTTCATAAAGGACGTTCCTTTGATAAGCCAATGCACCTGATATCCTTTCATTTAATCTCATCTCTGGATGCATTTACACTGAAATTTCTACAGTAAACTGTTAGGTTTGAAGGCTAGCAAGGATTATTAATATCTAAAATGCATCTGATTGGTTTTTATCACCTGTTTTTTTTAGTAACTAACAATTCTCTATATAATCATTCACTTTAATGGTGTTGATGACAGAAGAGGTAATATGGAACACCATCAGCTCCTTTATTTAATTTTTACTTTTGCTTTTTTCAGTCTGTATGCATGCTCCACAGACAAATTGTTATCTCCTGTTGTGTTTCTACATTGCCTCACAAAGTGGGGACATAATTCTGACTTTAATATAAATGCATCCCAAGGAGACCCTCCGGTGTGCTCTTTGCAACCGGTCTTGCCTATCCCGCATTGGCCTTTTCAGCCATCAACGAGCTTGCAATAAGCGTGGGCAAAGCCCTTCCCAAATCTTCGTCCGCGAAGCCAAGTCATGAATGATGATGAATAATGATAGTAACTGGGAATAAAAAAATCATTTGAAATGACTTAACTCACCAAGCATAGTAGGATATATATCCACGAGTGATACCACATTTCGTATTTGCTGCTGTTCTTTTACACCTGGCCCCATAACTAAAAGCGGAACATGGGAACTGCCTTCATACATGCTCATTTTATAGAACTGACGGTGTTCCATAGCAAGTTCTCCATGATCTGCAGTGAACATGACGACTGTATTTTTAAGAAGCCCAGTATCTCTCAGAGCTGAAATAACCTGACCTGCAACAAGAAAAAAGGCACTGAAAAGGACACGATCAAAACATTCCTTTCCAACATCTGTACCTGCACAGCAGCATGCAAACCTCAAGGAAGGCTAGCTGGAGGGTCAGAAACTCCTCTCTCTGCCACAGACAGCAGAGCCCAAAGCGTTCAGTCCTGAATACCAGATCACTCACAGCAAGCTGCAGGGTCTGGCATGTCAGTTCCCAACAGAGTGTGGAAGGCACTGAATAACCATCATAGAGTTTCTAAAGGCAAGGATGCACTACAGGACAAGCCGCATTTCTGCTATTGTCACTTTTCTTTAATTTCTAGCATAACTAATAATAGTTATTTCAACAGCAGTAAAACAGGTCAGCAGGAGCCCTGACACTACATGTAAGGTGAAGGACTCTTGATAGCATCCACCTTACACATCATCAGTGGGAGTTTCTCCATCTTGCATCTACATCCCCAGAGATGCCCCTTGCACATACATTTATGCCACGAAGACAGGGCCAAGATCCATGAAGTTGGTAATTGAGCAAAACACTTACACATCTTCAACGTTAAAACGCTAAGATGATTCTTGCTTAAACAGACTAGTTAAAAACTTAAAATATGTTAGCAGGTTAAACCCCAGTGCAGCTACTTTGCAATACTTTCATTCCCTAAACTGCCAGGCTCCTGTTGATCTCTATTCTTTCATAAAATGAGTAAGAGTAATTACTTTATCATTCTAACATTGCTAAAAAGATTAGCTTGTTTATTTGTGAATTTCATATTAGAATACAAGGAAGTTCTTGTTCTTTCATGGTCACTTTTCAAATTAAGAAATAAAATACTGTAAATGAAGACAAATTTGCATTATAATTTTTATATATGTAGACCTTACTGCAATCTAGGAAGAATTCTGAATGCCCAATTAATTCTTTTATTTCTTCTTCACTTCCAATAATATACTTCTAAGGAAGACTTCAAAGGTAGCCTTATTGTCTAGTCTGTGCATTTGGAATCCATCTCCCAGGAAACTGTTTATGCTCTAAAATATATCTTTCCTTCCAGCTCTGCCTTGCTGATCTGTCCCCTTCAGAACTGTTTCCATCACTTCAGTTAGCACTTAATCAAAAAGCATTCAGTTGTTCCTGTATGTGGGTCAAGTGATGTTTTGCTGCAGTTACTGGGCTTTTACAGGGCCTCTGACTGGTGGCTGTCATTACTTTTCAGAGTGCTCTGAATTCACTTCGCAATAGCCTTAAAAGCAATCCGGTTATTTATCACGTAGATTGACTAAGTAACATCCATGTGATCCGAATTGTGGGTTTTGTTTTTCCAGAAGACCACCCTGTCAGCGTTTTCTTAAAAAAATCAGAAGAAAACCTACTGTATAATGAAACATTACTTACCCAGCATGGCATCTGTCTCCGCACACATAGCATAATAAAATGCTCTAATATTTCTCACTTCTTGTTTTGTAAACTCTCCTGTGCAATTCTTGGTGTAGGATGAGTAATAGTCTACAGGATGCATCTCTGAAAGAGAAGACCACTTGGGAATTTTAATAGCTTCATAAGTTACCTAAAAATAAGAGGAAATTAACATTACTTCAGCAACTGAATAAAACAATTTTTTTAAAACAGATTTAATTCTAAAACTTTTTAGCATAAATTCCCAGATCTCAGTTTGTGGTCCAGGAAACACCAGCTGCTCATCCGTTACACGGAGCTCCTACCTCCCCCATACTTACCCTCTGCTCTCACAGGTATCAAATCATTTTAAAAGAGAGCTATAAAAATCAGCCAGAAGCTAAGGCTAGGAGCCAGAAATATGTGCTTTACCAGATGATGCCTTTTTTTTTTTTTAAGAGCGATATAGCAGAACAATCTTCTAGAACTGTGCTCTAGAGTAAATACAGAAATACTGGCCTAGTGTAGCATTAACTATAGGATAACTACAAACCATGCGTATCAAAAAGGTCCGGTGTATGAGAACCTACAGAACATGGAAATTCACTTAGTCTGGGAAGGTCTCTGGGACAGTGGATGACAAGTCTTGACATCTCGATAAAAAGAATTCACTACATTAGTCCGATTTTCTAATAGTTTTGTATTTGTTTCTACAGATGTCAATCCATTTAATTATAAAGAAGTGTTAAGATCAGTTTGAAACTAAGAAGTAGGAGCTGATCAATTACAAATACTGCTGGATTTGTACATTCAAACTGGCATGCTCTCAGGTACTGTGAGCTGTAGGACCAGCTTCAGAGGCTCAAAGTTTGACATATCCATTTAGCCTAGGCAGCGATACTTGTATGCATTCCCTTAAGTAAGTGCTGCATTTAACAGAGTTAATTGTTTCTATATCGTAGACTTAAGGCACAAATTACCACAAAGCAGAGAAGATGTAAGCTCAGTATGGAAAACTTAAATAATAAAACCACACTTGTTGCTCTTGTTGACCTCTGAAAATCTTCCCTAACAAACGGAGCTGAGTCCCAATGATGGCACAGCAACTCTGGTGCCTGTGTGGCACCTTCCCAGGGCTGCAGCCACAGCTCTGTTCCTGGGCTGGCCCCAGAAATAGCAGCATTCATTAAGTACCTGGTTACAATAACTCGGACACTTACTGTCCAAGGGGCTCCATGCAGCACAAAAGCAATGAGACCAAAATGGGCCCTAGACGCATTACAACCCTGTTAATTGGAGTTACATCCCTGCTTATTGGTGCAGCAATTTAAGTATCAACATCTGCTGAATCCAGCTTAGTTTTGCCCCAAGGTGTGGCACAGGTAACTAAAAGCTGTTTGGGGAGCTATCAGCATAGGGATATGGCTTACTGGTGACCTGGCGGTGCTGGGTTAATGCTGAACTCAATGATCTTAAAAGGTCTTTTCCAACTTGTCCAATTCTATGATTCTGTAGTGTCTGTCCCTCCGGCACATGGCATATCTTTAACCACCAGTGCTGTTAACGGCCCCATGTTCCAATACCCATTGAGTTCCACCTCCCACAACTGTCAACATTCTCTCTGAGTTATCTAGCAGATGTATTATGTCATCTGTAAATAGTTGGTAAGACAGCAGGAGTTAAAGTGCCCACAGGGATAACACCTGGCTTGTAATAGTCAGACATACCAAAACCTACCTTTCCTTAGGCCCTATAGAAAATAAGCTGCCAGAAGACATGATGGCAGGTAAAAATAAGAGCAGACGAGTGCTTCAGTCATCTTGCTATTGCTGAAGGCCCTTGGCTATATAAGGTCACATTTTAGACTCCTCAAATGGTACTTACTAGTTGTCTAAGATATAACAGGAGCAAAGGCGTCCCTCTCCATCCACAATTTGTCGTAAGACTGAACCCTTTTCTACAGGACTACAAGCTAGTTTGAAGGGTTCACAATGTCACAATTCATAGCTAGGAAAGAAGACACATGCCCCAAGAAAGCACCAGCTTGTGCAAAACACAGGGGACCATCTGCTTAGCAACACAGGGGTTCATAAATGCACCGTGTTGATACTCCATTCTGTAAACATATTATTTAATTCAAGATCTTCATCTAGCACTTAAACGTCTTTAAGACACTGCTCTGTCATTTTCAAAGACTTCTTCTTCCATGGCCAAAACACAGATGCCCTCCAGAGGAACCAGCCAATGGTCAGTACAAGGTAACGTGTGGTTCATACAACTGAGTATGTGTATGTAGTGGTTCAAACGGCTTCAGCAAACCATGGAGTTTAAGTACTCTAATTGGATTAAGGGTGACAAAGATCTGTCAGAGACATTATAAACCTGTCTGTGACTTGGGAAGAAGTACCCCCATTTACCAAGACGTGTCTAATCCAGCAACAAGCACCTAGAAAGCTTTCCTTAATATAATTTTTTTTTTCTTTTTGCAAATGAAGGTTTTTTCCCCCCATGCTCTTCCTCTTGGCACAAACTTCTCACAACTCTTGGAAGAAAAAAACCCACAACCCTCAATGTTACAAAGAAATTCACATCTCTCAACCTTCATTTGTCTATCCTTTTTTGTAAATCTTTGTATTTTTGTTGCACCTAGGTAAAGAGATTGTGCTGTTCCCCAGCAGAAAAGGCCAAATGAATTACATAAATTGCATATGGGTTTTTTCTTTTTGAAGCAATCATAAGGTCTTTTCAAACCTAATTCTCAGTTCTTCAGCTGCAGAGAATCTTAAAGCCTTTATGCAGTAAAAGCTGTTGTAACCCATTTATATTTTTACGACAGATAATGGCACCCGGAGACCACACAAGACAGGAAAGAAATATTTACTGCTTCTTTGGAATGGAGTGCTATTTGTTAGCTTCCCTCATACGGAAACAATGGGACTTTTCTGAACTCTAAACATTGAAAAGCTACAGTAGTATGGAAAGAAGTTGATGGAAAAGAGAGGTTTCTCTTGTGTCTTACTGCTTCATGTTCTAAGTTCATATGTAGATAAAGTCAATCTCTCCACATAAAACTCAGACAGAATGATTATATATCATCATCTACAACAAGCACAACACAGAATGTTATAATGAGCTTCAGACCATTACTGAAAAAATATTACAGCTAAGTATAGCAATTTAATTTTCCATTTAATGCATTTAACTCCAAATTTCTTTATTTATTCAGTGATTACTGCTAACAAACCCTTTCCTACAACAGAGATCAACTCTTTACTTCCATTTGCTTAGCTTAAATCAGATATTTAACATCTCATCCAAGTACTTTCTTACTGTGTACTGACATATCAAAACTGGGTCTGACTTGAAAAAAATCACCTAAGGAATAAAATACTGTTCATAATAAGTACAGTTATAAATAAATTTAAACTTCATCTTCACATACCTTTTCAAGCCAATAGGGAGATGTTAAAAATGTAGAGGATCCAAAATTTTCTCCCGCATAGGGTGACGGATATGGGTGTGGTAAATTTAGTCCCAAGTAAAGTACAAATGGTTGAGTAAGGTTAATGGCTTCTTCCTTTATCCAATTTACTGCTTTATCAGTATTCCGCCAATCTGCCTCCATCACTCTGATATGCTTCTTATCACCAGTAAGATTTACCATGGGTCTCCCTTCTTGCCGGAGCAAGAAGTCAACATCTCTAGTCCAGGCTTCCACACGGTTACTGAAAATATATACATGACATACACACTCAGTGGAAAATATTTTCTTCACTCTTCCTCCAAGTCAAAAGAGAATTCCTGAAGAAATTCCCCTACACTTGTAGCTATGATCTATTTGAAATTTCCACATACAGGAGAGTTGTTATGCAAATGATCAATAGCTATTTTGCAGCTATTTTATACTCAAAGCTTTACCCGTTTTTCTCTGCTTCTGAATCTCCTTTCTTATATACTATCACTTCAGGTCAGAATGGTTCTTCTCACGTCTACATAACAGTATTTACAAATAGCATCTCCATCTTGTTGACCTGCTCCTCATTCTGGCATGGATTCACATACTATTTATCTGGTAAAGAGGGCCTCAGATTTTTGTGATTTGAAAAATTCCTCTGAGAGAGGCTGCCTTTAGAAGCAACATTCTGGTTTTGGATTGTAGTGATACAACATTTTTAAACACCATCAGTGATGACACATCTGTAAGAGTGACTTACCTTTTACAATTTCTTTTCATGTAGTTTATAAATGCTATCAAGAAAAGGGAATAATGGTGGAGAAGGGTGTAGAGAAAGCAAGAAGGGGAAAAAAAAAGACAACACTTTAATGATAAAATATTTTTGGAATATATTTTCCAATATCATGACAATTGTTGCCCCTCTGTTTTAGAGGAATCTGAGCTGCAGATGTCTTTGTTTCTTTGCCAGAGGGAAGGACACCACAACTGCCATAAACAAGGGTTGGGAGGAAAGAGCCTGTTTAAGACCTTGACTAATCTTCATTTTCTTCATGGTAATTTCAGTATTACCAAGAAATTATAAAAGAAAATATGAAACTGGTCAAGGTTTGATCACATACTTTCATCAAAACACAGCATTATTACTGATTAAAAAGCATCCAACCAGTTTTGTCCCCACAGGAATTTTACTGGTGTCCTTTTAACCTCCAGAAAAAACTGTTCAGAATTACCTGTTACAACAATTTTTTTAGTTGTTTTAACTCCTTATTTAGGTTCACACTTTCAAGGTAAACACGCTTGAACAAATTACTTAGAACAAATTACTTAGAAGAAATTACGGTAGCTAGATGGCCTATAAAGTATGTTTCATAAGCATTAAAATGAAATTATGGTAAAGGGGGTAGGGAGTGTGTCAAATTGCATCTAATGTCATAATACTAACTTACATAGAAAACATTATTATGTAAGTCATAGGCCAGTCTGACTACTCGATCAGGTTGAGGCTAGGATCAAGTGAAAAAAAACAAAACCAAACACCCCAAAACTAAAACCCATCCCTCCCATCACCCCCCCCCCCAAAAAAAAAACCCCAAACAAACCCCAAAAAACCCCAAACCCCAATAAACCCCAAACACACACACAAAAAAAATCCCAACTCAGACTCTTTCACATTCTGGAGCAACAAAGAATATGTTTTGACACATCCAAGAGGACAATTAATCCTGAGGGAGAAGAGGAAAATAGGACTTGCCAAAATAAGAATCCTCGAAGAGCCAGGAGGAGAGTTGAAATAGAGGGTAATACTAGATTAAAATCTTGAATTTAAAAGGAAGGAGCAAGGACTTGACAGATAACTATTGCAAAGCTTCAGAAATTAATTCCAATTGTGAACACTTTCAATGGGAATGAAGGGGAATCATATCTCCTTTGCTAGTAGACATTGCTCCAGTGAGGGTAACAAACATACAGTGGAAAAAAAGCCAATAAATAAAGGATGAGAATAAAAACAATGCAACATTGAAGATGAAGCTTAAGGAATGACTGCCATTATTAACCCAAGTGAAAGTAATTACATGACAATCAGTAACTACATCTACTTTAAATTTTCAATGAAGGCAGCCAATGACACTCAGAAGGACATACAGAGTCTTTTTGACAGGACACAGAGGATTCACACCCTCCACAGTCCAGCAGATGAAGATCCAGCTCTTTCTGTTAGCATCTATTTCTTTGTACATACTTCCCAGAAGCCCTCTTCCTCAAATCTCATTAATTCATAGCTATGAATAATTATGAGGAGGTCACATTCAAGTGGATACTTAGTGTATTTTACTAAGTATTTGTATTTTTAAGATAAGTAGAGCTTTCATTGTTAGAAGGATGATTTGAGTTAGTGATGCACTATTTGCAACAGACTAGGACAAAGCAGAAGAAATTTATGTCACACAGTTTATATACTGCAGCAGAAAAGTTAAAAATTCTTTTTTTATTAGGTAAATACGGGATCAGGGTCTGGTTTTGTCATTTAAAGAAACAACATTATGTGCTTCAGAGAAGTTTCTAAAGAGACAATACTGCCCACTGGATTTTGCGCTAGCTGAGCTGTCTTACATCCTTCTCCGGTCTCCTCTTTAACAAGAAATTAAAACAGCAGGACGTCTTAAATATCTCCACAACGAACAGGAACCTTTGCTATAATTCTTCTACACTATTTATGGATTACTTAATTGGCTACTTGGTTTTTAAATGTCCACAGAGATGCCATGCTAGGAACGAGATGTACTTTTTTTCTCTGAGGAATTGTATTTGCAGGTTTAATTTTTTAATTAAAACCCATGTAAACTGCCATTTTCAAATTCCTCTTCTGTAGGCCCAGAAAGGCTGACTAACCAAATGTTTATTTTCATTTATTCTCAACCCCTACCCACACTTAATAACATTAAGTACAGAGCTCAAATCTCAAACTGTCACTGAAGGGAAAGTTAGGAAAAAATGTATCAAACATTTGCACCAGGTGAAAATGTAGGATAAAGGCCTAGGACAAAAGATGATTAAAGAGAAAAATCAGAGTACATGATTGTAACGCCGCCGACCCTTGTGCTGCTACCATTTTGCAAAACCCTGAATTGTCTTAATTTATTTCTCATCTGTGGAGACTTGTAACAAAAATACTTAGAATGGTACCAATAAAGCCATTCAAACATGAGAGTACCAGACAAAAAAAATATTAGAGCAAGGTTAAAGCAAAGGTGAGCGTTGATAGCAAGGAAGATGAATGACTCCAGCAGAACAGGTCAGTGCTGAAGGAGGGGCTGTCAGTGTTGAGATCACAAAAGGGATGACTTGTCAGCAGCACCCCAACAGCAGGATGGCAGCCAGGTCATGGTGTACTGTGTGTGCCGGTCCTCCCGATATTCCAACAGAAAAACAGAGTATGAGAGCGCCACAACGAAGAAACAAAAAGGCTATTTTCCTTACGTTCCTGATGACTGGAGTAAGCAAGATTTCAAGGCAAAGTATCACACCATAGTGACTTTTCACTCCCAAAGACTGTAAAACACCCAGGCAAAATGCCATTTCAACATTGCCAACCCACAGAAAAATAGGGAAGACGTCATCAGATGACATCTCTTGCCCTGTCACATGCCAGCAATCCTGTTCAGACTACTCCAGCACAAATCTTCATACTTGTGAGCATGGCTGTGGGTATGAGATTGCGATTTGGCAGAATTTATCAATTCAGAAAGTTAAGCAATGTAAAAATCACATTCCTCTTCTATATGGTCTGATGTTAATGTTTTCCTTGCATTAATTTCTACACAATAGAATTTATTTGAGAACTAATAAGGACCATCTGTTTGTCTCTCTGTTCAGCTTTGCATGCCCAACGAGAAGGCCTTTGTCCTGAAGCCAGAATTCACCTTCTGCTCAGGCAAACAAAAGCAACACCACTGGAATCCAGACATTCATACGCAACCAACCTTTTTTTCAGTGCCACCTTTGTGTTCCAGTTATCATATAAACAGCCAGGAACTTTGGGAATTACTTAGAGCTGCTCTTCTTTAAACCTGGAGTGACTTGAGATTAAACAGATTCCAATGTGGCAAAACATTTATTCTATCTCAGTGAAGGGCAGGGTGAGTGCATACTAAAAACTATTTAGACAACAGAGAATTTTCTCTGCACAAAAGTGATTCAAGGTCTCTATAATACTGCAAAGAATTTTCATTTTTCAGAATAATTTTAATTTACTAAAAATCTATGACTTCAGTGCATTCTACAAGTAATTGTTTCTAAATTGGGAAACAATCCCCCCCCCCAAAAAAAAAAAAAGGTTTCAGAATAATACAGTGTTCAGAAAAACGTTTAAAGCGCAAAAGATCAGAGGCCAAACACCCATCTGTCCACAGCTGGGTGTTAAGTCGCTAAGAAGAGCTGCAGACAGAGACAAAAGAGAAGCATCATCAGCACACACACATGTACACTGACAGGTGAAGTAAGTAAACATCCAGTTTTTGCTGTAACTCTGTCTTTGAATAATCTTTTATGTCCGGTGTAGAACTGGTATACGGAAAAAGGAAAAAAAGTTTTCTTTTCTTTTCTGACAGTCTTGAACTGGAGAAGAAATTATTACTTTGGTCAGATTCTGAAGAGGATACCATTTATAAAGTATTTTGTAGATAAAAAGCAGAGTGTACATGCAACATACTATTAACTACTCATGGGACCTTTCAACATCTGACTGCTCATTTTAGTGAGAGAAGTGAGGAAATTTTAAGTAACTCTCACCTGTTTAGTATGAAAGAAAAAGCTACTCTCTATTATTATTTCAACAACGGACCATCATTATTAATCAGGGAGATGGTGCATCTTCATAGAAACTACACAGAAGGAAGACACCATATTTTGTTCCAACTGTCCAGACACATTATGCTTATTTGTTTTGAACATAACACAGTGAGGCTCTAAATAATTAAGCATTTTTCATAAACTGCTGTAATTCTAGTCATTTTTTTTTTTAAAGAAAGCTTTACAGCATAGGAAGTACAGCAGTACTGGGTTTGCATGTCCAGGTTTTGTAGCAAGAGGGCTACAGGGGTGGCTTCTATGGTAAACTGCTAGAAGCTTCCCCCATGTCCAACTGAGCCAATGCCACCAGCTCCAAGGTGGACCCACTGCTGGCCAAGGCTGAGCCCATCAGCACTGGTGGTAGCACCTCTGGGAGCAGAGATTCCCCTGCAGCCTGTGGGGAAGACTTAGGTAAGGCAGGCTGTCCCCATGCAGCCCATGGAGATCCACAGGGGAGCAGATAGTCATCTGGAGCAGATATCCAAAGCTGGAGCAGGGGAAGAGTGTGAGGAGTCCTCCCCTGAGAAGGAAGGAGCGGCAGAGACAACGTGTGATGAACTGACTACAACCCCCATTCCCGGTCCCCCTGTGCTGCTGCAGGAAGGAGGTGGAAAATTTGGGAGTGAAGCTGAGCCCAGGAAGAAGGGAGGGGTGGGGGAAGGTATTTTAAGGTCTGGTTTTATTTCTCATTGCCCTGCTCTGATTTTGATTGGCAATAAATGAAATTAATTTTCCCAAGCTGAGACTGTTTTTTCCTGTGATGGTAACTGGTGAGCGATCTCCCTGTCCTTATCTCAACCTACGAGACTTTCGAGGGGAGTGACAGAGCAGCTTCGCTGGGCACCTGGTGTCCAGCCAGGGCACACCCACCACAACAGCACAAGTCTGTGAAAACATGGCCTTCAAAAAACAAACGAACACCTCATGTTTTGTGACGGTAGATTTAATATTCAAATACTACCAAATATGTTTCTTTGTTGTGCCTTTCCTGCACTGCTAGTATAATCAAGCCAGGAAGTCTCAAGGCAAAAATGCTTTACGAATTTCACTCAGGGAGCAACACCAATGATCAAAACCAGCCCTCATTCATGCTGGGCAAAACCACATTCTTGATATTCCTCTCCCAGTCACAGGTAAAGGCCAAAGTACATCTGCATGGGATATGCTTGCTTCTGCCTGAAGTCACAGGACAGACCCCTGCATTGTTCCTAAGGTAATTTCTTTCAAATTAAAACTGCTAGCATCTCGATCAGAGACAGAAACCACTTGCCAGACCATTTCATAGCAGGGGAACCTATCCAATTACCTTACTGAATGATGTCCAGAAGTATAGTCCAATTTCCCATACTTCTGCGTGTGGTAGCCATGCTTTGCCAGGAGATCCATCCATGTTATGTAATCTGGATCTAGACCTTTAAAGTTATTCCAAGATTCTGTTAAATGAGTGAAAAGACCACTCCACATGGCTGGGGGAAAAAAAAAAAGATATGTTTTTGATAAGTAAGTGGTACTTTCTATCTAAATATAAATTTAATATACTTGAGAAGGGATCAATCTTCTCATTATTTCAGAGGTAAAAAGTCCACGATGTGACCATTTACTAAAATAATCCCCAGAACTACAGAAGGTGGTCCCATCTTTCCAGGTGCTATGGGATCATTAAATCAAGGTTTTCTGTAGATCAGAAAATATTCTTACTGATTGCAGAAAGAAAATGCCATGGTAGCACATATACTGATGAGACAATCATGTATTAATATATGTTCCAGAATATTATCTTCAGTTAGATTCAGTTAGATTTTAATGTGAATTTGAAGTATGTTTGTAGAGGGAATTAGAGTATACCATTTTTATTAATACCACATGTCCTCAGTTTTATCCTTTTTAGGTAATCTACTTCACCACCAGCTGTAAAAAACAAAGCAAGGTCATTAAAGAGGCCAAGAAGAAATAAAACCAAGGGAAGAGTTGCAAAGGAACTATAATTGAATTTATTAGCGAATTCCTGTGTTTCTTTGCAGCTTGTCAAGAATTGTTCACTCTTCCCAATGCTAATTTAGAGTCAAAGGGAGTCCTAAATCAAAACTAAGCTGTTGTACAAGCAGCGGAAATATCCTGTGAGCACAAACAGTGTGTCAACCCATCCCATACCAGAGCAATACTCCTATTTCCCCCACCCTAAAGCCCACCTTCCCATCATCTCTTCTAGAATCATCCCTGACACCTCCACAACAGACAAAACCTCAGCTTCTTGAAGGTCTCCAAGCTACTGGCTAAACAAGAGATGTCCTGCTGGTTCAGAGCTACGCTTGTGATGACTGACCAGTGGTCATGATGATGTTGATGGACCACCTAAAATGCTAAACAGAATTGATGAATTGTTGAATTCATCATGCAGTTTCTCCCTCACTGGGAGCACTAGCTGCTACTTTCACAAAATTTCTTAAAATTAAATAACCTAACACAAGGTTGCTGTTCTCACCAACAAAGGCTGTCTGGAAGACTCAAAAATCAAGAAAAAGGAAACAGACTAATGACATGTTCATGTAAGCTGACTCACTTAAAATGTGATCTTGAGAAACAGGAAACGGGACTAGGTTATCAATAAATGCAATACTGAACACTAACACTAAATCTGACAGCCTATGCCTTCTGCAGTCAGGACAGGTTGCTTCTTCCAGTGCACGCTTGAGATAAAGGGGGTTCTCCCTTTCAGCTGTAGATGTAATTTCATTTACGTTACCTCTGGAGGGTCTTTGCAACACCTGATAGGGCAAAATATCTGAACTTTAAAATTCAAGAAGAATGTATCTTCCTTCTAACTTCCCAGCAAGTTCTGCAAGTGTGGCACTGACACAGGACAAGCATCGCAGCAAGTAAAGAAAAATACTGAAGTACTCAATTACAGCTACTGAAGGATACACCAAATATTTAATAGAGTGTTTGGAATAAATGCCATTGGAAGGCAGTGCTAACAGCCACTGATTTATTCAGCTGTTAGTATTTAATACTTTTTCCTGAGAACAGGAAAGAGATTTATTAACTTTGCATTGGGAAGGGAGAGTAGTTCTGAATGCAGCTTCAGCACTGCACCAGACAAACAGACTATTTCTATAAATCCTTACGACTTTTAAAAAACACTGAAGCTTCAGCAGAGTTTGCAAGAAGATTTGGGAGCTCACACATAGCTGGACAAAGGAGAACAAAAAAAAGTAAAGGAAGAAGCATGAGAAGCAGAAAAGAGAAACAGATCAAACATGTGAATACTATGTAAATTCAGACACAAACTAAAAAAAAAAAAGGGCGTTACTGAAAAACAAAACAAACACCCAAATTAAGTCCTTTGGAATTTTCCATCATTACCACAGACTTAAACTGACATGTGCAAGTCTTTATCTGATGTATTCCTTGGTCCTACCTGCACGGGAAGGACAGCAAATTGGAGAATTGGTGTAGGCATTAAGAAAGAGAGTGCCGTGTCTCTTCATGAAATTTATGAAAGGCAAATCCACAGTCTGATTTCCTGGATAAAATGTCAAGCGTCCATCCTGCAATTAAATGGATTAAAAACAGGATACAAATAGCATTAACCCAAACTTATCAGATGCATTAACTTAGGTTTGTTATACCCTGAACTAATGCTAAATGCAATGGGAGAAATAGTGATTACAGATGAAGAGAAGGCTGAGGTACTCAATGCCTTCTTTGCCTCAGTCTTTAATGGTCAGACCAACTCACTGGGTGCATGGCCTCTAGGCCCAGACGGTGGGGATGGAGAGCATTATCAAGGTTCCATCCAAGAGGAAACGGTAAGTGAACTGCTACGTAGCTTAAATGTGCAGAAGTCTATGGGGCCAGATGAGATCCACCCAAGAGGTCTGAGGGAGCTGGTGGGGGTGATCGCCAAGCCACTTTCTATCATTTACCAACAATCTTGGCTAACAGGAGAGGTACCAGCTGACTGGAGATTGGCAAATGTGACGCCGATCCACAAGAAAGGCCGGAAAGAGGACCCAGGGAACTACAGGCCTGTCAGTCTGACCTCAGTGCCGGGGAAACTCATGGAGCAGATCATCCTGAGTGTCATCATGCGGCACGTACAGGATGGTCAGGTGATCAGGCCCAGTCAACACAGATTTATGAAGGGAAGGTCCTGTTTGACCAACCTGATCTCCTTCTACAACAAAGGGACCTGTTTAGTAGATGAGCGAAGAGCTGTGGATGTTGTTTACCTGGACTTTAGCAAGGCCTTTGACACTGTTTCACACAATATTCTTCTGCAGAAACTGGCTGCCCATGGCCTGGACAGGTGTACATTTCACTGGATCAAAAACTGGCTGAATGGCCGGGCCCCGAGAGTGCTGGGGAATGAAGCTAAATCCAGCTGGCGGCCGGTCACTGGTGGTGTTCCTCAGGGCTCAGTATTGGGGCCTGTCCTCTTCAAAATCTTTATTAATGATCTGGATGAGGGGATTGAGTGCACCCTCAGCAAGTTTGCAGATGACACTAAGTTGGGAGGAAGTGTTGATCTGCCTGAGGGTTGGGAGGCTTTACAGAGAGATCTGGACAAGCTGGATCGATAGGCTGAGGCCAACTGTATGAAATTCAACAAGACCAAGTGCCGGGTCCTGCACTTGGGCCACAACAACCTCCTGCAACGTTACAAACTTGGGGAAGAGTGGCTGGAGAGCTGCACAGTGGAAAAGGACCTGGGGGTGCTGGTCGACAGCCGATTGAACATGAGCCAGCAGTGTGCCCAAGCAGCCAAGAAAGCTAATGGCATCCTGGCTTGTATCAGAAATAGCGTGGCCAGCAGGAGGAGGGAAGTGATTGTTCCCCTGTACTCGGCACTGGTGAGGCCACACCTTGAGTCCTGTGTCCAGTTTTGGTCCCTTCCCTTCAAGAAGGATGTCGAGGTGCTGGAGCGGGTTCAGAGAAGGGCAGCGAAACTAGTGAAGGCTTTAGAGAACTTGTCTTATGAGGAGCGGCTGAGGGAACTCGGAATGTTTAGTCTGGAGAAGCGGAGGCTGAGGGGAGACCTTATCGTTCTCTACGACTACCTGAAAGGAGCTTGTAGTGAGGTGGGGGTTGGTCTCTTCTCCCATATCATGAATGACAGGACGAGAGGGAATGGCCTTAAGTTGCGGCAGGGGAAATTTAGGTTAGATATCAGGAAAAATTTCTTTACGCAGAGGGTCATTAAGCATTGGAACAGGTTGCCCAGGGAGGTGGTGGAGTCCCCATCCCTGGAGGTGTTTAAAAGCTGTATGGATGTGACACTGAGGGACATGGTTTAGGGACCCTGGCAGTGCAGGGTGAAAGGTTGGACTCGATGATCTTAAAGGTCTCTTCCAACCAGATGATTCTATGATTCTAACTCGAATGTTGCCAATTCTACTCATGTATGGAAAATGAAGTGTTGAGAAGCTTTAATCTGATCAGTAGAAAATGGATTACTTATGAAAAAGTGTAATGTAAAAGATACCTGTACTTCTCCATAGTAAAATTACTTCCTTTCTGTTGCTATACATATTCTAAGCTCCAATTCTGTCAGGAGTAGAGTCCTGCCACAACACGTTCAACAGGGATAGGTATGGTGAAAGATGAAAAGGTATGAATCCTGATACAGATGTGTGCACTGCTACAAATTGCTGTGAAACCAGAACCGATTCCCCTCCTCTTCCTCCTTTATAAGGTTTACCCACAACACATCTTTGTAATTTATTGTAAACTATGGACTGGAGAAGTGATCAGCAAGCTGAAGGAAGGCTATTCTCCCACTGAAATGCCACCTGCAGTGTTTTGACACTTCACTCATCTTTCATTTTACCTATTTTTTTAGGTAGAGTTTTCAACGAGTAACTTTAAAAAGACCCCAATTTTTTAATTGGTACTTTCACTGTACAGAATTGTCACTAAATTACAAAACATCCCATCACAAAATGATGATGACTTGAAACCAGGTTTCAGGGAGACTGCCCTGTTTCAAGTCACTGTCTTTTCCTGTCACTTGTCTGCCTTTCCTTGGTTCAGTAAGACATCTCAACTCAGTCCAACACTGGTCAGCTCTTTGGTGAAGAGATGGCTGACAGTGAATCCGCACCATTCTAGTAGATCTCCCAATCAGGCATTACTCAGAGGTAGGCATCGAGTGAGTATCCCTCCTCTAGATTTGTGACAGAAGCACAAACACCTTAAAGCATGGCTAGCTTGGCAGTCATATTTTGCAAGAGCATGTAGGCAGGGAGACAGGAAGGCCAGGAGAGTGCATCAGAATCCAGTTACAAATTCTCTAGCTACTGGCTCATTTGTTCCAAAGACAATGTACAAATCACCACATCATCCTCTGTGTAATAAATGTCATCAGGCAAATTCTGACCTCTAATCCATATACAGTCTATGGACCATCCTGTCAAGCTACTTGAATTATTGTTATTAAGAAAGAATAGTTCCCATGTGAGAAACCACAGTAAAACAGCTGGGATGTGACTGCTTGTCACCCCGCAGTAACCTCTTTGTATCCCCACGTAGCATTTTCCACACTACATAACAAGCCTTCCACGTCATACACAGAGCAAGCGTCATTTGGCAGTATGGCTTCTTGCTGTTTGCTGAAACTAACAGTCATCACTACATGACTTTAAGTACAAAACTGAACTGTGGCTTTTACTGTATTTTTTCGTTAGGTGAGAGATCTTGAAAGCAATTATTTAGTGAGATATTACCTCTTCAACAGAAAATAATCAACTGAACGACTGCTTTGCTCCTGCTGACTTGTAACCAAAAATCAGCAGGTATGACCAACAGTGAATCATGGGAGTGACTTCCTCTAATACTGAATAGGTAATTTTATAAAAACTCCATGACTGTCTCACATGGAGACCTCTGATCACCTTCTTCATAACGTAAAGAACATGTACGGTCTCAAGGGATGCAGGACCAAGGCCTTACCTAATGTGAAATTTCACCTTTAAATAATGGTACATTTGAAATGGGTAAAAACACTTCTTGGGCAACTGAGTCACAGTGAAAACTTTCACGGATAACACAAAATGCTACAAGTTTAGAACAAAACAAGTTGACAGAAGCATGAGTTCTGAGAACTGCTAGCCCCTGCAGTTTTTAATTAAGAAAATGCATTTTTCTGAAAGATTGCACTTTTTTGGAAATAACTGTTTGAAACAAACTTTGTATTTAACATAATATTCTCCTATATGAAACATTAGACAAGCTTACATGGAAAGAATAAGTCTCTTTCTGTCTTCAGCTTTTCACGAATACAGATCCGAAAAAATAAGACTTTCTATCAATTTCATACTGTGCTGTTCCTGCACATTAGGAGATATATTTCCAAATTTTCACTTTAGTTTTACTAGCTGAATTTTCTTTAATTTGTGAGAGGACCAAAAAAATCCCAAACAACAACTAACATTAAGTGAGAGCAAACCTGAGGAATTTACAGTCTGTGTTACTACTGCTTCCAATACTCAGTTCCCCAGGGGTAGGCACTAATGGCTCACATGAGAACTGACACAGAATACTGCACATAATCAGATTCTGCAAGGTTTCAGAAAGAACCCAGAAAACAGAGGTAAGCATAGCACAATTGTTCTCCACATAGGAAATAATTCTTATAAATTACTGAAATATTTCAAGATTACAATTATTCTGTCACTGTTTAAACAATTTTAACCCTACAGCGTGAGCACTTCATTACCTCACTAGCCACCCAGCCATCATTCACTAAGCCCACAGTCAGAGACTCATAGAGTTCAACACAGGGACTGCATGCAGAAGAAAACAATTCCCTCCATTTGTCTTCTGGCAGAAGGTGCTATTGGATAACACAGTGCTGTGGAGAGAATCACTTCCTTTGGCACCAGCAGAGCTAACTGTGGCATCCCAACACCACACTGCACTGTATGACTACACTGAAGCAGGCCACTGGAGATCAGACTATGATAACAGGCTCATTACCTCATTTTGGGCACTACTACAAATGGCAACCAGAACAAGCTTTCAGTAGGACAAACTGGAAATAAAGCTGTAGTCGGCAGTGTGCCCAGGTGGCCAAGATGGCCAGCGGCATCCTGGCTCGTACCTACACTGGTGTGGCCAGCAGGACCACGGCAGGGATTGTCCCCCCATACTGGGGGCACTGGGGAGGCTGCCCCTCGAATCCTGGGTTCAGTTTTGGCACCTCACTCCCTCCAAGGACATTGAGGGTCTGGAGCATGTCCAGGGAAGGGCAATGAAGCTGGTGCAGGGTCTGGAGGACAAGTGCGCTAAGGAGCTGCTGAGGGACCTGGCAAGGTTGAGCCTGGAGAAAAGGAGGCTCAAGGGAGAACATCTGGCTCTCGACAACTCCTTGACAAGAGGTTGGAGTGAGGTGGGGGTCAGTCTCTTCTCCCCAGGAACAAGCAACAACCATAAGAGTAAGTGGCCTCCGGTTATTGCAGGGGAGGTTGAGGCTGGCCCTGAGGAACAATTTCTTCCTCACTGGGGTTGTCCAGAGCTGGCCCAGGCTGCCCAGGGCAGTGGTGGAGTCTCCATCCCTGGAGGGGTTTCCCAGTCACGTAGAGGTGGTGCTGAGGGACAGGGGTTAGTGGGGACCTGGCAATGTTGGGGGAACTGGGGGACTTGATGATCTTAAAGGTCTCTTCCAGCCAAAATGATTCTGTGATATGACTTGAAAGGAACTTTGGGCTGAAAGTGCTCTTTAGAAAGTACACAACTGATCCGTCATGCTGTCAACAAGGTATTCACAAGCCTCTCCAACAAAGATAGTGTTTGTTTGAGAAGCTGGAGACAAAAGAGAATTCTTTTGACACTGGATGGACATGCAGCATGTCTATTCAGTGACAGAAGAAAGCTGCTTTAACAGGCTGAGAAGGTGAAAGCTCCACAGCTCTATCTGGAAACCTGCTCTCCAAGAACTGGGCAGGACTCATGGGTTTTGAAGTATGTGAGGCAATACAATCACTCTGAGGAACACAAGCCAGTGCACTTCATCCAGGAACTTCAGCTGCATTGCAAGGAAACCCTGTCATCACTCAGTTTAACCTCAAGAAGCAATAGTGGAGCTGAACTGCCATCATTGCACATTGAGGAGCATGGCGCTTGAGGTGACACCACAGCAAAGAGCTGGCTGCTCAAGCAGGAGGTCACCGCTCTGGAGGCCTTGGAGAGTGCAGCATCAATGAGAAGGAAGTTTTTGTCACATTGTTTTTGTAAGAACATCACAAACATCTGGGGTTTCATTCTTTCATTTTTGTAAGGGTTCCCTCACTAATCCCTGCAAGATAATGAGAATCTTCCTGTTCACAGCAGGAGATGCAGAAGCCTTACTGAGACCTGTCTGCAGCTTCTGCTGGCATCTGGAGACAAGCTAGCCACTGACGAACTTCCAGAACTTAAACTGTTATAAATTTGGCATTTTATTGGTAAATAATGGTTCTAGTAAAGGATGAAAATATGGAGAAAAATTCTTATCTTAAAAAAACCACATATTACTTTGGACTGTTATGAGAGAGGATATTCTCAAAACAAAATAAAAATAAACAAAGAACGGAGTCAGGAAGCAAAGTAAATAAGGAGTTACTGCTTCTTCTTTGAAATCACAAGAAAATCATGTTTTAAGAAAGCGTTTGAAGAAGGATAATACATGTTTGCCAAATACTTCGGAAGAATTCATTCCAAGAACGACAGCCAGCAGGCATGGAGCCAAGTGCTCTTACCTGTGCTGTCAGGGATGGAATCCTGAGGTGACAGGGAGCCAAGTGTTGACTTCTCAACAGTGAATGAGAAGGGGATGAGATGTGAAAGTCCTTGAAAGTATTACCATGACACTTATGTTTGATTTATCATGAAGGAAAGCCCAGATGAAGCAGAGAAACTAAAGCTTTCTCTTTCCTCAGAGTAAAACCTTTTCCAGTATGCCGGATGGGCAGATAGAAGTGTGATGAGAAAAGGGTGAAAAATGAAAAATGTGCTGCCTTTAGCTATAAGCAAGGAAAAATACTTAGTATTTGTAAATGAAAAATAATAAAAATCTTTTCTACATGTCTCTGGGTTAAAACAAATGTATCAATAAATCACTGTAATAAATCCACTGGGAATTTATAGAAACATACCTACTGGTTTCTTTATTGTTTTAGCTGACAAGTTTAATGTAGTACTTGTTATATCTAATAAAAGCCTAAGTCATTTAATTTGTGGTTACTGAACTTCTCCATCCCATCTGTTGTGAAGACCTATCGTTAGGATTTACAACGGCGAGAATAACAGGGTTTACTGTCCTTCCTTTCCTTTTTTGCTTTCCAAGCGACAGAAAATCATTCCTTTCACAAACGAGGTCTGTTCCACAAATTTGTGCGCTGCCCCACAGTCCTGCTGATACAACCCCACAACTCTAAGCTGGAGTGATGAGCTTTATGAACCACAGACGACCATGAAAACCACCTATGGGGAAGTTTCTGACTATTGCAACGCACCTGATGAAAACATGTAGCACGCTCATGGAAAGGAAGTCGAGTTTGGTTTAGAACGCGGGAGTCACCTAGTGTCCCAGCGACACGGGAGGCCAGCCCTCATCGTCCCAGGGAGGTGATGGAGCATAAAAACCAGCCCTGTTTTCGCAGGCCTGTGGTTGTAGCCTGGGCAAAGCCACGGGAAGTCCTCGCTGCCACATCACCCGGGGGTTCCAGTCACGCCAGGACCAGCGAAACGCCACCGTCGAGACAGCCCTCGCCGCTCTCCCTCACCCGTGAGTCTGCCACGCCGCACCGGCTACTCACCAACGAGTCGCAGGCCACCAGCACCACGCTGGGCCGGGTATGCCCACTGGGAGAGGCGGGCCACGGCCTCGCCCCCACCCAGGGCGCGGCGGCCATGAGGAGCAGCGCCAGCCCGGCCCGCCCCAGCGGCCCGCCGCTGCGCATCGCCCCGGCGCCCCCTCTCCCGGAGAGAGGGGGTAAGCGGCAGCCAGGACAGACGATCGTGCCGCCGGTAAAGCCGCCCGGTGCCCACGGACTACAGCTCCCAGGTTGCGGCGGGAGGCGGGAACCACATCGCCTACAGTGCCCGAAGACAAAATGGCGGCTGAGGCGAAGAGAGTCGCCGCGCTGACGCGGGAGCGCGGAATCAGATCGCCCGCAATGCCCGAAGACAAAATGGCGGCGGAGTGAGTCGCCGCGCTGACGCGGGAGGGCGGAATCAGATCTCCCGCAATGCCCGAAGACAAAATGGCGGCAGAGGGCTGCCGGTCGCCGCGCTGACGAGCAGCGCGCATGCGCGCGGGCCTGGGTTCCCGTGCCCCGTGGCGGCGGCGGCAGTAGCGGTAGTAGCGGCAGGTGAAGGGTGAAGCAGCGGGAGGCAAGGGAGGGCGGTGGTGGCCCGGCCCGGTCTGGTCTAGCCCGGCCTGTGTCTTCCCCCTCCGAGAGGGCTGACGGCTCGGAGGACCTGCTGGCGTGAAGCCGCCTTTCCCCGCGCGGCCCTGGGACACAGGGCCCCGCCCGCGGCCCGGCCTGGGCGCCCCTCGCGCCGGGACGGGGCTGCGGAGCCGATCCGCTCCGAGGTGGCCGGTTGTGCGCTGACGTGGTGTCTCTTCTCTCTATAGGTGCAAATGGAGCTCGGGCTTGGAAATGTCAGCGAGGGGGTGTGTTTGTGGTGATCGAGGCGTCTGTGCCCTCTGAGGAAGCGAATTCATCACCGGGAGCTGTTGAGAAATGTAAGTTTGACAGATTTCTGTGTATGGTTTTTTTAGGCTCTGAGGGAATCTTCGAAATCCGCCCGCTTCCTTTGTCCTTCCATTACTAATATCTCTCTAGGCCCTTCAACCATTATTTTTCTTCTGCTTTTCAGCTGCTAAAAGGTTTTTTTTTGTCCTGCAGCTTCTCCCTTTTTCCGCCTTTTCCAGTGCCTGCACCAGCAGCGATGTTTCTCTCATCCCATTTAAACAGTTTTGGTTACGTTTCTGTAGTTCATTTGAGGCAAGATATTTACCATATATACCAAGGTTTGTATCATTTAACTGGTTGGAATATTGACTTATCCTGCCTTGGAGCTAAGCGTTAAGTTACTGATTTTAACCATGTTACTTGTTTCAGCAGCTTTCAGTGTTGTATGCATTTGCAAATTGCTCTACATTTTTGTGTTTTAAATACTCTCTGTGCAATTACAGTATGATATAAACAATGTTTTGAGTTCAGTATATCTTTTTATAAGAACTAATTGTCTATTCTCTTTATTTAGTGGCCACAATGTCAAATAAGGAGGTGAAGGCAGCGTTAAAGAGTGCCAGAGATGCAATACGAAATAAAGAATATAAGGAAGCCTTAAAACATTGCAAGGTAATTATTATTTTACTGGGAAAGTAGTATTTTTTGCATGTTGTGTTTGCTGTTCCCATATGCTTACAGCTGTACAGGAATGTAGACTGTGGAGTACGTTATTGATATAATAGTTGGGTTTGATCAGATTTACCTTCATTGATCGTGTTAGTTGCCCATGTGTAAATTTATCACAGAATCATTTTGGCTGGAAGAGACCTTTAAGCTCCTCGAGCCCACCCGTTCCCCCAGCACTGCCATGTCCCCACTAACCCCTGGCCCTCAGCACCACCTCCACACGACTGGGAAACCCCTCCAGGGATGGGGACTCCACCACTGCCCTTGGCAGCCTGCGCCAGGCCTGGACAACCCCAGCAGGCAAGAAATTGTTCCTCAGGGACAACCTCAGGAACAACTGGAGGCCATTTCTTCTTGTCTATCGATACTCTCAAGAGAATATTCATTTTCTTCCCCTTGCTTTTGCGTTTGCTTATGTGGCAATAAGAATATTAATTCTAGAATGATAGAGATAAAAATCCATTTCTAATCCAGACCTTGATAGGAGTGCTTCATTTGCTGAGCTACAGCAGAACAGTTCAGATATCAAACATTCTTTCACATGAAAAGCCGAATTTATTATCTTAGTCTTTTCCTAAAAATTACTTATAATACCACTATACAGAATAGTTCACCAAACTGTAATGACAAAACTCAATGCTTGTATCTATAAGATGCATTTAATTCTTCATTTTCACTTAAAATTGTGTGTTTCTAGGCAGTCTTGAAGCAAGAAAAAAATAACTACAATGCTTGGGTATTTATTGGGCTGTCAGCAGCCGAGTTAGAGCAGCCTGATCAGGCCAAAGGAGCGTATAAGAAGGCCATTGAGCTTGAACCCAATCAGTTACTGGCGTGGCAGGTATGTGTATATCCAGATTCACTTTTTCTTTTCCTGAAAAGCATCACTGTGAGGTTAAATATAGGCACAAAGCAGAGCTGAGACTTGCATCATGTTTTCTTGAGGCCCTTGATTCTACAGAAGCTTGGAGTAGTGGAGGTCCTTGTTACTTGTGCGTCCAAAGTGAAGCCATGGGTGAATCTGTAGCAGTGTCAATGTTAATTTCAGTGTATTTCTGTTTGTGTTTCTGGTGTGGACCAGGCAGCAGTGAAACATGCGAGGGGGAATGAGAATTGAAACAGATACAGTGAATTCCTCCAGCTTAGGAGTTTCCATGCTGGTAGCTCAGGAAACATTTGCCATTGTGTCTCTCCTAGGAGAGAAACGTTTATCTTGTGGCTTATTTTTCCACCTTCTAGGATGGAGTGGATTGTTACTGAATTTTGTTGTTGTTACTTAAAAGCAATAGTATATCTTTAAAATAGGGGTGTGTAAGACAACCTGTAACAGACTATAGTTACAATGAACAGCTCTGTTTCTTGGAGACTTGTGGAGCATAAAGTTGTATATTCAGTCTCTGATACCAACAACTTTTATTTTTCTAAGGTAGTAAGGTTCTGAGTATTTCCAATGTAAATATCTTTTAACAGTATAACTGCTAGTGCCTGATTTCAAGGTATATTGAAAATTTCCTTAGTTTCGCAATCAGATTTTGGCTCTCTTACTCTACAAGACACTGTGATATTTGGGTATAGATCTTTTACCATATGATTTAATGTGCTTTCTATATTGCCTGTTATACCAACAAGATTATGTAATATATGCATCTTTCAAATAGTTGTTGATATTAGTCAAAGTGAGGAAAGCTTTTTGTTTAAAATAAGCAGATTCAGGAAGTATCAACTTAGATTCTGCCCAGAGGTTGCTACATTAACACTGGAATAGTTTTGTAGGCAGAATTTATAGTATTCTTGTAACATAACTGTTGAAATAAAATCTTTTTTTTAAAAGGGATTAGCCAATTTATACGAGAAATCCAACCAGACAGATGTCAAAGGAGACTTAGCAGATGTTTATCAAAAACTCTTGGAATTCTATGAAAGGTAAAGGGTATTGAATACCTTATCCTTTAAATATTTCCAGTTCAGTGAGTGCCATACCTGACACACAGGTTAGGCTTTTTGTTTTTAAAGCCTTGTCAGATCAGTGGGTCAGCATTTGTGACTAAGCTTTTCTGTACCTGTATAAAGTTTCTTGATCCTGTCCCTCTTCTCAGGGCCAAACCTCTTGGAGTAATTGTATTTGGGGAGTTAGTAGTTTAGAGAATTCTGTGTTGTCCTGTGTCTAAAGTCACTGCCTTGAAGCATTTAGCTCTGACAGTTCATTGTTTGCTTAAATAAGCAGGCTTATGTTTCGGTGCTGTAAGATCACAGAATATATGTCATCCAGTTCATACAACTAAAGTTCTAAACAAATCGTAACTCCTAGCTGTTACTGTAGCTGATCAGAGTGTTCTACTTGTTTCCTTAATTTGGAAATTGTTCAGAATTAGAAATTGTTCAAAAAGAAAAGTACAATCACTTAATTTTTTTTTTTGTCAGTTACAGTAGCATTGAGTATAAACTTTTAGGGCGATCTGTAGTATTTATTCTAAATATTTGTTTGGCAGGTGAACTTACTAAAATTGTCAGAATTTGAAAAAAATTATACTATTTTAGGGAAAACTTAGCTTATTTCTGTGGGAGTTTCTTCCTGTCTCCTTTCCAGTGGTGACAAGCAGAAATGGTGTGATGTGTGTAACAAGCTCGTGGAACTGTATTGTCAAGAAAAGAAGTATTTAGAGGTAGGTGGAGTGCTTTACTTTCTCTCTTCTGAAAAGAAATACTCCCCTGATCAGAACTAACTGCTTTTCATCAAGGAATCCCCTATTTAAGACTATTTAAGGTCTCCTGTGGACCACAACCAGGAGAATCTGGTTTTGACTATATTCCTTTTTTTTCCACTGCTTAAGACTTCGTGCAATCCATTAAACTGACAAAACCTGGCAAGATTAGTATACAGGCTGAAAGGGTGGAACATGGTTTTTCTGTGTTGTCTCTATAAGCCAAGCCTGATCCCAAGTGCACATTTACATGTCCTATGTGTGAGGCAGGTGCCCTTGCCTAGTTTGGCCACTTCTTATGTCTGACTAACCCTTCTCTGGTGTGGGGATCCCTTCCTAGGCTGCCCTGATGCTTCATGCCAGAGAGTAAGGTGGAATTTGTACACAACCTGAACTAGATACCTGTGTTAGAAGCAGTTGTGGCCCTTGTCAGTTTACCACGAGGTGGAGCTGCTAAGTGACCGAATGGTTCCAGCAGTAATGCTGCCTGTGGTCTCTCTAGTAATGTTACAGGAGAAATATTTTTGTTCTGTTTGCTTTCCTGTTACATTTTAAACTCTGCTTTCTTATAAGGCAGAGCATGGTCTTAGTCTGTGTTATCTTCTCCCCTTTCCTCCAACACTGGAAAATGAAACATCTTACATATTACTTAGTATGAGGCTCAAGACTATTAGTTAGCTCCAAAGCCTCTTTGTACACCAGTTCTGAAACTAAATTCAATGCTGATAGTTTAGTGGATGAAGGCAGACTTGCTCTATGTGCAACAGGGAACCACAAGTTAGGCTTCAGGGTCCTATTTTCTCTTTTCCAGCTCTGTTGATTTTTCCACACTGGAATTTCAACATGGGCTCTTGCTGTTCTTTTTTTTCTGCTTATAGTGCTGTAGATCCAACAGACCTTCCATTTTTAATTCAAAGCTCATTGGAGGACTCTTTAGGTCTATTTTTACTGTTGATTTCCTTTAGGAACCAGAGTCAGAATTCATATTCTTGATGTTTCCTCCCTTATTTACTCTACCTTTGAAGGTGGACAGGTCCCACACAATGCTTTGGGACTCGCTTTAATCGGAAAGCAGGCAAATCTGAGTCGTTACTTTAAACATTACTCTGTTGTCACCCTCATGGTAGCATTGAGAGTAGTTGGAAAGCTTGTATGACACATTCAGTTCCTTAAAGAGTGACAGCATGGTTCATATGTTCCTCTTGACAGGTGGCTGAAACATGGCAGAAACTAATACAAATGAAACAGGAGGAAGGTGCAGAAAAGGCAGAGCTTCACCAGCTTTGGAAGAAGATGATCCAGTTGCTGAAGGATAGCACACACAACCAGGATAATAAGACTGAGCAGTTGGTAATGTTTCTCACTCCTGCTCACCTTGACACATACATACAGTGCAGCTAGATTGCAAATGAACCCTTAAAACCCGTGCAAAGCTTATGACTATTTGTCTCATTAATGTCCAGGGGTATTAAACTTCTCAGGAAAAGGTGGGTGGTTTTACTTTCTGACAAAAACAGCAAGGGTGCAGCAGCCTGAGATGAGCCTTAGGTGGAGTAAGGCATCTAAATCCAAGTAGTCACCCTGGAACTCCTTCATTAACCGCTTCCTAAGTTCTGCAGGAGTCCCGGTTTGCACCCAAGCACAGTGATGCATTGTTCTACCTCTGCATGTTATGAGAAGGACCACTCATAAGATTTGACAGTGTAGTGGCTTGGCCCTGGCTGGACACCAGGTGCCCACCTAAGCTGCTCTGTCACTGCCTTCCTGAGCGGGACAGGGGAGAGAAAGTATATCAGAAGGCTCAAGGAGGACAGGGAGATCACTCATCGGTTACTGTCACAGACAAAACAAACTCGACTTGGGCACACTGATTTCTTTTATTACCAATCAAAATCAGAGCAGGGCAATGAAAAATAAAACCAGATCTTAAAACACCTTCCCCAACCCCTTTCTTCTTCCTGGGGTCAACTTCACTCCTGAATTCTCCACCTCCTCCCCCACAGCAGCACAGGGGGACCAGGAGTGGGGGTTGTGGTCAGTTCATCACACATTGTCTCTGCCGCTCCTTCCTCCTCAGGGAAGGCCTCCTCACACTGTTCCCCTGCTCCAATGTGGGATATGTGCTCCAGGTAGATAGCTGCTCTGCTGTGGACCTCCATGGGCTGCATGGGGACAGCCTGCCTCACCCTGGTCTTCCCCACAGGCTGCAAGGGAATCTCTGCTCCAGCACCTGGAGCATCTCCTCCCCCTCCTTCTGCACTGACCTTGGTGTCTGCAGGGCTGTTCCTCTCACAGTCTTACTCCTCTATCCCAGCTGCTGTTGCACAGTGTTTTTTACCATTTCTTAAATACGTTCTCACAGTGGCACTACCACCATCACTGTCAGGCTCAGCCTTGGCAAGTCCATCTTGGAGCCAGTGGCATTGGCTCTGTTGGAGATGGGGGAAGCTTCTAGCAGTTTCTCACAGGAGCCACCCCTGTAGTGCCCCCCTACCAAAACCTGGACATGCAAGCCCAATACAGGTGTTCTTCAAAACGAGAAACTCCCCCCTGCTTTTCTCCGGGGTAGAAGATGTAGCTTTGTGCTGTTTTCCCATTTCTTCGTACCTAGTGCTTATCCTGGATAGCAATGTTTCAGTTCAAATTTTCTTTTCTCCTGTAGATTTTAAGCTCTCACTTCTTAGGAGAATATCAAACATAAGCAGAGAGATCATGAATTATACCAATTCTGTGTTCTTTATGGCCAGAGTTAATTTTTTCTGATTTATCTGTTCTTGCAAGATGAACCTCCTTCACCAGGAAGGGTGGAAATTTCTTATTGCTAATCTGGTCGGTAGCAATTCAGAAAGGTAGAATATATAAATTGAAATCATTTCAGGCAGCAGAAAATTGAATCTGGATTTACGTTTTGAGAAGGCGAATGCTTTAACTTGAAAGCTGTTATAGAAAAGAGGTGCTGCAGGCAGCACTGCTTTCTTTTGGGGGACAGTAAGATTCAAAACAAAAAGTTGCGTAAATATCAGCAATGGGTTTCAGATGCAAATCTATGGTTCACTTTACTGCACTATCCACTAAACTACGGAAGGGCTGACAGGCTTCTCTTAAGGAGCCGCTGAGGACTCTGGGTTTGTCTATTTTGGAGATGAGGACGCTGAGGGATGACCTCATCACTCCCTACAGCTTTCTGAGGAGGGGATGTGGAGACGGAGGGGCTGAGCTCTTCTCCCTGGGATCCAGAGACAGGACGTGTGGGAGAGGTTCAAAGCTGCACCAGGGGGTGTTCCCATGGGACATCAGGAAGCATTTCTTTCCTGAGAGGGTTGTCAAACCCCGGAACAGGCTTCCTGGAGAGGTGATCGATGGCCCAAGGCTGTCAGGGTTTGAGAGACATTTGGACAATGCCCTTAATAGGCTTTACGTTTGAGCAGCCCTGAAATGGTCAGGCAGGTGGTCTTGGTAATCACTGTAGGTTCCTTCCAACTGAAATAGTCTATATTAGGAAGACAATGTTTTCCTAAAGTTATTGTTTGTGGCACTCCTAATGTTTTTTTTATTTCAGCTTTTGGCTGCATTTGAACATGCGGTGGACACTTCTGACGCTGTTCCTGGTGAAGAGCACCAAAATCTTTACAAGGACTTTATTCAGTGCTTGTCAAAAGTAAGGTTACGTTGATCTATCTTCATCAGTGAACAGATGGAATATTCCACATCTGATAATTCACACAATTAACTCTTTATGTTTTTTCTTTTGAGTTTCCTCATGAAACGGCTAGGTTGAAACAGGCCTGTAATGACATGATGGCTATGTATCCTACTGTCAGTTACCCGTTAGAAGTACTTTGCTTGCATTTTGTCCAGTCAGGTGAGTAGGATGGACTTAGACATTTTGGGGGCTTATATTTTTTCTTTTACAGTTAGTTTTGTGACAATCTATTTACAAGTTTTTACCCTTCACGGCCCGGTAGAAGTGCACTGTTTACTTTCATGTTATATATCTGTATGTCTGGAAATGAAAAGTGTTTGGTCCTGTGATATACTGTTTCCTAGTTCTGTAACTGAGTGGTGACTGTAAATTGGCAAAAAATTTGTGTGAGTTAAGTCCAACTCTGGCAGTGTACAAGGTCACAAAGAAAGAATGTCTTACAGAAGTCAAAAGCAGCCTGTCCTGATAAATGAGGGTTATCTTCTTAACCTTGGAAGAGGGAGTGGAAAACATTAGCCTGTGCTCTAAGGATCAGGAGGGGCTACGCTTAGGTTGTTCTTGACACAGAAAATCTCTCTTGGCAAAAAAAACCAAAACAAATGTCTGTGAAACTTTCTTCAAAAGAACGTCTGGTGAAGAGGGAATAAACAGGTCTATTTAGATATTTGTTCTAGGCAGAAAAGGAGAATCTCTGAGGGAAAAAAAAACATAGTCTGTTCAATAGTGCAGGAATCTGAAAGTGTACAATTGCTATTTTCATTAGTTCACTAAACAACATTGCAATAGTGTTGGACACTGTCTCAACATTTTCAAAGATAACTACTAAATTTTGGTCTTTCATTTTATTGTTTAAGGCATCAGAAGTTGACTTTATTTCTTTTTAAAATAAGGATAGAAAATCAGGAAAAAACCTCCTCTGGTTTATATAAAGAGAAATAACTTTCAGCTTAGGTAGAAGAATGCCTTTTCTAGTTTTGAAGGTAAACTTCATGGAACAATGTAGCAACATAAAAAAAGAGAGAATTTTCCACTTTGATTGAAAGGATGAAGACAAATGAGACCCAGACTTTCATTTCCACATGATAAATCTTTACAGATCAGAGAAATGTGCAGAAACTAATTTCCAAAAGAAAACGAGCATCTGCTTGGCATAGATATTGTATACTTAATGCTCTGACAACATCTCACCATCCTACAGCCTTTTTGGGGTGGGGAGGATGATGCTTAGGTTTTAATAAGGCTGTTTACATCTGAGTCATTGCAACCCCGTCATAGTCCTTCATGCCTCGAACTTATGGGCTTGTAGCTCAGATGTGTTATTAATGACCTTTAACAAATGCAAATCAAAGGCAACCCTTATATCAGATGAGTCCATAATTTTTTAGAGAAAACAGTTGTTCAAAGACTGTTGCTGCAAGTCAGCTGTTGCTTTAAGCAAGGACTGCCCAGTCTACAATCACAGCTAAACACAAAACAAAAACTTAGTGGCATCAGTTAGAATTAAGCCAAGACATTAAATTATGTGGTTGCACAACAAGACTGAGCAAGCTCATCACAGTAAATTTGTAGGTATACAAGGCCTGCACTGGCAGGAAATTATTTTCATTTATTTGAGGCAGGTTTTGATGTGGACATTCAGCTGGGCTTACATGAAAAGCATATAAAGAATTAGTTTTTATTACTAAAGGAAGCATACCTGTAGTAATTTCACACAAGATGTTAAAAATTCAGGTTTCAGGCTGACAGTTAATTTTTTTGGTGGTACTGGGTGTTTAGGTTACTCCTTGTTTTTTTGGGTTTGGTTTTGGGGATGGAGGGTGTTTAAGTTTGAAAAAAGTTTGGTTAAATTCATTACTTTCAGCTCAAAAGATAAGGGTCGTATTTATGTAAATCAATTATACTGTTTCCTTTTTTTTTAATCTAAAATACTTATTTTTCTGAAACCAGGTACTTTGTCAGAAGAGGCCCTGCAGTGTTTTTCTAGGCTTTCGGAGATGGATGCAAGTAGTGGTCCAGGCATCATTGGTTTCGGTATAAAATGCCTCCAAGAAAAGAAATACAGGGAGGCTGTTAAGAGTCTTACTGAAGGTAAATGTGTACTGTGAGGTATGAGTACTCTATAACTTGAACACCATCTGGTTTATGCTGGATATTTTGGGAATCTTACACTTGCATAGTACTTTATCAGTATGAGACCAGCTAGAAAATTGAAAATTGTTTAAAAATAGCTTTAAGTGTAACATCTCTGTAGTCAGTTCTGTGGTGTTTTAGTGTGATGAACTTTAAACTTCTAAAATCTGACTTATTGGGGGAATAACCTAGATAAAGCAGTAACGCAATTGGATGTTTTAACAAAACGTACAACCTGGTTTTGACAAAAGATGCATCTCCCACATAGTTTTATTTACTCATTTTTACTTTTATGTCTAATACTTTGCTCATGAGAGGAGGATGCAAAGGGCAGGGCTTTTGATAGAATATGTAATCTATATAGCTTGGGAATAATGTCTTTCCCAGTGAGCCAATGAATTTTAGACATTGAAGCTTCAAGGCATTATTTAGTAGTAATAAATATATATGTCATAAGACTCAAATTCAGTTTTATTACTGAATCTTTAACTAAACCAAGATTATCAGGAATTTTCAGTGAAACACTCTTGCTATCATTTTTTTTGCTGTCGAAGTTCTGTAGGCCTTTTTGGGTTTCTAAGAAGATCTTTATAAAGTGGTCTACAGGCTGCTGCTGTTAATGTCTGATCAAAGAGAAGGACTTTTGCTCTTGGAAAAAGAATGCACCTTAAGCCAGTGTTGTAGATGTCACTTTTTTCCCTTTTTCTTAGTCTTCACCTTACTGCATGGAGGCTTGTGTGTCTAAAACAGTTAAAATAAGACTCACAGAGAACAATTAACTGCAGGTCTTTTCCTCTGATTGGTAACCTGGTTTTGATGGCATTATATGACAGTGGAGCATCTGCCAGCTACAGTGTCTTTGCAGCCCTAAGCAACTTTCCTTAATGCCTTTTTTAAACTCTTCTTTTATTAGGTTTGCAGAAGACTAGCCAGTGCCCAGCAGCATGGCATTACTTGGCAGAGGCACAGATTAAAATTCATCAATATGGGGAGACTGTCCAGTCCTGCAATCGAGGTAACTGCCTGCTAACTGAAAGGGCAACTGTAGGGTTACACCACTTTATATAGCAGATAATTGCCTGAAACCTCAAGGTTAACTGTCACAGACTTTTAGTTTGGTAGACTTCATGTTTAGACTTAAAAGATAAGATTTAATCAAGTTAATGTAAAATGCAGAAATGTTGTACAGTACAACTGCATCTTAAGAAACCTCACTGTAAGTCTTCAGATGGGAATGAGGGCAGTTCTTATCATCTAATCTGAACAGAGCTGTTATCTGATGGTTGTAAATGAAGGGACAGCCCGAGTGGACTTTTTACTCTGACAGGGACAAGTGCAATGAAAAACTTCTCAGGAAAGACTTGAAGAGTACTGTGTTCAGTTTTGGGCCCCTCCCTTCAAGGACATTGAGGTGCTTGAGTGTGTTCAGAGAAGGGCAACAAAGTTGGTGAAGGATCTGGAGAGCAAGTGCGCTGAGGAGCAGCTGAGGGACCTGGGGGTGTTTAGCTTGGAGAAAAGGAGACTGAGGGGTGACCTTATTGCTCTCTACAACTACCGGAAAGGAGGTTGTAAAGAGGTGGGGTTTGGTCTCTTCTCCCATATGAAAAGTGACAGGACGAGAGGAAATGGCCTTAAGTTACACGAGAGGAGATCTAGGTTAGATATCAGGAAGAACTTCTTTACAGAGAGGGTTGTGAAGCCTTGGAACAGGTGGCCCAGGGAGGTGGTGGAATCCCCATCCTTGGAGGGGTTTAACAGACGTGTGGATGTGGCACTGAAGGACATGGTTTAGGGACGCTGGCAGTGCAGAGTGAATGGCTGGACTCAGTGATCTTAAAGGTCTCTTCCAACCAGATGATTCTGTGATTCTATGAGATAAAGTATGCAAACTTGGCTAAAGAGGTGTGGGGAATTATTAAATGCAAGAGGAAGTACTGTCCAGCGAGGGAGATTCAAAAGGCCTGTAAATTTGGACAGAGGAAATGTGAAAACAGAGCAAAGCCGGTAGAAAGAAATTTACTGCAGGAAGAATGAAAATTAGGTGATTCTTTTCCCATCTGTTTTCAATGTGGAAGAGCTCAGGATGACTTTACACCATGACCCTTCTTTTCAGTGGGTTCATCAAACAACTTGTCTGTGATTATAGCATTAATAGAAGCTGCTATGAAACAAGAAAAATTAGTATTAAGGAACTATGAGATAATGACCTAGGAACTGACTGAAGAGCATAAAGATAAAATTGCTGAAATACTAAGGGGTTTATGTAGGTGCTTACTGGAGCTGTCTTGGCACCCAGGCAGGTAGATAGCATGATCCTAACTTTTACAAGTGTTCTAGGAGAGATCGGGGAAACCACTGACTAATGTGATATGTTTAGTAGTTCAGTTGGTTAAAACTGAAAGACCAAAGTTAGGGAATTTATGTAGAAAGGTTATTCTGGGGGATAGGTAGCATGGCTTTTGTAAAGCAAAGTTGCAGGAGATTGCAAGCACATAGACAAGGGAGATGTGATAACGGTCTTCTGTGATTTCCAGGTGGTAATTGATCAGATCTCTCACCAGACTACTAAGGAAAGTAAGCAGCCTTGGGTTAAGAAGTAGAGTGGTAGCATTGAGTGGGTTTTGTTGGTTTTAAATAAGTTAAAAGGTAGAGCACAGTGCAGTAAAAACATCTATTTTCAGGCTGGCGGGAGATGTCCCTGTGTAGTTCATCTTTTTTTCTGGTTGTTTGTGGTCTCAAAGCAGACTGCAAAACTCTTAAGAGGAGATGACCAGAGTGGGTAACTAGATGTTAAAAGAACAAATAAAATTCCATAGTTAGATGCAAAATCATGCAGTTGTGGGAAGAAATGTTCCCACAAAGCTATCCCACAGTCCTGTTGAAGTCTTGGGAACAGTTGTGGTCTTCATAGGTTTTGGGTTTTTTATTCTGTTTTTACTTGATGGAACTTTTCTCTTGTCAACAGCTCTTGAGGCTCTTGGATCTCCTGAGGGTCGTAGTCTTCAGTGGAAGAATCTTATCCTTCAGTTGAAAGCAGAGGCTTTGCTTAAAATAGCTCATGCTGATGCTGCAGAAGCAGCCATTAAAGCACTCGAACAGGTATTTTCATTGATTAAAATGTGTTTGGTTTTTTTTTTTTAATTTTAAAAAAAGTGCTCTGACCTTTCTGTATTAAAAACTCAAGCTGTGTGTTTCTCCCCTTGCCTCCTTTTTACATTCTGTGTGGTTTAGACAACTCCTACCAGCGACAGTGTAATCCAAACACTCCTTCTTTCTCTGTTTTTTAGGCTTTTGTTACAACTGTCTTTTGCTCACAAGTCTGTTTTTAGAAGCTGTCACTTTTGACCTGGTCTGGTCTTGCTCCACTGGGTTCTTGCTAGTTGTATGGCTGTCTTTCATCTTAATTCAAATTATTGTTATAGTCCTACTCCCTGTGTCCTTCACTCTCGTGTCGTGAACAAGAGCATACTCTTTAAGGTAGAATGGTTAAGCTTTAAGCAGAGGTTGCTTCCCCTCCTTTTTATCTCACAGTTTCATTCTTCCCTGTTTAGACTTATGTACCTTTGTCCTTGCTCTCTACAATCTTCTACCTGTTCTGAGTGAAAATTATTCAGTCTTCTCAAGGATATTCTATCTAAATGTTTTCTTGTCTTTATCTTCATGCAGTCTGCCTGTTATTGACACCTTTGATTTTTTTTGATTTGGGGAGGGAATAACTTGATCGTGTCTTATTATTTTGTTTTCTAGATTGTGGGTGCAAGCAGCAATCCCGTGATTTTAGCTATCAGAGGTCGGGCTTATCTGAACAAAGGTTTAATGGATGAAGCTTCAAAGGTTAGTGCTATATTGTCATTCCTGTCTGCTGAGTAGAATTCTTGGTTTCTCAGAGGAAATAACTAGGAAAGAATGACATCATTTTGCAGATTTCACAACAGCTTCTGTTGTCCCACCCTGATCTGGCTGAGTCCCATGCTCTAGAAGGTTTCATCCATTATTCCCAAAAGAAGTATGAACAGGCTGAAAGAAGGTAGATTTATTTTGTTTTTATTTCATCTGAAGAGGGAAATATGGGTGGAGAATAGAATATGTACAGTGTTTTGCAGCTTTTGAGAATTTGACTGATCTGACCTCTGTTCCTTTTATTTAGTTTTCTAAATGCTATTGAACGAAAGGCTGAAATTGCAGAGTATCATCAGTACCTGGGGCTCACATACTGGTTTATGAGTGATGAGACGAAAAGAGACAAAGGAAAATCACTCACTGAGTTCTTGAAGGTAACAACTGCTTTAACTATTCATGTAAAATTCGTGTTTTCCTATATCAGAAACCCAATATGGAAAATAGACTGCCTGGAATGACAGACTCACGTATTCTGCTTGTTACCAGTTACAAGCCTCCAAAGCCTGTAGACCAAGTTCAGCTGTGCAAAAAGGCATTGCAGGGAGCTGTACAGTGACCTGGAATTTCCCTGCTTTTTAGTCTTTTCACCTAATGCTTGAGGCCTTTGATTTAGCCAAACCTAGTGGTGGTTCTCTCAATCTCCTCGCCCTGAGGGCTGTAAAGTCAAGACCTCTAGATGACCAGTGTAGGTCTTTGAAGACATTTTGAAATGGAGAGGAAAGAATTCAAATTAGAAAAAAACTGAGGAAAGAAAAAAGATGAGAATAGTGTTAGTTTCAGTGCCTGTTCAGTGCAAAACCCCACAATTCATATACTTTTCCTGATGACTGGGATTCGGTGGTTGTGGATTTTTCTCTGAACATGGATGCCAGTGTGAATCCACTGTGACATCTTTGTTGGGAACGTGGAAGTATACAAGGTAAGACTCTAGACATTGTAAAGTCACTGTGTAACTGCATGATAGGTGTTGGCAACTGAAATCATGGCCTGCTGTTCGCGCTTCACTAACAGCAGCGTATTCCGGAGAGTGTAGTTGAAGTAAACAATACTTTCGATTCTAAACCATTTTATGTGAGTTTACAAGGTTTTTTTTATTATTGTCAAAGCTGTTTTCTGCTACTCAGGGGCAGTGAGTTGCTTAAGTATTAACAAGCTGCCAACTGTATCTAAAAAAGAGCTTGACCTTCAGCAAAGGCTGGAGTTAATTCTGTGTAATGTGGTAAGAGTATGAGTGTAATGGCTGAAACAGAGTAGAATATGGAAATGATGGGCTCTAGTAAGGAATTGTTCTCTCCTAGCACAGCTCGCTACTTAGTACTTCATGTATAAAATGGTTTGTGTCATGAGGTTTGTGGCAGATTCCACAGATACTTAAAGCTCAGTTAGACTACTCGGATATGTCACAGAAGGAGCTTAAATAAGTGGATAAGCAGAGACTGAACAAGAGTTATCGCTGGATGTTATACATCAGTATAACCCTTCAAAATGCTGTCTTACGTGGTGGTCATGTTTCCTCACAGGCTGCAAAACTGGACAGCTTCTTGGGAATTGCCTTTCGTTACTTAGGTAATTACTACAGAGATGTGGCTGAAGACAAAAGTAGAGCTCGTGGTTGCTATAAAAAGGCTTTTGAACTGGATGGAACTGATGAAGAATCTGGAACAGCAGCTGTAGCCTTGAGCATGGAACTTGGAGACACGGTACTGTACATTCAGGGCTTTGGATTACTGCTGCTTTGTTTTCTGATAATGCTGCACTTTGAGGAGTCACTTCAGGTTTCCTCTGTGTTTGAGAATAAGATCTGAAAGCAGATGTTCTGTCATTGCTTACAGCTTTCATCATTGGAACTGCTTCAATTTCATGCTTCAATTCCAAATTATGTCTTATCTGGGGAGAAGGGTAGGAGAATTAAGCATAATGTATTCATCACATGTGATTTAGATCAAGCATTTTTTCAATAGGGAACGTGAAAAGAAAGTTGTTCTTCTTTTCATATTTAACTCGTGCCACTTTTTTTCTCCATCTTCCACCTTGCTGTGTTCAGGAAAAGCACACAAAATCATCAGAATATTTAAAAGTATTTCTATGATATTACAGAACAAACGTAACCCATACATTGACAGACTCCACTTGAACATCTGCAAAGTCAGTCTAAGTATCAGATTTGCTGCAAATACTTGTATCCTTCTCTAGTTTAAAAAAATAAATTAAAAAAAATAGTTTCTACAAAACTGCAGGAAGCTGATGACTATTTTCAAAGATAGATATGTAAGAAATAATCGTGTCTTTAGATTTGGTAATGTCCTCCTCTAATCTGTCACTCAGCCTGCCAGCTGTAAAGAGCTCTTGTAAGATTCCTTCATTACAATAATTAACAGATTGAACAGTTTAATGATTTGCTGGATTAGGAGTATTCTCCTTTAACAAGAACTTTTGTTCTTTACACACATATGTTTACTAATGTGGCTCTTTTGGTGCTTTGTTAGGACACTGCTCTGTCAATCCTGAATGAGGTAACTGAAAAAGCGGTTACTGGTACAGCAAAGTGGGCCTGGCTTCATCGTGGAATTTACTACCTGAGAACTGGTCAGCCGTCACAAGCAGTGGCTGAGTAAGAGAACTAGTGGCTGTTTTACGTCATTTTCTATAAATCCCAATAAATCCGTCTTTGATCTCAGCAAGTTTTGAGAATAAGTTATCTGAGTATAGGATGGCTTGTACTAAACGATGGGAAATGGTTCTGAGCAAGCTGTGCCTATCTTCAGTTCCAGAGTTAGCACAAAGCAGTCTTTTCAGCAGAGCAGCGTTCGGTACTAAGGAGCCTGGTGACAGGCTGGTCACAGACAAGCTTGATAGAGCACTGAATAATGAGCCAAGGTGAGGAACAATGTCTTAACTCATGTAACGTGCTCCGAAAATGAAAATGCTACTATGCTGTATTTAAAAGCTCTGTATAATTGTCCGTTTGATTCCTGAGAATATATAATGCAAGGAAACAACTGATTTTTGTTAACTCTTACCACCTTTTATTTAAATAAATTTACATCTCGGTATCTTCAGTTTGCAGGCAGCTCTGAGGGCTGATCCAAAGGATCCCAACTGCTGGGAGTCTTTAGGAGAGGCTTACTTGAGCCGAGGTAGCTATGCAACAGCTCTGAAATCCTTCAGGAGAGCAACTGAGCTGAACCCAGAGCTCGTCTACAGTGTTTATAAAGCTGCAGCAGTTGAGCAGATTCTAGGCAAATACGAAAATGCTATAGCTACCTATCACGAGATCTTAAAGACGACAGAAGAATATGTGCCTGCACTGAAAGGTAATGTGTCTGAATTCAGAATTGTTAACTCTTTCTGATTCTGCACACTGTAGTGCTTCAGTCTTGTGGAGAGGTTCTTGGTGTATTGAGGTCTGCCTGCATGGAAGGAAAGGGTTGGATTTTGGGTGTGTAGAGCACTGCTATACCCTGCATGAAAGTTCGTGTGTAGTAGCCTGCAAACACCTGAAAAGCTGTTAAATTATGATGCATGGGAGTGATTATTTCTCTTTCAAGTCAGTATGAAAGGTAATTTTTCCCATTTAGCTACCCAGGCAAGTGGGTAGAAGAAGTGAGGATAGAGGAAGCCAGCTAATGGTGGTGCAGTTTCACCTGAGCTTTCAAACGCTGGCTCAGCAGATGATGGAGTCAGGCTGTCATTTCGGAGAGGTGGGCTATGCTAATTTGACCATGTGTTCCTCACTTTTGTGTTAACCCGGCTGATTCAGACCCCTCTGAGCTTCTTCAAGTGATGAAAAATAGCAGTAAAGTATCCCAAGAGGTCTTGCAAGTGTTAGAGGTGACAATAGGTCTTCAGTAGATAGCTGGGAGCAGAGAGACAGAGGGGAACTGGAACTCCTTTCTGGTGACAGAACTGTGATTCTCAAGATATATAATATTGGGAGTTTATAAAATTTTGATAGCCAATGAATTAACTGTTTGCTTTACATTCACTCATTCTCACCCCATACATCCATCTGAAATAGATGCTGCTTGGTACTGGTGTGAATTTTTAAGTTACAGAGTGTTCTTTCATTGTGTGTAAGGCCTTTTGATTTTGGGGTGAATGTAAGCTGATTCCTGTAAGACTAAGTCAGAAGAGTTGGGTTACTATTGCAACAGTAAGTTTTTCATCTGAAAGGGTGACAGGGTGGTTGTCCCTTTATCTCCTCCTGTGTAATTTTGCTGCTTGGAGTTTGCCAGGCTGAAGTGACACGGGAAAAGCTCCATGATGGGAGTTGGAGAGTATTGAGGAGAGGGAGCTGTACTAGTTGTCGGGCAAGAAGGCAGCAGCTGACTGCAGGAGCAGTTTGCAAAGGTGTTGTATAGAAGTGTGCATGTGTATTTGGCTTTATGACTGTCTGTAGGTGACAGTTGACAGCAGTCCCTGGAATAAAATGCTTAGAGGAGGTATAAGCACGTAGCGTTAAGGTCCTCCCCCTGTAGTTGTATCTATTCTTAAATTTCCTAATTCTTCTCTCATAATCCCTCTCATCCTAATCTGATTTGTTAGCTCCAGATCCCACTTGTAGTCTTGAAACAGTCTTCAACTTCTTAGAGACTCTTTAGTGTTTAGTCTGGTGTGCTGTCTTTTGTGGGCCTTCTTAAAACTCTCTGAAAACATACACCAGTGTTGTTTTTGTTCTGTTCTGATGGTCTGAATCGAGTTGTTGGAAGCATAGTCTCCCAACAGGTGAGAGAATCACTATACTGATGTTACTGGAATAGATCTTTTCAATGTATTTTATTTTTGAGTTGCTAAATGGTATGTTTATTCTGCTGCTACTCCAGTGTATGTTTTAATGTATAACTTTGGGGAATAAAATCAAGTTTGTTTTTAGATTACAGAGTATCTTAAGGTCTGAGAAGCTCATGATCTTGGGACTTTTGTGTGGTCAAGACAAATACCTAGTGGAGGCAAGATAAAGATGCTTGCAAAACATGACTGCTGTGTTTAGTAGATGGGTGTAGGTACAGGGTACAATAGCATGAGGAGGGTAGCCTCAGAACTATGAAAATAACACTGGGAATGAATGGTACTCATTGGCAGTGGCTTACTGCTGGTGCCAGCAGCAGTATAAACCAAACAGTTGTCTTGTTGGTTCCAAAATGCTAGAAATTGTAGTATTAGATGCAGTTCCTTTGTAGCAGTTGGATTTATTTACGTATGTGGTGGGTTGACCCTGGCTGGATGCCATGTGCTCACCAAGCTGCTCTATCACTCTCCTTCTCAGCAGGACTGGGGTGGGGGAGAAAATAAGGTGGAAAAAACATGTGGGTCAAGATAAACGCAGTTTAATAAAGCAAACCAAAGGCTGCACACAGAAGCAAAAGAGAACAAAAGATTTATCTCTACTTCCCATCAGCAGGTGATGTCCAGCCACCTCCCAGGACATAGAGCTTCAGTACAGTAGGGGTTGTCCTGGAAGGGAAATGTCATAATAACAAATGCCCTCCTCCTCCTCCTTTCTCTTAGCTTTTGTTTCTGAGCAGACCTCATGTTCTGGAATACCCCTTTGGTCAGCTTGGGTCAGCTGTCCCAGTTGTTTCCCCTCCCAGGGTCTTGCCCACCCCTGGCCGACTGTGAGAGGCGGGGAATGTTGGAGAGACACCTTAATGCTGTGGAGCAGTGCTCAGCAGCAGCCAAAACACAGGTGTGTTACCAACATCCTACTAGCTACCAATACACAACCCACCACTGTGAGGGATGCTGTGGGGAAAGTTAACTCCGTCCCAGCCAGACCAATACACCACATGAAGTAAATTCTTCAATAAACAGGATTAAGTAACGTTGGTTGCAAGTCTTCTTTGAAGAAAACTTTCTCTTTTGCCTCTCTGAAAATTCTTTCTTCTGTTTGTGTTTTGGCCACGATTTTTGACGTGTATGAGCTGAAAACTGTTGTATTTGTCAAAGATTCACCGGTGCAGACCATATTTTTTATGAGGGCTTTACTTAGTATGAGAGGACAAACCCAAAGCTTAAATGCTATGTTTTTTGTAATTAATTAGGTTTATTTTAAGATTCAAATTATTCTACAGTTCACACTTGACAGGGTAGGTTAGAAGCAAAGTCTCTGTTGTGAGTACTGTGAGTCTTTTGATTTTGGTGTAACCTGTGCAGGGTATAAATCTTAAGCAGAACACTGAGCAGGCTTCTACCCTCCCACCCTCCTCCTTCATCAAGCATATCATAAAAGCATCTCTTTTCATAGAGGATATTTTCTATTATTTTCAGGACTTGGCGAGTGCTACCTCATGCTGGCAAGAGCAGCCCTGAATAACTTTTTTGATAGGAAGGCTGTGGGTTACATAGAGCAGGCTCTTGAATTTCTCACAAGGTTAGTACTAAACATTCAGATACTTTATTTCCACTGGGATCGAGGGCTGACAGGCAGAAGAGTTAAGTATTTGAGGATTTTCAGCTAAAATAAATCGAATGGACCAGGCTTCTAATCTAGAAGTAAGAATGTGCTTATTGAAAATGGTTTGAATAATACATTCTGCACTTAGTCTGCTTAAATGAATGGTAATTACAGGGGGGTTTTCTGTTTAAAGATACAGAGTCATTTGATTGTACCACAAGTATGAAATGACATGCAGTTCTCTCCAGCAGTCCTCTAGTATATATGGGGCTGGGAGGAGCCAATTTCTACCAAAAACGGTGGATAAGAGGAAATAGTTCCTTCACTCCCTTGATCTTTTTGTTTTGCATTCATACAGAATGCTTTAGTGTCCTCAAGGGATAGCTGCAGTTACAGGAGAAGGTCTGTCAGGTTCCTGCAGGTGAGTCCTGTCTTGTGATATAACTCAGCAGTGTTCTGAAATGCAAGACTGGTGTAGCCACCTGGTAATGGCTAATTTTCAGAATTGACTCTTGGTCCCAACAAAGTTGGGATACATTGGCATTTTTTAGTTTCTCTTTTTTTTTTTTTTGTTAGTTTCGATCTTTTAGATCCATAGCTTGAATAGGAAGAAAACTTAAATAAAAAAAACCCAAACAAACGGCTTGTTGATTAATTACATTTGAGTTTTTGCTACTCTTCAAAGTTGTGAACTTTCTTTCAGAAAATGGTATTGAAGTGTCTGAACGGGTGTTGTGTGGGTTTTCTATGTCATTGATTACAGGGCAGCAAAGCAGCGTCCTGATGTATCTTGCCTCTGGAAACTGCTCGGAGATACCTGTACTAGCATGCATGTTATTTCACCAAACAACGTGAATGTTCAAGTTCTAGGGTACCTTCTGGGTAAAAATGCAGACAAACAGATGCTGAAGAAAACTGAGCTGCTCAGTCTGGGAGGAAGGTAATAATTTTTCATTATCAAAAGCTTATATGCCCAAGTCTTCTAGTCTCAAGTCTTCAACTCTTCATATCTCAAGTATTCTAGACAATTTCATTTCTAGATGATCTGTTGACACCTGCATACTGAGGAAAGATTATCGAGGTGGTAAATAGGGTCTCATGCTTCTTCCATATGCACTGCTTGTTTCAGGGTATGTTTACTGGACTGCTGTAGTGGCTGTCAACAGTTTATTGAGCACGTGTTGCTCTCTTTGTTTCTGTCTCCAGAGGATGGCTACATCCTGCCTGTCGTTGAACAAATCACATCTCTTCAAAGGGAGTGGTTGCAGTAGTTGCTAACTAATTGTCCCAGGACTGCCAAAGTCCAAGATAATGTTTCAATCGTTCTGTCTCTACTTCTTTGTTATAAAAACGTCATCCATTTTTGCCCTAGGTATGGGGTCTAGAGTACATCGTAAGAGGGAATTCCTTGTTTCTGGCCCTGGATGCTAATGATGGTGGAAGATACTTGTAGCATTTCTGTGGCCTCTTCTGTGACTCCCTCTGAGGTCTGTGCAGTTGGGTGTGTAAGGCAGGAAATGCAGCTGCTTAGTAAATCCCAACCACGATACGTGAAGTCACATACCTCCTAGGGGAAGTCTGATTAACTGTAAAATGACTGGTGTTTGTTTTCGGTACAACCATGCCTATTGCAACTGACACAGCTTTGATGTAATGCACACCTGTGGCTTCACAGGTGGTGGGCACTGCAGGCTGCCTTTAGACCAGGCCAAGTTCTGTGAAGATAACTGAATGAAAATCCTTAGTTGTTGTTTGCTTTCCATTCTTGTCTGGTTCTGTTTGTATTTATGTGTGTTTGCTTGGTTTAGGTTTTTAAGCACGCTTTTGAGTGTTTTTTCAGCTTTCTGCTCTTCATGTAGAGAGGGTAGAATGATGCTTCTGTGTGATTCATGTTTCTGTAGGTGTTACGGCAGAGCTTTAAAATTGATGCCTTTGCCTAGCATATGGTGTGATCTTGGAATAAGTTATTATCGACAAGCAGAGCACCTCACAGCAGTGGGCACTGACGTGAATGAGACCAGTGAACTGCTGGAGAAGTCTTTACAGGTACTGCCTGTTTCTTCTGTTACATTCTTCAAAATTTAAATTGGTGTTGGTGCTTCTCTTCATTACTCTTTCTGTCCTCGATAAAACCTACATCTCTGAATAAGTAAGCTCTTAAAGTCTTAATTTTTGCTCTGCTAGAGATTTTAATCCATGTTTGATTTTTCTTTCAGTGTATCAAAAAAGCTGTGAGACTTGACAGCAAAAATCATCTTTATTGGAATGCACTTGGTGTAGTCGCTTCCTGTAGCGGTAAGTCTTCATCAAAACCCCTCGCTCCATAATATTCTAAAATAGAAGACAACTTGACTAATGGTGTTTATGAAATTCAGTTACATCTAGCTCTCCTTCTTTCTTTCCCCTCCCCCTCCCCCCAGCTATTGGAAATTACACTCTTGCTCAACATTCGTTCATCAAATCTGTTCAAGCTGAGCAAATGGTAAGTGCTGTAGGCAGCTGCCATCTGTTTCAAGTGGGCATTTAAAACTTCTTTCCCCTGGTGCAGTGTTATTTTTGAATGCAGTAATAATACATTGCTTTTAACTTTTTGTTCTGTCTAGAATGTTGTTGCCTGGACCAACTTGGGGGTTCTGTATCTGACAACTGGAAACATTGAGGTATCTGTCCCATCCTCAGATATAGCGCTCTTTCCATTTTGGGGTTTTTTTTTAAGGGAATGTATGAGGGTGGGAGCATGGGCGAGCAGTGAAGAGTGTCCCTATACCTTTGGAAGAAATTAAATTGACATCTGTACCTTACTTGAGGTACAGAAATTAATTATTTGTTCCGGAGTTGATGAGGTTAAGGGAACTGAATGGCTGAGATTTGCTTTCCGAACAACTGGATGGAAGGAAAAGTGGAAGGACTGAGAAGTGGTCAGTCAAACCAGTGCACACAAGGTTTGACCAAGAGCTCTCGGGTATAGGTCACAAACCGAACTTCCAGTTTTTGAGTTTCCCAGAGGTAGCTCCCTTCTGCTCATCAACATGTCATATGATTTACTGTAATTCTGTGTAACATTCAGAGTTTCTCTGGAGGAAAATTAGAGTACATCTGAAGTGAAGTCCATAGTTCTCATGCAGCTAAAACTGCATCCTGCCCTATTTGATAGTCAGAATTACAGAAATTTTGTTTAATTGGAAATGTGATGGTCAGAATTATTTCTGATAAAAATAACTTGATACTGCAGACCGTTTACTGCTAAGACTAATAATGCTAAGGCATCATTCATCTTCTACCACGTTGAGGGAGGAACAACTCTAAACATAAGCAATCCATAGGGAAAAGATAATTTGTGGGTGGTAATCAGTTTTACCATTTTGAAAAAGTGTTTGTTTATCTCTTTGCGTGAAGAAAAAGCAAATTTCCAAAACTGGACCCTCCAACAGTCAGGTTTTAAAATAATAATTATTCTAAGAAGTAATCTAGCTGCTCAACTGTTTTAGGAAGGAAATATGATAGGGAGGGAAACTTTGATTGTGTGATGATTTCTTTTTTTTTTCCTAATTCTATTTTTAAATTAGACTAAACTGGTTTATTTCTCTGGGCAATGTATTGTTCTCTCTGGCACAGCAGATGTGTTTAGTAGTGACCTAATTTTGTCCCCGAAATCTGCCTGCTAATACCTGTGCATACTCCAAAGTGCTGTTACCATGCCAGACAGCTCAACAGCACTGTTATCTTTGGTTCCACAGCCAGCTCATGAAGCCTTCAAGATCGCCCAGGCTCTGGAGCCTACTTACTTACAGTGTTGGATTGGGCAGGTAAGAAGGAGAAAAACTGTAATGCTCTGCACCAAAACCAATTGTTAAACAGAGAACTTGGACTCCATCCTAATAACTGGCACTTGAGCATGTTGCTGAAAATCAGATGTTTCAAGTAAAAGAGCTTCTGTTTCCCCTGAGGGTGGATGGGACCGTTTGATTCCATAGTGGTAACAATAAAATCTACGTTCATCAGATTGTATTTAGATAATGTTTGCCTGGATGATGTTTTTAGTTCCATTAGAAACTAGCTATTAAAAAAAACCAAACACTGCTTGTGCTCTGAAGCTTTTCATTGAGCACTGTTAACAAAGCAGTAGGGGTGTTTAGCCTGGAGAACAGTAAGGCTGAGGAGAAACCTTCTGGCTCTCAGCAACTCCCTGACAGGAAGTTGGAGTGAGGGGGTGGTTTGTCTCCCCAGGAAGAAGTGACAGGTTGAGAGGAAATGGCCTTAAGCTGCACCAGGGGAGGTTGAGGTTGGCCCTGAGGTTGAGGTTGTCCAGGCCTGGCCCAGGCTGCCCAGGACAGTGGTGGAGTCCCCATCCCTGGAGGAGTTTCCCAGCCTTGTGGAGGTGGTGCTGAGGGACAGGGGTTAGTGGGGACCTGGCAGTGCTGGGGGAACGGTTGGACTCAATGAGCTTAAAGGTCTCTTCCAACCAAAACGATTCTGTGATTCCATGATTCGTAAGGTATGAGTTACTTCAGCTTCAGCTGTACCTCATTATATGTCATTGCATAACTCTCTTCTTCACCCCCAGCTTCTAGTGCTGCTGTTATAAAGACTAAGTCTTTAATGTAACTGGGTCAAAAGTGGCTGTTATTTCCTGGGAGGCCCCTTTCTACCCCTGCCACTGAGGGTTGGATGTGCTCCCACTGGTATCTAGGCTATCGATGAATAATAGAAATATTTGCAACTCATACTCCTATGATCACTCTAGGTGGCACTTTGTAATCCCATGCTGTTGACCTGCTAATAATATCTAAGTGAAACTGGATTCTAGGGAAAAACTAGCACCATCACATGTTGAAATTCAGCTTGTATCAGATGTAACACACACAAAGTCTTTGTCCTGAAGAATGTGAAGTAGCAGCAGAAGACCTTAAGTTTCAAGTACTGATACAGTGGAAACTGCTTGTACTCCCTTTAACTGTATTCTTTATATTCTTAAAATGGATGTTTTAACATTAAAAGAAAGTGACTTCATGTTAAATGCCTAAGATGTGCCTGAAGAAAAGTGTGCTGAGTTTCTTGATGTCATAGTTTTTAAAATACTTGATGACAGCAACTCTTGCTTCTCTGTAGGCTCTTATTGCGGAGAAGGTGGGCAGCTATGACACTATGGATCTCTTCAGGCACACCACGGAACTCAGTATGCATGTAAGTATAACAGTTGTGTTGTCCTGAAGTTTCTGCATATCTAATTGCTCTACTTAGGTGATGCTTTTTTTTAAAAAAAATAGGCATGTCTTGAATGCTGAAATGGTTACAGTCACGTTCCAGATGAGTTTCTCTGAATCCCATGCTGTTCTTCCTGGCACTGTGCCGGCAGTTATTTTATTAAATGGTTTAGTTCTAATGGTCCAAGAAATCAGCTCTAAGTCGTGAAAAATCGTTCTTGGTGTTCCACACAATTGGACAGGGATCAAAAGCATGAATTAAAACTATTCCAGGAGACAGCAAGTTTATTGCCAGTACCCTGGGTTCTAAGGAAGTAGTGGACTTTATGTTCTCTTACAGTTTTTTTCATATGTCATCCCTCCAGTGGTGCAGCAAGTTGGTACGTTAATGTAAGAATTCTGTTTGCCCGAAGGAGAAGTTAAAACTGTGTGTGGAGTAATTCAGTCTGGTGTTTTTTTCTCCTGCTTAGTATTCATGCAGATTTTGAGCCAAGACTCTGCCTTAAAACACAGAATTGTTATAATAATCTTGAATTATTTCACTATTGGTTGAGCAGGTTTAATGACTCCTGTTTTGGGTTGAGTTTTTTGTTTGTTTCTTGAGGACGAGGGAGCGAAAGGCTATGCCCACTGGGTATGCTCAACGCTGCAGGATGAAAGCAACAGAAACACTGAAGTGTATCTGTTCAACATTGTTGAAATGAATGGCATTCCAGCAGCCCATGTGGTCCTGACCAAATACGTAGGTAGGTAATTTAAATATCCCACTAACCTGTCAAGCCTAACAGATGCCTTCAGAATGAATGGGCACACTGTACTAGTTCTAGCTTGGGGAGAGGCTTTGGGACTGTAAAGTAACCAAAACAGGGTACAGATGAAACAGATCCAAGTTCTATCCCAACTCATTCCAGCAGATTTCGTTTCAAAGACTGATCAAAATAAGGACCAGAGTCTTGTCATGCTTGTCATCAGGTGTTTGCTATCAGGCTTCCCTCAAGTGTGTCTGTGTGCGTGGTGCAGGTGGATGCTAGATCCCCTGCCCCTGTGCTGTGATGTTTGGTCAGAGCCTGCTTCCTGGTGCTGGCGTCCTTGCTGTGTAACTCCATAATGTCAAGCACACAGGTTTGTTAATCTTCAGTAGGAGATGGACCACATTTTCAGGCATGGTTCCAAGTCATTGGGGCAGGCTTGTGTAGGCCTAGCCTGGGAGGCAGATAGAACAAATGTGAATTTTCTGTAATCTGCATCGATTACTGTAAATAAATCTTTTAATGAGTAATCTGTTGCTGATTGAGAGCTGCAAAATAAAGATGGAAGCACTTAAAATGAGATAAATGCAAGATTGTATTTCTTTGTCTGTGCAATCCCTGTTCTTAAGTGGACTGCAGGAGAGGCCTGCATGATCCTTCCTAGTCTGGGAAAAAGGGCTAGAAGCCTGAGGTGAGATGGCAGCTCGCAAATCTGCACCTTAGCTATTAATAAGCATTTCAAAGTTGTATTATTAAACCAAAAGATTCTACTACTATTTTACTAGCGTCAATACAAGCTGAATAGTTTCCTGTTTCATTACAAAAAACCCCAAACCACTGCATGCTGAAAAACTTAAAATATATTAAAATGCATATGTTAATGCTGTGTCATAAGATTTTAAACATTTTTGAGTTAACCTGATGTCATGTCATGGGTCTCCCTATCTCTCCTGTATTTGCCTGCAGCCTGTCAAAATGCTTCCAGCGAGCAGCTGACAGAAGCACTTGGCACAGTGTTTTGTGTATATGCATACACTGTAGCACCAATATAGCAGTGTGTTTTGAAGACTTTTTCACAGCTTTTTTGATCATGTTCTCCTGTATTGTCAATTCTGATTTTCTAGAGAGAAATCCAGATGATGCGTCTGCTTTCACAATGCTTGGTTATTTGAGCGACCATCTGCATCTAAAAAGGCAGGCGGCAGATGCCTATGAGAGGTAAACTATTCAGCTGAAAAACTTTCCTGGTAGAAGGTCTTTGACCTCTTTCTCTGTGCACCAGCTGAAAAACTTCAGGGTTTTTCTTTTCCTTTAGTAAATCATGCTTTCTCAATTAAACAGTACATTTCCAGTAAGTGTACTGCAAGCGGAGGTTTGAAGATGTTGTTGCATCAGATTTGGAAATGCAGAACACAGAACTGGAGAAGTAAAGGCATTCTATGGCTTGAGTGTCTTACCAGGACATTTAGCTACCTCACTGTGAGAAATTTTGGGTGTTGGTAGGCCAGGACAGTTTGGGTATGGTTTGGTCTCTATGCCATTCTAATTATTGGAGGTGGTTGGGCTTTGGTTTTGTTTTGTTCCTTCTCCCTTCTTTTCAAATGGTAGGGGAAGGTGGCAAAGGAAACCATGTTCAGTGAACATGTTTGCTGATGCATTAAAACTGTAAAATAAGCTGTCATGATGCTTAATTAGCATATAATTTTCTGCATTGTCCATTCTGCTCTGAGAGCTATTGTCGAAGTGTGAGCGTTACAATCAGATGGTAATTATTTGTAATTGTGGTTATTTTCAGGGCAGCTTCATTGCTGAAAAACTCTGAGGATACTGACAGCTACAACACAGCAATGCAAAACTATGGCAGGTCACTGTGGTAAGTGTTGGTTGACATATTTTCCCAGCCCTTGACTTCAGCTTTGGATGTAACAAATGCAGTCGCACAAGACGTGGGTGAGGCTGAAAGTTGAAAGGTGGTTGTTAAAAATAATCTATTAAACATCATTCTTAGTTGTAGACAAGTTTAACTGGATTTTGTATGGGCTCCAGAAATGGGTAGTGTATTTAAAAAAAAAAAAAAAAAAAAAGAGATCACAAAGAATTGCTATATGTCTTCACAGTTTATAACATATCAGTGATTACCTTATCCTCAGCTTGATACTTTAGTGCTTCAAGATGGTCTACACAATGTAGCTGTTTCGATCTCCAGAATAAATTTGGTTTCTTTATGATTTCCACACTTGAGATATGTAGCAGGCTTAGTCTGAATAAAAAAGCTGCTTCAGGGTGTATTCAAAACCCCTTCTACTTGCCCTTTGAATTTGTGTTGACTTGAACAACCTGAAGCCAGCAGGGCTGAGGTGTTGTGTACAGGTGTGGGATCTTTGTGCTGCAATCCCGCTTACAAGTCTAAGTTCCCTTCACAATTCCCTTCTGATTCTCAGGCAGTGCAGGACACCAGTCTTGACAGGTGAAGACTTTCAAATGTCCATTTGATATGAGATAGCTCAGTCTCTGCTAATTAGGTGTTTGTCAGTTCTCTAGGGAAACTTCACTTATTCTTAAGTTTCTGTACATGACACGAGAACTTCCAGAGTGTGATAATGTGATAGTCCATCCTTTAACTTCAGGGTGTATTTTAGAAGGAATTCTTCAGTTGCCTGTAGTCTAACATCCAAGCTGCATATGTGGTGATTCCTGTGTGCAGCTTACACAAGAGTAAAGGTCCAGTGACTATTAACTAGTTCTAATAAACACAGTCCTGTATAATTTCTTCCATAGTGGTCTTACTACTACAGGCACTTACCTGTCTGTGTGCATGCACGCTTTGATATTTCTTTTTTCATGTTTCTCCTTGCCTTTTTTCTCCCGCTTCGTTGTGTTGACCACTAAGTGACATCCTACATACAGCTGTCATGCAGATGGGGAGGACTTTTTTGTGTCAATTATTCTTCATGCAACAGATAGTTGGAGAGAGAAACTGCTATAACACAAGATGTTGGGGAATGTTGCACATTCTTGTTCTAATCTTGCTTTTCTCTAAATGTCTGCTTAAAACTGCTATGGAGAAGATGATGCTGGTCTGCAAGGACAGTTTTGTCTGAATGATAGCAGCTGTTGCTACTTCCTTCATACTAGTGTTGGGTTTGTTTTTGCAGTGCCCTTGGACATTGTGATAAGGCCATTGAGGTTTACACATCAACACCCCTAACTGCGTTTGATGGTATCGTGGGGTTAGCGTTAGCCTACTTCAAGAAAGGACTCTTAGAAGAAAGTATCCAAGGTATCTGCCTAATTCGGAGCATTATGGGACACTTCTCTCGAGATTAATCTTAACAGAATTTTGTTGTCTGACCAACGTAGCTGTTTTATTTTGTTTTATTTCCCTCTTCCACTCCTACTGCATGAGTACAAATTCTGCACCTGTTTTAATCATTGGGCTGTTCAGCAGGGTGCTAGAACTATTCAAGTTTGCAAAGGGAAGCTACATTTCTTCAGGGGGTTAATTCTTGTTCATTCAGCTGCTGTGCTTTTAGCTTTCCTTGCACTCACATGAAATGGCTTTCCTGAAAAAATCAGTTCTGCATAGGAGATTAATCTGTTGTTCACTTTAGCTTCAGTGATAAATGTAAGAGCTGTGTCGTGCTCTGCACTGCTAAGATGTGAGACCTCACGAAAGGTATGCTGAATTGTCAGTGTAGAAGTGTGAGCACTTGCAAAGGAGCAGCAGCCAGCTCAGCATTTTAATTAGCTCTTAGTTTTTAATTGGAGCGTTGTGTGCCCATCTGAAGCACTATTTCATAAATAACCTATCCCAGGGAAGTATTTACAGTATGTTCTTTCAGGTTCCTTCTCGATATCCCAATACTGCTTTACAGTCCTGTTTCCACTTGCTGCATATTAGACAACTCCCAGACTCTTAACAGCCCTGTAAATTGGTGTTTCCTAACATAGAGTTGACTAAGACTTTGGAAGTAACTATATTTGCCTTCTGCCTATGATTTGAGGTGTGAAAATGGAGTGGACCTGAAACTGAAGTGCTCCTGTGTGTGTGTTCTAATATCACACCTTTCTAAAGGCTTTATAAATGATGTATTTTTTCTCCTACTTCAATTCTGAGTCTTGAATTTTTACCAGCCTATGAAAAAGCCTTGTGCGTTGCTGAGTCTGATCAACATAAAGCACATGTCCTGACTGCCATGGCAATAGTAGAGTACCAAAGGAACAAAGTGGATGCTGCAAAGACGCTGCTTTTTAAATGGTGAGTGGAGGGAACAATAGTCTGTATATCATGTTTTATTGTACTGCTGAATCCTCAGATGTACTTTCTGGGGGATCTCAGGTGGCTATTTTCTTTTTGTGCTCCAGAGGAAAAGTGTTCTTTTAAGTGTATTCATGTGATGTATCTCTCTTGTTTTATGGCCTATGTCTTTTTCCATACTCTTAAAGCAGTACAAAGTGTAAGGGTTAGTGGGCTGGGTGGTTTACATGTCTAATATCCTTGATTGGCAGTTTTAATAGGTTTTTCTTTTACGATAACGTTAATCTGCAGTTTTCCTAAGCGCTAGGCAATAGTCCTGCTCTTCATCTGTAAGAAATCTAGATGACTAATGAGAACAATTTCACTGTGAATAGTCAGAAATCTCAGAACAGTTGTGTTCCACGTGTCATAGATGAGGACAGTCTTGTACCTTCCCCATGAAAAGAAGCAGATCTGTATCAGTTGTTCTCTTCAGCCATGAATGTCTTTTTTTTTTTTCTTTTTTTGAGCTGTGGAGGCTAAAAGCCATCTCAGCCTCTTGGGATCAGCCCTCTGTCAGTAGAGAACTCCAGTAGTGTCTGTACAGATGCTGTCTTGCAGCAGACTCCTAAAGTTACTGAAAGAGTGAAGGTCGCTGACCTAGTACACTCTAAAACCTGAGTAATAGATGATCAACTAGCTGGGAACCTGGTATTTCCTACCTCCTGTTAATCACTGCAGACTTCTATTTTTGTTGTAAACATCAACAATGAGAGTTTTCTAAGTGACATTAGTTGTGTTTAAAGAAAAAAAAGTAGTATGTGGTTTAGGATATATGTTAATAATTTAATGAATATGTCTAGATCTGAATTGGAAGCACAGTGCTGCAGAGCTATACAGTAGATGTCAGTAATAAGAAACAAAACTAGTGCATTTTAGTCCAACAGACTGCTGTCTTTTTTGGGCAGAGAGTCATGCTAAGTGACTTAGAGGGCCTAAGACCTTGAACAAGAAGCTGTCTTCGTAACAAGACTATCTTCATTTCGCATGGCCAGTTTGGACAGAGATTTTTAGCAGTGAGTTTGTGTTTATAGCTAAAATATGAGAGATCCCATTTCTTACTTGTCAAAGGGCAGCACCTTTGTACCACATAAGCTAGTGCTGGCTGCTCAAGTTTATGTTTATGTTTAGGAATTTTTCGTGCTACGGACTGAAAACACAGAATTGGAAGTCGACATTCTCATCTTTTTCTGCAGGCAGCAATAATCATTAGAGGCTTGATTAGGGGCCTGTAGTCACCTGATAAGTGACAGTAAGCAGCACTTAATTCTGTAGTTATGTTTAGGACATTGCAGTGAAGTAACTCCATATTTCTGTTGGCAGGCACTGTTTTGTTTGCCTCCATTCAGTTTGTATTGCAATTTACTGAATTTCCCTTATGGTGGGAATGGCTTCGTCTAGGACATCAGTTAAGGTCTTTGGTTTTGGTTGTTTGTGCTGAGCTCACTGTTTTCACCAGAGTTGAAGATCAGGGGATTAACTTGAGTAAAGAGCTCTGCACCTATACTAGAAGAATTTGCTGAAATAAAGTCAGTAGCTGTACCTAGTAGGTCTCCAGTAAAGCTTTGAATGCTATCGATGTGAGGTTATGCTATCGATGTGAGGTTAAGCTGCCTCTCATAATGAAATGAATGGAACAGTGCAACTGATGGTGGTACTAAAACCAACAGATAGTGCAAAACATGCTCAAACTACCTTACGTTAGAGCAAACCTTGATGTAAGCAATTTCTCAGAACATCCCTGTTCTCAGAGCAGTTCTACACAGCAGGCTCATTTTTGGCTTCTTCCTTCCTGGATTTCTGTTGCAAAGCTGTAAACAGGCACACTACAACTCAGGTTTGATATTAGAAGTTCAAATGCCTTCAAGAAAAGAAAATAGTTGTCAGGGTTACACATTGTCTTTAACCAGCCATTTTATGGCTGCTGCTGAAGGACAATTAAGGTGTAAGTGAGAGTCTTGCTAAGTATTTATATGTTGCAAGCTGGAGTGCTGAAATGGCACTGCTGTTCTCATATCCTGAGACCTCAAGGATCTAGCGTGATCCACAATCCCACACTGAGAGGCTGTTACTCCTGTATACCATACACGATACAGAGGAGCAAGAGGACTCAGAAGTAACAAGTACCCTAATGTTAACAGCAGGTTTAATTTGTGCTCCAAAATAGTGTCTCCTTCCCTCCCTCTGATTCAACAGCTCATTAAAGGAGCCTAGTACGGAAAGTCTGAAGGCTTTGTGCACGCTAGGACTGGTAAAGCAGGATGCTACACTTGCAACAGCAGCACTGAAAGAATTACTGAAGCGTGAAAAAGGGGATGATAAGATTTATGAGAGGTGCCTTATTGCATCTGCTGTGTATGCACTGCAAGGTAGAAATGTGGGCATCCAGAGAGAAGTCTCCAGGGCTATACACAGGTATGTATTTTTAGTTTCTTCAGATTGCCTTGTAAATGTATTGCTTTGATTGCATTGAGTAGTGAGCAAACCTCTCTTCACTTGCAGCATTATTAAAAAAAAAAAAGTGTTTTTCAAACATGAAGTGTTCACTTAGGATTGTAGCATCAGTTTTCTGATCAAATGGATGTTTGGGGTTTTCAGTTTTGGTTTGGTGGCTTCTTTGATAGCTAGATCAGTTCACTGTTATACAAAAGCATTTTTCATCCTATGTAGCACAACCTTCAACCTAGAAAAGCCTTTAGGGCTTTTTTTTTTTAAATATTTAACAGCCAGTGATGGTTCATTTTGCTGGCTAAATGTCTGTATTTAAATGTGTTTTGATTAGCCTTAGCATCCTAGAAAGGGGGAACTTTAGTCAATGCCTTTAAGCATGACACTTCTCTAAGTGTTTTCAGAAATGATTCTTTATGCACATTGTTTTTCTCCAACTGCAATTAAAATTCCATGTTCTTCACCCTATGAGGGCAAGGACTGTAGTCCCCAAGTAGTTATTTTTCCTTCCCGTGAATATTGATACGCATATTGTACATCTAATTTCTTTAGCCAGCAATATAACTTCGATATTCTGTTGTTTGTTTAAACAACATGTCTATTTTCAACCACGTTGGGTTGTTTTCAATAGAAAAAGTTCCATTTGGGATGTATAGCAAATGCCTACTGAGCCATAGGAGACCAGATTCATATCTAAACCAGAAACTCTTTAACATCCTCATTCTCTTCCCAGTAACCCTGTTAATGCTGCCCTCTGGTCTCTTCTGTCTCGGCTGGTTCCACTCCATGCATCACTAAAGGCAAAAGTAAGTGTGTTGCTGTAACCCGTGTGGGTTGTTCACATCCTGAGTTGCCTGAGTTGTTTCTTAACTAAAAACCCCACCCTTCACTACATGGATGTTCACTAGTTAATAGAAAAACTTGAGGCTTACGTACAGAGCAATTCACAGGTACATACTGAAGTTGCTTACCCAACGATTTACCTCTTTAATGAGGTAGTAATTCCTTATCTTTTTGAATTATTCCAGGAAAAATCTGCTAGAATTATTCCAACAAGAAAGAGCTGTACCATGTATATTTTTTTCTTAATTTGTGTATGTATGTATGTGTGGGTATAAATGTGTATCAGGATTTACTTATGCTGAGTTTGGTTAATCTAGTCGATCTCACTTTTCACACTAGCCAGTATTTCCTTGCTGCTTTTAAGCTTGTTATTAGCTCTTCTCCAAATAAATACTCTTCGTCTTAATTTATGTCCATTATGTAAACAGAAGTAGCACCTGGAAACAACCCCCTTTTCTATATTAGGTAAAATTAGAAACACAACAAACAGATCAACTATAATCCTGAACTTCTTTTCCTAATTCTTTGTGAAGAGATTGTGCTGTTGGCAAGGAGGACATCTCATTGTACAAACCTTGTATTTCTGATTAACAAAGATAAAAATATTTTGGCATTACATTTTGTATAAAATCTATTAATTAATCAGTCATATAACCAAATCAGTTATTGGGGTTTTTTTAATCTTGCAGGGAGGAGCTGTGGCAGGGAGCGTCGCACATGTACTTGATGTAAACCATGGAAAGGTTTGGCTTTCTTAAAATGCAGACTGAATTAAAATTAATCCCATTTGATCACATGTATTACGGTGTCAAGTCACCTTGATGCTCTGTTTTATAGGAAGCCCTGCTGAATATTGCAGTTAATCAGTTGGCGGCAGGATGTCACATGTTGGAAAACGTGAAAAACAATCCTCTGAAAAGTATTCAGAAGGCAATCCACCTCCGTCCAGGTTACTCTTGTTCTCAAACAAGATATTTTTTACCCATCAGAAACAAAATGATTGCACTAACAACAAAATCTACTTTCCTTGGGTTGTTGTGTTGTTTTGGGTTATCTGTGTATGTTTTGGGGAGAATGCTTAGAGTTATCATTCCAAGTTCAGACATGGGGAATTAAACCAGATGAGAGGAAAAAAATTGCTGAGTTTTAAGGCTTGTTCTGAAAACATGAGCAATTTGTTGAATCCTCAGCAGAAGAGGCAAGTATTATTTAGTATATTAGACAAAAAAGAAGAACACATGTTTCCTCAGAGTCAGTATGCTACACCAAGCAGAAGAAACAATTTATTCATCTGGCTTGAGAGTTTGGATTGGAAATGTTCTTTTGCAGTGTGCTGTTTATGAACTATAGGCAACTGTTCTGATTCTAAATGGTGACCCTCATTAAATGTATGAGGTGCAAATCTGGTGGGGATCTCAAGTGCTAATTTGCACTTGATAGTGAAATACTAATGCTCTGATGTATTAACATGGCTGCAAGCTAAAAATTTCAGTTACCTTCCTGCAGGTACACACAAGACTGACTGCTATTCCAAAGCAGTATACTCCTCATTTCACTTTGTAGATCTCCAAGCTTTGTTTCATTTTGCTGGCAAAATTCATTATCTTTGGGATAATTTACATGGGTGAAATCTTTAACTGAGCTCTGTCTAGTTCAGGACAGTGACCACTCTTCCAAGCCATAGTGGTTCTTCACAGGGCCAGGTCAGGGTAGAGCTGACGCTGGAAGTAGGCACTTGGTAAGGTAGTTTCTGTTAGAGAGTGAAGCTAGTGTGACTGAAGGCTGTGGATGGCATTGTGGGATCTTTGCTGCCACTGTCATGCAGCACTAAGTGATAGTAAAGTTTAATCTGTATAGTCAGACACCAGTGGCTATGTGAAAAATATGAGTTGGTTTTAGAAACAACATCTTTGTCTTATAATTTGAAGAATCTTACTAATTAGAGGCAAATAGTTATCAGCTCTCTTGGGCTGAGCTGAGGTAAGGGTCTGATTGAGTAACTTGCCTTGTTCTTGCTCTTACTTACAGTGAGTGGTTCCATTGACAGCTTTATTTTTATGCTCAGTCTGGTAAAGACCATTCTAAATGAACTACCAGCATATTTACAGTGGGCCTGAGATGCCTTTAACCATTCTTTTCTAGATAATCCTACCGCCTGGGCAGTACTAGTGGCAGCCTGTCATGCTGAAAACACTGTTGTCTGTCTAAACAACACTGAGCCGAAGCGAACGGGTCTGGAGATAACACTTGTATCTACAGTTTCAGCCAAAAGTAAGCTATATGAGTTTTCTAGTTAAAATAAAATAAAGTCAAATTGAAATGCTCTAAGCTTGCAATACTGTTCTGAATTTCAGAAACTTGCAAACAAGCTGTGTGGTTTGAGCTGTAATGGTGTTCTATGACATAAAAAGGCTAAATCCTAATGCACAGATAGAGTTAATTACTTCATCGGAACTTGCTTTACCCTCCAAAGCCTCAAATGCTTTTTTAAAATAGTACTTCTGAACTTGGGTGGATGGATTACAGCACAGGAACACTGCTTACACAGAAAGGCTAAAACACTCTTGAGTTCTGTAGCTTTTCCAGAGGAGGGATGACCTCAGCCTCAGTCTTCCTCAATGTCCATAGTGTTTTGAAAACTGGAATTAAAATTCCATGTTTGATTGATTGTTCTCAAACCAGTAATTCAAATGCTGTATTCTTTCTTCCCCCCTCTTCTTGCCTTTAATTTTACTTAATCTTTCTGCTACGGAAGGAAACCGTGTCAGGTTAATACCCCTAAAAGTTCTCCCTCACCAGATCTAGAGTGTGTGACATGTTCTGACACTACAGCATATACAGTGATCGGGTTGAGTGTGTTCTCTGTTTTTGCAGCTGGAGAAAGTAACCTTCCACGTGATTATGTCCAGACTCTTGAAGACTGGTGTCTGTGTCAAGCTATTACCAGTCTAGAGGAGACCGGTAAACTCTCAGAAGCTGAAGCTCTTTGTAACAAGGTATGATGCCATCAGACTGTTGTAGAATTGTATAGAAGTCATGATTTTTGTGCATTTTACAAAAACATAATCTTTGAATTAGCCACTGTCTGTTCCGTCAGAGCTACAAGATGCAGTAGTTGTTGGCATTTTCTGCCCTCCCCAAGGTGCGTACTCTGTTTGCAACACCAAAACTGTGTTAATGTTGATCAAGCCCTGTATTACGAGGTGAAGCTAAGTCTGCCCTTCCTGCCTTATTCATTAACCTACTATTAAGCAAATAATCCAGTATTAAGCAAAACATAAAAATTTAAGGCAAGAAGTACAGGTAGGAGTGCGCAAGCAAGTTAAATATCTTCTGCTCTGTTTTGTTGGTACTCCACCTCAGAGCCAAAGTGGATGCTACAACTTTAATTATTAAAAAGGAAAAGTCTTGAGGCAGCACAGCTGGGGAAGGGGACTACGGTGTTAACAAGCCTCAAGAGTGTGTTTCATGTGCTCATCAACAGAAGACTTGGCCAAAGATAAGCAAAATACCCAGTTGGACTCAGCAGCAGACATTCCTGACTTTGATTAAGGAAGATGACTGATTCCATACAAATGTGCTCCTTGTTTATGGCATTTCTATATTAACAGGGAAGGGAGTCTTTAAAAAAAAAAACCCAAAACCAGACAGATTCAGTGAACATGCTGGGGTTTTAGGGGGAAGTACTTTCTTGTCTTTTTTGCTTAGTGAGGAGGTGTTTTCCTTTTCTGGCCAGTGCATCTGCTGACCTGTCTTACATCAACAAGGATCAGAGATTTCTAGGCTTACAAGGCAGTATCTGGGCCTGGGGAAAGTTATGGTGGGGTTTGTTTGAATTTTTTTTTTTTTTTTTTGGTTAGCTAAATAGCTTGGGGAGAGGATGGTCAGTGCCTGCAATTTGTGAAGAAACAAGAGGAATGTTCTCTGGCACCGCAAGCTCTGAGTGACAGCTTTGTACCCCAGGAGTTTCAGGAAGCAGAATGACTGGGGATTGTGGGTCAGGCCCTGCAGTCATTCAGTTTGAGACAGGCAGCGTAATTCTACACTTGGTAATGGGGAAAATTGCAGCAAATACTCGCAGCTTCTGTTGTGTTTCAGAAAGTCTCTGCTCACCTGCACATTCTTTGCAAAGCAGCAGCTTGTTAAGGACTCACCAACAATATATTTCATTTTTTAAAACAGTGGGTGAAAAGCACAAGCATTGTTTCTTAGAGCAGATCTGGTTTGAGTTATAATTCTTGGAAATAATTGTGATTTGAACAGGTAAAATACCACGTAATATGACTTGCAGAAGCCTTATATGCTTCACCCAAGAAGAGTAAAGCATCAGATGGCTGGTTTTCTGTCTTTTCATTTTTGTGTGAGTTTGTTCCGAAAAATACTCCATAGCTCTTTACTGTTATTGAACAGGAAATGTTTAGTAAAGTGCTTCTTTTCCAGTGAGAATAAAGCACCTTAGCTGGGAGAATTGAAATTGATTGGAACATACTGAAGGTCACTTTTAGCCATACTACAGGTTTTTGCCTCCGTTAGCCCAAACCTTGTTGTGATTGTGAAACCAAAGGAGAGCTAGGGTTCTGCTGTTTACCTGTCTGTATGCCAGAGACCTCTAAGGGTAGGACATATACAAATTTAGCATAGTCTTCAAATGTGTTTTGAGGACAGAAAAAACATTATCTATGTTCACGTGCCAATTCCTGGAACACTCGTTTGTGCAGAGGAGGAGGAAAATGTCATGTTTTGAGCATCCTGAGAATGTTTTCAGTGCTGATTTCTGTAAAGACAGAAATGAAAAAAATCAAAGTATCTTCAGATGTTTGGAAATGATAATTCTGATAACCATGTTGAGCCTTGGTTTTGTTTCAGGGTTTAAAAAGCTGCCCTGATCATCCAGCTCTGTTTCTGCTTTTGAGACAAGTTCAGTGTAAGCAGCTGTTGCAGTCTCATAAAGACCTTCCAGACAATGTCCTGGAGGAGCTTCGCAAGACGGTCATGACCAGTGCAACGTCAGTTGCAGCCTGGCAGGTAAGCGTGGGTCCTCTCCGTGAGTTGGGTGCGCTGCTCTTATCGGAGAACTCACTGTCAGCAGGTGACAGTTTGTTTCACTGTGTGCGTTTATTTGTCCACCAACACCCAGTGCCGGGGAAAAAACAGCTTCTCTTCAGTTTTTTATGACGTTGTAACATTAATTGTCTTTTAATAGGTGAATTGATAAAGACTGTTAGTAAGAGCAAGCAGACATGGGGCAGAAGAATTAAAAACTTGAGAAAAAACCCTGGCACCTGTGTCTTTAGGGACCTCTGACTTGTCATGTGAGCAGAAACTGGTGAAATACTTCATAATCCATACAAATAGGTGGAAGTAAATGGTTTCCTAACATAGTAATATCCAGTTCCTTATTCAGGGTCTGAAAACCTGAGTCAGTCTCTTTCTCCATAATCTCCTGACATCAGGTTTCACCAATCTTTTGAGTGAGTCTGTGGAAGAAGGGAAATCACTCCCAGTAACAAGTGTTCTCTCACTCCCCTCCATGGCATTGCAGAGAGCTCATTTTTAGTTAATATAAAGGTGCTACAACTTGCTGCTTCTGTGAGACAATCTGAGAAGTCTGTCTCACACATGCCAAGAGATCTTTCTGGTGATGCAGCATGTTTATTTATTTATTTCCTGACTGTTGCTGTTAGTTACAGCTACTGTCTCCCTTTACCAATGTTAGCATCATGTTTAGAAAAAAAACATGAATTTTTAAGAATCCTTTATGTAGTTGCAGAATTTATGGTGCTCCCTCTGCCTGTGAACAAATAAAGCCCTGTTTGTGGCAAGGTTCACTGAAGTTCATTTCAGTCTCAAGATCGGTGCTAAGCTGCTGTAGAGATCTCACTTGTTACAAGGCTGCAGATCCTCATCCTTCTGCAACATACAAGTAGCCTTTGTGAAAATGCTACTTCTTGATGCATTTTTCCTTGGCTCATGGGACTTCATCTTTCTGAACTGCAGAACTCATTCAGATTGGGTTTGCAAAGTATGGGGGAACCCAAGATGTGATTGTATCTTCGATTATAGTAACAAATTTTGAAAATGTCATTAGCAGGGAGAATAAGTGAACTGAAAGTGTATGTGATCTGGGGGGAGGGAAGGGTTGTCTTTTTTTTTTTTTTTAATTCAGGGCACAGATAAGATTCCTCTGAGGAAGATATTTTCAGTCTTCATTTAAAGAAGATAATTTCTCAGGGCTTGGATAGCCTTCTGGAAAAGCCTGGTTTCTACATCTGTTCCTGATGGATAGATCTATGCATTTGTGTTTTCTGCCTCTAGAAATCCTCAGAGTTTGATAAATATTTTGTCTTGCTCAGAAGCATCCATTATGTTGCCTTACAATTTTACTAAGAGAGGCCACTCACTTAGCTTTTTGCTTAAGTTTCTGGCTTTTGTGTAAAAGATTGGGTTTTTTACAAGATCTAGGAGTGCTGCTGAACTGCTGCTGTGCTTTTTGTGCTGTGGCTTACCAGGAAAATAAGAGAAAAGCTGATCTGGCAGAGCTGCAGTAATGCCTCTGCATGAGGGTTCTGTTCTGCACATCTTGAATGCTATGTATCTTCAGCTGAAAAGAACTGAGGCCAAGGAAAGCTGCTTTTTTTCTGCACAGGAATGGATTTTTTACTTTACAAAGCAGTCCTACAGCAGCATTCACAATCTCAGTGGTGCTAATAAATACTTTCTAGTGTGTCTCTTCTTAATTCTGATGCATGCCTGTGCATCAGAAAGGGTTAAGAATTTTGCCCCTTCTGACACCAGACAGTCTTTAGCTAGCAAAAGTCTAAGGACCTTTGCTTTAAACAAAGAGAATTGGTTTTTTTTCAATAAGAAATTACTTGATGATCCTGCAAAGAATATTGCTATATGTGGTTTATACAACTTGCTGCATATCATGTATATGTCAAGAATTTGCAAACTTGTGGCTACGTCTGCTTTAAAAAATGTGACATGACTACAGAATTAGAGGGAGGAGTTAGAATCCTTTTCCTTCTCTTCACAAGCAAATCCAGGACATGTTGTGCTGCTGGAGTAGGCAGTGGGAGCATGAATCTCTTCACAGATCCCAGTGCCCCATCTAGCTCCAACAGCATGACCCTGCTGGGTCAGAAACTGTGTAGCCCAATGCACTATCTGACTTCGGGCTCGCATTGTAACATTCTTAGTGTTCCTGGCATTACTTGAGCTGGAAAAACCTTTGTTCCAGAGGAAAAATTATCTTTTCATCTCTACAGAACTTCTAGAGACAAATAAGACACCACGCAATGCTCTTCTACTCTGAAGGGTGACTTTCACAAAGCCAGTCGTGTTATTTGTTCACCTGAGAACAATCTCCAGCTTAAGACAGCAGTCAAACAGTTGTCCACAGGTGGAAATAAGCCACTGTAGTGAGGACAACTGCCAGCTCTGCAGCAGAAGACGTTTCCCTGCAAGACTGTGCGCAGCACGCTGCTGGAGTGAGGGCTGGGTGGGTGGCAGTGGTTGAGCTTGCTCTGGTACTCTCATAAATTGAGCTAAATGATATTACCTAATGGATGTGTGTTTTGGTGGCTCCATAACTGATTTTGTTGGTCGTTTATTTTCAGTGGCTGGCAAAAGTGTATCAGTCTCAAAGGATGATGGTTGGAGCAGAGATGTGTTACAGAAAGAGTCTGCAGCTGGCATCACAGCAGGGGAGCTGGATCGGGAAGTTATCCACTCTGCTCAGGCTGGCTATGCTCGCACTGGAAGTCTGCATGGTAGGGTAATCTAGACTGCGTAACTATGTGATTTCACAGGAGTTCATGGCTGTAGGGCTTCTGCAGTCTTTAAATGAAATCCCTGTTTAAACAACTCTGCATTTTATGAATGACAACTAGAGAATAAAATGAGATCGCAAGGGGCAGTGGACTGTTTTAGAATGTCTCTTTGTAAGAGGTTGCTGTGAAATAATCGCACGTAAAGGGTCTAACTTGGTCAGTAAGGCTTATTTCTGTAATAACATTCAGTTTAATCATCCAGATTGACACACCCTTCAAGTCTCTGTCCTCTTTGCCTTAATTAACGTTTTTCCTGCTCTGATGCCTGGAGATCTCAAGTCAAATTTCAAGTAACTTTTTGCTGTATGGTTATTTCTAGATATGGTGCCTTGCCTTGAAGTATAAAATCAACCTAAGAGAAGGGTGCCTTGTGGTATAGAGAAAGTTATTCTGCTCCTTGCACCCAGGGGACAGGTGAACATAACTCAAATTCCTGAAGAGTGTCTATTCTCTTTAAGCATTGTCACTCTAGAAACTTGAAGGGCGCTACCAGACTTCTTTAAAGCCTGGTACAAAACACAGACACTGCTGTGATCATGGGTAACGCTTTTTCATGTATTTTAAGAGATGATCGAGCTAACATCCATCATCAAAATCAGAAAAAGGAACCCATATATCCTGAGTGCTTATAGAAGAAAAGGCAGTCAGTTTTACCGAGGGTGAAGCTGCAAAGCTGTTGCTCCTGGTGGGAAGAGAGAATTCCCCTCAGTGTAGACAAGTGTTTTCTCACAAGCCATCTTCTTCAAAAGACAGAATTTGTCAAGTGCTAGGATTTTTCCTCCCATGATTCTTCTGTCTGTTTTCTAGTGGTCTGCTCTCTGTTTCCTACAGCTCCTATATGTCCCCACTAGATACCTTCTAACAATACTTTTTCAAGTACTGGCCTGAATTGCCTGAGAATATACAAAACTTTCTTAAAAAAAGTAATCAGTACGAATCTGATTATCTCATCTCTTGTTTGTGCATGAGCAGAGCTGCTGATGAGTGTATTGCTTTTTGGACTCCCTGGTCTGCACTGGCTTAATTAAATGTACAAAAGCCTGGTGAAAACCTCACTGAGATCCAAGAAAGCTCTGTGTTTGAAAATTGCTTGTTGACCAATTATCTGTCCAAATGAAAATTTGGGCACCCCTTCAAGTACAGTCATTTCAGCGTTCTCTGGGCATAATGGGGATAATAAGATTTCTCTTAAACCAGAAGATACAGGGATTTGCTCAATAGTTGCTCTATTATGTAATTACCATCTTGGAGTTGTTTTTGCTTCTGGTAGAACCTGATGTCACTTCTGGGGATAAATTCCACCTTCTAGAATAGTCTTGTAAATGAGATGAAGATTTACAAGCTGAAGAGCAAAGAAGGTTTTGTGATTAAAACAAATATTGCTAAAACGCATATGGAAAAAATGAAAAGAGTCTTTGCATAAACGAGCAAGTGCATGCTGGCAAGGCTGGTCCTAGAATATTTAACAGGACTTTTTCAGGACCTTCTAACCACTGTTTTGTTTTGTTTTTTTTTAAATAAATCTGCTTCAAACCTGCCAAATACTTTATATAACTCATAGCAGGTTGAATTAAACCTGCTCTTTAGACAGCTGCAAACAAAAGCTGATTTACACTATACACTGCAATAAAGCTCTTTTTTCTTTTTGTCTTCTTATCCTTTGTCCTTTTCTGGTTTTTGTTTTTTCTTTTATTATAGGCTAATGTCTCAGATGAGCACTGGTCATCCTTGGTTCAGGAGGCAACGGCTGAAGCTTTGAAACTGTCCCCTTGCCCCCTGGCAGCTCTCCTACAAGCACTGCTACAGTATAATCGCAAAATGGGAGCAAGGTATGCATGATCTGTCAAGTTTACATGGAACACACTGTCTAAAAGCACAACTGGTCATTATCCCCTGGTCTGACTCCAAGAACTGAAGGAAACTGAAAACGGGAATTAATTCTTGAAGTGGCATGGCAGTTAGTAGGGGGAAGGGGTTAGTAGTGTGGGGAGCAGGAAGCTGCAGAATCTTCATCCTTTCCTCAAAGAAAAGGACTTAAATGACCTTCATACCCAGAGAAAAACAGCTGTAAGACAACTTTGATTTTAATAGCATGTTACCTGAATAAATTATTCAGGAAGTCTATAGATTCATAAAGATCTTATTAAATAGCACAGTGGAAACAGATATTACTACCCTGACTGCTGCTCGGATTCATTTTGATCCTAAATTGGGCTCGTAGTCACAGTTCATGTTCACTCCCCAGCAACAACCAGGTGCTCATTGTGGCTTTTTGAGGAAGATTTGGAGAACAGGGGCTTGGAAGCCTCCTACCTTGTGAGTTTGGTTATTAAGTCTAGTTTGTTTTGCTTAAGCTATGGAAAAGTGGAATATTCTTGATGGTTTTTGTTCAATAATTTCACCTGGTTTTATCGATCAGACTGGCTCACCCTCTCTGTGGGCTTTTAAGGAGGTGGCAGGCATCCTAATTGTGATGGTTGTCAATTATAACAAAATTGGGTAGAAAACTTACTTACTCAATTAGAATCAGTCTCATTACAATTTCAGATATAAATTTATATGAACAGTAGGGTGTATTACAAGATCTAATTGATCTGCCTAGGTGTTTTAAAATCCTGAAACAAGGAGTTAATCAAATAGCAAATAAAAAGCAGATGTAACGCCTCAACAGCATGTTAAATCACAGAGTACTGGAAAATCAGGTTGGTTATGAGGGACAGAGTTCTTGAAACAAGAGCCAAAGCTGATGGGGCACCAGTGAATGAATATGACATCCCTAAACTTAATTGACAGTTCTTACCAGATTTCTAATGACACGGTGAATTTGAAAATGTCTTGGTTAGGTACCAGCTGGGGGTGCTGGATCAGTCAGATAGGATTTTGGACTTTGTGAGGTACTCTGTTCTCATTTCCTTCTCTTCTGCAATTTCACATCTTGCCTCTGTGTTTGCAGGAACGGCAGTACCTTTTGTGAGCACCTGGATTAAATGTATTTGTGTATAGTATTAAATTCTATTGGGATTATATACCATTTTTTATAGTACCTACTTCTCTCAGGTGCAGCGTTCCAAAAGTTTGTTTCATAGCTCTTAAACAGGAGAATTCCTGCTGTACTTGTTCAACAGATCACATACTGAAATCAGACAGCATGACATTTATCAAGCTCTTGTAGCAGTCATAAAATCCACTATGTCAATCTAATTTAGGTTACCTGCTAGTTAAAGCACTAACTTGGTGCTATATTACCCATAACAACGGTGGCAATATTCCTTAGCCGTAGGAAACAAAGGAATGTGCAGCTCTGCCCCCTCACTTCCCTGGCTGGTGTGGAAATAAGGACCTGCCCCTGTACTCCTCCTGATCATTGCTGCTTGTTCTGGGTGCTGGTGTGTTCCATGCAGTCCAGTCAGTCCTATTGGATTTGGGTTATGTTTTGGTAATCCTTCTAGGGAGACTCGTCGCATGTTGGAAAGAGTGGTTTACCAACCGGGGAATCCAGAAACCATAGTGTCAGTGGCACGCTGGTACCTCCTGCAACATCTGTATGCCAAAGATGATCAGGAACTAATAGATGTAAGACAGTCCATTTTCTACAGATATTCAGTCTATTTGTGTTGAATATTGTGCTTGGAAGTGGGGTAGAGGGAGGCTAGGGATGTGCTGGCTCACCTGCCCTAGAGGTCACAGTGTTTAAGGATTTGATACTGACAAAAACATACCTCAATTTTCAAAATTGCATCCAGTTTGTTTGAAATCCCTCCATGCAGTACTAATAAAAAACAAACAGTAAAAACTCTAATCCAAACTGGCAAGAATTCTATTCTTCAGTAAACATGAGGATCATCTCATCAGACTTTCACCAGAACTTATTTACGCAGTAAAAATGTTAATTCCCTCTAGCCTGTCTGGAACAGTGTGGTATTCTTGACCCTAAAGATCTGAACAGCAGAGTGCTGTACTTTGTGTCCTGGAGACTTTTTTTATCTTGGTAATGGTGCATTATTTTCAGTACATAGTAAATGGTACATTAGTTTCTGTGGATGGTACTTGAGAAATGGATTTGGTCAAACTCAAAAATCCACAGACCTCTTGTGGTACAAAGGGAGGTGGTTCATTTTGGCTTGTAATTGGAATCAATTCTCTACTCAAACCCTGAACACACTCTCCTCATAATCTCAGGGCTGCTGCTGGCACCATGAGCAATTTTGCCCAGATTAACAGCTGTTCCCTGGTAAACCTTTGAATCCTTAACAGAGTGTATTTGGAGGTGCAACACATCGAGTAGGCTCAGCATTGACAAAAATCCATACACGGGCACATGGGTTCTTAAAAAATCAAGAATTAATGAGTTTGGATGATCCTGGTATGATCTCATTGCACTTGCTTCTGCAGAGTCATCTGTACTCCTTACCAATAAGTACAGTAGTAACAGTGGCTAGAGTAGAGATTCTGCTTAATGGTTTTCCTTTTCGTTATGGGATTGGGTTACAACCCAGTGTGATTGGGTTACACGAGAAGTGCCAGAAGCTTGTGAACACTGGGCGGTCATGGAACCTTTTTGAACCAATAGAAAAGCCACAAATAGAAGGTGTGGAAAATAAATCAAGAAAAGGTAAATTGAAACGGGGGAGGCAAAAGAGTACCTTGGCGATTTTGTTTAAGCAGCTGCAGAGAATGCTCCTGTTTGGCAAATTCAGATTTATTCCACTGTACTAGCAGGAGGCCAGCGTGTGTCAGCAGGGACACAGGTCTCATCTAGCACTGCCTGTGTCACTGCCAGCAGGTAACTTACTCATCACACTTGGTCTGGGCCTCGAGTAACAAATGAAGCCGATGTAGTGCATTGCCAGTGACTACAGGTTTAGCAGGGCCCTGCAAGGGTGAGGGTTTCGAAGTGCCTGATGATTTAAGCAAGCTGATGTTTAATGTTGAATATTTCCTCTCCGGGCTCATTGGTTACTTAATCTTTTAGGGAAACTGCCTAGCAGCCATTAAAATGCATTTGGGATTGCCAGTAAAATACTAACAGTAAAATACTAAATTCTCAGATTTGTCATTGGTTTTTTTCTGCAGGTGCTTATAGAAAATGCCAAAGCTAATGGAGATGTTCGAGTTCTGGAACTAAATGAGAAATTGTCAGCAAGTGCCTAGTATGGACTATCTCAAGTGAAAAATATTCTATTGAATGCAACTTAATCGGTCCCTGTTCCAGGAGCATATGTGGTGTGGGCTTTTCTATTTGTTTCTGTCTGGATTTGTGGCATCAGCTGCAACTTTGTCTTTAGTCTTACTTTTCATGATCCGAAGTTGTTTACGTTGTTGTTGGCATGGGTTCCACCGTGAAAGTACACTTTACTTGAGAGGAAAACCTGAATTTGCTTTTCTTTTCTTCACTGAACTTTCATCGCTGTTCGCAGTGGAGGGTGCTTGCCTTGTGTTTCGCCCTTGGCCACACACCAAGGGACAATATCAGCTGCATTCACAGTGACCCAGGGCTGAAAAGGCTCCTGCTTTTTCTCTTTTTCTTGGCACAGAATCTTACTAAAGTGGCAGCAAATGTTCCTTCTCTCCCAGATGTTATAGAACACGTAGAAATTTAAAATGCCTGTATTCTTCTGGCATACTTTGTTTCGCAGTTGAGACCCAAATCCACTTGGAACTTCATGTGTGCTGTCTGTTTATACTTTTTTTAAATACTTTTTTAATCTACTCTTAATTACAGCAGTGTGTCCACTTGGCTGCAGGCTGCAGTAAACATTCCCACCCAGAAAAGCTTGTGATGATCAGGGCCAGGGTCATATTTACAAATGTATGTAACAGGTTCTGTTTATGTCTTGGTAATTCTGCTGACTGCTTAAACTGGCTGAATCATGACAGGTTCTTCGCACATGATGGTATTTTCCCTTCATGTATATGTGTCGTGGTTTGAGCCCACCCAGCTGGCACTGAACACCCCGCAGCCACTTGCTCACTCCTGTTCACCTCCAGTGGGATGGGGAGGAGAAAATACAACAGCAGGGTTGAGGGTTGAGGCCAAAGGTCAGGGAGGGCTCACCCACCAGATACAGTCACAGGCACAAGAGAGACTCGACTAGGGGAAACAACATCACTTTAAACACCACAACCACCCATTCAGTCAGTGATAAACACAACTGGATCTTAAATATACTTTAAATATTCCTTAAATATACCTTCCCCTCACCCCTCCCCCTTCCCAGGCTCAGCACTGCTCCCAGTTCTCTACCTCCTCCACCCCAGTAGCAGCGGGGGGCAGGGAACAGAGGCTGTGGTCACTCCCAGTCCATTCCATCTCATTCCTGCCACTCCTTCTTCCTCAGGGTAAAACTCCTCACAGCCCTCCCCTGCAGCAACGTGGTGTCCCTCTCACAGGAGACAGTCTTCCATGAACCTCTCCCACCAGCATGGGTCCCTTCCATGGGCAGTGATCCTCCCAGCATGGGCTCCAGCACAGGCTTCCCTCAGAGTCACGGCCTCCTTCAGGCTCAGTCCCCTGCTCTGGTGTGGGGTTTTCCGCTGGCTGCAGATGGGGTTCTGCCCCACCATTGACCTTAGAGGGCTGCAGGGGCTCAGCTGCCATCTCACCACGGGCCAAAGGGGAATGGCTGCTCCAGCATGCCTCCCCCTGCCTCCTCGCTGACCTGGGTGTCCCCATTGTTGTCTCTCTTCCACCCCCCCTCCTCTGCCAAAAGAGCTCCCAAAATAAAGGATCTTGCCCAACAGGTTTTCCCTTATTAAGTGTGTTATTGCAGGGGTGCTGACTGGCTTGGCCTTGGCCAGAGGTGGGTCCCACTTGGAGCTTAGGGAGGTTCTCAAAGCATCTTAGAGGAGCCACTCCAGTGATCCCTCAGCTGCTACCAAAACCCTGCCAGACACAAATCCAGCACATTCTACCCCTCACCTCTGTGAATCACATCTTCAAAAATTAGGATTAAAGTCTACCTTAACACAAATTGCACTCACCTCAACAAAAAAGACTTCCAGGCACCAAAATTAAAAACATCATCACAATGCCAAATGAAAATGGACAATTTACGCACAAAGGGCCCCTCACCCCTCCACCACCATTACATGACCAAAATCCCTGTGATTATTTCACCAAAATTACTAAGTCTGGTCCATGTTTTGCCTGACAACATGAAAATAACAAAAATAAAGCAGTGATTCTAATCTGTAAATGTTGCTGATGGTTTTTTCAGGCTTTTGACAGGGGTCACAATAGCTGTCCATTTCCTAGTTTAAAGTTTCTTAGAATTACTGTCCACCAGATTTGCGGTAGCTCGTATGATCCTGTAGTACAGAGGAGAACAGGTGCTTCTAATGTGTGCAGCAGGATGGCACTGAAATGTACACTTGGTTTCAGAGCTGGTTATGTTGGCTAGCATGAAGCTCAGCAAGGCCAAGTGTAGGGTCCTGCCCCTGGGAAGGAACAATGCCCTGCACCAGGACAGATCAGGGGTGACCTGCTGGGATGCAGCTTTGGGGAGAAAGACCTGGCAGTGCTGGTGGACAAGTTCACCATGAGCCAGGAACGGGCCTTCGTGGCTAAGAGGCCAATGGTCTCCTGGGGTGCATGAAGAAGAGTGTGGCAGCAGGTTGACGGAGTTTCTCCTCCCCCTCTACTCTGCCCTGGTGAGGCCACATCTCGAGTCCTGTGTCCAGTGCTGGGCTCCCCAGTTGAAGAGAGACAAGGAGCTACTGGAGAGAGTCCAGCGGAGGCTGCGAGGATGAGGAGGGGCTGGAGCATCTCTGTGCCAAGGAAAGGTTGAGAGCCCTGGGGCTGTTCAGCTGGCAAAGAGCAGCCTGAGAGGGGACCTCCTCAATGTCAAGAGCTAAAGGGCGTCAGCAGGATGGGCCAGACTCTGCCCAGTGGTGTCTAGCAACAGGACAAGGGGCAATGGGCACAAACTGGAACTGGGAAGTTCCACCTGACGAGAAGAAGAAAATTCTTTGTTGTGATGGGGAGGGAGCCCTGGCCCAGGCTGCCCTGAGAGGTTGTGGAGTCTCCTGCTCTGGAGAGATCCCAAACCTGCCTAGACGCCCTCCTGGGCTCCCTGCTGTGGGGACCCTGCTGTAGCAGGGGGTTGGACTGGGTGATCCCCAGAGGTCCCTGCCAGCCCCACCAGTCCAGGATTCTGCGAGTCTGTTCTCTGGAAAGGAGATGAGGGCCACGAGCATGCCACTGGCATTTCAGAGAGCAAAGTGGAGCTGAATAGGCCAAGGTTTCCTCCTGGAGGTGAGCAGAAGCTGCTGAATGGCAAGAATCGCTCCTTGTCTCCCACACTTCCCTACTCCCACCCATCTCAATGCAAAATACTTCCCTTAAAAAAACGTTTTTTGGTAAATTTAGATCGACTGTGGTTTCCTTCACAGCCTGCTGTCACATAGTCTTGAACTATTAGGAACTGCAGATACTAAAAAGGGATGTTGTAAAAGCCAGACTCGTGACTCTCAAGATTGGCAGTAACATTTTTTAGCCTGCTGCTATTAAAAGCTTGGAAAAGTTCAAAGAGCCTGCAGGTCGTATCCTTGGCGTAATGGTCAATACTGGTGCCTCCTACTCCAGTGGTAGGAGAACCATCATCTCAGCATGTGGCTGCCGGCCCTTGTTAATGCCGAAATACTTTTACATGAGTGTTAGACCATACTAAACCTTAAATACTTAGACTAAATCCTTAAATATTTACCTAATTACATTAGACTGTGTTTCTGCCCTGATCCTTAAATACTTTCTAACACCCAGGAGAACAGACAAATAACAACAGGCCAGAGAAAGCGACTGAGTAACCATCAACTGTGAATCGTAGAACTCTTTAGGTTGGAAAAGACCTTCAAAAGCGAGTGGAACCCTTGACCCAGCACTGCCAAGTCCAGGACATACTGTGTATTAGAGAAAAAACAAATTAAAATATTTTTTCTCTGCAGAAGACCATGAAGTTACTTGTGCTGTGATCAGTGATGAACTCCTTGAACAAGACAATTATACAGCCCCAATTTGTATTATATTATATGCCCTGCAGGCAAGAAGAAATGCATGTGTCTCTGCCACCTACTCAGTGAAAGTGCTCAGGGAACATGATTTAAACTTGAGCTTCTCTAAAATCCAATAGCATGAGGTAATAATCTCGCTCTGTTCCTGTGGCTGAGGGACCTGTGGGGGTTGAGCCTGGAGAAAAGGAGGCTCAGGGGAGACCTTCTGGCTCTCGACAGCTCCCTGACAGGAGGTTGGAGCAAGGAGGGGGTTGGTCTCTTCTCCCCAGGAACAAGCAACAGGACAAGAGGAACTGGCCTCCAGTTGTTCCAGGGGAGGTTGAGGTTGTCCCTGAGGAACAATTTCTTCCTCGTTGGGGTTGTCCAGGGCTGTCCCAGGCTGCCCAGGGCAGTGGTGGAGTCCCCATCCCTGGAGGGGTTTCCTAGCTGTGTGGAGGTGGTGCTGAGGGACAGGGGTTAGTGGGGACCTGGCAGTGCTGGGGGAACAAGGGGACTCGAGGAGCTGAAAGGTCTCTTCCCATCTCAATGATTCTGTGATTTTTTGATGATGTATGACCTCTACGAAATGAGCACTTGTAGAAGATCTGCTCTAACATGGGGAAAAATGGTAAATTCATGGGGATTGAGACTGCTCTATATTTTATGCTATGGTAGAGCTCAGCGTTAGAACGCAGAGTGCTGTAGGAAGCGTCATGGTCTTGGGGAGCAGAGAGTTGTTCAGGGATTTCGCTGCCTGGGAAGTTGTACGTTCAGCTGCTACTGCTGTGAAGGGGAAGAAACGAACACTCCCCAGCCATCATTTGTTTTACTATGTTGGCTCATGCTGATGGCAGAATTGAACAAGATATGAAGAACTTCAGAGTAGAACTTTTCACGACTTCAGATAGGAAGGATTTTGTATGCTGCTCACGATTCCTCTTACACAAACATGAGACAGTGGCTTGCTTCTGAGAATTTGATTTATTTATTCAGGTTTCTACATGTTCATCTCGTTCTCTGCATTTCCGAAGGGTTACTGGATTAGATTTCTACTGAGCTTTTAAGCTTCTCTCAAAATGGCATCACAAAGAAGAGTGGGCAATTACATTAATTTAGTCTTGCTAGCCTTAGAGTTTAACCACGACACAAGTGTATACTTAACTCTCCCTAATACTTTTGTTTGATACCTTTTTATATTTAAAAATACATATTTTTTAAATTCATAGATCTAAAACCCAGTTGACAATTAAAGAACTTTTTAATTTAGTGTGCACAGGGAGGGAGGCACCATTTTGAGTCCGGTTGCAGTGTGGGGTGATAAACACTGAGATAACTCCTTCTTGCACTGAAGTCACTCAAACAATAGGAACATTCCAAATATATAATACTCATGTGTGATCTGGATTTATAATTAGGCCCTCAAACCCTTCTGCTGTTATCACACAAATTAGTGCTTAGATAGGAAGGATGGATGGATGGATGGATGGATGGATGGATGGATGGATGGATGGATGGATGGATGGATGGATGGACGGGTAGTACAGCAATACTTCTGTCTTCTCTGTTTCAGCGTTAGACTCTGAAGGTGGTCCTCACTTTTTTCTTTTTCTTTTTTTCTTTTTTTTTTTTTTTAACACCATGCGCTTTTAGAAACATCAATATTCATCAATAACATTGTATGTCACCTTTCGGCTGTTCCTGAGTTACTGAGAACTGCAGTATCCAGGGTGCTTGGTGGGGGGAGCAGATCCATCGAGCCACATGAACTGCTGGTTCACCAGCAGCACAGGCAAGAAGTGGGAAGAGCCCTTCCCATGAGTTTGTCCCCAAAGAGCTTGGCCTCAAACAAAACACAGACAGGTCACCTGTGACTTTGGTGGCTGTTCTTTGCTTTTCAAGATTTGGGTGATTTCTATGGCGTTTTACTCACCAGAGAGAGTTTTAACGTACCAAAGTTCCTGCCTGAAGGAGCAAGGTGATCAATTGCTGAAGCATCGTTCCCTACTAACCGCACTGGTTGGGTTTCAGCTGACTTCTCAGAGAAGCCACCTGAAATCCATGGCTTGAGAAACCTGTTTTTCTGTAGAGCAAAAAGCACAACAGACTTGAGATATGGATTATGGGAGGAAAATTATCTGAGCCCTCTTGAATTTTCTTCTCTGGGCTTTCTGGAAACAAATGGACAGTAGAAATTCAGGTTTCTATTGCAGTTGCCTTGTGACCTTCTTTTTTGGCCTCCCTGCAAAAGAACTCCTATTACCTTCTGTTGGGAAGTTGTCCCGATATCTCTTTTGCCTACTTTCAGAGTTTTCCTCCTCATTTCCAGATTGATTTTCTTGATTTTTGAAGCAAAACAAAACCCACAATGTCAGTTAAACACCAATATGAACCACCACTAGCTTTTATTCAGCCAATCAGAGAAGATGAGAAATAAACCTTTTTAGTAATGCATCTGCTAATAATCAGCTTGCATTTTGTCACCTGTAGCCAAACTATTGGTTGTTTTTAATCATCCAGTAACTTATAATAGCTCCAAATCATGCATCATTCACAGATATTCTGATACCAGTTTTCGTCACTGCAGCTGGAGGAAGTTACTAGACCTGATCTCAATAGTTACACCCATTTAAAACCAAAGCAGCTTATGATGATGATAATAATGATAAATGATAATGACACTAATAATAACACCAAGCTTAATAACAGAGTACTACTTTTCTTCAAGTCCTTTAAATACTACAAATACTTCAATATGAAATCTGCTAGTAAAATTTTAAGTCAATTCTTAAAGTTTAAATTTTCTTCTACGGTGAATCACTAGTAAAATTGGTGTGAAGATGACTGTTGGTGTAACAGAGGAGTTATTTTTATGGCTGCACGATAACATAACTAGCAACAACATCTCACAGGGACGGGAGAAAACAAAACCATGTGTGTCTAAAGGCTACTTCTTCCTTTAACTCACTTCTCCCTGTAGAGAGCACCTACAGGAGGGGACAAGGCTTAATCTTGGCGTTCAGTCTTCTGGAAGGTCCCTTTCATTGTACCTTTTTCATGTCTTTCTGAATTTTCTTTTTTTCAAGTTTCAGCTTTGTGTTCTGTATTTGTTTGAGCAGCTCCAGAGACTCATGAATGGATTGGAATCCTGGTAGAATAATAGGAACAATTAATTAAATAGCAGTTGCTTCCAATACGTTAAAAGATTCTCATTTTTCTTTGCAAAGGTTTCTGACCCATGTTGAATACAAAGCACAATAAATCCAGTCTGTTTTATCATTTTATTGAATATCATGGACATGCCTTAGCAGCTTGGATTGCAAGCTCCTTGCTGTAGGAATTGCATCTTCAAGCGCATTGGAGAGTATCAAGCATGATTGTGCATAGCCGTAAATAGCAATCGACATCAGATTTGTGGTGTGGGGTGAAGAAAACAGAATCATAGATTCGCAGATTCACAGACTGGTTTAGGTGGGAAGGGACCTTCAAAGCTCACCCAGTCCAATCCCCTGCAGGGAGCGGGGACATCTGCAACCACAGCAGGGTGCTCAGAGCCCCAGGGGCCAACCTGACCTGCAATGGTGCCAGGGATGGGGCTTCTCCCACCTCTCGGAGCAACCTGGGCCAGCGTCTCAGCACCCTCAGCAGAAACAATTTCTCCCTTCTCTCTGGTCTCAATCTCCCTCTGTCAGTTGAACCCATCATCCCCTGTCCTCTCCCAACAGCCCCTGCTGAAAGGCCCCTCCCCAGCTTTCGGACAGGCCCCTTGAAGCACTCAAAGGCTGCACTAAGGTCTCCCTGCAGCCTTCTCTGCTCCAGGCTGAACACCCCCAGCTCTCTCCCCTGTCCTCCCAACAGAGGGGTTCCATGCTCAGGTCATCCCTGTGGCCTCCTCTGGCCCTGCTCCAGCAGCTCCATGTCTCTGCTGTGCTGAGGAGCCCAGAGCTGGACCCAGCCCTGCAGGGGTGTATCCCCAGAGCGCAGCAGAGGGTCAGGATCCCCTCCCTCGAGCTGCTGCCCATGGTGCTGGGGCTGAGCCCAGCACACACGTGGCTTCTGGGCTGCAAGCGCACGTTGCTGGATCCTGCCCAGCTTTTCCCCCCCAGCACCCCAAAGTCCTTCTCTACAGCGCTGTCGCCGGTTGGCTGAGGCAAGCCAATGAAGGGGACATGCCCTTTCCTATCCCTGAACCCCTCTCCTCTGGGAGAGAAAGGGTTAAAAAGCGGAGATAGAAAAAAGGGAAAAGAAAGAATTTGTGAGACCTCTGAACATTTGGAAAACTGAAACAAACTTTAATAACACCGGAACAAAATATATAATATGCAGGGAAAAACCAATGCAAAATCTGAGGGCTTGTATAGGATGGAAAGGCGAGGGTTAAACGGGAGTGAGAGAGAGAGGGGAACGGCACCGCGCAGAGTTGGAAATGGCGCCAGCCACGTGTGCGCCCTCGTGGAGTAAACAAAGGATCTGCGGCTGTTACGAACACGGGGCTCCAACGTGCAAACCCCGAGCTACGCTGTTCCTACCAGTCTGGTCGTGTGAATTAAAGGAAGCGAAGCAGCAAAAGGCAGCGGTGCTGGCGGCAGAGAGAGAGGCAGCCCCGAGGCGCGGGTCCCCAGAGGCCAGAACAGTCTGTCCCAGGCGGTGCGGCGGGGGCTTCCCCGGCACACAGCTCCGCTCCACTCCGGCAGCGCGGGGGAGCCGTAGCCACAAGCAGGCAGGCGGGCAGGGTCCGAGCTGAGGAGAGACAGCCTGTAAGGTCCCCGGAGCCAAGCTGCAAGTCTGGAAAGCCGTTTTCCGGAGCGAAGCTGAAGGTCCACGGCGCCCCTCGCAGTGCAAAGCCAGAAGTGTCCCGGAGAGCGAAAGACCCAAAGCCCCAAAAGAGCCACCGGCAAATGCGATATGCGCCTTCTTAAAGCGACAGTACGCTCACAAGAAACTTTTACAACCAAATGAAATTGCTAAAACGTAACATGGAAGGGAATAGTCCAATTGGTCAGTTTAAAACGAAAGCTTCTGAACAGGAGAGAAACTGTTTTTTTTCCTCAAACTGCCACAAGCGCTGCTCTCCATCCCTTCATCCCCACCCTGGGCTGATAGTGGGGGTTGCCCCTACCCAGGGGCAGGACCTTGCCCTTGGCCTGGTTGATCTTCATGAGGCCCATGTGGACCCATTTCTTCAGCATGTCCAGGTCCCTCTACATGGTGATATACTGTGTCTGTCTTTAAAACCCAGTGTATCATTAGCCCTAAAGCATGTTGTTCTTCCATTGGACATTGGGGTTTTTGGTTGGTTGGGCTTTTACAAGCCTGCAGTCCTCATTTCGAGCCACTCTGTGTTCCCACCTGACACTGACACTGTTGCTCTGCAATCTGTCTACCGGATAGTGAGGTTGTTCTCTACAACTCCCTGAGTTGTAGCAACTGTAAACAAGAATTACACTTCATCTGCGATGGACACTGGTTTGTCGTGTGCTTCTGGGAGAATGGGAGTGCGGCTTCACCGGCAGCATGTTTGTGCATCCATATACAGGTGTATAAGAAGAAAGACGGGGTGTGCAGACACACTCTTTTCCAAAGCTGAGCTACAGAGCACCTGATGCACGGTTGTTCAACTACTGTACAGTCAAATATTGTCAGTAAAGACTGAAGAAATAGAATTGTCAGCTGCTCTCACCTTGCTGTTCCCAGATTGCAGTAACTCCCGAATTACAACCTCGTAGTGCTTTACACACGTCCAGCGTGTCACATGGTGTTAACTTGTGAGCAATCAAGCAGCCTCACAGTGGGTTAAAATTAAATCTTCTTTTTTGTTTTTTCTTAAAGAGTTTATTGTAACACGGCAGCTGATGACACGTTTTTTTCTTTTCGAAGGGTTGTTCAATATGGGTTAATTTTGTCACTGCTGGAGTCTAGATAGTGTTCAAGAAGTCACCACGTAGTGCTTAGAATTTCACCAATTCTAGACGTTCTCTGATTTCCAAGATGCTGAAGAACAAACAGCTGCTGAGGCAGCCCAGAGGCTGCCTCTGTGACCTTTGTGCTGCTCTACACCTCCTCAGTGGCCTCTTTTCCATTTTTTGGGGGGTCCAGCCCAATCCTTGGACCTGAATTTGAATACAAGCATGGCCAAAGTTCAGTATGAACAGATCTCTGCTGTCATTAATTTCTGCAGGCAGGAATCTGAAGTGAAGAACTCTCTCCTTTCAGCACCAGAATCTTTTATTCCAAAATTTTTTAGCCATGACTTTCTTTAAGATGCTGTCTGTGCTCACTGGGATGGTCTTGTAGACAGTCAAGCCTTCCTGTGTCGAGCCACAAGACCTCAGCTAATTTAAAGCTTGGTTTGCTACTGCCTTGGAGCCAGGCTTGTGGGTGGGTTGCAGTTGGAGCTGAAGTAGAGAGCTGGGGTCCTCGATCATAGACAGCTTGGAAGATGAGAACCAGATGCTTGAGTTCCAAGTGAGAACATGTAAGATGTAGAGCCCTTGTGTAATGATTTTCAGCCATCTGTTCCCTGGGAGGGAGGGCTGAGAGATTTTTTTGGGTCACTTGATGCGCCCATCATGTTTCCATGATCAGCTGCAAGTGGTGGGTATGACAACAGATTAGATTTGAGTGACACAGGGTAGGTTAGAGTGGGCAAAATCTTCCTTGTGAAGGCCATGTGCTTAGTGCCGGGTGAGAACCTTTCTAATGGCTGCCAAAACAGCCAGAATCACCTCAGGTTGGTAAAGTAGCTCATGCTCTGTGAGGTACATGACTGCGACTGTCCCTATATGAAGCAGCTGCCCTGTATCCAGCAATGGGATTTGCTTCCCTCTTCACTTGCACAACGTATGGTCTGTGTCAGGCAGCAATATCTCCTCCCAATGCCTCTTTCTCCAGCTGCTCTTGATTGAGAATGGGGAGTAAAGGATGGACATGGTACAAAACCATCAAACAGGATCTCAGCAGCAGGATCTGTGCAAAAGGCAATGACTCATGCCTCCCAAAGAAGGGTAGGGACCTTGCTAACAGGAGAAATAGGTGCTCTATAAAATCTGGAAAACAGGTTGTGAAATTGCCTTTTAAATTAACTTACCTTGAGCCTCTTAGGAAGAGGAAGCAACCTGTGTGCCAGTGCCATCATGGCTGTTGGCAAAGACAAGCGGGCTGACCCATACACCTCCATATATGGGGTTTGGGAGAGAGAAATAGTCATTTTAATGTCTTCTGTCTTTACTGGGAAGTATTTTCTGGAGCAGCAAGTTACTGTGGAAATTTATTTTAGAAATACATCACATGAAAGCCCATCCTCACCTGATCTGTATTCATTTTGGATTTCCTCAAGCTCACTCCAGATCTGTCTTTCAAATCTGGTGATTCTCGCATGCAGGTTTTTTTCATCACTTTTCATCTGGTTCAGCTGCTTTTCGTATTCCTGTGGTTTATCCATTTGTTCTAGCTTTAGCGACAGAAGTAGGAGCTTTTCTTCTACTCTTTCTTCTGCTCTTTCCTTTAAACACATAACACAGGTTTATAGTAAGACACTTTATGTGTGGCCAAGATAACCTGCCTGCTGCCAACCATCTGGTCAACAAGTCTTGCTTCCTAACCCTATGTGTGAAAGCATGGGATAAATGCAGGCAAGGTCCGGTACCACAGAGGGTGTGTCAGTCCTCTCTCCCCCAGTAAACCAAGTAAACTGGGGAGCTGCGGCTGGTCCAGGACAAAGGTGCTTTTTCAATTATTATTTTTTTAATTTATTCATTTAAATCCAGTGATTTGTTGTCACATTTTGCAGGTCTGGCAACTCAAACAACCCATTTCAGGTTGCTTTTACAAGCCTGTCTCAAGGCGAACCTTTACAGCCCAAGGGGTGCAACGCTGTGGTATGAACCCAGCTCAGCTGCTGGCATAGACAGGGAGGCTGAGCCCTGGAAGATCTGCCTAACCAAGGGGTGGCAAGCAGTCCTCTCCCTCTTCTGAGCTCCACACAGCTCTTGGAGGCAGTTCCCTCTCGTCAGAGGCATGCTCAAACCTGAGCTGCGCAGCTGCCCACCCCTTCCTTGGTCTTCAAGTTGCACTGAGTCCACTGGTCAACTCCAAATCTGGTCAATATGGTCAAAATCCTCTGAGCTTCTTTGTCCCTTGCAGCCGAAAGGAGTCTTGTGGGCCCCAGGCAACAGCTCTGCCTCCCAAGGAAGATGTTTGCAAACCTGGCAGAGCTGTCTGAATCTAAACAGAGTTTAGCGAGGCAGTGGAACATGCTCTGAGTTTACAAATATTGCCGTGTAGTGCAGGTGGCTGATGAGTGAGTCAGCTCCAGGAACAACCGAGCTGCTGCTCTGCACTCCCAGACCGGCCCCACCACCAGCACGTAGCCTGCCGGACCCATCAGCTCCCTGTTCATGCTGAGGTTTCCTCCAGTGCCCAGGGACTGAGCTGTGCTTCCACTGAGATGACATCCAGAGGACCACCATGCCTCTGTGTACATGTATGTCTACACAGAAAAATTCAACCTCTTTAAGAGTGTGTTTGAAAGCTCTAGCTCCCATTAATGCTCTGTGTTTTGGCACAGCAGTCTCCCTTAAGGGAGAGTAACAACATACCTTGGTGTGTTTTCTGCAAAATAATTATAAAAAGTATTAGTGGAGGAAGAACATTCAAACGGTAACTTTAAGATAGAGCTGACAAGTCAGAAATGGCCGCACTAACTGTTGGTTGCATTGAGTATGAGAGATCATAATCAGGCAGAATAATTGGAGATTAAAGATCAGGAGCATTTTAGTTCCCAGCAGCTTCTGAATCTCGTCTTTGATCAGCCACCTCCATCATGTTTCGATCAGTTTTGAGCTCCAAAGTGGAATGAACTGCACACAGCAAGAGGAAGAGCTTTAAAAGCTATGAAGGAATTAATTGGAAGGCATTGGTCCTGTGCCAAGTGCTAACTGCGGCTGTGGAACCGAAACACGCCACGTTTTAGTGTACTGGCTGCAGGATGGTGGGGGGTTGTCTGCAAGTAAAACCAAGCAGAACTTGCACAGACGATCCCTTCCTTTTTGGAGCTTGTCAGTGAATGGAACCAGGTGGTGTTCAGTGATGCCACCGACGCTCACCTTGGGACAGGAGAACATCATTGTCAGCTATATCTGGGTCACACAGGTGTGAAGTGGCAACAAAATCAGGGGAGACTTTAATTCCCAGGATGCCCGGAGCATTGTGGGAGCTCCATCTTTGGAAAAAAAATCATGTGGATGTGGCTCAAGCCCTAATTTGCGGTTGACCCTGTTTGAGTAAGAGGTTGAACCTTATGACTTCCCAATATCCCTTCCAAAATAAATTAATCTATGAGAACATTATTTCCATAACTTCTCATTTTGCAGGCCACGTCCTGAGGCACTTGGTTTTGTGTTAGATACCGGGGGTTTTGTGCCAAGTTTGGTACCCACTAGGATCAAGGTGATGGGGGCTTCTCGCTCCCACTCCTGGGAGGGCTGGAGGTCACCCCAGTGCCATCCTGGAAAGTCTTACCAGTCTCTCCTTCACCGAGTTAAGCAGCTGATGCCTGTGCTGGGCTTGATCTTCTTCAGATCGTGACAACTGCACTTCTGTCCACTTCCGATGAGTCTGTATCTGATCCCTGAAGTCACTTAGAACGCTCGTCAGCCTAAAATTATGGTTATTATTTTAGTAACAGGACTATGGCTTAGTCAGTGTTACGGGGGAGTCTTGAGTCACTTAAGTAAATTGTTTAAATCACTCCAATAGCTTCCTAACAAGCCCTAAGCTCAATTATTTTATTAATCCTTACCTTGAAGATTGTACCTACATGCCAAAATATGATCTACTTCAGGAAAATATCTGCGGGCTCAAAAATGTTAATTTCTGATTTGAATTAACTCTATTTGAAGTGGATGAAGAAACTCCACGACTGAACATTGCAGTGCTGGGCACTGGGGAGAGCCGCAAAATCCTGTGTGGGCTGAAAATTAAGTTCATAAACATTAAAAAAGTTTATAAGAGAACGCAGAGTTGCCTTTGAGGCAGCGGTTGGATAGAAATGTGAAAGCCCACCCAAAGGGAACAGAGCTGGCAGCACCCCGGGGAGACAGGGAATCGCAGGCAAGAGGGATGAACAACGCTGCTGGGGTCAAGTCGGTGAAATGTCAAGTTAAAGGGAACGGAATGGTTTAGATTTTGCTTTTCTTAGGTTGCAACATGTAATCTACAGCATGAACCGTGACAAGAGGTGAAGTGAGGTCCAAGCTGTAGACACACATGTGAATTTTCATGCTTATGACCTGACTGTGGGAGTGTCACAAAAAATTTTAATGTGACTATTAATGTCTAACATCAGCCTGATCACTTGAAAGGTACTTAGGCCCCTGTTGGGGTTCAAACCAACAGGCGAGGAGCAGGATTTCATAAAAAGACCTAACGCTTGGGGCACATCTAACATTCAATATTGCTTTTCAAAAGAGTGAGTGAAAGTGATTTTTAAAATGAGTGACTGATAACAGCACTGTATGAGCCTGAAGAAGTGATAATTACCACCAGCAGTCACTGTAAATGTGCTAAAACAACCTGTCCCACCTGAGCACAGGACAGGGAGGAGCAAAGAGCTTCTCTCAGACCTCACACTTGTCCGGAATAACAGGAATCGCCATTCAAACCCTGTTCTGGAGAGTCAAGGATGGAGACAGTGCTCCATGGAAGCCATGGCTGCCTGCTCTAAGGTCCTTGTTGATGGCTGCAGGATCTTCCCCCTCCAAGGATCAGTGGACAGGCTGGTCGTTACGGGAGTCACAGCTCTCGTCGCCACCAAAGGCCTCACGCCGTCATTTGTGTTAAGAACAAATCCGGGGAATAACATTTAATGGGTGAAGATGCATTAACCATGAACAGCAGACTTGAAGGTCAGCTTTGTTCAAAGGCTCAAAACCAGACTTCATGTAGCTGGCATTTGATTTGGCTTCAATTTTCCAGAGTTGGAAAAGGGAGAAGAAGGAAGTATTTCAACCTAAAAATTAATTAGTTGAGACTGTGTTTAGGCAACTTAGAAAAGATTTACTGAAGTTTGCCTCAGGGAGAACGACAGAAATAATTGACTTTTTATGAAGTTATTTAGCAAATACTGAAAATGATTGCCATGAACTACACTCATAGTCACGTGAGGTTACGTGGCCTCTGTGCTTCAGACCAAACGACCACAACGGTCTCTTTGGGATGAAAATCCTGCGAACCACAGCCAGTGGCGTGTGGCTCTTGCTGAGGAGGATGAAGGCAGGGGCTCCTCTCGAGGGACATGCTTGACAGGGACAAGATGATGATTGATAATACAATTATTATTAATATTAATAATATTAATATTTTATAACATTAATGAGTTCTTATAATAAAACTGCACCATGTTTTATTTTAAACTTCATTTGTCTAGAATCCCTCTCTCACAGAGCTTACAAAAACACATTTAGCAGGAGTGAAGCTTCAGAGGCAGGTGATTTGCCATAGTCTTTGGCCCAGCAAAGCCCTGAAATATTAATAATTTGTGGATATTTAGTAAGAAGTGCTACAACAAATTTTCACATGTGAAAATAGATCTATTTGCAATGGAATTGACTCTGTGCAGTTAAAACGCAGCTACTCCAACCTAACCAACCCCGAGAGATAAACACTGAGAAGGGCCAAATTTCTGAGCAAGGCACAACTCCTGTGAAATCCTGAAATACTTCTAAAATTCATTCGTTTTTCAGTAACAATATCGGTTTGTACTTCTAGAATAAAACGGCCATCCCGCAGTCAGCGATGACTTAGTCCCAGACATCTGCATGTCAACTGACGAGGTAACTCTGGGCTTTAAAGCTGATATACACATGCCAAGTTTTATGTGGAAGCTACAGTCTGTTCCACAAGTTAAATTTTATTTCAGGTCTATAAAAAGAATACATAAATCTGGTAGGCTTTTAGAGGAGCAGTATAAAAGGAGACAGACATTCCCCAAAGGGCATGCTGGTTTAATTAAATTTTATATTAATTGGAATAAAATATCAATGTTTAATAAATAAGTATTTTGGAATTTATGTTAAATACACAGTCTCAGTGTCTTGAAAGCCACTGCTTCTCAGGCTTACCCTTCCTGAAGACAATTTCAGAACGTCTCATCAACTTTGAGAAACTCAGCATTTACCTCAATTCAATTTTCTGATTTCTATCTTCTCTGGCATTGTTCTCTTTTTCTTTCACTCTAATTTTGATATAATTTCTTGTCCCTTTGACATCATCTTGATCTCCACCATTCACCGCTCCCTGTCTCCCTGTTCCTCCCTCCCTTTTCGCAATTTTAATTCATTGCCCACTTTAGATGTTATTTCCCCATTCACCCAATTCCGTTTCCTTTTCCCTCGAGGAGAACTTTCTTCTCTTTAAAGTTTTAATGTATTTTTACTTCTGAATACAATTCAGATAAAATCTTAATTACAGTAAATCTCTATTCAAATGCTTCACCATTTTAAGGAGTGGAACTACTGCCTTTGAAATATCGTTATAGCAGGATTATTATAATTAGATTTTCAGTTATTGGTGCTGTCTCTGCTATTCAGTTTGCTTTGTTCTGGATATGGATGCCAGATACTGTTGTTCATTGCATCCTTCCCTGGAGCTCCCTCTTCTCTAAAACTCATCATGATTATAATGGCACCTAAAAATACTTCTGCAGCTAGAACAGGACAAGTACACTAGGTAAGAAAGAAACAAATAAATCACAAATCTGTGGGCACATGAGGCTGTGCAGCTACTTTTGCCCGGTGCCCACCTTTCTTCATCAGCAGCACTGCTGCCCTGGGCAGCTGCCTTAGAAATGCGCAGAAGCACATAAAGAAAATGTCCTGTTCTGCACATGCAGCAAGTCACAAATTGGCCCCGATTAGAATGATAATACTGCCTTTGTATTTGGTGCCTCCCTTTTCAGCATGTTAATTGTTTTCATACCTTTCTTCTTGCAGGGTGGCATTTAGTGCCTCATTTTAACAATTAGCTCATGAGGCAATATACCTTCATTATGTATTTTCATTATTTTATGTGATAGATCTTCATTAACCTTCTCTTAGTGTTTTGAACGCATGTTAATAATGGGTTTGTTCTGCTGTTTCATGGCAACCTTTTCATCACACTAAAGCATTCAGGGTGAATTATCGCAATGAAAAACACTCCATCACCTACTTGAAATCCAGAAGTTGCAATTCATGGTGTTGATCTCCCTGGACTGTCTTTAAATTTGAGCTTTGAGCAGAGTTGGAAGTCTCTATCTTGCCTAATAGCTGCATGACCTAATGAGAATTCAACAAAGAAAGCCTTTGTGAGCCATATGATGAGCACTTACGACTGCAAACATGGAAAAAAACAGGTAAGATCAAGATACAGCCTCACTGAACTTTTCTTATAAATAATGTCCTTCAGTGAAGACTGAAAACTTGAGCTCAGAGTCACCAAGGATGTAAGACCTGCTGAAGTCAAAGTCTTTGTGGATGCAGACCTCACAATTGTGAGCACAGGTAAGAACATAATTTTTATTTGAACAAGGCACTGGGCACTGCTCAGATCTCCCAACAGTGGCAGAAACCGAGGGGTAAATCCTTGAAATCGTGTGCATGTGGCAAAGTGTTGGCTGTCCAAGACCTCACAGCATCCTGAGAAGAGCGAAGAGAGGAAAGGCTCTCCTGCAATAAAGGATGCTTTGGTGGGTGGAGCACAAAGATGGTACCTGGGGAACCCCGTTCAAATCATCACCCTGCTGCCACGTCCAGGCTGGGGTGTGTGTTCCTGGTTCTGCATAGCCTTGTGTTCTCTAGGCTGTGGGATAAGCCAGGTACCAGAGACTCTCACATAGTTCTTTGGTTGGAGAAACCCCTTTCATGGGATCGTTCACTGCAGGAGTGAAGGGAAGAGAGACTGCTTCACCAATTCAAACCATGGGCTGAGGGCCCTCAGCTGGGATGCAGAGGACAAGATGGACTCATGAAATGAAGCCAAGTACCGAGGTCCTGCAGGAATGGACGCATGCGCGCTCACCCTTTAGAAGCCCTACATTGGGATTTCGTTGGGCCCTGCAAGCAGGAAAAGCTGGAAACTTCCCACCTGAGAGCAGTGATTTCAGCCCTTGGAGGGTCTGGCAAGCCAGTGCCCTGAACTGCATGTCCATCATCTGCACACATCTGACTGCACATCACAATGTTTTGAAAATGTGATGCCGAGGGCCCCCAAGGCATCAGAGACACAGTGCAGTAGAGTGGTTTGAAAACACTGTGGATGCTTCAGCAGCTGCATCCGCTATTTCAAGAGAAGTTGTATGTCCCTGTGGCTCTGGAAGATTTAGTGTGAGTGATTTAGGAGACCGGAAGCCACGAGGAACCTGTTTCTCACATGACATCACCCTCCAGGAGTTTTGTCTGTGCAACCTGGGTTACGTTACTTCCTGCTGCAAGTAGACATTTGGTCTTGAAGGGCAGTCTGGTGTGATGGATGAGGGATTCAGCCTGCCTACCTCTAGGTAATTAATAAATTAAAGGGGATGTGAAATCCCAGCAGTTTTCTTCAGAGATTTTACATCAAATGAGTGCGAAAAATTCCTGGTGAGGAGATGCCACTGCCTGCTTGGTAGCCATGTCATGTTGATGTCGAAAAGGTGCCACTGCAGACTCATTATGTTGACTTGGTACCTTCTTCCTTTACAGCAACAGGTGACTCCTTTTCAGAAACCCTTTCCTTTCTTCTTTCCTTCAACCATGTGAGAATATTGTTTTCCCTTTTGAGCTGAGGAAGTTTCTCCTGCATCCTGCTCCATGTCTGCCCTGACTTACACACCCTATCCCTGGAAGTATTCAAGGTTGAGCAACCTGGTCTAGTGGAATATGTCCCTGGCCATGGCAGGGGGTTGGACTAGATGACCTCTAAGGCCCCTTCCAATCCAAACCATCCTGTGATTCGGTGATATTTAGATGATTGTTTGTACTGTTTCATTGACTGACACACACCCTCCTGCTCCCTTCTCTGTTTCCAGTTGAAGAAGAACATTTTTTCATAGGTGTTCAAGGAGGCAAATGTCAAACTAGTGTTTTTTAACAGAATTTCTTGGAGAAGAGGACCTTGGGTAGGCAAGATACACCACGACTGGCACTGTGCCTTGTGCAGCAGAAGATCCAGTCGAAATACAGTAATGAGATTATATTCAACACCAGAATGCATGAGAAATTGAATGTCCCACATCTCCTCAATCGTGGTGAGCGTGGGCGACGTCCAGATTAGAGCAGGAGCAGAGAGCCATCATAGTGCTGCTTTAGAAAGATGGATTTTCCAGTAATGTTGGATTCTTGTAAAATATTACAGCGAATGCTCTCGATCCTGCTAGAGGCTCCAAAACTGCTGCTGATCATGGCAGCCCCTTGCAAGGGAAGGCCAGCTATAAGGAATGGCAGGCAGTAACAGTTGTTAGCAGCCATTGGGTTACACACTCCATGGGAAAAAACCACTTGCAAAACACCATTTCCCCAGACTTTTTAGATGTTACTGTTTCAAAAGCCTTTGAAATACCACCAAAATTCGTATGGAATTAGATATATGCTCTTAGATGCCTCCCTGCCACCACCTTAAAACTAAACAAAATCCAGCAGATCTAGAGGGCCTTTTTTAGCTCCTTTTTAAGCAACTCTTATGTCCAGATGCACTTGAGCATAAATCACACCGAGAAACAGTAATGGGCTATTTATGATCTGAGGATCCCCAAATCCTAGAATATTTTTACTATCTGTTGTCATCTCACATCTGTTATAAACTTCACTACAAGATGGAGATCAGTGATGAGTGGTGTCCCTCAGGGGTCTGTACGGGAACCAGAGCTGTTTAATATCTTCATCAATGACATAGACAGTGGGATCGAGGCCACCCTCAGCACATTTGCAGATTACACCAAGCTCAGAGGTGCAGGTGACACTCCTGAGGGGGGGAATCCATCCAGAGGGACCTGGACAAGCTGAAGAAGTGGGTCCACATGAACATCATGAGGCTCAAAAAGGACAAGGGCAAGGTCCTGCCCCTGGGTCGGGGCAACCCCCGCTATCAGCCCAGGGTGGGGATGAAGGGATGGAGAGCAGCCCTGCAGAGAAGGACTTGGAGGTGCTGGGGAGGGGGGAAAAGGTGGACAGGAACCAGCAACATGTAGTCACAGCCCAGAAGCCACCCGTATGCTGGGCTCAGCCACAGCAGCGTGGGCAGCAGCTCGAGGGAGGGGATCGTGACCCTCTGCTGCGCTCTGGGGAGACCCCCCTGCAGGGCTGGGTCCAGCTCTGGGCTCCTCAGCACAGCAGAGACATGGAGCTGCTGGAGCGGGGCCAGAGGAGGCCACAGCAATGACCCGAGGGTGGAACCCCTCTGCTGGGAGGACAGGGGAGAGAGCTGGGGGTGTTCAGCCCGGAGCAGAGAAGGCTGCGGGGAGACCTTAGTGCAGCCTTTGAGTGCTTCAAGGGGCCTGTCCGAAAGCTGGGGAGGGGCTGTTCATCAGGGGCTGTTGGGACAGGACAGGGGATGATGGGTTCAACTGACAGAGGGAGATTGAGACCAGAGAGAAGGGAGAGATTGTTTCTGCTGAGGGTGGTGAGACCCTGTCCCAGGTTGTCCCAGAGAATTGGTAGAAGCCCCATCCCTGGCACCATTGCAGGTCAGGTTGGCCCTTGGGGCTCTGAGCACCCTGCTGTGGTTGCAGATGTCCCTGCTCACTGCAGAGGGTTTAGACTGCGTAAGCTTGAAATGTCCCTTCCAATCCAAACCATGCTGTGATTCTGAGATGCCACAGTATCATGGAGAATAGGGTTTTTTTACTAAAAATCCTGGCATATTGTATAAATACGTATCAGTCTTTAATATTGGTCAGCAATTAGGAAAAGAAGGTATATCAAGCTTGATACAGTCAAGCATAGATGCCACTCACCAGGTATTTCACTGCAGGCTTCTCTACTCACCTTCTTCTCAAAATCACCCACACAATTTCTGAGGGCAGACTGAAGGCCGTGAATCTCTTTATCAGTCTTCTGGGCTTCACAACGGATAATACTGATGTCTCCTGACAGCTTCGCAATGCTTGCTTCGCATCTGTGGTCAAACAGGAGACGAGAGCTTCTGCAGGGGTGTGCTGGAGCATGGTTGAAGGCAGATGATGGTCTCTATCATATCCAGCCCCCTGGCATGTTGCAAAATAGGCAACCCTGATCCCAAATCTCCTTCCAGACACTGCTGCCCATTAAAATGCTGCTGGAAGCGATCGTGAAGAAGTGGGAGGCAGTCAGTTGCAATGCCCTCTGCTGCCCATGGGCTCCTTGTGCCACAAACCTCCTCATCTCCCCCATGGGCTCCAGAGGAGCCACAGGAATCAACCACAGCAATCTCAGTAAATTAAATTAAATCTGAATTGTAAATCGAGAGGCTAATCTGAACCCTGAGCTCCCCCAGCTTTTGGTTGCCTACCAGGAGAGCTGTCATGCTGCTGCCACAACCACCCCAACCTGCATCCTGCGCCTGCTGGTCGTGGGTGCTGGGGAAGATTACTTTTAGAGTAGAAAACCCCCTTGCTGTTTTTTAATGACCATTGGTCATTTTACTATTTAAACTCTTTCAGCTACATTCCCCGAAATGTCTCATTGCATTGAAAACAGAGAAATGAATGATCTGAGAGGAAGGAGACAGAGACTTCCCCTCCTGCATCCCTCCTTCATGCTATTCCCCCAGGGCTAACCACCTGTCCCAGTATTTAAAATGAAATTGTGGGGAAAAAATACCTTAGGGCCACAAAGGAAATTTAATACAAATAACAGAATAGAAGTTGAGTGAGGAAAACAGCCAAGTTTTAAAATGCCAGAGAAATTATCCTCCAGAGCAGCCGTTGCTATTGACAGATAAAGGATCTAAAGAGAAATTTTGACAGTTTAAATAGACGAGCTTTTTGTCATCTCCTGGTGATGCTCAGATATTGTGATACACCTACAGAGCGTCTACATGAAGGAAATGAAAAGAAAGTTACTGCAGGTAATAGAGACTTTGTACAAAGGCCAGAACTTTGATCAAAAGAAACCACTGATTTGGAAAACAAGTACAAAACAGCTTCGAAGGTGAACATAGATCTGGAGAGGGAGGAGGCTGTTCCAAAGCTGGCTGCTGTCACAGCTTCTCCAGCTGCAGACCTGGAGAACCAGCCGGTATCCAGCCAGGAGAGAGGGCATCCCTGTGGTCCCAGGGGATGCAAGGTCCCTGTGGGAACCAGGGTCACCGGCATTGCGGGGGGTCAGGGGCTCCTCGGGCCCACAGGGATGGGTGGGAATGTTGAGGTACACGCACACCAACGAAATGAGGTTGCCATTGAGGTGCAAGGTTGAGTATGACTGGACTCACATGTAGGCCTGTTCTAACAGATCAGGGGATCGGGCTCACCGCTCCCTTGGGAAAGTCCCACCCCAAGGCAACAACTGCAGGGCTTTGCAGGAAGTGCAGCATTGGAAAGAAGAGGATTATCAGATCTGTAGCTGTAACAAGATGTAACTTCTTTTACAAGAGAAAGAAACCTGAATATTCTATACAGAGAACACTTAAAAATAGAAGATCTGACGATAGGATCCCAAAAGCCCCAGAACGGGGCTTGCAGCTTTGCATTATTGCAAATACATCTGCATCACTGCATGGGGGTTCAGAGCCCTGCCTGGGGACCTGCAGGTGTGGCGAGCTTTGCAGAGACCCTCAGCACCACTGATGTGCCTTGACTCTCTGGGCCGGCTCAGATCTCACTTTCCCTACCCATAAATACCACTATTATGTGCAAAGTAGTTAAACATACGATTGCTGTTTGGCGGATTGAGTCTGGGGGAGAATGGGGGTACTTGGGACTTGCTTAAATCTTGCTCTAATTTGGATTTCACATAGGAGATATTCGGCAGCTTATGGTGAGATCATGGTTTTCCAGTCATACCAAATAAAGTCTGGAGACTGAAAGCATCAGTGGAAACAGACTGAGATAGGTACAGGAAGTGTGTTCCTATGAGATTTGCATATAAATTAAAAAGCATAAAGAAATAAAAGCCTCTCATGTTATGTCAAAGAATTTTAATTAGAGACGGGAGCATAGTTACCTGCTGCTGTTCAAGGAGCTTTATCCTCCAAAGTCATGCAAGGAACATTTTATATATGTAATATATATATATATTATAATACTTATAATACACGTGATATATCATTATTAATAATTATTGTTTGTTGTTATTAAATATTATTATATATTGGACTACTATGATACACATCTAGGACTGCTCTACTTGCCAAAGTATTGCATTTTCTCAAGGGCTGAGTAACCTTACATGTATACAGCAGTGGTTTTGATAGCCTAGTACTACGCTGGACTTTGAGCAACAAAAATGCTCACAAGAAAAACAAGTAAAATGCAGCCATCTGTGTAAAGTGCATAGTTTATTTGTGCATTCCCTTATTCTTTTGTCAGTGAGGCTGAAGAGAATGGATTAATATTTATCAGAAGTGTGGTGGTTTTTTTTACAGTCGATTACCTAATCCTTATCACTGTAATACATATTCCCATGCCCAAAGGAATTCTTACGTAGAGTTAGAAAACAAAATATATAGTTAATTCAATGGGAGTGCCATTACAGCTGAGATGCTGAAAGCTGTTTTCTTTAAAGATCACAGCTACTCGACACATAAATATTTACGTGGTGTAGAAATGTAGTCAGAATGTCCAAGAATTAATGGGCAACCACCCCAGTAGTTGGTGAGAGGTCTCTGTCTATTTTTCGGGGAAAGACAGAGTAAAAGAATAGAGACAATTTGAATTACAAGAGCTAATCCATGTTAATCCTTTACACACAGCAGAATACAGGAGGACGAATCATCTGCTGTGAGAAAGAGCAGAGGCTCCGTCTAGGGTTCATTTCATCCCAGATAGATTCAAGTTAGTCTACAAATGAAGAGGAAAACTGTCATTGCAAGTTTGCATTCGGAAGATTTCTATTAATTCAATAAATGTAAATTATATGAACACGTGCATTTGTCTCCAGCCACTCTGGGCTCTCTTTATCGTACATCATAGAAATTTTAATTCCTGAAACTCAAGATCAAAGAAACATAAAAAATCAAAATACTAATCATCACTGCAATGGCAGTCTTCTGCCTGGCAGCCCTGGCTCGCTCCTCAGCCCCAGCGTCGGGGGTAGCTGAGCAGCGAAGCCTTGGCATTTCCAGAGGGAAACTTCAGCAGCCAGAAAAACAAGACTGTGCCGATGATTCATGAGTCGTATAAAACTACCCTGCGCGTTAGCTTAATGGCAGCCATTCGCATAGAGCTGCATGGGAACATTGCTGTGGAAACGCTGCTGAAACGCCAGCTCTGGCTCTGCAGCACCAGCAGGTCTGGATGAACATAGAAAAACTGTCATTTTCCTCTTTCTCACCTTAAAAATGAATGGGGTCTAAGGACATAGTTTCCAGCACCATTCGATGCTGACTTTGTTGCCTTCATGATAGTTTTTTATGTGCAGTTGTATATGTGTGTTTTGGGATCCTCTCTTCTACCTGTGGGAAAGGCCAACCAGTGCACACAAAAAATGGACAAGGCAGGCAGAGGAAGGAGGACTCCATAAAAACTGCTGTTGTGAACCTCCACTAGTGCTGACCTCTTGTTTCTTCTGGTTGTTTGTTTTTTTTTTTCTTTACACAAGTAGAAGTGGCCTGGACATCTTTTCCCCCACAATTACCCCATTTTCCTGTTTTCCCCAAGTGCTTTTGCTTTCCTCTGCTCAAGCACAGAAGATGGGAGCAAGCCCCGGCAGAGCTGAGAAGCATCACACTTAGGAAAAATCTGGGAAAAGAGGAGCGAGACGCTTCACCCGTCAAATGTTACGGCTTCGCTAAAAGCATATGGACTAGAGAGACTGCCGACTCGAATCTGAAAACATCGGGAGGCTCTTGCAGGATCACCTCCTACTTTGTTCCAATGCTAATCAGCCACAGGGTTAAAAAAAACCCCATCTTTTTCCTGCCAACTTTGAATATGTTGGCTTCAGCTTCTTGTTTTGGATTCTTGGGTCTCTCTGCAGTAGTCTGGAGTCCTTCAGTGCTCTGTAATTTTTTTCCTTTCTCTTCTGGTAGTTATAGATGGAAATGAAGACAGCTCTGGGTTTATTTTTTTCTAAAAACTATACATAGATGTATACTTCTCTCAGCCAGGAATTTTCCTCATCCCACCATCATATTCCTGGCTCTTCTTTACACCATACTGGGTTTTTAGGTTCAGACAGGGGACTCTGGGCTCAATACACTATGCCGGTACCAACCTCCGTGCCATACACAGAGTTAAATAACCTCCCTGTTTACTGGACCTCTGCTTCTCTTGTCCCAGTCCACACTCCTGGCATGTCTGATGCTGCCTCGTTGTAAGAGCTCACAGTAAGCTATTTACCCGCCATGCTCCCTAAGCTTTTCAGGAGGCACTCAGTAGAGGAACGGCCTCTTGTTGGGTTTATAAAATAGAATTTTTTTCTCAATCATCTCACATTGCCAATAATCCTGGTTATTCTCTAGCACCACCTTGTCCTCCCTTGATTGATTTCTGTGTTATCTCCAAATGTCAATAGCAGTGTTTTATAAGAGAAGCCTCTGGAGGAAACAAAAACATTAGAAACACACCAGTTGAGGGAGGTTTCTTCCTCAGTGATTACTTCTTCCAATATATCAGTTCAGAGAGTTCCTAATACATGTGCCCTCTAGATATTACAAACCAGAGTTTCACTTTGTCTTTCTTTTAATAACACTTTGTGTTACAAAGTGCCCCATGGAAGTCCACCCATGTCATGTATGTGCAATTACTTGTGCCCATGAAAATGTGTCATCTTATCCAAGGAGGAAATCAAGCTTGCTCAACAAGACCTACTTTGCAAGAGAGGAAGTAAAGATTTTACTGAAAGAACAGGAGTGTTTCAGCAGGAGGAAATAACCACCTCAGCTGAAGTCTGGCCAGCCTGGAGAAGAAAAAAATCCCCCAAATGTTAAGTGTGTGATGAAGAATGAGATAGGAAAATACAGTTATTTTTCCCTGGCTTGATGATTTTTCTAACACGAGGAGTGTGAAGCACAGATCCGGCACTGAAACAGAGATATAAAATGAATGCAAAGTACATTCATGCCCACTCTGAATCTGCTGTGCACAAATCGACAGAAAATGAGGACTATGATGAGCATTCCTTACCTTGCCACTCTTCCACGCAGGTCTCCAAGACCCTGGATGTATTTATGGTCCAGACTCTGAACAGCAAAATTAGTTTCTACTGCGGCACCATCCCGTGTTCTTATCTGCCTCTCCAAAACCTGCAAATTTAAGACCATTAATGTACTTTTGATTTTCTACTTTGCAGGTTTTTTTATTTAAAAATAGGGTTTAAAGCACCATTTACAGCAGCAGGTCTAGAAGCCTGTTTTTCTTTCTTGAGGAAAGTGGATTTTTCTTTCAAAAATCTACATATACATAAATAATATGCCCAATTTTCCCTTAAAAATGTACTTTATGTTGAAAAGTCTAGCACACAAAAATTGGGAAATTAATTTTATCCTCAACCTCGAATATCCACAGCCCTAACAAATAACCCTCAGGGTTTTTTTTAAGTCAGGGTCCTTCCAGTCAGGAATTCCGGGTATTTGTAGGAGGGAGGCAGCAGCTGAATTGGGTGATTCTGCAGCAGCCTGAGGTCATTGCAGCAGGGCTTTGTGGGGTGGACAAGGCAGAGCACTTGACATGCATAATAAGATGCCTTTAATACATGTAGTCCTACACAGGGCAGGTTTTGGGTCTGGTGAAGGCATGGACCAGCTGTTAAAGTGCATTGCAGATGCACTCACCCAGCCTGAACAAAGATGCGAGTCAGTATAAGCAGCTCCTCAATGCCTTTTTTTACCCTTATGTGGCCTGATATCCGATTTACTGCACAGTATTCAAAGCTGGATCTAAAGATGGAAGGAATAACCACCCTGCAGGCTCTTCTGAAGTGGCTGGTCCTGATGGTATCTGAATGTGTCACAAGCATTAATTTTAGGAAGCCCTTGCACAGCTACTGTGACCTTTTACAGATACCAAGAGGATAAATAATTTCTAAAATCTCCTGCTTTTTATTCTCAGGTTGAAGGGAGAAGCCTAGGGCTGATATTTCAGTGTAATTCAGAGCTGCACAGCACTTGACCTGGTCAAAACACAGCTTTACTCTTTTTCATGCAAATATCCTATTTGAGCAAAAATAGAGTGGCTTTTATTGGCTTTTCATTTGAAATGTTCCCCAGTGAGTTATTTAAAAAAAAAAAAACCAAAAAACTAGGGAAGGACAAACATCAGGAAAAATTTCAACTGTAAATGCTTAAAATTTGGCAAAGTTGTTGCAGATGGGTTTGCCCGTCCCATGGGCCACTCAGGCTTGTCCCACTGGGCCTGCAGGAGGACACAGGGACGGTCCAGCTGGGTTTTGGCAGAGTTGTGCCTGTGCTTCGAGCTCGTGTGTTTAAACGCAGCGTCACAGCCTCTTCCCCTGCATCCATGCCCCTGAAAACAGAACAGGGCAAACATTTCCCTGTTGGCTGCAAGCAGGGAAGGTTCGGTGTTACATGCAAATACCCCTGGCACTGAGTCCCACTGTCCCAGTTGTCCATCAAAAGGAGACACTTCAGCATCCACTGAAAGTGGGGCACAGGTGAGGGGAGAAAGGTCTAATATACCTCTGGAGTAAAATGCCATTCAAATCTGTCACTTATGCAGTTATTCCTGAATAATCCTGGCAGAGAGGGTATGGGTAACTGAAATACTGAGTGTACCGGGCGTTTCTGGGTCTGTTCTGCATCAGAAAATAATGTTCTCACTGCTCCCTTGCTAGCCAAAGCAGGGCAAGATGCTCGTTCATCAGGATGGAAAGCAGCAGCCTCCTGTTTATTCAGGGAAATCGATATCCTTCTCCTTCAGCTAGTTCCTCAGGCTCCTGGCAGCGCTCCTGTCCCAGATCTCACCATGCTGGGCAAAAGGGAACCACATGCACAGCATCGTGTTCCCATTGATGGTCACCCCTTGGTCTGTGTGCAACCCCTCAGCTAAGACACTGTTACTTGACAGTTGTCAGAGGAGATGCCAGGCACGTCTCCCCTCTGCCCACAGGTTTTTAGCATCCATGCTTTCCTTTTGTAATTTGCAATCCTCTCCTGGGGTGGGGAACGATATCTCTCTCAAGGGTCTGGTCATTTTCCACCTGCCACTAATTGCTTTGATGTCCCTGATGCAGCAGCAGCTGGGGCGTTTTTCTGGCTCTGGTAAAGGGATGTGTTTACTTGGTCTCATCTTCATCCCTGGCGCCAATAGCATGCCAGCATCTTCCCCAAAGCAGGCTTTTGTGAGGGAAATTCTCCCTGCTTTGAGGAAGATTTGGAGTACACGTGAGTCACATTTCCTGGCAGAGCCCTTTTTTTGTTTGTTTTTTTGTTTTTTTAAACACTTGAGAAATCTGCATTGCTCAACCACTTTCATCTGCTGCGTGCCAGAAGCAATTCTCCAGACCTCCACTAATTCTGTAGTGACTTTGATTGACGTGTCTCACTGCTGGAGCTCTACCCTTCCCAAATCCTCACAACACAAATGCACAAAGCAAACACGGACCTGAGATTCAGACCTGGAGAAGAGTAATTTGCAACCAAGAGAAAAGATGAGATTCGGATGCTGATAGAACCTTGGGCATTTTTCTAGCAAACCATCCTGTACATACTTGATCTCGATAGAATTAGAGGAGTTGGATTATCTAAAATAAGTGGGTTTATGGCATTGCTTATCACTATAGTATCAAAATCTTGAAAATAATGTCATTATGAAATGAACACAGACCCTAGTCCTCATTCAGATTAATTTCAGGGGAGACATGTACTTAAAAAAAAATTCACAGAAGATCAAATATTTCTCCAAGTACACGAAAAACACAATGTATTGTGAATTTAGTGGCATTTGTAAGAAACTTAACGCTTCAAAGGACAAAAGAAATCTCTGGAGAAGTCTACTTCAGGGTATTTTTATGTTTTACATCTTTGCCCAAAGAAGGTGTTGGTAAATTCCACATCTAAATTTGGGAAGCAACAGCAAATAATCAAAGGTCTTTAGCCAGAAAAAAGGGCATCTCACACACTCCAGCACAGAACCATCACTCAGTTTAAATAAAATGTGAACCTCAATCCTCACTCTGGTCTGCACTGAGATTTGTGAAGAGTTTTGGCAATATTTGATTATGTTTGCATGCACAAATTTATGTAAAGTAGTAGAACATCTACACTGGGAGAACTAAGAAGTAAACCCAAACTGGAGTCTTGATGTTATACATCAGATGAAATTACAGCTTCCTCCTTATTTCCCTTGAACTCAACCTCCTACACTCCAACAAAACTGAAAGCAAATAGAATCTGAACCTTTGAATTAAAGCAGAACCAAAACTCTTAAATCCACTTTTTATTTCATTTTACTTTTTTTTTTTCCTAAGTTTACTTTCCCTAGTCCCCTTGCTTCTGTTTTCACAAGTACCTGCAAGTGCCACAATGATAGAAGAAAAACCAGGATTTAACTAAAATGTAGCCATCATGTTGAGTACTTTTCAGCTCCTGAAGCCATTATCAGTGCTGAATGGACCACAGGCTAGAGCTGCACCATGAAGCAAGGAAATGCTTCTCGTTGTTTATTACCTCAATGTCCTGGCTGAGCTTTTTAACCATGCTCATAATCATCTGGATGTGGTTTTCCAGCAGCTGCCGGGCAGCAGTCTCCCCATGTTGACAACCTTTGCTTCCCTGCAGGCAGGAGACAATGTCATCTTTGATCCGGAAAGCCTCATGGAGGAGGAAAGCAGTTGTCCTCTCCTGGGTGCACAACCGTTCTTCCAGCAGCTGAGCCCTGTCTCCAGGGAGCAGAGGAGGGGAAGGACCTCTCCTGTGAACACCAAAAACACCTGGTGTCACACATGTCACAGGATCACAGAATCCCAAACTGGGACCTCTGGGGATCACCCAGACCAACACCCTGCTAGAGCAGGGTCCTCACAGCAGGGTGTCCAGGAGGGCATCCAGGCAGGTTTGGGATCTCTCCAGAGCAGGAGACTCCACAACCTCTCGGGGCAGCCTGGGCCAGGGCTCCCTCACCCTCACAGCAAAGAAGGTTGCCCTCCTGCTCAGGTGGAACTTCCCAGGTTCCAGTTTGTGCCCATTGCCTCTTGTCCTGTCACTGGGCACCACTGGGCAGAGTCTGGCCCCTTCTCCTGACCTCCCTTTAGCTATTGGTCACATTGATGAGATCCCTCTCAGCCTCCTCTTCTCCATGCTCACAGCCTCCCTGGACCCTCTCCAGTAGCTGCTTGTGTCTCTTGGACTGGGGAGCCCAGGACTGAACACAGGAGTCCAGCTGTGGCCTCACTAGGGCAGAGTAGAGTGAGAGGAGAACCTTCCTCAACTTGCTGGCAGGTCATGGCAAGTCATAGCAAGCAAGCCAAGGGATGTGAGTGTTGGTCTTCTGTCCACAGTGGGGCCAGTCTTGGCCCTGGCTGTCCAGGTTGCCTGTTGTACCAGGGGCTTGTGCATCCCTGACATACCAGCAGCAATAACAACCTCTCCACACAGGGCTGACATTTGCGCACTGTCCCCATCAAATGCCTTGGAGAAGTAAATGACATTTTTGCAGCTCTTAGAAAAAACCCCTTTGGCTTAAGGACCTGGGTTTACCATCAGAGGCTTTGAGGTACCTCCATAACATCTCATCATTGCAATCCTCACTTGAAGCTCTTCCTATTTCCTTTTAAATAAAGGCAAGTATGAACACACCCTATACCACCTTCACCCAGTGGACACAGTGATGCTTGTGCAGAGCATCCCCAGGAACAGAGCGGGCAGCAGGAGATCTCCTGCCATGTTGTGTTTGGTTTTCCATTGTATTACTTACACCTACCCACAGGAAAGAAGTCTAATGTCCCAATGGTTTTCTTACAGATAGCCCACTCCCCAGCCACCTGATGAAACCCAGGGGAATGAGCCAGGGGCTCAAATACGTTCAGTGAAACTGCCTGGAAGTAGAGAAAAGGGGAAGGGTGCTATAAGGATCTGAAACTGGCAGGTATGGAATGAAGCTCAGTTTAGACAGGCACAATCTGGAGCTTGAGGGAAACTAGAGTCACCGTTTACTTTTTTTGTGAAAAGCCAGAGAGAGATTTAACTCCTGCAGAATGTTGGGTTTTGTTTGTCTTAGTTCAGCCTGACTGTTGTGTGTTTTATGCTCTCACTGCTTTATGAAGTACCCTTTCATCCTGCAGTTTAGCTAAACCCAGTAGCTTAACAATGAAGAAGAATACCCAGTTAGTCACTTGGGAAAGAAGTCGTAAAGATTTCCTCTTGACCTCTGCTTTTAAACCCCTATAAATAACAGTTCTAATGTAAAAATAATTTTTAAAAAAGAAAAACAAAGAGAAGAGACTTCGGCTACCCAACTCAATCGATACACAAAATGCCAAGATGACAGTTTAATGACTGGAGTGCGCCTCAGGATAATCAGCAACGAATTTTACAGCCACATGGGCTGCAAGGATGTTCTGCAGCTGGCTGATGTCTCTGTGTACTGAGAGCTACTGCACATTTGTCTGAGCAATTTAGGTTTTAAAATAAGCATAATCTTTGGCAGCAGTGAGCTACCAAAGAGATCTGAACACTTAATTTCAATCTCTTCTTGGTAAAAATGTTGGACTCCTGAGTCCAGTGCTGGACTCCCCAGTTGAAGAGAGACAAGGAGCTACTGGAGAGAGTCCAGCGGAGGCTGTGAGGATGAGGAGGGGCTGGAGCATCTCTGTGCCAAGGAAAGGCTGAGAGCCCTGGGGCTGTTCAGCTGGAGAAGAGCAGCCTGAGAGGGGACCTCCTCAATGTCATCAAGAGCTAAAGGGGTCAGAAGGATGGGCCAGACTCTGCCCAGTGGTGCCCAGTGACAGGACAAGAGGCAATGGGCACAAACTGGAACCTGGGAAGTTCCACCTGAGCAGGAGGGCAACCTTCTTTGCTGTGAGGGTGAGGGAGCCCTGGCCCAGGCTGCCCCGAGAGGTTGTGGAGTCTCCTGCTCTGAGAGATCCCAAACCTGCCTGGATGTCCTCCTGGGCTCCCTGCTGTGGGGACCCTGCTCTAGCAGGGGGTTGGACTGGGTGATCTCCAGAGGTCCCTGCCTGCTCCCACCAGTCCAGGACGCTGTGATATCAAAATGGCTGGCTGAGGCTGTGTGAGCTCTCTTCTACCTGAGACAGCAGAATTCACTGGTTGAAAATGAAGTGTGTCCAAAATCTAATTTTTCCTCTTAATTTTTCAAAAGCACCTTCATCTTTCAAATCATCTTTTCAAAAACCATGCCCTTCTCAGCCAATCTCAAGACGTAGGCTTGAGGTCTGGTTACAGCACCTTGACTAGTTGCACAGTCTTACCCGACTTGTCCATGAGCATGTTTGCAGACCGCAGCACATGTGACCAGGACACCTTAACCCAAGGCACTCTTAGGTAAGTCAGAAACAGGTCTCACAACACTGCGTTTTTTGTGCATGCAGCCAGCTGCACACACCACAGCTCTGCTGGTGGGCAGACATGTGAGAATGGCTTGATCTGAGCCTGGGCCCTGCTGAGGAGTTGCAAAGGACTTAAATGCATGACCTCTGAACCTTTATTCCCCTTATTCTGCCTTTCGACCTGCCTGGCAGCCCGTTTCCTCCTGAGGAGTCCCAGGGAATTCCCCATGAACCAACCTTTCACAGGTAGCCGAGCCACCCCAGTGACTCCCTCGACCAGAAGATGTGGGTGTTGCTTTCCCATCCCTCTCTCCTCCTCCTTCCTCTGCTCCTTTCCTCTGCTCCACGTCACTTGGTCCCATTTGTGCATCCAGATCAGCACAGTGGGAGAGTTGAGGAGGCAGCAAAGGGAAAAAAAATACACAAAACCCCAGAAACCAGTGGTGACTCACCAGGCTAATGAGAAGTTCTGCTGTCACGATTACTGTCTCAAGCCCCTCGTGAAGGGCTGCAGGATGCCTGTCATGGCCAGCATTCAAACCTGGGGTATTTCTGAGCCTTTTCATGTCACTGGCCTGGAAGACCCCGCTAGCCACCCAAACCCCAACCAAGAGGTCATTGTCTTGGAGTGTATCTCTAAATGCAGATGTTTGGGAGCATGGGAGATGGCTACCTCACGTCATCTGTCATAAATATCTTCCTTATTATGAGGCTGAGACTATCACCACCCTTTACCCTCTGTCACCTTGTGTCAGTTTGAAGGCTCGCATGCATAATCAGGGAAAAAATCCACCCTGAATCCTCAGCTGGCACCAGGAGATTTACCAAAGATTTAGATCCATCATTTACAGACAGCAGCTTCTACTACAAATCTCACTGGCCTTCTAATTCAATGAAAATATGTTTGATTTTTGTTTGGATTTAGTAGAACTAACATGGACCAAGGAGGTCCAAGCCACTTTGATTTATTAATGACTTCCTTCAAAAAAGCTGAGTTTGTGCAATAAGCTAACCCTGAAATCTACCACTTTAAACATATCAATTATTATTATTGGTCACAATTAACCACTGAGTGAAGAAGCTAAGAAGGTTTTCAGATTCCAAGGACTTCATACCCTAAAAGTAATTTACACCAGTTGCTCCTTCCATGACAGGATGCTTCTGGAGGCAGAGCCATCTCCTGTGGCTCAGGGCCAGCGCAGAGGAGATGTTCTATTCTCCAGCTAAAGTGCTAATGGCCTTAAGTATCCAGGTATTACCAGCAGAAAGACCGCTAGAAAATGATGGAAACTGATTAAGGGCTCCCTGCTCCTGGATGAGGAGCTGAGTGGCTGTTCCCAAGAAACTGAGGTTTAGAGAGCCAAAAGGAATTGGCTGTATCAGAACACATCCCAAATCCTGATAGGATGTTCAAGAGAAAGCATGTCAAGCAATGGAAAGAAGAAAAAAAACTGGGGAAGCAGGATTAGCTGGATCAGAACTACAGTCTGGGTCTGAAGACTGAGGATATCATAAGAGATGGGAGCTGGATGGAGGTGGGAAGAGGAGAGCTAAGAGCTAGGTGAAGGCTATATGGGTCAAAGTGTTCTATTTTGTCAAGTAGGAGGAAAATGAAAGTGCTTCTGTTTGACAACCTCAGCCTTTCTCCTACCCTTGACAAGTGTCACTGGAGAGGTACTGGGGCACCTTTCTGGAAACGTCTTCAGGAGAGGCAAAACCAGGGCTTGCCACAGGCTGCTGGAGACCACGCACTAACTTCTTGTACGAAGCAGATCCCCATTCAAACCACGGTTCTGTGAACGGACTATGGTTTCCAAAGAACAGAGTTTTACAGCCCCTCACCAAAACAGCCCCTCTTCCATTCCCTGTTCCCCATGACCTTTCCTGTCCCTCCAGCCAGGACAACTTCAGTACACTGTGGTGGCCATGAGATGTTCCCTCCCTCCCTCCCTCCCTCCCTCCCTCCCAGTAATGAAGCTGAAAGGCTGAAAGCTGTGTTTGCACTTCCAAATAAAACAAAATAAAATTAAATTGACCACCCTCACTTCACACTGAAGATGAGCCGTGACACTTCCCTGCAGCTCTACAGGCCTAGTGATTCTCTCCAAACTCACAGGAAATTAAAAACTTTGACCACAAGGCTTCCATCAAATCTGTTTGAAATGCCAAAGGAATTACAAAATCGTTAAAAGCAGAGAAATTTCTCTTTCCCCAAAAAGCAGAAAAACAGCATTGCAGGGACACTTGCAGGGAACTATTGCACATAAGGAGAAAAAAATACTCAAATGGGGCAAATACTTCTGGATGCTGTATTTCCTGGATTTTCTTTGTGGGGTTTTTTTTTAATATTACTGATAGTGCTTCAGTTTAAAAAAAAAAAGAGGGACTTTTGGCTCCTAGCAAATAACTTCATTGTCCTGCCAGTTAGACTGTAAGCATTTCCTAAGAGACTTTTCTGGTGGCACAGCTGCAATTCCAGCTTCAAACCAAGTTTAAGTCAGTGGCCTCCAGGGTTACAGAGAGCGCAAGAAAATATGAAGAATATTCAGAGAAGGAACATTAGTAAATGTGACATTAAGGGCAGTTAGTCAATTTGCCATGACATTCAGTCGTTCCCTCAATTCTATGAAAAAAAGGAAGAGTAATCCGGCACTTCAGAGTCATGAGTAATCAAAATGCACCTTTAACTCACATGAATCTTGAATGTTCTCAGTGGGTGCAAACCTATCCTCATTTCTCTGCTTATTCAGCAGAGAGCAGGCAAGGATACGGCTTAAGGAGAAGCTGGGCTTCTTCTGGTCAAGCTGCTGGTTAGAGTGTAGGAGAAAATACATCTAAGACCTAAACACAGAATATAATTTTTGCTCATTGTTGCAGGATACTGCTGCCAGTCCTGACACAGGGACTTTCTCACCAGTGTATTCCTCTCTGACCAGCCACCTCCACCACCCCTGGGACTCAAAACTGAGTCCTGCATGGCATGATGCTCACTGGGACAGGGCTGAGAAAGCAGAGATGTTCCTTAGGGCTGAAAAAACAGCTCCTTTCCAACCTGAGCTGGCGCACGACCAAGTTAATTCACCTTTTGCATAAATCATTTATTTTCGTTTGTCTTTTGGAAATCCACATCCAAGGAAGAATTCCCACAAGCACCGACAGGCAGTTTGCCAGCGGCTGGGCATTCTAAGGGTTCTCACCTGCTGGGTTAGAGCAGCGCACACTTTTGATGCAGGTCGCTCTGCCCTTTCTGCAGCGTCACCTTCTTCCCAGTACAACCCAGATGCAGATTTTTTCCACCTCCCCTGAGAAGCAGGGGCTGTACCTGCTGTGCAGAAGCTCTGTTAAAAATTACCAAGGCCATTTCTGAGAATTGGCTGAAACACTCAGTAAATCTGGCCACACAGAACAATGTCACCAGAGCTATTTTAACACAGATCTCAAAAAAGCCTTCCAGACCTTGCAGAAATTTACTGCATAACAGTTTAGATCTCATGCAGCTGCTGTTGCAGTACAGTGATCACTATTTACCTCCTAGCTCGGTCACTATAAACACTGCCATTACTTCAGCATGGGAAAAAATGTCTGTACAGAAAAAGATCAAAGCTGTCCCTGTACCACCTCATTTTTCCCGACTTGCAGCAATCATCCACACTTGCAGTGGCTCCAGCCACAGCCTAGAGAGAAAGAGCCCAGAGAGCTCTGAGGTTTGGCTGCTCTGAGACAGGTGACCTTGAAGCGTCATCAAGGTTAATAATTGAAAATGTCACACTTCAGCCAATAAAACAAACTAACTAAGAGCAGTTTAAGAACAGTTCTTATTAGCTTATTCTCCCACGCAGTGGAATTAGCAGGTTAAATGTTTGAGATACGGGCTTGGGACAGTATTGCTCTTCAAGCAGAAGCTGCACGGTGCCAAGCAAACATGGACTTGTGAGTCTGCAGCTTCACGTGGTGAGACAGTCGAAGCATCCGCAGGAGCTCTCATCATTGTTGTGCCCAGCAAGGGCACCTGCTGCCCCATGGCAGGACACAGGTTGGGCTCGGACTTGTGCTAAATCCAGCATGAAATCAGTGCTGTGATTTCATCTTCCTCCGTCACTGCTGCCCGCAGACATGCAAGTGCAGCATCTCTCTTGTGGACGGCAAACATGGACAGGAGTGACCCGTGAGAAAGGGGATGCAATGGCAAAGTTCTAGTCAACAGCCATGCAACTCTAATATGAGCACATGGAGGGGTGTGCAGGGACATAAGCCTACCTGGGAGCTCAGCGTTCAGAAAATTAATGATATTCATTGACTATGAAAAACTGCTGGTCTAGTGGTGAGTGGTTGCTGAGAAGCACGAGGAGAAGCCGGGAGCTTGGCATGTCCCACAGCTCCCCAAACAGCATGGGAACCCAGCGATGGAGATATTATTTCAGAACAATACTTCCAGCTGGTTCCAGCAGTGAGCAGAGCAGAGCTTGGGGCAGGCCAGGATGGCAGTTTGGAAAGGGCAGCAGAGGAGCACCAGTTCACCACGGGGCTGAAACCAGCTTTAAGGGGTGAGTGAGCCACAATGGCTGCTACCAAGTAAACCACTGCATGAAGATTCAGGAGAGTCTCAGAGGTCCTGAGAAAGTACATTACTGGACTGCGGAGGCTGTTAATTCTTCAGCACGAATCACTCACCTCTTAATAACAGCCTTCATTACAAAGCCACAGAAATCATCTCGCCAGCACACACACCCTTCTACACAGAGCAGCACATTTCGTAACCATGGTGGGGTAACAGAGGTTACCCCGGGAAGGGCTGTAGCTGGGAATCAATGAATACTGCGAGATGGTGAGTTGAATTTATTTACATTGCTCTCAGAGTAACTCGCTAAATAAAATGATTGGTGATGTGACTTCTCTCCTGGTAACTAGATAAATATGGATGTGAACAGTGATGTATCTCAGAGAATACTGAAATTAAGGTCCCTCTTCTAAAATTATTATCCAAGGAAAACTTTGTCATATTGTTTATTTTTAATTAATGTATTTAATATTAACATATATTTAATATATTTTTAATTTATATATATAAATACCATGAATTATTAGCTGCTTGTTATTTTATGTATTACAGACCACTTACATCATTTCTACTGCTAATCAAATAAATTATTATGAAGGCTTTTGCATGAAGAAAAATGAGACTATAAAACAGGCACAAAATGGCATAGCTGTTGAAAAGACACTCTCTTAAATAACCAACGCACGGCAAAGATGCACACAATTCCTCATAAAATAAAAAGTACAGCAAAATCATGTGAAAAACAGATACAATTCCAGTCACACACCCAGGTGCACTGATGTCTTCTTATCTCATGGGGCTGTGACACTGACAGAAGGGTTGGACCAGCAGCAGAGCAGTCTGAGCTCCTCCATCCCACCCCCATACCACAAAGCTTCTGGAGGCTTCTGGCCATCCTGGAGCTATGAGTGTGGGGGTTTTGGGGTCGTTCAGCTGTTTTTCCACATTCTTTCTCAAGAAGCTGCAGAGTACAATTTGGGACACAGGAGAAAAGGCTGTGGGTGAAGGGCAGGTGACTCGGAGTGGAGGTGAGAAGAAAGTATGTAATGAGTTTAACCCCAGGCATGTTCCTTGCTAAAACCAATAACAAATGCTTTGCAGTGTATCCGCAGTAATGATTTGTCAGCATTGCCTAATTGCTTCTGTCATGAATTAAATAATCCTGATGCTCTCTTTAGAAATTCCTTGATAACATCTGTTGAACAGGAGGTTTCTAAGCAATAATAACAATCTGACGAGTTCAGCAAATGGCTTCCTCAGCCCACTGCTGTACTCAGATCTGTCTCCTGAATTTTTATTTAAACCAGGCTGAAACCTGACATGTCTCTTCCCATAGCAAATAAACTTTAGACAAGCTGGGGTGCCTTGCAGAGCTGGGTGGAGAGTGTTGAGTATACTGAGTACAGTGAGCACACCAAGAAGCGCTGAGCAGATCACTTAATAGTGGGAAAAACTAGCATCAGTGAGAACTTCCTGCAAAAATCACTCAGACCGTGGGAGCCACCAATGATATATATTGATGGGACGAGGGGTGGTGTGTTTAAACTAAAAGAGGGAGATTCAGACCAGAGAGAAGGGAGAAATTGATGCTGAGGGTGGTGAAACGCTGGCCCAGGTTGCCCCGAGAGGTGGGAGAAGCCGCATCCCTGGCACCATTGCAGGTCAGGTTGGCCCTTGGGGCTCTGAGCAACCTTCTCTAGTTGCAGATGTCCCTGCTCCCTGCAGGGGATTGGACTGGATGAGCTTTAAGGTCCCTTCAACCCAAACCTCTACATGATTCTATGGTTCTATATCTGCTGTTAAGCTGGAAGCTATGCTCCAGGGGCTGCGGGCAGCTGCTTAGTGGGTGGATGAATCCCTTCCCACGGCCACCTCTACGTGGTAGACAAAACATGCAAACAGAAAAGAGTCCACGGGGTTTGGGGATGACTTTGGTAGGAGGATGCACAGCTTCAGTGCCACACTGCGCTGGCAGCACAGACACTATGGCTGGGGTTTGAACTTGGGTTTCAGGCTGGGAGGACTTATTTTTTCCTTCTTGGTAGTGCTCCTTGATCATTCCTTAGCTTGCTTACTCCAGCTTTCTTAGGTTTTAAACCCCTGAGGTGATCATCTGTGGGATCATCTGGCTGGACTTCCCATATGACATGTTTCACCAAGAGATCTTGTGGAGTCTGAACACAGGAGACAACCTTCAGCAATTGATGTCAACCTGTGTTTTGACAGGGGAGCAGCTCTCCAGAAATGGAGCCAAAACCCTGACCTTTTATTGCCTGTCCAAATCCTGTTAAAATTTCCATGTTAATGATATAATTCCCCACACCTGTTTATCACCACAGCAAACTGGTGGCACATATGCCTATAATTGTCTAAAAGCACAGATACCAAATGCATGTGGAACATTTTAAAATAGAAAGACTTTTGAGAGAAATCACTCTACAGCATTGTGCAGAACGTGGATTCAACTGGTACAAAGTGGTGTAATTGCAGCTATTTCTCCCTTTTTCCTTGACCAGTTTCAGTCCCTATTTACAAAGGCAAAGGTAGAAAAGTAATTAATACTTGCAAGTACTTTATCTGGCTCTTCCAGTCTGAGGATGCACTTCTCTGCCTGAGCTTGAGGGGGATGTTGTCTTTAAATGCTTTAACTCATCTGTTCTAAGAAACCCAACCTCAGACCTCCTTTACTGTGTCACTTAATTGCATTTGCAAAACATCACCCCATCACCTGCCTGTGACAGTTTCGATGCTGAATGAAAAACACTTGCAAAAAGGTCTGTCATCAGCCCTCCACCCCGGCACCTTCTAGGGCTTTCCTCTTTTGTGAGGAGCATCCCTTGAGATGCTCTGGAGACAGTCTTCCTTATTCTGGCTGTGGGCAGGCTCAGAAGATACAGATATGCTCAGAGGAATCAGACCTTTGAAAAGCCTCTCAAAAAGAGGCTGGAAATAAGGATTACTAAAAGGCTCGGCAAAGGAAAGGCTGGGATGAGTTCTGTTGTTTTGTGCATTTAGTGTCTGGATGTGGGCATTTCTGTCCACAGAGTACCAGGAGATATTTGTGCCATGGACCAGGGGTACCAGCTTCCCTGAACCTCTGCACAAAGCTCATCCTTAGCCTCACACTGCAGAATGCTGGGACTCAAGTGATGGTTTCAACTGGTTTAGGTGGGCCTTCAGCACAGCTGCAAGAGGTTTTTCTTTCCAGAAAGGGTTGTCCAGGCCTGTCCCAGGCTGCCCAGGGCAGTGGTGGAGTCCCCATCCCTGGAGGGGTTTCCTAGCCATGTGGAGGTGGTGCTGAGGGACAGGGGTTAGCAGGGACCTGGCAGTGCTGGGAGAACAGGTGGACTGGAGGAGCTGAAAGGCCTCTTCGAGCCAAAGTGATTCTGTGATTCTGTGTTTTAGACATTTATGAGAGCTGGACACTGTGTCAGCCTGGGCTTCCTTTCCTATGCCTTCATGAACACCATCAGACCCAGCAGGTTGAGGTACTGAGGCCAGCTTCCCAGGAAAAATCTGATTTCAGATCCAAGAGGAACGACTTTTGCTTTTGCCTGGCTGAAACCTCTGCAGGAGGAAGATGCCGATGGGGATGGCCATGTGGTGAGGAAGAGGAGCAGCTTTCCAGGCTGTACCTGTCATGCCAATAAGCATCAAGGCCCTCGGTTCCCAGGGCTGCCAGCCCCACAGCAGTGTTTGTGGTCAAAGTATAGCGGTTAAAAGTTTTAATCAACGCAAACATGGCAAAAACGTGTTGGCTGGCATCAGACAAAGGACGTCAAAGAGGAGAATATCCAGACTAGTAAAGTCAGCAAATAGTCATAGTTTAGAATCACAAACACCAGGAAGAAATTCTGTTTTCAGTGATTCAGAAGCAGCTTTCTCAAAAACAGTACGTTTGCGTCAGTCTTGTCAAAAACAGAACTTTCCACCCATAAATCACTTCAATACTGTAAAAAATGTTATTTATATAGATGAGGGGTAATGGGTACAAGTTACTCATGAGAGGTGCTGGGTACAGGTTACTCCTGGAGAGATTCCAATCAGACATAAGAAGTTATCTCAGCGAGGACAACAGCCATCGGAATCATCTCAGAGCAGTGGTGGAGTCCCCAGCACTGGACACTGTTGAGACTCGGCTGGACGGGGGCTGGGCCAGCTTTGCCAGTAAAGGTTGGACCAGATGGTCCTTCAGGTCCCTTCCAACCAGGTGTGCTATGATTCTATGATTCTGTTAGATGTTTAATAAGGGCTAGACTGGATAATAAACATTTTCCTAACATGGCTAATGAGAAATCTGCGTAAACAACCATAACAGCCTCCTGTCTGTCCTTACAGCATTGTCTGCACTGCATCGTGAATTATGAACACATAAATTAAGCTGGATAATACACATCATTAGGATTCTGTAAGAAAAGCAATGGTAAAGGTTTTCTGGAATTAAAATGTCTGAGATGCTGCTACACATGTTACACCTGCTTAGGCAACAGAGGTTGCATATATAAAATTCTTAATTAAAATAAGCTTTTGAAAGGATAGAGAATAACAGAGCCACAGTTTGGGGCTTGTTGTATAAATACCACCCCAATGCCACAACAGCACCAAATTGTTCCCTTCCACAGGAGCAACTGAAAGCCTCAGGAAAGCCACAGACCGCCTGCTTTACTCCGAAACCGGTTGTTCCCCCTCCCTTTGTCTGTCGAAACTTCAGCTACTCTTAATCCCGGGCAGCTGGAGCTCCAGAAGCAATTGCCAAGGAAACACGGTCATGCCCGAATGGCAGCAGGCTCCACTGCCCCTGACCCAGCAGCCACTTGTCAGGTTTGTCGGACAGACCAGAAATACAGCAAGCCAACCACAGACACACTTGCTGCTAAACCCCCCACCCCCCAAATCCTGTCCCCCGTGGGCAGGCAAAACACTTCACATTACAGTAAGAACTGAAAGCTGCACAAAACTTGCCTCCTCAGCATGTTGCAGCAGAAGCAGCCAGGCAGAAGGGCCAACAAGTCCCCAGTCGATGGTGACTGCTGCTGCCAAGAGGTTTGTGTTTGCTCTGGTCTCCAGGAAACCTAGGTGCTTGCTCTGAGGAGGAAGTGAGCTGAGGATTAGTAGCTGTTTCTCTTGCATATCCTGTCTAAATTGCTGTGCTTGAGTCATCATCTCTTTTCCTCATCCAGGAAAGGGTGTTGGGTCTGAGGAGCTGCTGCTCTGCCAGCCTGGCAGGAGACGAGCCATGTCGGGGTACTGGGGGTGAGGAACCCTCCTCGGCAGCAACCCCACTGACTGTTCTAAGATGGGGCATGGCCCCATCTCTAGAGGTGTGTCGGTCCCTCCACCTTCAGCTCCATGTTCAACATCTACCCAGGAAACCTTTGGTGCAGTGGGTTGCCCTTCAAGTGAAATACATGATCACAAGTGCTTCAGGGAGCATCTTGGCGCTTTTGCAGATAGTTTCCCTGAGACAAGTGCACAAGACCTCACAGGAACTGAATACTGTTGTCATTACTGTTCACCTGGTAGTTGCAGTGTCAAAGTGGTGTCCAAGGGCTTGAGAGCTGATTTGGCAGAAACACCCAACATTGTTCTTCATTTCTAGGTGGACTGGAGAAATGTAAAGCCATAGCCAGTGTAAATGAGATGAATGTCCAAGAAGCGGTAAATGCTGCCGCCACTGCCGCTGCCACTGCCACCGCCGCCGCTGCCGCTGCTGCTGCTGCTGCTGCAAGGTCTCGCACGCAGGGCAAGATGTAGTAAGCCAGTAGTAAGACGTAAGAGCATAAGAGAGACATGGACTTGCTCGAGCAGATCTAAAGAAGGGCCATGAAGATGATCAAGGGGCTAGAGGACCTCCTCTATGAGGACAGGCTAAGAGAGTTGGGGGTGTTCAGCCTGGAGCAGAGAAGGCTCCGAGGAGACCTTAGTGCAGCCTTTGAGTGCTTCAAGGGGCCTGTCCGAAAGCTGGAGAGGGGCTTTTTCCAGGGACATGTAGTGCTAGGACATGGCTTTAAACTGAGAGAGGTGGGGTTTAGACTAGATATTAGGAAGAAATTCTTCACTGTGAGTGTGGCGAGGCATTGGCCCAGGTTGCCCCAAGAGGTGGGAGAAGCCCCATTCCTGGCACCATTGCAGGTCAGGTTGGACCTTGGGTCTCTGAGCAACCTGCTCTGGTTGAAGGTGTCCCTGCCTGTGACAGAAACTAGATGATATTTAAGGTCTCTTCCAACCCAAAGCATTCTATGATTCTATGATTCTATGTCATCATCAGCATCTGGAGGTACGGAGGGGGTTCAGACATGAACAGATCACAGTGTAAATGATCAGAGAATCACGTTTGACAGCTGCCTCCATATCAGTGACATCCTCTAGTGCCTTGCTTGCGTTATGCAGTGTGGATGTGCAGAGGACAGCATGGAGATGACATGTCAAGATGCAAAACTCAAAATGTCAGTCCCTTCCTTTTTATTGATGCTTCTGCAAATAGAAAAGGACTGTGATTTTCTACAAACATATGTCAAAAGCAAGATCTGAATACACAGGAAAACTGAAGATTCCTTAAGGAAATATTGCTGAACAAGAGGCATTATTTTAGCTTGAGAAAATGGCCTACAAATTAGTTTAAATCCTTTAACTCACCGCAGAGACAAACCATCATATAGTGACAGCTGGATGGCCCCACTTGGGCAGCCAAAACACTCCTCAACTGAACATCTGGGCACCTCTTCTCAGTTCTGCTCCGGTGAAAATGACCTGCAAAACCATCTGAAGGCAGCTTTTAGAAGTCCAGCAGTGCTGGATTCTGGAAGAGGTGAGAGTCCCTTTCCATTTTGGGAAAGCTGGTGTGAAAATCAGCCTCCTGGCTGAAATAAGTCTGCCTCATGACTCCTCTGGGAGTGACACAGCCCTGGGCAATATCACAGCACTCGTCTCTTCTCAGAGGGCAGGTGGCATTTTGCCATCAATTTGGACAGAGGGGAACGAAGTCCAAAATCCACTGCAGCTGACTGCTTCAAATTCATCTCTGTGCCCTGTCTGATGCCCAAGGATATCCTTTCCTCCCTGCAAAATACAGCCTTCTAGGATGACCAGAAGAACTCCATATATCAGTTGATGATGGAAGGGAACATCCTAGAAGTAAGGATATTACCTAATTACTGAGCAAACTAAAGGTTAGAAACTCAGATCCACTGAGCACCAAAGCTTGCAAGGAAAGTTTGTGAACAGAAAATAAGATAAAAACATGAATTAATCACCAATATATATATATCTATAAAGAGATGTGATTTAAACAAAGAATTAAAATTATTTATGTACATTTACAGGACTTATTTCAAGACCCTGTATGCATTTCTGCATCTAACAGGAGGTTTAACCTACACCTCAGAAGAAGGTAGATATAGAGAGGTATGGTCCTTATATATAAAACTATTCCTTTATGCTCCTTATATACATATTTCTTTCACAGTAACAACATCCTGCAGAGGCACAGCGAGTAATGGTCCGTAGTGGGATGGTAAGCTTGAAACAAGGATTGAGAACAATCATCTTAAAAACAAAGAGCCAGAGCAGAAGTTTTTCATGGGGAACCAGATGCCTACACTTAATTTCTTTCTTTGCCTCTAGGAAAAAGAGGAAATTTTTTTTTTTTTTTAAATTTTTGTTCCCATTTCTCTACCCATGGAGTAAATCTGAGCTGTGTTCCCAACCCCAAAGAACTGTCTTTTGGCAGCAAACATAACCCAATAAAACGTGCTGAAAAGAGAACCTCAAATTTTCCCAAAAGCCAGTATTTTGGTTGTTGAGGGGAATCCATAGAGAAGCTAAGAGTTGTTATGAAACGTGGCAATAGCTATTATATTCTGAATTTTTATCAGGGAATGACCTTGAGCAGTACCAAGTAAACCACATGCATTTGAGCTTTCTGGAATACGTCCTCACCTTGTTGCTGTCTTAATGAATCCCACTGGTTTTGGGCAACATTTGCAACAAAACAGACAGATATGATGATCGGGAAATCCTGACTGCCTAAGCATAAGAAAAACGTGAAATAAATAATTATCATGACAAATTATCTAATTTAATGAGCTGGTTTCTGTGTCATGCCAAAATATTTATTGCTCAAATCAAGCAGTGGAAGTTCTTTTCCAAACAGAATAATTAAGGAAAAATTAATTACACTTAGACACTAAACTGAAAAGCCTTAAGCTACATAGGAAAATCTCTATTTTCTAATATAAAGGATTATCTCTCTTAAGTTACTTCTAAGTAGCTATAGTAAGAGTTTAAAGATAAAATTTTTTTAAACTTATTAGAATAAATTGTTACTGATATACCATCTTGTGACAAAGAGGAAATGTCCAAATTTGTACAGCTTTGGATAAGGGGAATTTTTTTATAGCCCCTCCCAAAAGGAGAAGGAATATGCTCTTACTTTAAAGGACTTATAAGTTCATTAGCATCGGACAATACTTCAATGCTATAGTGTCATCTGTCAACATCTGGATATTGGGGTAAATATTACTGAAATAAGATAGAACAGTGTATCCTGAAGCAGGTAGGACAGAAGACAGTGGGGTAGAGTCACTGTTTTCTTAAATACCTGGGGTTTAGGCATTGGGTTGGCAGAGCAGCACCCAGCTGGTGGGCTGGGTGGGCAGGTCCCCATGCTCCCTACAGACCAGACAATAGTGTTTACCTTTAAAATGTGTAACGGGATGTCCCTCTTTGATCAGCACGGGCCAGCACCTCCAGGGATGGTGCAGTAAAGCAGGTTGTGGTGGAATCCTCCACTGGCACCTTCAGAGTCTTACAAAGATCTTACCTTAACCCTTCTTTGTGTCTCAAGGCATTTCTCCACATGCTTTTTTGATCAGTGGGAAGGAGCAGAGAATTACACCACTACGAGTTTCATAGAATTGTTTTTGTTGGAAGAGACCTTTAAGACCAAGTCCAGCAATGCCAGGTCACCACTGACCCCTGTCCCTCAGCACCACCTCCACACGGCTGGGAAACCCCTACAGGGATGGGGACTCCACCACTGCCCTGAGCAGCCTGGGACAGGCCTGGACAACTCCAGCAGGGAAGAAATGGTTCCTCAGGGCCAACCTCAACCTTCCCTGGAACAACTGGAGGCCATTTCATCTTGTCACCTGTTACTTGGAGAAGAAACCAACCTCCACCTCACACCAACCTGCTGTGAGGGAGTTGTTGAGAGCCAGGCGGTCTCCCCTGAGCCACCTTTTGTCTACCCAGGTCCCTCAGCTGCTCCTCAGCGCACTTGTGCTCCAGACCCTGCACCAGTCCTTCTGGTTGCCCTTCTCTGGACATGCCACAGCCCCTCAATGTCCTTCTTGGAGGCAGGGGACAAAACTGAACCCAGGAGTCAAAAGGCAGTCTCCCCAGTGCCCCCAGTCCAGGGGGACGATACCTGCCCTGGTCCTGCTGGCCACACCAGTGCTGGTACAAGCCAGGTTGCCACTGGCCTTTTTGTCCACCTGTGTACTCTGGTGGCTCCTCTTCAGCCGCTGTCACCAACACCCCCAGGTCCTTTTCCCCAGGCAGTTTCCAGCTGATCTTCCCCCAGCCTGGAGCATTGCAAGGGGTTGTTACCACCCAAGTGCAGGATCCAGCACTTGGCCTTATTGAACTTCATACTATTGGCCTTGGCCCATTGATCCAGCCTGTCCAGACCCCTCTGTGAAGCCTCCCAACCCCCAGCAGATCCTCATTCCCACCCAACTTGGCGTCATCTGCGAATTGACTGAGGGTGCCCTCGATCCCCTCATCCAGATCATTGATAAAGATGTTGAAGAGAAACAGGCCCCAATACTGAGCCCTGGGGGACACCACTGGTGACCTGCTGCTAACTGGTTTGAACTCCATTCCTCACCACTCTCTGGGCTCGGCCATTCAGCCAGTTTTTTATCCAGCAAAGAGTACATTCATCTAAGCCAGGAGCAGCCAGTTTCTCCAGGAAAATGCTGTGGGAAACAGTGTCAAAGGGCTTACTAAAGTCCAGGTAGACAACATCTTCAGTCCTTCCCTTATCTACCAAGTGGGTCACCTTGTCCTAGAAGAATGTCAGGTTAGTCAAGCAGGACATGCCTTTCCTAAACCCATGCTGACTGGGACTGATCACCTGGACATTCCTTGTGCCATGTGATGGCCCTCAAGATGATCTCCACAACCTTTCCCGGCACTGAGGTCAGTTCCAGCAGTGTTACATGACACTGAAACCAAAGTTTATAAGGATCTGTCATGGGTGTGGGTTTGTTGTTGCCCCAGGGAGAGCAGAAGTGATGGGCTTCCAGCACTCCATGCTGCCTGACAAGACCTTCTGCTCCATTTTTCCCAAATGACAGTGAGATGACGAGAGGTGTTCTTGTGACAAGATACATTTTGAGACAGATGGGCTCCCACATACCTTGTACCTCAGAAAACTCTCTGGGGACCTGGCAGAGCTGCCGGATAACCATGTGTTTCTGAAGGCAGCTCCTTCATGGCAGGCTCCAGCGTGCTATGTTTAGAGCGAGGATGAACAGATGGGCTGTTCACACGGTGCGCGTGCAGGCTGGGTTCCCTCAGTGTGAAAATAACGTGTATCTCGTCTAGACGGAGTTTAAATGGATACAGGGAAAATTCTCATGGAAGACCTGCTTGGCTTTTCCCATGATGGGTTTTCACTTATGATGAGCGTCTAACAGGAAGGTAGGCTGCTCCAAAATCAGGTTTCTTGGAAGCTGTCCATTTACTGCAACTTTGCTCAATCTTATTCCTGTGTTTTGCACAGACAGCACCGTCTTCTCCTGAGTGTGGACTCCTAAACTCATATCTTTGTTTCTACCCTGTCCAGTTATTGGGACTTATTTTGGTATTTTATTCTTTGATAATTATCATTGCAGATTAGTGCAATTCTTTCTCTGTTGATAGTTCAATAAGCCACTTAGTCAGTAAAATATAAATACAAATTTTTATATACCTTTAAAATATACATTTTATATACATTTAATACATTTCAGTAGTGGCTCATACAAATTTATCAGCTAAATCCTTTCCATGTTATTTTAAGAAAGCTTTTAAGTTGGAAGATTTGAGTTGCAGAATGAGGAGCAGGCTCCTGTTTGCGTAAATGAAATCCAAAGTTTATAAAAGCACACTGTGATTAAACCTCGTAAACATGGCATGGCTGGCTCAGACGTGGACCCCAGTTTTGTGCAAAGTGTGACATAAACCATTGAGCAAGTGGAATAGACCTCTGAACAAGGGAAAAACTCACAAAAGATAACGAAGGTTTGGTCTTAAAGTTGATGGTTGGTTCAATCTATTGGCTTTTTTTGCACAACTATGCACGGACGGAGGCAGCCGACAGGGAGGAGCAGAGGGAGAGATGAGGTGCTGCCCAAGGGCAGAGGGGCTGTTTCAGGCAAACATGGGGTGTCTGGGACCTGGCATGGGACCCATAAGCTCCTTCAGCCCCAAGCTCCCTACAGCCACCAGGAGCCCATCAGCACCACCGAGTTCCAGAGAAACCCTCAGGAGGAAAGATAAGAGATAATAATTTGTAACACAATCTCTCTCTACTGCTTGTATTCACTTAAGAGATTGGGGGAGGAGCTAAAAAGCTCACAGATACTTACTGGGTCAGGATTTTTCCTTTTTTTTTTTTCTTCCTTTCCTTTATTTCAGTCAGTTGGATTACTTGCATCTGAACAGTGCCAGGCTTTCCATTGCTCCAAAGGAAGGCGGTGCATTTAGCTTCAGTTGGGAGCAGCCCATTAGTGCAGACCTGCTCTGTGAACCCAGACTCGATGGCTGTTTTTTTGTTTCACATTCCAAGTGCAATTAAAAATATTACTTTTTTAAAAATTTCAGTGTAGAATCTGGCAATTGTTGCTTCTTTAAGCAGAATCATGACATTCTTTTATAACACTCCAAGATAAATGACATATATAGCAAGAATACAAAAAGGAGAGTATCAGAGAAGTAGAGATGATAGCGGGGCAGATTGTCTGTGTGTGTACACACATTCAAACAGTGTAAAACAGAAAATTTTGGAGCATTAAGCACTTGACAATCAGGTCAGTTTATGTTAAAAAAATCTAGAAGACACTTGTAGCATGGTAATACCGCTATTCCCGTGCATCAGACTAGTAGGTCTGGTATGATGTGCTCTTTTACTATTTTTTATTTGCTGAATGACTAGACAGTTACTCCAATTAGGGTTTGTAGCTTCCTATCTATCTGAAGGGTATTAGTTCCACATAAGTAGGAAATGTTGTTTCAATTATCTTAGCTGGACGTACGGTCATAATGTTCTTCAGTGATGAGCACAACAGAAGTATTTATAAAACCCAGGGAATCAAATCAAACACAGTAGCACACCTAACGCAGGACAATAATTACATGAATACCACCATAAAAGAATCTTGCAAGAACATAGCTGTTTCACCCCATGATTAAACTAAGTAGAGACTTGTAGTGCACATGAAACCTAGCAAAGCCCAAGTGTAGCTGTACACAGGATATCGTAATAAGCAATTTGAAATGCTTTTCCTGTTTCGGAGGAATAAGATGCACTTTGTAAACAAATTAAGGAATTCCATAACTTTTTTATTATCTGAATCTTCTGGCGGGGATGCTTTGCCTGAGGTCGGTTACACATTACTGTTGGAGAAGGATCATTATGTATTTACATTAATTCAAAGATACACCCGCTTAGCACTGAATTCCCCCTGGACTGCGGTCTTCTGCAGACATCACTAATAAAGCTTACTCTGTTTCTTTAAGCATGCTTATTCTCATCTTAACTTTCTATCACTGTGAATGCCTTGTAAATTCTACTCAAAAGTAAGAATCATGAGTAAGACATATCACAGAATCACAGAAACATTTTGGTTGGAAGAGACCTTTAAGCTCCTCAAGTCCACCCGTTCCCCCAGCACTGCCAGGTCCCCACCGACCCATGTCCCTCAGCACCACCACCACATGGCTGGGAAACCCCTCCAGGGATGGGGACTCCACCACTGCCCTGGGCAGTCTGGGACAGGCCTGGACAACCCCAGCGGGGAAGAAATTGTTCCTCAGGTCCAGTGGCAGCCTATTCCAATGCTTTACAATCCTCTCTGAAAAGAAATTCTTCCTAATATTCAACCTCCCCTGGAAAAACTGGAGGCCTTTTCCTCTCATCCTGTCGCTTGTTACACAGGAGAAGAGACTGACCCCCACCTCGCTTCAACCTCCTGTCAGGGAGTTGTCGAGAGCAGAAGGTCTCCCCTGAGCCTCCTTTGCTCCAGGTTCAACTCTGCCAGGTCCCTCAGCCGCTCCTCAGGGCACTTGTGCTCCAGACCCTGCACCAGCTTTGTTGCCCTTCTCTGGACGCGCTCCAGCCCCTCAGTGTCCTTCTGGGAGGGAGTGAGGGGCTCAAACCAAACCTAGTGTTCAAGGTGTATTCATAGAATGAGAGGGGCTGCAAATTCTTAAAGTTTTGTAGAAACATAAAATTTCTAAGTAATTAAGCCTCTACCTATTTTTAACATTTTTATCCTAATGATAGGATATTTACTAAAAAACAGAACATTGAATAATAAACATAACATAACAATTCTAGGGATTAATCTAGAAAAAGAGTAAAGAAATTTAGGGGCAAGTGTCAAGCCGTTTGAGCACCCACAGTCCTCAATTACCCTCTGATCAACAGTGTTCAGTCTGCAGCAGATAGGCAGGAAAATAATTTCTCTACTATGTGCTCTCAGAAATAAAATCTTCTCTGAGCATCCAAGACAAAGAGATTGAGAAAAAAGAAAAATTATAGAAAGAAATATAAATGTGCTCCCAGTTATTGTTTCTTGTTTATCTTGGATTCTAAGTGTGCTTAGATTGCTGCTGTTGGTTTTATTGCAGAAGTCAGTGCACTTTCCTAGCTTCACGTGTCTCTCAAAATAAAAAAAAAGAAAAAAAAAGATGAAAGCTGCTTAATATTAGCAGTAATAATGCTGGTGAAATAGAAATGAACGTGGCTGCCAACCTCAGTTAATCCTGGAAGGAAAACAACTCTTGCAGCTATTGCTGGGATTACACATACGCAGTGAGGAGGGAGTGTTTGGTACAACGCTGTAAGAAAACGCATGATAGGCTAATCCCCACGTTATGCATTATCACACATGAGCTTTGCCTGCAAGAATTCATAAAGGGGTAATTTCGCATTGGTGACATAGTAATGGTGTTAAACAGACTTAAAAAAGCATTTGAATGTGTTGCTTTGTCGTTGCTAGTCTTGTGTAATTGATTCCATGCTATATTTTTATCAAGGATTTATCAGTCTCTCTATGAGTATGATATTAGCGCTGACAAACCAACCCAAAACTCGGAAGTTTGGCCAGGTAACTAAGATGTGTAGCAGAAACGGCTGAGCAGTCGTAAAACAGGCCATGCCTCCCATAATCTCCACTTTTGTTCAAAATCATTTGTTGTTCCAGTCGATGTTTAGGAGTGGAAAATGTTTTATGTAACGGAGCTCAGCACAGTGGGTTTAAGTTCTTTTCAAAAAACCAATTTATTTTATTACCCTTCTGACCCTTGCCAGTCCTCACAGCAGGCAGAGGAGGTGGGAGGAGAGAGCAGGATTGGACTGGATGGGTCATCACTGCCTACTTCAGGTCATGAGCAGCTTTGGCTTTGAGACCTGCTCACGTGTATACGAGGACACCTCTCCATTGACATGTTGTCTGTGAGCTTTAACTCAAGTATTATGCTGCTGACTGTTTTTATGCCTAGTATTTACTGTAAGAACGGTGTCACAATTGTTTTAGGAATTGCAGTGCTTGCAGTGGTTGAGGGTCGGTGTCAGTGTGATCCTCTCAGTTGGTTAACACTTGTATTTCAGTATTATTTCTTTGACAGACTCAGTGAAAGCATGAGATGAACTATGAACTCTGATGCAGAATGACTCTCTTGATAGCCATGGATAAGAACAATTAATGTAGTTTAAAGCTTGGAGTAATACAAGTATGAAATCACCTCCACAGAGAGAGCAGACATGTAGTCATGTTCCTCTGAAGTGTCTTGATACTTGCAAATAATGTCAACGTGAATGAGCCCTTTTAGGTGAGTGGAGAAAGAAGGAGTTGGCTCAGAGAAATTTATCTTGCTCTGTAACTGAAGGAACCAATTTGGCTCAGAGTTGATGGTCAAAATTAAGTATATTTGGTTTGAAAATTTTTCAGTCAAGAAACACAGAACATTTTGCTGCCAATAGAGTAAACCAAATTTGAATGGAAACTGGCACGGAGTCCAGGATGAAAAAAAGCGCAAAGAAATACAAACATAGGGGAGCTTGGGAGCATTACCTAAACATCACCAAAATGAAAGCACTGAGAGCTGCCAAAGAAAAGGGGAGCTTGCCCATTGCTGTCATGTGGGATGAGAGTAGAAGAAAGAAGACCTCCCAAATCCTGTCCCTGTTCCAGAAAAATAAAACACCAGAGTTAGATATGAGTATCAAAAGTACCAACCTTCCTCACAACTCAAAAATGACTGTTTGAGGCTCTTAGGAGAGACCTGAGTGTATTGATTTCATATTGTTCTTCCATTTATAGTTCAGGGGGTTTTTTTGGCTGAACATAGTGATGCCTAACAAGAATCACAGGACATTTTCCAGAGGAAGAAAAAGTGGCTGTGAGAATCACATGAAGTTCTGCTGCATTTATAAATACTGCTTCAGAAGATCCTGTCTTTTAAATTTACTTTTGTTGAAATTGATGAAACATGCTGAAAATATAGATTAATATTTTTATTGTACAAAAAAGTGCACTGAAGTATATGTGATACACAGTGTAATGAAGATAATGCTATTTAGCTCTACTAATGACATGATGTTTCTGTTACATTGCTTTGAACATTTGAGTCCCTGTCAATGACTTACGAAGATCAGCAGAATGTAGGTATGGTTTAGTCGATTCAGATGGTGGAGTTTATTACTAATCCCCTCTGATGTTTTCTAAGTGTTAAAAAATAAATCTCACCAACACATTTTCCTTAAAATCTAGGATCTTTAATCTACTTCTCAGTGAAAGTATAATTCCGAAAGAAGTTGATGGTCGATTCCTCCAGACTTGAGTAGGCTGCTGAACTGGTGTCGCTTTCCATCTGTTTCTTTCAGAAGGTCACAGAGGACACAACCAAAGGTGGTCAGCAGCCTCCTCTGCTGCTCAGGAAGGTCTGACAGATTCCCATTCCCATCCCTAAGCAGTGCTAGGACAGCTGAGATAACCTTAATTAACAGAGAGGGCTATGTTATTTCTTCCTGCATGAAAGTGACTTTCTAAAGCTACAATGAGAAGAACTTTAACAAAGATTTGAGCATTCATGTATTGCAGGCACAAAATAAACTCTTGTACTGTTTTAACAAATCTTTATCATTTGATCAGTGTTGTGTATAGGAAATTTGTAAAGGACTGGATTGTCTTTTTTACGGCTTCTTTATGCTGTCCCAAACCACTTGGTGTCAGGCAGTGGTCCATACATTAATACACATTTCTTCCTATACGTAATGAGATAGTGAGCACTGTGGTGCATATTCATAAAGGATATATAGGTCCTGCATTAAAATGTCATTCATCATATTATTAATTCAGATTAATGCTTGAAGATGTCTAAGAAGGTTTCATCAGCTGCCACAGAAACATGCACTAGAAATTCCTTCAGAATATTGCTGCTGTTATTGTCCTCCAGCTTGGCTTAACCCTGAAGTGCAGGCTGACCTGAATTCAGCTAAGAGAAATGTCATTTTGACTTAGTCCAAACAGGCATCATCCTGCCCGCTGCCCACATCCAGGCAGGCTGCGTGGTCTGCAGATCTCGGTGGATGGCAGATTATGCAGGTCTCTGCAAGGGAGCAGCACTTGTAAACAATCCCCTGTGAATTCTAATTACAGGAGCTGCAGAGCGGTGGTGATGATGGATGTGGACAGCGGGCTTCCTCAGCATGTGACAGTCTGCCTTTACTAAATAAGCAAAACCTCCAGCCTTGTCCACACAGATTAATGCTGATCTCGGTCGAGTGTCACACGGCTGTTTCAGGTGGGAGAGATGTGGATGTGGGTCCTGCTGCAGAATTAAATCTGTAGCAGTGCTTTAGTAATATACAGTCTCCTCTTACGGTATTACGTACTCATATTGTATTTCTGATAAAATACAGTCCTTTACACAATAGACACAGCCATCAAGTATTGGACAAAGTAAATGCTGGCACTATTTTGTGATTACTCATTGTTTTCCACCTGACTGTGAAAGATTGAATTAATTAAGCATCTTGACATCCCTATGATGTAAGTGTCACATTAATTAAAACATGCACGTCTCCTACTGCACATCTAAGAACCCATATTGTAGCAGAACAAAATACAGGTCAGCTTCCTGTGCATTAACGAAGCCAAATGAGAAATGGATCTGCACACCAGCTTATTAAAGCGCTCAGAGTGAAAGGCAGATAAATGCTTTTTACAGGCTCTCTTCCACACCATCATTTTCCATTGGAAATCCATATCCACAACAAGACAGTAAAAAGAGTGAGCGGGAAAGATTTATTGTAGGCCTCAGAATAAAAGGGAAGAACATGGACTTTTATATCCATTTAGGGTTCTTTTTTGGGAAACTAGTTGGTCAATCTTTCTTAATTTAAAAATAAAAACTGCCACATGTCACAGGGAGCCTTAATTTTACAAGACGCTGTTTTATTCTTTGAGTTTAAAATCATGACTGTCTCAGAAACAAGTGGGTTAATTAGCTGTGCTGGCCAGCAGATGAGGGTTATGACAGACTAGTTTACTTCAGCATCCCATTCCTTGCAATCAGTGATGAAGGACATTATCTTTATTCACTCGTGGGTTTTTTTCTACACAGTTTTCAGACCAGTTGAACAATCTGCCAAGGCATTTTTTTTTCAGAGAGGAAAGATGTTAGTTTAGAGCATCTTCCATCTCAGATGTTTTGGGTCAGTAGTATTACCCCTGGGTGGTATTAACACTCACCCAAAACATAGGAGAATGAGGATGCTGTAGCCTTAAATCAGTGTGTCAGTAAGAATATACAACCAACACAATACTGCAGCACAGGGAAAGAAAAAACAAAAAAAACCTAGTGTTCCCGTGTCATGCAGATATTGCTGGGCTTAGTGAAGAAACTGTGACTGCTCCATAGATGATTTTTTGGGGTGTTTTTTTTGGGCATATGTGCAAGTTTTTCATCACAAACACTGAAAAAAACCCACTGAACAGCTTCTCACTCCAAGAAGGACATGGAGGGGCTGGAGTGTGTCCAGGGAAGGGCAACCGGAAGGGCTGGTGCAGGGTCTGGAGCACAAGTGCACTGAGGAGCGGCTGAGGGACCTGGGGGGATTGAACCTGGAGCACAGGAGGCTCAGGGGAGACCTTCCGGCTCTCGACAACTCCCTGACAAGAGGTTGGAGCGAGGTAGGGGTTGGTCTCTTCTCCTGTGTAACAAGCAACAGGATAAGAGGAACCGGCCTCTAGTTGTTCCAGGGGAGGTTGAGGTTGTCCCTGAGGAACAATTTCTTCCCCGTTGGGGTTGTCCAGGCCTGTCCCAGGCTGCTCAGGGCAGTGGTGGAGTCCCCATCCCTGTAGGGGTTTCCCAGCCATGTGGAGGTAGTGCTGAGGGACAGGGGTCAGTGGGGACCTGGCAGTGCTGGAGGAACGGGTGGACTTGATGAGCTTAAAGGTCTCTTCCAGCCAAAACAACTCTGTGATTCTGTGAATTTAGAAGTGTAATTGCTCTTCCATGAAAGCTGACACAGGAGTTGGTGTCCTGGACAGCAGCTTATCAGCAGGGCACCATAACACAAGCCTACACACTGGAAACAGGAATACATTGGTTTGATGATGGTGTGTGGAAATGCAGGTGAGAGCTAACTGGGGTGCCCTCCCTGGCACTCACCAGGTTGCACGTGACCCTGGCTTTCCACACCACCTTGGCAGGGACCTGGGGACCTTGGCAGCTCCCAGCCCAGCACAGTCCATGCTGCCAGGAAGCTGCCTCTAAACTGGGACTCCCACAGACATTCAGGGATTCCAGGAATTTGGACGCACAGCAGGGGCTTCTAAACCCTGGGAGCTGTTGCTCACCTTGGGCTCCTTTGCGTAAAGTAATTTTGAGTTTTTTCTAGAATTCTTCTGGATGAGTTTTCTCTATGTGCCTGTGTATAGTTAAGTGCCTCAAGGTCAAAGGATTAGGCATTCATACCATGGAACAGCCCTGCACATCATGATGTAAACAGCACGCACCAACCTCCCTTCAGGAGTGCGAAGTCTATGAAAATGAACATTGCTTTAGCTGCCTGTCATCCTCGCTTGTAGTTACTTGTACATTTTAAATGCAATTTAAACACAATTGGATATTTCTTAATGAATCTGTTTCATAACTGTAGTCTCCATTTCGGGAATGCATTATGCATCAAGTGATTTCCAGCAATATTCAATCATCCATTAGCCCTCTTGATTTACTTGAAAATGTTCACATTAATTTCATTAGACAAAAATTAATTTCTCTATGCGTAATTAACTCTTTGACCAGCTGTTGTCAGTGGTTCTTTTGAGAAAAACACATAAACTCAGCTCATTATGAAACAGAAATCATTAAATTTCCCACCAAGGACTTGGTTTCTCATGGACACTTTCAAGGATGAAGTAAAAATAACCAGGAAAAAAGCACATCTGTCACAAGTGACAAATAAATGAAATATCTTTTGAAAAAATATCTTTAAATATCTATGTAGTGTAAGCAAGCAGGGAACTGTGTGAGTGTTGCTGAAATGGATTCTACTTTCTTAATTTTAATCATAATATTCCCTGAAGTGTTCTGACACTTTAAACTTCTCTTAAATCTGCCACTCAGAGTTAAAATGTGGTATGACAGACTGCAGGACTGAATCCGGCAGAATTTCTGGTTTCGCTTGAGATGAAAAGGCAAAGACAACTCTGAAAAAGCAAACAAGTCAAAGGAAGAGTGAAAGAGACGAAATAACGTCCAGAAAGGAACAAACAGAAAAAGGCAGAGGGTAATCACTGTGCTTGAAGGGATCAGAGGGAGTGAAATTATGTAAAAGGGCAGTGAAAGCACCTACGATGTGGATAGGAACGCATCCCCACAAGAGGAATGTGGGGATCAGAGGATGAAGGCAGCTCACTCAGACCCCATATTTTGGGATGTTGTTGGAAAAGCATATTGTACACTTGGATAGAGCACAATATGCACCCTTGTTATACCCCACATTTGCCCACGGTGGCCTGGAGGAAGGAAAACACACGCTTACCATGCTGCTTTGTGGGGACTGGCAGAAGGAGCAAATCCCTTCGGGGGAGTATATCATCCTGCAAAGGCTCGACCTATAAAAGCAGAGAGGGCAGCTCCATTGTAACCTTGAAAGAGCAGATTCTCCCTGTGCACATCATAACCTTTCAAGTAAAACAGTAATTTCTTGTTTCCTTACAAAGTCCATAAAATAATGGATGGTAAGGAAGCCTCTTGTAGAAAGACCGAATTCAGTTGGTCCTAGAAGAGAGGGTCCATGCTTGTTTTCCAAATGCCAGTTTCGTCAGCTTTTATATAATCGCAAAGTCCTGCCATAAGTGGCCTTTGCAATTAGGGGTAGCCCTTCAAAGGGAAAGGTGTGGGATTGACTTCTTGCAGTTCTGCTCCTCAGTTCTCTTCAAAACTGATCCTTGTTCAGCAAAAAACATGGCATGAAGTGGAGTAAATGCAGGCATACCCTCCTAAATTCTGGGTTTCCTCTGTCTATGAATAAATATACACATATATTTGGCTGTAACTCCACATATTTTTTTGAAAAATATCTGCCTTTATACAAGTATTAGACAAATAATATGCTATTTATCCTCTTCAAGAGGTAGTTCTTTGCTTCAAAACATTCACTTGAGAATATTCCCATTACAGGTGACATCAATTCAGATGACTACACTGAGCAGATCACCTTGCACGATGTACTTATTTCTTTCTAAGTCCTTATTTTCAGCTACTCTGCTTTTTCTAAATTTCTGCTTTTCTAACTGAAGTTCTCTAATGACAACTTTCTAGGCAAAAGGGATTTATCAAATTATTTTATGAAAATAAGTATGCTGTTCTTCAAAGTAGCAGACAAGGGCTGGGAGTGCTTGCTCTGCTGCTGAATAACTGGTAAATTTTCTTTTGATAGCTTTACAAGCAAAATTACTTTCATGTTCTGCAGAAAATTATTTTACCTGAATCGAGTTATGAGTCTGCTGCCAGATTAGAGGGAAAACTCCTCTCCTCTTCTTGGACTACCTCCATTTGGTCAGTATTGTCTCCCCAGGACCAGGTACATCAGTGAAATGCTCTGTCACCTCTTTATGACCTTCTAATGAACACACTACAAACCTGAAAAACAAATTATTGCTCATTTTCAGTACTATACCTCAGTGGTATGAGAGTCCTCTTTGTGTCTTCTCTACTTTTGCTGAAAACAGCAAAATATAGGGAAAATCAGATTTTTAAATCTTGTAATATGCAATGCATCAGCTACACAGAATTGCACAAACGGGGAGATACAGAGATACCACATCGGCTCCCACAGACAGCATAAATTCTGAAATGCTGAAGTTTTGAAGTAGGAAATAGTCCTGTATTTGTGTGTGCTGTTGTTTGAATACTTAAAATTGATGAGGAAAATGTCAGACAGAGCTACCTCTATTAATTCCATCACCTTATGAAAACATCAAATCACTTTCCATAAAGCAACCATGAGTGACTGCAGCTGTGATGTGCCCCACGATGGGCCAGCCTGATTCCATGATGCTTCACATTTCAACAGATGTGACTGGCCCAGAAACTTCCAGCAACGCCCAAGTGCTGCTTCCTGAGGCTTTATAGCCTTTCCTAGTGCGTAAAATTGTTCAGCCAGAAATTAAAAGGTTTTTCAACTTCATTTTCAGACAGTCTGTTTCACACCTATCCACAGATGTAAAAATCCTGCTCTCTTAATTGCATCTGTGACAAACCTACAGTAATTACAGCAGTTGCTTAAACATAAAGACAATTTTGTTTTGTCTTTTATTGGTGCCTTGTTGTACAAGACAAAAAGTTCAACCTGTCTGATAACAAGCCAACTGCTATCAGTAACGAGTGCGAAGAAGGGTATAACACCACATCAAGGAAAACAGGTACTGAGTATCAGTGTGTACACCTATTCTTGATTGTCTAAGACAAAATTCTGGGTTAACAACTGCACTTTAGAAAGTACTTGCCTGCAGTTACCTGCACGTAACGGAACAAACTCGCATGAGAAAGTACCACATGCAGAGTGATGCTCACAGTTTGCACATTAGGCTGCTTGGATTTCACGAAGGTGTGATCTTGGTCACTCATGGGCCACTTCCATGACACTGATCAGCTTCTTGAAAAATTTTGCTTGGTGGGAAAACCGCAAGAGTCACGCCTAATCCCAGCAACTGGGAAATAAGAGTTTGAGAATAATATATTCAGATTATAATTTCTCACAGCGATCAGGAGAAATGAATTTATTTGTGGTAGGAGATTGCTGCAGTTTGAAAGGACTAATTAGTACTAGACTAGTACTGTTAGTACCATGCTGCTGAAAAGGGGATGTCCCCTGTCATTAGGACACATTCTCTCCAGTGTATACACTGTAGAAAAGATACAAAATACAAAATAATTTTAACATTCAGAGGTATTAAATACCCTACAAAAAGAATTTCAGGTGAACTGTAATCTCCAGCTGACAAACAGATGGATCATGGGATTAATAATGGGCTACGAGGTCTCCCACTTCCTTTGAGATGTCCTCCTCAGATGGATGGGACTTCAAAAAGGGTTATATTCGCAATGGCCAAATTGCAGCAGTTCTTTTGCTCAACAGTAACTTCATTTTTCAGAGCTCTTGGACTTGTACTTTTCGGATCCTGTTCTCCACATGGATTGCAGTTCACACATCAAAATAATTGCACGTGCAGTTAAAGTGTGTGCAAATATGAGCTGGCAGACATCCAGCCTGAGATTTTCAATGCTCAATTCAAAATATAATAATAATAAAACATGTAAGTTCCTTACATTTATTTAGAAGATTGCATGTGCAATAACGTAACTAGATGACAAGTTATTGTTGCTTGCATCTATTGTTTAAAAAGTCTCAATCCAAACGAGTACCCAGAAAATCCAACATTGCACTCTCAGCTCTGAAAATTTGTCGATGAATATTAAATTTACCGTCTGGCTTCTGCACAGTAGATGCCTTTTCAAATCCTCAAAACCCAGTTTTGTTTGGGTCTGTGCAGGATCCTGCGCACCAGATGGCACTTTCATGAACTTGGCTCTTGAGAAGCTTGCCACAAACTACTACGTGTTTTATTGATGTTGTAAAAATATTTGTAATTAAAGGTAACTCTACTTTTAAAGTTTGCAAGTCCCTTTTGTCACGCAGAAGTTCCTCTCTCTCAGTCTTGCAACTTGAGTAAATGCAGTTAGGAACCTTGAAAAAGTTGACATCAGAAAATATATGGTAAAAGTAAATGAAAAAATAAAGCCCATAAACACTGTATTTGTTATGAGCTTCATATTGAAGTCATTAATAAAAAAAAGTGAAAACAAGATCAAAATTGTATTCAACAATATTATATACAAGGGAAAAATTTATCATTTTTCAAGTGTCCACTGAAAGTATATTGAAAGTGCAGTGGTTTGTTTTAAGGTATTTGGTCTAAATTAGAGATAGGGAATACAGATATCATCTGAAGAAAAAAGCTAGGGCTGTAGTTGGAAAATAGAGTTGGTCCAGCAGGATGGTTAAGTTTTTGCTTTCCAGGAGTCCAGGTAATCGCAGGGAAGCATTTACACATCATTGTTGTCTATTGCAGTTGTCAGAAATGACACCTGCATTTCACATATTGATTATTTTACATTGGCCGCAGATGCAGGCACTAGTAGTTAGGTATTTAATTACCCTCCTGCACGTGTGCATTCTGTCAGGATAATATGGATTTTAATCAATCAAAGCAGAATAAACTTAGAACTGTATTGTTAAGACTGTCCTCACTGCACTTACATCTACATCAGAATTTTTATTTTTGTCTGCTCCTGTATGTTTTAGGTCCCCAAAGAGTAATGTCGATAGAGGCTTGGTCCAATAAAATTAGGTTTATTTTAATAGATCAACTATCTCTTGTCAGGAATGAGCGTGCCTGTGGAATATGGTACTAATCAGATCCAAAACCAGATTTCTCATGTGTGACAGAAATTAGGGTTTTTTGCATTCTTCCTTGCAGTCACAAGCACTAGATTTTTAAAGAGTGATTTGTGTAAGGCTCAAAGCAAGACCATTGCATTTTACAGAAAAGAACCACCAGACTAGTCCGTAAAGCTATGGATTCAATGTATCTCTCTATCTCTATCTCTATCTATCTCCATATCTATCTCCATATCTATATCCATATCTATATCTATTTCCCAGTGCGTAAGGTGTACTCCAGTCTCTTCTCCCACCAAGATGTAAGGAGGAATTAGCAGTCAGGACTTGCTCCATCCATCTCCAATGCATTGCCATTCCCAGAGATGTCATGGCATGACAGAAAAAAGCAATGCCAACATTAGCTACCTGTGACTGCAGTTATTCTTCCTGCAGAAGCTTCAGTGTTTTAGACACATCTTAATTTTATATTAGAAATTCACCTCACAAATTATCCAATATCTTCTTTCATTCCCTGTCCTTTTTAACTTCTTATTAACATCTCATCACAGATTTTTCATATTACTTTCTAGTCTTACTGCTTTCTGCTCCTTTTTCATCAGATTCTGCCCCATGAACACTGAATTTACTATTTCTGGTTTAACATTGTCTTCCTCATCTGGAATCATGAAAGAATAATGACATCTGAACCTGAGCTACAGTTTTGAATCCCATCTGACTGAACCTCAAATTTAGGCAAGATACATTTGCTGAATTTGCCTGAATTTTTTTAGAAGATCTTTTATTCAAAAAACCCAAACTAAACCACAAATCACTTCCTGAGATGATTATCTTGTCTTCCCCAAGCTAATTCAGAAAATGTTCTTTTTTTTTTTTCAAATATAAAATACTTCTGAGGAAAGGATGTCCAAAGACGCTTTGGAGGGAACAGTTAATGCTGAATAAACCCATTTATTTTGGTCTTTTTTGTGATGAAGATTGGGCTGTCTCTGACTTTATTTCAAATAGTGACAAAAAAAACCTTTATACGATAATGTTTTATTATTTGATTTGTGTAGGCTTTGACATATTGAAAATCATGAAGTTCTTTATCACGCTCACAATTCCCCAATAATCAAGTTCTAGCTGTTTCCTTCAGAAAGCTCTAATACAGTATAGAAGTGGAGTTGACTATGTACACTGCTCTGAATGTTGTCTTCATCTTTGCAATCACTGGTCACTCCTAAATGGGCTTTATCAGATTTTTGTGAGAAGTCTGATAAAGACTTAATTTATAAGTGAAATACCTATGTTTATCTGCTATCTCAAGTAAAAAAAAACCAAAACCAAAAACAACCCCCTTTTCCACTCTGTTAAGAGCAGCACGATGCTGTAATGTTTCAGACAAGTAAATAAGACTCTTTTTTAAGTTTTACACACGTTACTAGTGTATTAGAACAGATTATAGTTGTGGCTTACACAAGAATCCATTAAGGAAACGTGATAAAAACCTTCTTAATTTCCATTCCCAGTCATCTAATGAGTCAGTAAATGTTCTCCTTCCTCACATCAAATGACATCCACGTGGACACAGAGAAACCTAAATTGTAGAGAAACTTCAAAACAAGATCTAACATTAAAAAGCTTACTCAAAGGCCAGAAGACAAAGAGAAAATAACCAAAACACCAACAGAATGATCAAGGTCCACAGGAGAGAAATAGTTAAAAAATCACACCATAGTCACTTTAAAGCAAAACAAATCACAAACCAGTTGTGAAACCAATTATCTCTCATGAAAAACATGAATTGTTAGCACTTAAAATTACTACTTATGATCTTAAAACCAGCATTGCTAAACCCAAGAGCTTTCCTGGGATTAGACTGGAATACGTGTTCACATTTAATTGTGGTTCCATTACCAAAAGCATCTCGCAGATGTTTATCCACAACGTTGTTTCCAATTCACCTCCAAACTACACCTGCGAGAAACACCTAACTGTAAGCTGTGGCGAATAATTACTGGATTTCCAGAAGGCAACATGTGGAACGAGTCGGAGTGGGTGCAGACAATGCAGAAGAGGTATAATCTCACCAGACAGGACAAGGAGCATCGTCTTATCTTACCTCTGTACGCTGCTGGAGGTTTGTCTGTCTGCCACTGGGTGCTCTCTGGTGGCTCTCACTCAGATACCCTCTGCACTGGGGTTAGCTCACCTCTAAATGTCCTGCAGCAGCTGTGGAAACAGCTTCATTGACCCCCAAATCTGCTTCATATCTGCACGTTCCTAGCAAAGCCCTTACTAGAGCTGGGGGACCCAGGGATGAGGGATCATAGTGGAAGGGAGGAATGGACTCGCTCTGAAATTCTCCACTTCAAGCTACACGACACCTTCGCTGAGAAGCAAAGAAAAGTTTGATGTCCCTCAGTACTGGAGCACGCAAATAGAAGAAGAGAGCTTCTCCTCTTCCACCAGCCTCCAACCCCCTCAGCAGCTCAGGAAGGACAACAAGGTGACAATCTGGCTGTTGAAGGCAAGGTCTCCTCGCACCTGTGCTTGGACACACACTTACGGGTGTTTCTCCTGGTGAAGTCTGTGCACCAAAAGCAGCATCATGGCGTGGGACATCGCCTCACCTGAGCACTGGTCAAAGCATCTCAGGACTAAGGGTCTATCTTCTGCAGTTTTTGACATATCTACCTCAATGTTAGAGTAGCTGAGGGAGAGAGTGTTCTCGTCACTATCTATTTGAGCGTTAAGGAATAAAGTTGTCATTTGCTTTCTCTGGTCTCTGGGGACAGAAGACAGGCTGAGAGCTATTTCTCCCTTTATCCTCCCAAAATTACCGGTTCTGTGGTAACAGGGGGGACCACTATGGTTGCAGTGAACGTGACAAAGACTTAGTCGGTAGAAATAGTTTTGTCCTTCCTGCCCCCTTTACTAAACGTGCTTTAAGTTTGGATAAATGCAGTCACAAGGGAGACGGATCACGGATGCAGACCAAAGAGGACCAGCAGACGGCCTTGTCTTTTATCAAGCATGCAGGTGATCGGCAGCTCTGAAAGACAAAAAGAACGGGCAGAGCAGAAAAACAACAAGGTAAACTCAGAAAACTGCTCAAGCAGAGGCTCAGCCGTAGTTGTGGGGATGGGTAATGCAAGTGGTATCAGTAATTTCTGACAGGATGGTAGTTGTTTTGGGGGCCAGAACAAAATAAAAATAAAATGAAATGAAATGAAATGAAATGAAATGAAATAAAATAAAATAAAATAAAATAAAATAAAATAAAATAAAATAAAGTAAAATAAAATAAAATAAAATAAAATATAAATTAAAAGAAAGTAAAATAAAATAAAAAATAAAAAGAACCTCACGGTAGTGAATACATGAATAAACTAGTAATGATAGCTGCAAAGATGAATCCTGCTACTGAGGAGGACATGGAGATAAAAGGTAAGACATAAAGATAATAATAGCTCTAGACTGTCAGAGACAAATACTGGAACTTCAGGGCTGTGGTGAGAATGTTATTACTCTAGGACTGCTATAAGGGGCCAAGATCAAATCGTTCGCACTGCAGCTCAAAACACGGGTCTGCAAAGTGTGACTGGATGGTGTCAGTCAAATAAAATTGGAGTTGAAAGGACATGTGAGAACAAAACCTTTGTATTAGAGAACATTCTATTAGAGCACAGTTAAACAGTTACAGAAACCTCCTTTGATGCTCAATGCTGCCAGAAAATAGAAAAAAAATAAGTATGGAGACAGCCAAATTGAAACTACAAGCACAGAGACAGCCAAGAGTTCTTTTATTTGGTCAATTTGATAGGTAGTTATAAGGAAAAGTCTGAATTTACAGACAACCAAGGCACCAAAACTCTGAGTCAAAAGATCCACGGCATTTTTTAGCTTCATACCAGATAGCTTTCTGTGTCCTTAGACATGAAAACAGCTTAAAAAATACAACCCAGAGGCAAAATCAGGCAGCTATATAGAACCGGATTCATAGTTTGTGCCAGCAGTGTAACATAGCTACTAAATTCACTCCAGCTCCAAGAAATTCAAAACATTACAACAGCAGTACAAAGGCAGACAACCGTTTTCCTAGACCAAAAGTCCTACAAAGGAGCGGAAAAAAAAGGTATGCAGAATAGTAATCCCTGTGTTAGGAAACCCCTGGGATCCTCAAGGAGATAGTAAAGTAGCTTGGGAAAAAAGCAGCAATGAAGTATTTTGGGAAATACCGAGCAGATGGGGAGATAAACAAGGAAGGTCCAAGGCTAATATGCTGTCGGATCACAACATGTTCAGAGAGAAATGCAGCAATGAGAGGGTTTTGAAGTCAAACAACAGGGATGAACTCATTAAAATAACTTCAGAAGGGTAGATGAGATGTGTGTTTAGGAGTGACACAACTGTATCTCAAACCCGTTCTCCAGAAGTCCAGTGGTCAGGAAGAATTGCTTATTACTTAAACTGCACTGCTTGACTGGTCTTACATAAAGCATAACATAAGGACAAATAAAAAGCTCCAAAGACTGAAAAATGAAATATTTAAATTCTGTTTCTGAAATCACTATGATCTATGGAAGAATATATTTGGGAAAAGACTGTACCATACCTGGATGTAAGTGTTGCAAAAAAGGAGGAAATAAAACCGGTCTTAAGGCTGACGCCGAGTATGTGAGACAAGCAAAATCGGGGGCATGAATAATGACGGTTTATTTACGGTTTACATGTTCTTTTGATATTGCCGTTGATAAATGAATCGTGGGTTTAGCTGGAGCTTATTGACCAGAGAGACAGCATAGGTCTGATACCGAAAAAGCTTACAACTTGTCTGTTGTAGCCCAGCTACTTGGTAAAATAAGCCTGTTAATGCATGAACAGTGCAATAGAAATAAGTATAACCGCGATTATAATCACACAAAATACACCCAGGGAGAATAGTGTCACTCAGCATAGGCTGAGGCAGAGAATGTTACTCACAGGGCATGCCGAGTATGGGGGGGTGGGGGTGGAGAGTGGGAGCGAATTCGTCAATCCGTCTGTCGGTCTGGCTCCAAGTCTTCTCCTGTCCCAATTTAGGGTCGATATTGGGGCAATATTTAAACCTAGTTTTTTACAAGACATCATTGGTGTAGACGTGCATGCGGGGATGACTGTAGACAAGCTTATCACTTATGTTAATTGCACAAAGTCCATCAATTTACACCTGCCTGGGTGGAGGTAACAGCTCCTTTTGTCCAGGGCAGAAAAAATGGAAGAAGGAGACCACCGGACCTCCACCCATGCTTCACACTCCTCTCAGGACATTCAGATAACACCTAACACCAGATATGGATCTAGTGATAGTTGTAGTTCCGATTGTCACCTCGCCTGGCGATGAATTTTATCGACAAAGAGCTCGGAGGCACCCAGCTGCCTGGTGTGCATGCCTGATGTGACTTGGACTTTGTGCTGGGATTGTCCTCTCTACATTAAGTCTTATGTTCAAAACCGGAAAGAGTAGTAGTATGAGTTTATATAGTTTCCTTTATTATTGAAACTTCCAGAATAGAAGGGAACCAACGAAGTTATTTGTATGAGAGCTTGGCACTCTGGTGATTGAAATAACAGAAAAAGGCAGTATGTTTCAGACTATATATATGTATATTTATATGTAAGCTCCAATTAGCTTTTTCCTTTCCCACTCCTCCTAATGCCAGTGCTAGGATGGAGGGGGAAAAGAAGAAGACCATATGAGTTCTCTGCAATATCTCATTTCAACTGGAATTGAAATTGCTCATTGTGTCGCAGGACCCCGATGCCATTTGCAGTTCTAAATGTGAATTTGAAATTAAATTGTAAAGCTCATATCCTCTTGGGATATTGAGAGCTTATAAAACAAGAAGACTGTTGGGAGGGGAGGTGATTTTTAAGGAGAGATGGCCCGCAAAAAAAGTAGAAGTTTAAGAGAGAAAAAAAAAATCATTAGTCTCTCTAAATTTATTCATTGGTATTTGAAACGGGTGAAGCATTTTGACTGTTAAGACCAGTAAATGTTCTGGGTGTTGCAGTATTTGCATCTCTCATTTATGATACATGTAGTTGGTTCACCATATAACTATACAGGGTCAACAGGAGACACCTGAAAGGACAAGCAGCAAAGGAAAAGAGGTCTCACCACTGGTGATGCTTGAACAGAGACGTAAAGGCTGTCCAGGACTACTGCCCAAAGATACTCTCTGGACATCTGAGATGCTTAACACCCAGCTGAACCTACAGAGATGCTTTTGTGACCAAAGGGTAAAAATACAGAACAGTGACAAAAGCTGTTTAAGATTTAAGAGGCACTGTGTTAGGATGGCTAAGGAACTAGGCAGGATCTGAAGGATGATATGCCTAGCAACAGAAGATGCTATAATAAGATGAATATGGAGAGTATCTGCAGTTTTAGAACATAGTTTTTATTTTTTTTTGTTTCTAATGCTAAAATAAATTAGTTCTGGTTGTAAGAAGACTCTCAACTCAGTGGTTACTGTCTGTGTAAACCAAGGAAATAAAGAAGACTGAACTTAATACCTGCAGAGACACAAGAGTTACGGAGATGCAGGTCCCAGCCTGAGAGAGAATAATGAAATCTCCCTGAAAGCTAGGCAAAGGCCTAAAAACAACCCCCTCAGAAAGAGATTTTGGAGGGACCGAGAGGAGAAGGAGCTACAGCTGGCCCAGTAGCCCTGAGAGACACTGAGGGAACATCTGCCCTAAGGAAAACATTGAGAAGCAGTGGAAGCATTTCAAGGTTTGCCCATTGACCTAACAGATTATGAACTTGGTATTTAGTAATGATTTGAAAATACATGGATCAATCAGCAACAATAACTTTAAAAGTCAACATGACTATTAGTAATGAATCATAAGCACTGATGGGTTTTACAATACAGGAATAAAAAAATCAACGCTGAAGTTGAGATGAATCACAGAACAGAAAAGAACAATTGATGGACACGTTTTGTTGTGCAAAAATACTTTTCATGCTTGAAAATAAGGATTAGACTAGTAGAAGAGGCCAAAATAGTCCATAATGCCAACTCCTGAAGGCCCTACAAGCATTTAAGAACATAATTTTTTTTTAACAAGTATCTGTTCATGGTGTAAAATGAGCACAGATACAATATAAACCAGGCAGAGGGTAGTTTGAAATGTTGCATCAAATGGAGATTTGCTTGTCAATGCTGGTACATATTAACTGCATCAACACTGAAGATGTCAGGCGAGTTTAGAATAAAATTGAAGCTTGACAATATTTCTAAATTAATATTACAATTTAGCACTAACATTATTGCAATTCAGTACGAATGTTAACGATGAAAAAGTGAGCCAGAACCCACTTAAAGAAAACGAGCTGTATATTCAGTGGTGCAGATCTGAAGGGGAAAACCACCTGCGAACAGGAGAGGGAGTGTGAAGTCTTGATGCTCGGTGCTTAGCAGGGGTACTGTGTGTCTTCTCAGTCATAAGAATGTCTTGCTGGATTTCCCACCACTGCGTGTAGACCAGTTTATGGTCTGACTACACGGTTTCGAGCACTGCAGGTGCCTTCTGGTACGCTGATGCGTATTGTATTGACCTGTGACTCTGCTTTTCCCTCCCCCGAGCCCCAGGAACTGCATTACATCTTCATGCACATGTTGTTAGAGGAGCTCTGTCAGGCATCAACAGCAATGGTTAAACAAACAGCTAAGGAACATTGGCAGAAGGCTAGCAATATGGTTAAAATACTGGAGACAAAGATGTACACGGAATGAAGGGAAATCAATCTCTAGTAAATTGACCCACGTCTTCGTGACAGTGCATCCTATAATCTTTATGGTACTTTGTTAATACTTAAAGGAGATCATCCCCCTTTGGGAAAACATCTTGAAGCCTGCGCTATCTTAGATGAGTGGCTGAGTCTGTACTGTCATTGCTACACCCAAAAAACTCAACAGCTGGTGAAAAATATTCAAAACCGCACTGAGACGACGCAGCATTTTGCAGAGCTAGGCTACAATTGGCTTTGTGAGATGCTGTGTTTTGTCAAATTGGAGGAGCCATATGTGGTAGGAGCAAAATTATCTGTACAAAAACCAAGACGAAACGTACTCATTGCTGTGTCCCTGTGGGTGAAGACAGGACTTGTAGCACTGCCTATAGCTAAGGTTGCCTGAAGCTCCGGTTTCAATACTTCCAAAATTTCAAAGCTCTGAGCGACTCTGGCTACAATGCTCATAATGCCTACAATTTTGATCCCTAATTTATCAATAGATTAAGGTTGTGATTCTGCCCCATGACTTTTTTCCCTTCTGCTGGTAAAAGGGTGGATAATAATTGACCTAGTCTGCTTCCCTGTTTATTTACAAAAGACAGTAGCGTCCTTGAGGGGCTTTATAGCCAGATTTCCCACACACTTAACAGCACTGCACAGGAGCAGAGAGGAGATGGGATCAGGATAATCAAGGTTTGTTTGCACCATTGAGATTCTTTTCTAGGTAGAGCTTCTGCAAATTAGAGCTACCAGGAAGCCTGACCAGACAAAAATATCAGCAAGCCAATAGATTTTTCTTGGAGCATCTCATTTCCTCTCGATCTCTAAAGTATCTTTTCTATCCAGGCATTCTAGGCCAAAATGGTAATTTTTGTCCTTCCCTTTTTCAGCCCAAGGCAGCTCCAGGAATAGGTCTAGAATGGAAACTATGAACACTAAACACAGGATTTATCAAGATGCGTTGATGCTGGACTTCCGTCTTATGCTGAATCCCAGTTATGAAGTTTCAGGGAATGACACTTTAGCCATGGACACAAACAGTTAAAGAACATGTGGTTGTTTGCATAACACAAAACTTCTTACAACAAGTTGGGGAGAAGTTGCCAGAGATATCGCTGATCATGCCAAGACCTGAAATTCATCAGTGGATGCCCTTGTCCCATTGCTGCTGTGGGGGAAAAAACAACCAAAAAACAACATTCAAGGCTGTACTTAAAACCTGCATTACAGACAAAAGTTTTGCCACTTGAAATGTAACTCAGATGAAAAAAGGAGACACAAATTCATAATAATTTAGACTGAAGAGACATTGAGGGAGAATAAGACAAAATGACAGCAGTGAACAAGTGCAAATGGTATTAAAATGTGGTTCCAGGCTGAGAAGACCAAAACTATGTTCAGCCTTTGAGCCTAAGGCCATCTTCAAACAAACATTCCCGCCTTAGTTGTCTCATATGTATTTCAAAAAAGTATTACAATCTTAGAATCTGAATGATGGGAGAAGGGAGGGTGTTTTCAAGAAGCGAAAAAATTAGGTATTTCCAAATATAAATAGATATAGATAATAACCTGAAGATCAGAAGATTCAAAGTGACACATTTTTTTTTTCAGGAAATAACCAAAATCAATCCAAGAGATTTTTATTTGATCTAAATTACTGGAGAAGTTTTGGGCTTTGGGTCAAGTCTGCAAGAAAAAAAAGCACAGTGCTTAGCCCTGAATGATACTTTCATCAGTTTAAATTAAACTCATTAGAGTAATGACATAGAGAGAGAGATCAAACACAGTTCTGAGGAGATTGATAGCTGCTTTCCTGAGAAAACATGCTTCCTTTGTGACAGGTATAATTAATATGTTGGAAATAAAAAAACGTTCTCTATTATGAAACAACTTGTTTTCAGGGTTGAAATAATACATCATTCTTTTTTTTTTTTTTAATTGCTTTTATGGTCTCTTTTGTTTTAGCTTACAAATCACTGAAGCACTAGGGCGTAAGGAAATGTTTTCAGATATCCTTCTTTTATTTCTAAGGCTAATGAAGGCTTATTTGTAAGAGGTGAGAAGTGTCATTCCCACCTGTACAGGTGTTACACCCATATTCTTGTTAAATGTTGAGATTTCCATCTGAATGTTGCTTGAAGTCTTGCTGCGATCTTTCTGCCACCTTCAGCTTCAACTTTAATAAATAAATAAGGCTTGGAGAATTCAGTGTGCATAAAACTGTTTACGGTGACTTGATATGAACTAATTCTATGATAATCCCACTGTGTCTCTTACAGCGAGGCCATATACAGCCTTCTGGTCCCAGATCCACTTCGCCCCCAGGGCAACGAGCGTTTCTGCAACTAAACAGCCTAACCTCCTTTGACCTTTTTCTTTTATAAGCAAATCTACTTTCTGGTTGGATAAAATGGAGGCAAATTAGACGGATTTGGAAACGGTGATGTAACGACACAGTTTTAATGTAAGGAAAGCTTATGCTGGCTTTTGTGGAGAAAGATTCAGGTCTGCCAGCATGTTCCTGGGGACAAACACAGGGGTCGTAAAAAGGCAGCACAAGACTGACTGAAAGCACCAGTCTGCAGAACTGCGGCTGGCGCCCTCTCCTCCGGAGCAACGAGTTTCACTGTAGTATTGCGCTTGCGGGATTAGGTGCTGCGGTGAATATATCTATACAAATAATGAATTTCTGGTCTTTTTCTAAAAGAAAGTATGATCACTGCTGAAAATAACTGTCATTTAAGGACAGGAGAGTAGTTCTGCATTTTGTCAAATAAGCAGTTAGTTCTTCTGAAAGTCCTGCTCCTCCTAAACTTATTTGCTTTCTAAAAACTCTTCACTTTTCCATAAAACAAATTACACTTTATCTGAAAAGCTGCTTGTTTTAGAGCTGTTCCAACCATACTGTGAAAATAAGAGAGTAAACCACATGGCAGATATGTACATACGTTGAAATACTTCTTTAGATAGCTTGCCACTCTCCCCAGTACAGACGAAGAACCAAATTCTTTTTACTCTTCTGATTTCTCCTCATTGAATAAATCCATTATTTACCAGAGAACAAATCTTTTAAAGAGCTCTCATTTCAGTACATTTCTCCTTTGATTTAAAGATGCCATCCCAGAAATTGAGACACATAAGCTCCCCCCAGGCCTTGACCCATTTGAGCTTTGCTATCTCATGCTTTTGCTTTTAGGTGGTTAGAAGCTGATTATTTGTATTCACTTCCAGGGATGAAAGGAGGTTGACTTATCTTTGATTTTCTATCTTCAATTCTTTTTTTTTTTTTTTTTTTCACTATGTCTGTGTTTGGCTTTTTCTGGTCCTGAAATGTCAACTTATCTGACAGGACGTTTCAAAAATAATCTCCAGTGGTTCAGAGGTTATTTTGGCGGTTTCCTCAAATACTGCAGATTGAATTGCCAAGGCCCTGGTGATTTGAAAGCATTTTATCTTTTAATTTGTATTCTTCCAGTTCTGTTCAGAAAAAGTCATATTGTTAAATACTTGGTTGCAAACTTTTGAGGAAAAGTGAATCAGAATATACGTGGCCAAGTCTTTGACGGTGTAAAGAAGTGACATTTCAAATGAAACCCAAAAGTACACTGGATATATGTATGCTTTACTGTATGCAAGAAAAATTTATTTTGCCTGTTTGTTTTAGAAATGTGCAAAATCGTCCTGAATTCACAGAATCACAGGCTGGTTTGGGTTGGAACAAACCTTCAAAGCTTACCCAGTCCAACCCCCCTGCAGGGAGCAGGGACATCTGCAACCAGACCAGGGAGCTCAGAGCCCCAAGGGCCAACCTGACCTGCAATGGTGCCAGGGATGGGGCTTCTACCAATTCTCTGGGACAACCTGGGACAGGGTCTCACCACCTTCAGCAGAAACAATCTCTGCCTTCTCTCTGGTCTCAATCTCCCTCTGTCAGTTGAACCCATCAGCCCTTGTCCTGTCCCAACAGCCCCTGATGAAAAGCCCCTCCCCAGCTTTCGGACAGGCCCCTTGAAGCACTCAAAGGCTGCACTAAGGTCTCCCCGCAGCCTTCTCTGCTCCTGGCTGAACACCCCCTGCTCTCTCCCCTGTCCTCCTAGCAGAGGGGTTCCAACCTTGGGTCATCGCTGTGGCCTCCTCTGGCCCCGCTCCAGCAGCTCCATGTCTCTGCTGTGTTGAGGAACCCAGAGCCAGACCCAGCCCTGCAGGGGGGTCTCCCCAGAGCGCAGCAGAGGGTCAGGATCCCCTCCCTCGAGCTGCTGCCCATGCTGCTGGGGCTGAGTCCAGCACATGGGTGGTTTCTGGGCTGTGAGCACACATTGCTGGCTCCTGACCAGCTTTCCCCACTCCCCCAGCACCCCCAAGCTCTTCTCTGCAGGGCTGCTCTCCATCCCTTGATCCCCACCCCGGGCTGATAGCAGAGGTTGCCCCGACCCAGGGGCAGGACCTTGCCCTTGGCCTTGCTGAACCTCATGAGGTTCACATGGACCCTCTTCTCCAGCTTGTCCACGTAACTTTAGATTAAGCATCCAAAAACGCAGTGATGGAGCCACTAGTACAGCGTGCTATGCTGAGAAAAGAATGTAATTATTTACAATTCTCTTTAAGAAAAAATGAGAGACAGATGAACTGAGGTTTTTTTGCCCACATACTTCCAGGAACCTGCCTGGCTGGGCTATGCATTTTGTGTCCACATCTGCCAAAGGACAGACAGATGTGTCCAACAGACGGAGACCTCCAGTACCGCTGTTTTCTGCAGCACTTTCTGCGCCTGCATGAGCGATATGACCCTTCCCTCCACAAGGTCACCGCGGGCCGGGGCTGCTGCCTGCCCGGCTGGCCAGTACCACCTCTGGAAGCCGCCTCACGTCCCCACCGTCACCCAAAGGTCTGCGTGTCCCCCAGCTCCAGGGAAATTGCAGCATCGCAGCGCTGCCTCCATCCATCTCCCCCCCACGCCCCGCAGAAGCAGCAGCCCCCGGGACGCGGTGGCAGCAGCCGACTGACAGCCGGGGCTGCAGCGCCGTTTGCCCTCCGTGCCTCCTGCACCAGGCGACTGCCACGAATGCAAAGGGAAAAAAAAATATATATAGGTGGGGAGGGGGCTAGGATAAGCCCACTCCTGCTATGTCCCTTCATCGTCGCATGTATATATAGGCGAGCCGGCGGCAGCCGCTCCGTGTCCCTCCATTAACTTTTCCGCCGGTTTCCGCGCCCCTGCGCAGCCTGGCCCCGCGCAGCCCGCCCCCGCCGCAGCCACCGAGGGACCGCCCGGGGGTCTCACGGTGGCAAACTTTTCGCCTGGAGGGGCCAGGGAGCGGAGAGGGGCGGGTGTGGGGGGGTGGTTCGTCCTTCCTTTAACTTCCACGTCGCGGTTCCAGCCTCGGGCTCCCTCGTCCGTGCCGCGCTGAGCGGGGGGCGGCGCGGCGGAGGAGCCCCGCGTTCGTCCCCGGCGGCGGACGCCGCTCCGGCCCGCCCCGCACGGGAGTGAAGGCTCCGGGCTCCGGCGGGCTCTGCTGCTGTTGCTCCCGCAGCCGCCGCCGCAGCAGCAGCAGGACGAGGAAGAAGAGGATGGAGCCGGGCAAGGAGCACCGGGCGGCCGCAGGGGAGAAGCCCGGCGAGCCCGAGCCGGCGGTGTCCTTCCAGGCCCGGCTGTGGAAGAACCTGCAGCTGGGGGGCAAGGGCCGGAGCGGCGGCGGGCGTGCGGCAGCCGAGCGCCGCACTGCGGAGCCCCCCGCCCCGCCGCCGGCCAGCGGCAAGGGGGACCTACCGCCCGGCGCCAAGTGGAGTGGCTTCAAGCGGCGGAGGCAAGTGCTGGACCGCGTCTTCTCGTCCTCCCAGCCCAACCTCTGCTGCTCGGCCGCGGAGCCGCTGGAGCCGGGCGGCGAGTCCGGCTCCGCCCTGCGCCGCCTGCGAGAGCACTTGCTCCCCCAGGGCAAGGGGCCGCCGTCCGGCCGCCGGGAAGAGCCCGCCGCCGGGGATGAGGGGCCCAGAGGCGGCAAGGAGGGTCGCCGGCCCGGGGCGCACCTGTCCCACCAGAAGAGCTCCTCGCTGCCCAGCACCGCTTGCCTGGAGCAGCTGCTGCAAGGCTCGCCCACCACTGGCAGGAGGAAGGAGCCGCGGGCGGAGGACGGCGATGGCAGCGCGGTGAGTGTCGGCGCTCCCCGCCGCCGCCCTGCCGCGGGGTTGCGGTAGCGGGCAGCACCGGCGGTCCTCGCCGGCGGGCGGGCAGTGCGGGGAGCCAGGCGAGGCGGGAAGGTGGTCCCCGGAGAGGCGAGGCGGGAGGGCGGCCGGGGCCCTCGCCTCCGGGGTGACCGCTTCGGGGCCGCCCCGCCGCACCTTGTCCCGCCGCGGGGCTGGGCTGGGCTCTGGGTCGGCGGCTGTCGTGGCAGGCGGTGGCGGGGCAGCGTTCCCGCCGAGCTGCGGGCACGCTGCGAGGCATGCTCATAGTCCCTCAGGTCTCGAAGGCTGAAGTTGGGCTTTCACACCCGCCGGGCGGGTTCTCTCGCTCTCACCCCTTTCCCCAGAGCCCCTGTGGCCACAGCCCCTCGCTGCGGGTTTCTGTCCTTGACACTTCTAGCACGGCTTTGGCTCAGGTAACCTCCACTTCTTTCTTGCTTGGTTAACCGCATTTGAATTATTATTTCTTTTAATTTCTGCAGGACACCTGAGCAACGACCACTAGTACCAATTTAGTAAACGGTAGATAATTACTTGGGAGAACACACCAGGTGCTGGCACACCGGCCGTCTGTCTGGGCTGATGAGGCAGCCGCTCTTCCCTCGTCGTCGGGGGAAGGCAGTGTTCAAAGCCATAGCTCTTCCGACTGCCAGTTTGAAAGTAATTGGTGGAGCCCGTGTTGATAGGGGCTGCCGAGTCGTGGAATAAATCCCCCCTGAGAAAAGTGCAAAACATATGAGTCATTCTGGAGTTTGTGCAATTCTAAGCAGCCATCCACTTTTTTTGCAGGAATAGTTGACTAATAGATACTATTCCTAATGCAAAATGTATTATTGTATATTGTCTTCCGTCATGAGTAACTGAAGTAAAAGCCATTCTCTGGCTCATGTCAAAAAGGAGCTGTATGAATATATTTGGCTTCTGTCAGGGCTACAGAACCCGTGGTTGTGGTCTAGTGAAGAGCGATGGTGGTTCTGCAGTGAGTTGCAAGCATCCTTTGAGGCCAGCGGGACCATCGTGTCCCTCTGCAGAGTTCAGTCCCCGTCTTTACAAACGTGGAACCTAGACCTAACTTGATGTCCAAGTCCCTTGGGGTTGTTGTGGTGATAAGCATCGCGCTGACCAGAAGTGTTATCCCTTGTGTCAATCCTGTTTGTCAATGGTTTAGGTTGTTACTTCTTGATGGGATTGTTCTGATGGGCATTTGTGAAGTGGGCATTTCCCTGCAGTAATCATTGTCCCTCCCCTGGCTCACAAAATTTTATTGCACTTTTTAACTGATTTTTTAACTGATATTTTAACTGATTTTTTTAACTGATTTTTTTAACTTGTTTGGGACTACAGGATACTCTTCTGTTTTAAAGACTTGAATATGAAAATAAGGGGTTTTTTTGTTTCACTGCTGCTCTGCTGTTGTGCTCAACAAGGAAATCTAATGTTTATTTACAAAACCTGTCAGTGGCTGTTTACTTGTGAGGGCATTACTCTTGTTTTGAAGAAGGTACAGTCATAACATTTGGAAAGAGTACTGCTAATCAAAACAAAGTGGTACGCAAGCTCTCCAACACTCCTCTGTAATTAGCAGGATTATGGCCAATTCCTCCAAGCAGTTTTTAGTATTAACTTGGGCTGTGCCTGCGTACCAAACCTACTGGTTTTCATGTTAATTAAAGCTTATTATGTCCCTTGTGTGTGGGTGGAGTTTGCAGAGCGGCTGATCCTGACGTGTATTTCGGAGGGATGATTTGAAACAGCTGTTCTGCTATTCCATCATCAGCACATCCTCTGCCCTTCTCCCCTCTAGAGGTATAATCTTACTTGGATCATTAAATCCGATTTAGTTCACCAGTTTCACTGAGGTATGGGATGGGGAAATAAAGCCAAGGCTGTGAAGCGCTGTTGGACTGTCTTCAGTTGTGTCTGGTACTCTGCAGTGTCTGTTATGGAGCAAATACCTTCTGCTGCGTGTGGCTGGAGCTTCCAGCCCAATCTGTTTCAGGAGTCCAGACTGCCACACCTACGTGCTGCACCCCCAGGGCACTAAGGTCCCTGCCTGACTTCAGTCATGGCATTTATGCCCCTCTGAGGATTTGGGATTAAAAGTCTGGTAAAATGAGTTTGGAATAATTCATATTTTTCAAATCAAACTTTTCCTTAGAGCAGCACAGACTTTCTGAGGTGTCCAGATTTTTATTGTCCACTGTCTTATGTGTGCAAAGATCAAAAAACCCACAATGGAACACACAAAATCAGAGATTAACAGAATCGCAAAAATGATCTTAAATTACCTAAAACAACACTAGAATTACAACTTGCTTTAAAATGTGTTTAAAATTTGATTGAAATACAGGTGCAAGCAAATGCGACTGCTCCTTTTGTGTAAATACTGTTGAATTTTTTAGCAAATCCATATGCAAGAAGGCCTATGAGGTATTTTAAGGGAGATTGTGGGGAAAAATAAAGTCCCATGAGAATTCGAATTTCTTGTGCTTTTAAGTGGAAGTAACACAGTTGTGATGAGTGAGAAGGAGCACGGGTTAGCGTGGTGGATGGAAGGGTTTACAACCTAAGTTGCTGTCCTCTGTGTGGATGTAGTCTTGGAATGTATTTTTTGTCATAGCCAAATTTAAAAATAATTAAAATGTGGTAGAGTGATACTGCGCTGGACATGGACAGTCCAACAGAGGCCCCATTTTCTCAGCATTAAGTAACTTCTGTTGCAGTGAGTGGGGTTGATATCTTGCTTTGAGTAAAGGTGCACACTTAAGAGTGGAGTATTATGCAAAGAATAACCGTGACATTTGATCACTAAATATTGAGCTAATTCTTCCCCGGAGACTTCTCAAAGCTGCCCTTGAGGAGTTTTGGGGAGAGAAGAGCATCATAACTATTGTATTTGTTGTCAGAAAACTTAGGTTCCTTTTAAAGAGTAGTAAATATGGTTTATTAGGACAAAGAAAGAAACACATGTGGAATTAAACATAATTATTCTTCTTCTGAGGAGCAGCTGAGGGACCTGGAGGGGGTTGAGCCTGGAGGAGGCTCAGGGGAGACCTTCTGGCTCTCGACAACTGCTTGACAGGAAGTTGGAGTGAGGTAGGGGTCGGTCTCTTTTCCCCAGGAACAGGCAACAGGACGAGAGGAACCAGCCTCCAGTTGCTCGAGGGGAGGTTGAGGTTGTCCCTGAGGAACAATTTCTTCCGCATTGGGGTTGTCCAGGCCTGGCCCAGACTGCCCAGGGCAGTGGTGGAATCCCCATCCCTGGAGGGTTTTCCCAGTCATTTGGAGGTGGTGCTGAAGGACAGGGGTTAGTGGTGACCTGGCAGTGCTGGAGGAATGGTTGGACTTGAGGAGCTGAAAGGTCTCTTCCAACCCAAACAATTCTGTGATTCCGTGATTCTTCCGGCTATATGGCAGGTTTGCTTGGCCACACCTTTCCTAACCCCGTGGCTTCCAGTCCCCTGCATATTGCTTAGAGCTGCAGGATGTGTGCCGCATCCTTGAGGGAGTGAGCCGAGGGTGGTGGAAGCCTCGTGGAGGGTTTCATGGGCAGGAGATGGAAAACAGCCCTCCAGGGTTCTGATGCTCCAGGGGAATTCCAGTGGACGAATGTGCTGTTCTGCCCTAAGGCAGTGCGGGAAGGCTTTGCCCACTTGCCCCTTATAGTTTGCATCTCCTTGCCAGTGGGAGCTTCGATTTATCCAGCAGTGCCTGTGCCAGCATGGCCTTTCTCTTGAATGTGAGAGGTAGCTTCTTGTGGAAAGCTTTTCACCACTTGCAGTTTGACATAATCACGTAGTGAAAACCAGAGGGGTGGAAATACCACTGCTTCTTGAGATTTGCAATAATAAAGAACCTACAAGTGTTTCAGCATCTTTATTGGAGAACATGGATGTGGATGTGTGTCATCTAGAATCAACAGTGGACATGAAGAACACATAGGGAGAGAGTTCCTTGACTGAAGGTCTGGAAAATCTGGCTGTGAGCTCTTGGGGTATGTTTCCATGGTGTTTTTTCTTGCTAGTGGTAATGATTTGGTAGCAACAAACCTTGTGACTTTTAAGTATGTCCAGGTTGATGCATTAAGCTGGGTGGACAGGTTCTTAACCGATTCCCTCCCCATCTGTCTTCAGTTTTGTGGTTATGTGGGTAAACTGGAGATGTGGGAGGGCTCTGGGGTTATACCAGGGCGAGGAGGGCGAGGGAAGGCTGGTTCTGCTCCACAACCTCTAGGTGTATAGCCATAGGAAATAAAGCTTCGTTAGTTTTGCTGCACACAGAACTATTTGGTTAATTAATAAGCAACCTTCAGACCTATATTTGTGGGTCTTCAGGGTTAGAGATTGGATAACAGTGGTGTGGGTTGTATAACAAGGCAAGAGGGAGATGAGACAAGAAAATCTGGAGATAGGTATTGAGGTAGAGGGTCTTTCCCATTCTCTCAATACTGTGTAAGTATTGCTCAGAAAAGTTGGTGCAAGAAAGTGAGCTGTGCGGCACAGCAGAGAAATCTGCAGAAAAAGGGTGGTTTAGTGATCTGGGTTGTATGAAGAGAGGTTGCACTTCCAGGGCAAGGAGCATGGTGTTGTACTGAGCTGTCTGGGGAGGAGCAGTGATGAAACAGGAGCAGAGACAGAGCTGTGAGGAAGCCTGAAGAGAGGAGAACTTCGGGTTTGGTGTGGAGAGGGGTGCAGAGCTGATGGAAACCTGACTGGCATACCATGCACTGTGTTCTGGCTTTACCAGAATAGATCTGTATCTGGCTCAATGCCGCTGGAGTCAGTGAAATTACACAAGGGAAAAGTTTGGCTTGTTAGTTCAAATTGGTGTATGTCACAGGTCGTTTAGTTAATTGATCCAGCAAATGAAGGCAAAAGAACAAAATAAAGACAAAGGGCAGAAAATGTGAGTGAAAACCTACACAGATAGAGTCACACAAGAGAATCTTAATTGGTCCTTTGTGAGAAGCAGATCTCTCCAGACCCTTCACCAGCCTTGTTGCCCTTCTCTGAACACACTCCAGCACCTGAACATCCTTCTTGAAGGGAGGAGCCCAAAACTGGACACAGTACTCAAGGTGTGGCCTCACCAGTGCCGAGTACAGGAGGACAATCACCTCCCTCCTCCTTCTGGCCACACTATTGCTGATACAAGCCTGGATGTTGTTTGCCTTCTTGGCCACCTGGGCACACTGCTGGCTCATGTTCAATCACTGTCGACCAACACCCGCAGGTCCTTTTCTGCTGGGCAGCTTTCCAGCCACTCCTCCCCAAGCCAAGGAAGGTGATGGAGTCCCCATCCCTGGAAGTGTTTAAAAGCCATGTAGATGTGGTGCTGAGGGACATGGTTTAGGGACCCTGGCAGTGCAAGGTGAACGGTTGGACTCGATGATCTTAAAGGTCTCTTCCAACCAGATGATTCTGTGATTCTGTGAAGCTGCACTGGGAAGGGTGAAGGTGGTGAGGAAAATTGAACACTCCTGGCTGTCAGGGATTACCTTTTCCTGAGATAACACCAACACAAACCAAAAAAGAGTGGGAGGAAGCTACTTTGTGCAGGTATGGGACAGGATTTGAGGGCAGTGGTGCTTTGAGAATAAGAGGGCAGAGTTTTACAAAAAGGGAGAAATCTTGGTTTTGGGAATCTGGCCACTGACACAGAGGGAATAAGTAGATGGAAGTAAAAGTTTAGGCTGGGTCAGAAGAGCCTGGAGCTTGTTAATAGAAATTACACAGAAGTACCAAGCAGGAGTAAAAAGCTGTTGCTGACATTAATTTCTTTTTAAGAAAGCTATTGCTGTCCCTCAAGGCTGTTTCTCATAAGAGTTTAGACACCTGATTTTATCAAGGGATGTTCTGCACTGCCCTGTTTCATTGTTGTATTAATTTCTGATAAAAGGTTTATCTTTCAGCAGCTGGAGATGCATTGATCAGTTTCTTATGCTCTGACCAGTCTGTCAACTTCCAGTACCTTAATACAGTGTGTGTGATACTGACATGACAGTCAAGAGATGGCACAACAGAATAATATTTAATTCTATCTTGAATAACCTTTGCTTAATTAACTGAAGAATCTCTCCAGAGCTTACAGTGAGCTGCATAATTTTTCAGAATTGGCCAGTTTGCATTTATCCTCATGTGAAATACTTAGATTTTTTTATAGTGAACTAGTAGCAGCTGTTGATTTAGTGTTTATCCGTGACCTCATTTAAGCTTTACTTTCTCTTTCCATTCCCTGCCTTTATTGCTCATACGTAAAGGTGTTCATAGTAAAATAATTTTATTGAGAATAATAGGTGGTTGGTGGTTGGGAAATGCAACAGTATTTTCTGCTGAGTGACTCTGCTGTGATGAACTTTCAGTACAGGGATTCTAGCTGGATTTCAAGTGACTGTGTCAAAACTCTGTTACTTCAGTGTACTTCATGTGTGTATTTCATAACCTACTGCATTGTGTTGAACTTTCCAACTGTAAAAAGGCTAACACCTAAACGTGATTATAGCATTAAACTTTTTTCCAAGAAATGCTGAACAGTGTTCTTTCCCTCTTATTGAACTGTTGGATGCAGAAGATTATGAGGCATACCAGTAAGACTTTTCATCAGTTACTATATTGTTGCAGACAGAAGTACTTTCTAGTGTTTTAAAAAGTACGACTAGAACGGCTTTAAAACTGCCAGTGTGTCCTTCTGCACCCAGCTCTGTAGGTAGTTCTAATTTAATTGGTTTGTCTTGTGATGTGGGGCTCACACATTAATAGACCCAGGTGTCATCTCTTCTGGTTTTTTTTTTTCCCTCTTGGGTGAATTGCTGGTCTTTCTCAAAATGTCTGAGAACTCTGCATTATCTGAGGACTGAATTTGCCTTTTCCTTTCTAATCTTACTATTGATCTGAGATCTCAAATATTATAAGTGTTATCTTCTGGGGAATTTTAAGAAGGTTATTATTATGCAAGCCCTGAAGCTGTTAAACTTAAATAAATGTTTTCCTCCTCCCTTGTAAAAGAAGGCAGAGTTCCCACAAACTTTATCTGTAACAGACTACGGATTAGATCACCTGTAGTTGAGTTGGAGTTTTGTTTTATGTGGAGTTTGTGTTCTGCTCAGCAAAACAGCAGTATATGTTCCATGTGTTTCTGTGATGGTGAACTGATGACAAAACATAGCAAGCACACAGAAAAATGATCCCTCTGGCCCTTGTGAATAGTGAAATCTTGTGGGGTAGCTGATTCATACCTTGCTGCCAAGCCAGAGGTTTCCTATTTCAAAGACTTAGAGCTATCATAGAATATCACTGTCAAAAAACGTAGTTTTCAAAGTTTCAAACTCTGTGTATGAGGAGGTGGGACCTGAGGATAAAGCTGTTGCAGTGCTGGGTGTTGGTCAGTAAAGCCACCTGTTACTCATGTTCACATGAGTCATTTTTTGGTGAAGAGGAAGACTGTGTCTCGGTAAATCAAGTGATTTTTAAGGAAGCTGAGCAGTCTTCTGCTCCTTGTGCTCTGCTTGGATGTTGCCAATATGCTTTACCATGTAGTCATTTGACCAAAGCTCTGTCTTCAGATTATTGACCAAATAAAACCTGTAGTTTTGAATTCTTAAAAGTTTCCAAGTTTCTTGCCTAAACAGAAGGAATTAACCATGGAAGTGACTGGAGGGTGATGAGTGTATGTAAAAGCCCTAAAATAGATTCCTCGGCTTGTTCCAAACAGAACTTTTAACTAATCATTGTGAAACAGTGCAATACAGGGTAAAGATTTTCTGGAAGGTTAGTATTTAACACCATGCTCAAAGATATGTAGCAAGGTAATGTTGAAAGGACTTGTCTTTTTGGGTGTTGTGTTTTTTTTTTTTTTTTTTTAATTTCCTTCTGTATTTCTTTTGTAGGCTACATCTATCTCTGCAGGATAATGGTGCTGTAAGGTCAATAGATCATTTCTGACTCTGTAGCCATACATTCACCTCTGCCTTGTTTGTGCTTTTCTGTAGCCAGTGGAGTTGACATAATTTTGTGTTTGTCTGAGAACAAGTTTAGCAGTAAGTCAGCAACAAACATATGATATTCTTCCTCCAAAAAAATTAGTTGATTTTCAAGGTGGGTAAATCCAGTTACCTTGACTTGGAATTTAGCCATGGCCCATGGTTACAGCATCTCATGGGAAGGGCTGTGAGGTACTTGCAGCCCTGTTCGTCCAAATGGTTTAGGTTTAGTTTTGCATCTCAGTGAGGAAATGGGAGAGGCAGTAGCACTGTGTACACCGTACCATGTTTGGGCATTGCACCAGTGCTTTCAGAGTACTGTTCATTAAATCCTACTCCTTCCACGGCAGTGCGATTTTTCAACTTGTACTTAAATAAAAGACTAAATATGTGCAAGGCTTGTGTTAAAGTTTCCCTAAGGCAGCAATGATTTGGCGATCTATTTGTGTTGCTCTGCCATCACATTCTTCTGTGGATGGTGGTATGAGTTCCCAGTCATTAGCACTGATAGCACTCTGGTAATTACGTGGCATTTTATCCTTACAAATGAGGGTTTACGTTTAGAGCATACTGTTTCCCATTAAACGCAATTGTTGCTCTGATGCATTTGAGACAGCATCATTGACACTTAAAATGCAACTTCGGCTGTCCTTGGGTAGATGTAGTTTTGGTGTTTTACATATTCCCACTCATTCAGCAGGGAAAGCCTTTAGCTGCTAAGCTGGGTCGCAGGTGCTGTAACTAGGTGCCAAGCAATGGCTGTGGAATCCTTCATCAGTTAATGAATTTTTGCTTATGGACCTATACTCCAGAAGATACAGCCTCACACTACAGGATGGTTGGAGATGATGTGTGAACACTGCCATAGAAAGGTCCCGTCCCAGTGTTTCATGTGCTTAATGGAGTTTTCTGACCTGAAGATGCAGTTAAAAGAGCATGGTGACAGGGTGTTTTCTCTGGGACCTCTAAATGCAGTGCAAGTCCTGTCAGGAACAGAGTGTTTGATGGTCACAAGATGGGGATAAAAGATAGCATTCTTTGGGATTATGTAATTGCAAGTCTGAACATCTTTTGTCTCCCATTAAGTGGAGAAAATCTGGAAGAGATGACTGATGTTTTAACTACCTCTTGTCAGAGGGATTGTGATCAGCTTACTCTTCTGCCATCTGCCACCAGCTCCGGCTTTACTGAGATAAATCTTATTTTCTTACTATCCTTATGTAGATAAATAGTTCATATTTCCAATTCTTTACTTTTTTTTTTTTCCCTCCTCCTCCTAGAAATGTAGCAGAGCAAAAATCTGGACTGAATTGCAGACATACTGTTCTGATAATGTGAAATCTACACCGTGAGTGCTGGACAGTATTGAGGCCAAGTAGCGGCACAGCAGACACACATCTAGAGCTTTTGCTGTCAGTAGGAAAAGGGACGTTTAGCTACTAAGACAATTTTGTTGAGCTGTCAAAATATTCAAGTACCTGCAACACTTTCTATGAACTCTCCATTTTGATAGTGCAAACCTCTGTGAGCAGATCTTGTTCCTTCCCTCAGCCTGTATTCTCTGTCATTCTTGACTGTTTATTCTTTTAGATCAAACCTTTTCTGTTTTTCCACTTCTCCATTACCTCCATACTAAGATCACGAGTTGCTGCAAAAAATCAAGAGGCAACTGGAGTGCATACTTCTGAGTACAATACTGTATTGAAAACTTTGCTCAAATACGTGTAAGTCTAATTCTTTATAGCTTTGTAGTTTTTCTCTAGCTTCCCTCTCTGAAAGGGAAGGGAGGAATTTAATTCCTTTCCAGAAGAGCAAAGCCAATTTAGTGAATTAACTACTCTTTCAACCACAGACACTGTTAAGATGCTCTATAAAACTCATGATCAAAACAGCGTTTGAAACGCCGCAGCATTCAAACTTCTGCTCTGCTTGTGGTGTCCTGTTCAGGGGGAGCTCTGCAACTGTTTCTCAAGAAAATCAAATTCAAGAATGAGTCATGAAATGTGATATCAGGCAGATTAGATGTGTTTTTTGGGGTGAAAGGCTGAGTGCTACTTACATAAGGAAGCTGCCTTTACTCTGAAGCCAGGTGTGCGATGGGTGGGATGCCGTTTGGTTCTGATGATGTATCTGGTGGCATTCAGTTTACTGTCTCCGCTGTGCTTGTCATCAGGTGATCGTGTGAGGCAAAGATGAATAATCCTTTCGAGACTTGCAAACATGTGATGAACAAGATAAAAGTAATGTGCCTCACAGAGTCTTTGTGCAGTATATCCAATTCAGCCATGCAGCACCTTGCAGTTAATGAGTATCCTTATTGGTTTCTCAACTTGTGCGAGCTGTTCTGTTTCATGTAAGAGAGGCACGTACTGGTGAGACACTTATTTGTTGCTTCTGATGTGCATTACTAAATCAGCAGCTAAACTGCCCTGTAGCTAGTGATAAATATTTCATGGAGTGTTTTAGACAAATACCAAAATCTTCTGTGCTTCTCTGTTGCCTGTATTTGGGTAAGATGGCTTATGCTGCAGCTCGTGTAGTTGTAAGAGAACGACAGCTATAGCTTATGCTTTTGTTAGTAACTATGAGCCAAGTTCTCTTTCTAGGCCTTTTCTACCCAGTTCTGGAGCCTGGAACAAGGCACATGGCAGAAGTCACTGGCTGAAATGCGGCTTCAGTCAGTGCTGGCTCTCTATGTCCTAGCAGACCCAACGTGTGTGGAAGAAGTTGAGACCTTTTCCAGAAACTAACTCTTGTTACAGGACATAATTTTCAGCTGTGGGAAAGTTCCTGTGCTCTGTGCCGAAAGACCTTCTGTGCCGTAAATACCTTCCAGGAACTCTTAAATTCTATTTTTTATCCCCAAAGCTAGAAAATTCCACCTTTTCATTTAAGCCTTGGCTCAAAAAAATCCAGCTGATTTTGTCTGGCAAATGGCTCTAAATTCTTGGAGAGAGGGAACAAAACTTCCAGCTGGAAACACCAAATGCTGACTTCCTACTGTTGTATTTCGTGCGTGAGGAATGATTATCAAATGAAACTTCATGCACAGCAGAGAGAGAGTCTGGAGTTCTAGGAGGCTTGATGAAAAGTAGAAAGAATTACTGAACTCTGCTAATTGAAGGTAAGAAATGGCTCCTCCACCTTTCCTTTTAAAGACATCCTTACAATTAAAGGCTTATTACCCTCTTCGGCACAATCTTTTTATATTCTATTCCAGTCATAACTCCATTTTTAAATTTTGAACATGATTGATGTTAGTTGGGTGTTTTGATGTCTGCATTGCTGTGGTCAGTATTGTATTAATATGAAAACTGTTTTATGCCTCAAGAACTGGCTTTTGCAGTTTGGTTTTCTACTACCTTTTAAGGAAAATAACAGTAATACTATGTAGGAATAAGCTGGCATCTGGGAAATGTGAAGGAATAAATCTATATTCATAATATAACCCTTGTGTGATGCATCAGAATCCATCTCTGAGTTACAGGAATTGGGAGTTTTAATCTTTATCGTGTTTATAAGATTTATATCTAAGATTCAACTAATAAAAGTAGTTCAATATACAGGGGAACAGTTAATCTGCTAAGGTTTATGTTTCAGTGTTTTCTGTGAGTTAGTGTGGAATACCGATAGAAATAGTCTCATCGTCTTGATATGTTGGAGATCTGCGTTTCCAAAATGATCCTCAGAATGAAGGGATTTTCCTTTCAAAGTTGCATCTCCACAGTTTGCAGGGCGGGGTGGGGGGTGGGGGGTGGGAGGGTGGAGCTTGGGCCATTTGCTTGGTTTTTTTTTTTTCCCTAGTTAGAGCAGTCAGATGCTGTGACTGCCTGGCTTTCAAAGTGGAAACATATGGTGATGGCTGTGTGGAAGTTGTCCTGGGTATGAGGCTATAGCAGTTGTTAGTTCTCCAGCATGTGATGTCGAGGATTCCAGATGATAGGTGTAAGTGAGGTGTCAGAAAGGTTTGTTCTGGTGTGATGAGAATGGTTTCCTCAGCTTGAGAAAGTTCATCAGTCGTCTAATCTGGTATTTCTGTATTTTGAGGATCTCTTACAGAGGCAGTGTTTCTTGGTGATCCTGGGGCAGAAGAACTGAGCAACCTCCCTGTTCACAGATACTTCCTTATGTTAGCCAAAGCTAGAAAAATGAAATAGGAGTCACCCTAAAAATTTTGCTGTGATAGAAAAATGTGTGTTTGTAGTATCATGAGTTACACCTTTTTCTGCTTTTCCCAGTAGACTCTTTAGCTCTGTGTCAACATGCAAGTGCTGCCTTATTTTGGTTCCAAATTCTTGCTTCTTTTGCTTTCTAAATGTACTTAAAACATGGGAATTTTGAGAAACTTGTTTCTTGTGAGTATAAAGTGCTAGAAAAAAAATTATTTCTAAAATAATAAATATGCATAAGCAGAGCTTTTCAAGGTTCCCCTGTCACCCCAAAAAGGTCTTACATTAAAGGACAGCATGTATCTCAAGCCCAAATATTCAGCGCAGCTGTACAAGTAGTCCTCTGCTCTTCCTGCTGGTGTTCTGTCATGCTGTTCCTTGAGACAAATGTTAACTACAGGCCTGTCTGTAGCAGCATTTTGAATAATACAAGCTGTAGATATCTGTGTATTGCCAGAGGCCTCTGTCAGTTGTGGAGTGGCAGGCTAATGCTGAATTTACTCGATCTTTCTAGCTAGTGTTTTTAACTAGGCATACCTTGGTGTTGAAGACCTGCCATACTGTAGACAAACCATTTACTAACATAAACAAAGTAATAGCATAAAAAAGCCTGTTTTACTATTATTCTTGCTTGTTTCGGCTTATGCTTTTGTTTTCCTGCAATGGTGATCACAAATGACAGAACTCAGGTGGTGATTTGTTTTATTATTTAAAACAGGAACACCAGCACTGCCACTTAAGGGTTTGTTGTTCAGTTACCATACTGTGTGATCTTCTTACTCAAAGAACAGCTCTTGTCAAAATCCTGGTGTCAATTGCTTTGGTTATAGAAGGAGAAGCAGCTGCTTATAGTATGTAAGAATATTCCTGTTTTTACAAGTGATGGAAAGGGTCTGGAAGAAAAGGAGGAACTCTTACTTGTCCTTACATTGAAGAGCTGTGTCTGGGAGGAGGCACTGAAAGCAGTACCGGCGCAGTGGGACATGCCAGGGCCTTCAGCCACGTGTGGGTAACTGCGATGTCTCTTCTTAGAGCTCTCTTTGGGTTCTCTCTGTGGGCTTTCAGATGTGTGCAGGAACCTGAGGATTCATCAGGGTGTGAATGGAGGGGTGAGGAGGGCAAGGAAGATATGCAGGCAAGGTGCTGTGCACAGTGGTGTGTCTTGGTCACTTCTGGTGCAGCAAGTGATGCAAAAGAACAAAAGGTCTTGACATGACTCAACTGCAGTTAAGAACAAGTCATTCTCTTTCTGAGCACAGAGATCTTGACACACTTATTTTCTTGACAAATGCACTGGAGAATTGTCGCCGGTTGGCTGAGGCAAGCCAATCACGGGGACGAGTCCTCTCCTATCTCTAAACCCCTTTTTCCCCTGACCGGGAGAGAAAGGGTTAAAAAGCAGAAATAGGAAGAGGAAAAGAAAGATTTTGTGAGACCTCTGAACGTTTGGAAAACTGAAACAAACTTTAATAAAACTAGAACAAAATATATAATATGCAGGGAAAAACCAATGCAAAAGCTGAGGGTTTAGACAGGATGGAGCAGCGGGGGTTAAACGCGAGAGAGAGAGAAAGGGGGACGGTGCCGCACAGAGTCCAAAATGGCACCGGCCACGTCTGCGCGCTCATGGAGTAAACAAAGGGTCCGCGGCTGTTACGAACGCGGGGCTCCAACGTGCAAACCCCGAGCTACGCTGTTCCTACCAGTCTGGTCGTGCAAATTAAAGGAAGCAAAGCAGCAAGAAGCGGCAGCGCTGGCGGCAGGAAGGCGGCCCCGGGCACGGGTCTCCAGCGACCAAAGCAGTCTGTCCCAGGCGCTGCGGCGGGGGCCTTCCCCGGCACACAGCTCCACTCCACTCCGGCAGCGCGGGGGAGCCGTAGCCGCAAGCAGGCAGGCGGGCAGGGTCCGAGCTGAGGAGAGACAGCCTGTAAGGTCCCCGAAACCAAGCCGCGAGTCTGGAAAAGCCTCTTCCTGGAGCGAAGCTGAAGGTCCGCGGCGCCCCTCGCAGTGCAAAGCCGGAAGTGTCCGGAGAGCGGAAAAAGACCGAAAGCCCAAAAGCTGCAAAGAGCAGCTGCTCTTAAAGGGGCAGACGCGCGCGAGAAACTTTTTCAACCAATGAGAGATGTAAACATAACATGGAAGGGAATAGTCCGATTGATCAGTTTAAAACAAAAGCTTCCAAACAGGAGAGAAACTGTTTTTTTTCCTCAAACTGCCACAAGAATCTATACCAAAGTTTAGAGAGTAACTGTTCGGGGAGGTCATGATGCTTGGGAAAAGTGGGTCCTGGAGAATGCATGAAACATTCAGAGATGGAGTATTTGTACAAGACAAAGCTACTCAGAGTCTTTGCAAGTCCCTTTCTAAGAAAAAGGATCTCAATCAGTTGCTTGCTCTTGTCACTCAGTCCTTTTATAGCAAAAAAGAATGACTTCATTCTGATATGATTGATGTGATGTGTTTTGCTGTTGAGATAGCTGATGAGTGACGGAGGGAAAAAGAGATGGGCTAGTAGAAGTGGGATGGTAAGTACCATTCCTGGGATGCAAGGGGAGACGGGCAGGTGTTTTGATATCTGAGACTGCTGTCAACTGTCACTGGGAAATTTGTTTTAGCAAAACAGGTTTGATTTGGTTTCAGAGTTAGGTGAAAACAGTGTGCTTGTGCGTGCAAGGGAGGGGAATAGGTGAAGTGGAGGGAACGCACAGGGAAGACGAATAGAAACTTCGCTGATAGTCACAAGTCCCTTCTGCTCTGCTCTCTCACTGCTATGTGTTTTCATCGGTGCAATAATTTCTCTACTATGTGCTAATAACAGAGGCAAAGTAAAGTACCTTGGGATTTACCTAGTGAATTCCAGCACTTCTGGTAACTCGATTCCTGGTCTCTTAATTCAGAGTTCTGGACGGAATGGAGGTCCTTCACTGCCCCAGCTGTTACCATCATCAGTTTTATAATAGGCTCATTCTGGACCATTTATTTCAAATTTTGTCATCGTCTTAAGAGTATGGCAATGATAATGCAGCACTTTAAAGCATCAGCAGCTCTCCTGTCTTATTTATGTAACGCTCTTATTAGTGGTTAATGTTGCACGTTACGGGATTCCATATGCGCCCTGCAATTCAGCTGCTTGCTAAGGCAGATCCGTAGGTCTCAATGATGAACACAGTGCAGACTTCTGCTGCACAAGGGTGTGATGACAGATGGCATAGTGATGCCAGATTGCAGAAGGGTTGCACTGGTGTGTCACTGTCACATTATTTGGGTACAGCCTTCAGAAGCTACTGCTCTGTTCCCTTTCACTGCCCAGACTCTGCAGGGACGTTGTCCTTCAGAAGGCACTTGGGAGAGGAGACAGGAGAGGTTTTGTATCACTGCAGCTTTCTAGGACGTCCTGGCTGAGGTAGCCATCATTTGTTTTTTATGAATTCATCAGAGAATGGAGTGGTTTGCAGCTATACATAGTGCATGATGAAGTCAGTATTTCAGCACTTTGAGGTTTGGCAGAAAAGAGGATTGACATCTTTTATTGACTAAATTTGCTAGGAGCAGGACAGAACTACAGCCCGTGAGTTTATTTTTAAAATATGGAAAGGTTTATTACCGTGTTGCTGAAATCTTTGTAGTTGGGCATGAGACTGAGATATTAGAGACTTAGAGAATAAAGCTATTTGACGTTATCCTTGTTCTCAGTGCTAAAAATGAAGGTTGAGGTTTGAAAAGGCAGTGATGTGAACATGCTTTTTTAACAAATCTTGTTGAAAAGTGAGTTATTTATGACCAATACATATAAAAAATTGAGGTTTTATATGTTGTCTTCTCTCTGAAGTATTTGAATATTTATTTAGGGAAAAGCTTACCTATCTTGTGAAAAGTGAACAAAATATTTGTCTTATGCTATATATGTTTATATCCTGTACAGTCCTTGTCACCTGGTGATGTCTCTGTTTAAAAGCAGCAATAGCTATTGCAGGGCTAGATGATGAATTTTCACAAAACCCATGATTGCTACTTAATTCCTAGCCAGGAATACTTACTCTGGTCAGTGTGTTGCTCATTGCCCAGGTTATTGGATGCCTATTTTTTGTTATGTCATGTACTTTAATGAAAATCATTGTTTCTGTCTTCATTGCAGTGCATAGTTGTCAACCTGTAGTTTCATTTCATAATTTGTCTTCAAATGTTCAGAAATTCCCTGGGATCCAGAGACAGGACATATGGGAGAGGTTCAAAGCTGCACCAGGGGAGGTTCCCATGGGACATCAGGAAGCATTTCTTTCCTGAGGGGGTTGTCAAACCCTGGAATAGGCTTCCTGGAGAGGTGGTTGATGCCCCAAGGCTGTCAGGGTTTGAGAGACATTTGGACAATGCTCTTAATAACATGCCTGAACTTTTGGTCTTTAATAAATTGTTTAACTTTTGAATTAAACTTTTGGTGAGCCCTGAAGTGGTCAGGCAGGTGGACTAGATGATCATTGTAGGTCCTTTCCAACTGAAACAGTCTGTTCTATTATAAATTTGATTTTAAAATACTGGGGAAAATTTGCCAAAGCACTGATGACAATAACAAGCAAAATAGCTCTATTCCAGTTGTTCAGCAAGATTAAGGGCTTTTGGTGTTCGCTGTATTTGTTCATCAGAAAAAGAAGCATTTTAATAAAATTCTCCTCTTACTCTGTCAGACGGATCGCTTTCCTAAATAGAGCTAACTGTTAGCTGAGTTGCGATTCTCAGTCTGCTGTGTTTTAGTTTGCTTAGACAAACAGAAAATCAATGTCATTTCTCCTGTTTGGGAATCTACTGTTGTAACCCAGGGGAGAAGAATAAACCAGTTTTATCTTCATTTATTTATTTAACATCAGAAAGGGCCAACTTGCTCTAAGTAACATATTTTATTTGTGCTGCTTGATTGCATATAATGGCAAAATGCCTTGAGGCCTAAAATATATCAAAGTCTTGTTGATTCCCCCCCCCCCCCCCCCCCCCCCCCAAAGTGATGCTGTGGCTTCCAAAAAAAATACTTGTGCAAAGTTACACGCATAATTTTTTTTCCTGCATGGAAGTCACGCTTCTGTTCATGAACAGTGTCGTGATGAAGTGATGACAAAAAGTGAAAGACAAGAATATTACTGGACTGGCCATTATAACAATGAGCAGGAAGAGAAATGCTTTGTGCTTGTTGATGACAGATGTCTCATACTGTGTTCTGCGGTGCAGCAGTAGTGACTGTGAAGAGCGGCTGGTTAGACTACTCTCCTGGTAACTCAGAACTAGATTCACCATCACCTCTGACATCGTTGCTGGGGTATAATGTCTGTAGGCATTAAAAACCAGACAGAAAATCATCCCTATCCCCTCCCTTGTCAATCCCAACAGCTTTCCCTGTTCTTGTAGGTTTGGCTTTTATAGTGCTTTATACCAACAGGGATCAAGGTTCTATTTGCGATCCAAAGTGACTGGATTGTGGTTCATCTGTTCTGCTTGTCTTTCTATGTAAAGTGTTTCTGCTTGAGGTTGGCTTCTCTTCACAAGGCTGTTAAATTTATATTTGTTTTATCAATATAATTTTTAAAATAGACGTTCATGTTGATCTGACCTGATCTAGAAGTACTTTTACCAGAGGAGATCTAGGTTAGATATCAGGAAGAATTTCTTTACAGGGAGGGCTGCGAAGCCTTGGAACAGGCTGCCCAGGGAGGTAGTGGATTCCCCATCCCTGATGGGGTTTCCCAGCCATGTAGATGTGGCGCTGAGGGACGTGGTTTAGGGACCCTGGCAGTGCTGGGGGAAGGGTTGGACTTGATGGTATTAAAGGTCTCTTCCAATCAAATGATTCTGTGATTCCTAAATATCTTCTGATACTTTTCAGTGAGATCCTCTGGGAGTCCTCCATATCCTTAAAACGCCAAGCGAAAAAACTAGGTATGGAATAAAGTGGCCCAGGAATAAACTGCTCTCCAAGTCAAGCAGGTTTCCAGCCCACAGACCAGCTTTCCAGTACAATTACTTTCCAAACAGGAAGCGTACTTGCTGAGTGACCTAGTAACGGCAGCATGAGATTCATGTGCTCCTCTGTTTGAGCTGTGGTTTGGGAAAAATCTTTGTGCTTCCTGGAGTGTGAATGGTGATAATGTACTTGTTCTGTCAAGAATAACTAGTCGTGGATTTTCATACTCGTTCATATAGGGGAGAGAAAGTTTCTGATAATTGGTATTCTCATTTCATCGTACATCAGTAAATCCAATTAAAAAGCTTTTATCAGAAGCGCATCAAGTTTTTATTTTAAATTTCAAACTGAAATAATAAATTTTTGTGTTATCACCTAGGGATGGTAAAGCACAGTATAGGGAAAAGGAAGGTTTTCTCCACAGAAGTTTAAGGAGAGACATAATCTCATAAAACGTGGTATCAGTCACAGGCAAACAGCAGAGGAGGACAGTGAGACAGTTAAAAGCAGAAGAATACATAACCATCAGCTACTCTGTTCTGTAATCGCTGTTTCTAAGGAAGCTACTTAGAAACCGACATATGTGATATCTTATGTAAAACTGTGATTGATTTGTTTCCTTGCCTGTCAGTGAAACAGGATCTATGGAAAATATATCAGACATTTCCTTCAGGATGGGAAAGATACTGCTAAGAGAATGATGGACTTTTTCATAAAGTAAGGAAAATGGGATTTTAACTTGAAGGGTACCTGGCTTTTTTTCCCAAGGTGCTTCTTTTTCAAAACGGGACCACATAGAAGGAAGCTTCAACCAGTGAAGGTCTGGATCCATCGCTGGGTTTGGGATGTACTCATTTGTTACACTTACCCATCTGCCTGCAGGTTCTGGATGCCTTCTGCAGGATCCATTTTGTGCCAACACGGTCAGTTAATCGACTTGAGCTGCTGGAAAATGAATCCGTTTCACTTATGGTCACAAAATTGCTTGATGTAATGCATGGGAAGAAAAGCTTTCTTAAGAGAGATTGCGAGGGATTCCAGGTGACCATAGTCTGATGGGTTGGGCATTTAGGTAAGCATTAGCTGATGTTATTAAATTCCAGCTCCTAATTCAGCAAAACAAGACATATTTGAACTTGTCTCAGCTACGCTGTAAGCGTGTTCTGTAATGGGGTATTGTGTTTAAAGTGAATCTGTTACCTCCACTGATGTCTCTGGTGTCCTGGAGGGTTGGCATGCTCCAGGCATCCTGCCTTACAGCTTTGACTTCAGTGCCTGGGTGAGAAGATGCTTTCTGTGACAGTACTGAGGGGGTTTGGACAAGGAGTGCATTTCAGAACAGCTCTGTGGTGTCAAGAGTCTGAAACATGGATGTGTGGAAGGCTTTGCTGGTAGAAAACAAAGTGCAGACTCCACGTGTATCTGCATTTAGATGGCACTTGGCCAGTGATGCTGAGGGTCGTGATGTCACTGTTGGGTAAGAGTTCCTCCAAGTTCAGCTGTGTCTCATGAAATTCCTTCAGTGGTAAGTTAATTCCTTTGGGACCTTGAGCCAAAAGGCTGCCAAGGATATTGTTTGATCTTTAGTTTGTGTAAGGAATTTGAAATTACCCTGTCCTACAGAAGACTTGCAAAACTTTGATATCTGCAATCTTTCCTCAACCGTTTCTCACCTGTTTTGGCCTATTGTAGACTCATAAGATAGGGGAAAAAAAAAAGTGTCGCATTTCTGACCCGGTCCTGACAGGTTGTATATTTTTGTAGTCTGTGATGTTGTGTGCACTGTATTTAATATCATACCACTCTAAACAACTGTAGTCTTTCTTTTTGTGTGCTGCTGTAGTATCTGACATCGTTAATATTACTGTTTGTTGTGCAGTCAATACTCTGCTAAAACAAAGGAGTTGATGTAGTTAATCATGTCTATCATTGGTCAAAGGACAACCTGGAAGGTTTGAAGAGGAATGTTCAATATTTTTATGTGTAAAATGCCCTGTGATGTAGCAGCACCTTGACAGTACATGTGTGCAGGTGATACACAGAATTTATTCCAGAGCCTTTCCGCTCAAGAGCTTGCATGCAGGAGAGGTTGAGGTTGGCCCTGAGGAACCATTTCTTCCCTGTTGGCTTGTCTGGAGCTGGTCCAGACTGCCTAGGGCAGTGGTGGAGTCCCCATCCCTGGAGGGGTTTCCCAGCCATGTGGAGGTGGTGCTGAGGGCCAGGGGTCAGTGGGGACCTGGCAGTGCTGGGGGAATGGGGGGAAGCTAAGAACGTAGATGTCAATAGCTGTATAATCGTTCATGGGTTTTTTGGGGGTGGGATTGTTGTTTTGGGCAGTTTAGTTTTGTATTTGGTCGTTTTGTTGTTTTTTTTCTGTAAAGAGTGCTTAATGTGAAATGAATCAAGAATTGGCTTAGGGACAAGATCTTCATTCACCTTTTTGCGCAAGAGGATACTGAAATTTTTAGTAGCCTGCAAGAGAGAAGAGACTGCTGAATTAAAGCTTGGTTGCAGGAAATTGCTGTTTTACCACTTCAATACCAGTTTACTAGACAGGTGCAATAATCTCTGGTTTTTATGTATGCTAAGTTCCATATGTTAAAAGAAAAAGACAATTTTTTTTATTTAATTTATGACATCCCTGAAGTGCTCTGCTAGGAATTGATGCATACATATGACATCCTGTGCATGTACAGCCAATTAATAGACAAACTATCACCTACTTAATTGCAGTTTTTTCCATGTGTGTTTATTCCCATGTTAATGCTAGACACTTGCCCACTTCACTTACTCTAAATTAAAATAACTTAATTCAGAAGAAAAAAAATTACACTCACATCCAACTTTCAGTGTTGTCATTGTCACGTTTATAATGAAGCAATGAAAAATGAAGACTGATTTACCTATTTACCTTGTAAATGTTGGTAATTCTGATAACTGCACTTACATGTTTGATGAGGACGTGATACCCGTGATGGTTAAGTGTTTTCTCCCATGTGTGCCCATTATCTAAAAGTAGACAATTTCAGTAACAAACTGTGTACGATTTAATAATCTTTGCCATCAAATGGAGCTTGTGCTGTCATGGGTGAGTAGTTTTCTGAAGTGTTTTGCTGAAGGCAGCCTGCTTACATTGTCATTTTAATATGTTTCAGCTTGGTGTTTGTAAAAGGTGGATGTCTGCAATAAACCTTTTTTTTCCCCCTCCACTTCTATGTGGAGAGCTGCCCATTTGGATGAGGCTTTTTTGGTTTTTTTCCTTTTAGTGCCTAGCTTCTCTAATTTTTATGTGGTTTTGTGTTGTAATTTATTGGAAAGAACCTCCTGCTGTCTCCTTGTTTGGACTATCAGACTGCCTCTCTTACCTGTGTTGTGATTAACAGCCTTATGGCAATTTCAGCTGCTTGCATATACAAGATGGTATTGGTAACATTCATATTTATCTCTGTTTTAATATGATCTAGCAGTGGAAACTAGGTGAAAAAAAGAAAAAACAACAACCCAACAAACTCCCCCAGCCCAGCAATAAGTGACAAACCAGCTGCTGACTAACGAACTGTGAAAGACTTCTGAGTTGCAACTGGTTTATTTTTAGAGCCCATCTCTTTGGAGAGAGTCACCTTTCTTTTCATCTGTGGGATTATGTTCTACTCCTAGCCTTCCACGACCCCTTTATGTCCCGCTGAAGTGCCCAGTAGGTGATCGTGGCAGCCCAGATACAGGTTTCTTTGGTGTTTGTGCTGCTTCACACCATTCCGAAAATGCTGAAGCAGCACTGAGCAGCTTGATGAGCCTCTTCTCTGGGGTGATGTGATCTGGTATCTCCTGCTTGCCCCTAAACTCACTCCTTGTGTAGCTATGTCAGATGTTCTGTTAATTTTCAATGTAATTAGCAAATACTGAGTCCTGATTAAGGAAAAAAAACCCAAAACAACAAACCAGTGTAGTGCTGAAATCCTGTCCAAGGCTGTGCGATGCTCTGCTTGTCTGGGGAGCCAAAGCTGGAGGAGAAAATTGGTTCAAGGAGATCTTTGTCTGCCTGCAGATTTCTCTAGTGGCCATTCTGCATCCTTGGCAGCCAGAATTTGGCCTGAAGACGTACCCCTTATGTCGGTCGTTAATATGTAATTATAATGGGGCAAAAGATCATTCTGTTCTTGGTAAGAATTTCTATTGCTGATAATAATGCAGTAGATAGAGCCAAACTTAATTTTGGTCCAAAGCTTTTTATAGGATTGGGGGGCGGGGGGTGGGGGGCAGAACTGTAAGCATTTGGTATAGAAAACATTGAAAATCAATAAATGATTCCATGCTGCAAATTTTTTAGAAAGAAGCAGAGAACTTAATTTCGAAGAGGAGTTTCTCCTGGAAATGTGATGGTAGATAGCCTTGGAAACTTAGAATAAAGCCAACCTGTTAGGTTTTGACTTGGAGTACATTTAAGTGAGCATTTTAAGAATTTGGAAGAGTAATAAATAGGGACAGGCCAAAGCTACTTTACGTTGAGAAACAGAAGGTACATAGATTAAGTCTTTATTATGCAGTGGCCTATGAGCATTTGTTGTGAAGGCTCTATGTTTCATCTCAACAAATTCAAAATCATTGCATTTAGGTCAGAGCTGAACTGCAGAGTTACATTAATTGCCCAAATTTATTCCTTTGTGAATGTTCATTACAGAGCTTTAGGAAAAAGGCTTCGGCTTGTAAGGAAGAGCTGAACTAAAAATATCAGAGAAACAGTTCGGTCTCTTGTAGATACCTTGCACTAGATAGCAGTCATTAGCAGACATCCCCAATTTCATCATTATTTAAGCTTTATTGTACCGCCAGTTTTAATGTTCTTTTGTTCCTCAGCATTTCACAATCTCAGCTTTTGAAGGAGCTCTGCTTTCACTTACGTGAACGCTTTTCCACCCAAATGTGCGTGGATTCTTTAGCTAGTTTTTGGGGTGTTGCTGAAGTGACGTGTTGTGGGGAATTATTTCTTCTCTCTTCCCCATTTTATTTGTGCCTTAAAAAAAAAAAAAACAACCAAAAAACCACAGCAACCAACACCTTTTTTTTTTTTTTAAACTTAAAATGTCATCTGGTACATTATGCAAAATTAATTGCAAACAGAAGTGAGGTAAGTTGTGTACTGGAGTTGCTGAGGTATTTAAGCTCTTGTCTACCTAAATGTGGTGTTTCCTGTTTATCTTTCGTGGATAACTGCCTAAGTAAGCTTAGTAAACTCTGAAAGTAGAAGATTTTTTTAATATATTTTCTTATCACAAAGGTTATTATAAAAAAAATAAAGTTTTAAATGTATTACACCAAGCATATGTATGTGATACTCATTGGACTCCAGTATGTTTGATGCTGAATTTAAAAACATGCCATATAAAATTTTTGCTGTAGTATATGTACTTTCTTTACTCTCAGTGACACTATGGTGCCTGTTTAGATATGCGACACTTTTAAAATAGAGGTGGATCATTTAAGTTCTTGTGTCCAAATTTGAGTGTTTCCGTAGGAGGCCTAATTTTGAGAAGTGTTCAGCAACTTGTGTGACAAATGGAGCTGATGAGGGCTCTGAGTTTCAAAAATCAAGCTGCTTATTTAGGCTTGGAAATAAAGACATGTCTGCCTTTGGCATTCACTTGAAAACCACCAGATCTTGTGTATAATTTGTACTCATTGTTAGGCAGTACTTCTGCTTAAAAAGAAATGTATTCTTAGAAAATTCTGTAACTGATCCAAAAGATGTTTTTTCCTGCCTTGGAATTTTAACCCAGAAGATAAATTGGCAACCCCTGGTGCTAGCAGGGGTTGCACAGAGATTGTTAATGATTTTTTTTTTATTTTTTTTTTTAGTATAGCTAACTAGTGAAAAGGCAGAGCATTAGTGGACAGAAAAATGAGGAATTAGTGGTTTGATTCATGAACTTGACATCATGATAAGCTTTAATCAGATATGACCAATGTTTGCATGCTGTATTTGAAGGAAGATTATGTTATGAGGAAAATTACCTTTGGAGCAGCTGCTGCAATTAACTTATTGAACCTGCAGCATAGAATAAGAAGGCAAAAGCTTGTGGCAGGAGAGTCACACGCAGAATTTAATGCTTTCCAGCATCACATCCACCACGCTGTTTTGCACCTGGAGCTGCTGGTTTGCCATGACCCCAGTAAGAATAGCACTCTGCGAAGCGTCACTTAAAATGCCCTTTATTGGAGCCAACTCTTAGGAAAAAGGGCAGTGTAGGTAATTTTGCATCCCTTCAGGTGCTGGGAACCCTGAGCCCTGTAGCACTGTCTGCTCCTGCCCACATGGTGGGATCCTGTCTGTGGAAAAATTACGTGACATTTTGTTCTTTTGAGCCCTTAAAGAATTTTCTTGAAAGAAGACAACTCTGCTCACCATGTCTGTTTTCAAACAAAAAGGACATTCCCACGAGAACCTCCTGCTGCGCTGGTGAAGACAAGGCCAGGCAGGTGCAGGCACTGATGTGGGGTGGGAGCTGCTGGCCTGCAGCCCCGCTGCTCTCAGCCAGCCAGGCTTGCCACACCGCAGGGCGCAGATGCTCTTTGATGTTGTCAGCTTTCCTTTTCGCTGTCAGGGGAACAGCGTTTCTCTGCTGCAGTGGTACCGATGTTCATTTTCTCTTATTTTTTCTGTAGAAGTGTCCTTCAAGGGCTGAAAGAATCACGAGTGTTTAAAGCTGCAGCAGCGAGGGGAGGGCTGGGTCTCTTCCTCACTGCTCAGTGCATCCCAAGATGTTTCCTCCTCTCCCTACAGCTTTCGTTTAAAAATTCAGTCTGGGAGCGGTCTCTGTGTTCCCGGGTGTGAGTGACCACCAGGATCCAGCCAGGGCTGTGAGGAGAGAGGTGTGAGAAAATCTGTCTGGCCTTTTCCCTGATACCCTTCTGTCTCTCCTCTGTTGTCTCTTCCTCCCCTTCCTTCCCAAAAACCTCTGTGATGAGCACTTAGTTTGCTTTGAGATGGTGTGAGGATGGAAGGGGAGGAAGGCTGGCTTCCAGCCTTGCTATATACTTTGTGTGTGTGCGCTAAGGCCAATACTTTGGGCAGGTGTTATTACCTTTCTGTTGTTTTAACGGTTGGAGTCAGTGATCCTAAATGTCTTGTCCAACTTAAACAAGTCTATGATTCCCCTGCGGGGTGGACCGTCAGATCCAGAGTGGAATGTCTCTGGTCTGTGACAGACCAAGCTGGGTAACAGGGGCAGGTGCCAGAGGGACCTGTTGGGAAGTCTGGTGAGGGATGGATTTTCAGGGGATAGTGAAGGAAACTCCTTGCTGGAAGCAACTCCACACTGGGAGGGGAGTGGTGTGGTGCAGGGTACTGGGTGGGTGCTCCCTCCTGGGGGTCGGGATGGGACCGTGTAGGTCTGTTGAGGAAAAGACAGTGTGGATCATCATGCTCAGGGAGCCTGTGGCAGCACAGACTGGGAGGCGCCAATGCAAGATAAGGATGGGGAACGGCTGAAGTCAGTCCCTGTGCTGGTGTCTGGAAGATGTTGGAGGACAGTTTCACAATGAAAAAAGAGAAGCGCTGTTTTCAGTCTTTGAGTTCCTGCATTGCACAGTCTTGTGTGGCGGTTTCAAGGTTCCACATGCTTTTTAAGCACTTTTTGTTTACCTCAGCGGGGCCGAAGGTTGTCCATGCTGCTCGCTGGTCAGTAATACCCTGTAGCACTGAGAGCTTGTTCATCTAGACCAGCTCTAATACTGCATGAAAAGTTTTCAAAAAGTTTTGTGGGGATGTAGGAGGGTCTGAATGTAGAAGAGGAAAGGGCAGAGGAAGAAAGAGCCAAAAGGAATTACTTGTATGTTTCTTCCCTCTAGACTTTTAGGTATATCCTCCGCTATTCTCCGATTCCCTGCAATGCCTAACTACAAGAGAACTTCTCAGTGTGTGGCCAGAAATCGATTTTTAGAAGAAATGAGTTGGTACAGGCATTCCTATGGGAGAGCAGGATAGATTTTTACGTGGCTCTAGCAGCATCCTTCAAATTAAGGATGGAAACAAAAGATTGGTGAATCCTACCTATTACTCTTTGGTATATTTATGTGGTCATTTATCTCATTTTTGAGGAATCAATATTCTGATTTTAAAAAGTACCTCTGTTAATTCCAGACTTTTGGCTGTGACTCTTAGTTACTTAAAGTCTTTAGAATTCAAGTCCTGCTGTTTTACATTACTGTAAAGGGATCAAGCTGCTGCAATGGTTTGTGCCAGCTCCTGGCGAACTCCTTGCATGTGCAGAATTCCTGGGTGCTGAAGGCCCAAGGCACCAGCAGACGTCAAGTCTGTAGCACAAGAGAATTCTCAGAGGAGAAGGTGTATAGGCAGCTGTTGTTCCTGGCAGCCCCTGTGTTCCGGAGTGCTCTCCTCCCAGAAGTCAGCCTGCAGTGTTGTCTTGAGGAGCAGCAGTATGGCTGGTGTGGCTGGAGAGTGGTTAAAGGTGCGTGTGGACCACGCTGTCACTGTGCCAGTGGGGCCAAGAACTGTCAGGTTTCTTACTGATGTAAAGATGGAACATTGCTCTTCAACATTTGTTGCCTGTTTGTCACTGGGAAGACCAAACGAGCTGCTGGGAAAAGCCGCGTATCAACAGAATTACCTAGAAACACGTGGAGCAAAAGTGCTCTTCTGTTATGGGATGGAATTAGGCTTAGAGTAACCACCACAGGTACCACGAGAACTGATTTAGGGGGGAAAAGTAATGCTGAATTGATTTTGAAGTGCGATGCTGTAGTGCTGACCTTGAATGTTCAGGAGTGACTCATGCTTCCTCGAGTTACAGTTAGAAACAGAATGTGAAACTAATGTTTTATTTTGGATGCATTCTGAGGCTTCTTTTTTACATTCAGGAAACACTTCTGAATCTTCAAGCTCAAGAATGCAATGGTTATTACTTAAAAAGTAATGAAAAAGATGGGATTTTTAACTAAAATTTTAATATTTCACTGTGATTTATTGATTCTAGAAGTTCTGAAGAAAACTTCAGAGCCTCATGAGACCTGTGATAAAGACTGAGGCATCTTTGACACTGAACACACGTATGGTCCCTATGGCCCTGTGGTACAACAGAGGAAATTCCACAGTAAACTCTGCACGTAAATGTGAGTGGGCAGACTGAAGATATTTTAGTATCTTCTCCAAAGATACCAGTGAAAATCTTGTGAGTGAGGTGAAGCCAGTGTGCAAACAGAAAGCGTTTAGTGGAATGAAAACAAAATACAGATTGGGGTGAACTTTCAGTTTTGCAGCTTTTCATGCTAGAGGTCTTTTTCTCATCTGGTATAACCTTTAAATTGGAGCTGTCTCAGCTGCGTCTGTGTTCATAAAAACAATAATGTCCTAAGCAGGCAGCTACAAAGTCCTCATGCAGCTGGTGAGACTTTCTGTGCCACCAGCTACCATGTGTTGCTGGTAGGGGAGATCTGTCTTCCCGGCTCTCTAGATGGCTCCTGCTGCACCGCAGCTGGGAGGTGGGGTTGTTCAGGCAGCCCAGATCCTAATTCATTTGCAGCATTGTCAGGGCTCCACTCCTCACACCCTGATCCTTGGGCTGTGGAGGGGGACAGAGGGAATTCCAGCTTTGTGAAGGGGAAGGAAGTTGTACAACACGTACATGGTAGAGGATTTCCTCAGCTAAGCAGTAGGAGAGAGAGAGGGTGAGGGGTCTCTGGTAGAAAACCTGTTTATAGGAAATCTCATACATAATTTTTAAGTAGTTTCCAAATTTTCCTTTTGCACAGGAGCACTTCAAATAAAGTCCAGTTCAGGTGGTGGCTGAAGTTCCTCTAAGTCCAGCTCAAATGCTGGCTTGAAGCTCATATAATCCTTCAAACTGAGAGTGTTGATATGTCTAAAGATTAACAGCTGCTTTTTCTGTCTTTTTGGTGATTTCTGAACACAATGTGGCAGATGCTGCAGATAACTGCTTCAGTTAACTATTCGTAATCATGAACTAAACTGGCATTATTGAATGACTAGACTGTACAGTAGCGTTAAACTACTATTGCATGTGATCATGTTCAAAATATCTGAGAAAAGCCAGATAGGTTCTGGATTTTTGTAGTTCTTAAGATTTTTGGTTTATTGTGTTGGGGGTTTTTTCCTAACCAGGTGTTAGCTGTTGTTTGGTTTATCTTGGTTGATTTATGTTAAAGCATGAAATGACTGTTAAGAAGGAAAAAGGAAGGAAATGAAACCGCAACAATTCCAGTTGAAGGGATTTACCAAAAGGTTTATGAGGAAAAACGGATCAAATGTTCTGGTCTAAGCTTGTTTTCAGCTTTAGAGTAATTCTTAAATTATTTATGAAAAAATGGATACAATTCAAATTCTGCCTTTCTTTAGACCTGAATGTCTATCCATTGCTTGTGGGATGTTATTAGGAAAACCCATGACTCAAGTATTTCTTGGGTGAGATCCTGTTAATTTATAAAGAATATACAACAGTCCCTTCTGCCCCTCCATTTTGCTGAACAAAGTAGAAATGGAAAAAAAAAAAAAGAGACGAACTTCTTACTTTTCAGGCTAGCTGTTAGCCATCACTCTGCCCAAACCTTTAAGGTCCGTCACCTTGAGTTTCTGTTTCTGTGATTGCTCCTGCCATACACACCTACAGCTGCATCCACATCAGAGCCTGGCTTTTGTCTTTGTGTTCATGTGGCATTTGTCAGGAGAGCCTAGCGTTGTATTTTTCACAGTTTTGGCTAATAAATACCAAACTTCTCTTCCACTTAACTCCATTGAATATTGCTATTGCATTTTCATCTTCACCGAGGCTGGTGGCTGCCCGTGGATTGCAAGCAGGCAGAAGCCTTGCTCAGGTCTTGCATCGTTCAGTGTGACAGTGCTGTATGCTTGCAGGTGCAGGGAACACTCAACAAAGCAAGTACCCTCAAGAAAAAACCAGCCTACCTCTGTGTTTGCAAAAATCACCATTATTTTGTGGCAAAACTGGAGAATGGTACAGCAGCTGCAGCCAGTGGGGTTACTAGAGCGTATTTGACAGTTGCAGTGGGTGAGGATGTTTTTGTGAGTCAGTTCATGTAGGTCAGCTAACAGCTGCTTACTAAACCACAATTAAGTCAAATACTGAAGTGATTTGTGTGTACACCTGTGAGAATAGAGAGAAGGAAGAACTTCTGAGCAAGACAACCCTGCTGATCCAAGTCTGAGGAAGGTGGAAGGACTGCTGATGAGGCAGCAGAAAATGTAGACTAGAGAAGGATGAGCACCTCTAGTGTGCACTCGGTCCCTCTTCCTTTATGCTTTCAGTGACTCTTGCAGAGTGTCTTCTGCTGCCCTTTCCTGGGGTTGGGGAATGGTGGAAATGGAGGATAGACTATCTCAAATAACATCCAAGAAAAATGCTTTTTCTTTTTCATTTTTTGTTACAGAAGTCTGTATAAATATCAGGATTGCAGAGATGAGGGTTAAGAGTCTACAGGGACCAGAGATGAACTTGTAATAGAGAAAAGGAGCTCTGCGAAAATTCAGACATGAAGGAAAGAGAGCTAGCTGATCAGGTTAGTGGCTGGTAAAAACTCCTTTTTAGTGTCCCCTTATCCTGGTTTTCTTCCTTCTCCTGACCATTGCTCGGGAAATGCATACAGTGAAAATAACTGAATATTTTAGATCTTAAAAACTTTACAAATCACTCCATAGATGATGGTGTGTATTTAGGCCAAGGGCTGAATGAAAGAAATTCTGTTGGTTGTATTGATGAGCTGTGGAGTCGAAGATTTTCAGGCTATCTTAACGCTTCAGGGTGTCAAGTTTGTTGTTGTCGTGAGGTCTCTTTGAGATTGGCTGCAGCTATCACTTTATTTTCAGATACTAGGAGCCCACACCTAATCTTTGTTTTATCTTTAATTCTTGCTGAATGTAAGAAGAGTTCCAAAAACATTTGAGTGCATGTTGCAGAGACACGGAAGTCGAAGCAGTAGAACTAAACATCCCAATTTCTCCACCTACTTCTTCTGGTCTCTTTTCCTTAGCTATTGAAGATGGACCTTTTGATGCTTTAGAGGCATATATCACCTCGTATGTTCTAGGATGGTCTGAGGAAAGACCACTTCTAGCGGTCTCTCTTGTGCCTGTGATACAGGTTGTTTTTTTGTGCAGACTGATTTTGAATCACAAAGGCGAGGTTGCAGGCAAAGAATGTTATTTTTTAAGAATAAAAATAAACCTTAAACTTTTAATCAGGCATAACAATATAAATTGCTGTAACTATCCGCAGCACCAGATACTGGACCGCCTTTGTCTATTGAGTCAAAATATTTGTGTTGTTTTGTTCATTTCAAGGTTAAGATGTTTTGCATGTCTTCAGACATTCACAGATTTTTCACGTGGTGGAAAAAGGAAAATCATGCCATGTTTCTTATTGTAGTTGATACCAGCTGGCTGTGAGCATTTTTCTGTGTGTATTGTAAGTAGCAAAATATCTTAATGAGTCAGGTCAGCTGGAGGAGGTGACTAGGTCATGCTGCTCCTCCTGGTTTTGAAGCTGTTTGTTCAGCTGTGTTTTTCTCACTGGTTTTGAGCAGTATTACCTGCTTTGTAAATTCTGAGATATTTTCACTTCAGGATCACTACACGTCACTACACATCAAGGGGATATTTTTTCCAGTTACTTTATAGGATGCATATTCATTTTTTTTAATTTATAGCTTCCTTATGTCTGCAGAATAATGCAGATTGCCATAGGACCGGCTGTAGTTAGTTGCTTTCTATAAATGCTGCTGCACTATTTCCGGCACTAAAAAATAACTGTGATGCTTTACAAGGTGACAGTTGACTCTGGCTGCTGTGTAGTAATGTGGAGAGCATGGAAGACATCTCTACTGTATCCATGACTCATTTGCCTAACTATTCTCATGTCGTGGGTGGTAGAGATTCACAGGGTTAATTCTTGCTTCAATCTGTCCGTCTAGGAAAAGGAGCAGTGAGGTAAATTGTTGTGTCTGGCGCTGCTCTTTGACTGTAGACTCACTAAGGCAGTAATCGGTCAAAATATGTTTTCTGTCTTAGAACCAAAGTTGGATATTTGAAGCAGCAGAGCATGAAGTTGTAAGATTTGATTCTGTTGGAAATTGCTGATACAGCTAAGTATCACACGGTTTTTGCAGAAAAAGCCCAGGGGATGTTGTGGCATGGGAAGATAAGTAGGGTCATAAAGTTCTCCTGTACTGTGGTGCACAGGACAGAGACCCCAGTACTATTACAGAGTGGAAACATCCATTTATGCTGATACATGCTCATGGAAGAATAAAAGTCCTGCCTTGAAAAGCACTAATGAACTTGTTCTTGGGCATCTTCGGCCATAGCTGTACTGTCTTCTGATCTGGAGTTGTTGCAGCCCTGCCAGAGCACTTCAGATCTCGACACTAGGTGCTAGAATCCTGAGGAAGGTATGGGCATGTTCCTAAGAAAGGTGAAACTGGAAAATATGAAGTCCTGAGCACAGACTTTCTTCATTACTTTAACAAGAATCTCTTTGAATAAACAAGAAATGAAAAGTCTGGGTTTCATCTGCGCAAGTGGACAAACGGGTCAGTTGAGTACTAAGGTGGTAAGGATCCTTCTGAAGCAGGCAGGTCAGTCAGAAAGAGGGGTGACATTTACATAACCCCTCTGTGAGTGACCAGCCATGGGACTGTTGGTGAGGCCCTTGAGGACTTTCTAGCAGGAACCAAGTAAAAGAAACGGGATCTGTGCTGCGGTCTAACTACTGCAGGTCTTCGGTTTTCTATTGAAGTAGAAAAATTGGCTTTCAAACTACCTTCATAGAATGAATGATGTTTAACTTAGTCTTTTAATCCCTGAGAAAGGCTTATTTGCTTGTTTCAGATACTAGTTTTGTAGTTCCTTGATGTCCTTCTGTGCTTTCCAAATGCAGAGTATGTTTCTGGGCGGCAGCTGGGAGTGGTGAAGCACAGAATTCGCCCCTACCCTCAGTTCTGTCTGTTTGCTTAAGAAGAGGGTTTCTGAGTTAACGGAGCTCAGCTGGTTGTGCTGGGATCAGGGTTGCTGGGGAGATGCATGCAAGTCTGTGGGGTGCAGCATTGGTGACCTTACCTCTTCCTCCTCCTCATCATCACTGGGGATGTCTGCTCCCACAGAATCCTTCCTGACCTAGACTCAGGTATCTGTGATCTTTATGCTACATTGCTGTGGCAGAGGGGAACTGAAGTGTAACACAAGAGAAACATACTCAGAATTCAGTGTACCAGGGTGCACGGTCAGTAAACACTATAAACGGCTTGTCCTAGGTCAGCCCACACTACATTAAGGTACGTTACATCGGTTAGCTGGTTATCAGCCAAAAGGTGTTTGCATTTGCTAACATCAGTCAGAGTGCTTTTGTAATGAGAAGTATCACAAACAGTCATGACGTTGCAATTAATTCTTGCAATTAAGAAGCTTAACCTCAATGGCAGGTGGAAGTTAGTGATGTTAGCTTTGTTAGCCTTGGGGAAGGTGGGTACTGCTGTCAAACATGGGCAGCATGCCAGAGGCAAGTGAGCATGAGCTAAAGTTGAGGATAAAAATTGTTTTTCAGAGTGGACTTATAGCAAAGCATCATTTTCCTGGTAACTGTGTACATTTATGTAAATAGGCATTTCCTCTCAGACAGCACCAGACTTGTTAAATTCTAGGTTTTACAGATGTCACCAATGTTTTGTTTGTTCCCCTGGCCCATCTAGAATGGAAGATTTTCCAGGGGGAGTTTCATTAAACAGAAATCACCCTTGTGAATCCTTCTGGCGTTCACAAACTGTGGTTTGAAATTATCCCACTTGCTTCTTGTAGGCATAGCATGGCAAACCTGTATTGTCTGGAATTTCAGGTAATTCAGGCATTTCTTGTTATGGATGAATTATTTCTCTTCTTTTCATTGCACCAACTGCAAAGTTATGCCAACTGTATTTTTAGGTACATACATACATATTAACCAAGGGAGGTGACAAAAGTAGTTGTGATTTTTTTTTTTTATTTTTTTTTAAGAAACTGTCTGAGGCTATTAAGGAGAGTCAGAAATAGGTCTGCATGGCACACACCAGGAAGAAACAACTTCCTTAACCACAAAATCAAAAGATGTACTGCAGTGTCAGAATGAACCAGCATAAGAAAGCTCCAGATCCTACTGAAGAAATCAAGGCAGAAAGACACCTATGAAACAAACCAATTTTTGTCTGTCCATCTCCCCAGTGGACTGAAGAGGAAGCACAGATGGAGCCGTCCCCTTGCTGATTGCTGGGCTTCTGTCATCATCACCCTGTGGGTCACATGTGGGTTTGGAGTGTTGTGACAAAGTGCAGATGAGCAAGATCAGAACTGGAGCAGGACTTTGCTTTTTTCTTTTGCAATGATACTGTTGCTTTCCCCTTCAGAAGATGAAGCTGTGTTTAGTAGAGTATTTGCTTATTATCCATTAAAAGGTGCCACTTGACAAACATGAAGTTCCACCACCGTGTGGGACAGGACGCTGGGCGTACTGCAGCGACAACATCTAACTTCTTCAGCTTGGGTTTACTGTTAGATGCTCAAGTTCTGGTGTTGTGTTGGGTGTCCCAATCTTCTGTCTCAAAGTGTAAGATGAAGATCAATAAACTTTATCAAGGCAGCTTAACTAATGTTGTAAAGAAGTCGTCAGGGGAAGGATTATGCAAAAATTATGTGAAAGAAGAAAAGAAGTTACTGTAGCAGCTTCTGTTGATTGTATTTTCCAATTTCACATAAAGCTTTTGGGAGGCTTGAGATTTTTAACAGTTGCACACTTTATCTTTTAAAGCTTTCGTTTAAGCATTCATGAAGATTTTAGGGGGCCAAAATTTAATGTTTAATGAATTCTTTGAATATCCTAGATATCAGTTGCCATAAAACCTTCTTTTTCTTAAAAACTTTGATGACTAAATTGGTCTAAATTGATGTTTACAGGATCGGAGATGTTTTCACATACTTTTTGTTTGATGAAGATCCTTCTAGGAGCAAAGGAGTGGAGGAAGAGCAGCAAAAAGGTGAAGCAGGAGGGCAATCCAGCCCAGTGCAGCACCAGAAAGAAGTAGAGGGTGCTAGTGGAAAGTATTTCCTTCTCTATTTGCCAACAATGCAATCTTTGTAGGTGATTGTCAGGGTGCCAGGGACAGTGCTGTGCTTCTGGACTTTATATGGCCTCTCTGGGAACGTGTTCTTTTAACCTCGGGCGCCCCCTCCCCCTTTGTTTTTCCCCCCAGGATGAACCCCACAATCATAGGCGGTGGCGCTGGTTTCAGCTGCTTGGTTTTATCATCTCACGATTCTTCTAGCAATAGAACTGGAGCTGCTGTGCATGATTTAGCCTCGTTGGGAGTTACACAGGGAGCAGAAATTTTACAGCAACATGTGGTGACCTTTCCAAACAAGCCCATGTTTATTAGTGAACTTGAATACAGCACGTTCTGTTCTTGAGCTGCCTGAACTAAAACTTCTGTCTGGCTGGCAGTGTTACCTGCCTCTCTGGCAGGCATGGCCGGGATTTTATCTGCCTTGGTTTACGTGGAGCAGCCAAATCCTCAGCCATATACGGTTTCATGTCTTCAGTCTCTCTGCACGTTCTTTCTTTGAGCAGACAATAGAAAGTGATGTTTAGGCAGCCATATGTTGAGATAATTAGCTGAGAAGACTAGTTAGGTCTGTCAGCTGCTACTTGATCTAACTGGTGTTACCCATTGCTTTTTTTTGTCCTCTGCCCTAGGGGAAGGATTTTAACTCTTCTATCACACAGTGTTTGGATAAAATGAGTGAGAGATGCATTTCAGAACCGTAGTTTAGAAATTTCCACATTCATTGTGGGCGTGTGTCAGTGTGTGCCTGCTGTTGAGCCCCCCCGGGCGGTAAAAACTCAACATTTACTGTTAATGACATCTTTTTTGTCTAGGTACAGAAACTTACAAGTAGTATTATTTAGCTCAATGTCTTACCTGATGGTCTTAGTTGCAGAGAGACTCGAGGTTGAACGATGATGTTGTCTGACTTTGGAATTTGTTCGGTATGCTGCTGTGCTCTGAGGAAAACTTGAGGTGTTGCTGTTTGGGAAGAATATTTCCCTCCCCTTTGCCAAAGAAGATCACGTCGGGATCAGGTGTGTGTTCTGGTGGATGCTGCAGTGGGTGATGCAGTGGTTGCTCAGAGCAGACTGATGAGTTTGAGGTGCAGAATCCAAGGCAGGAGCTCCAGTTACTTCTGTAAAAAAGCTTTTTTTTTAGGAGCTGGGCTGTGGTGCTCCGCAAAGGGAGCTCTGGGGTCTGGAAGCAGAGCATGTTCGGTTAACTAGTTCTCTTCTGATATTGGGGTGAGGGAGCAGAATTGCAGTTTCTGACATTTTAAAAAAATTGTCTCTGCCAAAAGTTCGGTAAAAATCTCCTTTTACCAGTCAGGATGTGAATTATGACCTTGTCTCAAGTACAGGGTTTTTGTGTTCAGCTGTGGAAGGGCTGAGCACTGGCTGGTTTGTAGGGATTGCTCTCAGTTACCCTCCTGGAGGGAGAAGCTACAGAATTTCAGTATTGAAGAATATTATCCTATAATTCGCAGAATGACATGAATACCACCAGCTGCAGCTTTCTTGTACTAATCTCCTGTACTGATTCAAACTATGAATATTTTGAAGTGATATAAAATCAAAATGTGGCAAAAATAGTAATTGAATGCAAGGTTTAAGAAAAATAGTGACTAAAATCTTAATTAAGTACCATTTATGTAAACTCATATATGGGTTCATATATAGACCCACATGTATGGGAGAGGTTTGGTATGTAAGGTGTATCACTATGACAATGTACAAGCTGTGTTAGGCTTAGTAAAGGAAGAACTACTGATGAAGATTGATCTAAATCAAATGAAATAATGTAGTAAAATCTTAAATAGAAACTTTGTTTGCTATTTAGGGTTTTAATTCTGTAAAAATGCATGACATATTTGGTTTTTGAAATGCAAAAGCAAAATGCGTTTTAGTGATGCAAAATCTGATGAATATAAGACACTGTTATAAGGACATTTGACATTAAGGGAATTTCTTATAATCAGGATAATACATCCTAGATGTATTGATTTAGCAAGATTAGAATGTAACAAGTATGTATGTTCTCGCTAAGAAAAGGTAATACTGGAACTCAGTTATTACACAAGCATTAGATTAAACCGATAGAACATTGTATCCCGAATTTACATATACATATATACACATGTATACATATATGACCAATCAATGTAGAAGGTGAATATACTGTGGTGGGGAGATGCTGTTCTTACAGGTGATGTCTTGGTACCTCTTCTGACATTAGTTTAGGCAATGAATTCGGGTAGCCCTTTTGGTTTATGTAGCGCAAACTCACTCATAATATTTTAATGTGACCATTCAGCAAGACAAAGCTAACAAAGATAAAGAATTTTGATCTTCAGTAAATAGTTAACAATTTACTCTGGTAAATCTTACCAGTCTCCACTAATCTTGGACTCAGAAATTTCTGACCTACAGAGGGGTTGTGTTCAGTTTGAATAATCTTTTTTTGATGTGCTAATGTGACACTGTGAGTTCTTTCTGTCTTTGTAAGTTTTAAGCAGACAAGATTCAGTAAGCAACAGCAATAAACTACAGAGGAAATCCTGGCAGCAGGCGAGGCTGAGATATCTGAGAAAAGTGCAAAGGAAGGGAGCAGGGAAGGCAGAAGTGGTGTTGGTGGAACCTTTGGTAATGTTGAGGCAGAGACAGCAGCTGTAGGAGAGCCCCTGCTGGTTGTCCTGAAGGATTTAAAGGAGATGGCTCAAAAAGAAGAAAAATTCCAAATAAAAGCAAAAAGAATTGAAACAAGTTTATAGCTTCACTTTCACCTGCACAATGCTTAGGCAAGAAGCATAAACCCAGAGGATTTACTTCACCAGTGGTTGAGACAGCTAGTCTGGCACTGGAGGATTTTTGAGGTGTAGGATACCTGTGTCAAGGCAGGAGACTGATGACTTCCCCTGTACCACAGTCCATTCAACATCGAGGTGCAAGAAATAAACGAAGGAGTTACAGAAAAGTGAAAGAATGGTTGATTTTTATTGATGGGACAACAGGAAAACTCTCCCTTTTAACAGCAAGTAGTGTCATTTAGTTCTTAATAAAATAAAACATCAGAAAATTCCGTCATGTCTGCCAGTACTGCGCATCATTAAATTTCTGAAGAAACAGAAGAAAAGGACAACTTACGTACCTGAGGATAAATGCCTTAAAATAAGTATGTGGATGCTACCCCTTGTGAGCCCAAGAAGAAAAAATATTTTGAAAACTTCAAAGGGTTTTTTTTCCCCAAGTATTTTATTATGTATTAGGAAGGAAAGGTTTTACCGCTTCATCTTCCTCAATTAATCAAGATTTGAGAACACAAGCAAACATACTCATTCTTGGAATGCAGGTTGTTTGGATATTATGAAATATAAAATAAGAACTGCAATTAAAAAAGAATAAATAGATTGGAAGACATTAAACCCAAGAAGCCAGATATGATAGCTGCAGGGGAAAAAAGTGCATGGCCTAAACTTCAGTTTTAAAAAAGTAACATTTCTGAATGTCTCCTCTCCCAACTTCAGTGCATAAAATCTGATAGTGACAAAGCATAAAACATGTTAGAAGAAGTTAGAGATATTTTGCCTTCTTGTACAGATATGTAAGGGCAAAGGATTCCAAACATGACTATGCTTCTGTGGTTAAAAAAAAATTAATAAAATTTTAACTCTTTTAGTATTTTGATATTCAAAATAATGTTTTCATACTGCTAACTAATTTACTGATTCCTAACGATTCTTCATGGGAAGGGTGAACTCAGAGACCTTTTGTGTTTTTTGCTTTTTGTTTGTTTGGTTTGGTTTTTAAGGTCAACATGTAGAAAAACGACAGAAAGGAGAATAACCAAGCTTTAAAACAAATGGAAGAGGATTTTATCTGAGTTCTTCCATTAATGCTTAAAGAAAGAACTCCCCTCCCCAAAAAAAACCCAAACAGCGATCCCCAGGTACTTCAGCTTTTATAAAGCATTTGGGACCCTGAAAACAGGGACATTAACCTGAGAGCTACAAACAGACGTTCTGGAGGCTGGAAGTACCTGTGAAATTGCCAGCACTGCGCTGGTCTGCCTGAGTTCCTTCTTGAAACAGCTCAGACCTGAGTGAGCCGAGTCCCTGTTTGTCAGCGTTTTTCACACATCGTTGTCCCGTAAGCACTGAAAAATGTCCCTGATCCCTGTTTCTGAACCCCAATATATATTATTTTTACAATTCCCTCTGAACAGCTTATTCAGAAGAGATGGGAGTAGATCCCAGGTAATTAAACTACCTGACATCAAAGCATACCTAGATGCATTAGTGGTGCATAGTGTAGAGCTCAGTGTCACTGAGGAAGATGTGACAGCCTGGAGTTCTTCACCCACTTGTGGCCATGTACGCACAGTTGCTGACAGAGCGCGCGGCAAGGTGGAATTCTGTATCTGACAACCAGAACTTTGTTCGGCAGAGTTTATTATTGTCTGCTCCTTTTGAGTGAATTGCTCCGGAAACACAAATATTTGCATCATCCAAGCACTGAAGTTGTGATTTTGCTTTTTTGCCATCTGGAAGAAGTGGAAATACAACCTGATGACATGTGTCTGCTTGTTTATGAAGAACTTTTTCAGGGACCTAATTTCTGTATTAGTACGGTTTTTAATATATTTTTTATGAAGTATTTTTCACGAAAAGCAATAATAATTGCAGGACAGAAGTTGTGTAGGGAGTTTCTCACTCACTGTGTGACTGGACTGCCTGTGTCCAAACTCTATCTGCAGGGTGGGCTCCTTTGCTTGCCAAGTTCAGCATATTTGAAGGTCACACCTGCTGCTGAACAGCCAGAAGTTAACAACAAGTCAGGTTGCTGCAGGGAGTGGGGATGGCAGACCCTGTACCTGCGCCGCTCTCCAGACAGACATCTCTCAGGCAGTGCTGGGAGAGTATTTGCAAATTGCAATCCCACAGGCTCAAGCTAATCTTAGTTTTTCTTGCCTATGAGATAAGTGAAAGTATTTACACCGGCTGCGGAGCTGAGCGGGCAAGGAGTCAGCGCGTGAAGGAAGCGGCCGTATTGTGAACGTGTATGAGTATATGGGTGCTTCCAGAAGTAGTCTCTGGGCTTTACGGGCACATATGAAGAAAAGGGGCTTGCTAAGAGAAGTAAGTGGTTTAGATGGGTAAATCGAAATAATTGCACAATCTGCTTCTGATGAGAGCCCATGTGAACTCCTCTGTCAGAATATTCCTGTTCATATGTTCATAGGAACTAACTAGATCACTCTGCTCTGTTTGGTGTTTAGGGAATTCTGTTTTTTAACTGTTTTTCTCCTACACTTCTGTGCTGTGATGAACCTGTTTTGATTGTGTAGATTCCAGTAGCGTTAAGGCTCCTCTGTTAACAGGTGGTGGTTCTCTTTGGGAAGGCTGCTGGGAAACGGGGATGCTGCTACTCAATCCCTGAGATCGTTTCACCAAGTCCTGTCTTTTCTGCTTCTGTTCCTATGACAATGGTGTGCCTTACTCATCAATGTCATAGTGGTAAAGATGAGTTAATTATTAACCACCAATTTCCTTATCAAGTATTGCAGCTTCAATAGTAAGGATCTCAGCTCGAGTTCACCAGCACGATCCCACTGCAGGTTCTCCAGGCAGTTTATTCAGCGGGGGCTGAATCTGACTCCACAGCTGAGCTACCTGAGTTAAATCTCAGGCAGCTGCAGCTGCTGCGAGGTGCATCACACCGAAACTGAGCGTGTTTTGGCCAAGAGTAGGAGAGTTGATTCTGCTTTTGGAAAACGGTGTAGCTTGTTGATTAAATAGCAATAAATGCTAAACTTTGAAGTGTAACATCATGGAAAATGAAGTGGAGAACAGATTTACTTCATCAGGTGGAATAGAGTCTCAAAATAATCATCTTTACTTAAATGAGGTAAGTACTCCACTGTAGAGATTTAATTTATTACTTTGACCTCGGTCTAGTAAAATACTTTAAAATGTGCGTAATTCTAAGTGTCTAAGGAAAGAGTTGCACGAGTTTGTTTTCTGGTGCCAAACAACAGCGGGCCTGTGTTGTTTCTTCACTCTGAGAAATATTTTTGATCCTGCTGATTTTTTTACTCAAATCCAGTAAGTGTATTCTGAATCTCTGTTGAATAGATAAATAATGAAAATAGTGAATGTCACTGAATTGCAGTAATTCTGTTGTGGCCATTCTCTGAAAGCAAGCATTTTCCTGCCTATGCTGCTTCAGAGAAATTTTGGTTCTGTGTTTTTAAAGTTAATTTAGAAGCAGTTTGTAGTAAACACAATGTCTAGTTAGTAACCTTCAGCAGATGCACATTGCTTTTCAAACAGCGCGTGTGTTCAAATGTGTAGCACTCATTTTCAGATTTATGTGTAACAGCTGAGACATCTCCAGCTTTATGTGTACAGCCAGGACTTCCCTGTTGCTTTTAAGAACAATGCAGTGGGGGAATGAAAGCCTTTAAAATAATTCTTCATGAGAAGTTGCCTGTGAAAGGAATTCCCTGAAAGGAATGCTTATATTTGGTTCTAGGAAGGAAGAGGTATATTATCTCTTACAATGCAAAAATATCACAGAAAATGTGTATTTGTGTGTTCATGTTACTCATTTCTATATAAATTGTTGTATTACACAGTCTGCTTCTGAAAGCAGATCTGTTATAGATCCTCGTTGTTAATTTATGATTATATTGCTGTTTTGTAGTATGCAAGACATATGGTTAAGATGTTATTTCACTTTTCAGGTATATTCTGCATCTGAGGTGACAAATTGAGTTATTTTACCTGGCCGTATTTACATTATCTTTTAAAATTTTGAGAATTCTGTCAAATACCTGGGAACAAGCGGAGCAAACATTTGTCCAAGGTCTAAGAATAAGGCAAAAAGGTCTGTTTGTTAGAAAACAGTGAAGAATATTCTTCTCTAACGGTGATGCTATGAGTACATCTCATCATTAAACCGTGGAGACTTTCTGCGCCAGTCACAGGTTGCCGATGTGTCTAAAGCACCTCGCTGCCTGCCATCCCTGGTACCTGGGGACTGGTGACAGTGTGGTGGTTGCAGTACCCCACTGCTTGCTGGGAGGTGCTCCAGTTCCATCGCCTTTTGCTGGGGTTGGTTGTGAAGAAGTGTTCTTTAAGCCTTCCTTGCAGTGCGGGAGGTGTTAATGTGCTCACCCACAGATTCATAGTGGGGGTAATTGTCTCCTAATGTGGAGAGATCAGTATGCGAAGGGAATGCGGGCTTTTTCTTTAACTCTTGAATCATCAGAGGGGAATAGAAAGAAATGTGGAGCACTTTCTTGGGAAGTGCAAGTACTTTTGTACCTTATAAACTTGGCAGTTGGGTAACTTCATGTGCTTAAGTTCAGATTTATTCTACTGAGAAATTTCTGGCCCTTCCAGATGTGGAAATAATGGTTTTTTGGATATAATTAAACAAATATGCATGTACATCTGTATGTTCGCATGCAGGGGTATGCATATGCATAAAATATCTTCATTTGTATACACCAGTGTTGCATCAGGAGGAACTTGAGGTTTCACTTCAGTTACCTGACATTGGGAAGAGTTTGCTCTAAATGGTTTATTCTCAGTGGTGATTTCATGTTTTTATTAGTCGTTTTCTGTACCACTGTCAAACTCTGAATTTCTTTTGTGCAATCAGCAATGGAAATGCTTTATCACAGAACTGAGGAGGAAGAGTATATGCCCCGTGTGATGCTAGGAGGGCAGTGAGATGTCCCTCCAATCTTCTCTACCTACCCAAAAGAGTTTGCTGATGCTCTTCTATAGTTTAGATGGCTGTTTCATGGTGTGCTGTGTTTATTTAGCCCTATAAAGGGTTTTCCTCAAAGAGCTGTGACAGACTTCTGGCAAATACTTCTTCTGTTTGGAATGAAGTGCTCTGTTCACCAGAAACATCTCAAGTGTAGTAGAGGAGATGCAGGCAGTCCATTGTCTTAAAATGTGAATGAATATATTAAATATATACAGCTGGGTTCCATTCTAGTGGTAATATAGTGCCTCGTCCTGCAAGTGGAGAAACTGATTGACTTGTTGCCTTTCTGAATGAGGGGGAAGTAATATAACTTTGAGATTGGCCAAACCCAGAGGCTCTGTGGGCAACGATGCTTCTAATGCTGTGGATAACTGGATGTGACAGTAGGTTGCTGCTTCCATGTACCCCTGAGTAGCTGATCCTGTTCGTGAAGGCAGAGGACTCCAGTAACGAACAGGGAGAACAGATTTGGCTTGCTGCCCCAGGAGCTGGATCTGATGGGACAAACTGTGTTAAGTAGTCAGGTTTTAAACCAGGGCTTTATTTATAGCCAAAAATCAAAACTCAGTGTTTCTAATGTGGTAAGGAAACGCTCTGAGGTGGATGCTGTGTCTTTTCCTAGTTAGCAATATCTCATGTCTGTTGACAAGAGACAGTGGTTGCAGAGTTGTTCAGCCACTGCTTGACTTCCCTCTCTTACTTGTTCGAGAGAGGTAGAGATCTGCTGGAGCAGTGACACCCCTGAATAAATTCTGTTGGTGTTTCAGTTGTAGTGGGCTGTATCGTTACATGGTCGTTCTGAAGGAAACTCTGATGTGTTATGTAATTTATAATTCTTCATCCTAATTATCTGTTTAATTAAACTTGCTACAAGTCTTTAAGAGAAAATAGCTCTTTAAGAGTGATTACGAAGAGCTCTTTTATATTACCTGTCACTTGAAGATTAACATTAGTAAAATGAAGTACAACTTTTCAAAGGAGAAAAATTGCATTATAGCTGTATTTCTGGAGAATATTTCAAACACGCTTTCCAGGTAACCGTAGAGACATGGGCCAGCAGACCACTCCTTGGGACTGGTGAGGAGCACAATGCTCATATTACCCACTAAACCACAGCTGTTAAGCCTTCGGAACAGTGTGCTGCTGACACTGGGATTTTAATCTGACCTCTCCTCTGTTATTTCCATCCTCTCTTCCTAGTAAATGAACAGTTAGGATTCTTTTGTGTGGCTTTGTTGGTTTTTAAATTATTTTTATGGTGGTTTCAGTGGCAATTTATAAGTAAGTGACAGTGCTTTTACTGGTAATGTGTACGGTTTCAGAATTGTCATACTGTAGCCGTACTTCAATAAGCATCTGTAATTAATTCTTACTGCTGTACATATGTGGGTCTTTCAGTGCCAGCAGCGAGCAGATGACTGAAATTGTTCCTTAAGTGCCCCCTGAAATCTTAAGTGACTGCAGGGCTGTGTGTGCCGCACAGCCAGCATGAGATAGCTGGATCCCGCACCCAGCTTCTTCTCTGGAGAGAAGTTGTTTGATGCCCTGTGAAGTTAGAAGAAGAGCTATAACCATGGGATTTCAAGCTCCGCTGCTATAATTGCTGACTTTTTCTTCTTTGTTCCTTGTTTCATTTTAAAAACGAAAACGGTTATAAGAATATCTGAAATAAGATAGAAACCTGTTGGCAAAGTGATTCTCGAAGTATTAATTCTGATTAGAGTGCTAGATAGATTCATACTGTTCAAGAAAATGTAGAAAAAATTCGCTTGAGCCATTTAAAAGTACCCAAGGGATGAATATATGAAAAGAACTTTGTCTTTAAAATTTACTTGCAAATTTTCTGTTTCTTTTATGCTTACCCATCTTCTGTTTGCATGGATTCTAAGAGAACAAGCAGCTTGCTTTCTTCCATTGCATGTTTTGCTGGCAAGTTAAGCAACTGTTGGAAGCGCGAGGGGATGTTTTAGATGTGTGTAGATGCTGTGCTTTGCCTTACGTTTGTATGGGGAACTCCTCATAACCAGAAACACCGGGTAGCACATGGGAACTGGCCTGATCTCTTACTCCGTGTTTCATTGGTGCCGTCTCTCTGATGGTTTTGGTCAGCTCTTTTAGTCACTAGATTCCTTTTCTGGTTGGAGGATGTTCAGTGTGTTCCTGCAGTGTCAGTGGTCTTGTGTGGGTGGCCATAACTGGATACCGTATTTTCTGAGCAAGATTTATATTGGCAACATCCAGCTGCAGCTTCTTCTTGTTGCGTGAAAGGACTTTCTCTCAACCTGGCCTTCTCTCTCATTCTCATTTGTACCTGGTTATTTTCTTTGGGCCATGGGGTTTTGCCATACTGCCCTATACCCTGATACCAGTTTTCCAACATGTGCTCCTCTGTTTACACTGCAATCATCAGTGCTTATTGAATGTCTTTGAAGATGGTGTGGCTGGAGCAAAGCTGAAATGGAGTTAATCCCAGAAACTTTCAGGTTTTCACAACTGCAGATTTGTACAGCATGTGCTGGAGGTGCACGTTCATTTAAGTTTGACCTCATCTATTCTTGTGGGAGACTAAGATGTATTAGTATTTCAGACTTAATACAGTGTTTCTACCTTTCTTTTTTTCCTCTCCAGATTATTTGTAGGGAAGGGAGCATTCTATTATTATTCCTATTTAAAAAATATTTTTATTATGCAGTTACAGGAAATCCACACCCGAGTCTGTATGTGGAACCTGTTCACATTTCATGCAGAGCAGATGCTCCATCTTTGGGTAATTGCAGGCTACTGACCTGGCCTTGCTCACCTTTGTAGAGGGAGCTGTAAACTGCACCATTTACTATGAGGTCTTGATAAATCTTTGTTCTAGTCACTGATGAACTATGAAGAAAAAACCCCTTCGACAGGACAATTATCTATAAAGCAATAGATTTGTCTTTGAATGTCCCAAAATGTGCTCAACATGTTACATTGCAGCCCATTATTTGACACTGGTGGCCTGTAACGTTTTCTGCTGTGACTGTAGGAATATATTGTCATTGGAGAAGAGAACCAATATAATGGAGTTTGTATGGCAGTGTAGCTTATTAGAATTTTGTTTTTGTCCAGGGTCAGAAACTGGTGTTAATGACATGTCAGAGTGACTGCTGAAACACTTGAAAATAGCAAAATTAAAAATCTCCACAAGAAATGTTGACAAAGGCAGAATATTGACTCGCAGTTACCTTGGAGCATATTACTCAAACAAGAACAAAAGCAACTTAGTGGCTTCATGTTACAAATCTGGTGTATTTCAGTACAGTTCATGGTTGCAGACTGAAGAGGCTCCGATCCAGCTTGGTGAAGTGGTGGGAGCACGCAGGGGTTAGCCAGGGGAGAGGAGGTGACGGGAGAGCGCCGTAACCTTGCGCTGGGTGTCAGTGAGCATGTGCTGAGGGAAGGAGTGGGAGATTTGAGGCATAAACTTAGCCTTTTCCTTCCATGCCAGTGATAGCATTGCAGGAACCTGATCTAATACTGCACAATCTATATCTAAAAAACTTTGCTGCACTCATTAAAACTCGTGTTAAAAATAGTCATGCACAAAAATTAGCAATTTTCTAGCATCTCTGAACAGAAATACTTCCACTGAGGTTTTTCAGGGCATTCCATCCAATGCTTTCCAACACTGTTGTGTGATCTGGAAGTAAATACATTTGCTGTTAATAAAAGTGGCAGGCGACACACTGCAAGATGACAGCTTGAGTAACTTTATAAACCAGCCTCATTTAAACAAAGAGCAGTTTTTAAATATGGTCAAAGTTGGTATTTGCCAATACACCGAGCGACAGGAACTGCAGGTCTCAACTCTGTAAGAGGGGAGGAGTGTCCTGGAAAGGAGGAAGTCTAAAAGGGGTCTGTGAGACACAGCAAGCAGTTCAGCGAGAGAACCGCGTGTAACATTGCTGCAAAACCATCTGTAGTGACCTTGTGATTGGTAAAACTGAACATCCTGACTGTAGGCAGTCGACTTCACCTGTGAGTAAGGAGCGGCTCAGAAGGTCGTTGGAATATTGCACAAGGTCTGTATGTTTAGGAAGGTGTTGAAAAATAGTCATGGGTTGTCATAACTACAGTTGGCAGGCTGAAAACAATGCCAGAGAAAACCTTAAGAGTTCAGCGTGCTCAGCCTACCTAAAAAAAAGTGGAGCATGATGATAAACCAGGATTGCCTCAGCAGAGCAAAAATGGTCCTTTCAGTGGATTTTTCCCTGCAGCGTTGCTAGTGGTGAGAGTAGGAGAAAGGGAGACAGTATCTTGTCATAAAATCATAGAACAGTTGGGCTGGAAGGGACCTTCAAAGCTCATCCAGTCCAATCCCCTGCAGGGAGATCTGCAACCAGAGCAGGTTGCTCAGAGCCCCAGGGTCCAACCTGACCTGCAATGGTGCCAGGGATGGGGCTTCTCCCACCTCTCAGGGCAACCTGGGCCAGGGTCTCACCACCCTCAGCAGAAACAATCTCTGCCTTCTCTCTGGTCTCAACCTCCTTCTGTCAGTTGAACCCATCAGCCCTTGTCCTGTCCCAACAGCCCCTGCTGAAAAGCCCCTCCCCAGCTTTCAGACAGGCCCCTTGAAGCACTCAAAGGCTGCACTAAGGTCTCCCTGCAGCCTTCTCTGCTCCAGGCTGAACACCCCCAGCTCTCTCCCCTGTCCTCCCAGCAGAGGGGTTCCACCCTCGGGTCTTTTCTGTGGCCTCCTCTGGCCCCGCTCCAGCAGCTCCATGTCTCTGCTGTGCTGAGGAGCCCAGAGCTAGACCCAGCCCTGCAGGGGGTTCTCCCCAGAGCGCAGCAGAGGGTCAGGATCCCCTCCCTCGAGCTGCTGCCCGCGCTGCTGTGGCTGAGCCCAGCACACGGGTGGCTTCTGGGCTGTGAGCGCACATTGCTGGGTCGTGTTGAGCTTCTCGTCAACCAATAGCCCCAAGTCCTTCTCCGCAGGGCTGGTCTCCATCCCTTAATCCCCAGCCTGTATTTGTGCTTGCTTCTGCAACATTACATAACTGCAGGCATGTCAATCAAATGTCTTTGGTTCTTGTTATGTAAAAAGGCATGTCTAACTTATTTTTATTAGGATGATTAGCTTTGAGAGCAACCTGCCAAGGTGTGTATCAGACTTACTATCTCTGGAGGATCTGTTTTGTCCAAGCAATACAATAGACAGGGTGGCAGGCCAGTGTATTTTGGTGTGCAGAGCTGTCAGTGTGTGTGTGATTTCATAGTCTTATGAATTCTTCAGTTCTGAAATTGATGGGTCAGTGGAAACTTGTATAGGTTTTTCTGACCTTTTTTCTTTTCTGCCATGGAACTTAATGAACCAGACCATGCCTGCTTTTGCTGTTTGTCATGGTGTGTGTATTGCATTGTAGGTTAAACCTGATCGAGTTTAAAGGGCGTTCTCGTACAGAAAACATAGAATATCCCTAAATAGGTTTAAGCATTCTTTTAAAAACCTGCATTATTTATATGTTGTACTTTCACCAACACCTCTAACAAGAACTTGTCTCTAGCAGGGATATACTTGTGCTGCTCTTTGCACTGGTGCCAACATGGCATGTTTGACAGACCTTCCTTAAATGAGCAGACAGTGTTTAATCCTGTAATGTATATACCCAGGACAGAAGAACTTTAAAGCACTTTAAAGAACCTTAAATACAAATAAGACATGGGTTAAAGCATTGCCTTTTAAAACAAAGGAATGAGGGAAAGATAATAAGTAATCTGATAATGTAAATTTGATAAGTAATCCGGAACTGCATGTGCAGCACTGAAGAGATGCTATTACACTCCATAGAAGATGTAACTAACTGACATAAATTACACCTGAGATTAGCAGAGGAAGTAGGGCGGAAATGCTGGAATAAGGACTGGGAGGTACCTCCTGGGTGCAATCCTTCGAATGTGATTTTAACGATGTCATCTCATTTGAGAACTACGGGACTACCGGGGAACAATGTATACTTTCCGTCTCCTGTTTCTACTCTTGTCCTGGAACCGAACTCCGTGGGTGGTGGGACACTTTCTTCAGTTTTGCAGCCCAGATTTGTTCATGATCATTGAAATGTTACACCTTACTTACATAGCAAGTGTTGGCCTGCATGATCTGCATACAGACCACCATGTATATGGCTGAGTTTTGATAATTTTTGGGGTTTTTTTCTAAACAACTTCCACCATGACCCCTCCTTTCAAAGATAAAGCGATGTTTTGATGTTGCATAACTTATTACAAGTTGTTTTTTCGGCACGTTTCCTTGTATTGGCATAATTCTTAGGAACAGCAGTTGCATATTGCTGGGCTCTGCAGAAACAGTAATACCATGGTTCCTCTCTGCATATATAACAACATTTTTTGTTTGTTTTGTTTTTTCTTTAATCCATCTGTTAGTTGATTTGAAGTTTTCTAAGATTTTATTTAATGAATTAAAAACAAAACCCTGGCAACTATACTTAAGGAGCCTTACCAGTTGTTTGTACCTTGAGGAGGTCCGAGTTCCAGTCAGTATCACGCTAGTGTTTTGGTGATGGCTGGAGCACGGAAACGCCACAAATGCCCAATTCCCATTTTGTGCTCCTTCAGGCAGAGGGGATTGTGCAGTTGGAGGTAGCTCTACCAGCTGTTGCTACTGCTTTTCATTTTATTTTCCTATTCAATCCCATGGGTTGAGATGAATCCACAAAGTAGAACTGATAATCACATTGAGTTTAGAGGGGTAGTCCTTTTAAATGATAAACAGCTATTTACTAGACAGTAAACCTTAACTGGAGCAGAGCCATTCTCTGCTATTATTACTTACTGTACCCATCACCCAAAAGAGCATATATGGCCATTATTTAGAAAAGCATCTCGGAAGTTCTTTACTTGCTAAAGCATTTGCTTCACTGGTTAGTTATGCAGTGATTTTAAATTAATGTCCTACATCACATGTCTGTTATATAATAAATTTTATGGCATACATTGAGTCGAAGGCATAAATTTGTGCCCAGCATGTGGCCAGTAGTGAGCTATGTTTAGAAGGACATACAGCTATAGTTGCTTGGCCAGAAAAACATTCAAATAAGGTTAGGTACTTGTCAGAAGATAAGCAGTTAATAATAGAAAGAGGTAAAAGCAAAATAAAGATATTCCAGGAAGCTCAGTAGTCAGTCTTGGACGGTGTGGCCTGTTGTCTTCCACCGTACTTATGTCTAGACCTGGCATTTTTGTAAGCGTTGGAATTTCTTGTGGCTTGCAGAAGCCGTGCAGGTGATTGGGGATTCATCAGCATAAATGAGTTAATTATGGATAATGCAGTTCCTTTAAAACTATCTCTTTCCAGAGAGGGTCCCTTCCTTGTGCCCCCACCCATGAATAGAACTTTTTTTGGTAATGGTTTGTAATGGGATGATTGAACTAAAAGAGAGAGATTGAGACCAGAGAGAAGAAAGAAGTTGTTGATGCTGAGGGTGGTAAGACCCTGTCCCAGTTTGCTCCGAGAGGTGGGAGAAGCCCCATCCCTGGCACCATTGTAGGTCAGGTTGGACCCTGGGGCTCTGAGCAACCTGCTTTAGTTGCTGATGTCCCTGCTCCCTGCAAGAGGTTGGACTGGGTGAGCTTTGAAGGTCTTTCCCCACCCAAACCAGCCTGGGATTCTGTGACTTCGGATTTGTTCAGCTGCCCTCAGGAGTGGCTTCTTTCACCAGCAGATCACTTTGTAGGGACTTCAGCAGGAACCAGTTTAGAATCTGTTCCTGGTCTGGTCACCTCCAGCGTCTGCCATCTGCAAACTTCCATCCACTTGTTTTATACAGTTCCTTTGATACCCTGAATATTGGAGGACCCTCTGGCATTGTTGTGATTGCTTCTGCTGGTCTAAGGCAATCTGAACAGTTTTCCATTGATACGTTCCACAGAGGTTTCTGCAGTATCTCAACACAAAAAGCAGTCTGTCCGACCTTTTCTTTCTGCTCGGTAAGAAGAGAGAGCAGTAGCACAGCACATTTCAACTCTGAGTTTGCACCATCACAGTTTCACACACACTTGAAAATTCTGATTGCTTAAAAGTTTTTGAAGCGCTTCAATTCCATAACTGATTTGTTGTTTTCTGTTGTGTCTTTCCAGCTGAAATGTAATCAAATCTTACAGCCTTTTCATTGTTTGCCCACCACAGACACTGTGGATTGAATTATATCACAAATTCTGAGCATCAGAGATGCGTCTGTTATTAAATGCCTGGTTGCAGTTCTCTGTGTAGTCTGCCTCTGTGTTATGGTAAGGTTTTTTGCGTTTTCTGGGAATGATCTATTATTATAGTTGAATTTATGCTTCTGGAGCAAACAAATTGAAGTATAATAATATATCATGCCCAGTAAATGGACCCCTTCCTTGTCCTAAGCTACTGGTTAAACAGTTACAGTAACTGTTTTTAAATCACTTCAGGTATGTGTGCCAAGCTCACATTAAATCATCTTCAACATGTGTATGTTTGTGATGCACTTTGCAATTCTCTATTCATAAACAAATGCATCACGTATATATTAAAAATGAGTGGTTCATAAAAATTTTAGCAGGGAGGTAATGCACTCCTGTACATATAAAATTATGTTTAAAAATTCACATTCTCTCAGGAATTAGGTAAACTGAATATTTGATAAGGACTCCCCAAACTCCTGTGGCAGGCTCTTGCTCCTCTCCAGCTCCTTTCGGAGACAGTGCAGGCTGGAGTCTGGCTTCTAAGAGCAAATGCGTTAATTTTTAATACATTTCATATTTATATACATGAGAGTAGAGACTTGGAAGGGTTTGTAGATGAAGACCCTGAAATGCCTGATACAATTCAATGCTTGAGGAAAAAAAAAAGTCCTGAAGGACATTGGACTTGGGACAGTTTTCCTCCCTCTGTATAGGAGTAAGTCAGCTTGAATGATTTCAAAGCTCAGCTCTGTGAAGTACTGGCTGCACATCTCACTTACTGCATCTCGGCATTTTGCCTCTAATCAGCTTTGTTCCTACTCTGTGCTTGGGAATAATCAGTTGCCAGGTTTAGTGGTGGGTTTTTTGGTTGTGGTTTTTTTTTTTTTTTTCTTTTTTCATATGAAAAGTTCTTCAGTGTTCCTGTGGATTTCTGCTTTCCTGGAAATGTTTTAAAAATTAAGAGGTCTCCTATATGCTTCCTGCCCTTGTGTTACATCACGGACATATGTTTCATCAATAGAACAGTATGAATGTAAAAAATGCAGATGTTCTGGACAGCATATTAAAGAATTTTTCTGTGGAATGTCCATCCTCCCAAGAAGACTCTGCCTGCCCAGGATAACAGTCCAGCACTTGTACCTTTCCCAGTAATTTGGAGTGCAGAGAAGCAGCAGATGAGTGTTGGTAACAGTGCTCAGATGCACTGTGGGAAGAAGAGCGGAGATGATAAGGTGAAGTTGATGACAGACCTTAACCAGGACAGGACACTGGTTCCAGAGTTCTTGAATTGTTATTATGGTCAACTCTCAAACATTATCATAAAACTTTCATTTGAGAATGCTGGAAAATAAACGATTCCTTGGGCCTCTCGCCTTTTGATTCAATGGGAATTCAGTAGGAACGTATCTCTATTTACGTGTTAAATGTGTAAAAAACCAAAACCAAAAAGCAACGACAACAACAAAAAATATAAAAACGTGTACAGTTTACGTCAGATGGTTATGTATTAGCATTCACATGTTCCCAGTATGTTAGAAAATGGAGCTGTACTTATAACTCTACCCAGTAATTGTGTTGACTCTACCGTCTGCTGATCCCTCTGTGACAAGTGTGTGTGGAGTGGAACTTCATGCCTGACCACAGTAAGATACATTGGACTGTGTCTCTACAGGCCTTGCACCTTGTTGTGTTGTCTGTACGTCTTGCACTTCCATGTCGGTTTTGACTGACGTGACCTGCTCCCTGTTGCCGGCTCTGTCCTTTATGCATAGCTGTCTCAAGCTGCTTTAGGTGCTGAGTCTGTTTTGGGTCTAACAATTGATGGCTCCATATGCAAACACCTCTCACCTATCTCCTTTGATTCCTTTGTCTCTTGACTCTCCAGTGTATTCTCCTGGTGTGATTAGAATCTTTCCTTGATCTGCCCTTAAAATGTGGGAACAAGTGGTTGATTCTCACATGGCTGTGTGAATTTCCAACCAATTCAGGCAATAACACAAATGTCAGAGTGTGTGATACAGCAAAAGTATCCTCAGCTGGCTGAGGCGTGCAGGAGAAAGTTCCTAAAGCTGTTAGTTCCTAAAGTTCCCACAGAGTATGAATTCTAAAATTTGAGGTTTTGTTCAGAATTTCCCAGTGCTATTTTAGGCTTGTTTTTTGGTCAGACATTTACAAAAAGCAAAGTTAATATAAGAGTAGGGGAATAATTAGTAACTTTTCTAAGTTCTGAAGGGTGGAAATCAACCTGTCTAAAGGGGTTGTTCCATCAACCAGCACCAAAAAACTCTTTCAAAGATGTGTTTTGTGTTCGGTGACAAACTCATGTTGCAGGAGATGACACTTTTGCAATCTCTACTTTGGGGAAGAAGGTAATTAGCTGAGGGGCTGAGAGCAGCAATTACTGACAGCCGTCCTTCACATCAGTCCTGGGAATAGAAGAACGACGTTATGAATGTTAAAAATACACACAGGCTTCTAGGGACCACTAAAATAAGATGTTTCAGGGCTTAATATATTAGTTTTAGGATTACTAGAAATTCAAAGCTATCAGATGGGTAATTCCTCAGTGTACCTCTTGTCTGTCTTCATCACCAAAGGAGACAGTCAAGAAGGTGTTTTTGAGCTCTGGTTTCACCTCGTTAGGCAATAGTTATCAGGAATTTCTCAAGTTATTTTCTTGGAGAGTATGGTTTTTATACCACTGTGAATTATTGCTCTCACATGTTTTATTGTAAGAGGTGCTAAATACGTGTGGGAGCGTGTTCTTAAGTTAGACTTATTACAAAATAAATGCTTTTATTTCTTAAAGCTAACTCAAGACTTTCAGCTGGCATTGTTCCCTGCCATATAGTATTAATTATTGTTATCTCAAAAGTGTTGCAAAGTTACAATAGGGCAAAGTGATCATTAAATTTACTGTATGTTTTGCTATAGTAAATATTTGAAGTCAGCTAATTAGGTCCAAGCTTTTTTGTACAATTTTTGTTCTTAAAGAAAATTTCTGATTCCATTTCTGTAGGTTACTGTTTGTTGTAATTGAAAAATCTTCAGCATCTCTGAGTTCACTTCTGAATCATGAGTTTAAAATGAGAATGCTGTACTTTCATCATCAGCTGTTGGTTACCTGTTACATAGAAAAGCAGAGTTTTCTTGAAGAAGGAAATGAGGGAAAGAGAGAAGAAAAAAGTTGTGCTGTTGCCTGATTTGTTACTACAAATTTAGGTTGGGCAGGAGTGTGGTTCTGCTGGAGGGTTGGGAGGCTCCACAGAGGGGTCTGGACAGGTTGGATCAATGGGCTGAGGCCAGTGGGCTGAGGGTCAACCAGCCCAAGTGCCGGGTCCTGCCCTTGGGCCACAACAACCCCCGGCAACGCTCCAGGCTGGGGGAAAAGCAGCTGGAAACTGCCTGGGGAAAAGGACCTGGGGATGTTTGGTTGACAGTGGCTGAAAAAGAGCCAGCAGTGTGCACAGGTGGACATGAAGGCCAACAGCATCCTGGCTGATGTCAGCACTGGTGTGGCCAGCAGGACCAGGGCAGGGATCGTCCTCCTGGACTGGGGACACTGGGGAGGCTGCCTCTTGAATCCTGGGTTCAGTTTTGGCCCCTCTCTCCCAGAAGGACATTGAGGGGCTGGAGTGTGCCCAAAGAAAAAAGAGGAAACAGCCTCAAGTTGTGCCAGGGGAGGTTGAGGTTGGCCCTGAGGAACCATTTCTTGCCTGCTGGGGTTGTCCAGGGCTGACCCAGTCTGCCCAGGGCAGTGGTGGAGTCCCCATCCCCAGCTGTGTGGAGGTGGTGCTGAGGGACAGGGGTTAGTGCTGAGGGAATGGGTGGTCTCGAGGAGCTTAAAGGTCTCTTCCAACCAAAATTGTCCTGTGATTCTATATTTGGTCTGCTTTTTCCAAACACGTAAATCTGTTGTTTCTAATTCACTTGCTTATTAGGTTGATGGTTTGAAGATCTTTTTGAAATGGGAATTACAGGTTCAGGTTCCCCAAATATAGAAATCATTTAAGTTAGAATCTCTGGCTGCTCAGGCAAATAATTTTATCTGAGAAGATGCTGCAGGGAGAAAGGAAGGCTCCTTTCCCTCCAACTGCAGGAGCCAGGTGGACCAACTTGAAGGCATTTCTGGAGCTTTGGATCCTGGATCATGACAGATGCTTTTGTGCACCACAGGATGAGGTGCTTGAGAAGAGGTAAACGATTGACCTCCCTCACTAGCATCAACTATGAGATAGTTCCCACTTGGCTGTCAGTTTATGTGACATCTAAGTCAATGGTGCTTTAATGTATTGTGGAAGTGAGACAGTTCCTGGTTTGGGGTTGTGTGTTCCACAGACTGCTAGAGGAAAATTCCTGTAGTGAATAAAAATTTGTGTTGATTTATTGTTTTATGATTCCCTTCATGCAGATTCTCCGCCCTCTTCTTTAAGTACTTCACACTAGTCTTGCTTGTCTTTTTAGTGATTGTGGCTTCTCTTTACGTCCATGTGCTTTGAAGCAGAAAAAAGATCTGTAGCGGTTTGGGGTGACAGAATAAACACACTGGAGGGTACGCGGTTAGTTTTTCTAAGGTCCTAAAATTAGCACAGGTTCCTCAGTCTGCTTCCAGTTGGGTTTTGGGAATGAATTGTTTGAGCAAGAGAAATCTGGGAGCCCCTTCGAGCAGAGCCTTGCTGCAGCGTGAGCTGCGGAACGGTGGTGACTCCCCGGCACAGGAGGCTCCAGTTCAGTCACAGTCTATGGCCCTGGCATGTCTAAACCTGGCTATAACCATCTCAGCTGGAGTGATTCCATCTGCTTCTTGGCTTACTATGTCCTTACCTCAAAATAACCCTCACCTTTGAGCAGGGTGACTGTGGTGTGTATCACGGGAAGCACAGCGGTGTGCGTCCAGTGCTGGGAATGGTTTGGGTGGCACTCCTGGGCTCTGTGCAGTGTGTCATCACTGAAAGGCAGGAGACATATTTGACTTAAATATCAGTTCTAGTCCCTTCTTTATTAGGAAATGAACTTCCAGAACAGCTAATCTGACATACTCGAGAGGCTTTGTTTTACTTATGGTAATGCTGCTTTTAGTATAATATGAAGCACTCCTAAGATTTGTAATTTTACCCTATTTTTTTTTCACAGAATATTACCCCTAGTTTTGCTAATCAGCTTTACGGGTCTCCTAGGAATGAAGACGTTTCATAGATGAGCTAGAGTGTGTTAGTGTCTCAGAAGGTTTTATTTTCAGATGCTATAGTCTTTTGTTAGGTGTAAAACCCATCATTCAAAGGGAAATCAAGATGGAATGAATGTTACTGGTGTTCTGAATTTTTGTGTATTAAAGAAGAGGAAGTATTTGGAGAAGATTTGAAGGTGAGTTAACTGGAAGCTCTTCTGTAGACACACAGGAGTTTATCTTGTAAGAAAGCTTCCATCCTGTGCAGGGTGGCGTTCAGCTGCAGCACCTAGAAGTTTTTTTCACTCTTGATAAATTATTGCTGACCCCGTGTAGCGAGAGAGCATCCAGCATAATGCATCACTGATACCCTGTTTTCCCCAGACTACCGGGGTGTGTGTTCTCCTGTGGGCAGGAGCAGCCGTTGGGCTGCAGTGTGTTTGCAACCACAAATGTACCATAAAAATGAGGAGCAAACTGTTTCTGGTGGGCCAGTGAGGCAGCAGTTTTGCCTGAGAATGGTTAAAGATCTCGAATAAGGAAAGCTGGCGAAGTGTGATTAGAAACACAGCACCAGTTTCTGAGAAGAGCTCATTCAAAGGGAGGTCAGGAACTGGGCTAACAGAAGAATTTTAGGCTCAACCAAGGATCTGTGTTGAAAATTGCAATACACTTCCTGCACTACTCAGTGCATAATCAGTGTAAGGACTTAATACACTGAATGAAAGTTTTGTTCTAGGTCTAGTCCAAGATAGAGGGGAGAAAGAAAGAATTATGATAATCTCCTTTTCAGGTGCTGGTTGACATTTTACTTAAAACAGAAGTTACAAAATTTGCACATTCCATGAAAAAAACTTTTGCGAGTTACTGAGAACTCATAAGGAGCTGAAGTTTGCTAAGAAGAAGTGAAAGTTTGTTCAGAATAAGAAAAAACAAATAATTTTTTATTATCTGAAATCTGGTAACTGCTGAACTACCAAATTTTACTATTCATCTCACCTTCAACCAACAGCAAATTGTTATACAGAAAGTTCAGCTGTCATAAAAAAAAAAAAAGAGGGCAAGTAACCATACTGCTAAAAGTCTGTGAATAAACTAATAAATAAATAAATAAACTAGAACAAGACATTCAGGAAATAAAATTTCACTTTGAGAAAAAAGCCTGGCATAAGGTTTTTTTTCTTTGATGGTCTTTTTTCTTGCTGCTAGTACTTTGAAATATTTAGTTCTAGAAGCACTGAACTTTTTTTGTGCTCGAATCCTTTGCTTCAGCAGCACATCAGTAGCTGCCTTGGGGTCTGTAGCAGCTCAGGAAACTGGGCACCAAGCTTCACATCACTGACTCGGCATCCTTCTGTCTTGCCTGGTTTGTTCTACCTAAAAGTTGGAGCAGAGACTTTTCCAGACATCTTTCTGTTCTACTCTTTTTTTTTTTTCTCATAGGAGATATGTTCTGAAAGCAATTTTATTTTTTTCCCCCCAGACTTTTGCAGTCCTCAGTACCATGGCCAAGAGCTACCACCAAATTTTTCGTTTTTATAGGTGGTTTTGTATCTATTGGAGTTGTTGTTTGATTTCTTTGTCCCTGTTCTGTTTTGCTGGGGTTTTTTTAGGTGTGTGTCTCCGTTTTTGTTGCATGGTTCCATGATGGGTTACCCATGCTTTTTTTCAGAATCTTCTGCCAGACTCTCAGCTCAGATTTGAGACAGGAACAATTAAGGAACATGAAATGCGCTATTTTCTACCAGGAAGAGTTTAGGACAAGAGAACCTTTTTAATGTTCCTACCCACTTCTGCAATATGGGAAGACCCCATCTTTCTGAAGCACTCGTCTACAAAGTATTAAATTGCAGTCCTTGGTTACTCTTATCGTTTTACATAAGAAAGTAGAAATACAGTCTGAAGGAAGTTATCAGTACATGGGGTGAAAATGGTGGAAACTCAGAGGGCATGGATGGAGGAACAGGAAGAAAATGTTAACCTTGAGATCATTGTGTGCTATCACTAAGTCATTACTCAGCTGTAGGGAGAGGAGGGACCATCCCAAACCTCCCTCTAAAACAACCAAGATCTCTGGCCTCTTCTGCCCCTGTTCATGTGTAAGCAGCCTCTGCAGCCTCCAGGTGGGGAGGAAAGACCCTATGTGGCAGTGGACTTTTTCCCCCCGATGGTACCTGTTATGGGATTTAGTCCACTGGGTAAGCTACTGTCTTCCTCTCCAGCCCATACCCCGAGACACCAGTGCACAGGAAATCGTTCATCCCCAGGGAGACGTTCACAACCGCTATGATTCTGATCAGCCTTTCTGATAGAGGTAAAGCACGAAAAGTTGATTCAAGACTCAGACCTGTTTACTTGGGAAGGAGAGGGTTGGCCAGCCCACTTATGAAATGTGAGAGGAGAGTTGTGGCAGCTGAGGCTTTTGTATGTCGAGCGATGAGTTTTGAAGGCAGCCACACTTACAGCTTCTCATCAGAGTTTCCCTGATATGTAACCCTTCATTTCTTTTCTCCCCATAGGAATGGGAGTTGTTTCAGAAGTCAATGGGCTGCTTCACTAATTGCAGTTCCCAGAATCCATATGCTCAAAACACCATGACAGGGCAGGGTTTGACATAAGTAGAGCATCTGAGCACCCCGTACAGATTTTCTTCAGCAGATAGTATTGTCTGTAACATACTCTTTATCAATTCACTTATTTATTTGTTAGTTACTTTCTGAAGAAGTATTCTCTTCAGGCATTCTCCTCTTGTAGGTCGACAAGGACTTTTCTGTCTTGTAGCCCTTTCGGAGTCTTGCTGTTGAGGAGAGGGGCGTGGCTGAAGGCTCCTGATTCTTTCTGACCACACAGATCAAATAAGCGTGATTTATGTCAGGAATGACCTCATTTGTAGAAAGCAAATATCAGAGTACTGTGCATATCTGTGGCTTTTGATAGCAGAGGTTTTGCAGCGTTTTCTGAGGACTGTTGAACATTACTGTGTAATAATGAGACTCTGCAGTGTTCTTGCTATCTCATCATTACTGTGTGATTTAATTAAGTATTTTGTGTGGTAATTGGAATGCAGCACACTATAAGCCTCAAGTATTATTTGTAAAGATGAAAACCTGCTTGTTAAAAATGAAACATTTATGACCACGTATTAGGTTAGAACTATCAATTTTAATAAGTTAATCGGGTTTTTTTTATGTTTTAGCTATACGTACTTATAATAAAAAAGTACATATCAGAAGTATTTTGTTAGTAATTGTGCGTGAAGATGACTGTTGCAAAATATGGCATGTTACACAACTCTGCAGATAGTTTTTATAATATTTAAAAAACTAAAGCATATTAATAATTTCAGTCAAGCATTCAGAAATGAGTTATACTATCTTTAGATACAAGATCATGTGCTTTTTGTTTTTAGCTTCTTGTGGTATCATGCCACACTTACTAAAGACACACTAAGTGGTTTGAAATGAGCTGTGGGTGCCATGATTGATGCCTTTCTCTAAATCCTTTCCCTTCATGTTTTGAAAAAAATGGAGACAGAAGAAGCAAATGAGAAAAGGAGGTCAGGAATAGAACAATGGACAAGGTTAACGTTGTTAAATGCTGACATAGAGAATATATGTATTCTTAGGTATACTTTCTTACTTTGTTGCATTGTTCCTAGAAGGTGTTTTGCTTTTTTTCCATGCGCTGAACTGGGAGTGCCTGGACTCTGGTTTGCACCAGTGCCTCAGAGTTCATTGTTCCAGAAGAATTCCATCCATAAAAGAGGGGTACCTTAATTCATCACAGGAATTCTGCAATAGTAATGTGGTGAAAAAATTGTTACTGATTGCTGGTTGGATAACACGCATCAGGAGGTAAATTGGAAAGAATAGATTTGAATGAGCATTTTGTTTTGGTCCTTCCTTGCCTTTGAGAGGTTAGCTTTAAGATGCCATAGAAGGGTTTGTGGGTACCCCATAATTTTGACATGAATATCTAGCAGTACACATTTACCTGCTACTCATTTTTTCTAGTATAATGCCTTCTGCTAACATTGCTGATGTTTTTTTTTTTTTGTTTTAATATGTTAGCCTTATACAATGAATATTGTAATTTGTCTGTTCTCTTGGCTATGCTGAACTATTAAGTTTTATTGCAAATACAGGTAGTTAAATGTCATCCCCTTAGTAGTGCACCAATGGCATGAATTAGAAAAGCCCTTACTACCAATTCAAAGGCTTATTTCTTTAAAGTAAGAGACCTTGCTCTGATTGCAAGTTGAGGAAAATGCTTCTGTTTCAGTTGCATTGCATTTTACCCTGTAGAGCACCAAGGTGTTATAAGTTGCTTGGACATGAGTAGAGAATGTTGTAAACGAAAAAGTGCAGAAAACTCATACAGGCAGCTGTAGAAATCTGTTTGGTTTACATGATCATGTTCCAGTACCATGGTGGTCATTTATGGTATGATCTCAGGAGATGTGGACTGTGCAGTCTGCTTTATCAAAGGGACTCAGTAGTCTCCAGAGTTGGTTGACTATTGAATGTTGTCCAGCTCAACCCTTTATTTCTGTTGTCCCAGGCAAAATACCAAACTGTTACAACCCTAAGTTGTTGTAATTGGTGGTCTTTCCTGTGTTATTCTGATGTTCTGTAACATTAAACTTCTATGTTCCTTAGAAGGAGACTGGGGTTTTTTTTCCCTCAGTATTTCTGAATTCTGCATTCCTCTGCATAATTTAGAATATTAAATTATGGTTTAAATTAATAATTTATCTATTATGTGAATTTGAAGTATAACGGTCACAAGCGTAACATTTCACTTACAGCTCGTTTCTTATAGCATAAATATATTTAGTTGTTACACCCAACTTCTAGTCAAACCTGTAGCAGTTCAGACATTCATTATACTTTGTCTTCCCTAATTCTCATGATGGTTTTTTTTTTTTTTTGATTTCCCAAAAGATTTCAGTTGTCTCCAAAACTGCTTAGGAGAAGGACTGTGTTGCAATTTTGCTAGTGTTTCTATTTTCTCATTTGTTAAAGCACATGGTGCTGCATATTATAGTGCCAAGAGTAAGTAAACTTATTTATCTCCTTTAAGAAAAATTATTCATTTGCCTGGGGTGCTGTTTGCAGTATCAAACCATGGTGTGTGTCTATCCTTTTATGTTAAATGGGAAAATTACCAACTATAGACAAAATATTCGCTATAAAAAAAAAAGGGGGGAAGGGAATGAATCTGTTGCTGTTTTCTATGTCTAAGATCAAGGAGAATAGTGAAGTGAATAACATGTGGGCTTTAAATTGGTCTGGATGGTAACTAAACATATTGGACTATAAACAATAAAGTCGTATACAACATAAACTGGTCTCAGTGTTCAGTCACTGACAAATGTGGTGCCTAAACAGCTGCCGATGAATTACTTGGCTGTACATGGAAGCATATGGAGCCTCCGAAACTTGAATGCAAAATTAGCACTTTTAAGATCTATCATGTTTTAAAAAAGACATGAAAGAATTCAACATCAAAACAAGCATTGAATAAAAGGCCTAGAATTTTGCTAGAAATTTTAAGGGGGTGGGGGGATCAGAGATTCATTTATTTTGGCAAAAATACTCATCCCATATGAAAAGGGTAAAGTGAGCTGGAGGTATGTGCACTGTATCTGTTTTGGGTGGGTTCTGGCCACTCTGAAAGCTTTATCAGTCTTTTGCTCGTGTTCAGGGCCACCCACTTCCCTGGTGATGATGCTCAGCCCACGGAGCTGGTACCACAGACAGCCTGGGAGGACGGCTCGCTGCTTTTCCCACCAAGGAACTTCAGCGGTTGGGATTGGGTGACTGCCCCTCAAGAAATGAGGGAAATGAGGAAATGAATTGAACTGAGAGTAGAATGAAGCAGAAGTTAAGTAGAACAAGTGAGATGCTCAAGTCAGGTGGGCTCATCATGACGTACGAAGCTGGAGAGACCACTGTTGTGTGGTATTTACTCATAGCTCCCTGACAAATAACGTGTGACCATAATCCCTTTTCTAGAACAGGACAATGCTTTTAAAGGCACTAAACTGTTAATTAAACAGAGTGATGAGAAAACATCTATCTGCAGTTGTCCCATGAGCCGTTCCTCCCTTTGCTAAAACTTTGTGCTGCTTGAGGCCAGCGACCCTTCCTGCCAGTTGCATCTCTTCCACCGTTTTCCAGATCATGCTAAGGGGTGAAACAATGTTCTTCTGCAAAAGCTATTTTTCTGCTATGGTTCTGTTGTTGCTTTTATATACTGAATAATTTAGAGAATATTCTATTTCTCTGCAGAGTTATGGCGGAAGTGATGCAGTGTAGAGGTCTCTTCATGAGTTTGGCTACTCTGCCCATGGAGACTAGTTTCCTGTCTCCTTTCTTTTATGCCCTCTAAATGATAAAAAAAATGTGCAGCTATTTACATGTTTTTCACAGGAATCTGTTTTGGAGGAACTATCTAAAAAGCTACACTCAATGGTACATTGTAAACTACTTCTTAAATACTTCTAATCACCAAAATTGATTTATTAGAGAATATTCTAGAATAGATTTCCTGTCAGGGAGCCCTTCTTCATTTTTTTTTTTTTTCCTTTTTTTTTTCTTTAAGCAAAATCATACTCAGATTTAAACTCCTCACCTATCTGTTTGTATTAATACAGATTTTGCTACAAATTTCATTTTACTACATGAATTTTCTGAAAAAGCTGAGATTGCAAGTACACTCCCAAGCCAGGTATTTTTCACGTCGGAGTGGAAGGCTTGTCCTGATGTCAACTGCCCTGCTACATCTGTCATCTGTTTTCCTCATTCCTGCCAGTCTGGGAACAGGGAAGAGCAAACTGAGTTCATGTTTCCTTTATGGGAGGATTTACATGGAGCACATCACTAAGGTGAGGATACCTGCCCCAGCACATCATACCTCTCCTCACGTTGACTTCCATAGTGTTCTTCTAAACCACTCAGAACCATTCTTTCAGAAAATATATTTGTTTTCACAGTATCACAGAGTTTAGGTTGGAAGAGACCTTTAGACTCCTTGAGTCGCCGCGTTCCCCCAGCACTGCCAGGTCCCCACTGACTCCTGGCCCTCAGCACCACCTTGACACAGCTGGGAAACCCCTCCAGGGATGGGGACTCCACCACTGCCCTGGGCAGCCTGGGACAGGGCTGGACAACCCCAATGAGGAAGAAATTGTTCCTCAGGGACAACCTTAACCTCACCTGGAACAACTTGAGGCCATTTTGTCCTGTCGCTTGTTCCTGCGGAGAAGAGACTGACCCCCACCTGGCTTCCAACCTCCTGTCAGGGAGTTGTCGAGAGCCAGAAGGTCTCCCCTGAGCCTCCTTTTCTCCAGGCTCAACGCCCCCAGGTCCCTCAGCCGCTCCTCAGCGGACTTGTGCTCCAGACCCTGCTCCAACTTCATTGCCCTTCTCTGGACACGCTCCAGCCCCTCAATGTCCTTCTGGGAGTGAGGGGCCCAAAACTGGACACAGGATTCAAGGGGTGGCCTCCTCAGTGCCCCCAGTAAAAGTGGAACGATCCCTGCCCTGGTGCTGCTGGCCACACCAGTGCTGGTATACGCGAGGTTACCGTTGGCCTTCTTGGCCACCTGGGCACACTGCTGGCTCCTCTTCAGCCGCTGTCACCAACACCCGCAGGTCCTTTTCCCCAGGCAGTTTCCAGCTGCTCTTCCCCCAGCCTGGAGCGTTGCTGGGGGTTGGTGTGGCCCAAGGGCAGGACCCGGCACTTGGGCTGGTTGACCCTCAGCCCACTGGCCTCAGCCCATTGATCCAACCTGTCCAGACCCCTCTGTGGGGCTTCCTCACCTTCAAGCAGATTGACCCATCCGCCTAACATTTTATTTATTAATGATTTTTTAATATTGAATTTTATAGATCCAATAAAACTTTTAATTTTATTTATTAATGGTATTTTATGATATCACACAGAGGATCTGCTTGGTTGTGTCCTCTCTGAATCTGAGACTTCACCTATTTGCTCGATCAACCTTCTTCAGCTGTGAGAGATACATGAGAAAAACACACACCTCAGTGTGATGACTTTGCGAGTTTAGATACTCTCGAGTTAGATATCCATCTTTATGTTAGGTGTATTTCTGTGCGTGTGTTGTAGTGCACTGCTCGAGGTGAAGTGTTCTGCGATAAAGCTAAGTTGACAGTAATGAATAATGCCAAGCGGAGCATCCATACTAAAAGCCAGTGGCTTTTCTGAGCACTTTCACTTAGCGTTACTGGAAGAAATGGATCTACATAAAGGATATTTTTTCATTTCCTTTTTTATTATTTTAACAACAAAGTCTATTAGATAATTAATCGCGTTGTATGGCTGCTGTTGACGAGTACTCTATTAGGTTTTCCTTGGCAAGGATATCTTGAAGGCATCTGTGGAAATACAATGGGAAGGAGACATTTGAAAGTGAGAGCAGGCTTTCCTGAGGTCGGTGGATACGCATAACTCCTTTTTATTCTCCTCTGTCTTTATGGGTCAGTCTTGAAAATCTCAGCAAGGTTTTTAGTTTAATCAGAAGCAGACGATTTGAGAAGTACAGAATTGAGATGGAGGGGATTGAGGGAACTCACATGGAAATCGAGGTAAAGAGCAATTGCCTACCTTGTTTGAATCAGATAAGCAGCTAATATTCAGGTTTGAATATGCTTATAGTTGAGGTTGTGTTTAGTGTGGTTGGATGTGTCTGAGGCCAGAACGATAAATCGAGAAAGCTTCTGGGCTCTCTTGGGGCATAGGAAAGTGCAAAAAGGTGGTGAGGATTTTGGATGATGTGTCAGGACATAACTGATGAAAAGCTTGACTAGAAGAGGATTAAAAGTGATTGTGCCCACTACAGGTGTTGATGTATTCTGTGTCCCTTTGAGACTGAGACCTTCATAAATTTGGGGGAGCTTACTTTGCTCTCTTCGCTCAGAGCAGTTCCTGTGCTACTAACAAGGAGCGGAGGAACTGACTAGTTGATGCCTCTGGGGGATGGGAACAGGTACAAGTGTCACACAGAATTGTTTTGGTTAGAAAGATCGTCAAGTCCTCTAAATGAGCTTTTTGTTTGTTTATTTGTTTTGCTTTGTGCATGTGCTTGAGAGAAGTTGTTCTTTGTTGGTTTTCCTTAGTCAGCGATCTTCAGAAGGAAGCCTCAGCTGATGTTTCAGTTGGATAAATGGTCCTGAACATGACTCCTGTATAGTGGTTCATTGCATTTTTGAGTGTCTTGCATCACGTTGATGGAATGCAACAAACAGTATGTTCAAACACAGCAAATTACGGTTTTGGGTTAATAGGATAAACGTGATAATTAGAGGACTGACTTTTCTGAACGAATGTATCTTCTTAAGGCATGTGAGATCACTTGTTAAAGAGCACTGAAGATGCACTTAGTTTATTAGTTATGATTATTTCACAAAGATAATAGTGCTGTGATTTTTCCCTGTCCACAACTCATTGGTTTTGTGTTCTCTTTCTGGGTGGTGGATCTGTATTGAGTTTGTATAAACGTTAAACAGAGTGTGAGAGAGATGAGTTGGATTCCCTTACACACCACTTTCTGTTTGGAAGATAACTCACACTTCCTGAAGTCAGCCTTCTAAAAAAAAAGGAAGATAGAGCAACCATCAAAAATAGGTGAGGTGAAAGGTGTGCCTGAATCGGTAAACGAAATGCAGGACTTTCCAACATGATCTCTCTGAACAATCTGACAATACACAGGGGCTCAAAAATCAGCTCAAGACAAAACTAAATTTTGAAAGTTTCCCTTGAGAAGAACAGCACATGAAATCCATCTCCACAGCCTCGTCTCTGCTGGTGGGAGAAGGTGAATTTCCTGTCTAGTTGAAACTCCAAACTGTCCTGTTCTCTGTGTGTATCTGGAGGTGTTCAGCTGAAAAGTGAATTCAATTCTGCCTTCCTGATCCATTTCCAAGTATCATCCATGCAGCCAATTTTGCAATGTTGCTTCCATTTTTTGTCCTCCTCTTCTTAGCCCATGATGGAACATCTTCCTTTGTTGTACCTTGGTGAGTCCCAACACAAGCGTTTTGTTCCCCAGGACTCTGTAGGTGTGCTGAAATTTCTGTTTGAGTCCCAGCACTCCAGAACTGTGACTGTCACCATTGAAATATTCAGGGAAGAAACATTTTAAGTTTCATTTTTCTTTATTATCATAATACCAGTGCTGAAACAAAATAGATGATTTGGGTGAGTTATAAGCCAGATACTGAAAAATTGAGTGTCCTTTTATTGCTGTGTTGTCAGTGTTCTTTATCTTCACCGACTTGCACTTGTCTCTCTGTGTGATCCAATTTTTATTCTAACTTGTCCTGTTATGCTGAGTACAAACTGTGCCAGATTGTCAGTTTTATAAGTGAATCTCTAATGAATATAAGCCCATACCTACTCTACCGTGTGAATTTGATGGATTAGCAGTATAATTTACAAGGTAAGCTTATTACTGAAGAAATGATACAGGTTTCTATACAGAATAAATGAGCTATGAAGGCTTCATGTTTTCATTATAAGTGTAATTCAATTTGTACTTCTGGAATAATCAGCAGTGAATATAAGAGATTTTTCTGACAGTCTTGCTTAAATAATGCTTTCTGCCTTTTATACTTAATTCTCCTTTTACAGTCTATTAAAGTCAGAATTCTTAGTAGGAAAATAAAACCAGAAAATGTATTTTTAAAACCCTTTTTAATTTTTTTTTTTTTTAAATTCTTACAGCATGATAGTTTGACCTTTTTATGTTTAAGTGCTGTTGTGGTGGTTGTTTGGTTTGGCTGGGAAGGTACGGGTGGTGAAGACAGGGAAGAAGTAAATGTTATAGAAAATTACTCACTGTCACTTTCCATTAATAATTCAAATAAAGGCTGAAATCTAATTGCCCATTTTCCCAAGTTTCTTAGGCACCCACTTCTTTCCAGAGGCACAAAGCTCTCTGTCCTGCAGTGTTCACTCAATCAAAAGTTGCACCAGGCTAAAACAATGAATGTAAGAACGATCCATTTCAAAGATTTATTTTTGGTTTTGTAATCTCAACACGGTTTAACTGAGCTGTAAAGTCAGTCCAGGTAAAGACACAATATCACATTCTGAAATTAGCGATGACGTTATTTTGATTTTTGAATTATGAATGTTCCAGTCGTTGGTTCACGCTCTTGACTGATTCACACTCCCGCAGTGGTTTTTAATCTCACTGATCAAGCTTTTGTCAAATGAATTTATTGCGCTTAATCCATGTTTTAGGGTTACTGTTGCTTGTAGTACCAGGATTAAGTGCTAGAGAACCTAAGTTGCCTTTGTCAACTCAGGGATCTGATTTTTTAAATATTTTTTTTTTAATTGGGCCTCCTGTAATATCTCTAATTGGGGGCTATTGAATGTCGTTCTCACATGAGGAATTTATATTTTTAGTGGCAGCTAATTAAGAAATGTGAAGAGCTGAGCCTTGATGCTTCAGTGAGTAATTACCTCCTCTCGATACTTAAGTTATTTTAAATTTGACTTATAAAAAGAGTAATTTGTGGCTTTCAGCAGAAGTGTGGCCGTCCCTGGGGATGGGAGCTGCTGAGCCATGAGGAGCCGACTGCGGCTGCATTAGCCGCTGGTGCTGGTAACACCGTGGGCACCGTGCGGGTATTTTTGGACTGGCTGTTCTCGGGAGCACAGCTGATCTCCGGCTTTCTGCAGGGGCTCGGTCCCCACTGCCCTCCTCCCCAGGGTCCCAACAGCGGCTTTCTGCTGCCCAGGGATTACTGCTTGCAGGGGAACCCTCCCCTGGACAAGTTTCCAGTTGCTTTGTGCTGCTGAAGCGTTGTGGCGTGCGTTGTCAGAGCCAGAGAACAAGGACATGAGGATTTACTGGTGCTAAATGTTCAGGTTTGACTGGAAAGTGGCTGTGGGACCCTGACCTTTTCCTTTGCTGTGTGCAGCACGAGGTAGAGGTGAAGGAACTATTTCTGACATCTGCCCTCCACATAGCTCCCTTTTTGGCCACTTATTTAAACATTTGTTTAAGCATCGTCTGACCTATTTGTAAAGTTTGGACAATTTCTGTGTTAATTTGCAATTTAATGTAATTTTACATTTTAAAAATCTAAAACATTTAAACATTTTCCTGTAATTTAGTGAGTATATACATAGAGCAATTCAGCAGAAGTTCATGACTGTATGCCTTTTGTGTAGCACTCTGTAATAGATATGCTCTTGAGGTACCGTTTAGAAGCAAACAGCTCTTCACCCCTTAAAACACTGCTACTTTATTTCATTTGGTGCATCAGTGTATTCGGCTTCCTTCCTGCTATTTCATGGGTAATTTATGCCCTTTTCTGTTTCTAGGCACACTTTTACAAATTCTGCTTTTGTGGAATGCAGATTTTAAGTACCAAATATTTATTTTTCTGCTGTCTAGAATTAATTGTAAAGATTGTGCAATGCCGTGTGAATTAGTTTTGGGTAATAGAAACAGTGTATGACTGGAAAAGAATAGATAGTTGAAGAAAAAACTGTACTTGAGAGGATTTGGTGTCATTGCAGGACTGGAAGCACTTGAAACATTGAAATAACCGTGAGTGGCAATAACTCAAACAGTTTGAAGATGATTACTCCAAAACACTTCAATAAAATGCTCAAGTAATTTGTACTGGAGGGTGTTTCTCAAGTTTCTGTAGCACCTTGGCTCATAAGAATGGTACCGTACAGGAGCATTTTAAAACACTGCCTGCAGGAGGCTTTTGGAAGCATCCCATTCATGGCCCTTCTAGTACCTGGCAGCAAAGTCAAAGCGGTGTGACGTTCTTTCTTCTTCTTAAGACAGAGGTGTGGCAGGCTGGAAGCAGCTACTTTATTGAGTTTAATGTGAATCATACTTCCATTTTGTAATTTATGGTGTGCTTTTGTAGAATCGTAGAATCACAGAATCCTCTGGTTGGAAGAGACCTTTAAGATCATGGAGTCCAACCGTTCACCCTGCACTGCCAGGGTCCCTAAACCATGTCCCTCAGCAAAGTTGTATTTAGTTGTGTTGTACTTAGTAAGAGGCCTCAGGCACCAAAGCAGTGATGGAATCATGAAGTGGTTTGGGTTGGAAGGGACCTTCAAACTCATCCAGTCCAACCTCCCTGCAGTGATTGAGAACAACTTCAGCCGGAGCAGGTTGCTCAGAGCCCCAAGGGCCAACCTGACCTGCAATGGTGCCAGGGGTGGGGCTTCTCCCACCTCTTGGGGCAGCCTGGGCCAGGATCTCACCACCCTCACAGTAAAGAATTTCTTCTTTCATCTAATCTATACTTACCCTCTTTCGGTTTAAAGCCATTACCCCCTGTCCTGTCACTCTTTTGGTGTGGCAAGGGGAAATCTTTCTCCTCCTGTTTGGAGGGTACAATTGTGCAGTAAATAGCTGGTGCCACTTGCCAGAGGAGGCCTCTGTCAAGGTGTGCAGCTGGTTGTTTTGGCAGCAGTGATGAGTAGGCAATCACTGTGGTTAGAAAGTTGTTACAGATTTCAGTGAAATGGTTAAATGTTGCTGTGTTTCAGTGAAGCAGAATTAAGGTCCTTACAGGACTTCTGACGTGGCTTCTTTTGCTCTGGTCTTCTATTGACCTTTTTGGACCTGATGTATAGACAGTTTCCCCGTAGAAAACCACAGTAACTGGAATTATGTGATATATTAGGTCATCTGCCTATATGTTTTGACATTATTTGTTAAACTTTCATGATACTGTAAGCTACAGATAATATTTGGGTGCTCCAGGTGTCTTGGCCAGTATCTCAATGCATAGTTTTCGCTGGAACATCTATGATCAGGACATTGATTCCGCAGTCGGTCCTCAGATGAGTGGAGGAAGTACAGTGTAGGTACGCTGTGTGGGTGAAGCAAAGCAGTAATTGTGAATTCTGATGATCTCTCCTCATGGGTTTTTCATAGAGACTTAAAATAGCAGCATTAAATGCAGTGTGGGTAGAAAGAGAAGCATAGTAATGATTTAATAGTTGCTTCATGAGAAGATGTTCTCCTGTTTAGCAAGTTTGAAGAGTATTCTCTGTAGAGGGTACTGACAGGAACATATGAGTTAGCATTTGCTATCTGGTATAAGAAACCCCCATAATTTCTTCCACTGAGATTTTAATCATTGTTTCTTATCATAGGTATATAGGAAAATTGTGGAAAAAAATTAGTGGGCTTTATGGGGAAAGTATTGGAAACGGAACCCTTTTTTTTGTTCCCCAGAACATTTTGAATGTAAGACATTGCTTGGTCATCTACACTGTATACTCCTCTAAAATAAAGGGCTGATTTAAGGATAAATTCTTCTCAACTTATTTTATTCTGTATTTAAGATTGTTTGCAGACTCTTACATCATACAGGAAAAAAAGATTATTTAAAGCAATTATGAAAATCAGTATCGTTCCTTTATAATATAATTGATTTCTTCTTTTTACCTGCTGGTTGGATTCAAGAATGCCCTGCAAAAGAATGCTTTGTCTTCAGTCTCATTCTAGAAACTGCTCTAAAACTCAAGGAGTCAACAGAAGAAGAGAAAACAGGAAAAGAGCATGAAAGAATTGAGCAACTGCAGATTAGGAGTGTTAAAACTGTTAGTGTTCGTTCTTACTTACAGCTAGAAAGGTGGCTAGAAGAGCATCAGCCGAGATCTGAGATACTTAACGACGGTCGGAGCACAGTGTTGATGAGGCTCCAGGAGCTTACAGAGGCTTATGGGGTGCTATTACAGAGCTGAGAGTGTAAGGCAGAGATAGAAGTGACTTAACATAAATGACTAATGAGATGTGAGTGAATTAACACTGACAGGAAAAAAGTGAACAACGCACGGAAATACTGTCTCCCCATTATGTTTGATTCTACCATTTGGAGATAGAATTGGAACACGCGGGGATGCAGCTTCCTGAAAAATCCCTTGTTTTAGTTGAGATTTAATAGCAGTAATTAACAGATCTGCTACAGGGATAAAGCAGTTGTTTTGTGGGGCACCAAAGTCAAGAACTGTGTGGTGCCACTCAGTGAGTATAATATCAGGTGAATTATGCATATATGTATACATGCGCTTCAAATATGCGTAAGTTAAATTCATTTATGTTCTTTACATGTTCTTACATGTTCTTACATGTTCTAATACAATAATCTTTTGACATCTTGATGTGCAATTACATACTTTGGGCATTCAGCTTTCTCACATAAAGATGCACATGAAGACAAGACCCTGAATAACAACTTAGGAAGTTTAACAGCCATTGGGCTTCCTTTTCGATGCTCCAGACTTTATAAAATATATTTTAGTATTGAAGTAGCATTCTGGTGATGTAGACGTTATATGGTGGTAGCATTTCCGTGAGTCACTTTGCTTTTTATAGATGCATTTTTACTTCAGGAATGAGATTTAGAGACCTAGTAGAAGGCAGTCCTCCTCTGAGACATCTGATTTCTTTCTTTCTCACTTCAGATGTCTGCTTTCAGAGAAATTTTTCTGCATACAGGAGAAAAGGACCAGAATTCTTAAAGGAGGGAATGGAAATAAGCATGAGGAATGGGAAAGCAAAAATTTGTACAGGGTTTTCCAGACTCTGTAGGACATTTTGTCATGAGAAGTATTGTGAAAGTTTAGATAGTTGTAATATATGACGTATTTTCTTGCCAGACATCTGAGACTCTTGGATAGCACTTCAAAATAGTAATCTCAGTGATAGCTCTGGTAATAACTTTTATTCCCTAAGAGGAAGTCACTGCAGTGTAATAAATTAGGATTTCACTAATGCATAGTAGCGGTGAGGGATATTGGCTTCTAATTGCTCAAATAACTCTTGTTCCGTAGCACTCTGTGGAACGAAATGCGTGCGGGGTGTTTCTAGGCTGTGATCTCTCATTTCCTGTGAGATTCAGTCAAGTCGACCCTTTTTTCCAAGTATGGGCTGTGGCATCTGCGTAGGCATAGCTTTCTGTGGAGCTGGGATTTGCTTAAAGGGGGAGGGCAAGGATGTGCTGTAGACCGGGATGGCTGTGTCCGTGTAACCCCAGCATCTGATGGAACAAATGAATCTCTATTCATGTGTTAGGTGCTTTCATCCGAACAAAATGGAGTTGTGGAGTAACTCGGTGTGCTTTATTTAAGTTGTCTGCTGTGGGTACTCTATCCATCTGTGAGGCAAACTGTCAGATCCGTGCTGGGCTTCTGTTGCTGTGAATCTAAGGCACAAGTGATTAATTTTCCAAAGCATCTTTTTCTCTGCTTAGGAATTTTACTGTTTTTTAATCCAAATGAAGTAAGAATACAGAGGTGGCGTTGAGACAGACTCCAATCTTCTAGACCCAAAGGTTGTGCTGTTTAGAATGTATATAGTGACTAGAAACCAGCAGTAAGATACCAGCTTTGTTGGAAGTGTGTCGCAATACGCATAAGATTGTGTGTGTGCATGTAAATATGTATTTATCTGAGATGAGAAATCTTAAGGCAGTATTACTGCTAAAATAAAAGCGCACAGTGTAAGTAATGCTTACAAAGAAATACTTGGTGCTTTTGTTTTTCTGTCCATGGTATGATTTCAGAATTTACATTTAAAGGTGAGTTCCAAATTCAATCCTTGTCTGATGAACCAAATAACACAGACACGAACCTACTTTTTTTAAGTGAGGCTGCAAGCTGTGAACATGGTACAAGACAGAACTAATATGTTTTGCTTTAAAATCTCCTCTTATTGATAGATAATTATATTCCAGACCAAAGAATGGACAACAGAAGGTTGAGCAGCATTTGGAAAAACAGTATGTGTCTTGCACTGTAATCTCAGAGTACTGCTTCATATAACAAACTCCTGCAAATCTTCTGGGCTCTGGGAGTCCCTCTCTTGCCCTGCCTCTCCTACACTTCAACTGGCCCTAATACAGATAATTCAGATTGCTTCTGGGAGGTTTGTTCGCCTTTGAGAACTATTTTGGTCAGGGAGTGACGCAAACCTATTGGTTGATTGTCACTGGGAACAGATGCATCACTTAGAGTGTTCTTCTGAAGAGCATTGTATAGACAATCTTTGCCTGCTTAGTCATTTAGGATATAAAAGCTCATCCCTTCAATGAGAAGAATAGCAGTTCATGAACAAACTTCTGAAACACGTATTGGAAGTTTTAATGCATATTGCAAAATTTCAGTTTGCTGGTATGAAAGAGCACTCCTTTCTGGATATTCAGGTTAAAAAAAATGCCAACCTAATGCAAAAGTTTGTAACCATTCTGCATTTACACTGTAATTTTGAAGGTTCTGTTGAGGATGTGTAGGCATTTTGCAAATATATAAAATACAGGAACGTCACCAAACAGGGTGATAATGGATGTTATGGATTACTTTTATTTTTCCTCCCCCCTACATTAACCCAGTTTTATGCTATAAAACATAAGACTGATGGGTGACAGGCTGAAAGGCAAGAAGTGAAGCAGTAAAAAGTGAAAGAAAGTTGAAGGTAAAACGAAAGCAAATAAAAAATCTAAAGAGCTGAGTTTGAGGAGTTGGGCATCAGGTAGAACATCTAAGTGACTTCAGAAGCTTTCCTTGGTAGAGTTTGATGGCTCTGAAAGCTGGTCACCAAGGAAGAAGTCAGGAATGATGGATCATCACTGTTACAACTCAATTCCTTCAGACAGAGGACATCTTGAAAGAGTTGCTGAAGTTGGTGAAGGACTAAAAGATGTGGAACATGTGGAGTTTTTTCCCATCCTTATCCCTTCATTTGCTGGAAGACATGGACTTGCTTGCAGCAGCAGGATGTTGGGTTGGTTTTTTTAATCTCTGTGCTATGTCTTGGCTATCACCCAACTGTCTGATAGTTCTTGAAGCACCAGAAAATGAAGAGTCATGTCAGATATTTCAGAAAAGATCAGTGCCAACCCTCTTATTTGTGTCCTGGGAAATTGAACCCAGTGGCTTTGGGTGTACGGGTTTACAGAGGTCGTGATCAGTCTGTGGTGAAAGAGATCAACGGTGCCCTTTTTCTGTTTGCTCCTTGTGGAAACGTGCTAGATACGGTTGATCAGTACTTTGTTCCTGATGAGACCTTGGGAAAAGCTTGGCAGCTTTTCTCATTACCTTCTTGTTTCCCTTGCCTTGGAGAAGGAGAAAGCAGCATCACCAGTGAGATCATAGTCAGGCTTCCCTCATCTTTCTGAGGCAGCAAGTATAAGCCAGCACAGTTTGGTTTTCACGGTCTGGTTGCCAAAACATGGGCTAAATCCAATGATTTGCATTTGAATACAGCACTTAACCAGTTAAGAAGTAGTTGGTACACAGTAGGTGATGGAGGCAGCAAGAAATGGGAGATGTGGTGCAGAAGGTATGTACTGAATGTGCACAGAGGGGAAGGAGAAGCAGAATTCTTTGGGTTCAGATTGTTGGGTGGATGGATGGAGGTCACTGCGTGCTCCTTGGTCATGGGCGTAGTGACTTAAGATGCATTCTGCATGTATACAACACTTACCACATCTAGGGTGAAGTCCAGCTGTGTGGTTAGTCCAAGCTGAGTGAGCTTGACCTTTGAGGAGATGAACAGGCCTGAGAACAGCTAATGATGCCTGTCTACCCTGCAGTTCAGCTGGTGGCTGCGGTCCCCAGCAGTGCCAGCCCTGAGTCAGGAGGAGTCGCAGCACCTGGAAGGAGCAACCAACAGAAAGTATCATAGAACTGTTTACGTTGGAAAAGACCTTTAAGATCACCAAGGATAATGGTGTTAAAACTTAGGGGCATAGAGTCAGTGACGCTTGAGAAAGCAATGGACAGGGAGAGGAAAGAAGTGTCCATTTATTTGTTTATTTTGATTTTTCCTTACTGCTGCATTGCTGCTCCTGATCAGGTTTGTCTGCAGGACTTCTGCCATAGCAGATACTGCAGTGCTTCGCTGAAGTCCGTGCAAGTCACTTAGTCTGACCTGCTCCCTGGACAGGACAGGAACAGGAAACTTCCCATTTCACTCACAAGGCTGCTGTCATGACTACTGCGATGTTAGTACTTTGTAGCTTGGAGCTTATTGTTTCATCTGTACCTTAAGAACAGGGTAATTCATTGTTATGTTGGTGTGTAGTCACAACTGATAGTGAAGATAGTGGGAAGACTCCTGCAAGGTCAGACACTGCTTGGTTAAGTACTTCTTTAAAGGGAAGTTGAACTGGTTACATTAACACATCAAAAATTTTCCCAGCAAAGTGCAGCCTTATGGAGCAGCGTCTGTCCTTACAGGAGGTCACACAAAAATATAAAAAAAATGTTGTTTGCTGTTGTACTCTTGTAAGAAAGTGCCCTGCCATAGGGGTTTGGCAGTATATTGCTCATGGACAAATTCTGAACTACTCGGACTTGACTATTGCAAAGTCATTCAGGTCTCCTTTCCTACATAATATGGGTTAAGATCATATGTTTGCCTTTTCTCTTTCTTTGGCTTTTTCAATGATTTTGTCTCAAATATCTTAGAGACAATAATCGAATATATTCAACACAGATGAAACTCCTTTTTTTTACAGATATGTAGAACACAGAACTGGTTTTGTTCTGCAGGATGTGACCAAAGAAATCTGGGCTTCTCTTGGGAATAGTTTGCCTCTTGCAGAGTGTGGGACCATAAGAATGTTTTTTCCTAGATGGAGGGCTATCTCCCAGGTTCAGCCTTACTGCAGGTCTGCATCAGAGGGTCCTGTGATGTGTAGAAAACCTGGGCTATCAGGTGCTTAGATTTATTTGGATCCACTGCTCAACCTCTTAATCGCTTCATTTTACCCTAAGGAAAGGTCATTAAGATGTTTATTGTCATTGTTGTCATCAATCCATCAGGACCCTGTCTTTTTCTGGTCTATCACCAAAACTTTGGAATAAACTCAGCTATCCCATCTAAGAAAATACTCAGTGCTGTTTGGAATATAGACAAAATATCTCCTCCTTGATTTCTCTTTCCACTCTCACTGGTGGCTGTATTGAGTTGCCTGGGATTATGTATTATTTAGGAAGCATTTAGACAGCTGTTGCCTCTGTTTTATGAAGTGCTGCTTGTATCATCTGCAGGGTAGATGTCTGGGTTCTGAATCCACTGCTCGTGGTGGAAAGCAATAAAACACGATTGCAGACAGCTCACTTTGGTGTTCTGAATTGACAGTTTTTGTAAGGCATTTTTCTTAGATAAGGTCTCCTGACGTGAGGCTTAAGTGACAAAATACTGAGAGATGTGACAGCTTGTGCACTGAGCGGGGAGTGTTCAAACTGTGCCCTTCAGTTGTGATTTACTGCCACGCACCTGCACTACTATCATGATTTTTTTTTTTGCCAAACAACTTGGTGCTGCAAGACGAATGTGCAGAGGTGGCAAATCCTTTGCATCTATTTTGTTGGTTTTTTTTTTTTAAACGGAATACTTTAATAGTCGCTGTGGATTTACCTAGATTTAATCAACAGAAGTAGATTTATGTTTTGCGTTCAGATAATTGGACTAACTCTTTACAGAAGTGGCTTTTTGTGTGAATAAAAAGAGGTCAGGGAAATTAATTTGATTATTAAATGATAGAAAAATGCTAAGAAATCAAATGTGCCTCTTTTATCCCCTAAGGAATAGAGAAATGGTAGTAGTAGTCTGGTCTAATTAACATTATTAATGTTAATAACTGGCTATTACTGTGAGTTACCATAGTTCGTATGACATATTGGTAGTTGCGGTATGTGTTTACTGTAATATTTATTTACTGAAAAATGTAGTAAAATCATCATTTCAGAAACACATTTATATTTTTAGTGAATTAACTTCTTTTTTAATGAAGGATACAGTGTGCACTAGTGGCTTTGGCCGAAGAGGTCGCGCTTCTTTAAAGTGCGTCTAGCACCCCATGGTTTCTCACACAGTTCCAGTTACACTTTCTTCTTTAAAAAAATTGCTATTCCTCCACATATCTCAGCAGTGTCAGGTTTCATGTGGGGGCAAGTGATTTCTGCGAGAATGCCAACTGCAATTACAAAATGCCTAATTCAGTCGCATTCTTGAATTACCTACCCTTGGTGACACTGCATTATTAATAATTCTCTTTCCCATTGTGCCAAGTTAAATGGAATCAATCTCATCCTGTACAGATCAGGGAGAGAAGACAGTGCAAGAGAGACAGTGTGATCCTGTTATTCACTGAGCTCACATGAGTTCTGACAGTGCCACGGGAGCGGGGTAAGGGAGTAGATGGGTTTGGGTGGTGGAGGCAGGTGACAAGTTTTCAGGGCAGGTGAGAAGGTCAGTGCTTGCATGTAACTTCAGAAGAGCAGCAGTAGGTAGCAACTGAGAGCAGGTTCCTTCTGGGATAGCTGGGTGATAAGGAAGGATTTGGAGGGCCCATGAGGTTGCAGTGGCTTTAGTCTGTGAGGTCTGAATCTACCTACTGAAGGAAATTCTTGTGAGCTGTAGGAAACTTGACTCTTAGTTTGATCTAGTCCTAAGTGCTGATCTTAGCAAGAATCCCACTGTGTTTGGACTGTGTCTTAATCTAAATCTTACATTCACAAGTGTAGACATAAGCTGCCTTGTGACCACAAAACAGACTGCCTGTGCTGGCCCTTTGATACATCCAAAGTGCTGTTTGCTAATTTAATTGGCTAATTAGAGCTTGAGGACAGATAAAAGCTGGGCATGAGGTAGGAATGTTTTCTTTCTAAATAAAATCTAAGTTCTGGTGAAGAAAAGATGCAAATACACATGTACTTACTTGTTTGGAAAACTTTTTGTGAGGGATTACTAGTGAGGTAAGCTTTGGACTTAAGGAAAAAGCCGTGTCTACATTTCTTCCTGAGATGAAGTGTTTGTACAAATTATTTGCCTTCCTACCTACAAAGAACAAATTAAAATGCAGTCCTGAAGTGAAGCCTTTTAAAATGGAGCTTTTCCAAGCTGTTTTACTTCGCTAGAGGAGGTGAAGAGGGTTTTCACTCTCTCTCCTTCACACTCTTTCTGTTCCAGGAGAATCTGCAATGTTCCAGTGAGTAAAACGTGCTGTACTGTGCAGTGACTCTGCTTTGAAAAACACCGAAGCAACTCTCGGATGTAGTGCTGTCTCCCACAGTTTGACTTCAATATTTGTATTTATAGAGGTGTTGTGAATCCAGCAGAAGTTCAGGAAGAACCCTGGGGCAGTGTCATAAATGTATTTTTAGATGGGTATTAAAAAGAGCTGCTTCTCAGGTTTCCAGACTGGAAGGTGGCTATCATTGCAAATCAAAGCTTTGCTCAGTCTGCTCAATTGTTGAAACCTCCGGCGTCCAGTCTTTCCCTGCAGCTCATGATGAATTCTGATCTCTGATTATTTAGAAGAAATTGTTATGGAAGTGAAGAAAAAGCTTTACAGACAATCACAAGGAAACTCTTAGAAATAAAGAGTATACAAGCTACTAAAATGAGAAAATGCCCAGTTCCTTCTTCAAGAATAAGACTTAGGACAGAAAATACATTTTTATGGTGGATTAGTTTTATCTTTTTTGCACTTATGCTGTTCATTTTGTCCAGGAGGTATTATCTAAAAATTCGTTGTAAGGTGGTTACAGTTGAAAGATTAAGTGTTCTGATACTGGAGCTTTGTAACAGCAATTAAACAGTACACATGGATTTCAAAAGTCTCTGAAACACTTGAAGGTTTCTGAGAATACTGACAGCAAATTCCAGCTGTCCAAAGTCTCAGCTGCCTCCTTTCTTGCCTCTACACAACCCAGTGCTGTTTATAACAGCTTTCCTTGGTCAAATCTGCACGCAAAATTACACACAAAATTGCACTTTAATACAAAAGATAAAATCTGGTGCCAGATTGATTTGGAGGAAATATCTGTATGAATTTTGTATTGCTTCTGATGGTTTTTATGTCCCTTTCTGTTTGGTGGCTGAGTCCCAGCTTTCATCCTCTTTACTGTGGTGGTTATAACAGGAAAGTCCTGAGGTTAACTGGAGCACTTTCACGGTGGTCACGTCTTTGATGTATTGAAGAACTCTGCTGTATAATAAAGGGCAAAATATAACCCCCTTTATAAAGTTAAGGGATGTGGAGGGGCATCTCAGGTGAATATTAGTGCTGTCTGAGATGTTTGTTTAATCTGTTCTGGAAACAAACTTCTGTCTTAAATTCATAAGCAGCATAACTGATGGACATGGTGATCTACCAGGTGATCTTCTCAAGTCTATAAAGCTACTCAAAAAACCTGCTTTTAGTTGCTTTCCCATAACTTCAGGCTATCGTTTGGGTTGGAAGAGACTTCTGAGCTCCTCGAGTCCACTCGTTCCCCCAGCACTGCCAGGTCCCTACTAACCCCTGTCCCTCAGCACCACCTGCACACGGCTGGGAAACCCCTCCAGGGATGGGGACTCCACCACTGGCCTGGGCAGCCTGGGCCAGCCCTGGACAACCCCAACAGGCAAGAAATGGCTCCTCAGGGACAACCTCAACCTCCCCTGGAACACCTTGTGGCCGATTTCTCTCGTCCTGTTGCTTGTTCCTGGGGAGAAGAAACTGACCCCTGACTCGCTCCACCTCCTTTCAGGGAGTTGTTTTAGTTCAGCACAGACCTCTTTTATTTTTTCTCTCTCTTTTTTTTTTTTTTTTTTTTTTGGTAGCAGAATTGTTCCCTGCTATGCCACTCTCTGGGCCTTCTTCCTTCTGTCTTAATTTGGGATTCTGTTATAACCAAACATCTATCATAACACATGTTCTGCTGACATCTGAGCTGTGCCCTCAGCCATAATATTTGTTTAAAAACAAGTATTTTTAACCAGTGGAAAAGAAAGACCTGCCCCAACACAGGAATGGCTTGTCATGCCTCTGGTGGTACCCTGCACATTTTCAGTGGTTAAAATGAAGAGTTGTGAACCAGTCTCAGTTGCATCAGTGTTACAAATCTAAACTGAGGTGGTTCTGTTCTTTATAGAGCTTTTTTCTTAAATTCCATGAGCATTTAGTAAGATGGTAGCTCCCTTAGTATGCAAGTACATCACCATAAGTGGCTAGTCTCTCATTTACATGAGTAACAACTTATTTCAAAATTCTTCATAGTTTTTCAAATTAGGTAAAGTGCAAGAGCTTGTACAAGATTGTTTTCCATGTCATCTTTAGTGGGTAATTAGTTCACAAAGCCTTTGGCTATTAGAAAGAAGAAATCATCAGCAGAATTTTTGCATTCCCTTGTTCTCTACAAAGATGTGAGCCCTATCTTCATGCATGAGGTTCCAGCTGGTTTGCAAAGAGCTGGAGTATTTCAAAACTGTGTGTGAGTTTTAACATGGAGAATCAATGCTGTTCAAGATTGTGTTTATAGACCTAGAATTTCTGCTAAAATGTTAATCTCTCATTTGGGGAAATAAAAAGACATCCATGAACTCTAGAGCACTTGCACAAGGGTTTATTCTTTGCCAGGGGTTCCTTTTCCATAAGCATTTCAACAACTCTTTATTGTGTGATCTCTGTGTAGTTTTTTACTCAGCTGAGCTGAGAGAGGTGGCAGAAGCAGAACCGGAAATTTCAAATAAACTATGTACTTCTTAATACAGAAAGAGTAAGGATTTAATCTGAGTTTGTGTTGGTGTGTTAGCTGTGATGTCCTGTGACTTGTGGTACCAAGTGAAAACCTATGGGTCTGACTGTCAAATCCACCTGCGAAACGTTAGACAGCTCTGAATCAGGGGAAGAAAGCTGTAATTTCCATACAATAGGGGAAATAAGTGTTAAGATCTATGGTAGCTTTGCCTGTCACGCTGCTATCAAAATAAATTTGTTCCCCCAAGAATTCTCATGATTTGAAAGATGTTATGGTAGGCGAAAGAATTGCATGAGAGAGATCTACCTAAAGGAAGGTGCAAGAAACATGTCAGGTGTGTTGTGTTAGAAGTATTTCAAGCCATGGGGCAGGAAAAAAAAAACAAACTGGATATGAATTCTTCCAGAAATGCTGCCCAATATTCCAGCTGGTAGGAATTGTCTTATCCCATTCATGTGAAGATGTGAAAAGAGATATTAACCCCGAGATAGAGACTTAAGAGTGTGTTTATGGGAGAATATAAAAACTGTAAATGTTGCCCTGAATTATCTCCTCTAATTTACATGTCACTATAGAGCTTCACAGATCATCAAGGAGCAATGCAGAACAGTAACATTTTAAGGTCCCAGCGGCATTTATACATGTGTTAGCATGGAGCTGTTCATCCGTGCCCAACTGTGAGCTCCTGATCTTGGAACCAGGTTGTTCGTGGCTGGCTCGGGGACTTAGCATGGTGTTTCATCGTGTGTAGGAACAGCTGAGCAGGTCACCTGATTTACACGGCAAGACAGTCCTGTAACCAAAATCACCTAAAGTTGTATTCAATTCATGAATGAAAACTGATTTTGTATTGAAGCTCTAGAAGGGGTTTCCATGTATGTAGTCTGGAAAGGCGGGAGCAATATTTCCATGAATTGATGTAAACACTGTAGATATTATCTTCCATTATACAAGAGCAATGAATCTAAATTCCTGATTGAGAATAAGTAAATGTATTCTTAAAAAGATAAATAAATCAGTAGCCCTCCATTAGCTCTTATTGTTGCCTTTTTTGGACCTAACTTGTAAACTCGTCAAAATGCATTTTGCATTTGCATGATTCAGCAGTACCTTAGAGGAAGAAATGCTCTCTTTTTCCGATGAGAAAGGTGGTGGTTCAGTACCCTTTGCTTTTGGGTAACTTGGTGAGTCTTTCTAGAGTGCACCTGTCTGTAAGGTGTTTATGTTGGCATAGGTGATGTATTTTCTACTTCATTTTGCTCTTCAGGAGGAATGTGCAGTTGCTTTACCTCCTTCTCTCTACCGTGAACTGCATGGGCTTTAAGTTACCTGAAATTGTTGAAAGATTAGGTCTAGTGGAAAGGAAAAAAAGTTGTATTTCCATCTGGTTCCAGGCAGAAATCTACTGTGGAGATAGATTTCTCTATAGGTTGTACTTACTTGCTCCCCTCTTTGTAAGCAGTGGAAGTGCAAAATTGCTGTTCACTTGACTTCCTTATAGGGTGGTAAAAGTCAGATGTTATCCCAGGATGATGCTTCAGAGGTTAGTATATGCATGCTAATCAGATAAGGGTAATTCAGAAATGAGCAAGAATAATTGCTGAGGATCAAAGAGAGGGCATGGTATTTACAATTTAATACATTATTTTTGGCAGCGTTCCACCTGTATTGAATTGTCATAGATGTTATTCTTTGGCTAAATTTTAAAAAAAATACAGTCTGACATGTAAGTTTGTGTTTCAAGTTGACAAAACTTTCTGATATATGAAATCCTACCTATCCATTCTCCTCAAAAGTTTAAATCGCAGTAACGGATAATTAATAGTGAGGTCTGAAACGGAAATCTAAGTTAAATAGCAAATAGGCCAATAACAAAAGTGATCACTTTTATTGAACCACCAAGGCCAGCTTTTGCATTAAAAATATTCACAAGAGAATGTGATGGGCTTAACCTTATCCTGTAGAAGGTGTGATTTTATCAGATTACCAAGTTCAAAACCTGCTGTTGTCCTTAACTCTACCCATCATTGGGTCATTTATACCTTTGAACAGAACAGGCTGCTTCAAAAGCACAATGATAAGTAAACCAGAGCAAATCCTTAAATCATGGTACAGATTCACAGCAGTGGCTCTTGGATTGAATAGCCTCCACCACGTATGATTTATGAACAAGCCTTTGAGCTCTGAATATGAGCATTGTGGTGAGTGATGGAACAATATGTGTGTTAATGGTACTGGTGAGTGTTTCTGAGCACAACTGTCTGCTTAGCTGAAATGAGGAGTTTCAGAATACCTTATGGAGCAAGAAAATGCATTATCCTGTCACTTTTATCAAAGCAGTCACTAAATGATTAAAGTGCTCAGGAAAACAGTGTTAAATAATCTAGTTTGTTACATTTTTGTACATACTCTTTGTGTTATTGTATGCATCTATATGCAAAACCATCTGTACACAGCTTAGAGAACATGAAAACAAATATTTGAGTAGCTTGTAATAAAATAACAATTGACATTTGTTATTACTTTTCTTAATAGGTATTTTTCCCTGGACCTAATGTTTTTTGGCGTTTTTTTGGAGTTGTTTTCTTTTTGTGGTTGTTGTTTGTTTGCTATGTTTTTAAATTGACCTTTATTATATGATTCCTTAATTTAGTTTTGGTAATTACTTCATCGGCAAATGTAGGAAGACTGCTAGCTTGAAGTGTCTTGAAAAATAAGATTCAAATCAGCAGGTCCCCAAGCAGTTCTTTTCTTTTTACATTGTCAGATAAAACACAAAGATTTTCAGAAAAGCACTGAGTTGCTGAAGTTGTCAGGGGCCCCTTGAGATCATTACATCCAGCCTGATCAGAGCAGCGTCACCTAGAGCTGAGTGACCATGACTGTGTCCAGTTGGCTTTTGAGTGTCTCCAAGGATGGGGACTCCACAGCCTCTCTGTGCAACCTGCACTGGGGTTTGACCAACCTCACAGTCAAAACCTTTTTTCCTTGTGTTCAAATAGAGTTTTCTGCATTTCAGTTTGTTCATGGTGCTCCTTCTCCTTACACTGGTGTCTGCTGAGAAGAGCCTACCTCCATATTTTGTACTCCACCCATCTGGTATTAATACCTGTGGTGAAGATGCCCCATGCCTTCTCTTCTCCAGGTGGAGCAGTCCCAGCTCTCTCGGACTCTCTTATATGACCGATGTTCCAAACCCTTCATTATCTTCATGATGCTTTGCGGGACTCGTAACTTCATGTCTCGGGGTTTTTTTTAATATACTGGGGAGCCCATAATCCTCCACTACATGTGATAGTGCTGAGCAGAGAGGAGGGATCACCTCCCTCGACCTGCTGACCATGCTTTGCCTTGTACAGCCCAGGAGGCCGACTGCTAGTCTGCATTGCCGCAGGGATAGGTTGCTGGCTCGTGGTCAGCTTGGTGTCCACCAGGACCCCAGGACCTTCACTGCAGTAGGTGTGCAGAACTGCCGAAATCCTGTGGAATTCCCCAAACCTTTCAGTGTTTATATACCACAGAGGAACAACTAACTGGTGTAAACTGCACCAGTAATGTAAAAAGCGGAAGAACAAATCACCCCCTATCAGGTTTTCTGATTGTTTTTAATTTTTATTCTTCCACATTTCTCTATATGTTATTCCCATTTAATCTTTCTGATTTTCAAAGATTTATTGTCAGCATGGCTGTGGTGTAGGCTGAAGACTGGTGAGTGGGCTTGCTGCAGAAGTTGAGTGAAGCCACCCTTGCTGCCCAACATGGTGACACAGGACAGGGCACCAGTGTCAATGCCCATTTGCAGCAGCTGTTCTAGCCCTTCCAGAACTCTCATTGGTCTAAATGTCGTGTATTTTGTGTTTTCCTCTCTTCTATATTGATTTAACAGCCTCTCCCATATCCCAGCCTCAGGCTGTTCTTTAGTCAACAACGTATTGTGAGAAAGAACTTTTACTCTCTTATTGACGAGTGGTGTAAGAGTGTCAGTGGTAGGATGGACACCAGGTAACTCAGTTCTAGCAGGCTGTTTGGTGGATAGGATCATCCCTGGGAAATGCAGTAGGTGATCTTCTCTGTCTCTTCCAGACTTGCTCCTCCCCATCTCTAGAGAAATCCACTCTGCCCGTGTTTGTTGTGAAGTTCTTGGAAGGACAGCGGTGTTCCTTGTGTTTGAAGTTATCAAGGGCCTCTCTGTCCTCGTCACCCTTTCTGTTGTGTAACAGGCAGGCAAGTCTTCTCGTCCTGGAAGACGCACTCTCATGGCTGCTTTTTGGCGAAACCTCTCACAGTGGGCAGGACTTGAGGAATCATTTCCAAGGCTTCCACATGTACAGGGAGTAACTGGTTTCAGTTTTATTTCCAGCTGGCAGCAACCAGCTCCTTGGTGGTCTGTAAGGGTAAGACTGGAGGCCTGTAAAGGTCAATGTACTCAGTAAAAGAGGTTTTGGGGGGTTTTTTTGCTATTTTTTTCACATTTTGGTAGGAAACTTGCTGTCTTAGTGGAGTGTATCTGATTCCATCTGCAGAAATAATTCATGTGGGCAGATGTAATTAATAAGAAATTCAGATAAAGCATGCTGTCAGTAGGCAGAAAAACAGAGGCATTACTCAAGGTGTAGGGAAATTGGCATTAGTCGTCTAACTCACACTGAATTATTCACACTAGCTTCATCATAGTTTTGGTATCATTATTTCTGGTTAACTGTTGTCACTAATGGTTCTGGTTGCCATTCCATCTCTCGGTTCTGAAATGATGGCCCCATTCGTGAATGAAGGATAAAGCACTGGCCGGTGGCGCTCTCCCGGCCTGGGGAGTTCAGCTGCACACAGGGCAGCTCAAGCGCTGCTGAAAGTGCCCGTGGTGAGATTAGGTATTGACCAGCAGTGAAAGTACCCTCATTCTGTGAAACTAAGAAAAAAATGCAATGTTAAATGAAGTTCTTGAGTTGAAAGAAGCAGAGTACTTGTCTGTTTAATATTGAATGCGATATGCTGGTATCCTTCTAATCAGATGTCGTTACAGCAATAAAATTGCTGTCTTTACTTGAAAACTATTTTCCCCTTTTCATACCAATCTAACAACAGCTATCTCATTAGTTCTGTATTAATTTAGAATGCTAAATTGGGAAGTAATGTTACAAGTAAAGTCAGAAGACTCTTGCAGGTAGTATTTTCCTTTTGAACGGTGCAGCAGACTCTGGGAAACTAAATGGTGCTCACAAACCCGTAAAGTTTTATAAAAAGAAGTAACAGTTCTGTTGTCTAAGTGGAACAGCTGAAATGAGTTGTTCTGTTCCTCCATGTCACTGTACAGTGCGTTACTCAGTTTATTATTTCTTAATGTGAGTAGGGAACCTTTTCAGATGATTGTTTCAAATCCTAAGTCATCTGACTGAAATGTGCAGTTGTGTAGGAAGTGTTTTATTATGTGTGTTTGTTGGCACATGAGCTTTATCAGAAAATGCACATCTTAAAGACACTTTACTGAGCATTGCAGGTCCATTGTCTGCTGTTTATTTCTCATAGCAGAGAGCTCTGAGACCTGTTTTGAATTCCAAATAACTGATTTATCTTCCGCTGGAACAGAGTTTCCAAAACCAAATTTGCAAAGCGTTTGTTGGTGTAACAATACAGCATCTCCTGGAGGAACAGGCTGCTCATGCCTTGGACAAGTGTCTGCTGCACTGGATAAAAAATTGGCTGGATGGTCAGGCCCAGAGAATAGTGGGGACGGGAGTACAATCCAGTTGGTGGCTGCCTGTCACCAATGGCGTTCCCCAGGGCTCAGTACTGGGGCCTGTTCTCTTTAATATCTTTATCAGTGGTCTAGGCAAGGGGATCGAGGGCACCCTCAGTCAGTTTGCAGATGACACCAAGTTGTATTGGAGTGTGGATCTGCTGAAGGGTCAGAAAGGTCCATGAAGGGGTCTGGACAGGCTGGATTGATGGGCCAAGGCCAATGGGCTGAGGGTCAACCAGCCCAAGTGCCGGGTCCTGCCCTGGGGTCATAACAACCCCCGGCAACGCTCCAGGCTGGGGGAAGAGCAGCTGGAAACTGCCTGGGGAAAAGGACCTGCGGGTGTTGGTGACAGCGGCTGAAGAGGAGCCAGCAGTGTGCCCAGGTGGCCAAGAAGGCCAACGGCATCCTGGCTTGTACTGGCACCACTGTGGCCAGCAGGACCAGGGCAGGGATCGTCCCCCTTTTACTGGGGGCACTGGTGAGGCCACCTCTCGATTCCTGGGTTCAGTTTTGGTCCCTCTCTCCCAGAAGGACATTGAGGGGCTGGAGCGTGCCCAGAGAAAGGCAACGAAGCTGGTGCAGGGTCTAGAGCACAAGTGCGCTGAGGAGCAGCTGAGGATCCTGGTGGGGTTTTAGTCTGGAGCAAAGGAGGCTCATGGGGAGACCTTCTGGCTCTCGACAACTCCCTGACAGGAGGTTGGAGCCAGGTGGGGGTCGGTCTCTTCTCCCCAAGCACAGGCGACAGGATGAGAGGAACTGGCCTCCAGTTGTGCTAGGCGAGGTTGAGGTTGTCCCTGAGGATCCATTTCTTCCCCGCTGGGGTTGTCCAGGGCTGTCCCAGTCTGCCTAGGGCAGTGGTGGAGTCCCTATCCCTGGAGGGGTTTCCCAGCTGTGTCAAGGTGGTGCTGAGGGCCAGGGGTCAGTGGGGACCTGGCAGTGCTGGGGGAACGGGTGGAATTGATGATCTGAAAGGTCTCTTCCAACCAGAGTGATTCTGTGGTTCTATAATACATCATCACGTGCCTTTAGAAACCAAGGAGAGAGGCACATTCTGAAAATGAACAAACAAGATCAAAAAAGACTTTGTCCCTCCCTTGTGGGAGATGTGCACCACTGCATGTATGCTGTCATGTGTGGTGCTCAGTGTCACGTGTTTTCATCCAAGCATCCGTCTGAGCACTCTTGACGGCATCTCTCAGTTCGTGCTCATTTCCTTTGCCCCTTTGCTGGTATGGAAGAGAAGTTATCAGTGCCTTTGGGGGAAGCCCTCAGCGTGAGGACCCAGGTGAGTGGCTGTTGGGACTGGCTGGGTGATGGAGAGTTTAGGAGGCATCAGTCCAGAAGTGGATACCTTCCCCAGAGTGCACCTGATGAGAAGTCCAGTGATCTCCATCTGCCTGTTTAATACCCAAGTCTGAGGGGCTCATTGGGGTGGGTCCCCATCAGCAGCATCCCTGTTCACCATGTTGTTGTGGTCTTGAGTAGCAAAGTCCTTTCTTCTACCATCATGAAAAGAGATGGCTGTTGCACCATCTTTCAAGCCTCTTCTGCAAAGAGCTCTTCCCAGATGGATTTTGACCTGTCTTTTAGTGTTTATTAGTTTGGAGCAGATGGGGTTTATAGCTTTGAAGGCAGACAGCAGATAGATGACATTGCTTTAATAAATGTACGCCTCACAATTTTCTGCTTTCTGTTTTGTCCTCCACTGCTTGCTTTCCCCCTATGGAAAATAGGTGAGGTTCTGTGGAAATCACTATTAAACGAAAACATCAACACGTGCTATTTAAAAATTAATTCATTGTTCTCCAGAGCTGCAATCAGGGAAATGACAGATGTTCCTCTCGTGGACCCTCTCACAACAATATCTGAGTGCTCTGCCGTTCATCTGCAAAGCGAGGGAGAATGATTATGCTGCTTCCATCGGTCGAAAATGAGGGATGGAAGGATTAAATGATACAGGCAAGAGTAGGTCCCTGTGTCTGAAGCCACAAAAGCTACACAGATTCTTATCTTAATGACAAAACCATCGCTCCCTTTCATTTTTTGAAATAAAACTTTGCTGGTTTAGTGAAAATATAGCTCATAGCAGAGAAAGGAAGTGCTTTACTGTTTACTGATCTGTTACTCAAAGTTACTTCTGGGTGCTGATATTGAGACGTCTGCCAAAATGTGAGTTGTCTTTACGTGTTGGTATGAAGATTTTGGTAGTGTCACGTACATGATTGTCTTTGTGCCATGGGACTGATGACTTCTTGAGGTTTCCTCTGCACCCATTTCCTATGATTTCCATATTTTCAGTGTATCACATCTCATCTAAGTCCATCAGAACCTGGAGTCACAGACCCCTTCCTTAGGTGAGTCATTCTGATACGTGCTCTTCTTAGTTTGGGAGTGATTTTGTTTGGTTTTTTTTTTGAGTGTGAAGTCAATGCCAGAAGCATATTTAACTCCACCATTTTGAAGTGATAAACTAAGCTAAAATTACGATGCAGGTAGAACATTCTGACCAAGTCTGTGGTGCAAGTTGGCTGCTATGTGACATGAGGTAACTAATTCCACTAAACTCTTCTGCTTTATAGGAAGGTGCTGCTGAGGGAAGCATCTGAAATTCTTAACAGTGTTTCATTACAGCCATTAATGATATATGTCTTAAATCAGTTATTTCGGTGTTTAAAAGGTGACTGCCTGAGGAAGGGAGTTTGCCCACTTGGCTGCTGCCTGCTCTATGATTCAAAGTCGCTATTTGAAACTCATGCCACTGGATTTAGATCTAGACTCGCGTATTCCCAGGTGAGAGGGGGTCCCAAGCACCCAGGGGACCTGTGTCCTTTAGAATGGAGAGACCCAGGACAGGAGACTTCACATGTCCAAACGCTGCTCATTGCCTGCGGAATGCTGTGTTTACTGCAGAGAGACCAAACGCCCCAAAAACAGAACCCGTAGATCAGAAGCACTCTGGTGCAGAGGGACACAGAAGGAACAGAAATGACTACAAAATGTACAAGACATATAGAGATTTTAAGGAGAGTCATCTCTCTTCCTGTATTCAAGATTCAAGCTAAATTAAAATAAGATTTTCTTCAGTGGGCAGAGATTAAAGAAATAAATTGCGTGTCATATAAAGGTATATCAGGCTGGGTAGATGTCAAACAAGTCACAGTGCGTATCTGGTTGTGGAATACTCAGCATATTGAAATTTAGTTGGATAAAATACACAATTTTGTCACTTCTTTCTTATCTCTGTTCCTTCTTTTGCAGCTTCTGGTATTTCTATAATAGTCAAGAAGGAATTTTTTCTGAAATTTCACGAGATGTACATCAAGTGGTATCTGAATACTGCTTTTAAATCTCAAAATATCTTCAGAATTAATACACTAGGATAGAAAGTAGGTGTTTTCTTTTTTCATGGAATACGTATATATGCATTTATTACAACACAGGTTTAGTATTTCTCCACTCAAGGTATTATTTGACAAAAAAATCAGTGTAGGGATGATCTGTAGTTTAGTATTTACCAGTTGAGCTTTAATATTACTTTCACACCATTATTTAATAAACAAACCACAGAACCCTTCAGTTTACATATCATCTGCAGTGGGTGAGGGGGGAGGAAGCAGCTTTCATTGCTTAAAGATGTGGAGATAGTTGAGTCATTTCCTCTGAGCATGTGTTGCAACATACTCCCATATCAAGTCTTACTTTCGCTCTGAGTAGCTGCAGTTCACACCAGCAGTCAGATGATATTGTCACAGAGCTGTCGCTACCAGCTGGAGGTGAGCACTGTCACCGAGCAGCCGTCAGCTCAGAAGGCTGGTTCAGATTTGCAGGTGAAGCAAAAGATGTTTAACTCTCTCCTGAGTTAGATAGGTGAAAGCTGGAGGAACTTCTCAATTCGGACCCGGTAAGGTAGGAATTTAGGTTTTTTTACTAGATCTAAAATTCTCCGACATGGTGTTATATGCATCCTGCTTTGAGATTTACTCAACTCTGTTTTGAAAACAGTTAAATATTTGCTTTCAATGGAAGCTGCATGCCCTAGGTGGGCAGTACAGAAGGAGGAAGACTCTTCCGTTCAGAGCATACAAAATCACGCGGAGAGAAGCACCACTCACCTGCAGGTAGACTGACATCTGCAGGAGTTTGGAATAGGGCAGATTTTCTGAGATCTCACTGTTGTCATTCTTTTCCTCAATTCTCCATGTTCACAGAAGAATCTGTCTGTTTAATTACTTAAGGGTTTGGTAGTTTGAAGACCGACATTCTTCCGTGTAAGTTGCTCTCGGATACCTGCTGAGTAGTTTGTGGATTTTTTAATTTTGTGGCTGTAACACACTGTCATTCCTTAATGGCAATTGAACATATCTGAATATCTAGGCAGTATGTGGCCAAGTACATCTAGCTTTGACTGAAAGATTGAAATACTATTTTTTTAAAAAAGTTTTTGCCATTTGTATTTAACAGACCGGTGTTACGACATGGGTGTTTTGAACTCTGAGTACAACAAGCACAAAGGAGGTCCCTCTTAGAAGCCATTTAACATTGTAGCGACACTTTCACTGCATTTGCTTTAAAATTGTTTTCAAAATAATTCAAATGCCATGTTCTGATATCTGTATTCCCCCAAATTTAAAATATGGCTATCATATAATTTAAATATAAAACTGCTTTTGATTAACCTGGGTTATATAAAGTGTGTGCTTATTTAAGTGTATAATTTATTATGATTAATAATACAGCAAATTAAGTTAGGAATATTTTAGTATGGTTTTCTGTTGCAAAAATACAGACAGTGTATTTTTAAATACAATGACTGAGGATGAATTTTTTTGAAGGAAATGATGCCTGTGGCATCTCGGTTTGCTTCAGGTGTTTATCTCATTTTGCAGCGGAGACAGGTAATTGCTCACAGATGATCTTCGATATGGATGCGACACCTGTATCTAGTTCCTGACTGAGTTGTCCTTCACGTGCCACATTTGACATAACTTGCAGTGTAATTCTGCTCTCTTCAGGCAAGGGAGAGGGTTTTTGTGTGTGATATCACAAGTTTCTCTGTAGTAGGTAGTGCTGCATCTGCCTGAGACTTGGTCTCTGGAAAAAACAAAGAAATGCAGACATGGTTTTAACACTTCACAAGGTGATAGTTTTAGGAATTTAAGGTTTATTTTGGACAGAGAAAAGTATGTGATCTTTGTATTTTCAGTGTATTTTCATCCTCTTACAGATTGCTTTTATTTCACATTTAGTTTATGTGTGCACAGTGTGTTCATGGGTGCAGGTGAGTGCGTATTTGCCAGAACACACTCAAAAAGCCCATGTAACTTCCAGTAATAATCTTAACCCCAAAGTGTCTCAGGACTGCTCATTCTTTTTGCTTGTTGTGGGAACTGAGTAATCCTGCACCGATAAAAGTCAGCTCTAATTAATTTCAAGATTATCTTCTTTTTTTTCTGCTTAAAGAAGCAGCCTTTTTTTTTAATTTTCAAAAAAGATTATGCTTTTGGTATTTTTGAGAGTGCAGGTAAATGCACCCTCCAGTGCATGCAGGAAGCATCTTAAATCATCACACACAATATATCATGCTGTAACTTTGAAAATATTGGATTTCTTTACAGAAAAAGGCTGGGATGTGCAGAGGAAAGGTTTAGGCTACAACATATGTGAACATGGCAGCATAAATGCAAGATATGTATATATATACACACAGGCTTGTTCTGAAGAGCGCAGGGTGTATGTGTGTATCTTGGTATCTTGGACACACTCTGCTCTTCAGGAGTGGAGAGGATGGTGGTTCTGAATGCCAGCTGCAGCTCTGCCATACCAGTGCAACCAAAAGTGGAAGGTACAACCACAGTTTGAGGAAAGTTAGCTGAGGTCAGAATGTACTTAATTTATTATGGTATTTCAAGGCAACAGAGAGTCACAGAATGGCTGAGGTTGGCAGGGACCTCTGGAGAAAGCCCAGCTGAACTACTTGCTCAGAGCAGGGTCATCTCGAGGAGGTTACCCAGGACTGTGTCAGAGCAGGTTTTGAATATCTTCAGGGGCACTCTCTGGGCAACCTGCTGCAGGGTTCAACCTGCCTCGTGTAGCAGAAATATTTTTTTCTCATGTTTAAAATAAAATATCCTATATTTCAGTGCAGTTCTGTTGCCTCTTCTGTCATGTGGCACCACTGATAAGAGCCTGGCTGGTATCACACACCCAGGTAGGACAGGAAACTCCTCCAGCTCTCCCAGCCTCTCCTCATACAAGAGATGCTCTGATCCATTCATCACCTTTCTGACATGTCATTGGCCTTGCTGTAGTACGTCCACGTCTCTCTTGTACCGGGCAGCCTCAGCATTCCAGATGTGGCCTCAGCAGTGCTGAGTAGAGGGGACAAAGTTTTGAGTGACCTCCTAGAACTGAAAATAAGCTGTTGAAAAAGGAGAAGGGGTCATGAAAAAATCCCTTTAATTAACATTTTGTAGGGTTTTAATTTGCGCTTGAAATAGATTTTAAAGTGTTGCTCTCTAATCAATTTATCAAGGCCTTTTACGGATTTGATCTATTTTTAAAATTACTTTTCAATTAGAGGTGATCATTTTGTAAACAGTTGTGGAAAATTCTGGTAACCAAAAACTGAGGCCAGGTTAGAGAATGAGATTCGGGAGGAGGATGTGGCTACAAATTTCAGCAGATTTGACCAAATTGCCTTGAGTTTCAAAGTAATGCCCGTTTTGTTTGACAATCCTCCCTGAACAGATTAACCAAGGTGGAGAAAACACTGAGACACACGTGTAGTGTATGAAGTATAATGTGAAGCAAATTAAGTGTATTGGTAATGGTGCAAAAAAAGGGTCTCCTCTGGGACCCTGCTTATATTTGAGATAGTCCTAATTATCTGGGAATGTCATTGGGATTTCAGGCAGGCTGTGTGCTCATGGAAGAAAATCTATTTTTCTCCTTACTCTGCTGTGCCAGTCTGCTTGGACTGAAGAACTCTTAGTCAGTAGTGATGAGTGGAGCTACCTGGAGCTACCATATCCAACACTGATGCTTTAGAAGGAGTGACTCCTGGGGTAAGCCAGTTCCTTCTCCACCTGCAGCTTGAGCCAGTGCACTTCACTGCTCCAAGTCCCTGACCTCACTTGTTCTTAAATTTTGTAGTTAATAGTTAGTTGGTTTGCTTGTTTCTTTATTTTATATTTTTTTAGGTAGGCCCTGAGGAGCCATTTTTTGCCTGTTGGGGTTGTCCAGGCCTGGCGCAGGCTGCCCAGGGCAGTGGTGGAGTCCCCATCCCTGGAGGCGTTTCCCAGCCGTGTGGAGTCACGATTCTGTGACTGTGATTTTATGGTGCAGAATTGGTCTTAGTTTCCCATTGTGGGATTCACTGTGAGACTAGGTGACAGAGACACCAGGTGTTGATTTCCTCTCTGATGGGACCTTGGTACGACTGTAGTGGGACACCAGGTCCTCTGCCTGCAGCTCAGGTTTGGGATCAAAGAGTTCAGCAGCGGCTGCTGGTAAACAGTCTGATGGAATTTGTGGCAGGTGTTTGGGGTGCAGAGAAGAGGGCTCTGTTGATACCTACTTCTCCTGGGCCCTTCACAAGGCATTGTCTCCTGCTTCCCTGGTGCTGGTGGTGACTGGGCAGTGACTGTGCAGCTTGAAGTTGGAGCCTGTAACATTCCTTGTTCTTTCAGGGAGGATAAGTAATCTCACAATATCTATATGCTTCACAAAGATGGTGAAACTGAAAAACAGACACTGAAAAGAAGGTCATGGTCACCGGTTACCAGTGGTGATACTGGTTCCCCTGAGCTGAGTGGTCAGGATACCCTGGGGGGTTCACGTCATTTATTTGAATCTGCTCTAGCAGGACTGGGCTATTGTTACCAGGTTATGGCATTGTCACAAGACTTGAATTGATGGGACTGTTTATTCTAATGGTGCTGACAGTACATGAATTTTCAGCTTAATTTTTGGTTACTGTCCCTCCACATTTATCTTCTCCCATTGAATGACGCTGACGTTGTGGGCGCTCACAGATTATTTTGCTTCCAGAAATTTCTCAGTTACTGTGCTAATACTCTTGTTTTACTTAAAGATGCTGAAACAAATTAATCTTTCTAGAGTTGTGCCTGACGATTTTTCTGATAATGGCACTATTTGCATTAAGGAAGGGACCAAAAATTTTTTCGTAGTACAAATTGATGACAGAAGGTGAGTAGTTGCCTCCTGAAAGACAACAATGGACTATTTTTAATATCCCCATTCTAGGAAGAGTTCCTTAAACTAAGTGTTGATAAATATGTTCATATATGCTTCATTGTTAGTGGTGTCATTTAGGAATCATTCCCTGCCAGAAACTCGGGCATTGTAATATCAGAGAATCACAGAATCATTTTGGTTGGAAGAGACCATTAAGCACCTCGAGTCCAACCGTTCCCCCAGCACCGCCAGGTCCCCACTAACCCCTGTCCCTCAGCACCACCTCCACACGACTGGGAAATGCCTCCAGGGATGGGGACTCCACCACTGCCCTGGGCAGCCTGGGACAGGGCTTGACAGCCCCAACAGGGAGAAATGGTTCCTCAGGGACAACCTCAACCTCACCTGGAACAACTGGAGGCCACTTACTCTCGTCCTGTTGCTTGTTACACAGGAGAAGAGACCGACTCCCACCTCGCTCCACCCTCCTGTCAGGGAGTTGTCGAGAGCCAGAAGGTCTCTCCTGAGCCTCCTGTTCTGCAGGCTCAATGTCCCCAGGTCCCTCAGCCGCTCCTCAGCGCACTTGTGTTCCAGACCCTGCACCAACTTCATTGCCCTTCTCTGGACACGCTCCAGCCCCTCAGTGTCCTTCTGGGAGGGAGTGAGGGGCCCAAAACTGAACCCAGGATTCAAGGTGTGGCCTCTCCAGCGCTCCCAGTATGGGGGGCATGATCCCTGCCCTGGTCCTGCTGGCCACAGTGGTGCCAGTACAAGCCAGGATGCCGTTGGCCTTCTTGGCCACCTGGGCACACTGCTGGCTCCTCTTCAGCCGCTGTCACCAACACCCGCAGGTCCTTTTCCCCAGGCAGTTTCCAGCTGCTCTTCCCCCAGCCTGGAGCGTTGCCGGGGGTTGTTATGACCCCAGGGCAGGACCCGGCACTTGGGCTGGTTGACCCTCAGCCCATTGGCCTTGGCCCATCAATCCAGCCTGTCCAGACCCTTCTATAGAGGGATCTGCTTCACTGCCCAGCAGACCGGCATTCTGTTGAAAAGTGCCCTACATTTTGTTCCATTTTCTCTGGCCCTTGATTAGTTATTGATGGTGGTTGGGGTTTGTGCTGGAGCTGGGTGTTGTCTTGTCTCCCTGATACCTGCCAGCAATGCACTAGGTAATGCCCACAGGAAAGCACTTTCCTGTTTCATCTGGCGTGTGGTGACACCAGCCCCTACGCAGACACTACCAGAGTCTTGTGCCCTGCAGTGGGTACTGCTGCTCGTGAAGGCTTCATTCCGACTTAGGAAATTAGTATGACTCTGGTGGGTGGGGTTTGCAAAGATATGTCTTGCCTTCTGATATTTGACAAATCAGTTCAAGATTCAGATGGGTTCTTGAGGGGATTGGTATGGTCCAGTCCTCGTTTTCACAGGATTTCAGGACCTTTCTGATAAATTCCGAGCAGATTACTTCTCACAGCAGTCAGTGATGGAGCTAAAATGTGAAGAGTTTGTCAGGTCTCTGAAAGACAGGTGTGATTTTCTGCATTGAGTATAGACGAGGCAACAGTGGGTTTTGTCTGAGAGGACTGGGCCTCCAGTTCTTCAACCCAGCTAGTACTCTTCCTTGTAAACTATATCCCACCTCACGGCTGGTTTCTTTCCTGGGAACGGTGTGTATACGTCAGGACTGGGTTAAGGAACAGTAGGCCTACAGTAGTGCTTATGAGCTGGTTACAACTTCTCATGTCACCACCTTCGTGTCCACCCGGGAACTTCTGATTTCTGCCATCCCCAACTACTTCTCAGGGCTGCAGAATGACAGTACTGGCTGGCTGCCATCACTGGGGCCTCCATGAAGTTCATGAAAGGCCTGAGCAGTAAATCCTGAACACTGTGGAAATGTTCACCTCAGTGAAGAGCTGCAATCTTGTGTCTTGGGACCATAGTCTCATGTTTCAGCATTGTTCAGTGTTCTCAGAGTGGAGTTCGGTGTTGTTGGTAACACCAAAAATTAGACAAATTCTAAACAAAGTAGAATGTTTCCATATTTTGTGTTGCAAAGGATTTTTTGAAGAGAAAGCAGTGAGAATACCCCAGCACTTGTGCTGATCTGCAGTTTCAATTAGATATGTCAAATCAGAAGTGTGTTGATTTATCTAGCATACCTAATTTATTACTGATCTCCTCTGTAGCATCGTTTGGAAGGGAATTACACACAACCTGTCCCTCCCTTTGCCTTCAGCAATCAGCTTCTCCTGAAGAGGCACCTGCAGTGGTTAGAGAAGCTTTTGCCTTGTTGCAAGAGACTATCCAGCCACTGGTGAGGACATGGGGGTTTTTCCGCATCAGCTTCCACTGTGGGAGCTGTTGGAGAAGAACCTGCTCTGGCTGTGCTGTTTCGTGGTTTAATGAAGATGTGTAGTCAGAAAAAGGGGCTAAAAGAAATGGCTTCAGAGCAAACCAATAAGCTGTAACAAACCAGAGAGTAAAACCGAAGTGTCAAACCAGCTGAATTCTTAGCAAAAACATGTTTAGCTCAAAGCAGTGGCTGTACTGGAGTGCTGGGCAAAAATGGGTAATTTTAAAGTCAATGGATGGATACTGGTATTTCTGTGCATATGATCTTGATCAAACTCTAGTTACCAATTCAAAACTCTATAGCTGAAGTACCAAATACAGTGGTTTTAGACTAACATTTTCTACAAAGGAATTACTCATCAATAGTAGATGAAAAAGCTTTGAGTTCATGAAAGCGGTACCAGACACAGGGAAACAAAGTGGTAAAATGTATTTAGACTTTCAAAAAACCTCTTACACAACCTGTTACAAGGAGGTTGAGGCAAAATACTTCTAAGGATGAAAAGAGGAATGAGTTGGAAAATGCAGCAAAGAATTATCTACCTTTTCTCATATACGAAAACAAAGACTTTGTTCAGCCGTGGAAAAGCTCACAGCCTAAATCCCTGGACATATGGTTCGTTGTGTGGAGGTGTACTGTTGTGTCTCTAAGTAACACTGATAACCCCAGAAGGATTTGGCATGATTACAGCAGTTGCTTTTCACAGAGGAGACTGGATGAGACCTTTTAATTTGTGATGTAACATGGAAGCTTAATAACATGGGGGGAGGGTGGGGAGGCTGGGATGGAGCGTAGCAAATCTAGGTAGAGAGCTGTGGTTACTTTATTCAAGAATGAATTTATAATCTTGATGGAGAAGGGATTATTTGTTTTTATTTTCTGTTTGCTTTACTAACTTGGTCTCTGTAAGTGAAGTAAAATTTTATAGTAGATGTGAATGAATAAGTGGCAGCAAACTGAGTTTTCCATCCCCAAACCAAGATGTGGAGACAGATGGAAGGAGGAACAACTTGGTGACATCTCCTCCAACTGCTTTGTCAATATTGGTATTTGTCTGGTTTCCTTTAGTGCCTGACAGGGTTAGTGCTTCAGCTGAAAAAAGTGATTTGGTGTGTAATTCTGAATACCAAAACTTTCAGAATGTTAACAGGCTTATGTCTTTTATCACTATTTGTGCGTCTGTTCATTGTGTTTTCAGAAGGAAGTGTGGTGAGCTGTTGGCAGTGATCAGTGTCATACTGAAAATGAGCATTTGCTTTTGGTTGCTTTGAAATAAAATCAGAGAGCCACGTTAGTACAGATGTCACCAAAAATATTCCTCTTACTCTGCAGATGTACATGGTCAGTATTGCTATTTGATTCTTAAGAGTTTTCTTTAATAAGCAGATTAAGTAGCTCTTTCAGCTGTAACCAAAAGCACAGGAAAGAGGCTGAATCTTTTACACACTTGTGACTCTTACTGAGCCACTGTCTATTTCCTGACGATAGAATCTAGACAGTCATATTCGGAGCATAGCAACATATATAAAAATGTCTGTATGTATGTATGTAGGTGACTAATGTTAACTTCAAAAATGTCTTTATTCTGCAGAAATAATCTTGAATTCATGGTTCTTCGTAGTGGAGATGTTTTAGACTAGAGCGTGTGCAGTGTTGGCATTATGTGAGGAGGAGCACATATGCAAAATCTGACTTTTACAGTTCATCAGTACCTTTTATCCCATTCAAAATCGTCACCACAGCAGTTGAGGGTTTTCACATTTGTTATAAATAATCACGTCTTGACTATGGGAAACATCTGTCATATGACAAGCTTCAATGAAGGCCCCAGCCCATCCAGTGCACACACGTGCTTAACCACAAAGCATATTATTAGTGAGTATAAAATGCCACTAATAATTTCTGCATATTTTCAGTAATATTTTAAACACATGAATTTTTTTTTTTATATTGCTATTGAAATGGAGTCACATTATACACCTGCTTTTTTATTTATGGATTGAGGAAAACAGTGAATGGGATGAAGTAAGGTCTGTAGCTGTTTTGACTCGGAAGTTCCTCAGTTACTCCCATATGCCAGGACACCAGCATAAAAGGGTTGTTTAGGACACAGTCATCATAACTGTGAAGTTAGATAAGTAAATACTTTCAGCAAAATTAAAAATTGCTTGTCACTTCACTTCACTCTAGTAACTTTGCACGGTCAGTTCCCATTAGTTGCACCGACAAGGATATTGACACCCAGTCAGATATTTAGAATTCCTGAATTTCTTGCAAGCAGGTGTTTCCAAAGCATGAAGCTTTGACAAATGAAAATGATCTGGAGAAATCGGTTAGAGCCAGGTGGTAACTGGAGTGGAAAATTCTGCTTATGCCATATTGAAGATACGGTTACATTACTTCAAATTTTTTGATATTTTTTTTCTGTCTGAAAGCTGGTGATACTTCATGCCATGCTGAAAACCCTTGGCTGTCAATATTCTACCACTTCCTCCTCACAGGACACTTCAATTTAATTTCATCTGCTGTATAGCTACTAAAGGGGTGCCGGCTTATTTCACGGCCCCATTCGCTGACAACAACCCCAGCATAGGGACAGTTGGTGCAGCCAGACCTTCAGCGTTCCCTCTCACTCCTTTAACATGACTCCTGTTACATTTCCCTTCCCCTTCATCTGCCAAAGGAAGTGTTGATTCTGATGCCTTTGTTTTATGCTAGAAAAAAAGAAGTGGTTTTTTTCTTATCTTATCAGTGTGTTCTGGCAGAGTATTGAAGTGGAACAGCAAATCAACAGGGCTGTAACCTCATGCCTAAATGACTCAGATAAGAATATTATTTCACCCTAGTTCATACGCATTTACAAAATACAGTTTTAAGCCTAGGAAAATGTTAGGGATTCTTTTAGCTGTATTACTAAAGATTTTTTTTTCTTATTTTTGGAAGGGGCAGTGTGTTACAGGTGTAGATTATTTGTTTAAACTGCTGCATACTTGGAATTTTGGCACTGAAGAAAACCATACCAAATTTTATGATCTGTTCCTCTGAAGTGGTAATCGTTTCCTGTAACAGAGAGTTCCTTACATCTCTTATATTCCCTGAATTGCTGGCGTAAAGTCATGCTAGTGTTTGGTGTAGAAATGGTAGGAGAGCTGCAAAGCCATTGATTTCTTGGTTTGGTTTAGCTGGTTAATTGGTAGAAATATTAAGAGCTTTGAAGGACAACGTGTGTCTTCGTGGTGATATAAAAGGGTGATGGATAGTGGTAATCTTCAGGGTCTGAGCCTGGGGGGAGTTAATGAATTAGCCTGAAACTTCGTGATGTGGTTTGTAAGACGACAGCACAGGTGGTGTTACTGATTCTGATGATGTTGGTTTCAAAGCTGCATCATTTTTCTTGCATGCTGAGGTGGAGCTGGGTTCTCACCCGTGAACTCTTCATACCATGGAAGCACTGGATATACAAAAACTGGGGTTGCTGTCCCCTTTATTGCTGGTGCACAGCAAGTCACATGTACATACCCGTCAGCTGGTTTACCGTCCTTTCAGATGCTGGACATTTGTTCAAAAAATAGTTTGTTCATCTATTTGTTAATCCGCTAAATTCAGAAAACGCAGCAAAGTGTCTCTCACGGTGTGAACAACAGTGAGTGCTTACCTAACTCTTCCCATCAGTGAATCGCAGTGGATCGGCACTGAACAACTTCATAAGGTGGCTGCAGGCAGGGCTTCCAGCTGCTCTAGAATTCTGTTGGAGAATTTTCATTGAAATGTTTTACTTATATGCTGTGGAAATGGGGATTTTAAAGCAAATTGAAACTTTTAATTACCCTCGCGACAATAGTTTGGGCTTTTTGTCAGCTTAGGTACCTGGAACTCCTCATAGGTACTAGTCACAGGCATCAGAAAATGGATTTTGGATTTTTTGTGCTAAGTTGCACAGACTCTTTGCATTGTTTTTTCGTAGCCCATAATGTGACAGTAGCATAAGGCCTTAGCTGAGCAAAGGCATGTTCTTCCTCAGCTCCCCTTGGTATTGTGTGTCTCCAGGATGGCAGATGCCTCAGTGAAGGTCCAAACCCCAGAGCTTCTGTAACAGTGAGCAAATACGTTATTTCACATTGTTAAACTAACAGCTTAGCTCTATAAGAGTAACTCACACATAGTAATGCTGATTTTTCATCTTAAAATACAGTACTGAGTGTTTTCCAGTCAGAAGTTACCCATTCTGGTGTTTCTTGGCAGTTGTTCTAATAAAGCATCCGTCATGGGCTTGCCTTGTGTACCCCTCTAATGTAAAAGTGTTCAGCTGCCCTGCAGCTCATAAATAACCCACTTGAATAATGATCACTGGGCTCAATTGGAACCAAACTGAAAAAATATTTCTGTGTCTTGGCTGTTTTGGAAAGAGTTGTCTCAGATTTCAGATGAGTTTGTATAATATGGAGGTGGAAAAAGAGAGGCTTAAAGGAGGAATGCCACTCATAGGGGCCATCAGAAGTGCAGCCATCTCAGTGTGCCTGGACAGAACGGTGCATCTTCTGGTTGTGTCTGAACATCGCTTGATGTTCCCTGAGCCAGGAGCAGGTGGCAGCTGCAGCTTCGTTTAAGTGCAGGCTGTTGAAGAACTGCTCCGGGTGCCTCACTGAAAACGAAAGCAGCCCCTGCTCTTGCTCTCCCAGTTTGGTGACAGAACGACCCGGGAGGGTTTGGTGTCTGTTGAACCACAGGATGCGACTGAGGACGGGGCGGTCGTCAGGACCGCTGTCCTGACCTCTGCGCATGGCCTGTTTGAAGACGACCAGCGTTCTTTAACTGCTCTATTGAATCACTCTACGCAAGGCTTCAGTGCCAAATAATAAATTCTGCTTAAAACAGATTAATTTTGATTTTATGGGAAATTGCAGAGTCCGAGAATTTATCAATATTCTAAAGTAAAATAATGACACACCACTACTAAAAATTAATTCAAGGGAATTAATTGAGGCATTGCCTTCCCACAGGTGATTTTGTGTATGTGAAAATATCATTAATTGCCTTTCTGCTGTTTGTCTGGAATCTCAACTATTTTGCTAAAGATTTAATGGAAGTAACTTCAAGACCTTCTCTACATTTTTGACACTGAAAGTGAAGGCATGCCCTTGCTTCTCCAGGCTTGGTGTCATCGTCCTGCGGTAGTCAGTAAGAAGCAGCTCTGTGACTCACAACAACTTCTAGTTTTGATGATTTTTTTTTTTTTTTCCTACCTCAGAAAACTTGTTTCCTTGACATTATTAGTTGGACTCTAGAAATTCAGAAAACCTGGTTGTCGCCGGTTGGCTGAGGCAAGCCAATTACGGGGACATGCCCTTTCCTATCCCTGAACCCCTCTCCTCCGGGAGAGAAAAGGGTTAAAAAGCAGAGATACGAAAAGGAAAAGAAAGATTTTGTGAGACCTCTGAACGTTTGGAAAACTGAAACAAACTTTAATAAAACTAGAACAAAATATATAATATGCAGGGAAAAACCAATGCAAAATCTGAGGGTTTGTACAGGATGGAAAAGAGAGGGTTAAACGCGAGTAAGAGAGAAAGGGGGACAGTACCACGTGGAGTCCAAAATGGTGCCGCCACGTATGCGCCCTCGTGGTGTAAACAAAGGATCCGCGGCTGTTACGAACGCGGGGCTCCAACGTGCAAACCCCAAGCTACGCTGTTCCTACCAGTTCTGGTCGTGCGAATTAAAGGAAGCGAAGCAGCAAGAAGCGGCAGCGCTGGCGGCAGAGAGGGTACGGCGTTACAGCAGCAGGCAAAGAGCAGCCTCCGGGCACGGCGTCTCCAGCAGCCACAGCAGTCTGTCCCAGGCGGCGCGGCGGGGGCTTTCCCGGCACACAGCTTCGCTCCACTCAGAGACAGCCTCCGGGCGCGGATCTCCCAGGCGGCGGGCAGGGTCCAAGCCGAGGAGAGACAGCCTGTAAGGTTCCTGGAGCCAAGCCGCAATGTCTGAAGAAGCCTCTTCCTGGAGCGAAGCTGAAGGTCCGCGGCGCCCCTCACAGCGCAAAGCCGGAAGTGTCCGGAGAGCGAACAGACCCGAAAACCCAAAAGCTGCCAAAGAGCCTCTGGTACCCGGCTCTTAAAGGCACAGTACGCTCGCGAGAAACTTTCTCAACCAATGAGATGTGTAATCGTAGCATGGAAGGGAATAGTCCAATTGGTCAGTTTAAAACAAAAGCTTTCAAGCAGTTTTTTCCTCGAACTGCCACACTGGTTTTGAAACTGTTCCATGGTTAGGGCAATTGTAGGCTTTCATGAACGCTCTCAAGTTTCTTGTCTAAACGTTTCTGACTTTAGTTCATTACTACAGACCATGCAGAAGTGATCCTTTGTTTTGTTTTTCTTTTTTTCTGGCTGCCATTTTAAACTTCTGGACTTGTTAATTAAAAAAGGTGATTGAAAAATGATTTATTGATAGTTGCAATTATTTTGGCAACCTCCAGTTTTAATGGCATACTTCCAATGCTGCAGTTCTGATGCAGAAATACTGGTTTGACTTTATAATACTTAGGGCGAGTTGATACCTGTTTGCTTTTTAATTTATTCCTGTAACTGTGTTGTGTCCTGTAGGGTTTTAACATTGCTCAACTAAGTGTTTCTGACCTCCTCGAGCAGCTCTCTGAAAAACTAATTAGTGGAACCATTAAAAAGAAAGTGAAGTTCTGTTGCAAGGAAAAGCATTGAAAATGAGGTGAGAAAGGGGAATGAGGGGAGGAACATGCCTCTGTTTATACTGAGGAGTTTTAATGTACAGCTTGTATTGTACCTCAGAGGGGAAGGGAAAGGGGAACACCATGAGGAAAAATCCAGGAGGAGGTTATGAATGTTGGGAAACATGGTGTTTCTTGTGTGTCTGCAAGCTCTTGGAGAAGGGCAAGAAAGAGGAAGGAAAGTTTTGGTGTTTATTATTTACTTCAGAACACAAGTTTCTTCTTCCACAATACCCTGATGAGTGCTGGGGCCTCCGATGAGTATCAGGCCAGGATGCAATTTTTTCCTTATTTCTGGCTGGACTAGATACTAAGCATTGAAAGGATGGGTTGGAAGGTCACTACTGTCATCTCGTGTCCTTCCACAGTCAGTGCATAAAATACAAGAAAAAAAAGAGATGGTGAGTGAGGCCATAGTCATTTGAAAGAAGGTGGTGAGTACCTTCTGCAAGTGTCTTGCAGGATCCCCTGGTAGTTCCAGGCATGCCTCAGAGTTTCTTTACATGAGCAAAATTAGAAGATAAATGTTGAGAGATTCAAGATCACCCCCTGCCAAATCAAACCTCATCTGACCATTTTCTCTGAAGAGTACTAGTTCTGAGCAATTTCACTGCTGTGGAAGTGGTGAGCATGTCACTGTGCAGTCTGGCTGGTGGCATACATGTCACAGCAAAGGTTAATGTGCTAGGGCTCAGAGGGGTGACTCTGGAATAAACTGTACATTAACATGCCTTTATTTTGTGGCTTCCTTTGTGATTTATTATTACTTTAAAAAGAAAAGGGGTTAGTAGGATGAGAAACAACAAAAGTTTCTTGTCGAGCTGGTATAGCTCTTAGTACACACATGGACCCTGAGATGTTCCTATTGTACTGCTTTTTCTTTTCATGAAGAGGACCCCTAATCACGTGATAAAATATTAATAGCACTGGTCTCAAAAGATTTATCTTGTAGCATGAGAATATGTAACAGTGGTGCTCAGAGTGTTTAATACATGAATCTCCTGTATGTCCTGTGAATGTATAATAGATACAGTAGTTCCAGTCGTAAAATTAAAGGTGGTGTTCCAGGCGTGCACTGTAATGTGGTGTTACTTATAGAGATGTGTTAAAAACTACTTTGCAAAAGCTTATACATACTAGGAAATATAATCTCTCTCCTTTGACATTTGGGACAGACACATGGTCCAGAGAGTTCCTTGCCTTCTGACTTCCTTTATGTATTTTTTAATTTAATTTTTGGGATACAGTTTATAGAAATAACTACTCTCAAGAATCTTGTCCTTGCCCTGGCATACAGGCAAAATAAGATGGCATGTGTGACAAAATGAAGAGCTACAGCTGCATTTAATGTGTTTAGGATTTTTTTTATCCCATTTCCCCCATAACTGTGTAAAAAAGCCACGTCTTTGTACTGCAGTAGCTGACAAAATCTTAACTCAAGTACATTTATTTGGTGCCCAAATTATCACTGTTGAATAAATCCGGAGTTTGAGGGTACTTACTGGTAAGCTCCGGCTCTCTTTTTCCTTACTTACTCTTGTGCGCCAGGAGTATATGTAAATGTAATTAAAAATGGAGGTTACCATCGGAAATGCAGATACCAAAGAATACTTTTTCAACCACCTTCTTTAAAGAATAAGTTTAACTGTTGAGATGTCAAACAGTTTTTGGTTTGGTTTGCAAAAAAAAAGAATGCTCATGAATTGTCATACCAATGACAGAAGTGGGTTCCTTGGTGTTCGAGTGTTACCTCAGAGGTGGGGGAATGGGATTACAGCCTTGTCTTAGTTCAACAGGATGGCAATACAGAAGAAAAATATGCCTTACATAAACCTTCTGGTAACATTAGCTATTGCATTTTGGTTTTCTTCCCGTCCAGAGAACAGATTCGGTTGGAACGAGTAATGCAGATTTTCCCTCTGGGGATCCCGGTATGTACCAGTTGGACGTTACTCTCAGAAGAGGACAGAATTTAGCAGCACGGGACCGTGGAGGTAAGCGTGCTTTGGGAAGTGATGTGTCCATTGGCTGAATTTGTATGAGGGTATTAAAGTTGCAGTTAAGGTTTGAATTGTAAGTGTGTTAGTTCAACTCTGCTTAAAACTCTGTGAAGTTTTTTTTTTTTACTCAAAAGCATGAAGCAAAAGGAGTTAGGGCTGGCTAAACTCACACAGGAGGAGAAATCAGATTTAGCTAACACTCATTTAATTCTTCTGCTGGCAAATTTTCCTCCCTCCTTTGAATGTTTCAAACTAAGAAAGATGAGATAGATGTACTTAACCATGCAGCTTTGTGCTGTCTTGCTTACACAAGTGCTGTCTTGATACTTAGTTCTTTGACTGTGTAACAGATAAATTCTGGAGCTGTGTTTAAACACAAAAACCAGTAAAACCGTCTATTAGGTGTGTTCAGGCTGTTGGCCACTCCACTGATCACGTCCTGGCATGTTACTGTCTGCTCCGAGATGTGTACCACACTTGTGGCTCAGATATAAAAAAGATTCCTGGAAGGTGTTTTGACCCACAGGAACACAGCAGGGAGACCCGATGACCCTCTGCACGTGACTGCAGCTCACATTTAAAATTAGATAAGTCAGTAGTCTGACTTCTGATGGCAAATCTGACTAACAACCCATTTGGGATTTGCTGTAATGTATTCCTCGTGAGACAAAGAAAGACATAGTAAAAATTTAGCTGCAAGAACAGTGTTGAACAGACCTTTCCATGCTTACCTCATGAGGTTACCTGACCAATCTCAGATCTCAGATATGGTGGCAGAAACCTGGAAGGCTCTTTACACTGGGAGGAAATTATTTCACTGATAACCGTGTCCCTGAAACTGAGTTTTTAATATACTCCCTGTTGCAAGAATAAGCTTCTATCTGTGTTCTTCCTCTAGATATACTGATATACTATCAAGCTTTGCCTGACATTCATCAAAAATACTGAAATGTTTCTGTTCCATGAGCTAGAAGGACTTGCCCAGTTTCTGAATGTATTGTAATTCTGTCATATCTATCATTCATATTATTTATAAATGAACAAAAATGTGAATGTAAATGTGATTATTCATATGCAAGGAAAACAGCAGTAAATTTTTTTCCCCATAATTCAGGAGTCTAGGTCTAGGGTAATCCAAGGGAAGGAGATCTGTCTCCTGAAATGGAATCCCAGGTTCTGAAGTGAATACTAGGTGCTGTATAAAATGTCAAGTGCTTTAAAGGATCCGTTCAGAAAGCTGCTGCTGGAGCAGCAGGGAAAGCCCCTCAGCCTCCCTGGAAGGCAACATGGCAAGAGTGGTGTTTCCTCAGTACTTACCAGTCCTGGAGGCCAGGCATTAGGGTTGCAATGCACAGCCATCGTCCACCCTGTTTTGGACACTGTAATTCGTTTTGGACGGTGGTCTCATAACTTGAAATCTTAATGCTTGGGTTAATTTCCACACCCTTTCTGAATTTTCTCCTGTGCTGGGGAAGCTCAGCCTTCACATGAAGGGGCAACCAAGAGAACGTCTTACCAAGCCAGTGCAAGAAGAATATGTTGCATCTCAGTGAAGTGTGGAAGATCTTTCAGACTAGGTAGGGAGCTACAGATATGCTCCTTCCTGCATTGACCAGGTTTCAGATCTCGACAGGGTTTTATCTCCCAGAACTGAACCTTTGTTGCTTAAGGGGAAAATGCAGAAACAGCACCTTGTACTGGACCCGTCCATTCATGGCTCTATGTCCTGGCTGCTATCCACTGTGTTTCTGCTTGTTTTCACATTCTCTTGCAGCTGCTAAGAGCGAGGTTTTAGAAACACCTTTGAATCAAGGGGACTTCACAGGCATTAGGTGCTTAGTGGATTTAGATGGCTGCTGAATGGGAAGTGGACAGAGAGGGGCTTGATTTGGGAACTCAGTTTGGTCTAAACCCTCTTGTGAGTGTAATAGTTGCTCTCTTTCACTCATGGTTTAAAGTATCCCCATCATAGTCACAGTGAAATTTCACTAAGAGACTGGGCATGTAAAACTGTGTTCTTACTGGAGGTTTCTGTGGGTACAAGAGGAGGTTCAGTGAGCTCACAGAAGAAAAATACACAAAGGGCATTGAAATGCTTAGAAAACACATCTAACTCTGAAGGTCTTTGCTCCAAATTCTTGATGCCCAGGAGTGTATTGAAGGGAAATAGTCTATGTGCATGTCCTCTTGTTCCTCTGTTGGGATGTGCTTACAGCCCCAATGGAGACAGCATGAGCTCACAGGACATTTGGTCTGGGCCAGTACCGGCGTTTCTGTCGGATTGCCTAATGCTTCATCAGTGGTTCTGTCAGGGGTTGTGAGACAGAAAGCGGTTGAAGTACAGTCCATGTGTGAGAACATATATCCAAATGCTGAATGGAGCTCCTGAGACAGATGCATTTGATACTAATGAGACTGATGTGTTCAATACTAAAAGCAGAGCTTAGAAGACTTATCTCAAGTCTGTCTCAAAGGAGTCTTAAACTCTTAACAGCGTGTGACACCCCAATCATCCAAAAGTTTTTCCAGATCCTCCACTTAAAGCTTGACAGTTGAATTCCAAATACTGTGGCTTTCACTCTAAAAGAAAATGTGAGCTACATGGTAGAAAAGAATTTTGTTTTAATTTTAGCTTTTTGTTCTTTAATTTTTTAACTGCATCTTCACATCTCTTTTTTAGAAACCTGCTGCTGAACATATTGCAGCCTTGGAATTCAAAGCTGAATTCTCATGTTGTGAATGTTCTGCACATTTTGTCTTCCCAAATTTATAAAAAGAGATGCCACAACATTTTCAGAAGAAAAGGGGAAAGATGGAAGCTATATTTATGTGGCTAGCAATGCCAACATTAATCATGACTATTAGTTGATAAATGGCACTGTTCATAGTCACAACAAAAAAAGGAGCAGAACATTCTTCATGAGAGGACCAGCATCTTGCTATTGTCTTCTCAAGTGACTGAAAATAATCCTTCGTTATCACAGGCAATATTTATGCTCTGGTGTGTGCGTTATGACAGAAGGAGATGTAACTATTCATTTAAACTCCTCATCTTCACAAGAAATCCTGTCTTCACTCTGACCTGTCTTTCCTTCCACATTCAGCAGAGCTGAGGACCATACCTTCCTCTCAGCTGTGTAATGAGACATTTACATTCCTTGTGTCTGACAAAATCCTGAAGTGACCCAAAATGTGGTTTATAACATAAACTTTATTTAAGTCCATCCTAAAGTAAGCCATATACTTAGATTTAAAAATTATACTTTGATTTAAAAATTTGTTTTCTGAGCCTTTTCTCCCTGAGACTGAGAAAAACTGTGTAGTGTTGGGCCTGGTAAGTTGGTAATACTAACAAGTTAACCTAATTTCCTACATCTTTATGTTTTCTTTTTCAGTTTTGATTTCTTATTTGCTTTTTGTCATATAAAGTGTTTGTGTAATATCATGTATATTTTAAAGAGTTTTTTTCTGGAGTTAAAATTTTTAGTTTAAAAAGGCCCCTTTGATTTATGTGGCTACTTCATATTGGTAACGTCCCTTTATAGATATATTGCATTATCTTAAATGTTGTTTTTAAAAAAACAAATGAAAGCCCTTGTGGTTGATCCATTTTTGCTTTAGAAGAGACTCATTTTGAAATGCAAACTGAAGCATTATCATACAATTGTGTAAAGGGGAATTCTGTCTTAGTCATTGGTTTTCTATGGTTCTTTTTAGTCAAAATAAAAATATCAAAATAATCTTTGAAGTTTCCTCACAGTGATTTCTTACTTCACTGGACCCTGGAATCCACACCCTTTCATGTCAAAAATCCAGGTTAGATACATGATGAATTTGATCCCTTCTGACAGTAAAATTGATCATTATTTTTTATTTTTTACAAAATGCCTGAAGATTGATGCCATCTTGAAAAATAGCACAAGGAAAATACTTTTTTGAGCAGAACTGAAATGTTCATGGCTTTTTCATGATGGCCAGTAGTGCATTTTCTGTGTGAAATCTTACAGGAAGAGTTCCTGAAAACAGATGTTTACCATCATCAAAGGCCTTGCCCTCTAACAGATGATCTCACCAGATCTCTGTGTCCCTCTCTACAGTAGACTCTTCTTCCTTAGACTAGAGAGTCTGTCCGTACAACCAGCTGAGGTGTTGGTCCTTAAGTGTCTGTCTCTGGTTCTGAAACCTAGCAGGAATAAGCCAGAAATAGTGTGCAATTAGTGCCCTTGTGCAGTGTATTTCAATTTGATGAATTTACCATTTCCAATATGAAACATTCATATCCGTAAGAGCTACCTGCTTAAACTGGGAATAATTGGGAGAGACCACTGTCAGAACCAGGAGAACTTGAAGAACTGTAACAGCGCAAGAATATACACACAGACTTAGTGTTTTGTCTGGTGGATAACTCTGTTTCCCTCTACATTGTCAGGATCTAGAAGAAAAGTAAGTGCCAGTGGGACAGAAAGTGAAGCGTGGTGATTGAGTAACCCCTTTAGATACTCCTAATTTTGTGCAACACCACAATATTGAAAGCAAACCTATGTGTAAGACAAAGCATTTTAAATCGTTGAAAAAATTATTCAAAATTATTGGGAAGACTTTTCAGTTTTATTTATATTTGAACTGTGGGTTTCTCTGATGTAGGATACTGAGATTCAGTCCTTAACTTGAATAAAACACAGCGTAGCTTTGGAGATTGGGTAACTCTTCACCCTTTATGACTCAGGTAGACTGGGATTATGGAATAAATTTTGCTTATTGTGAAATATTGCTAAGTCTGTCACACAGCTGAGAAGGAACATGCGCCTGCTCTGATTCCTGGAGAGGTGGGATGCGCTGATTGTTGGTGTGAATCAATAGCGGAGTGCTCGCACCATCTTCTGAGTGTGACAAATAGTCACGGGGCAATAACCAAGGAGAAATTCCACTCATGCTGTAACAGGTAGCCAGATGTGACATTATTTTCGAAAGGCCTTTGGATCAGTATTTCATGTCACTCATTGTGAACATATCAAAGTACTTCTTTAATTATATTTTTATTTTAATGTATTCGTTAGGTAGGGAATTTGAATCCTCTTTAATACAAAGGAAAATCAGATATCATTTTTTTGGATGCGAATCAAAAGGTTCATATTTAATTTAAAGCAGAATTGTCAAGGATGTTCACTTATATGAAGGTATTTCAGAACGGTTTTATCGGAGTCAAAAATACACTTAATAATTTTTAGGGAACTCCTGGAGATGTGAATGTGTGGAAGAGATAATTTTTAAACACCCAGTTGTCTTATTACAGAGATACTGGGGATAAGATGCTGAAACAAGAAATGGCAGCTTGGCACGCTCATTACTCTGGAATTCATGTAAATGTATGCAGATGAGCGTGCCAGCATTCCCAGTGTGTGAAAACATTTACAGGATGTTTTATTTAAAGATTCGCAGCACTTTTTGTCTGTGTTTGAGTAAAGAGGCCTGAAATTTGGGAAGATGCTCCTGGAGATGCCCTTTTTCTGCAGAGAGAGGGTAGTGTTGGTCAAAGAGAAGTGCAGCTCTGGGTTTCATTCTGATGGCAAACGGTTGCAGACCAGCATCGCTCAGTGTAAAACGTGACTGGGAAAACACTTTCCAGTTTCCTTCCTGCTCTGCCTGAGCCGTGCTGGAGCCGTTTTGCTCTCTGCAGCAGTGTGGTTGTTTCTCTTCCCCTCGTGGCCAGCCGGGCTCTGGGGGCCAGTGGTGATATTTTCTCCTCACCGAAAGGCAGCCAGAGCCACGCGGGGTGCTGGCAGCAGTGACTCGTACCCAGTGGGGATGGGGAGAAGCTGTCCTTTTGCCATATAGAAAAGCAAGGAGGAAAGAGCAAAGGAGGAGTGGGAAGCAGGCTGTGCACTCTACTAACGTGCTACAGCATCTTTGTCCACCTGAGCAAGTCCCTTTGCAGAAGGTGCCAAAGTCGACTGGAGGATGGGCTCCATCTGTTGCTTTGGTTCCTTCTGCTCTGAGCTTGACACGGAGCCTGCTTGCACTGCCAGGCTCCTCATGGCGCCTGCACCTCCATCCAGAAAAGAGCTTATGTTAGCTCTACCTGCAGCATTTTCTTCTAATGTCACTTCCTGTTTCTGTCATAGTCAGGAATTCTTACACACTCACAGGATCACAGAGTTATTTAGGTGGAACAGACCTTTCAGCTCCTCAAGTCCAACCGTTCCCCCAGCACTGCCAGGTCCCCACTGACCCCTGGCCCTCAGCACCACCTCCACACAGCTGGGAAACCCCTCCAGGGATGGGGACTCCACCAGTGGCCTGGGCAGCCTGGGCCAGGCCTGGACAACCCCAGTGGGCAAGAAGTGGTTCCTCAGGACCAACCTCAACCTTCCCTGGTGCAACTGGAGGCTGTTTCCTCTTGTCCTGTTGCTTGTTCCTGGGAAGAAGAGACCAACCCCCTCCTTGCTCCAACCTCCTGTCAGGGAGCTGTGCAGAGCTAGAAGGTCTCCCCTGAACCTCCTGTTCTCCAGACTAACCCCCACCCCCAGGTCCCTCAGCCGCACTTGTGCTCCAGACCCTGCACCAGCTTCATTGCTCTTCTCTGGACACACTCCAGCCCCTCAATGTCCTTTTGGGAGTGAGGGGCCAAAACTGAACCCAGGAATCGAGAGGTGGCCTCACCAGTGCCCCCAGTAAAAGGGGGACGATCCCTGCCCTGGTCCTGCTGGCCACACGAGTGCTGGTACCAACGTGGTGTCCAAACACTGGAAGCAATTCAGACATTTCACATACTGACCTAGTGCGGCTTCAGCTGTCTCAAAGCCTAAATATCTTCTGCAGAGACATGAAAGCAGCAGGTAGGAGATGGGACCTGGGGAAACTGTGAGACTCTTGAGACCATCCAGGAGGATGCACGAGGACATCTCACACAGCACTAAAGGATTGTTGTGATCCCCGTTGTCACGCCTCAAAGTCCGCCGTCTCTGTGCATGGAGAGTTCGCTTACAGTGGCTGCACAGAGCAGGGTGCAGAGGCCTGGAAGGAGCCTCCACAGCATCACTTCAGGTGCTGTGAGGAGCCTCAGCTACTCTGTGGCTTCTACACACCTCAGCTTGGTTCTACACACCACAGACTGGCTGAGGGTGCCCTCAATCCTGCTGTCATGTCATTGGTGAAGATCCTATTTGGTGACTGCTCAGCTTTCCAGCTGGAGTTTCTGCCATATTTCACGGGTACCTGGAGTCTTGTTCTGCTTCACCTGAGGAGATACCGCAGCAGCAGAGAGTAGGAGTGTACAAGAGGGTGATTTGGGATATACAGAGTCAGAGTTTTCCTGTGACAGCCTCAGGGGAGAATTCCCAGAGGCCCAGCCAGAAATCACAGCTGTGCGCTAGACAAAAGATGACCTCGTGGTGAGGACCAGATGGAGCCCCTGTGCCATGGGGTGACCTCTGCCTCCTGCCTCACCTCACTGAGCCAGGACAGGGCTCTTGGCTCACATACTCCTTGTTTTCATCCTGCTTGGTGATGGGCCATCTTCATCCTTTGAAACCATCATACTCGCACGATCTCAGAGCAGCCTCTGACTGTCTCCCCACTTTCTGCAAGAGAGGAAGATGAAGACAGGATTTCTATAGGTATATGTAGAAACCTTTACACATACAAAAAGATCTGTAAGTTAAATGTAATGCGGACAGGAAGGAGAAGCCCCACAAGGTTTCCCACAAAGGACCACTCAGACAGAAGGACAAGCCAATGGTTCATCAATGAAAGTCTTATTTCAACATGTGTTTCGGACATGAAGGGCGATTGGCACAGAGCTCCCATGGCCCAGGGCTGTGAGAGCCTGCAGCTGCCTATGGATGATGACATGGAGCAGCCCGGAGCTGTGAGGGTTTCCTTGCTTCAGCTGGAAGGCTTTGTGGAAATGGACAGAAACCTGTGGCTGTGCAGCTGCAGCAGGAGGGGACCTGCGTGCACCATGGTCTGGTCCTGTCCCTGTTTTGGCCCGTGGCTGTAAGACAGGACAACAAACAACTGGGCAGCCACCCTCCATCTCCACCGCCAACCCCTGCCCAGGGCTCTTCTAGAGTCTTGTCTCCTTATCTTTGTGTCAGTGTCCTTGTTCTACAAGGTGGCCAATCTGTGGCTCCATGGCTGAGGGTTGGAGTGCGCCATGGGCTGGTCCTGTCCCTCTCTTGTTCTGTGGCTGAAAGAGGCAGGACAACAAACAACAGGGCAGGCACCCCTGATCACCAAGGGCAACCCCTGCCCAAGGCTCTTCTGGACTCTTGAATCCTTAACTTGGGGTCAGTGTCTGTGTAGAAGGTAGCGGATATCTGGTGTGTGGCTGAGGACAGCAGTGTTCCATGGTCTGGTCCTGTCCCAGCAGGAGCCCAGGGCTGTAAAAGGCAGGAGAATATCAACAAACAACAGCAGCCGCCACCCTTCATCACCACTGCCGACCGCTGCCCAGGGCTCTGCTGCCACCATCACCAGCAGCACAGGGCACATCCCTGGGGTGGGTTCCCAGAGCTGCTGTCGTTTCTGTGTACTTAACTTCATGTCAGTGTCCTCGTAGAAGGCAGCGGATCTCTGGCTCTGTGGCTGAGGCCGAGAATGCGCCATGGTCTGGTCCTGTCCTTGTGTGGCCTCCAGCGTTGGAATACGAAGGAGGAGCCACCGCCATCTCTCTTGCCATGGGCAACCCCTGCCTCCCTGCCCCACCTCAGCAGCCCTGCCCTCCCTTGTTCTGCCCCAGCGCTCCCTGACCCTCCTGCACATCTCTTGGCTGTCACCTTGCAGCCCATTCTGGGCAGTTGTGTTACAACCCTCCTCTAAGAAGCCACCCCCAACATTCTGCCCACTGTGACATGGCCGCTACATCACAGGGCGGAGCCAGGGCTGATGGAAGGCCCAGCCATTGTCTGCCTGGGGAGAAGAACTGTCACTCTTCAGCCTTGTGAAGTGCAGTGGGATGGACAAAGAACATAATTCAGACCATGGGGAGATCGAATGACTTGGAGATGCCGCTGTCACTCCTGTCTGTGCGAGGACAGCCTCCTGACCCAGGGCTGCAGTCACCTCACAGCTCCTCACTGTCCTGTGCCACCCCACCTTACCTGGGCCTCCTCCTTGCTGTCAGGGCCAGGACAGAGTGAGGTGGACTCAGAGCAAGGGTGCAGACAAATAGATCTTAGAATCACAGAATCTTTTTGGTTGAAAAAGACCCTCAAGATCATTGAATCCAACCATAAACCTAACCCTGCCACCTCAGAATTAAACGATGTCCCTAAATGCCACTTCCTCACATCCTTTAAATACGCCTCCAGGGATACAGTCTCCACCATCTGTTGACACTTGTTCCAAGCCTTGACAACCCTTTCAGTGGAGAAATTGTTCCTCATGTCCAACATCAATCTCCCCTGGAACAACTTGAGGCCTGTTCCTCTTGTCCTGTCGCTTGTTCCTGGGGAGAAGAGACCAACCCTACCTCGCTCCAACCTACTGTCAGGGAGTTGTGGAGAGCCAGAAGGTCTCCCCTGAGCCTCCTGTTCTCGAGGCTCAACCCACCCTGGTCCCTCAGCTGCTCCTCAGCGCACTTGTGCTCCAGACCCTGCACCAGCTTTGTTGCCCTTCTCTGGACATGCTCCAGCCCCTCAGTGTCCTTCTGAGAGGGAGTGAGGGGCCCAAAACTGAACCCAGGATTCAAGGTGTGGCCTCCCCAGCGCTCCCAGTGTGGGGGACGATCCCTGCCCTGGTGCTGCTGGCTACAGTGGTGCCAGTGCAAGCCAGGATGCTGTTGGCCTCCTTGGTCACCTGAGCACACCGCTGGCTCCTCTTCAGCCGCTGATGACAAGCACCCACAGGTCCTTTTCCCCAGGCAGTTTCCAGCTGCTCTTCCCCCAGCCTGGTGCGTTGCCGGGGGTTATTGTGACCCAAGAGCAGGACCCATGCTCTAGAATGTCCTCACCTGCTGGTGGTACCATGTGGTCCCCTTGAAAACTTCAGAGGCAACAGCATCCTGTTTGCTTGGGGAGCTGAAAAAAAGAAGTCAGTCCATTATTTGCACCCTACTTACCTGTTGTTCTCTCTTATGTTTCGGTAAGCATCTGACCTGTCATGTTGCTCTTAACTGGGGCCCTTGTTTAGTCTCCTCATTTCTCCATCCCAAAAGGAAGGAATCACCTGAGGAAACTGCGTATCTGCCTTCTAAGAGGGTGGCTAAACACCCTTTCCCAAGCCTTTAAGGAGAAGTCTGTTCCCATAGGAAGATGGACTGGTTCAAGTAAATTGTGGGATTATTAAACAATTTGAGAGGTTGGCTGTTCCTTGGCATTTTACAATGAAAATTTCTGCAAGAATTCCAGAATAAACTCAGTCCTGATAACCTCCAGAGACAGCAATAGTTGCTGTGAATGTCCCCATGGCAAGGTCTTGGCAGAAGCTGCCTGTGAGCGCTGGCTCTGTGCCACCCTCAGCAGAAACTGGCAAGTACAGGCATTTTCCAAACACTGCTCTCAGTAGGCTCTGTGCTTCACCACCTTCCTCACTGCTGTACTATTTAGGCATCCAAATAAAAGACATTTTTTTTGGAGCTGCAGAGTACTTTCAGCCGCAGCCTACATCTGGGTGGGTGTCAGCCTATTTACTTTAGTGAAAAAATTAATAAAAGAACCCCAATAATAATAATTCCCCAAGGGAAATTTGTTTATGAGAATTATGGACCATATACATTTATTGATATGACTGAATAGGTATTGAAAAATACAATTATGAAACACAATAATAACTTTTTTTCAAATATTTTATTTGTGGCTTTTAGGTGCTCAAAATCGAAACTGTCAGTTTGGAGCACTCTGGGAAAATTCATTTACAGGAGAGATGGCAGTTGTGTTGAGATGGTTGGATAGGTTTATTGTAGGTTCAGAAATAACAAGCCGTGTTAACCAGTGGCTTTCCCAAGCGTTTTAGGTACACTCTAGATTTTATGATAGTTTGTTTCTAGTCTATTGAGGCTGATAGTGGATAGTTTGAGTGGATCAGAATTTCCTGTCCTGTAAAAATAGCGTGTAAAACAGTGGGTACAAAATATTAGAATCATATAAAAATGCATTAGAGAGAAAACAATCAAATAATCCTGGTTTTTCAGGAGAAATGCTGTCAGCGGTTTCAAAAGGCCATTTGAGGGGTTGAGTTTTAGAAATAAAAATAGAAACTAGAGAGTTTCTCCAGTAAGCACTCAAAAGCAGCTCTTCAGAGGTGATCTTTGGGGTATTTGTGTGTTTTGGTTACAGGGTCAATTTAAAATATTAGGAGGGAATTCTAATGAAATTTGAAGCCCTCAAGCAAAGTGTAATATAAACTGACAGTAAGAAATGATGCACCTCAGTACAGTGGTGTACCTCGAAATGGTGCAACACCAGTGAGACCCTGGCCCAGGCAGCCCAGAGAGGTGGGAGAAGCCCCATCCCTGACACCATTGCAGGTCAGGTTGGACCTTGGGGCTCTGAGCAACCTGCTCTGGTTGCAGATGTCCCTGCTTGCTGCAGGGAGTTGGACTGGGTGAACTTTGAAGATCCCTTCAACCCAAACCAGTCTGTGATTCTATGATACAACTTCAAGTATACTCTATCTTGAAATTTAAAGGAGTCCAACTCCCCAAAAATGTTTCCTCCAGGGTATGAAGTCAGGGATTTTTTTTCCCTTGTTTTATGGCATCATTGGTCTTGTGTGCCCCTTCAGTTGATCTCACAATGGGGTATTAGAAAGAGTGAAATTTATGTTAAAATTTGTCAAACTTCTCTGACGACGTGCCATTAGGTCACACCGCTGCAATCATTTGTGTGGGCACTTTTGTTAATGACAGATAGAGAACGGTTTTGGATTAGCACATCGATATAGAGAAATTATTAAGAGCAGTTTTTAGAACAGGGTCATTCTGGTCTTGGATGATTAATTAGAAAATTCTGTTGTAATTATAGGCAAAAATGGGAATTTTCAGAGTTATGTATTGCAGATGAGACAAAAATCCTTCTCTCCCGTAGCCTAACCCTGTTTTCCTTCTGTACCTTTTCCTCCTATGCTCCTTTTAACGCTTTAATACTGTCTAAAGCAGTATTCCAAACTGTGGCGTGTGTAATTTCACAGGAGATCCAGTCAGCAAGATGAAGTGAAGATCTTGTATTTTCTCAGTCTGTCACCTAGTTACACCTTTTATTAACTACACTTTCCTGAAGAACATTTTTAATTGCAAAATATTCCTTCCATTCTCTTTATGTTCAAGAAGACATCACTGAAGTGAAAGAATATGGTCCGTTAATCCCTGTTTCTGCAGACTTTATGGACTGATTAATCCGTTGATATCCTTGCCAAATGTTTAGGAAATAAAACAAGGCAAAATCATAAGCAGAGTGCTTATTTTTCACTGTTGTGAAAATCAGTTTGACTGGAAGTATTAAGTCATCTTCATCAGGAGTAAGAAATCAGCTGAATTTCACTCAGAATACTATATCTTGACTTCTGATGATGTTTGCCTTCTGCATCCATTTCTAGCTGACTACTACAGTCATGTTCTCCGTAGCTCTCACTATAAGAAGAAATTATTTTTTTGCCAATAGGAGAGGTTAATGGTTCTTCTGTAATACACCTTTTCTGACTGCTTCTGTCATTGATACTGCTATTTTCTTAGTATGCAGGGTGTGGTGAATAAAAGTTGCCATGTAAGTTAAGCTATAATGGAAAAGACAGCAATCATGGGAAATAACTGAGGTTGAGGCTGGCCCTGAGGAACCATTTCTTGCCCATTGGGGTTGTCCAGGCCTGGCCCAGGCTGCCCAGGCCAGTGGTGGAGTTCCAATCCCTGTAGGGGTTTCCCAGTCATGTGGAGGTGGTGCTGAGGGACAGGGGTTAGTGGGGACCTGGCGGTGCTGGAGGAACGGTTGGACTCGAGGAGCTGGAAGGTCTCTTCCAACTCAAACGCTTCTGTGATTCTGTGAACCTTCTGGATAAGAGCAGTAGAAATTTGTCGTTAAGACCTGGCAGAAAAACAAGATGAGGGGAAACCTTACATTCCTGAGGCTGTTTCTGTCTCTGCTGTGTCATCTTCTGTGGGGTCTGGTGCCTAAAAATTCAGAGCCAGTTATTCTCTGTCTAAAAATGATGCCAGCCCTGACTGTGCTCAGAATTTTACTTCAGCCCAGGAAAACAAACTGCTGTGTTTCTCTGTAATACAGCCCTAATTGAACTGCAGAGATTTATAAAAAGGACTTGCTGAATTTTTCTCTGAAATGATATAAAGCTCCCAGTAGGCTGATATTTTTATTTATTTGTTGCCACATCCCGAACAGGAAAATGAGTCATGGACACAATCCACCCCCAAGTGATCTTGATATAAACATGTGGACGTGAGCAAAGCACGGGTACAGACAGATGAGGAAGCATGAGGAACTTCATGTGATCTGCAGAAGAGTCTGACTTTTCATATCAGCAGCCCAGTGTGGAGACTTTGGTGTGAGCAACGTGGCATAAGAACGGAGGAAGGGCTGGGTTTAAGTGAGGCCAGTCAAGCACAGATTCCTGTTGGAGGCCAAATAATTTCCTCCTGTTGCAGCTGGAGCAGCAGGAGATACTTACAAGATGAGGTTTCCTATTGTGTTACCATTATTCCAGACTCTCAGGGCTTATCGAAGTGGGAGTCATGCTAATTGCCTGCTGATTGGCCAATAAACTTTGCCCAAAACACACATGACTGGCTTTGTACTCCAGGTTCTTCCTTGTAAATTGTCATAGTCTAGAGGCATAATTTGGAACATTTTTCTCCCAATCTATATAAAAATGTAGTTGTGATTCTATTTTTATTAGTTACAAAAAGGACAAAATTTTTCAGAATTTTATTTGCAGCAACTAGTAATAGCACCAGGGATTGACTTTTTCTTGGCTCTAGCTTATTAGTCTTTGATTATTTTTACGGTCACTTAGAAATGACTATTTCTAGTTTAGGATCAGTTCTGAGAATAAAGCATGTTTCTTTTTGTTTTCTTCCGTGATAAAGGCACCAGGGAATTGCTTATTCAGCAAGTACATATATTTAGCAAATGATTTCCCTCCTTTCAGTTTCATTGCCATCATTCTTATTCTTTAAGTGTTGCAGGAACGTGTTTATCGTTCACTTTAACTTCACATGACAATGCATTGCGTAGTGTAAATGGATTTTCCCTTGCCTAGATGTGGAGCACAGTGCTGACATCGCAGATTACAAAACGTGCTTGGTTACTGCTGGTATTTGTAGAGGATAAGCTGTCATTCCTTTTTAATAGATTTTGTTCTCAAAGAAGATATGAATATCCATAACAGGGGGAAAAACATGAACATTCCTGGGTACATCACTGAGTCGTTGTATGAATGTAGATGATCCATCTGTCTTCCCAAGCTGTAAACATCTCACTGAAGCTGTGAATCATCTTTCTCCTCTAGCTGTAAGTAATGGAGGTAAAGCAAGAGTTCTCTGACAGAGCTAAAATAAGGCAGAAGTTCAGGCTGTCAAGTCACCGCTGTGACAAAGGCAGAATACCTCTGTCAGAAGTGATGTTCTTGAGTAGACTATTGCAGTGGGAATTTATGCCAAGACTAAATAGAGAGATTCCTCCAGTCAGGTGCCCAGCTGGCCAGGAACGATGATGTAGCACTTCATTGGTCTCCACTACTCCAGTAGGCCAGATCCCTGTGAAGCCTTTTATTGGTAATGCAGGTGGGTTGACAGAACATTGGTAGCAGCAGCTTGGGACTTCAGACCATCGTCCTCTGATGACTCAGATGGAGGAACCTGGTCTGATAATTCAAAGTCATTGGAAGGCATCAGATGCCTTCGTGTCTGATCGTTAAAAGAGAACAGAAACTCCTGTTTCATTAGTGTAATCCACTGTCTCAGTTTTGTTCAGATGACTGTACACAAATAAGGAAATACCGACCTTAAGATTTTCTAGCTGGTAAATTAAAATGTCATTTTAAGGCACGATTCACATAGTACGTTTCTGTGAATATTTCTTCATAGTGTAGGTTTTTCTTCATGTGACTTTAACTGGGGTTGCATTAAGCAATGAGTGTCAGCTCAACCAAGGTATTAAATATACATTGGACCTTACACATGCGACCTGCATGCTGCTAAGGCTCCTGGTTTTGCTTTGTCTTGCATTTTTATTTTACATTTTCACATTCAGCTTTTATTTCAGTTTGCATTTATGGTGCAATAAATCATTATCCCTGGGGAATGGAGAAGAACATGCACATTTTACTGGAGAGAAAGATCATTGACTGCATTGTTACCTGGACAAGGGCAACTCATATTTGTCAGCTGCAGGTATATCTCAAAAAGATTATTTTGATAAAAGTGGGAGCTGTGTTTTTTGGACAAAGGAGACCAGAGACCTCTGTCCTTGTCCCAGCAGAGGAGGAACCTCTGGCTGGTTTTGCAAAAGCTGAAAAACAAATGGTCATGCTTTGAACGATTTCAAGAAGACCTCAAACAATTTCAGGAAGATTATCATTTCAGTCCTGAAGTTTTAGGGGCAGAGCAAATAGAGTTTTCTTTGCTCATTGGATGCAAAATGTACATACATTCCTGTAACATGCTTAAATTCTGTTTAAATTAATCTGATTTCAGCCATGCCTAAAATGAAATACAAATGTTTTCCTGAAATTAGGCCACTCATTGCATGTTTGCTTTGTCTATTCTGTCCTGTGCCAGTATGTTGTTTTCATTCTTTCTGTTTCACAGACGTAATTAGTATTTGCTTAAATGAGTGTTTACTAAAGTAAGTAAAGATACTTGTCAAGGGCTACACTGAAATATAGTACTAAAGCTGCTGGTTTTGTGTTAGGAATGAGTGTTCAAGAGAAAGATAAAAAGCTGTGATTGTTAGAACCAATATTTTTTTAATGGCCACTGAATAATTAAAATCTTGTATTCCCTGTTGACTTTTGAGTAGAAGAATTCTGCATCCTGTAGTATCCGTGTGCTCCCTGTGAATTTGTGTCATCTTTATTCTTAGGGTTTTAGTTTTCCAGAAGTGCTTCATATCACTTAAACTAATTAGTGTCCTGTTTAGGTGAATTGGGTGGATGATTCTTTGCTAGGTGGATAGAAGGACAGAAAGCAGGATTATTTATAGAAAAACCATAGGTTTTAGTGTTTTAGTGTTTAGTTGTAGTGTTGCTGAAGACCAGCAAGAAGAGAGACTTAGAAGCTCTGCTAGAAGACAAACAATAACAATTACTACTTCTATTTGTTAATATAAATTAATTTGTGGCACATAATTCTCTACTTTTCAGAATAGAAGATTGGACAGAGCAGACATAGTCTTCTATGCTTCTTTTTGTGAGATGCTTTATACTGCCATTTGGAAATATAAAATATGTAAAATTCTATGAACCAACACGTGTTTTGCTTGACATGCTCAGCTAACACATGCCTGAGAACTCTCTCTCCACCTTTTCTTCTGCCTTGGTTGTAACAAAGGAAGTGTCTGGAGACTGAGAAACTTCATTAAGAGGAGTCAGAGAGAAGGGGAGAGAGCTGCGTGTCAGTGAAAGAGCTTCTTCATGCAGCAAATCCAGAACAAATGTTTGTATTCGTAATTAAGCTGCTCAGGAATTATGACATCAAAGTTACTGCGCATCTCTGCGCATCTCTAGTGGTTTGCTTTCTGTTCTAATAATGGTAGATCAAATGAAGCCGTTCCAAGATTGAAACTAAAATGGAGGTATAATAGAAAGCCATGACTGAGATTTAGTTGTAGTTCTAAGCACAAATCAATTAAGAATATGCTTTTGCTTTATTTTTTGTTCTAGAAATGTGTGCAGTGCCTGATGACACGCAGTGATGAAAGGTTTGGTTCCCCCGTATTTATTGGGTCTTCACTGCTTTTTATGTTTTGCTTGCTCCTGCAATGTTCTGCCTATGTCCCGTACAGCAGCAAGTCCTATTTAATTGCTGTGATTCCCAGTTAATACTGTTTGAAGCTTCTATTTTTTTCAAACCACTAGGCTGAAATTGGTCTAAATGTGTTATTTATTGTGTATGCGTGGTGAATCCCAAGGCAACTCATGATTTACGATAGGGACTGAACAGGCTGCAACCTGTGTGACGTTACGGCTTAGCGTTAGTACCTCAGTAGGTCAATCTTCAACTGAGGTTGTTTTAGACATGCTGTTAGTTTGACTTCGTTCACACTGGATGGAGTGCAAAAATACTTTTGAGGAAATTGGAGACTTTTACCTCCTCCTTTCCATCTGATGAGCACCAGGGGATGAGCAGTCTCAAGTTCATCTCCTGGTCTCACGGTAACATGCAGCCCTGTGTTCGCTACGGAATTTCGTTAGGTTAGCAGTGTATCACCTTACATTAAATAGGATTTCATTAAGAAAAAAAGGCTGTTCAAGAAGCAGACTAATAATGTTGAAAAGCCTGTTATGAAGCCTCGGGAACCAGCTGAGTAAATGTTTACAATTTACTGGGAATGCATGTTCCTTCTGCCCAATTCAACTTTAATATTCTGGCCACATTTGCCTTTGCTGTATTTCCACTCTGTTACACAGCTCTGGTTCCTCCTGAAAATTGTTTTGAACAAACATCTTGAATATTTCTCCAACAAAGAATTTTTAACCTTCTTTTTGTATCTGCCTGTGAGATCTAATCCGTGTCCTAAACTTGTGAAGAAAATCCGTTTTAGATGACTGCCCAGGGAGAGAATTTTTAGACCCCTGTTGTTAGTGTTAGTGCTGACATTGGTCATGCAGGACTGGAGGAAGGCTTGTGTTGGAGAACCAGGTAACAGTGATGATGGATAGCTTCTCTCCCAGACTTTGGCAGCATCTTTAGGTGTCCTTTAGGCCAGTGTTTCCTGGGAAAAGAGCCACCCTGTACCAAGAGTCCTTGCTGCCCTTACACAGGTTCTGGTGGTGCTTCAGCAGGAGAGCAGTGTCTCACAACCGGGTTTTCTTGAGAGAAGGTTTTGAGCTCATGAGTGAAGGCTCATGGTGACATTCTTCACATCTCTAGATAAGTGTTTGTGCAATTCATGGTTTGGTAAGCAGGAAACCGATGCAAAGTCTGAGACTTGAATAATAAGAATCTATGACACATACAGGATCAGTCTGAAGGCTCTTTCATTTTTTATGCTTTTGTGTAATGAACTTGTGATCGCTGTTAACCATAAGGTCCCAAGTAAACTGTGTTTATTTTTGTCTTTAAAAGGTTGATGCTGAGGGATGTGGTTTAGTGGTGACCTGGGAGTGCTGGGTGGGTGGACAGGTGGACTTGATGAGCTTGAAGGGCTTTTCCAACCTGAGTAATTGTGATTCTAAAAATATGTGAATAGAATTGCTGATATTGATTAAAATTACATATTAGTATATTATTACATTATATATTTAAATAAAATATTAAAATATGATTGGTGTGTTATTAATACTGTAAAATTAATACCAATGCACGATTACTATGTAAAAATTATATAATATGTGTGAAACCTGTTGCTATTATAATTTAAATTAAATCTAGGACCCTGTGACATAGAGGAGTGCTGGAGTGGGTTGATGCAGTTCAGCAGAACTAGAGAGGACCACGGTTTGGTCTCTGTTCTGCTCCTCCATCTGCCCTCCCATAGGTAATAATATTACTGACTGACTGCATGGCTGATTAGATTATTTTTGTTAGTCTTGCCTTTAAATACATATACTTTAAAAATTCGATGACCTCTCTTCAAGGAATGGAAAAGGTGTGTGAAGGGCATGGAGCTTTTATCTAAGTGGACCTAATGACTTTTCAGCTTTGAAGCAGAGATGTGTTGAAGCAGCTTCTTATTGGTTCTCTGCATTGATAGCACAGAGGTACAAACCTTGAGGTTATGCAATGTATTGTAAGTAGGACTAACGTTTGACCCACCATACTACTAAATTTATACACAAAAATGAATTAATATTAAATTGTTTCCCATCTGGATCCTGAGTGCATTGGATATGCATCTCACACAACAGTATTTTACATGGATTCCAAATTTCAAAAGAGTTTTTGAAATTTTTCAAGTCTGCACAGTAAAAGATGGAGCTTTGAGACCAGCTATCTGCGCCTCGGGGCAACCGTGAGGAGAATCAGTGGGAGAATTATGACTTGTGGTGGAGTTATGACTTGTATCACTGTTAATTCATTGGTGTCCATGTTCAAATTATTTTTCAGATTTCACAGAATTAATTCAAATTTCTGATCTTTGCCTTAAAAAAGCAGCACACTAATTAAATAACCAAAGAATAACTGAATTGTGGTAGGCTAAACATTTTCACCCCACTGCAGTTCTGTCCCAGTTATTACAGAAGGGAATGACCGTACCCTGTCACATGTGTGTCACAGTTCTCCACCACTATAGGTTTTTTAGGAGGGTGTATAATTTTAGGTAAAGAGTACTGACATCTTGTGGCTGCATGAAATAGTGCAAAGAGCTCTGGTCATTCCAGCCTTTATATTTAGAGGAGCCTGTTCCAGTTTTAACAAAGCTACGGACTGCATTTCCCGGTGGATGTAAACACAAACCTCTGGAATATGCTGGTCTCGTGAAAAGCGTTCAAGGGGAGTGGGGGGAAGCTTGTCTTAAATTTTGCTGTTGCTCATGAAGATACAATTATTATTCATGCTAGAATTATTGTTGTATTTGAAGATAGTCTTGGATCAAATAGACTCAAATATTACTAAGGCTTAGAAGTAGCTGAGAGAGAAATAGAAATAAGAATCCCTTCCAATGTTTTTCATTAAAGGGATTTCACTTACCTGACAATGAGATCTTACCAACTGGCATTTTAAGGAAGGCATCACTTTGAATTTTCTACCCACCTTTCTTCTTTTGTTTAAAAGCTTAACTGTATTTTTTGTTATCAAAATATGGAGGAAAAGACGAGAAGTCTTTCTTCAGTCCACCATGGCAGCAGTGGTTTCATGAGGACCATTGTAGTCACAACCTCTGTGCCTTGCAGCCGTGCTCCGAGCCCATCCAGCTGCAGCATGACAGCCTTTCTCAGCTGGATCAATTCCCAGATCCATTTGCTGGCCAGTTCCTATTCCTTCTGGCAGCACCTGGCAGTTGTTCCTTCCAGCAGCAGTAACAGCTCACTCCAGCTTCAGCATTCATCAAGAACAGCCTCGTGCTGCTTGGCTGCTAGTCTATCTGGTGTGACTGCTAGACAGAAGTGGAAGAGGCGTTTGGCCCCTTCTGCCCCTGTCCTTCCCCCAGTTCACTCTCATTCCCATACCTCAGCTCTCGTCAATGCACCAGGAGTTGAGGTCAGAAGATGGGAAGCAGCATGACCGCATGGTAGCAGCAGCACAGCAAATCTCAGTGTGAAACCTTGTGGCAGGGCAAAGTGATGGTATTTTAAAACAAAACTGATTTTGGTCATTTGCTTTCACACTCTCACACCCACATACTCACATTCAGAGGCACAGATGTGTTGTCTGGGTTGTGCATGATGGGGAGGAGAAGGACACCAGCTGATAGGTCCTCCTCATGTCTCTGAGGCTTGTGCTAGTGAAGTGACGTCATCCATGCTAGTTTTGAATGTACCATTTTGTACCTTCTGGAAGCTGACAGTGATTTATCTCTTGGTCTTCTCACACGTCTATGTGCACCATGAGGTTTTTGCTTTCTGTCCTTTAACTCCCCACATGGGTGTCTTGAGAAGAGGACACAGATGTGCTCCTGGATGGCTGCTAATCTCTGTGCTCCCATCACATACCACCCCAAGAGTCCTCCTTCCACCAGTTTTTTTGACGCCTCCACACCATCCCTTTTCCATTTGTGCCATGTTTACCCTTTCTCTTTAAGTTCTCTTCAGGGTTGCCTCTTTGCTCATAGATAATTGTTACTCATTTGTGTCAGGGGGCTTGGACTTGTGCTCTCCTGCAGGAGAGTGACTGCTGCAGGAAGCACATGATCTTTGTTGAATGACTTTGGAGTTGATTTGCTCATCGTGAGTGTTGTAGGAAATGTGTGTTCATGGAATAGGGAAGCCTGGACACAATAAAGTCAATGGACAGTTACGCTGGTGGTGTCAGTGGAGCCTGTGCCTTTTCAAATGCATCAGATAACTAGATTAATATTTTACAGAAATAATTTTAACTTTATAATCTAATTTTTGTGATTGCATTAGGATAAAATCCTAGTCCTAATAAGGACCTGTTAACAATCTTGGCTAACAGGAGAGGTACCAGCTGACTGGAGATTGGCAAATGTGACGCCGATCCACAAGAAAGGCCGGAAAGAGGACCCAGGGAACTACAGGCCTGTCAGTCTGACCTCGGTGCCAAGGAAACTCATGGAGCAGATCATCCTGAGTGTCATCATGCGGCACGTACAGGATGGTCAGGTGATCAGGCCCAGTCAACACAGATTTATGAAGGGAAGGTCCTGTTTGACCAACCTGATCTCCTTCTACAACAAAGGGACCTGTTTAGTAGATGAGCGAAGAGCTGTGGATGTTGTTTACCTGGACTTTAGCAAGGCCTTTGACACTGTTTCACACAATATTCTTCTGCAGAAACTGGCTGCCCATGGCCTGGACAGGTGTACATTTCACTGGATCAAAAACTGGCTGAATGGCCGGGCCCCGAGAGTGCTGGGGAATGAAGCTAAATCCAGCTGGCGGCCGGTCACTGGTGGTGTTCCTCAGGGCTCAGTATTGGGGCCTGTCCTCTTCAAAATCTTTATTAATGATCTGGATGAGGGGATTGAGTGCACCCTCAGCAAGTTTGCAGATGACACTAAGTTGGGAGGAAGTGTTGATCTGCCTGAGGGTTGGGAGGCTTTACAGAGAGATCTGGACAAGCTGGATCGATAGGCTGAGGCCAACTGTATGAAATTCAACAAGACCAAGTGCCGGGTCCTGCACTTGGGCCACAACAACCTCCTGCAACGTTACAAACTTGGGGAAGAGTGGCTGGAGAGCTGCACAGTGGAAAAGGACCTGGGGGTGCTGGTCGACAGCCGATTGAACATGAGCCAGCAGTGTGCCCAAGCAGCCAAGAAAGCTAATGGCATCCTGGCTTGTATCAGAAATAGCGTGGCCAGCAGGAGGAGGGAAGTGATTGTTCCCCTGTACTCGGCACTGGTGAGGCCACACCTTGAGTCCTGTGTCCAGTTTTGGTCCCTTCCCTTCAAGAAGGATGTCGAGGTGCTGGAGCGGGTTCAGAGAAGGGCAGCGAAACTAGTGAAGGCTTTAGAGAACTTGTCTTATGAGGAGCGGCTGAGGGAACTCGGAATGTTTAGTCTGGAGAAGCGGAGGCTGAGGGGAGACCTTATCGTTCTCTACGACTACCTGAAAGGAGCTTGTAGTGAGGTGGGGGTTGGTCTCTTCTCCCATATCATGAATGACAGGACGAGAGGGAATGGCCTTAAGTTGCGGCAGGGGAAATTTAGGTTAGATATCAGGAAAAATTTCTTTACGCAGAGGGTCATTAAGCATTGGAACAGGTTGCCCAGGGAGGTGGTGGAGTCCCCATCCCTGGAGGTGTTTAAAAGCTGTATGGATGTGACACTGAGGGACATGGTTTAGGGACCCTGGCAGTGCAGGGTGAAAGGTTGGACTCGATGATCTTAAAGGTCTTTTCCAACCAGATGATTCTATGATTCTATGATTCTATGAACAAAAATCTGCACTGTAATAGCCAGTATTTCATCCATGACTTTGACAATGGATTGCACACAACAGAAAGTGGTGCCAGAACCTGTTAACACAGGGAATTTCCTGAGTAAGGATGCTGTGGAAAGTGATAAATTCTGACAATAAAATATTATTTCCTTATCTGCTGTCCTCACTATGAATATCAACAGAAATTGCATTTATTTCTCTTTAAGGTAATTTAGTCTCCAATCCCTTCATGTATTAAAAGGTCATAATTAGCAACATGTATGTGTCTTTTAACAGGAACCAGTGATCCGTACGTCAAGTTCAAACTTGGAGGAAAAGAAGTATTTAGAAGTAAAACAATACACAAGAACCTCAATCCTGTGTGGGAAGAAAAAGCTTGTATTCTTATAGATAACCCAAGAGAACCGTTGTATATAAAGGTGAGACATTACGTTACTGTCTGTCAAGTTACAGCAGAAGAGTTACTGAAAGAATTTCTATTTTGTAGTTATTGTATACTGAAAAATTCCTGGTGCAAGAGTACATTACTAAAGAGTATTTAGAGGTGAAAATTACTGGAATGGAAACGAGAAAAGTTGTGATCATTGTTTTATAGGCACAGAATGGAAAGGCAGTTTTCTGGCCCTGATAGTTTATGGTGATCTATGTCAGGAGGGGATCCTTAAATGTGTAAAAAAAAGTAGGTAAAAATTAAGTTCTAAAAAAATCTTAGGGTTCTAATTAGAACATACGTAGGTCAAAAACGCTTTGAGGAGGATTGGAAAGTTAAGTAATCCTTTTAATTGGTCTGAAATTATATAATACTTAGATCAGTATCAGTCTTAATCTCAAATACATGACAAAAATTTTAACTAAAATATGAAATTGTAGATGTTTTTGTAGGTGAATGCCACTTAAACAGCCTTTGAGTATTGATCTGTACCGTGTTTCATGCATTCTGCTCAGATAAGGTACGTTGTTATTAGAAAAGCATAAATTTAATTATAATTCTCAGTGGGAATTTTTCTGCCCTTATTAAGCATAGAGGCGCATAGGGAATCAACACATGCCAGCACTGTGGAAGAGAGCAGCAGACACAAAGAAGGACATTACAACACAGCTACCTGTTTTGATTTATTTGTGCCAAATCCAACCCTGCAATAGGGTCACAAGGGAGTAGGTGTCTGGTTTTTTTTTTCTTTGGTGCAAAGAGTATGTCAGGAGGTATAAAGTCTATCCATGCTCGTTCTCAGAACACACTGTGCAAAATATTTCAGTTTTTGTAGCTTGCGAAGACACAATTAAGTTGTAGTTAATAAGCTGAAAAGATTTATTTGGCATTTTCATCTTGATAATTTGTAGAAGCAGGAAACAATTCTACCTGGTGACATGAAAGGAGATTTCATAATTTGTTTTCTTTCCCCATTAAAATGAATATTAGACAAAGAAAAGACAAGGGAACCCACTCAGGTAGATCGATGCATATGAGGGAGTTGTGCTCAAATACTTGCCCTGCAGGCTCTGGGCCATGGGATTTCTGTTACTACTCCCTTAACCCAGTCCATGGTAAGGTGTTTGTACAAGATGAACAGCTTTCACTGCATCCTGGAAAAGAGTTTCTCAAATACAATAGTGTTTATACCAAAATTGAAGACCTTGAACCTAGGCCTGTCACATCTTCATTCAACGATCCTCTTACAAGCTGTTCACAAATATCACTCTTAACTTAGAGCTGAAAGAATATTCTGGTCCTCAGAAATTCTCATGACAATATTTGCCAACAAAATCTAACTTGCCTAGAAAGCTGATTTTGATAATTGACATTTTCCTTTTTTTTTTTTTTGGTAGTTTTCTGTCACAGGTTTTCTTTGTGGCCATCCACCTTTTTTGTTTGTTTCCCTCCCAAAGCCATCCCTAGTTTGTTTGTTATTTTTCTTTCTGACTTGGGAAGGCATAATCCATCTGAAATCATGGATACCGCAGATTCCTGTCTGGATGTCAGTAGCTTTGTCCAGATGCTTTCTCTTTCAGGTTTACCTCTATTTCCTTCGCTTTGAGGACCCTGCCTGCTCTGTCACTATTTCCATACACATACCCCTTAAGTATTCATCTTAGATTATAACATCTCTAAACCCCAGAAACTTACACAACCTTCAAAACTTACAATTTCACCATTCCTAATACTGATGCAAGTGCTGTAGCAACTAATTTTCACAATCACATCCCACCCTCTTGCCCATATTTTTGCAAAATTGATAAAGTTATTAATTAATGTGCAGCAAATAAATTATTCTCCTTAACTTTAATTATTCTTCTGTTCTTCCTTCCTTTAGGGCCTACATTTATAAAAATTCTTCTCTTTTTATGAAGTTGATGCATTCACGCAGGTGATCTAGAAGTAGTGGACCCCATGCATGTACATGAGGCATTCCAACTTTTACATCAGCAGTTTCAAACTTGATTTTGTGGCCAGAAAGTTGCAGTTTACTTGGCGATAGTCCTGGTCTCACGTATGAGAAACATGTGGCTTAACTCTGGAAAAGGACTTTCAAGAACCATTAATAAAGCAAGAAAATATTGAAAAAAGATTTCTGATACTGAAAAATACATTTATCTTCTGTGCACTTTAGGTCTTTGACTATGACTTTGGACTTCAAGATGACTTTATTGGATCAGCATTTTTGGATCTCACTTCACTGGAATTAAACAGGTATGGCACAACCACGCTTACAGAGTAATTCTTTGTGGTTGTCTGCTAGTGCCATATTTGTGGAATTGCAAATACAAAATTATGCTGGAAAATAACTATATGAACAACAGCACCACATAAAACTAGCTGAGGAAAAACACTTATGTTTAGGGAATTCCTGTCATATGAATGTTAATAATGTATCAACTATCAAGCACAACATCTTTTAGTGTCTACAGAGAGGTTAATTTTATAACCATTTCAATCTTGGTTTTGTATTGTCTTCATTCACAGCATTAGCACACACTGTTTATTTTTTCTGCTTTTTAATCCATTAATATTACAGTTCAGATTTAATTACTTCAGTACGTGTAAGTGCTTGACACAGAGTAACAGTATTTAGTGTTTATTTATACTAGAACACTTAGAAATAAGGTAAGTTTGTGGCACCAGTTTAGAGTATTTTTATGTAAATGCAGCTGCCTTTAATTTTCATGATTCAAAAATTTCATTATCTGACGGCCTGAAATCAAAATAAATGCATGTATTTTCATCTCCTAGGCAGTCAGACGTTACTTTGAGTCTGAAGGATCCCCATTACCCTGACCATGATCTGGGAAGTATATTGTTATCAGTTCTGTTGGCTCCTAGAGAAGAACAGCGAGAAGTGGTAATTTTAACTATTGTAATATGTGTCATCTCTCTTGTGATTGTTCTGTGATTGAGTGACTAAAAGCACAGGAGTAAACCACATGTTCTGAGATTAATTTGATTTTTCCAGTTCCTAAGATAATGCTGAGCAGTGTTTCTGGTATAGTACAGCATGTTTCGTCTGAACTGGATCCTCCTTGATGTAGTACTAAGGGATCCAGATGGAACATACATGGTCAGCAGTTTCAGATAAAGTCGGTTGCAGGTGAATGGTACTGATTAATACGGAAAATACCGGTAAAACACTGGTGAAGAATTTTGGACCTAGTGTTGCCATCTCTGTATCAGAATATTTTAATCCTGTTCCACACTGACAACAAAGAGACTTGAAGATAAAGGTGGTATTTCTGCTTTTTGGCAGAAGTATAATTTGATGGTTCTTGGCATTTAATGTTAAAGTATAATTTGATTTTTGTTCTTCAATTTCATGACTAGATTTCAGTTACAAAATTGTGTTGTTTTCTAGGCTTATTGTAATTCTTTCATCAGTCTTTGTTTCTGAACTGCTTAGGTATAAGTGAAAATAGTGTCCAGTTTTATAGATCCCTTTAGTCGTGACAAATTCTGTCTCTATTTAGAGGTATTTTACTAGCTTTTTGTCAGTTGGTTTTTCACTTAAGAAGTAGCAGTGTAGCTGTGGCAGAAATACAAGAGATGACATCTCACTCAGAGGTTGTAAAAAAATGTAGATTCCTTCAGCTTCAGAGAAGCCAAGAAAGAAGTATTAATCTGATTAAATTTTCCATGGGTATGGTCAGCTATATGGTTTTTGTAAGAGCATATATGCTTCTGTAAGAGCATATAGGTGCTGCAGTGTGACACATCATCCTGTTGCACACCTGAATAGTGGCGGGCTGCAATGTTGTCCTTTTTCCACTTTCCCACCAGCTGTTACTAGTAAGTCGGTCCTTGGAGCTAGGTGTTTGGTATTTGCTGTGACAGAGTTGTAGAGTGTGGAAAATAGATTTATCATCTGTTAATTTTCTTCATGACTTTGTTAGAACTTATCAAAAATAATGGAGTATGGTAGTAATGAGTGGGAAGTTTATTTGAACAGTGCATTTTGCTTTCCTTTAGCAATACGTTTGTGCAGACAACTCAGAACACTGTCTTCCAAGTTTGCACCACAAAAGTGTTTATCACTTTTAATAAATTTCATTCTGATTTTATGTGTGTTTTTGGGTAAGACCAGCATTTCTGAGTCAGCTGGTAATAGCCCTGCTTTTCCAAGCAGCTTTGGCACTCTCCTGCTATAATCCTAAATTGTGCAGCACGGAAATGCTATTTTTCTGCAGGAAACCATTAGGTGCACAGTAGAAGCGCATTGGTTTCTTTCTTGTCATACAGATAGGATAGCCAAGGCTAGTGGTATGAAATTCAACCAGGCCTAGTGCTGGGTCCTGCCCTTGGGCCACAACAACGCCCGGCAATGCTCCAGGCTGGGGCAAGAGCAGCTGGAAACTGCCTGGGGAAAAGGACCTGCAGTTGTTGGTGACAGCGGCTGAAGAGGAGCCAGCAGTGTGCCCAGGTGGCCAAGAAGGCCAATGGCAACCTGGCTTGTACCAGCACTGGTGTGGCCAGCAGCACCAGGGCAGGGATCATTGCCGCTGTACTGGGGGCACTGGGGAGGCTGCCTCTTGAATCCTGGGTTCAGCTTTGGCCCCTCACTCCCTCCCAGAAGGACATTGAGGGGCTGGAGCGTGTCCAGAGAAGGGCAACGAAGCTGGTGCAGGATCTGGAGCGCAAGTGCACTGAGAAGCAGCTGAGGGACCTGGTGGGGTTGAACCTGGAGCAAAGGAGGCTCATGGGGAGACCTTCTGGCTCTCCACAACTCCCTGACAGGAGGGTGGAGCGAGGTGGGAGTCGGTCTCTTCTCCTGTGTAACAAGCAACAGGACGAGAGTAAGTGGCCTCCGGTTGTTCCAGGTGAGGTTGAGGTTGTCCCTGAGGAACCATTTCTCCCTGTTGGGGCTGTCCAGCCCTGTCCCAGGCTGCCCAGGGCAGTGGTGGAGTCCCCATCCCTGGAGGGGTTTCTCAGCCTTGTGGAAGTGGTGCTGAGGGACACGGGTTAGTGGGGACCTGGCAGTGCTGGGGGAACGGGTGGACTTGATGATCTTAAAGGTCTCTTCCAACCAAAATGATTCTGTGAGTCACGAGATCGGATCTCAGAGTGGTTCTGACATAGTTTCAGTAAAATCAGAGAATTTGTGTCACAGTGCAGGGAAGATGAAGTACAACATTAATGTTGAGTTGCTGTATATGAATGTGTTAGAGGTTAGTAATTCAAGGCACAACTATCTTTTATTCAGTTACCACATGTACTTATAATTTATTTATTTATTTATTAGATTTTATTTACTCTCTAAGGAGTAGGTATATTACAAAAGCACATCCCTCCAATTAAACTGTCATCCTTGGTTATTTTTAAAAGATTTTCTAATAATGAGGATAATTTTTATTGAATTTAATATGGTTCAGATCAATAAATTTTCAAATGTTATGTAGAGGATTGACGCTAATTCTTGTCCGCTCTGGAACTGTACACTGTATAAAGTAGTAATTAAAGCAACTCCTACATTCCCAGTCTGTGCAGCATGCTCTTTGAATGATTAACACTTCCTTCTACTTGTATATCTCTACATGGGTAGTTATTCAAATAGTAGAGTTTAAATAATTTAGATAAAAACCTGTGAGCACCTTAAAATACACTTTAATGACTGCTGAATAGAAGACGCAGAAACACTGTCTTCTCACATCACATGCATTTTTTTTTCCTAAGTCATTGCAAATTTTCTGAAGTCCTGTTGGTTTGATACACATGTGTAGCCTACATATCAAAACCACCTTTTCTTCTGAATAAGTTTTAGTACATTCAGGTGATAAGCCCAAATTGCTTGCACACATCACATGTAAATGGTGTGAAATTGTCAAGCTGAAGATTTCAGAAATCAACTACTAGTACTTAAATTTCAGGTATTTTAATTCCATATATTTAAAATTTAGTGTTAATTAATACCATTGGGAAAGTAAAAAAATTCGTAGCAGCATTGCGCCCAACTTGTGTTTTAGGCAGCTCTGTAGCCATAACCCAAACCCAGCCCTGTTGGCCAAGACTTGCCGTTTGTGGTGTGTCTTCTGGTAACTTTTTGGTGTGGATTAGACTTTCCAAGGAGATCCCTTTGCTGCCTGAACTGGAGCAACAGAGTGTTCTTGGGATCAGGCGTTGATGTGGAGATAGAGGAAAATTCTTTTGACGGTGATTTGTGTAGCCAGAGGACAGGTCTTGTAGCAAAGCATCTTATGGGTTTATCAAAATAACGTAGCTGTGTATTACAGGAAGGTGCATCCTGTCACTGTATAATAAATATTGACACTGATGGAGGATAAGACACTCCAGGTGGAAGTTTGAAGTACAATGGTGATAAATGGGCGCCTTGTTGTATATTGCCATCTGTCTGTGAGAGAGGAGTTATTGCAAGTTATTTAAAAAATACGCAGTTTGACAGAGTAATTGTTTTGTTTTGGGTGGAACTATCTTTGGTGAAGCCTTGAGGTGTGCAAAGAGATGAGGGAGATGTGGTAACGCAGGAGCATTTTCTTCCTCATCTTCCTGAAAGAGATTCTGATGAGCTGCAGATTTTCTGTGCGCTGACTGGTGAGGTGTTCTCTACAGAATTTATAGCTGGAAGGTTCTGCTTCCTACAGTCAAAACAGATTACATCTTCGGATTCAGATGTCAATTAAGAATATTAACACATGTTCATATAACTGTTATGTAAAATTATATGACAGACTAGGAGTGGGGAATATTTATCTCTGAGTCCTGGTCGATTGTGAAACACAGCGCTTACATAGTTTACGATTTGCGTTTTTCCAGTAGAAGAATGTTGGACATGGTTTCAATTGAAGGAGATTCAGGATACGAGTTTCATAAATAAGAACACACTGTTTGGTTTTTGTAGTACGTCTTATTGGAAGGAAATGCAGAAGTAGCCCACAGTTATCTTTGAATATTAGTGTGAGAGTATGGGTGGGTGACATATAAAAATTTCTAGCAAATCTCGTATGTAATTTTTTTTTTTTGTGACATAATGCTTGTTCTAAAGGCATAAAAATGAGAACTTCTAAAGTAATAATCTTGTAATATCTCATTCCAACTATGTACATGAACAGAAGTTCTATTCTTTGGAGTTTCGAGAAATGACGGTGATCTGATTTGTTCGGACTTTTGAACAACCATAAATTGTGAATCAGAATTGATGGATGAATTATTCTTATACAACTGTAAAAATAAGAATGTCTGCAGTATTCGTGAAAAGTGTAATCTGCTTCCAGCCTGGCACAATTACGTTGCAGTGGCACTAGTTCCAAGAATTCACTTGCGTTTGCTCCATGCTGTTAACACTTGTCCTTTACATTAATGCAGCATTTTTAATTATTTTGCTTTGAGAGGATGGATAGCTTAGATAAATAGTGTAAACTAAGAAGGCATGAAATAAATAAATACGGGGAAAGTATGTATATATAAAAATGTTAAAACCCATGATCTCTAAAACTTTTTTATTATTTTCAACTCTTTAAAAAAAGTATGTTTATGATGTACTTTCTGTATTTTTCATTAATTTCTCCTTCTGATGACCAGTTTAAAAGAAGTCATAACTAGCAATAACTGGATTTTTTCCTTAGACCAGCTCCAATGAAGCTTATTTTATTTAATTCCAATTTAATTTAGTATTCTGTTAGCACTTCCCTTCGGACGCACGTGTTACTGTGCATGCCTGTGTGCCGGTTGTCGTTGCATGTAGTTAAAAACGTGTACGTGATGTCTGCAGATTCTGCGCTTGCTGTTGTCATCGGACATGCCACAGTGCATGTGCAGTTTCTCTGGCTCCTTCTCCAGCGGTGCACAGATGTTGTCACCAGAGAACTTGCAGAGTGACTGCGAGTTCACCAGAGCTGCATGTCTCCCATGTCACCTCCACAACAGTCGTTTCCAACCTTGGTCTTAGAGGCAGCTCATGGCTACAGGGAATAGAAAAGTTGGTAGCTTGATGAGAACTGTTGCCTTGAGGCCAGCAGACGTTGGGGACTGCTGTTCCACCACTGCCAAGAGCCGGGGCAGTGTAGAACATGGGAAAAAGGAAGCGTGTGAGTGCTACTTGGATGTTGTTATTTAATGAGAATAAAATTCATGGCGTTATTTTTTCCTTAAATAATTTATCCCAAACGATGCCTATTATTTTTTGGCTTTATATGAAAATATTTTCAACATTAATATGCTGTCAGCTTTCATGCTGCCTGAAATCTTATAATGCAATACAATTTTTTATTTTATTTTATTTTTTATTGATAATAACATCTTGGAAAAAAAGAATGACAGAGATGGAGTCAGGGCATGGAATATTTTCGGATGAAAAAATTTCATCTCTATCATCCTATATAATTGTTTCATTGGCTTCTAAGGATGGTTATGACAGCTTCAGCACATCCTGCTGCAGCTGGTGATGATGCTGATGCACTCTACAAGCATGGTCATACATATCTGTAGCTGCTACTCAAACTGAGCTCCTCAGAGTAGAAACAACATTTGACACATAGCTAATTCAGCTGTCGGACCATGTTCTCCTCCTTGCTCACAGCCTGGTCCAGTCAGGCCGAGTTTGTCCTCTGACTTGTGTAAGGTTCAGCAGCGACAAGGAGGGCAGGAGCTGGGCTATGCTGAGCAGCACCCAGGAGCTTGCAGTTTTTCTCTCAAAGCTGGTTAATTCTTATGTGCCTTTCCTGTAAAATGAGTGAGGTGGCTTTCTCCAGCTTTATAAAACATTTAGTATCTGTGCACATTTTCCAAAGCCACAGTGCTACGATTGTCATTAACTTACAGCAGAGCCTTGGGGCTGTAACTGTCCGTAGCAACTTAAAAATTTTCCTCAGCAGCTAGTTGTTTTTCTTCTCCCCAAAAACCTGTGTCTATTTGAAGAATTTGTGGATATTCCAAAAATATAAATCCCACATATTTTCCCCTGTTTTCAGTTTTCCCCATGTAATACCTTTATTTCTTAGCAAGGAAAAATTTTTGCATTTCAGAATTTATTTCCATTATCTGAAAAAGAAAGTGGGTTTGCAGTAGTTAGTGAAAAATTAAGTTCATGTTTTATTTTCAAGACAAAGTTTCAATAGAAATTAATGGCTTTTGATTTATTCTTGCTCAGTGTCAACAGGCTGATAAATGTTATTAAATTAATTTTTCTGCTTTCCACAGAACTGCTTTAAGCAACAGTTTTGTTCACTGATAAATTGTCTGCATCTTTCATGAACAGTATTTATTTAAAGATTAATTAAATTAATTAATTAAGAATTAAATAATTCTGTTTTACTTAATGATTAAGAATCTGTGCCTGTGGACACTTTTCCTCCCAGCATGTCAGAGCATCGTCTCTAGCAGTGCCAAGATTATACAGGTTATGTAAGTAACGGGATCAGGCTACTGTGTTTGGGGTTTTTTGAAGAGTCAAGGTATGAACTTTTTTCTATCCCTTGTGCTAAATTATCAAACCAAAGAGCTATTTTTACTGCCATGACACTGATTAGCAGCAATAGCCTTAAGGATTTTGTAATAGGTGCATGTTGCCCAAGGAGCCTTATGCAGCATTTCTCCTACGTGGCTACACCTGTGAGCTGAACAGCAGTGTTCAGAAAAGCTGAGCAAATTAATGCTAAAACCCATCATTCCAGTATCAGTTAAAAACTAAGTCACTGTCAGTAATGGCACATTCATCTTCTTCATTCACTTACCAAACTCCTATTTCCTTTATTTTTTAAATGATTCCACGTAATGCATTGTCTCTGGAAACAGGGTGTTCATACCACCCCGAACCACGTGCCCAGTACTGCCAGTTGTCTGGATTGGTTTCAGTCCTGTGTAGTTGTTGTGGAGTGTTTGTGTTGCTGCTTTGGTGGTAGTGGTGGTTCAATGTGGATTGTCCCGTTGGAGACGGTTCGCCTCCTTTTCTGTATTGCAGAGAAAAGGTAATTAAAATGCTCTATTTTATTTTCAGACAATGCTAATGAGGAAGAGTTGGAAAAGATCAAGTAAGGTAACTTTTAGCATGTGGTCTTCTGGCTTTCTTTTTTTCAGAAGAACTATGATGTTTTACCAAACATGCCATGTGGGACTGGAAGCGTGTGCCACAGGATTTATTCTCTGACATTATTTTGTGTTTCATCAAATCAAAATCATTGAACAGTCAAGCTTTTAATGTGATCATTAAACCTCTGAGTTCATTACAGCATTTTACCCCATCTTGAAATCACCTAGTAACTTCATATCAGTGGCAAACATGTCCTGTTTTTTCTTAAAACCTTTAATTTCCCATATATAAACAGTTTCCTTAAAGCTCACTTGTTAACGAAGAGTTCATGCCAAAGGGTAACTTCCATTTCCCCATTACTTACTCCTCGTACTGATTGGAGGTTTTGTGTGTGGAATTTTTCTCAGTGGTGCCTCTCAAAGACCGATGTGTTAGTGACCGATGTCTTTGACATCGATGTCTTGGAGATGCTGCTGGACGTACAGAAGTGACAATCACAGCCCGGCTTTCCAAGAGCAGACTCCTTGAGGAAACTGTCGCCGGTTGGCTGAGGCAAGCCAATCACGGGGACGTGCCCTTTCCTATCCCTGAACCCCTCTCCTCCAGGAGAGAAAAGGGTTAAAAAGCAGAGATAGGAAAAGGAAGAGAAAGATTTTGTGAGACCTCTGAACATTTGGAAAACTGAAACAAACTTTAATAAAACTAGAACAAAATATATAATATGCAGGGAAAAACCAATGCAAAAGCTGAGGGTTTATACAGGAATGGAGAAGCGAGGGTTAAACGCACGAGAGAGAGAAAGGGGGACGGTACCGCAGGGTCCAAAATGGCGCCGCCACGTGTGCGCCCTCGTGGAGTAAACAAAGCCGCGGCTATTACGAACGCTGGGCTCCAATGTGCAAACCCCGAGCTACGCTGTTCCTACCAGTTCTGGTCGTGCGAATTAAAGGAAGCGAAGCAGCAAGAAGTGGCAGCGCTGGCGGCAGAGAGAGGCAGCCCCGAGGCGCGGGTCCCCAGCGGCCAGAACAGTCTGTCCCAGGCGGCGCAGTGGGGGGCTTCCCCAGCACACAGCTCCGCTCCACTCCGGCAGCGCGAGGGAGCCGTAGCCACAAGCAGGCAGGCGGGCAGGGTCCGAGCTGAGGAGAGACAGCCTGTAAGGTCCCCGAAGCCAAGCCGCGAGTCTGGAAAAGCCTCTTCCGGGAGCGAAGCTGCAAGCCCGCGGCGCCCCTCGCAGTGCAAAGCCGGAAGTGTCCGGAGAGCAAAAAGGACCCAAAGCCCCAAAGAGCCCGCGGCTCTTAAAGGCACAGTACGCGCGCGAGAAACTTTTTCAACCAATGAGATGTGTAAACGTAGCATGGAAGGGAATAGTCCAATTGGTCAGTTTAAAACAAAAGCTTTCAAGCAGTTTTTTCCTCAAACTGCCACAGAAACACACTTGGACTCCACATTTTGCATCTCTCTCGATGCCTCTTTGGGCAGACTCAGTATGTGTCCCTTCTCCTCTCAGGAGTCATGTGAGCGATGAAAAAGGACCAGTGTGTGCTTGTGCTTTTTTGCACTAGAAAAGGAATGGGGGCTTGGCTGCAGCGGATTATAATCCATTGGTACCTTTTTATCATGTCTCCAAAAAGTTAAAGAAAATGTGTGTAGTTTCTCAGTAGTTTTCTGTTCACTCTTGCCTAGGGCTCCCATGCTGCTTTCAAGTTTCAAAACTTCTTATTATTTGCATCATTAAGAATAGAATTTTGCAAATATGCAACCCCACTTTGGCTTTTATTGTTAGGGTTTCTTTTCTTCTGTGGCTGATGCTTTTTTTGGTTTTTTTTAGTTGATTGGCTGGTTGGTTTTTTTCTTAATCACTGTCATGTTTGCTTTATACCAGACTTCATCAGAATTCAGGGAAGCTAGATCACTCCCCGTGCTGTCTGTGTCAGAGTGAATACTCATCTTTCACTGAACCTAGCAACAATTAAAGTCAAAACAATTTTGAAGTTAGAGCATTTATGTGCTTGTTCTGTGAAAAGGAAACAAAATTCCTGTCTTTAGCAACGAGACACCACCAGTGGGCTATTTAAATACATTTTTAAAAGCTGTTTATTTCAAAAAAATATTTCTGCTGGGAAGTAAAAATCTGCTTTCCATTTTGAATGGATTGTTTTATGTCATCTGCCACCAGCCTGGTGTTGCATTAAAGCAAACCATTAAAGCCAGTGATCATGACTTCACAGGTGGGCGGTTTGCTGCGTGGTCTGGGAGAGGAAGTAGCTCTGTTTCTGCTACTACCTCTGTGCTAAGACCCGTTACACCTCCAGTAAAGGCAGACGTGGATTTTTCAAAGATTCATGCACTTTTTTTATTATCGAGGTGTTTTCTCAATGGCCTTAATGTGCCCACACCTCAGTTCCTGTCGTTCAGAGGTCAGTTTGTTAGATACTCTGTGGGTAACAGGCAAGTGCTGTAGAAAAAGTACTTGTAGGATCAGAATAGTCAATCATTTGTTTAAACCAAATAGATGATTTTTTGGCTTCATTTTTCTTTCCAAAAATCTACTGGAAGAGCTTTGACCTGTGCAAAATGGCTTTCCCCTCTGTGCATGGATCTGACCTACTCTGCATCCGTGGTCCTCCACATCCACCACAGTTTTCCCTTCAGATTCTCTTTTTTGCATTTATTTGTCTACAGAAGATATAGACTGGAAGACACACTGGAACAGGCTGCTCAGGGCAGTGGTGGAGTCCCCATCCCTGGAGGGGTTTAACAGACGTGTGGAGGTGGTGCTGAGGGACAGGGGTTAGGGACTCTGGCAGTGCTAGGGGAACAGTTGGACTTGATGATCTCAAAGGTCTCTTCCAACCAAGTGATGCTGTGTGATTCTCTGTGACTTTTCTGATGGCTCTCACTCCCTGGGTTGAGGGGAACAAACATCCTGCTTATCTCTTGCTTTCTGAATGGTATGGATATCAGATCTGATTTGGTAAAACTATGGTTAGGTATAAAATGAGCCCAGAAAAGCCCAAGCTTCTGACAGGTAATTCATTACTATTGGTCAACACCAGCTGAGAGTGAGGTGAGTAGTGCTAACTGCTGGAGTGATTTTCATTACAGAATCCTGGAGGTGCAAGCTACCTGTGTGATGAGAAACAAAACACGGCTATTTCTAGCGTGAGCCAGTGCAGACTAGTTGGGAAGAGTTTTTTTTCCTTTTTCCTCCAGTTATGAAAACAAGAAAAGATCAATTCTGACTTCCTGTTTACTAATTCTCCGCAGCACAGAGGCATAATCGATAGCTGAGGATATGAGAAGGGAGCCTGTTAGGATGTTGGCAGCATAAAATTGAGTTGGAAATGCACATATTGCTCTCTTTCACCTTGTTGTTTTTGTGTGTTCAGTGCAATACTGTAAAAAATAATAGTAAAAGAAAAAGGCTTTGATTTTTTTTACCATTATTAAGTCTAAAGCTGATAACAGAGAAGACACTGTTTAAATGCACTATTTTTTCCAAGTAAAAATTATGTTTTCTTTAATTAAGTACGAAATTTCATGACTTTTACCATGCCTTTTCTGCCAACATTTAAAAGATAATATCTTACTGCTTCTAGCACTTTCTAATGCGAAGCAGTGTTTAAAATCCAAAGCATAAATCCTAAACTTGCAGTCAATGAAGTCGCAATTGTAATTCAGCTCTGACAGATGTATTTTCCAGCCAAAATCAAGACTTTCCTTTGATGATAGCTGAAACTGGGGAAAAGCCTACATACTTCTTTCTAAAAACCCACAACTTTTACTTTTTTAGAGGTGTCAAGTGATTCTACCTGCATTTGACCATTAATTGTTTGCATTAACTTAACCAGAAGCCTTTGTCTGGATACGCTCTCTCAAAAAGCATTTCATTTTCTATAGTGCAGGCAGAGTTTTCTGTGAAGAATCCAAATATACCAGTAAATATGAAAATTGTCCTGTTCTCTCTGCTGCTGCACAATTTGCTCTATGATCGCAGGAGGTTAATTCAGAAAAGGGTGAGGGGTAGTGGCTCTGGGTGTTTATGCACCGGGCAATGCACACAAAGCTTGCTCCCAACATTTTATCCCTGAGGTGCTGGGTGGGGGAAATGGAGGGAAAAAAACAGGAGAGAAGGAACTTGAGAAGGTAAGAGGAGTGTCTCTGGAAGACAAGGCCAATGACGGGGGAGGTGGTGTTGGTGGGCAGACCGAACCTCACTTGCCAGAATTTCAAATATTTGGGATATTGAAAAATCTACCTGTATGCAGGGCTGGTGTGAAAAAGACCGAAAATAGGATTAACAGCCTGAAAAGTTACCTTCTTACCCTAAAGTGGGAACAATGACAGCTGAGCTGTGTTTGACAGGTGTTTATTTAGTCTGTCCGTAAAAATCTGCAGTGATGGATATTCTACAACCTCCCCAGAGAGCCGATTCCAGTTCTTCACAACCATTTCCATTAAAGGCTGGGGTTTTCCCTAGTGTCTAACAGTATCTCCCACGGTGCAAATTAAGCTCATCTCTTCCCACAGCTCAGATGGATATGTTTCATCACAGAGATTTGGGCACAATTTATATGCACATTTTAGAGTCAGTTTGAAAAAAAAAGATCCTTTGAAATATATATGTGTGTGTATATATATACTTAAATCAGAGGAAAGTTTTGCATGCTCAAATACTGACCATCAGGAGCGCGTGAGATGAAACAAAACAGCGGTATTTGGATTTAAGTTTTACCATGAGCAGAAGATAGGTCAGAATGAATGATGGGAGAAATTACACGTGTGGTGGGCTGAGCCCAGCCAGCATTGAGCCTTGATGCTGTGCGAGCACCCACCATCAGCAGCCAAAACGTCGCTGTGTTATCTCTGCCGATTTAGCCAGAAATGCGAAGCATGGCAGTGTAGGGGCTGCTTTGAGGAAAGTCAACTCCATCCCAGCTGGACCGAGTACAAGGTCAGGTGAAGCTGTGTGGTCAGACTGGTTTGATAGTGACCATTGCTGGATGTTCCCTCACTAGTAGTTGTAGAGCATGGGGGAAGTGTCTTTGTAAGGACCGGGACTGCACTGGCAATAATTATGGGTACTCGGTGTGTTTCCCCACTTCGGCTGTAAGGTGGAGGGGCTTGACACAGCATGGGTTTACTGGCCATTCCCAGAGAAAATAAATGTGGCAGATAAGTGTGCTTTCCTCTGAGAACCTTCACAACCCTCATTGTGCTTGTAGTACTGCAGGACAACAAACTTCACCCTCTAAGATGAGAGCACTGAGGTCTGCTACCTGCTGAAAAGTTCTGTTAGTTTATACAGGGCACATACAGTGTACTCCTCAAGTAAGCAAAATACCCGTTTTTAACACAGTAATCGAGAGGAAGGTGCAGCACCTGAGCCTAAGCTTTCAGGGTAGAAAACATTTGGAAACTAAGGTTGATTTGGTCAGTTGCCAACATGTCTTCCCTTTCTGCTTAGTTTTCAAGACAGGGGTATGCAGTGATCAAGCTCTGTCTTGATATTAATTTAGGTCTTCCAAACTGAAGATGAGAGGGTGTCAGTGTAATTCTCGCCTCATAGGCAATGGTTGACCTCCCTGATTGTGAACCTGGATAGTAAGCCCTGGCTAGTAACCAAAAGCCATAGTACTGGATGACCAAGCTGTTTGTATTCCTCCCTTTTTTTTTTTTTTTTATTTTCTCTGAACAGCATTTCCTGATGTTTAACTGGAAAATTTTTTACCAGCTTAGCTAAAGGATGCAGGAGGTGCAATCCTGTATAAATAGTTTATTTCAACAAATAGTGTACCTGGAGAAGTAATTAATACCCTCACTGCCTGTATTCACGATTTGTATATGGAGAAATAAGATTTGCTCATGTTTCCCTATGTAACTGTAACTATTCAAGCACAGGTATTTTAGTGAAGACGGTACCTCTTAGCCGAAGCATACTGAGAAATAGCTCCATCAGGAATGTTCATGTCACTGAAAAATATTCTCACCTGAATAAGTGTCTGCTCTTGCCCTTTTCACATCTGTGGGAGAATCGCCTTTAAATGGACTTCGAACATGGCCAGAGCCCATGTTAAACTTGCTGCTTTAATGGCACATCAAGAAAACATTTAAAAAGCCTTTTGAGTGTTTAAGGACAAACAACGGAACAAGTGGTTTGGCATCCTTAGCCAAGCATAGTAGGGGAAAAGATATTTAATAATTGTCTGCTATTTCCTATCAAGTGACAGTATTCCAGTAAAATCTGGAGGAAAAGATGTGACTTTCTCCTCTCTTCCACCTTCTCTTCTGTTTCATATTATCGATGATAAGTTTAGAACTGGAATGTACTAAAATGCAAAAATACTCTTAATTTATGCTATTAACATGTGATGAGGTGTGTTTCAGTGTGACTTTGATCAGTTAGAACCCAAGGTCCATTCTTGCCAGAAATGAAGATCAGTTAGTCTGAGCTGCAACAGCTTATGTGTAAATGAGAGTAAAAAATAGGTTATCATCCCAAAGTCATAACTGAGAAACTATTTCTGATTAATTACAGTTGGTGATTAAAGAGTGTACTGCCTGAAGCAAGTGAATTAGAATTATTTTTAATTTTTGTTTAGATAACTATTTTTGCTTTAATTCAGCTTTAGAACTTTTTACATATACTTTTACAAAGAAAAATACAGTTTATGAACTTTTTTAACAAAAAAGAATTGCAAGATGTAAGGCTTTCGGCTCCTAACCGCTGACTGTTTTTAAGATTTCTTTTAGAAACTATTCTAAAAATACATGTGTTCCGGTTTCACAAACCGAAGTGACAAAAGCTGTGGCCTTATTAACTGATGATTTTATGCCGAACTCAAAATATTTAGTTTGCGTGACTCCTGATTTGTGTTTTCCTAATATCAAAAGCCTTATGAAGCTTTTTTTATAGTTTTAAAATTGAAACAAATGCTTTTCCACTGGATTAAGATTCCTCTCGAGTAGAGAGTGAAGTTGGAAATAGCAAGTCCTGGTCTAGGGATTGCAAGGACAAGCAGAAGCGTAGAGTGGTAGAGTATTTCTTAATTCGAGGAATTTGCAATCATCAGTGCTATCTTTCAGCCAGAATCTTTCAACTAAAACTCTATCGAATGTTAGAAGAGGAGGCAGAATTACTTGGTTTGGATTTTTAAAAAGAAAAGTTTAAGATTTAGAAAATACCTGCTTTTGTAAGCCATGAGGTTCCCGATGTCGGTTTATCAGCTGTAAACAGAGCTTGATGGAAGGGTACTAAATAATGGAATAGAAGTAAAAGATGTCAGAATAGGTACACCTGTCTGTTAGACATCTGGTTATCAGAATTATGCAAATAATTGATGAGGCTTTTATTTGCATTACTCATACGTGAGTGCTGTCAGCTGATGGGGTTAACAATCAAAACAGCAGAGAAGCATTTCTCTGTGGAGTTTTCTGGGCTCATACTCACTGTTCCCAAAGCACAGGGACTTCCCATCAAGTCTTGGTGGCCACTGCCCTTCTCTGTGTCACGTTTGTGTCAGTGTTGGGACCATGGTGACACTGGTCATCCCAGGCAATAACAGGATCATCACGAAACCTGTTGGTTCAGAGTTTCTGAGAGGAGGAGCTGAGAGGAAGACAAGGGAGAAGTTCAGAGTTGTGCTGGCACAGCCTCTCTGACAACTCCTGCCAGCACACTGTAAGTATTTCCACTCTTTTCCAGAAAATGTGAGTCATAGTTAGTGCATAATAGAGTTGCAGCATTCATCATGCTATACCAGAGCTTCCTCCAGCAAGTGTGCTTCAGTAGAAGGCACAATTGGATTTAGCAAACCTCAAAAATGCATGAAATGCTGCAAAAGTTCTTACAAATAAAGTTATTACAAGTAAAGTTATTCCAAATATTGTAGTGTCACCACAAGATTGCTGCTACGGTGACAGTATTGAGTTGTTGGAGCACACATCCTGAACCAGGTTGAACACAGCAGTCATGCTTTAAACAGACAGGGTGTAGGGCAGTGTGTACTTCCCAACTACAGGAATTTAGAGTAGCTTCACCTAGAATAAAAATATCCTAAATTGAGAAATATATATTGGATAAAAGTTAAGGTAAATTTCCTTTCCTATTGCTTTAATTATCCGTGGTCATCCATTTAGAAAACTTGATTAGTGACAATGAGCAACAGTGAATAGGAATCATTGTGGTGCCATTGAAGGCATTTTTGTAGCTCGGTTTCTACATGTTGATGGCTTCTTAGCTTGTGTCGTTTCTAGTAGAGTAAAAGCATTGTGAATGCATATGACTGCCCCTCGATTTTTTCATCATGTGGACGAGGTACATAGAACTAGCAGCTGTATCTGTTGACATTCTCAATCTTTATTTTACTGTTTTATCTGAGCAAGCATCCAAGAAACGGGGGAAGAAGAATTCTGTTTGCTTGAGTTTGCAGCAGTCATTTACAGCAGTGGCTTTGGTTCACTCTGCTGTCTTTGTCCATCTGTCCTGTGGTCAGCAGTGGAGAGGAGTATCATCCTTCCCTGCATTCTTACATTATTTTCTTGACTGGTATTTTATTTGACACTTCCAAGCCAAAATAGTTCTTTGGATAGAGATGCCTCTGCAGTACATATAGCTGCATTATTTATTTGCCTTTTAAAACATTTTTATTTTCTTTTTATTTTTTTTTAAACAGCCTTTTGACTGTTCTATTTCTGACTGTTGTTCAGCTATTCTTGAACAATAGATTTGTGTTCAAGGATGCAGACAAGGAGAACCGTGTTGTGATGTGTGTAACAAGGAGGAGATGTGGTAGAAGGAGAGTCTGTTCGCATGAGCACAAGCACATCCAAGTGAGAGAGGTGGTGCTTTGGTGCTTGGGAGGGCATGAGGGCTGATCAGTGAAGAGGTGAGGTCAGATCCTGGGAATGGGCAGATCTTAGGGTTTCTCCAGCTCGTTATGGGCTAGAGTTTCACTTGGATACCCAAAGATAAACTTAAATACTTGGGGGATTTTCAAAAGTACTTACTAAAGGCATCTCTTCTTTTTGAAGAGAGTAACAGTAAAGTTGTGGTAATTAATACACTCATCAAGAACGTGGTTTTGAGGAGCCTGGGAACAACAGCTGAGGTTCTGACTAAGACTAGTTGCTTTCCCTCCCAGTAATGTTACCCAGTCATATGTGACTGTATGCAGAACATTAAGCTGAGTTGTAAGATCTCCTTTCAGCTCTGATGTTGTATTTCACTAACTATATTAATCATATCTAATAGAGGACACGGTTATGTGTTAGAAGATTTTCTGCTGCTGGCAACCCTGTCCCTCCCACTACCCTATGTTTAGACAGAATAGGTGGAACACAAATAAAAGCCAATTTTTTCATCTAAGAAAATGTTGGGTTTGCATGCTGTTTATAGCAGAAGCATTAAAGCAGTGTATGGATATGAAAATATCAGGTAGTTTTGAGTATCCTTTGACATGAAAGACACCTCTTCAGAAGCCTAATTTTCATTTTGGGAAAGGAAAGAGAGAAAGCTTCACAGCGTGCAGACTGCAACTTCTTTTTTCTTGTTTTCCCCATTTTTTCGGTTTAGAACATTTCAGGTGGGAGTCTCCATGCTGCATATAAATGCATAAGTATGTAAATAATAATCCCTCATTAATGATGATTGGTTGTAGCCTGAGATCTTGACCTCGCTTCTCTCCGAATTGTGGCATTATGTAGATGGTATGGCCAGTGCTCGGTGGAATCCTTATGAAATACGTAACTCCCACCTATTCCCAGAGAAATGAAAAGCTGTGCAGTTTCTTCATGTGTGTTTTGTTTTGGTTTTTTAGTGGCAGAAGAGTGAAGCCAGGGTGCAAAATGCATTACGAGCTTTCTGAGGGAAGTAAGTTATCTGAGAATTACTTGTAAGAAATATTGCTCCTAGGATAAATTTGGAAAGATCTGTGCTGATTTCTTCATTTTACTCTCATGATTTGCCTTCTGACTTTGTAACGAACTCACTGTGGGCTGGATTACAGAAGGTTGCTTAGATACCTAAAAATGTACCTAGAAATGATGCACCTGTCTCACACTGTGAAATTAAGCTCGTGAGGGAAGAACTGTAAAACGTGAAATCAGTCTTATTTTCCCTTTTTTTCATCTACTAGCTTTCTGTCAAATTTGACCTGAAATCTAAACATTCATATTTATTTTACTTTCTACAAGAAAGACTATATGAAATCAGAGATTATGTCAGTTTCTGTAATTCCTGAGGGTAAGGATGACTTTGACTGGAAGGAAAGCATGTTTAGATGTCTGTTCAGATGCTCTTCAGTCTTGCTTGGAAACAAGGAAATGCCAGCTGGAAGTTATTCTTGCTGGAGAAGGCCACATAACCCATGCCTTTTGTGTCTAGGAGATCTCAATAGCTTTAGCTCCAGCGAGCTGTACCCTGACTCTGTCAGTGTCCCCCTTTTGCTGTTGCATGATGCCAATAAAGACATGGGGAGAAAGAGAAGGTTTTAAGGAGTGGTCGCCATGGATTCACCAATGGGAAAACATGTCTGACCAATCTGATCGCATTTTATGATGGCATGAGTGGCTGGATAGATGAGGGGAGAGCAGTGGATGGTGTCTACCTCAACTTCAGCAAGACTTTAGACACTGTCCTCCATAACATCCTCATGGGAAAGCTTAGAAGGTGTGGGTTGGATGAATAGACAGTGAGATAGGTTGAGAACTAGCTGAAGGACAAAGCTCAGAGCTCCGTTATGATCAGTGGCACAGAGTCTAGTTGGAGGCCTGTAGCTAGTGGTGTTCCCCAGGGGTCAGGACTGGGTCCAGTCTTGTTCAACATCTTCGTCACTGACCTGGATGAAGGGACAGAGTGATCCCTTAGCCAGGTTGCTGATGATACAGAACTGGGAGCAGTGGCTGACTCATTGCTAGGCTGCGCTGCTGTTCAGTGAGACCTGGACAGGCTGGAGAGCTGGGCAGGGAGTAACCTCATGAAGTTCAACAAGGGCAAGTGTAGGGTCCTGCTGCTGGCGAGGAACAACTCCCTGCACCAGGAAAGGTCAGAGGTGACTTGCTGGAAAGCAGCTCTGTGGAGAAGGACCTGGCAGTGCCAGTGGGCAACAAGTTCACCATCAGCCAGCAGTGAGCCCTTTTGGCCAAGAAGGCTGATGGTCTCTTAGTGTGCATGAAGAAGTGTGGCAGCAGGTCAAGGGAGGTTCTTCTCCCCCTCTACTCTACCCTGATAAGGCCACATCTAGAGTCCTGTGTCCAGTGCTGGGCTCTCCAGTTCAAGAGAGACAAGTTGCTACTGGACAGAGTCCAGTGGAGGTTGCGAGGATGAGGAGGGGCTAGAGCATCTCTGTGCCGAGGGAAGGCTGAGAGCCCTGGGGCTGTTCAGCTGGAGAAGAGCCTGAGAGGGGACCTCATCAATGTGATCAGTAGCTAAAGGGGGGTCAGGAGGATGGGCCAGACTCTTCCCAGTGGTGCCCAGTGGCAGAACAAGGGGCAATGGGCACAAACTGGAACCCAGGAAGTTCCACCTGACATGGAGAAGAAAATTCTTTGCTGTGAGGGTGAGGAAGCCCTGGCCCAGGCTGTCCCAAGAGGTTGTGGAGTCTCCTGCTCTGAGAGATCCCAAAGTCACCTGGATGCCCTCCTGGGCACCCTGCTCTGGTGACCCTGCTGGAGCAGGAGGCTTGGACTGGGTGATCTCCAGAGGTTCCTTCCAACCCTACCAGTCTGGGATTGTGTGAGTCTGTGAAAAGAGCACTGCTGTGGCCCAAATTCCCAACCTTGAGGAAGAAACAGCCACAACCAGCCCACACCACTTTACTTTCAACAGCCTGCTGCTTTTTCTTCCAGCAGACTGAGATGTAGACTCTGCAGCTTTGCAACTGCCCAACGTGCCACTGGGCTCTGTCAGGCACTTTGCATGTCACAGACTGAGATCTGGCTCTGACACAAAAGGTCTTTCTCCAGTTTGTCCTCAGGGTTTCTGCCTGGCTCTTGTAAACTCCTGTCTGACCCATCTGTCAGTTTACACTCTGCACTTGGTCATTTAGATCTCATCTGCTACCTCGTATGTAAATCACCCTCCTTGATAAAACTTCCTTCAGCTCATAAAAAATCAGCATGTTTTATATGGTGGCAGGTGCTCTAATGCAGCAAATTATTTTAAGAGCTGTTGAAAATACGGAGTTTAGATCGAGTGAGCTCTCTAGATGATTGACCATCTCCATAGTGATTAGTGAAGTAGAGAGCTATGCAGTTGGGCTTAAGCTTCATTTCAAGAATTGTAAAGGCAAACTCATGCTTATTTTCCACAATACTATCCTGGAAATCATTTGGATTCCCACTCAGCTCTTAAAAAAACCCACCAACAACAGTGTATTCTTTGCCAAAATGAGCCTCAACTAACCACTGCCTCTATCCCATTGTGAAATATCTTACTAAAGGTTCTGTGTCTCTTCTTCTGTATCTCATTACCTTTATGTTCAGGGCAGGGTCAGTTTTGAGTGTTTACTATTCAGTCTTTCCTTTTGCTCTAAACCCTTGAAGAAACTGGAACAAGGAAAAAAAATCTATCCCTTCTTCAACAGGCAAGTCTTCAGCAATGGTGACCACATACTCCCAGCGAAGGGGTATTTGTGCCAAGAAAAAATTTATGAAGTTTAAAAATATTCCCGTGTTGTAGATGAAATCTCTTCTGGCAACCGAGCTTCCCACTTGTGCCCTAATTCTTGTGGAGTTTCTGCTTTCCGATGTCCCACTGATGCATCATGTCACAGGTTAAGTTAAAGGTTATTCCACGGTTCCTTGTTAGGCTTCGGAGAAACAGTGAGTTTGCCAGAAGTTTCTCCGCAGTCAAGTCCTTCATTTCAGGAAATCTTTAATAAATATAGTGACGTGTTTTGGGAGTAACCACACTGCTTGGAATGAGTAGCCATAAGAAAACACAAATACATGCCTCTATATCGGACATACTGCTAAAAGCACGTGACTCAAATTTTCTCCAACCCCCATGGCTCCACTTCTCTGTGGGGTCTGCTGAGTGCAGATCACAACCCAGTGGTGTCCCACTGGGTTATTCCACTGGGTTTCCCACTGGGCATATACCAGGGTGAGTGCAAGGGTGGTTTCCCAGGTCTGGTACCTTGTACCCTGTGGAGCTCAGAGCAAGCTGGAGCTGATCTGAAGCTACTCAAGTTTACAACCCCCAGCTCTCCCAGCCCCAGTGGAGTTCATTGATGAATACTGTGGCCATGTGCTTTGTGTGGGTGTGTGTGAATTTTCTTTCAACCCCCAAAGTCAGTGGCTGAGGGTTCACAGTCCACAAGTTTCTGCGCAGTTCCTATGAGAGCCTCTGCAACGTCTCGTTTGAAAGTCTTAGAACTAATATGTTGGTATTTAATTCAGTTTTCCTTGCTGTTTCTGAGAATACCACATCATTTTAGAGCGTGGGGTATTTGTCATGCGTGGGAGGTTATTGACTTATTTGTCCTTGGTCCATGTTTCTCATAGTGGGTTTATATTATTTCAACGTAATTTCCATTTTTTCACCATTTTTTTATGTTCATTTCAGTGTTTGTTCAAGCTACCTCAATTATATGCTTCTAGTAGAAGAGACTTTATAACATCTATTTGTTCTATCAGCAGTGAAGCAGGAAAAAACACTTTTTTTCTGAACAATTCCTGAAGTAGCATTTGTTCTTGCTTCTGCAAAAGCAGTATATGACATCACCAGTGTACTTGTCACTGTTCTGCTTCTCTGCAAGTAGTTCTTTGTAATATAGTTCTCATACGTACTGTCAAAAAACTTCAAAATGGCTTAAGATGGTTGTTTTACATTCAGAGTTATATGAAATTGAACATTAGAAAATTTTTGGAATTGTTTTAACTAAATCCATGTTTTTCTTTCCCTGAAGTTTCAGACCCAGAGCTTACGTCTCTCGGACCTGCACAGAAAATCTCACCTATGGAGAGGGATAGTTAGTGTGACCTTAATAGAAGGACGGGAACTTAAGGCCATGGATGCAAATGGACTGAGTGACCCTTATGTGAAGTTCCGGATGGGCCATCAGAAGTACAAGAGCAAGGTAATGATAGCTGTGACCTAAAATGCGCATTGGCTGTGTTTCAAATGGTTTGTTGGGTTTTTTTGGCTTGCAGGACTGTTTAAATAATGATGGAGGTTTGTTGTGTTAATTAGTCGGCAGAGCACCTGGACTTTTGTTTCGATGTTTTCTTTTTATTTCGTTATAAACAAAAATAATACCAGATGGGGACAAATGTAGCACTGGAAAATGGGGGGTGATGGGCAGGCACACCTCATTTTCCATGCAAACTGCATTGGCTTTTGTTTCCAGTTACAGTCATTTGTGGCAGGGAAGAGATCTGGATGGATTCTGACAAGTAGACACCACCTTTGAGCCTTTCTAGGTTGATGCCAGGAGCTTCTTGGACCCTTTGCATGGCCTTATCCTCAGATCATGTCATACTCACATTTTAACTTTCCTCATTGTGTCTTTGCAGCAAGTTTCATTGAAGTTTTGTGTGTATGAGCTTAACAGGTAGAGAGGATTATCAGGGCAAAAATGTTGCGGAGACTTGCTTGCTTTCCTGCTATTATTTTTTATTTCTTAGTTGCTTTAATTTAATCTTAATTTCTTTAATTGCTGTTTATGGAAAATGCTGGGACAGCCAATGATGCACACAACCTTCCTGTCCCTATGGCCATGGTTTTTACAGCCAAATGAAGGGCCAAGTGAGAGAGAGTCCAGCGTTTAGGTCCCATGTTTGGGGACCTCTGAGCACACCTTAAAGCCTCTTAATCTGAAATGAGAAGAAATCAAATTTCATGCTTTTGTGACTTAAAAATTTTCATAGTATTTCTGCATTTTAATCCTCTCTGATTTTATCCATTTTTTCAAGCCAGTGGAACTGGCGGGTGTAGGAAGTGGCAGTTGCTTCACAGGGAAGGTACTAGACGGTTTCCATTTTTGCTGAGGACAGAGGTGACTACTGTGACTACTGCTTTTGCATTGTGGTAGAAAAATCTGCAAGCTCGCCGTTCTGCAGAGCATGGTCAGAAGTACATGGACTGAAATACATTGAAGTGACTTCTCTTGTCAGAAATGGCTGGACTGAAAATGACTGAGAAAGCTGCTTTCATCTGAGTTGCAAAGGAAAGGAAGTAAAATATAGTTCTGAAAAGGAAAAAAAAAAGTATTATTCGATTTAAAGTAAACTGTAGTATCATCTTTCTCCCAGTATCACTGCAGCTGGGGGAAGAGGACATGATAAAACTGTTTAAATACTTACAGTCACCATCTCCTTGTCATTGCAGGTGCTTTGTTTTCCTTTAGGCTCAGACACGTAACTTTGCAGCCAACTGTCACTTAGAGAGGGCATAATTATTGTACAGAAAAATGGACCCATTCCCAGGCTAATTCCTTTGTTCAGGAGGCTTTTGAAGGTGACAGGTTGCTGTTGTGTCAGAAAGGCTTGAGAGAACTGGGCAATCGTCTTTTCTAATTAGTCTTTTTCTGATAACTATTTTTTAAATCTCACTGCTTAAGATACTTGTACAGCTAATATTAAAGAAACTTCCTGAAGAGGCTCTAAAGATCAAATCTACAATTAAAGAAAGTGCATGCTTTCATGATGCAGTATCACTTTCTTTTTGCTCTCCTTTCAGATTGTGCCAAAAACTTTGAATCCTCAGTGGAGGGAGCAGTTTGACTTTCATCTCTATGAAGAACGAGGTGGAATTATTGATATTACCGTGTGGGACAGAGATGCTGGCAAAAAGGATGATTTTATTGGCAGGTTTGTGCAATTACAGCCTTCTTGTTCCCTGGGGATGAGAGCAGATGATTAAAATGAGTCTTGCTGCTGAAACTATTTCTTATGACCATTTGTTCTTCCTTTTTTTTTTTTTAAAGGTGGGGGAGAATTTTTTACAAAGTACCAGCACAGTTTGCTGCATTGATACAATTCTTTACTTTGATGGGGTAAAATAGTTTTTATTGACCAGTAGGTGGCAGCTTTTACCAATTGATAGGTTTTCCAAAATAAAAATCCCACCTTTAAAGCAATAATCAAGATGCAGGAGGTTCCATATGGCAACATCTGGCATGGAGAAGAAATAACTGTCATGACTTGTAACAGGTACATAAAACCAAATTTATGTACTTATTTTTTAATCTATTCGATAAATGAAAGGAAAGTCTTGAAGGAATACACACGGCTTTTGGAGCAAAGGAAGTAGGATCATTCACCTAATTCATCTTCAGGAAAAGTGAATATTTGGGATCTGACTTAGGGTCCAAGAAACAGTATAAATCTGTGTGGTTATGCTCTATTTTACTGTGTGGGGAGAAGATAGATACTACTGGTTTTTAGCAGTGGCATCGACTGTTAGCTAATAGGGGAAAAGACTGTCTGGTGCTTACAGGAAACCACAAAGTAGGTGCTGTTTGGAAAGTATGTTTACATCATACTTTAACTGATATCCATACAGTCATAATAGTAGTAACTATTATTAATCCTACATAATTCTGTTTGTTTATTAGAATATTGGTTGTAGGTGACTTCACTAGGACATTGATGCTATTAACTAGTAGAATTACTTTTTTTGGTGGTTAAAACGAGGGATGGAAATCCTGCAGACCGAGCCATGTCCTTTTGTTGTGGTGTTTCTACTGACCTTTTCCTCTCTCTGATTCTCTTTAAGATAACAGCTTTCTTCATCAAATTAGATCGGTCGGATAATGTTTTGTGTTTATTTCCCTCCATAAATTGTGGAAACTCAGAATACAGATTCTGTGACAAGCAAACAGCTTTAATACCAAAAAAACCACTTCTCAAAAGTGTAGGCAGTGGGATTTCATGTGGTGACACCCTATGGATGGGGTGATGTGTTTATGTTGGAAGTTGTATTTTTTTTCCCTTGCTTGATTTCAGTTTCTGAAGTAACAATCATTTAGTCCTATGTCAACACATGATATACTTTGGGAAATTATTCCTATTTTCTGCTTAACTTTAACCTGCTTATCCAAAAGATGGTGAGATTCAGAGTTTTCACATGTGATTTTTCAAAACACTGTCATCAAAGCAGCACTTACGTTGTTACTATTACCAGTAATTACAAAGTCTTTTTAAAAGCACTGCATAAAATAAAAGACACCATTTTTGCTCCAAGTCACTTGAAACCTAAATAAGAAAGTGATAGAGAAATTAGAGAAGGAAAATTTGTAACTTCAAACACAGGAGCTGCTCAGGCAGCGTTTCAGATACCTATAAGTGGTACATGTTAAGTGTGCATCTATTTCTTTTTAGTGACTGCACTCTATTATGCAAATACAAATGATTTCCACATTTTATTTAGGCCCCAAAAATTGGATAGCCTGAGAAATCTGTCCAAGAAGAATGCTTGAAGTCTTTAGCACTTTTCAGTGGGAGACCCTTGTTTTATTTTGTTTTCTGTAATTTTCTTAAATAGATGTAATTCTTGTATATACCAAAAAAGATGCTCCATGGACAAAGCTAATCTGTAGCACTTCTGCTGATTTTAACAAAGTCAGTGGTATTTTTCCCGCAATCTTGCTGCTCTTGATTTTTGTGACCTCTGCTGTCAGTGTCTGTATAATCCCCCTTCAGTGTGTCCTTTCAGACACTTTATCATTTCACCTTCTGTTGGTGCCTTATCTCTGGAAAATGCAACCTGCAAACAAATTCCTCTCCATGAAGATTTCCATGAAAAAATTGTCATTTGTCAAACTCAATCTGAATACGAAAATAGGTCTTAATATTCCCCCTCCCAGATAGTCTTTTCCAGTCACTGTGGATAAAAATCACCGACACCTGACAGCTCCACTTCTCACTGACCTCTCTTCCCCAGTTTCTACTTTTGAGGCTGCCTCTAAAAGCTGGAAATACTTTAGTACAGACACTACGGGTTTGCTCTGTCTGATGCTAAATGTACGTTAATTTTGTAAAGCACAACTGAGTTGTGGTCCATGTCTAAGACTCTGTGGCTCTCAAGACATACGTAATAAATTGGATATTTTAATTCATGTTCCACAGGAAAAGTGATAATGAGGCAGTGGGAGAGAAACAAAAGACTTCCTGGTAGTGTTCTAGCATTGCTCAGTGATGGAAAGTAATCCCTTCCATCTTCCCACTTTCTTGAATAATGTGCAAACAGCATTTAATATTTTTATTAAATGCAAATAAAAACAATTACTTCTTGAAGGTGTTCTGCGTGGCCAAATTATGGCTAATGAATAAGCCATGCTTGATTGAGGTCATCCTACTCACTGAGGTAAACAGCAGACAAAACTGAGAAAATAGAAGAAGTTTGTTTAAGGAGCAGTTCTCACCTCTCATCCACAGTGTTGGATTTTTGTATCCCCCATATTCACCTGCTTGCAGAGCACACGTGAAGGTCAGCAGAACTTCCCGTGCAAAACAGGCATTATTGTGCTGCTTTTTTAGGGGATCTCTTTGAAGAGTGTCATCCCTAAATCTGGTTCAGCAGTTCCAAACTGAGCTGGCTGTGGGAGACAGTGGAAGGTGCAAGGGACAGACTCCATGTTTCTCATGGAAAAGAGCTTGAGTTGAAATCTTCTTACTGTGCTGAGCACTTTAATTTGCCAATTTTATTCCAAAGCAGGGTCTCATAACTTCTCCTGGAATTATCATCCCTGTCTCCATCTCAGCTGCGCTTCAGTGACATAAAAGAAGTGGGAAATCAGAAACATAAAATTCTGTGGGCCCTGCATGTATCGTCATACTCATTAGGCTGTAATGTGATCAGGGCCAGGATGAACCTGGGGATGTGACAAGGTGGTGATCCGTGTGTGCTCAGACTGAGAGGGCTTGGGCTTGCGATCCTCTTTTGAGGGTGGGAAGGTGAAGGAAAGGTGTTTGGGAAGACAGAAGACATGGAAGTGAGATTCTGGCTTGGTGTGGTGTGACAGGGAGAGGGTGGATGTGGCTTGTAAGAGGGCGGAAAGTATGAAGAGGGTGAGAGTGACAGCATGGCATCCTAATCCAGAAAGGAGAAAGGTACGTCTGTCACAGAACTAGCACAAAGCTCCATCTTCATCTTGATGCCCTGGCACGTTCGGTATGGGGGTTCCCAGAATGAGATACTGACTGATGGATTTCCATTCCTAACTTTGAGCATTACATGTATGTAAAATTCTTTCGCATTTCGGTTGTGTGCGCTCTCCATGAGAGTTTAAAGGATGTTGCACCTTGTGAACTTCTGTCCTAGAATACTCTAAAAAAACCAAAATCCTGAAACCATTTCAGTGTTAATTTTGAGATTTCGAAAGCCTAGAAAAGGTTTGAGGAAAATGTGTTTCTGATCATAGGTTGATTTATATGAGGAAACACTGGACTTGATCACTTGATCACTGGACTTGAGCTTCATCATGCAGGAGATTAAACTCTGGCATTCTTCAGAATATTATTTTTAAAGAAAAAAAACAACATTCCATGGTGAAAGACATAAGGTCTATAAGGTCTTGTTTTGGAAAGCACCAGTAGCTAGAGCCACAGCCTTCTTGCGTTCGTGTGGACTTGCATGGGCAGTATTAGTCATTGCTTCATCTGATAAGTAGAAATATGTATGTACGTGCGTATGTTATTCAGCAGAGTACATTTAATATTCATGTTTTTGCTATGAGGGAATCACTTCTCTCTTGTGTTGAGTCAATATAGTCCTGTGATTAAAAACATATACTGCACTAAGTTTCTGTCGGTAATCCGATATCAAAATGGTGAAATGGTTTTAATCTTCATGTAATTATTTAACTTCCTTATCATCTGCTTTTTTGAAGGCGATCCTGACTGTCACCTTTACGATAATCAGCTAATAAATTCTCATGATTGTTACACCTTTATGCATAGCAGTAATATGAACAAATTGACTGCTGACAGCTGCAATAAATGGCCAAGAATGAGTGCTGTCAGAGAACAAGTTGTTTCTGAGAACATACAGGATAAGTAAATCCCATGTCATGCAGTTCCATTCAGCTGAAGTTATTTGCCGTCCAGTATGGCAGGATTTATAGCATTATTTATTGGTATGAAAAATGCGTGTTTATCTTTAAAATGACATTGAATTTTGCTCATATTTTGTGCCAGGAAATTACTGTTGACTTCATCTATGCCCATTTTCATCACTATTTATAGATGCCACTATCTTTTTTCCCCTCTGATGGAAATTAAGAAAAAAAGACCTTGAGTATAGTATATTCATTAAAGCTATGCATTAATTTTATCTGTAGCAAGCTGAAATTTCCCATAATCTCTCCAAATATTGTCATAAAAATTCAGATGGGTTTTGTGTCCATGTGTCTATGGATACACACCATATAATGGGTGTTACAAAATGTATATAAAGGATGTTATGAGAAAGTTAAAATATTGAAAATTATTTAGGTTTTCAACACCTGATCCACTGTGTCTTGTCTGTTTAGGCTTTTTTCATAGTAATGACGCCATGGAGGGTTTTTTGAGTGCACGTAAATACAAGCAATATGCAACTGGTGCTGCTGCATTATCAATCTGAAAGCACTGGCATACACTACTCAAAGTTCTGAACTGAAGTGGGGTATTTTTGTAAAATATTCATGTCTTTTTAATTTTTTTTTTTCCCGCACTGAAATTTATGTAGTTGCACTATGGGAGACTGGACGTTATCAGAGAGAACTGAGCGATGCGGTAAAACTGTATGGGTACTCCAACTCCATATAAATTCAAGTGAAGGACACTAAATATTATAAAACTAAATAAATTTCTCCCCAGATTTTTTCTTAGAGATGTCATGGAGACTGTGATTTGTATTAAACCATTGGCAAATTTCTTCTCAAAATATTGTTGCCCAGGAAAGATGTTTTCAGTAGCAGGTGTGAAAATCTAAAAATGCTGCTGGCAGGCGCTGACCTGGACAAACCCCGAGATGTGCAGAGCTGCCTCCATGTTTGATTGTTGTCAGAGGGAGTTCCATGTAAATACTGCATCTCAAAATCTGGGCTTCAGCTATTCCACGCCTTAATTATTGCATTTTATTTGTTTGTATTAATGCAGAGGCACTGCTGTTCTGCTTAGAAAGCCAAAAAAGGTTCAGTTTTGGCTCACTAATCTTCAGTAACTTTCTCCTACTAGATATTTTATTATTTTTGACTCATACTGATAGTTGTTATTGTCATGTATGGTTGCTAAATTGATAGCTATTCCCCCGTGTATTCTGACATACGGAATGCTGCACATGAGCTGGATGAGGTGTGCGGTTCCTTCTTCTGACCCTCTGCCTCCTGCTATGGAGATGTACTCCACCACGTGAAGGAAGCATGGCAAAATAAAAGGGAGAAGGACGGGAGTTTGTGAGGATCTCTGGAAGGCACGGGTTGGAGCTGCGTGAAAGCTCTTGCTAAGTTGCTTGGACCAACTAGTGAGGGGAGAACCGTGTGGAAAGACAGCAGTGTTCGTCAAAGCACTAGACTGGTTTAACAAAGGAAAGTGTTAGTTGTGCTGGGCAGAAATTGCACTGGTGTCAGCACCAACGGCACAGGTCTGTAATGTAAGGCTGTGCCACAGGGACAACGCTGGAAATACCACATCATAAAACATCTGCAAGTACTTTTTACTGTCTGTGCCATGTAAAAAGGAAATCTGTAGTTTTACAGAGAAGAGCTATGCTTAGGAAAAGTTATTGGTCATTTCAAAATCCATCAGCGGGGTTTTGTGGCATGGACCATAAATCTTCTAGCAATAAACACTTTTTCATACTCTGGCGTTGCTCAGTGACCAGTGAGATTGTCCTGTGTTTCATGCAGCTTCATATTTCTCTTACCAAGACCAACTTACCCCAAAGTGCAAGGCTCTTCCCTGCTTTCCCTGTGTTGCTGCAGGCACCTGGAAGCACTGTTTCGCAGGTCCTGCTGAGCTCTGCAGCGAGGCAGAGATCCCGGGCGTCCTCTCCAGCTTCCCAAGCTCACCACCACACTCCCCCTCAGTCACTGTCCTACTTAGCCGAGTTACAGTCTCCAGCTCCTTTGGGAGCTTTCCTGGTTTTCAGTCTGCCACCTCTATCCACCACCTATCACAAGCGTCATGTGGGGTCTGTCGTTTTTTTTCTTTCTCATTATCTTTACACTTAAAAATGCCACGCTCCGGTTCTTCCAAGAACTTCACGTTACTGCGGTCCTGTCTTTCTGAGCTGTGTCATTTTCTGTCAGTGCTTTGCAGAATTTCCCCTCTCCATTTGTTTCTCGATTTTCCTGGGACATTGTACTCTGCTCATAAAGGATGCGGAGTCTCACAAATCATAGCAGTTCATGCCTCGCTGCTTCTGATGTGTGTCCAGCTCAGTTCTAATTGCAGAATCGCACAGTTTCCTCTCCTTGGCATCCTTTGGAGCCGCATAGACCTGGATCATAGTGGAGTTAAAAGGCTGTCTTCCTGAACAAGTCACGATGATAATTAAGTTGCCTGGGTTGTAGCCAAGTGGTGCTTTTCTGTCCCTATCACTTAGGATTGTGCCAATTCCTCTTTTATGCTTTATTTTGTCATGTGAGAAAATGATCTCTCTATCTGCTGTCTCTCCCTTGCCTGGCCACCTGGCTTTTAAGAGGCCTTCTATGTCATGTCGCTACCTTTGTACTTCATTCATTAGCAAGGATATTTCACCAGGGTGCCAACGCGGTCTTACATTCTGGGTTCTGTTAGAACTAGAGAGGGGAGGTGATTTTTGCCTCTTAGACATGCTGATAATAAAACACTACACATAGTTCTGGCTTCCGTGCTTTAAAAAGAATGCAGGAGAATTTCACTGGATCAGAAAAGTTACAAAAAGTCATTTGAGGGCTGTTGGAGATGTGTTCCAAGGAAATATATATGGAGCTGAAGGCATTTAGCATATCAAAAGGAAGATCAAGAAGAGATATGATTATGGTATACGAGTACCTTCACTGGAAGAAAATACGGAGCACTAAGGGCTTTTTCAACCGAGTAAAGAAAGGCATAAAAAGAACCAAAAGCCAGATATATTCAAATTAAAAATAAGTCAGAAATGTGTTTCTAACGGTTTGGGCGATTAACACACTGAACACAGTTTCAGAAGGGGTGGATTCTCCTTGAATCTTCAAATCTTCCTCCACGGGAGCTGTACCCTGTTTCTGCAGTGACTTCTCTGTGATGCTTTGGCACATGACCTTGAGGCCCTTGCATAGTATTTCTCCTTTCTGATCTCTCAAGGCCTGAAAATCCCACCCGGCGCCCAGCAACGTTCACATGCAGAGCTGATCCGGAGAGATATCCCTCTTCCCAAGGGGACACCCAGCCAGGGGGTTTGTACCAGTGCCCCTCTTGCTGACACGGGTGTGCGCCAAAGGGACCACATGGCATGGAGCAGCAGAGTATTGCAAAACACTCAAAACTGCCCTAAAAACTAAAATTCCCTGGAATGTGATTTATAGCCATGCTTGATATTCTGTCTATAGAGTTAATGGCTATTTTTGCCGTATTTGCTGACCTCTTCGCAGGTGGAGAACTTATTCATTCAGCAGCAGCATGTAAATAGTAATTCTGTAAGAAACTGAATTCTCCAAAATGACTGTTATCTCCTGTTTTCAATGGGACAGCCACCAGTCTTACCCAGCTTCTGGCCTTCTCAAAATGGCTGTAATTTTTCATGGTCCTCAATTTGAGAATCAAGACAAAAATTTCTACCACCATGATGCTCATTCTGCAGCACTTTCTGATAATGTTCAAGTTCACCTTCATCCTCAAAGCATCTTTGTTCTCCATGGAAACAGTTGTAGGTGACAAATGTCTTTTAAGAGAACATCTTAACTGATGTAAAAGTCAGCATTGCTAGAGCTTTAAAGCTTGGAATACTCGTATATACTCTCAGTAAAATGTAAGGGCATATTGTCAACCTAGAACTTTCCAAAGCTATTTATCTTTAGAAGTATTTTGTTAACTTCAGGCCTTGTCAGGAAATCTAATCCGAAAAGGGGTTTTGTGCGTTTCCTGCTGATGTCTGTAAAGGTTATTCTAGGATAGGATTAGTGCTTAGGTAATGCCTTAATAAAACCAGGCTTCCTTCACTGTGTTGGTCCCATGCAAAGATCTGGTGAGGGCAAAGCAGATCTAAAGAAAAACAGTTTAATTATTTTTGTGGAAAAATTTGGTGTAAGAGCAAAGAAAGTTGACCTTTTTTTTTGTGCAAAACTCAGCTATTAATGGAAAAAAAATTGCAATTTTTCTTACAGTGTCTGCAAATTGAAAAGTCTCATCTTCTGGCTGAAGTGTATGGGCCACCAATGCACTCACCTCATGCCGAATGCCCCTCAAGCCTCAGACATGCACGAGCTGCATCTCCTGCGAGGTCGGAGGACCTGGCGCAGAATGAGAGATGCACAGAGATGCTCTTCACTTAGATCTCCTTAAAGCACAGTGGTGACGCTCCTTCATGGAATAACCGTAGTTGTTACCTAATTATCTGAGGGACCTTCAGGGGATATTTTTCCGTTAAAATGGTTAAGGTTTTCACTGGAAAAATCTCCCAAGATCACTCCATACCTGTTGCATGATTTTAGGAAATAAGCTGATGATGGGCTGTTCATGGAGGTCTTTCAAGCAGGCCGTTTTCCTCAGGTAGCCTGTTCTAGACGAGGTGTTACCAGGAACATTTGATAGCCATAGGAAAGGTGCACAGCTAAAATCCAACTGCCAGTTGCTTCTTTTAGCCTAAATAAAAAATAACGTGGCCTAAAATGTTGCAAAAATGCTGTAACTTCAAAATTTGGAGAACCTGGAGCTTGTAGCCCTGAGGTAAACCCCGTCATTGCTGTTTTCTGAGGCACATAGGGGATTTTTGTTCCAGTGGGTGTAGCTTTTGTTGCCTATCTTTGAGTGATCAGTGGATTGTTTCTGCGTTGCTTGTATAATAATGACTCTCTTTTACGGACTTTTAAGAGAGTTTAGACTGGTTCTTCCAATGATTATGCTTGAAGTTGCAGTATTGATGCAGAAAAAATTTGGTGTGAGAGCAAACAAAGTTGATTTTTTTTCCTTGATGTATTTTTGAGGGTTGTCTGTTTCAAAACAGTCAGAGAATATTTAACACCAGGGGCATCTTAACCTACTCCTGAATGCTCGATTACAATATTCGGTATCTTAAGGAGGGCTTTATACTCCTCACTGCAGCCTAAATAAAAATTTAAGAGCCTGTGCACATGTTTGAAACTTGTGTTGACCATGAGCCGGCACTGACAGCAACAGCTTTAGTCTTTCCTCACTGTTAATTTCGTATCTTACTCCTTATCATCCAAAGAGTTCCAAATAGAAGGTAAACATTAAGAATGCTACATCAGCTGGAAATTTTTCATTGTAAAGTAATTGAACCTTGTTACTGTATGAACTTTGCAGTGGTTTAATTTTGACAGCTGCACAACAGACGGTAAATGTTTAAAAAAAGAAATTCAGAGGAAATTTTCCTATAGCAAATCTAATCAGCCTGTGATAGCACAATGCCCGTTCTACGAGGCCGCACTTATTCTCATAATTGACTATTTCCTGTCCTTAAACACCTATTTATTCATGTGTGCCACCTCTTCCTCAGTTTATTGGCCCTGCAGTCACCACATTATCTTTCTCTTCAAAATCAATTGACATTTTATGAAAAGAGTTTGCTAGATATTTAGTTTAGTGAGAGTGGCATGTAGAACATGTGTTTGTCACGTTAAATAATAACTGTTAAAAACAGAGTATTCAGTGGCTTAACTGTATATAGAGTAAATTAATTTATCTCAATATTGTTATTGTTTTTATTTAGGGTAATGAATTAGCAAAAACATTACTGGGGGATGCTGTAAATAAAAGTACTCCAAATAGTGCTTTTTTCACCGAAATTCCTGTGCAGGGCAAGCTGACATTGCGTGTGCCGCAGGCGCTGTGTCTCTAGACATGCTCAGGGTTGCAATCTAGGAAAGGTGAAACTCGTGAATTATACAAGTTAACATATTAAAACTTCTAAGCTGTGCACAGACTAATTAGTAACCCCAAGGTATTTTTGTTATAACTGAAAGCTTGTAGTCAACTCTTTGTTAGCAGTGACACTGTTTTTTCCATTCCATGGTCTACCTTTTGTTTTTGAAGACATTGCAAAGCTCCTTTTGCTGGCTGGCACGTACGGAGCCGTTCTTCGTTAGCTCCCTGTAGGTGCAGCTGGGGTTTTTCAGGAGGGAATCAAGCAGGCTGGATTGGCTTCAGCCACTCCGCACAGCTCTAAGCAGTCCCTGCTCATTACAACGTGAGACATCTTATTATATAGGGGGTTGTGGCATCAGATTTTATCCTGGGTGCCTGCCTGGAGCTCTGACCCTGAGCCACGCATAGCTTACTGCGAGAGAGCTGAGCCTTTCAGGTGAGCTCCAGTCGCGTTTTTCTTTGCTCCGTTGTGTTAACTCCATCGCAATTATGTCCACACCGATAATTTTCCAAGAGAGGATTTTACTGTTGTTAGGTGAATGGTATCAAAATCATTCACATTAAAACTTAGGTTTTGTGTTTATACAAGAGATGTAATTAAAAGATACAGTTGGCATCTGAAGAGGGATTTTTAAAATTCTTTTTGACTGCATTCAAGTCAGTCATATTAGCGAACCCTGTTTCTAGTGTCTGTAAACTCTTTTTAGTATTTATAGTTCATGTGGATAACAGGTTGTTAGTATTTATAGTTCATGTGGATAACAGGTTGTAGCTTTAGAAAGAAAAAATAAAGTCAAGCCAAGTGGCCGGGTTGAAGCTGAAGAGAAATCCTTCCAGAAGCAGGGAAGGAATTTCTACTGGTTTGGTTTTTTTGTCCAGCAGAATGCAAGTAAGACAACGTGCTCTGGTTTGATGTGAAGAAAAACATGCTGACAGAGAATGTTTGTTTCTAGGTGCCAGGTTGACCTGTCGACCCTGAGTAAAGAACAAACACATAAGCTGGAGATGCCGCTGGAGGAGGGAGAGGGGTGCCTGGTGTTGCTGGTCACTCTCACGGCCTCAGCCGCAGTAACAATCTCTGACCTCTCCGTCAACTCCCTGGAGGACGAGAAGGAGCGAGAGGATATACTGAAGAGATATGTATGGAGATCTTCTGTTTTCCCCTTTGATTGCAGAATGTTTGCATATATAAATAATAACTGTCGGGGTGGGGAGAAATCTAAATATATCCCTTATATCCTTATCACACTCAGGCAATAACCGTCACTTAAACTAGTTACTAGTTCTATCACGGCTGGTGCAGGTAACGTCAGGAAGGCTACAAATCCCCTTTATGCAATACGGTATTTTTAACATAGTAATTGGACATGATTACGTGATATAAAGAAGTTAATTTTACTGCCTCACAGGTAGTTTTTACCAAGCATAGCATAACTAAGGGGTCATGCAGTGACTCTGCAGTTTCTAGTGAGTGTTTATGCCAAATCGTTTGAGGTGGTAATAGTTCTTGGCTTCATTTTTCTTTAGCGTCTTGTAAAGAGCAAGAAAACTTATTTTTTGTCTGCACATTAGAGGCTGGAGCAGTATTTTGTGTCATCAAGATAAACGTTTTAAGCAGTATTTCCATTTCAAAATATTCTGAGGCAAATTATTTTCATTTCCCAGCATCCTCACATTGCACAAAATCTGTGTAGTTTTACCAAAGCAACAGAGAGGGGAGCTCTTACTCCAGCATCTGATAATACCTAAATCACTAAAAGTAACTGTCTCACTACACTGGAGAAAGGGTGGAGGGGGGAATTAAAAAAAAAGCTATTTCCACTTAAAATTACAAAGCTTTTATTGTACAATGCTGCCAGGTGTTTAGAAAGGCTTCTCTAGACACTCAGCCATTAAACCAAGCTCTGACTAACAAAGAGCCGCTTAATTTTTTTTTTAGATTTAAAAATATTCCTATTCCATGACTGACATCCTTTCAATAACTGAATTTAATAAAGATGTACCTTATCAGGCTGTGCAGATAACATGAAGTGCTGGTACTAATGCTATACAATATTCTTCAAACAGATTAGCAGGATGTGCGCTTCAGCAAATTTATTCTGGCTATCTTCACTGAATCAGCTGTCTGCTAATGCTTGTACAACTCATACACCAATAGTGTTATCATAAACACAGTTTAATAGAGGTGACTTAGTGAGGCTAAACATAATATTCCTAAACCAACTGAGAGCTAAGGTATTGTGCACCATCTTTGAAAAATATAATTACAATTAAGAGAGTTATTGCCCATTCTGGAATCCACCAAGACAGTCTGTGGTTAGAGCAGATCTTTACAAATATAATAAATTTTTCATGGATATGTTTTTGGGGTGACATACTTCTTGCTACCAAGTGCAACAATACCGTATTTCTGTGGATTATTGTGTGTGGTGATACGACAGTCAAGTGATACTGATGGTTTTGATAATTTGGGAGCAGTATAGAAATACGTTACGACGGTGTATTATTAATCGGTTTTCCTAAATTCTCATTTTTTTGTCCCCAGTGTAAAGCATAATTAAGTGAAGTATTATATGGATAATTATGTGGAGTAAGATCTATTTATTTCTGTTTCTTACATATTTGTGGATATGTGTCTTTTCTTATATTTACATTACTGCGTGCATTTGAAAACGTTTCTATTTTTGGAATCTTGCAGAGGCGTGAATTTATCATTACGTGTTTTTGAATATCATAGCATCAATACTCCCTTTTGATAAATTTTACTGTTTTTTTAAAAAAGACCAGTGGACAGCAGAAGAAAGGCAGGACAAAGGTTAGAGAAATCCAAATAGTTCATTTTCACTGATGTTCGATCTGTCTTCGGTACTCGTATCGCTATTTCAAAACTGATACGAAGAAAGGGTGTGCAATTAGCAAGACGTACAGTCCTCCACTGAGTGGCTGCATTTTGGGGTTTATTTTTTGTCCTCTTAAAAAAATGTACCATCCATTTGAGAGATGTATTTTGCACCCTTTCTGCAGCCAAAAACAGTTTAATGAGCTGACCTTGCTATCAGATCAAATAGCCTTGGAAAATGACTCTATTACTGTCATTTAACCATTTGTAGCTGAACATCAGAGCCTTACAAATTAAACAGGCATTACTGTTTGAACCATTATTTTACCACAATTGTCTGAAAAGATTAATTCCTTTTGGGGTGAGGAGGGGGGCACATTAATGGGTACAGACCAAGAGAGATTCTATGACCTTTTCAGAACGGGTGTGCTGAACCCGCGGTCCCCCTTGTCACAGTTTAAAAACCAGAGGAGCTAGTTTAGAGAAGAAGTTGTTAGCATTCCATTTTTATTATGACATTTCACAGTCATCCGATTTAATGTCCCTTGACCAGATTGTCCACCGTGAGACGATGGGCTTGAAATGTTATTTAGAGCATTGATAAAAGGTGAGCAGTTCTAAGATGACAGCGAGTCATAAGGCTGGTGGTGTGACATTAATTTTCTCCATAACAGAAATGGAATAAGACGTCATGGTGACAAGCTGTCAATCAGTGCTGGCCCCTCAGTGTATCTCGATGCCATAGGATGGGGTATTGCTTCTCCCATAATAGAGCTGAACTGAGATGCTCTCCCTGACAGCTGCTGCAGCCATACAGAAAATATATTATACAGCCTTTCATTAAAAAAATAAAGAGGACTCATCTCCAGAGCATTTCAATCTTTTCCCATCTATTGAAGGCTGAAAAGATTCACAGCAAATCACAGATTCCTCTGCCATGGAAATTTCAGGCTTCAGAAGCCATGCAGGTTCTGAGGCCTTCCACAGTGATCATAAATAAGAAGCCAGAATACCCTCTGATAAATCGTTAAAGTTATGTATTTAAAGTAACATAGTAAAGTCATTTGCGTCTCCCAGAGCCTCTGCTGTGGCACTGTGTGCCTTTTCAGCGCCCTCCGCAGCCATGATGGGCAGTAAGTGAATCTAAGCCAGCTCACTTGCTGCTACTAAAAGTTCAAAAATAATTATTCTGTGGGATGCTGCCAAGGGTGGTGAAGGGAAATACTGGTGCTTTTCTGCAGAATGAGCTGTCTGGGATGAAATTCAGGAAAAGGGAGCTCTGTGGTGTTGCAGGAAGGAGACAAGCTTGTTCTGGTCTGTGTTTGGGTGTTGCTTTGTTTTCTTTCTGCAGCTTGGTGTTTGTCTCAGTCATTGGGAAACTTGGGAAAATGTAGAAAAAATGTGTTTGTAAATCCTTTCACTTTAGTCGTGGTATTAGAGCAGAATTATCTCTGTTGTGGTACCTGTTCTGATAAGAAGCTTCCAAACCTCGATTGTTATTGTGATAAACAAGGGATGATGCCAATGTGCTTTGGAATTATAGCAGTGCTGTCTGTAATGCCGTCTCTGCCACCCTCCACACACAAGCAGGGGGTTGAGTGTGTGCTGATTAAAGTTGATCATCAGTATTTTAAGCCGTGTTTCTGGTGATTAACATATTAAAAATTATAAAAATTAATTAACCATTATCCCATGATAACGTGCACACGTGTATTCATGTATAGGTAGCATGTGGGTTACTACACGTAACTGGATTCCTCAGTTCAGTCTACCAGGGTCAAACCTTCACTTCACAGCTGTAAATGGTCAGTTGGGGCTTGCAAAATTAATATCAGAGTGTGGTTTATTAATATCTTATTGATAAAAATATAAATATTAATATCTTATTAATAAAAAGACAGCTTTGCATATTGGATATCTAACATTTTAATGGATAAACATACTATGCACAAACATACTGTAGTTTTTGCAAGCTGAGATTTAATATTTAATTTAAGCAACACCCATGGTTTTCAGATCAGTGATGTTATTTATTCTGGTTTTCCATAACAGTCAATTTTGCCATCACAATAAGTTAAGGAAGTGTTGACTTGATGTTTTACTTCACATTTGCATTTTCTAGAAATCTGGACATTATCACAAGCAGTGGAAAACATTTCACCTGCACTACATTAAAATTTTAGAAAAGGCCACAGGCATTAAATACATTAGTCTAGATCTTAAAATAATTCAAAATAAAGGTACATGCTAGTATTTGTGAGCAAGACTTGGAAAAACAACAAAAAATTAGGCCATAGATAGATAGATAGATAGATAGATAGATAGATAGATAGATAGGTAGATAGATAGAATTTAACAAGGATTTGAAAAATCTAATTTTAGTCTTCTCCTCTGGAGTTCTTCCCCTAGGTTATCTAAAAACCAAATGATAATGCCAGGTTTATTATTAATCAATGGCAAAGTTATGATCCATGTTCTATCATTTGAAATTCTGCAACTCTTAAATTATATTCAAAGTTAGAACTTGAGATTTTTGCGTATCACACCTAACTGGTGCAATACTCCCAGGCTGTAGCTTTTAGTTACTTGAAAGAAGAGCAGCAACAGAACACACTTCACAGGCACCTTTCTAAAACCATGTTGGGTGAAAAAATGCAAGTGTTAATTGTTTCTTCCTCTTTTTGATGTATGTAGATACTGCAGAAATTTATAAATAATAAATTTTAAAATAAGGCTTTAAGTTTTAAAATAATAAGTTTTAAAATAATAATTTCTGGCATGAATCTGGAGCCATCTTTTAACTCATATTTTAATTTTTTTTGCATATGATGATTATGAAAATTATATAAGTTGTAATCCTCTTTTGATTGTTTTTGCTCCTATTTGCAAGCTATATGCAAGCTTATAATGCATATATGCACGCTTCCATATAATGGTCAACAAAACCAATATTGGCCCTAAGTCACTGTTCAAAATGTTACTGGAACCATCAAAGCAAAAATGTGAACATACCTCTCACAAAAGTGTTCTGGGAGAGGAGGTGTTTCATTGTTCGTATTAATGTTGTTAATACATGGCTATCATGTAAAATTTTGGTGCACAGTTGTTCATGTAGTATTAGGGTGTTAATTCAGTAGAATTAGTGATATATTTAATCATTATGATTTTTCCTCTGCATTTTTCATTGTAAAGTTAAAGATGGAAAACACTGAAAGAAGCCCTGACGATTGTACATTCTTCAGAAAATAATATTTAAAAGTATGTGTTAGACAGACTTACACTGACTTATATCTGGGCTAGGGAGGAGATTATTAAACTGCATTTGATCTGTCTTTTTTGCAATCCTGAATTTTTTTTATTACTTTTTAGAGTCCAATGTCGATGTTCCGTAACATCAAGGATGTGGGATTTCTTCAGGTGAAGGTCATCAGGGCAGAAGCATTGATGGCAGCTGATGTCACAGGCAAGGATTTGTTCAGTTTGTGTGACCGTAAATATCAGGGTAAACAGGGCCTTTTTTAAAGTGGAAAAAAAAACAGTTTAAAAGAGAATTTTATCTGAAGATTATTGTCTGTTTGTGCAGTCTCACCTTCTGCTCGTTAAAGAAAAATCCACAGACAAACAAAACTTTGGTGGCAAGGCAGCAGGTCATTTAATGCCAGCAGATCCCTATGTAGGGTATTTCTCATCAGCAGAAATATTTTCCTCCATCAGAGGTCCTGGAAAAAATGCATAGAAAATACTTCTTTTTCTAGTAGATAAAAATATACAAAATTATGCCAATTAAAGCTGAATTCCAGAGGATAAGGCGAATGAAAGGTGCTGAACTTAGATACTACTTTAAAGTTATTGCCCGAAGAACCACTTGCTATCTGCCAGATAGTTAGCAAGGCTGCTCTTGGTTTCAGACATTTCCAGTAAATGCAGTTTCCTGTAACTGCTGCTTATCTGTTTAAGAAGGCAAATAAAATCTTTAATTTTCTCTTTTATGTGATATAAGCTGAATGGATAATTTAACCTTTTGCTTTTCCAAATAAAGAAGTAGTATTTGAGTCATACTGACTGTATTTCTCCAGAAATGTCCAAGTTATCTCCTGTAAGTACAATCACCTTCACATGGCACAAGTTGGATGGAGAAAAATGAGCTGATTCTGTGTCAGAAAACAGCCATCACTGCTTTAAAAAAATAAAGAAAGAAAGAAAAAAGAAACTGTACTAATCTAGCTGGTTTAAATGCAGTTTGGATGAGAATGTTCTGTTACAGGAGCAGATGTAGATAATTAACAACATGCTTACTTTTTAATAGTTCTTTGAAAATTAATTTGAGTACCATTATTTTCTTTTTCTTCTCAGACAAGGTGACAGAGCAAACATTTTATTGCTGAAACTGATCATTCAGTTCGTTGCATGCAAAATAACAGATTCTATTTTGGGGATTGGTTGGAGAAATGCTTCTAAAGATTCCTCACTCAGCTCTGACCTTATAATCCAACGTGGTCTGAACAGAGAGAGAGATTAAGTTATTCAGGGGCAAATGGGATAATTCAGTCCCTGACCTCGTTCAATCTTTGACTTTTCCAGATCAACGTGTCATTTGTGCTGGTTGAACAAATTTTTTGAAAATACATTTGATTCAATTAAAGATGTACAGAGCTACCAAAAATTTTCAGACATTGCAATTAGAAGGATGGTCAGGAAGATGGGTAAGAGCACTCAGTACCTTCCTGTGTCCCACATAATTTGGTCATTAAGAAGAAAAAATACTTATGTGGCAGACATGTTGTGTAAGATGGCTGTGCATTCCAGACAGTACAGAAATGGTTGTGTACTTTAGGGAAGAATACCTGGTATTTTGATTAGAGGAACAAAGGGGTTTTATGAACTACTGCAGTAGTTTTTAGCTATTCTTAGTAACTTGTGGGTAAGTACAGATCATTCATTAGAGATCAAACTTTGATCAGTAGTATTTAGAAAGAAAGTAGTTATTTGGTGATTGTCAATAAATCCTGTTTGCCAAAATTGTGTAAAACTTGACCCTCCACCTTTATTCCACTGAGCATTACTTACTAGTCAGCGTGGACAGCGCTGCATCAGTGGTGTAGCTTACTCGATTAAGGATTGCTCCTTACTCATGTGAGAAAAAGCTACGGACTACTTTGCTCTTCTTGCTATATTGTTTTTTCAGAGTTAATCTTTTGCCCTCCCCTGAGTCTGAAAAGCAGCTGAAACACCTGTGTAGTACCTGTGTGGTTTGCTCTGTTTCCTGTCTGCTGAACGTATCCCATTTCACTTTCAGGAATCTTTTCATGTGAGGTAATAAATCAAAATTTATTAGTTTGGGCTGAATGGATTTTAAAAATCCTTAATATTCCATCATTAAGCATAAGCATAGACAGAAAAAAAATCTGTAATCTTTTAAGTAGTTATCAATCTTACCAGAGTCAAAAGGATTTTTTTTTCCTTTCAAAATGTGAAATTTTTCTATTGTTACCATACATTCATTGAGCAGCATTGTAATACTGTATTAACTCGGTGTGAATAAAGAGCAATTGAGACTCCTGTTGAATGAATGAGTAAAAAGCACAAATTACTTTTTAATGAAACCCTCAATTCTTCTCCTTTCCACAGAAAGCCCATAGCCTTGTTCAGCTGAATGCTACTACAGTAGGTCACTTCAGTTAAGCCCCTAATAAACTGTTGATGGTCGAGGGCAGTTTTTTATCCAGTCTCAATAGCCCAGTGTTGAACAGTGAAATTCAAATCATTAAGGTTAGTACAGATTTTTTTTTTAAAAAAGACAGAGATTAAGGTTCAGGCCTCAGTTTACAACCCCTCCCATACACATGCATTGAACAAGATGCCAAGGTGGGCTGAAATTTCTGTGAAGTTTTGGGCAGGGGAACAACTAGAACAACAGGTATATCGAACTGTAACCAGTTTGAAAACGGAGTGCTGCTCGAACGTGCCATAACTGGGTTTTTAAAATACCCCAGAAAAGAACACAGTGAGTCTTCTTCTCACTCAGCCCGCTTCCAAGGAAGTCTAGGAAAGGGACAGTTTCTGAGATTCCCTGCCGGTGCTTGAAAGCTCACCTTGATTTTGGGGAGGCCAAAAAAAAGGGCACCTTGCAGCGCCTCTGGGAGGATTGCCAGATCCATGGGGATGTTTCCCTTGGAAAAGAGCTTTACATGACCAAAACACAATTTTAAGGCTTCCAGCAATGCAAAGTTATGTTCTGTTGGAAATTGTGGTCACAGCAAATACCCCTTCCTGAAAAATACTTTTTTTAAAATATGTTTTCTGAAACTGTAATCTAACCAATGGAAAGACGTTGACAGTGGTGTTTACTTTTTCCTTCTCTTCTTGAGAAGAAAGTTTCCTTTAAATCTTCCATTGTGTTTTAGCTATTCAGTGCAAGGATGTTTTCTCCCTAAATCCTCAGCTAAAAGAAGTTCTATTTCCCCCTTTCCCCACATCTTTGCTCGCTTGTGGTTCCTCTGGAAGAGGGACAGACCTTCTTGGGTTTTGGCTTCTTGCAGAGCCCTGCCATAGCAGCGTGTCTGTTCTTTTACATGAAGAAGCATTCTGATGGTGCAGTAAAATGTAAAGATATGCCAGTTGGCCTCTGAAGTTAATACCTACTCTGTTCACCCGACACGTATGAGTTTTGGAAAGCAGTGACACGAGCCATTTGCCATGACATGGTGACAGTTGAGGTGATAGTCAGTTGAGTGTGTTTCTTCTGCAGCAAAGTTGGGTGTAGTTGGGTGGTGATGGAAGGCAATGTTTGTGTCTCCCGTGCTGAGGCAGATGTGTTCCTCCTTTTCCTTGTACCACAAAATAAAATTCAAAACCTCTGCCATATTATTGATGAGAGGCAAGCAGGGTGGGAAGAGATGTGCCAAAGGTTTGATCAGCTTCAGCCAAAGTCCTATTATTTTAAGGAACAATAGATAGCAACACAGGTTCGTTAGCAGGCTCCATGCAACGGCCTGCCTAGAAAACAGTTTGTTTTGCTGTCTTTGGGCTTTAATTAAGATGTGTTCAATTCCAGCCCCCTGGCTCCCCTCTCCCCCTGCCCCCACCCTGTTTGCTGTGTCACACACCGGCGATCAGACGCTTTCAGATGGTCCAGCCCATGACTTTGACCTTCTGCGCGGTCCGGCGTTCCCTGGGGAACCGTTCAGCTCATGAGGTCTGATTTCACACTTCCAGGATGCCTCGGCTCTCTGAACAATGACGGGGAGACAAAGCCCTTTAGAACGGGCCGCATGGGGACTTGTTTAAATTGGAAACTAGAGAGGAGTCAAGGAACAAGGTTACAGGCTACAGAATAGTGCTTTTAATAAAGAGCTCACAGCTCTGGTTCGGCTCAAAGAGGGCTACCTCTGTACAATTAATTGAGACATTTATCTGGAGCATCTTAGGCCTCTACTTTCTCACAGAATTATGTGATAAATATCAGCTAAGAGGCAAATGAGATGTGCATGAAATGAATTTTTAACACTTTGATTACTGTGTCTCCAGTCTTCATTAGAAGTAAATTTATTTGTATTTCTGACCTCATTATAAATCAATTGTCTGCGGGTTTTTTGGGGTGCTGTGATTTCAGAACCCGGTATATCAGATTTTAGTAAAGAGCTAGGTGATATTTAGGTTTACACTCAAAAGCTTTTCGGGCTTCCCCTCTGAAGACCAGGAATTGAGCACAGAAAATGAAGCAGAATTTTCTTTTTCTTATTTTTCAGTTTTATATCTGGAATTCAGCCTCTCTTCTAAGAAAATTCCATGTCAAAATTTTGATTAAAGTACTTGAAAGTAGGATGAACATACCGAGATGGCTAAATGTGCAGAATGTAAATGACTTTTCTAAAATCTGTTCTACTAAAATGTCCTAATATCGCATGTGCAAAAATAGTCTTTGAAATTGTTCTTCAGACACTAGGAAATGTCAGAGTGATGTACACAAACGTTAAATTCACAAAGGTATGGAAGCCCATGCATGTAAAATTGGAGGAATAAATTCAGAGGCCCTTTGGAAATACGGTTCCAAAAGTAATTTGCTTTGTCAATTAGTGCAACCAGATTTCAATATACACTTGAATTATCTTCACAAAGTATGGAAATCTACTAGATGGGCAGTATTCTATGGCAGATGAAATCTCACGTGGTTCTGTTGTGTAGGTCACCTGAAGACATCAGTCCAGTATCGTGTACTGCAAAACTACTTTTTTTAAGAAAGTAGCAGCTTTAGGACACTAATGGCAAAATTAGGACTGAAAAGACATTTTTGGTTAACCATAGCATTTAGAATTAAATATACAGTGAAAGGATGGCTCTTTAACTTTTCTTTTTTTTTCTGTAAGTATTCTGTGGAAGTGAGTTTACCATGATTGCAGCACTGCAGTGAACTGGCTGGTGAGATATCTCACACATTCGTGATACCAGTCCTTTGCAACATGTTTGCAGCAGCTCTGTTGAAGAGGAATTATCATTTCCATTTTAAAGATGAAAAACTAAGAAAGGTTAACTGACTCAGCTAAGGCGACAGAGCAAGTCCTTGTCAAAGCTGGCATTTGGCTTGGGTCCTGTACTTAATCCATTAGATAAGGCAGCTTCTCATGCTATTGAGCCGTTCCTCCTCCTGGCCAAAGGTCAGGCTCTGTGGCAAGCAGCTGGCTGGCAGGGAGCTCGGAACAGCATTAGTGACATTAGCGTCTGCATGAGTGGCACTGCCCCCCAGAGTCATGAACTGGCTGTCTTGTCTTCCCAAAAAATAAAGGACTTTTTTGGCTGTAGGGACTTAGAGCCATAATGGACAGGCGTGGCCAGCAGTAGGGGAGAACCATAATAGCCTATGAAATATTCAAACCATATTTCAGCTTTCATAACCATATTAAACTTGGTCAAACTTTGTGAAGTCGTGGTTTGTGAACTTGACTTTTGAAAGTAGAAGCAGAATTGAAATCTTTTATTAGGTTTTCAACCTACTCCAAACACTTTTAGTAGTCTTTGTCATTCAAGTTTTGATAATGTAATTTGAACAGTGCAAAAATTCATTTAATACTTAGTTCAGTGTAAAGTTAGTGATTGCTTAAAATCAGATCATGGTCTACCCAGAACTGGGGTTGACTTTCTGTTGGTTCATATGACTCTACAGATGAGTCAGTGACAGGTAAATGTTAGATGGCAATCTATACTTAGTCTGACACATGGTTCCTTTTGTTGAGAAAGCCATTAAAGAAACAAAACTAGAAAATTATTTGTATCTCTGGATGTATTCTGAAGCAATGCATGTGTTCTGTAGCCATGGTAGGAGTATCTCCACAGGGCTGAAGGGGAGCTATGCCATGCTGTCTGCTGTCCCTTGAGAGTTAATCCTTATGAAGCACAGTCAGGGGAGAGGTAGGTCTGCCATGTTCTTCTTGGCCTGCATCAACTCCTTAAAAGCAATGGCATCAGTGGTGATTCCTTGTAAGAGGCCATGGCAGTTCTGGCTAAGAAAGAAAGTCATTCTACAACAACTCATTGGCTTTCTGATTTTTTATTTTCTTCCTACAAGCTGGATTTTCAAAGATTGAAAGCAGAAAAATAATGTTTGTGACTGTACTGGTGGTTTTTTCCTCTTTAAAACAGGGAATCATCTCACTGCATAAAATATGAAAGTTTCCATATGTTTGTTTACGAAAGTCTCCTTTTTTACAATATTAGCTGAATAATAAGCGGAAGACATGCAGTTTTCTGGAGATAAATGCATGTATATAACAGAGTTTAATAAGAAAAAGACACCACGGTTTAACTTGTACAAAACATGTTAAGCCAGAAAGGTACATTTAAGCTTTAACACCTTTTCATCAAGAAAAACTCTGCTTTGTGTAAAAGTGGAGCCAGAAAGTGAGTACAAAAGTGCAGTTACATTGAAGTCTCTGTTTGGAAGAATTGCTGTGCTGCAAAGTGAATTTTTGCTGGGAAAACAATCTACCAAGAATCAAAATTTTTATTGGAGAACTTCCCCTCAGGGACCATTGAAGGACCTATTTAACATGGCCAGAAATATGAATTATATTCTATTGCAGTTGGACACTATTTAGGTGTCTTTTCGGTGATTAAAATGTGTATTTCATATACTTGCAGAAGAAAAAGGTTGTTCCAGTGGCCAGTATTCTGAGATCAGGATACTGAATCTGAGCTCTGAACTGACTTGATTTCTTGTGTGAAGGACTTCCTGGGCTGAGAGTGACTTTCAGTTTTGACGCCAGTTGCAAACGAGGCCTCGCTAGTTCCTTGTTAGCCTCTCCTGCAGTTTAACCACTGTGGTTGAGCTGAGCTCGTTTCAGTTGATAGGTGTAGAGTTCACTCAGGGGCGGTGGTGCTGAGAAGTAAGGTGACAAGAGGCAACTAATGTTTTAATTAATGTGTGTATAGTGAAGGACACAGTGCTAATTGAAGTAAAATACTTTATTTAGACCTAAGTAATCTAAGTTTGTACTCTGGTCTTGCCAACTGTCTAAAGACTAAGTACTGTACAGGTAGAGTCCAAAAAGCATGAGACTTTAAAGCAACAGAGTGCATTAATGAGATTTGTTTTACTCCCTATTGAGGCCCGGTTCCAGTAAGTTGGAAGGTATTCCTCACTGGTTTTTACTGCTTACTTGTATCACAAGTGCCTTCAAACAGTGCTAGGCGTAATAGTGATTCATCCAGGCAAGCTCACGGATTTACTCAAAATCCTAAGTGCCGGTTTTGGTAGTGCTGGGAGCATGCTCTTAAAGTGTAAGTGCCTCTTACCACGCAAGTGGTGGTTGTCTTACCCTGGCACAGCACCGAGCACACATTTAGGTCTATATTCACAAGTTTGTGGATTTCCTCCCTATCAGTAGAGTACCTCTGAAGTCAGTGGAAGAGAGGCTGGAGGCCCGCGAAAGGCACAGAGCAGGGAGCTGGTTGGAAGATCCGCAGCAGACACAGCGATTTGGGTCGACTTTCTTGACATCTGGCAGGTGATATACAGTGATAGATGACAGTCGTGATTTAGTCTGTAGTGAAAGGCACACTTGTGATGACAACATAGTTTTCAATGATATAATTGAGCTTAGGCAGCACAAGTCTAAGTCTTTCTCTGTCTCTTGTTCAAAACTGCTGGCGGAGTTAAGTAGACAGAAACTGTCTGAGGCTGCCATGGTTAGAGTGTGTGTTGGGCTCAAGGTGCTGGTTTCAAATAATGTAGTGATGAATATACATTTATAAGTTCCTGGATTTCCATGGTCCTCCTAGAGACGAAGGACACCTAAGGAAGACAACTTTTAATATTTTAGTGCTCTGTTAAGGCTTTCATTGGGAATATCCCATTATTTTGAATGCTTGCAATGCTGCAGGTTGCCATGACTGTCAGTAAGAGGTAGGATCGCAGTTATTCTTTCTAATAATGAGAACTTAAAAAGTGACGGATGTGAGTTTCGCCAAGTACTTGCGCATTGCTCTGGCTTTGTCCTTCTGGATCACATTTGCTTATTTGGGTTGGTATCCAAATAATGTTTGCACATACCAGATGTTTAGCACATCAGAGACGAGTGTTGCTTTTCAGATACCCAGCTTAGATATGAGTGTTTTAGCATATGGAAGAAGTGACCATAGGCAATGGTGAAGGGCTTTGCATATAGGAGCTTCATAGCCTCCTCATATGGTACAAACAGTATTCCTTAGGGGAGATATTCAAGCTGGGAAACTTCTACTCGTTAACCATGATATTTGGACCTGCTCTTCTATCATTTCACAATTTTTCCTTTTGTCAAATTCAATCTCAAAGTATTTTCAAGTTATAGAGGGAAGGAGACGTGAAATGTTGAGTGTGAGGGGGAGATATTATTTCATCACAGAATGGTTTGGGTTGGAAGGGACCTTAAAGCTCCTCTAGTCCAACCCCCTGCCATTGGCAGAGACACCTTCCACTAGACTGGGTTGCTCAAAGCCCCATCCAACCTGGCCTTGAACACTGCCGGGAACGGGGCATCTGCAACATCTCTGGGCAGCCTGTTCCGGTTCCCACCACCCTCACAATGAAGAATTTCTTCCTAGTATCTAGTCTAAACCTACCTTCTTTTAGTTATTTCTGAAAACTGTTTGTCTTTGGTTTGATTGAGGACCTCTGTGATTGATGTTACATATTATTTAGCTTTCTTATGTGGATTGATATCTATATAAATCTATAAGGAGAGTCATTGAAAAAGTGCATGTCAACAGACGCAGAAAATAAATGAATGTAGTAAATACTTTCTCTTTGTTTACTGAAGGTGGCCTTTAGACACTGCAGTGCGTTTTCCTGTGTCTGTATATGATTAATAAGCACAAATCTCATTGTACCATCATATGCAAATATGATTGATGATACTTTAGAAAAGGAGGTAAAGTAATATAATCTAGCTCACCTGCTGTGTCAGTTCTGCCTTATTGTTTTAACTATCTTCTGGGTGTTTCTTTTTCAAGCAGTGAAACCTAAATAACCTAAATAAATATGTGTAAGTTTCCTACCACCTTTTAGGCTTGTGAAGTAGGAAAACACAGAGCCATGTGATCTATCCCTCTCTGATGACTAATGAATTAATAATTTTTCAAGGTTAATGGGAAAGATTCGGCGGTATATTGTTTTCTAGAGAAGGTAAACATCAACTCTAACTGTAATTCACAATGTGTTTAAAACAATTATTCTTTATCATTAAAGTTAATAATATGCACATTAACCTCTGATGTAGTCTGAATCAATACTGCAGTTTGGGAGATGTGACCCCTGGACAGCTTTGTCTAAATATTGATTTAATTGTCATTGTATAAGGTATGAAACAAATTACATGCCTCCCTAATATCATTAATGTAGCCCCATTGAGCTACTCAATTTATGGCTTCTTATAATGCATGACAAAGCATTGCAGAGTTATTGAAGACATTGTGAAATACAATTGCTTACTGCACTGGATTTGATTGTGGAAGGCCAATGCCAACACTCAATAGCTTTCAAACACTTGGCTGGCCAAAGAAAGTCCAGAGACGAGAACAAGCCATGCTGTAGTATGCAACTCAGTCGTTAATTTCCATCAGACAAGGTTCCCTTGGGCTCTGGGAGCAGCAATTTATTCTGCCGCTTTCCACTTATGTATTTGTAGCCTTGCAGGAAAATAATACAGAGACTTGTATTCCGTGCCAAAACCAAATGTTGTTCTCTTCGATTACTGGAGGAAATCAAAATAGGTAGGAGGGATAGCATCTCTCTGTCTTGGCCAGCATTTGTAGTGGTTGTCATTACTGTCATAATTTGAAATGCGAGTTAAATAATTTACTCCACACTGCGATTCATTCCCTTTATTGCCTCTTTATTGCAACTGTGTTCTTAGCATGCCCCTCGTGTTTTCGTTACTGCTCCTTCCATCACAGCTGTTCCTCAGATCTTCCTCACAAAACCTTCTTACCCTTTCAGGAAATTTCAGGGTTGCCCCAAACCCCTTGAGATAACAGTCTTCCCTTCTTTTGCTTCCTCCCTCTTTGGAGAGCTCCTTTCTTACACATGCAAACTGTTGTTAACCATGAGATTCAGGTATCTGCTTCCCTTCTCCTTTCCAAATACAAACCTTGGCCTTCTGGATATCTGAAAAAGCGTAGCGTGAGTTTCATGTCCTCCCCCTAAACTAGCAGTCAGGATGGCTCTTCCTGCTCTTTGCTTGGTATCTAAGCACCGCTCACCTGCAGTCATTAGCTATAAGCTGCTTGTTTCGCATTCAGGGGCACCCCCACGCACGCTCTTCCTTTCCCCTTCTTTTTCTTTAGCTTAAGAAAAAAAGATCGACTTCCATATCCAGGCTAGGTTACCGCTTCCATTATCTGCATATTACGTTTTCAAAGCAGCATCTTCTTACTTTCTCCTGTGGTGGTTTTCATGCTGAGGAACCTTCTTGTAAATATATGCAAAGCTACTTCATTGTGCTTTAATGTATACAAAAATCTCAACCACGTTTGAGCTTCTGCTGTGCTGAGACTACAGCCCATCATTCCAGCTGATATCGTCTCATTGTTTAATTGTACTTGCCCATTTTCTCTGGTGTTAGGCTTTAATCTGAGACCGTCTTTAAGTCTTTTTGATTTGGGGGAGAAGATTTGTACAGCATGAAACATGTAGGGCATAGTAATCTTTGGATAAGTGTCATAGGTGCTGTGTTATTACAAATAATATGGAATAATACATTTCCTACATATCAAAATGCTGTAATTATGTTATCATTACAGTCAATGTAGGATTGGCACCATTAAAGTAGAGTTCTCTTAGCTGTTTCAGAAGGGTGCTGGCACCTTTTAGGAACATGCTGGTTTTTCATCAGAAAAGTCTGTATGGTGATTTTTTTTTTTTTTCTTTTTTTTAAAGACAAAAAGGATGTTCTTTTAGGATTACAGAGATGAACAGGCTGTTATGATCATCTTGAATATAATGCAGACCATAGGACTTCCCTGAATTAATTTGTGAGAGAATTACAATGCCGATTAGGAAAAAGAAAAAAAAAAAAAGACCAAACCCACAACTAATTTTAATTTAAACCGAGCTTTTGGTGGGTTTTTTTAGTTCATAAGTTTTGTTCCACGTTTTCTGTTACAGGTAAAAGTGACCCATTTTGTGTGGTCGAATTAAACAATGACAGACTGCTGACACATACTGTCTACAAGAACCTCAATCCAGAATGGAACAAAGTCTTCACATTGTAGGTGTTTGGATTTTGTGAGTGTTTGTGGGGAGTTGGGTCTTGGGGTTTTTTTGGGGGGAAAGGAGTGTTTTGAAGGGGATGTACATGTGAATCAAAGTTCCCTACTGCTGATCCTGAAGAAAAGCAATAATGACATACTGATATTTCGAAACCAAACAGCTGAAGGCTTTTTTCAAGATTAAAAACATGAAAAGAAATTAGAGAAGAGGTACCATTTTAAAGGTAAAATATCAAGGTCTCTTTCTTGGAAGCCAGGTATGAGTAGTACCAAGCACTTCACATTACTGCCAGCTTCAGTGAGACTTTCAAGGGCCAAATCCAGTGTGAAGTTTTGGGTTGATCTTCATTCAAACATGGTTTTTAACTTTAATGATCATTACATAACTGTATCAAGGAAGGCATTTTAAATGCATCCATACTTCTCTGAATTATCATCAGATACTTTCCACTCGTTCTTTCCATTCACCGACTAGTGCCACACTAGTACAGTGCTGCTGTTGGGTCAAATGCAGTCATAAACGTTGAGTTTGTTGGGAAGGTTTTTTTTATCCTTCTGTTATTTTGAAGACAATAAAAGGCTCTGATAAAATAGAAAAAAGTGTTGCACAAACAAAATGTTCCTGTTATTTGTCTGGCTCAGTTTCCTTCTCCCTGCTTCTCTCTGTCTGACTGCAGTGTGACACCAGTGAGGAGAAAACTGATCAGCTGCAGGTTTATCTGCTGCTGAAATCAGCAGTCCACTGCAAAACCAGCACAAGCTGCAGCTTTGTGTGCACTTACTCCACTTTATCATAAGTGAAAATGTTAAATTTTGCCCTTGATCCCAAAACTCAGTCTGATTTCAGTTTTTGGGTGGGGTTTTTTTTGGGGATTTTTTTTTGTCATTCATGTATTTGGCATCTGTAGCTTTTCTGGCCCTGCAATGAGCTCTCAGGATTGAGCTCAGAACAAAAGAAAAAAATCTCACAACAGTTGTACTCGTCATTAGCTTATTAACATATTTCTTACGTATGTGTCTGCAAAACCACACAGAATTCTTCATTAATTTCTTTTTAATTATCTGCAAATAGAGCCAATAACTAATCAACCTCTACTGCTTGACAGTATTCTCTGCATAAGAAATTGCCTGGTGTTGTAGAGGACAAAAGACTAATCAGGAATCAAACAGAAAAACTCAAAAGGCCTTCAAGGAGAGTTTTCACCTATTTTCTATGTACATTTGCTTGAAATATTTTATTTAGCCTCAGATTTGTTAACTAATTTTTGGCTAGCAATCTGGAGGAGTGTATTTTACTGAAGTTAAACTGCTTTGCTTGAATTGTTATTTCCTGGATCAGCCGTTTGATCAAAGATGAGTTCTCTCAAACAATTCTGATTTTTTTTCCTATAAATAGGGAATGTGAATTTTCACTCGAGAGTTCACACTGTACAATGACATTTGTTGTGCATAGTGGTTTAATAGCTCGCAGGCAAAAAAACATAGCAGATGAAAAATACCTCATTTTGTGTTCCTCGTTCCTAATTTGCTGTAGTGACTGTTAATATTTGTAATGAAACAAGGAGTTTCAGAATTATAGAGCTTGCTCTCAGTGCAAGGATGTGCTCATGTAGCTGGTAATGATTTTCGTTTACGAATGCACAGATTTCGCAGTCTTTGCAGTAAGGGTTGCTGCCAGGACAGCGGTGTTTAAGGGACAGTCTTTAAAAGCTCTCAGTCCCGCTGCTCCTCTCTGTAAATCCCTCAGCGCTGCTCCGCGCTGGCGCTCCATGCAGCTCATGCAGTGCAAACACCAGGTAGGAGATTTAAAGCAACATCCATCAGAAAACTTCTGGGAAAGACTCAAAAGAGAGAGCACCCCCAGAAAGCGTTTGGGCTATATGGAGGGATGCCCTGTTTAGTGAAGTGCTGTTCTCTGCCATGGCCGGTAAAAATCGACGGGTTATCTGTTTTTTCTAACCTTTCACGCTTTTGTCCTTGGCTTCCGCTGATGTAGGTGACTTCTTCTCTCTTCTGTGTGTGCCTCTCCCTTTGTAGCAATATTAAAGACATCCACTCGGTGCTTGAAGTGACAGTTTATGACGAGGACCGTGATCGCAGTGCTGACTTTCTGGGGAAAGTTGCTATACCATTGCTGTCTGTAAGTCTCATTCACCTGACACACCGCTCTGAATTTTTCCCGCTGAAGGGGGAAAAAGAAAAAAAAAAACAAAAAAGAAGGGAAAAAAAAAAAGGTTTGCAGCTCAGTGTCTGTCATTTCTCAACCGAGGTCTGTAATAAGAACACTAAAATTTTAACATACTCAATTCACGGCCATGTTGAATCCCATGATAGTTAATTTTTCCTGACAGACTCGGTCCTGGTAATGAACAGGTACTTGTCAGACTTGCCACAGTTGTTTTGGGTTCTCTGTCAGTTTCAGCAGCTGGGGGTCAGGGGTCACCGGGGGGGGGTATTCAGCAGAGACTGCGAGACAGACGGCTGTCATGTCCTTTTCCTGCAGATTCAAAATGGTGAACAGAAAGCCTACGTCTTGAAAAACAAGCAGCTGACAGGGCCAACAAAGGGGGTCATCTATCTTGAAATAGATGTGATTTTTAATGCTGTAAGTCTTAACTTTGGCTTTTTTGTACCGCTAAAGAGTTCAGTTTCATGAAAGCTTTTGTTCCTGATTTGTAGAGAATTTCTGTCACTCCTCATTTTCCCCAAACCGCGGTGTGTTCTGCAGAATGCTCTTCTGCCACTGCCTGGCACACCCACTCTTTTTGTTGCTGCTGCTGCTGCTGCTATTGCTGCTAATGTCAGGAGCCCAACTCACGCCTCCGTGTACGTTTGTGTGCTGCAGGCTTGGCAGCCACGGCGTGGAAACTTCGTAATTTCTGCAAATTGAAGCATGTGTTATTAGTAAGGAGCGAGTAAGCTTGAAATATTGACACCCGTTTTAATGTGTAGGTGAAAGCCAGCATACGAACCTTAATGCCCAAAGAACAGAAGTACATTGAAGAGGAAAACAGACTGTCCAAACAGGTAAAGAGTAAGGAAACACTAATCCTTTCCGAAAGCCTCAATATCGAGTGTGCACATCCAAATATCTGGTATCCTGCGGCTGAGGGTAAAGAATAACATTTTCATTGCCTGTTTACAAAAGAATATGATAGGTCGGGAAAGACAGAAACAAAATACACGGGTTTATTGTGTCTCGTCTGTAAATTGCAGCTTAATTTCCATGAAATAGGTGAATAAGAACACAGTTGAAGCCATTGGGTTCCACACATATCAGATTATAGCACAGGTGCACGTAAACTAAGTCTTGCATAAATTTTTGCTGTTAACCTTGACCCGAAAGATCTCCATTTGTTGCAGGGCAGAGAGTATTTCAGCATTCTTTTAGCCAAATTTCAAGTAAGTCAGTCGAGTGAGGTTTGGATCAAAGGTGAAAGCGGACTCAAACTCTGTATTACTTCTGAGAGTTCTGTGGGTAGGAAACATCTGGACTTTTATTTATTTTTTTTTTCCTGGACATTTTTGCCACTCACAGTTTTAATGTTTTGGTAAAAATTATTTAAACACACAACTTACCTTTTTCTCCAACTTGAACTACTTTGGATTCAGTTTTTCATATTGCACAAACCATTTATTTTATATGGAGAGAACTGGGCTTTTGGTCGGACTGTGAGAGCCATGTATTTGTTGTTTGTGGTGAAAGGTGAAGATCTCAGAACTGGTTTTTTATTTTGCTGAAAGCTTATAGATTTGGGCATAACTTTAATTACCTGCTGGCTTAATTTTACACCAGTTGCATGATGTAATTCATTACAAAAGGTCTCAAGAGGCAAAATATTTCTTTCTTTACTGTTGTGCATGATGCAGTTACTAAAGCTGCATTTTGCACTATTCCAGCAAAGAACCAGCAAGGCCTTTTGTTTGAGATTCATCCTTCTCCCACTTCCATAACAGAAAATGGCATTGTGGTTTTTTGCAGATGGCAGGAGGAGTAAACTTTAAATACCTGCTTTGGGTTGGTTTTGTTTTAAATTAGCTTGCATGGGGTACCCCACCACACTACCAGTTAGAACACTGGGGGGGGGAAAAAAAGACTCTTTACACATGACTGATGCAGTTGCATTTTAAAACAGCCACATTTTCTCGGAGTTAATGTTTTGCCTGCCTAGGATTATCTATGCTACTCAATACACAAATCATTCACTGGGGTGTTCACTTTTTTTTGGTCAAGTGTATTGCCATTTTAGAGGATTTAAGAGGAATCAAAGCCCAGCACTGCTATGCCTCATCTCTATATAGATTGGACGTACACCATTAAAGCTACTTCGATAAGTACTTTAAAAATGTGGTCAAAATACAGGACAGCAGACAGGTTTGTCTCAAATGAGGGCGAAATGAGATGTGAAGGATGCAGGTGATCTTCGATAGATTAGAGCAGTGATTTTGCATGGTTTAGCATCCTAGAGCATCTTTTTATTAAAAAAGGCCAAAATTTTTTAAGTACTTGAGAACGGGGAGTCTTGCCTACCTAATAGAACTCTGAAATCTTAATAACAAAATCATGCATGAAATTTTTCATGTGGCTTTTTAAAACAGAACAGTTTCTGTTCCATTTAGAATTAAACTCAGCAAACATCAGTTGACACAACTAACAAATTCGCTGTCTTCCAAGTCCCTCAAATTTTAAACTATCTTCCTTAGTTTGTGAGCTAGAGAGTTTAACATGGTATTTTCCCAATCTTCACTAAAATTAAGAATGACGATGTTGTAAGCATGAGCCTCTTCTAAAGCTTTTGGGGTTTTGAAACCTTTTTCATCCTTTCATCCTTTTAACAGCTGCTGTTAAGAAACTTCATCCGGATGAAGCGTTGTATCATGGTGCTCATAAATGCCGCCTACTACATTAGCAGTTGCTTTGACTGGGATTCTCCCCCAAGAAGTCTCGCTGCTTTTTTGGTATGATCTTCTTTATATTATTGTTAATCACCTGGTGTATCTGTGTTCTGGACTGAGCAGCAATGCAGGGTTGATGGGGGGTGGGGATTCTGATTTTTTTAATTATTATTATTTAAAACTTTGCATTATGAAGATTCTGCAAATCATGTTTATTCAGTTTTTTTGAAAAAACAGTCAAGGTTAAAATGTCATGCAAACAAGATAGAAAGTTGTTTCTTTTTTAATTTCTACTTGTATAAATAGCATAAGCAAGGGATAAAATACAGTTGGTGAACTATGGATGTGTCTTGAGCTTCTCGTGCATTACTTCTGTTAAATTTTGTTTGGCCCCCTTGTGTATTGCAAATTTGCTCTAAATCTTCTTCTGAATATTTCATAAATGCTTTTACATATCAGGAATGTAAAATCCATGGTGTTTTGTCCTCCACATATCAATATATGCTACACCTGCACTGCACCCAAAGAGTTGTTTCCTTACTAAGATTTAGTCTTCTTGGTTAAAAAAACTGAACTAAACCAAAGTAAAACAAAACCATCTTTAAAATCACTAACATAAACAAAACTTGTTCCTTTTACATTTCAAGCTCTGGTCATAGTTCAGTTTTTTAGTGAATTCATTTTTCAGTGATTTACATGAAACTGCTATTTATCCATAAAAATTAGCTTCATTAATACTAACCTTTATTTTCCTGTTAAATTTTGAAAATTCCAAGGGTAATTGTAGGTTACATTGTGTCTCCCAGATGAATATCTTATTATTTATTTTGAAAATCTTATGAACTACAAACAGGACCGGGGTCCTTGTTTGTTTTTTGCCTGAGGGAGTCTCACCAGGACTAAAAATGTGTGCATGTTCTAGACACGCTTTGTAGAACAGCTATATTTATTAAGTTGGCTGAAATACTGAAGTTATAAGCCTCTCTGCCATGAATATGGACAGGGAATGTTTTCAGTCTTTCTCTGAATAATTGTAGAGGGAGTCTGCTGACAGTACTCCTAGCTTGGGAGCCTAAAGCTCCAGTGCATCACATTTGAAGACATCAAACCAGGCATTGGAGCTGGCTATGCTGGAGCAGTAAAATGGGGCACCTTGGTGTGTTCATCAAGAGTACAGGAGATGCATGTGTTGTTCAAACTCTCAGGGTTTTTATACCGTTACTGACGTCTGTAGTAACTACACTGTGCAAAAATCTGAATGTATCTGCTAACTATTTAATTTATAAAGATGATCTGTTATTATTTCCTTTCAAAACTCTCAGAATTTCATAGGAAAATTCTCGTTTCTACATAAACCACAAGTGTTCATGTTGCTGTTACTGCTCCAGTGAGTAAATACTCATCTGTCCAAGTCTGATTTTAATACAGATGTGAAACATTAACCTGTTGTCAGTGGAAGAAAGGAAATGGAAAGACATCCTATTCTTTGGGGCAAATGAAATTATTTCTTTCTCATGGTGCACTGCTGTGGTCATGGAAGAAGTTGAGTTGCTGTGAAATTGTAATTGTTTCTGATCATACAAGAAATTCATTGTCATAGTAAGTAGTTGAAATTACGTAAAACACAGAATTTGAGCAGGGAATTGTATAGTGGGTATATGTCATTATTGTAGTTGTAGTGTATCGCAGTAGAAATCTGTTCCTGATTTTGTTTATATATATATATATATATGCATTGGTATATCTATTTACATCTGTGTCCCGAAAACCTGCTTTTCTTAGTTTCCTTTGAGTATTTGTTTTGCTGTGTGGTGGTTATGGACACATTACATCTGCATTCACAGATGTGCTCCAGCTCTGCATCCAAAGTGCATCCTGTGCTTTTCAAGCTGATGTTCTTCTGCCCAAGGATCAAACCATCCCTCCATTGGGTGGAACATTGATAAGTTTTTGTTAGCCAAATCCAATTTACATGAACTTCTGTCATGTAGAACTTAATAAGCTTTGTATTTAGGTGGTTTCTGGAGTTTCATAGTTATCACAGGCCCTTGAAAAATCTTGAGGGTGGTTCACTTGCACGTGTAATGCTGAATTATGCTTGCACAAAGGTTATGCTGGAATTTAATAGATTCTATAAAAAAGCTGTACTTATATGTATCATTTTCATCTCTTCACTATTATACAAATCGTATCTCCTCTTGAAGTTGTCTCCCAGAGGTTGCAGAATGTCACAGTGAAATGTCAGTGCCAGAAAGGAGATGAGAAATAGGCCATTCTGGAGGCTTCCAGCTCTGTAGGCAGAGTAATAAGTAATGTCCAAGAAGTAAACTTTGAAACTAACCGTTTCTTCCTTCATGTTGAATTTGAAGACATTCTTTGATGAGTAATGTCCCAATACAGATTTACGTCCATTTCACACCAGTTACGTATGTGAGGCTTGATTTTTCACATCTCCCCTTGCTTCCAAGTTCTTGGCATTGAAATTACAGGTACCCTTGTCTCGTACCTCACCCCATGTCTTTACTTTGTGGTGGGGCCACTGTTAAGGAATACCACAGGTGAAAACATTCTGATGGACTTACTCAGTTTCTGGAAGCGTAGGAAGTTAGTTGTAATTAATGAGAGCTCTGGAAAGGAGGACTAACTCCTGAAAACCCACAGAAAGCCTTGATTAATATGGATAATAAGCTACAGTTACCTGCTTTGTGCTCTTTGCCCGCTGAAGTGTTCTCTGCAGCTCTTCTTAAAGTCACTCTCCCTGGAGAGTCACGATGTTAGTCATTGAGACTGGAATTATTTACTGAAGGGGCTTGCTGATTATTTATACTCCAGAACTAAGCTGTCTCAAACCCTTACATTATTTGGGACATTTTAGGAAAGGAAATGCTTTACTACAGGTTTGGGGTGGTTCTTTCTCAAATCTGTCCTAAGACACCAACTCAGTGACTGCTGTTGCCCAGAACAGAAGAACAGAAACCTGGAAGTTAAATTTTCAGTGTTCTGGGTTATGCATTTCCTCAACTAAACAATATTTTCATTGTTTCTGTTGAACTTCATAAGGTCATCGCCTTCATTTTGTCTGAATGACTGAAGGTTTTGACTCCATTTTTTTTGTGTGTGCCTCAGTAATTCACAGCAGAAGAATAATTACTACCCAGACATTTTTTATATTTTTTTTTCTTGCTAATATAACCATGATGTATTATTATCTGTTATTTTTCAGATATTCAAAGATATTTTTAAGCAGTGCATGAAACATAGGTTGATCTGGCAAGAATATGACTTTGGATTTGAACCATCAGAATATTTTGTATTCCCTCCTCCTTTTTCATATTTATTTCCTGTTAAATTAAGGAAGTATATAGCAACAGTATTAATGTTCCAGTTCCTGAACAGCTTTACTATATCACCGATAGCCCTGTTATATCTGAAGGCTGATCGAGGATGTGTTACAGGCTTGTGTTTATGCTTCCTAAGCACCTAAATGCGATGGAAAAGGATAGAACACAAAGAGCGAGCCTTTGCTGTAAATTCACATGATTTTCTGTATTGAAAACAGACCTTTGGAATATTTAGCAGTTAATTTTTATATATTTTTTAATTCAGTAATTAATATGGAATATTTCAGGCAGAAGTATGCAAAAGTGGATGGTTTCTCTTTAGATTAATCTACTGTGGACACTGAAACATCTACTAAATTGGGCCTAATTTCCATCAGCTTCTTGACCAGACATTTGTGTTCTTGCAGATGTCAGTGGGTGCAACGTAGGGGGGAAAAAATGTACACTCTTTTTTTCCAATACTGTCATTTCTCACTGTAATGAGCACAAAAATAATTGGACAAGTGAGCTATCAGTAAAAGGACACACTTCAACATGAGTCAATGAATTATTTTACAGGACAAACTTTAATCTTTAAATGTGATTGTAGATAATTTGTGCTACCATCTGTCCATTTGGAATTCTTTTAGCCTTTTCAGTCGTTATACAGTAAGTGCTGCTGTGTTTAACATTAACATTTGATATTTTACACATTTAATTTCTGTACTGCTGCGTGGTCCTTGGGGAGCTTCGCTCTAGTGCTACATGAGAGAGACAAAGTATTGATCAGTTAACATTTCAGCTACATTTATGTATGTCGCAAAATTAATGAAAATGCCAGGCAAAAATGTCAGAGTGCACAAAAAGGTAGAATTTAAATTTGGTAGTTTAGTGAAAAGTTTAAGGTGTGCGTTATCAAAAAATGTCCCCTTGCCTTTAAAGTACAATTCATAGCTGAGTAACTAAAGGGAACCACATATTTTACTTAGAGGAACACTGAACATGAAATATGAGGGAATATATAATCTTCAAAGTGTTTGGTATCTCAAAATGGCCTCAGTAAAGCACTTTAATTGCCTGCTTGAACATTTAACTGTTACCCATAAAATAAACTTGTTTCCCTTCTCATTTGGAAGCAGAGTGCCCTCACCCACTCACACACATGCTTTTCGGAGTGTCCTCAAATTAAAGCTCTCTGTGAACACGTTCTCCTGTTCCTGTTCTTATCTCTGTGAATCTTTCTGAACGTGCCTGCACCTGAGCATAGAAAATACTTTTCTTTCTTAGACCTTGAAATATTGATAAATGATAATAATGATAAAAAGACTCGCCCTGTGTCCAGCTCACCTTCGCTTTGTCTTCTAACCTTACACAACTCATGTGTGAAAATGACATCACAGCGTCCCATGCCTTTGATTAAGTGGTTGTTCTCTTGCACATACACCCTTTAGTTGTGGTGGTGTCATGCTAATTAATTGAAACTGAGAAGGAAGCAGGAGGAAAAAGAGCTGGTCCCTAGCAGGAAATGAGATGGCAACATAATTTTGCCAGCTTGCTTAGCTTTGCTGTGTTAAAGAAGGAAATGGTCAGTACTGAATATTTCGGAAGCAAGTTTCACTCAAAGCTGAAGGACACCAATAATGTTTTGTCAGGGACCTGATAAGGTACCATCAGGAGTGGGAATGCACTTGTGCTGCTTATTAAATATTTTCTTTTTTTCTCACCACTGTAATTGTAAATCAGAATTTTGCAGATATATTTAAGACCTCATAGATTTTGCCACTGTCAATACCATTATTGAGGATATAAGCACCTTCAAATTGCTTTTCGCAAAACCTGGGTGAAATGGACCATCAGATTGTCTTTGCCACCTGTTGTCTAGAATATGAAATCGGACGAAGTGCTGGTAGTTGCAAAAGTAGTTGGGAAAACTTCTTACAGCCTAAAAAAGCCTTTCCAGAGGTTCCTCTTGCTGTCAAAATGGCCTGTTCTCAAAGGAGGGATTTGGAGAGGTAAAGTGACATGGCAGTGGCAAGGCCAGGTACAAGATTAATTTCTGATGCAGGTTGTGAGAGTCTTTCACCTTTTGTCAGCTCTATCTTCACCAGCAGGAAAGAGAATGAAGTAGAGCAGACTGATGTACTTTTGTTTACTTCAGAAGTAAAGCAGACAAAAATAAAAATGACCAAAAAAAAAAAAAAAATTCCTCTTTCCGCTTTCCTGATTTTTCTGTAGTCAGCAGATCTAACGTGAAACTGCTGCAAAAATACAGTGGGATTTGAGCTTTCTGCAACTCCCAGCTATCCTGTGGGCCAGGTTTGGAAAGCAGGTTAAGAAAGAAAGAAATAAAAAAAGCAGATCCTGGTGTATATCACCGTTGAGATCTATTAACCATTCGTACCTAAAAACATACCAGCACCAGCAGCGCTTGAAAAACCCTCTGTGCTTAACTACAGCAGCTGAGGAATGATGCTGGTGTGGAAACACTTGGTGTCATCGGTCCACATCTTGTGTTTGACACATGGTGTGTTTACAAATCTGATATGAGAAAAGACTGGGCAATGTCTATATACTAATAAAGTTGCATAGAGAATCCTCGTGTAGCCTTAGTTGTGTGGCTGGTAGGGGTTGGGTATTGGCAATGGCCTGTCTTGCACAGGAGCTTTTTGTACGGGTCACAGCAACACAGAGAGGAGCAAAAACTGCCTTCACTATCCTTTTAGCTAAGTATTAATGCAAGAAACAACATTGTCTGGATAGTTTTTTAGTGAAACACTCAGAGCGTGGGCAGAATGTTAAGATTTTTGCCAAGTGTCATGCTGGAGAATTTCATCTGACTTTGAAATTAAAAACCTGTAAACCTCATAGCCACTTGCTTGAAAGAAACAGCTTTTTTTTTTTTTTTTTTTTTAAGTTTATTTAATTTACAAATGAAAAGTAATGGGTGTCTATATCCCAAAATCTGTTTATAACTTTGCAAGAAACAAGGAGACATAATTTAAAAGCATAATTTATGTTGATTTCACGAGTAGATTTTATTTATTCCTCCATAAGTATTTACACTTGTCCAGTAGAGAGAACTAATGTTGTGACTAGAATTGTTCCTGAAGAGAAAAAAAGTAATAATAACAGTAAGACAAATGGTACAGCAGCTGATACTGAATGGACTTGCAGCTGCCTGGAGTTTGTACATTTCCATGAAAAACATCGACACAATTACTGTAGCTCTGACATTACCAGACACCAACTGCATTCCAAAGATACAAGTACCCCAGAAGAACCCACTGAACCTGAACAGCAAAAAACTGGCATAATTTGGTCTTGTTTATGGGAGATTGACCACTGTTCTCACAGCTATCATTAGTGCTGCAAAGTTATCTTTTAAAACTGGTATTATGCAACTGGAACTTCTTGGGCAATTAGCATGCGGCACCCGCTAAATGGGAGACACGGTTTTCTCTCCACTGTCATACAGATTAGAGGTGCTTGTACTCCAGGTCTAATTGACTGGCCTCCGTAAGCAGACACTGCTCATTAACGAACAGAGACAGACACTTCTAACCCCGTTACAAAAAACATGAAGGTAGCAAAGAAATGTGCTCAAAAATGCATAAAATTAATTCTGTTTAGATATACTGAGTATGTACTTCGCATTTGTCACTGCTCGGAGTGTACTTGGGAAAGCTGTGATTAAAAAGAATCAAGCTGATGTTAATGCTGATCTGTGGTTCTCTGCACTCAGTATGTCTCCTCAAATCATGACTTGAGGGGTAAACGTGAAGCTGAAGGTACATCTCTACTTTAACAGTAGCTGTGGCAGGACTAATGCATGAATTTTTGCTATTTCCTCATAGTTCTCAGTTTTTAAGTATACGAAGCGCGTGGTGTCTGTTTAGCTTGAGATGCTCCTTTCTGGACTATTCTCACCTTAATAACATCAGCTCGTATGATGCTTCTTGCTCTGTCTCTCCTGAGGTCTGTCTCTTTCTGCTGCTCATTTATAAGGGAGAGGAAAAAAAATCTCTTCCTTATCTCAGACCAGAAGGCACAAGTGTACGAATTTGAAACTCTTATTTGCCAGTGACAAAATCTTCAGTTTCCAAGGAAAGTGTATTTTTAATAATTAGAACCAGCTAATTCCTTTGAACACGGGCAGTCAGTAGTGTGAGGGGTACTGTCAGTGATCATTTAGGCCTGTTTTCCTTAATAAAAAAATGAGTATTTTTTGCTTGGTATACAATATTATTTTTTCTGTTTTCCTTTAAAGAGCCTCTAGTACCAGCAGATACTGTATCCCTTTAATGAGACCGAAAAATTTAAAAGTAGATATTTTTAATATTTGCTGCCACCTTAATTGTTACTTGCTTTAAAGCCCCACTGTTAGCAGAGGGATTATGAGTTAATAAAAATGTCATAGTATTAGTATATAAAACACAATATAATTTTCCCAGGATATTGATTAACAGGGTAAGGCCACATTAACACCACTTAATGTTTATTCTCTAAATGTGCTTGATTTTCATCTTTTAGGAATAGTGCCACAATACTGTGGCAAGTAAACGTGGGAACATTTGGGAGCGATTTATTTTAAAGAAGAGGTAACGAACAGAACCTCTTGCTTGAGCTTTGTTTCTGTGTTATGTCGCTGTCTGCCTGGCATTACAGTGTCACATCAATCTGGGCAGTGTTTTTAATACCAGGTATTAATATTCCCTAGCGCAACTCCAGTGAAACACATTAAAAAGTTATTTATTCACCACAGTCTATTAGCCAGAGCCTTCGGAAAATAACTTCAGTGCGCTGGTAGGTCGTTACTACGTCAGTATTCCTTCCACGTACAAGAGTCGCTTTGGGTGTGGGTTGTGGTTTTTTAACCTTTTAAGACATTTTTTGCTTTGTTCCAAGGCCGCTTCAGGTTTTTATTAGCTACCTTGATCCCATTGGTATGAGCAAGATACATCTCTGTAAATCATTGATTTGCTCAAGCGCGCTTCTCCGCTTCTTCGTGGCGGGGAGCGCCGGCATCCCGGCTGATGGGTGGTGGAGTTACCTACCACAGCCCGGGTCAGCGGCCCTCCTGCCTCCCCACCGCAGCACCTGCAAGCTGAGCCGGGCTCCCATTCAGCGCCGCAAGAACGGCTCCATTGTCACGGGAAGAAACGTTTGTTTCTGAGAGAAAATTATTCCAGTTCCACTTCTGAATGAGAGACAAGGCTGTTATTGCTCGGGGGATATTAAGCCTCACTGCTTTTTTGAGAAAACAAATTTGCTGTAACTTTATCTGTAATTTAGTACCGCACAGGGGCAAATAGAGTCTACATTGTACGGAACAGGAGGCAGAGGTAAGGGTTTGTTAAAGCCAGGAAAGGGTTGGGTAACCATTATATTTCCGAAAGCACCTTATCAGAGTCACAGGTTAAAAAAAAAAGAAAAATTCATTATGGCCTTACCATTAACCGTCTGCTTTGAATCTGCCTTGGAAGTAGTTCTGAAGAAGTAAAGTTTCTCCCTGGATGGAGAACATGGCGAAATCACAAGTTTCCCAAGAGTGAATGTGCATGTTTTGCCTTGACCAACAGCCCACCCAGTGAACAGTTACAGTCAAAGCTGCTCGGGTCTTTTTCTGCAAGGTTTATTTTTTTTTCCTTTCTCACAGTAAACCCAGCACAGCTTTACAGTTCTCGTCACACTTTCTTGGAGAATATTATGTCAAAATGCTTAAGCAAAATTTCCTTTTTGTTGGCTGATTCTCGATGGTCAGCATTTGATAGGAAGAAATAATATTAATTGTTTAAAACCCTTGTCCTGTGTGCCCAGCAAATCTTAGCCCTTGTAAATGGCACTGCTGAAGCTGGTCCAAATCAGTCGAGTGTTTTATTCCATCAACGTTAATTTTTACGATGGTGTGCTTGTTCACTGCTCTACATTCTGATTAGGTAGAAAACATGCAAACTATTGTCTTCATACTCTTCCTCTTTTTTTTTTTTTTTTAATAGAAAAACCTCCAGTCCAGTTGTAGGAGTTTGATCTTGCTGACTAGCAAAGTTAAAGTTAAGAACTTAATGGGGTTTCTAATCATCTGGCAGCTGTCATTAGTGAGAGACAATGTAGTTAATCCCCCCCGACACACAGCCCTGCTCCTCCATTCTCCCCAAAGCAGAGGCAGCCACCTCCAGGCACAGGAGCAGGGAGTGCGTATCTGACCCCGCGATCTGAACCTGGGAACCTCTGGTTAGCACGCTTCATTGCCTCCGGATCGCTGCGCTCACCCTGCTGCTCCTCCACTTACAATGTCTAATACGCCTAATCTAAATTAAATTATTTTAATTAGATCATTCAACTGTTTCTTGCAGTGCAAGGTGGTTCAGAGCTGTAGCCGGCGGTGTTTTAAATCAGGTGCCTCCACTTGATGGGACCAAAGTTGAGCCAGAGATGACTGTGGACTCTGGCGCAGGCAGACCAAAAGCTGTGTGTGAAAAGACAATCTAACCTAGACAGGAGAGTCGCGGCAGTTGTTTTTGTAAACACCAGTAGCATTCCTGCTGGTTTGCTTCTCCCAACGTGCCGTGAGCACTGGGCTCACTGTTTGCAGGGAAGGCAAAAGGCTGAGCGGGGTGTTGGTGGTTGTGGATGGAAATAAACCTCGTTTCGGTTTATTCTCTGATTTGAGCAGTGCTGTCATGTGCCAGTTTGCGAGTGTGATGAACTCCCTGCTGCATCACAGGCCAGGGAGTTTCGTAGGTAACCCCTCACAGCTGGTGACACAGCACTGTGGCACTCTGAGGCTGGTATTAATTTTATTTTCTGTGGACATCCACTCTTTCTGACATTCCTTCTATTAAACACCTGAAATATTCCCCTCCACAAGTTGTAGAGAGAAAAGTAAACCCCAAACCCTGAAGAAATCTGCTGCAGGAGGAGCGCTTTAAAACCGGCTGCCTGAGCTCTGAAATGTGGGTTTAGACTAATTAAATTCTGTTGTCTGCCTGGCAGTGACAAATATGGCACTTCTTTGAGAGCACTTTAGGATCTGGATGGTAGAACCAACACCCCCACGTACCTCTGAAGTACAGGACTATCCGCTTGCTCTGTGATGGATCTACTCTCTGCTGACTTCTGATTTTTAGAGCTGATAGTTGAATATAAAACATAAATTGGTTAAAAAATGACAGATTATTTCTGGGGGCGTTTTCAGTGTTCACCTTTATGATAGTTGCATTTTTTGAAGTTAATGCAGTTTAAAAAATCATTTTAAGTTTCCCAACACGCAGGAAAGAAATGAGATATTGGATTCGCAAACAAAAGCTTTATTGGTTTATGACAAGTAATCCATCTTTTTGCATTAGTGTAGCATTCTACCCCAGATTATTTTTCATAATTGATAATTTGTGAGTCATATATTTGTTATCTATTCTTTTATGGGTTTCTAAACAGTGAATGATGTCAAAAGGTCATCAAGCTTTCATAAAGGAAATGTTTTTTATTTTATTTTTTAAGTTTTGATTGGCATTCTGAAGAACTTTGAGCATTTCAGAGAAAAGTCGAAAGAGAAAAAAAAGCAGTAGCGGTTTTCCCGGTAGGAACTTCATGCAACATAACGTTACAGCAATTCAAAGAAGAAATGGATGTTAGGGCATACATGAAGTACTGTAGCAGAGTAAAAAGGTTTAACTAGCATTACTTCACATTAGAAGTCAGTTATGATTTACGTAATAGTTGTTAACTTTCAGAAGTTGGAAATAAATGTTTTGCATATGCATTCAGCAAAATTAAGACATATATTTGCATGCAAGAGATGAATTTTGACTTTTATCCTGATCAGAAATATTTTTGCAATAATCAAAAAGCCATTGATTTCCTTCTGCCATGAAACCGGGTGGAGTTGTGGACATGTGCCATCCTCGCTTTTTGAAAGCATTCAATATTGGTTACAGATTAAGAAAATCTAACAAAGCAAAAAAAAATCCCTATCTTTGCATCTAACATATTAGAAGGCACCAAAATGAGGTTATGTGTTGAATCATTAGTTTGTCACAGGCAAGTAATTAATAAAAAGATGTGGGTATATGATTTGAACTTTAGTTAGCCTAATGAGAAAGCTGGTAGGAACTTTTCCCTTTACTAATGTTTCTCTAGCAACCCATGAACGTTACCACTAACTGTGCTCACAGAGCTTTCTGATGCAATTAAAAATTGGGAGAACTGAATAAAACATGAGTAAGTTCAATCAGTGGGAAAGGCAACTTAAAATAATTTGCAGACAACTATATAGGTGGCATAAAGTATTTTAAAATCAATTAAATATTAATTTCAGACCAAAGCTGTTATGAATATACTGTTACAGCTTCTGTGGTTGTCCCTTCAAAATCATTTAAGTGTCCTTAAGAACAGTTTGAATGAGACATTTCCATTAAAAAAATGATTCAGGATTATCATCTTAATTAGAATAGAACTGAGCTCATGTAATTGTGATGTTACGTTATTATGCGTATAATGTCATTAAAATAATGTAAACAATTTTTCCCCCTATTTCTAAAACGAAGAAAAATAATAACCGATAGGTTTTTGTAAAATTATTCTTGAAATATCATCTGAAAATCATGAATAATTGAATATTTTGCAAAATAATTTGAATCTCAAATCAGTTACAATACCAGTAGGATCAATATATTTTGTCCTTAAGAGATAATTTATTAACTAATAATAGAGCAAAAGTTAGTATCATTGCTGGATACTTCTGAATTCATTCTGCAGTGTACATCAGTACTGTTGGTTCATCCTTAAGGTTTGGGTTTTTTATTTTAACCAAGCCTTATGTTGTTTTTTTTTTTCACTTTTTAATGATGTTTCTAACCAAACTGGAGTTAGTCAGTAATGTATCCTAACTATTTCAGAAAATCACTTTAATCTAGATTTTCTATTCAACTGGGTTTGTAAAGTAAAGCATTTTTTTCAGCTCATCAAATTATCAATTATGAATATCAAATATGTTATCAATGTATATATATCAAATATATTTACAAATAAAAATCTATGTCTTGACATTTACTGCCTAAAAGGCATTCAGATTTCGAACAAACAGATACAAAAAAGACCCATTCTGAAATTCCCTCTTTCATAGCATTGCAGTGATTTTTAAATGTGCCTAATTGTACTTGGGACGGGGTGATGTCCTTTCGTCATGCTGGGTAGGAAAATACAGCCTTTAAATACAGAAGTGCTGAATTCTCTGTCTGGAAGGAAAAATTTTCTCAGCTATTCCTCTGTTATGTAACATAAAATGTGTTTAATATTCTTTATCATTTTTCTCTGTTTTTGAGCTACTCAAACTGTTCCCCCCTACAAAAAAATAAGCAAGGACAGATGTCAGAATTCCTTTGAAATCCAGAACATACTACTTCTGAATGGCATGGCTCGCCTGAATCTTGGCCGGTCATAAATGCAAAAGGACACTGCTGCTGCTGTTACCGTTATCTGCTGGCCGTGGACCGCAGTGGTGTCTGCAGGGTGCTGGGCACACTGTAGGGACTCTTGTTCTGCAGAGTTAACAAACTGCGGCTGTGCTGCTAAACTCGTATCATTAACTTCAGTTCAAATCAGCAGGGCTGTCCCCAGGAGTAAATTTACACATATGAATGAATATTTGCCATATCTGACCTGCTTGGGGGAGAGTTGAGTGTGTAGAAGAGGCAAGGAAGAAAAAACACGCATGTAGATTAATGGAGCTTCCCGAGCATCTCCTCATTATCTCAAAAATACTGGAAATACTGATGATTTAGGCTGTTGTCAGTAATTCTCAATATGGATGCACTGTGTTGAATGAAGCATTGCGTATAAAGAGATATAGGATAGGAATATACTTTATATGGTAAAAATAATACTTCCTGTTTGTCAGCTCGATGTGTTTACAAGACGAAGCACTAATTGCGGTCTTCGAATGTGATCTTTCAAGAGTTATGGCCAAAATTAATTGTCAACCAAAATAGGTTTGAAATATGTGTGTCTGAATAGTGTAGAGGTTGTTTAATGTTTGTTGTTTAAAAAAGAAAGTTAGCCGATTTTTCATCATACTGGAAATTATTTAAATAAAGAAAAAAATAAGCACCATTGTAAGATTGAGAATTAAATTGGGTTAACTGAAAAATCGATGGGATTATGGGTTTTAAAAAAATTAGTAAAACTATGTTCTTTAGCCTGAAATTAAGTAGGATTTAGTTTAGTGATAATGCTAGTTCTGTCCTATTTCTCATAAAAATAGGATCTTTTTCCTTATCGTCCCTGGATGTCATTCTCTGCTCGAGCCTGTAGGTAGCACCCTTGCACCGCACAAAAAAATCTCAGCCTTTTCTGAGGCACAATTACTATTTAGGTCGGGAAGTCTTTACTTGTGCAGACCTCTAAATGTAGCTGGTACTATTTGCATAATTTCCAGACTTTGATGACAATCTGTGATCTTGAAACAGTAGCCTAAAGATTACGCAGTAAGTTGTTTGGCCCTGTGACTCACTTCTCTCTGAAGACGAACCCTCTTTCTTCTGTGGGACGGGTGGAGGAAGGCACAGCAGATCGCTCTCATGAGGAGCCTCGGAGGTACAACGTTCTCTCGTAATTATTTGTGTTAACATACTGTCCGTCAGGTGTTAATACATGAGCATAATTCGACATTCCTGTTCTCACATTTTCTCCTCTGTTTTGCAAAGTATATGACTCTCATGGTCTCCTTGAGCGGCTGGGTAAGGTGAACTCTAAGACTATAAACAAGCTCTGCTCATCCTCCTCACTGTGGCCTTGATCCCACCCTTACCCAAGTGAGAAACTGTCCCCAAAGCAGCTGGAGTCTGACTTGCTGGTGACCGAGTTTCGCCAAAACCAGCGCAGTGCGGGATCAGGCCATGCCAATAAGGTACCGGCCCCACTGCTGGAGTGGGGGACGTGACCCATTACCAATGCTGCTATTACTGGCTTTTTCAACTTGTAAAATATGCAAGAGCAAAATGTGTAATATAGGCATTATTTTTAAATCCAGGGCTGTTCAGATAGAAAATCGTTCTGCAAATTATCTTTAGAGTTTAACTTTTTTTTTCCTTTTTTTGCCTCCCTATATGCTTCATAATATCACTGCCTCCGTTTCCAGAACCCAGCGATAGCTTGAAACGACACTTTATTTTCCTTTGGAGTTGCTTTTCTATCACTAAATGCAGAACGTCTCTGGGTTCATTACTTTTTTCCTAAGAGGTCATGCCAGGGAAGATCTGGTTGTCACCCTTACCCATGATCGCGGTATGCTGAATAGAACTCTTGACATTTATCGTACTAAGATTATATTTGATTTTACTGAGATTCAGTAAGCAGGGTTTAAAAAAAAAAAAAAATCATGCAAAGCTCTTGTTACTGCACAAGTAAATGATTCTGTCCATGTCCTGCACTGGGATATCCGAGAAGGAAACACTGAGCCTCCCATGGGCAAACTGGTTTTTCATCGTATTGTCTGAATGCATGGTTGTGTGTTGCCAGAAGCAAAGTGTGATGCAGGTGGGAGGGAACTAACCTTTGACTCACTGTAGCAGCAGAGAAAGATCAGGACTATCGGCATGGGAGTACCCAGCCTTTCTTTCCCTCTCTCGCTCCAACAGAAGGCATTTTTGTGGTGGAGGAGCGGGGCACGGGTTGAGTTCCCACACACACCGAGCCACTCTTTGTCTGGCTTCTTTTTTTTTTTTTTTCCCCAAATGCAGGCCTCCTCATCTTTCAAATCATTGCAGGAACCAGACACTAAAATAACTGAGAAAAGACCATTTTTTATCGGTTGTTTTGCCTGGGCAAGTGCCGCATGGTTGGCTATTAAAAGCCAGCTTGTTTCAGAAGGCCCCGCTTCAATTCCTCGCATCAGCGGCCGAGTTAGAAAGTGATCTGCTGTTCTTAGCACATGCTCGGTTCGCAACTCGTTAGAGAGGGGAGTCGTTCTCCAGTGCGGGGATCCCTGAGGGAAGCTGGGCACCCGGGAGAAGGTCTCCACCGTGACTGACTCTGTCAAATGAACGCACAAACTCTATAAGCAGGAGCAGGAGAAAAAATTAGTGTGAGGGAAGGAGGCTTTTCCATCTGCACATTAAAAAAAATCCTGTTTTGATAACATTTTATTTTTTAAATCTCCTGTTACACCCTCAGAGCAATGCACGTCTTCGTGTCAGATGTTTTCTGAGCAGGTGTCGGTTTGTGTAGCTGGGGAAGTTGGTTCTTGTCCGTATATTCCGTTCTCTGTGTTTCTGTTCACAGTGTGCGGAGAAAAACAAGGCTACATAAAACATGTCAAGAAACCATTTAACTGCTTGTCTGGGGGATTTGCTGTAAGTTATCTTTTTTAACTTTTCGTAGTTAGGTAGCAGTAGGTAGAAATCCATGGGGTTCTGTGGCAGGAAGGTTACAGATTACTTATATGCCTGTACGCTAGATTCCTGTAACTTAAAAGAAAATCTCAAGTTTATAAAACAATACTTATAATAAACTCACACTAAACCTGCTATAGTGCAGTTTTGGTTTTTTCTACCCTGTTTTCTCTTCCTGCTTGTTTAAAGAGAACTAATTATTTTTTAAGAATTATTCAGAATACAAATACTACGTAGCTCTCATCGTGCCTAGGGTAATACAGTGGTGTAAAACTTGCATTTCACAGATAATCGTGAACAGTATCTTAAGAAAAACGGGGATTTTTAATGTTTGAAGTCATTCAAAATTTACCTGATGATAATTTATTTTAAGATGTTCTGTCCTATGATGACATTCAGGCAATTAGATCAAACTCTTCTTCAGTAAAGGGCAGGCTCAGTCCATGCGAATGTGTTTACCTGAAATATCCCTTCTCTTGGGGAAGAATATCTTCTATTATCAGGAAGGTCCACTGAGCGAGGAACCAGCAATTTGTCACTGTCAAGACACAAGATCAAATTTTCAAAGGAAAAAACCGGAATGCAATCACGATCTTTCACGAAGCAGACACTGAGTATTGTGGTCCTGCTTTTAATGTATTTTTCTTTCTGAAATCTGACACGGATAAACATTATTGAAGTACTGTTTTAGGGGATTACTGGTATTACTTTGTTGTATGATGTGAAAAACCCGCGGCCACATTCTGTTCTCATTACGCCACTTTTACATCAGGTTTTTAACTATATTGAATTTTGTTCACTTGCTTACACCCTTTTTTCATCAACTTTCAGGTATTCAGCTGCTGGGGCGAACTGCCAGTGATGTCGTTCTTTTAGGGTGAGAAGGGTGACATGTTTTAGCACTTTCACTTTGTTCGGGGCCATGCTAGCGGATCCAGAAGTGACCGTTTTCTAGATTTCTGACATCACTGTGGCTGGCTCTCCACCATTTCCGTCTGTTTCTGTCACTGCATGGTGGTGTCCTGGCCAGGAAAGGGGTTTTCATTTCCTGGTGTTGGGATGCTGCTGCCTGAAGCTGTGGTGTAGTGGAGTGAAGATCCAAGGGAAGAGAACCAAAAATGCTTACGGCCAGGTCTTTGTGATCTCAGGTCTTTGATCTTGGTGCGGTGGTGTTTTAGAGAGGGATGTAAGTGCTGCTCTGGTTTTGGCTTTCTGCTCTCTGAAACAACTGAACCCTTTCAGGTTATTTGTGCCTTCATGAAAAGAAGGTCACCAGCTTTTTTTTTTTTTTTCCATTCATCTATATCAAGAAATCTAGTAACTAAGAGCCCCTGCTGTAAAATATTCAGCTATTTGAAAAAAACAAACAGGGTTGTTTGGAAACTTCACAGTTTTTAAAAGTCTGTGCAAGTGAAAGACCTTCCTAACACCACTCCTGCTCAATTTCTCCTTGACCTATGGTGTTTCTGCAGAAGATTCCATCTGTCTTGGAGGTGCCGTGATGCAATCCCACCAAAGAAATCTTAATTTTTTTTTTCCCTGATCAAATTCTTTATGATCAAATTGATAAACCTCATGTTCCTTTTTTTTTTTTGCAAGTTATTTACTGAACTTTGTACACACCTGATGTCTTCAAAAGAAAAGCAATCCACAATACTACCATGTTATAACTTCTCCTTCTGCTCACAGACCAGAGATCCTAACTTTTCCATTTGTATCAGTAAAACATCTTTCTGCAGACGCAGAAGTAATCCCACTCTTTAGGTAACTTAAGGATAATCATGGTTAATAGTTCTGTAATTAGCAGAACAGCCTTTCCAAAATGACTTTTTGTAGTTCTAAACCTTGCTTCACTTTATATATGTTGAGTGAAACGTCCTCCTGTTGGGTTTTTTTTGGTTTTTTTTTTTTTACTGGGAAGATAAAATGGTCTTTCCAGTAAAAAGTTTAGTTTTTCCTCCTACTGGGATGAAAACTGATGGTTCCACTTCATCCCAGTTACCCATATCAGACTCCTCTTTCCTCCCTGCCTTGTTAGCTCTTACTGACCAAATGGCCAAGCGTCATTCATTCTGTGGCCCACGTTCTTTTCTTGGTCTGTTTATGATCAAGGAACAGCTTTTCTGACAAAACAAATTACCCAGACACGAACTGTCATCCCTCAGCCTGTCTTTAGCTGGGTGCTGGTAGTTCACGACCATCTGGAAACGATCCCTTTTCTGAAGCAGAAGGTGCACAGCTAAGGCCCTGCACTGGGAGTGGTGTCCGGTGCTCAGGGACAGAGCTCCACAACTTCTGCTGGTTAATGTGAAAGAGATCTTACAATTTATCCAGTGCTTTCCAAAAGTTAGAGCTCTGGTTGTATATTTTAATGCTTCATCTTTCTGAAGTCTGAAATTTAACATTTTGGACATAGGGAATTAATTTTCCATTTCAAGTTTGTGTATCTATGTTGGAAGATACCCTTTGTAATTGAGGAGGGTTGGCAGCATTGAGATGTGTTTCATGTTCCCGTACATTAGGTAGTCTTATTCCCCTCTGTCTTTGTCACACATGCACATGGTGCTCTCGCATTTGCTGGAGTCTCCAGCCTGAAGTCAAGCCCAAGCTCCTTGTCCATGCTCTCATTGAGATGTCAGCCTCAGTATGAGATCCTGTGTGCACCATTTAAAAAGCCAAACGGAGATGTCCGGGGACGTGGCTGTCGCTGGCTCACACTGAGCCATGCCTCTGTAGCTGTATTTTCTTGAGCAATGTGATGTGTGGAAGTTGAGCCCAGCTGAGCACACCCAGAAAGTGCTACAGATACCACCTCAGTTTTCTTTGGGTACTTCTGTGACACCTCTGTATTCCCTTGGTTTACTTCCTTGCTTCAAACATTTTCTGGGTGGTTGAGCAAGCTTTTTTGTTTGTATGTTTGTTTGTTTTTCCCAGTCCTATCCATTTTATTACTCCTCAGTAGCATCTGTGAACTGTCGGTGAAATAACTAGGGTTAGGTTAGCAGGCCAGTGCGGAAGTGCAGGAGATCCTTGGAATAATTTTAATTACTGTTTAAGAGTAGTAAGGATGCTGAGTAGGATTTATAGCTGTGAACATTTGGAGATGTTCTTTCACGTCCTGCTTTTGATATGACATTTTATTTTCTTCGTGTATGTGTGTGTGTTAGGAAAGTTGAAGTTATGAAATGGCATCACGCTTTCTCTCATATGAAGAAAAACTGTAAGGAAAAGAGGATTGGGTTTGGGGAAAAGAGAAGGAAAGGAAAGATAAATACTTCATTTTCTTATGCCATGTGGTTTCAGGCCAAGTTCTTTTCACATGTTGATTATATAAATTTTTTAAAAAAAGAAAATCACATGCAGTGTAATACCTATCTGTTTTCTATCTGAATTTTAAGTCACAATAATTTCTACCTCACCCACCAGCATTGTCGTTAAAAGACATGCTCTATTAACACAAGTTCACCTATAAAGTAAAAAAATTATCTTGCTTGTAACCTGGAGCAGAGGGCATTTGTACTGACTTTGTCAAAGGCAGCATTAAGATCCAGAAGGAGGCTGTACCTGGGATATTTATTATAAAACAAGAGGTAACATCTCTACGTTGTCTTGTTACTCACATGAAAGCAAAGACACCAAGCGAATCCGAGCCTGTGTACTTCACAGCTACTTTAATTTTACCTTTTTTCCCCCCTCTCTGTCTGAACATTTAAAAAGACCTTTTCTTTCCAAGTCTATTTAAGCAACGCAAGACCTAAATCAATCCTAAGTGGCAACCACTTCTCAACAGTGTTGTGTGTGGCTGTGTGTTAATTAGCTGAAACAGATTATCCCCTGGTGTGTGGCATAGTGTTTCTGGGAACTTCTAGTGTGCATAGTTTGCGGTGGATTTCATGTTTATTTTCATGTACTGAGGCAAATTCTCAGTATGTCTTCAAATTATCTCCTTGGGGGTGTTTTTTCCTGAGCTAATCCTGACAGACTCTCCCTGCCAGATATGCCCATCATCAAGAACCGGAGAACGCTGCTCATGCAGGAACCTCTGTGCTTGGGGCTGTATGCAAATTTAATGCCCAGCTCATTTCTGTTTCTCTTACACGGATGACAGACATTTTAACAATAACTTTCGCATTTCCCTGTGGAAATCCCATTGTATTACTATATGTATACGAGAGCATACGTGCATTTACTGTTGTGTACGTGAATATGATACCGGCAACACCTATCCTTGTGAGTATGTTTCATGCCCTTTTTGTGTATTTACATAGAGATAAAACGTGCATGAGGAAGCCTGTGTCAGGAACACAGCCATCAAACAGCTCTTTATCAGAGATGTAGCTAGATCCCGGGGAGACTTATCAGATACTAAAAAATAGATAGGGTGGAAAATGCGGTAAACAAGAAATTGACACTGAAAATAATTCTGCGGCATTTGGGGGTTTCACGCCTTCCTATGGAAGCGAGAAGCAAGAGCATAGGAAATCAGCTTTTGTTTTCTGATGTTTGAAGCAGGCATAGTCAGAGCAAATGATATTCCAGCAACTGCAAATAGAGCTTTCTCCAGATATGTCACAATCTTCGTGACTGAAATGAATTCTCCCTGGTGCTACAGGTTTTGGAAGAGCTACTCCGTCATTTTTTAATGCTTTTTAAAGGCAATGGCCGCAATGTGGGCACTTGGACACCGGCATTTGTATGTAGGCGCTGAAATAAAAGGTGGCTTGACTGGCAGGGGTGCAGCACAGCATGCCCACGGTACCTATTCTCTTCTTTGGTGGGTGCTTTTGTGACTCTTCCTGAAAGGAATGACGAGAGGAAAGGATCACATCCTTGTCCCAAGCTGGAGATGGGACACATACCTGTTCCTCCATCTCTGGGGAACAAACATTCGGTTACTCTGCTTCATATGTTTACATTTAGGAGGCACAAAAGTCACTCTTCAGAAGAACTTTGAAACACAGAAATAAAGAGGTTTTTAAGAGATTTAAGGCAGGAATTCATACAGACAGTAAATACTACTTTTTCTTTTGACAAGAATTTTTTTCCTCTGGAATTCCTGGTGTACCTCTATGCCAAAGTTGTGTTTCAATAAATCTTTTCTTCTTCTCTATCAATCATCATTCACGATGTATTTTGGGGCTTAAAAAGCCATCATTATTGCCAGACTATTTTTTATTTAAGTATACTATTAGAAAACTTGTTCTGCTTTTTTTCTCTGTGTGAGGTGGGAATGATGATTTCATGGTGGTGGTGTGCAGAAAAGCAACAAAAACCACCTCCCTACTGAAGTGTTCAAAGATTGCCATCACAGCTCAAGAAGAATTTCTGTGAAACTAATAGTAATATATTCAAGTATAAAAATACACTGTAGAAGTAATTCAACCAATTGTCTTTCTTTTTATTCTTAGAAACAAAATTGTTATTCGTATAGAGAGATATAGCTATACCTATGTGAAGATGTAGTTGCAAAAATTATATATCTTTGGTTTCCTTTACCTTCTGACACTACCAGCTCTGAATTTATGTTAAGGAAAACTAAAGAAAGTATCTCATAATTGAGGTTCATCCAATATAAGATGCTATACCTCATCAATTTAAATGTTAATTCACAAATAATGAATACTACATAATAGTGCTGAATAGTATGTAATAAAGTGACAGGAATGAAAGAAGTGATATACTTATCTGATGGGGTTTTGCCACTGCCTTTGTTTTTGTAACTGTGCTGGTTGATTAGTTTTAAAACATGAGGAGTACATAGCTTTCCAAAACGTCTGGGGCTTCAGCGTGTTTTTATACTTACTGGTGTTGGTTCTGTTTTTTACTTGATTAACATGCCCTCTTTAGTTTCAGATTGTGTTTCTTCTGTTACTTTCTTTGTTTTTTTTATTGTGCTATATAATAACTTGCTGCACCACTAGTTCTCGGGCTGTGATTTCTATCTGCTCTCCATAGCGACTGCTTCCCCGTTATAAATCCGTGTTAAACAGCACGTGTTTAACAGTTTGATGATAAGGATGTGCGGTAGTCTGAAAGAAAATGGGATGACTTAGGATGGGCTATCCTTTCAAAAGCTGGAGAAGCAGTGCTGGAGGCAGTACAGACCCATGGAGCTATCACCATGTCTTGAATGATTTGGAGGGAAGGTGGATAACTCACTCGGGGCATGCTGGCTCATCCTGCTTCACAGTCAGAACGTGCCCTTGTCCCAGCAACACAGGAATAAGAGAAGCCATGCAGATTTCATGGGGTGGGGTAGTCCTTGGAGAATGCAGCCATGACTCCTATGGCACATCTCCTGCGGTTCCCGTGGTTGGGGGATTCTACACTCTGCTGTTACGGACCGTGGTGAGGTTGTGTCTTGGGACTTAGGCTGCCATGCTACTTCGTTTTTCTTCTACCTGTTGTGATGTGGTCAGTACACATCGTGGTGGTTTGTCTCCTGGGAGTTATACAGCTCGCTAATGTGCGTGGAGAAGCCCTAGTGGGAAATTTCAGGTAGAAAATCTGCATAAGCGAGCCTGGAAGGATATGAAAAATTCTGTGATGCTTTCACAAGATTTGTGGTGATTAAAAAAAACGCTTTCTACATTGTTTCTACACCTTATTGACAACTCTTTAGTGTTAAATTACTCACGTTTCTTAAATACAGAAGACTTCATTGCAATAGGCCTCAATGTAAAATCGGATGGTATATGTAAATATTTAAAGAATGCTGATAAAGTGCTCTGGACAGTAATTAAATAGAGTTTTAAGAAACTCCTGTAGTTTATGGAGGATTTTACTCATGCACTGCAGGGAGGAAGGGCATCCAGCCAGATTTTCAGTGAGGTTTGTAGCCTGTAGCATAAGAAAAAGCCTGTAATGTTCAGAGAACGTGGTAAAATACCAATTGCTTGTCACTAAATTTGGAAATTATCTGTACCCCTATCTGTAAAGCCTTTTTCTTGATGTTTTCGTACGAGGCTCCAAAATTAATTACCCAACTAGTTAAGCATAGATGCAGCAACAAAGCAAAAACCCCATGATTTTTAATGCCATCTTACACACTCCGAAATCTCGTAGGAAAAAGGGATCCTCAACGCAAAAGGAAAAAGACCAAAAGACGATTTTCCAGCCCTGTCTGTAAAATCAGAGTTGCTTTCCTTTCAGTCAATGTTATGTACCATTTTCACCTGGGCAGAACAAGTACGAAGGAGTAGACAGCTCTTCTACTTTGACTCATTTCTTAACTGCACAAAGATGTAAACGATCAAACGAGGTACCGAGCAATGAAACCTCATCCCAACAATGATATTACTAAATGGTGCGTGAATGCGGCCCAAAGGACCTATGTAAAAGGTGTAAAAATGGAATTAATAAAATGCGTGGAGGGGAGATTACTGTGCTGTGTAAATATATGGTTGTATCTGTGTGTGCATACATGTAGAATTACGTACGCATGTAATGTATATTTATCTCTTCGTTTGGAGCTCGATCATTTCTGTTTCTAGTTGGTATGTGTTATTTTTGGTGCCATGACAGGTACCTTCCAGCTGTGGTCACTTCCACCTCATCTGCCACCCCCCTGCCTCGACCCCCCCCCCACCCCCGCCACCCCTACCCCCCAACCCCCCCCCCCAAAAAAAAAAAAAAAAAGGAACTGTGGAATCAGACACCAATATATCTTTACTAGTTAAATTCTACTATGGGTTTTCAAAGACCCAAGAAGAAGTTTCATGTTTTTAAGATGTGAGGGGAGACTCTGAGAAGGGACTCTTGATAGTTTGTTCTATTTTGGACGAATCTGGCAGCTGTGAAACCCTTAATGAGGAAGACAGCTTTTGTGATTATCTCAGATCTCCGTGGAGACTTTTTCCAATAACTCAGATCCTGTTCTGGTTATACACCCAAATTCCTTCTTTCTGCCTGGTATTTATTAGAGGTTATTTCAGCAGTGCTGTCTGCGGTTAAGATCTGTCTGTAATCTCCTCAGCTGCCTTTGACTTTGTCAGTCTTCAAATTCTGGGGTTGAAACTTTTTAACACAGCCAAGGTAGTAACGTAGTTTATTTGTTTCTGACGTACAAAAATGATATGCTCACCTTAAAATATTTTCAACCATTTGAGGATGTATTCCTATATTTTTAAACTAACCAGGACTTCCAAAAGAGAGGTAAGTTTCTGATGTCAGTGTTTTGCCCATTGTTTTCTGCCTGCGCACTGACACATATTGGCCAGCTCTTGAAAGCTGCTTGTGTCTTGTGAGACACATGGTCAGTGTGTCCCCTCTGTTACCACCTTCTCGTATATACTCCTTTCTAGCAGCCTTGGTGCTTCATCCTGAAGCACTGAAGGCTGCAAATGGTCCTCCAGAGCCAGTGTGTGGGAAGGCCAAATGCCGGAATCAAGAGCTAGAAAATCCCATGTGGCTTCTTTCTCCTCTCCAGGCAAGGTAAAGGAATGGGGAACCTGGTTTGAAACCAGAGCTTTTGGCAGAGGGAAGGAGGAAAGGAAGGGATAGGCATCCTGTTATAGAAAGGATGGGAAAGAGGACAAAGTAGAGTCTGCTGAGCATCGTGACCATCTGAGAAGAGAGGAGAGAACAGGAGGAAGAGGGGAGAGAGAGTGCAGTTAGTAAGGTGAGACCCTGCAGCAGAGGCTGAGCCAGTTTCCTTCCCCTAGGAGTTAGGTGAAGACAGTTAGGGAGAAGAAAGGGAAGGACGTCACTCAGAGCTGGTCAGAGGTCCGGTGAAAGTGAGCAGCAGAAGGGTAGAGGGGTCTCTACCTGCTGGAATAGACTTTCCTAGAGAACAGGTAGTTGAATTCTCAAGTCTTGGAGATAGCTTTGATGAGCATCAAGCTCTCAGATGCTGTTGTGAAGACAGTGGCCAAGCACTGCTGTTATGCAGAGCGTTGCCTCAAGTGGTAAACACTGAGCTGCAGCTGCGAAGAGCCCAAGCCTGCTCACAAACCATCAGTCTGCTTCAGTATGATGGGTCAATTCCACAGTACCTAAAATCCTGGCTGAAACTGACCCTGCCTTCCTCTCCCTGATGTCCATATAAGCTTGAGTAGAAGTCAGGTACTGAGGAGTGAGGGAGGGAGGAGAGACATCTGAAGGAAGGTCTGCTCAAACCTCAAGTCTGCTCTCCTGTACATTAATAAAAATATAAGGTCAGTAATTATACCATACATACTTCAGCTGCTTCAACTACGAGAACCACCAGGTCAAGTCTCTGTCTCGCGTTTTCAAGGTCATCATTATTTTGGCTCACTGGCCGCGCAGAAATGAGTAGGGAAGTGAGGTTTTTCACAAGTGTGTAAATCAACTAAGCACTAGTGATTTTGTGTTCAGGAAAGAAACTGTACTCCTTTTGTTCTAAGGACAACTTCTTATTGTGTTTCAAAGGCCCCTTACGATTAATATATGCACTAGAACTTGAATTGCAAAAAATATTTTAGAATGGGAAGTGGTGGGCAACTTCATGATGAGAGCTTCAGTAATACCATATTCATCTGTTTTGGTTTGGCCGAAAGATTCCAAAACTCAAATAGGCTGTTTAGGTGTAGAAACCATGTGTTTATCATTCTAAGTCTTGAGTTCTGCTCCATTAAATTCATCTAATTCCAGAGTCGGGTCCTTTCAAGGAGAATACTTCTCTACATCATGTGTAGAACATTTAAACGCACGCACACACACACACACAGACACACACACACACACAGAGTCTGTCCTTGTTTTGACACCGGTGCCCTCACTGCTATGTTATTTCACAAAAAAGTTGCGAATACAGCAACAGCTATTAAGAGTGATGATGCACTGCTCTGTAGATAGCAATAACATACTCTGCATTCCCCTATTCACCTTTTAAAGATGTGCTTTGAAATGAGCATCTATAAAATTTACTGTTCGTCGCTGGTTAGTAAACGTTATTGATGATGCTGCGGGCTCCATAAATGGTTTTTTAGAGCTGTGGAACATGTTTATGTTAAAGTGGGGCTAAACAGGTTGGAGTGGCAGATGTCTAAATAAATGAAGTGTAATGTTGCTGAAACAATGAACTACCAAAAGGTGAAGTAGGTTCTGTGGAACATGATCTATTTGGAGTGCACAACTGCACTTCCTACAAGTGCTGCAGCATGGAGAGAGATGGCTGTAAAATGGGAGACAGCTTGGATTGCAGCACTTGCTAGCTGTATAAAAACAACAGGAAAGTTGCCAGGGCACACCTCTCTGTGCTAAATATGATTTAATGTAGTTTGTGGAAATACAAATATAATTAAATTTATTTCAGAGAAACAATGGGAAGAGCATGTTTGTTTTTTGATAGCATGAAAATATACTTTTCCCCACAGAAGCATTACCTCCACAAAAGCAGCAGGAAACAGTTTTCCACTTAGGATCATAAGAAAGAAAATCTTGTTTTGTCGAACTGGTTCATCTTGACAAATTACATTACAGGTTATCGATTAAAAATGTTATTTCTTAATATATCTGGGAACAGTGAACCTTAAAAATCAGATTAAAAATCTCAAAGATTTTTGTAGGCTGTTTAATTACATGGTTTACTTTTTGTTTGTTTTGGTTAGGTTGTGGTACCTAGCTTACTGGTGTCCACAGAGCTTACTGTTACTGCTGTTGACTTCTGAATGTTGTCCAACTTCAATTCTCTTCCAGCCTTCACCTCACTTCTGTTTTTCCAGCACCTTATATGGATGGTTATTTAACTCTATATGGATGGTTATTTAACTCTAGCCAGATGTAAGGGGGTTTTCTGTAGTTTATAAAAAAAAAAAGAACTGAGTTTTGTTGTGCAAATCCACCTTTCACATTCTTCATGCAGCACCTCTGGTTTCTCCAAGATGTCATATATGTCCTTGCCCTTGTTAAGTGGGGCAGTTTCATGGGTATCAAGAGGAGCTTTTACAAGACTGAGAGCTCATCAGCCATCATTAGATGTGGCTAGCATGTTTTTTAACGAGGTGTCTGACTCCAGTTCTTCTTCCACTCCCAACCGTTCAGGATGATGCTCATGCAGAAAACGCTGAATGAATCTGGTGTCACTCCTCAAAGGCACCTGAACAGAGCTTTGCAGACCAGAGAGGTTTAGCAAAGGCATGAAGAAGTAAACCACCTATTCCAAAGACAGAGTGGTGATACAGTAGTAACTATGTTAGTTTGGGTTTAAAAGTTATTGTTATTTATTCATTCGTGACTGACTCTACCGAACTGTAAAGGGATTTTTAATGGCCATCTTTCCAATCCTTTGTGCTGCATTAATAAAAAGAGTAAAACTGAAAATGTACAGGGTACCTTACAATTCGTGAGGTGTATGCTAACTACTGTTGTGTTTATCTCCTTGAAATATTTTGAGTTCGTGCTGTTTAGGCTAAAAGCAGAAGTTGTTGTTTTATTTATAGTGTGTTTTTTTAATTTTTACCTAGAAGGATGTGCACATACCTTAGGTTTCTTGGGATCTACTGGAGTCTGCTAGAGAAAACTGCCAGCTAGAAATGGAGAGTTTTATTTTGCATTTTGTTTGAAAAAAGCATGGCAGAATATAATTATAGTTATCCTACCAGGGAACTAAAAATACTTACTTGTCTCAGTGGCCTCAGCCTGAGGATGGTCTTATAACTACAGAATTCAGGTTGTTCAAACACCTGGAGCTGCCTCCATCTCCTGTCTAAACTAGTAATCTCTGCTGACTTCTCACTTCTACCACCTACAATCTTGCTCTGCACGAGCAAGTTTAGAGGTTTGGGAAATCCTGAAGAAAAATACATACCTGGCATGCTACTCTGTAGGTGTCTCTGGCACCTAAATAACTTTAAACAGCTTATTCGGGGCAGAAGCAGGTAATACTGCATGAAGCCCATGGTGTAAAACACTGTAAAGAAACAAGAAGTCAGCAGTGTCAGCCCTGGATTTATATTAGAGTTAGAAACAGGCACACCTCAGTAGAGATGCGACACATAACTCTACGAGTTTTCAGAACTGAAGTTTGGGGTAGAAGTCTTGAGATCAGTGAAGGAGAAAATTAGAAAATTACAGGATAGACTGGGACATGAAGCTGCAAAATGGTAAGGTAGCTGGAAATGATTATTATTCTCTAAAATTTATACAAAGAAGTACGTTAAATGGTAGAAAGAGATTTTCTTATATTGTGTGAACAACTTGCAGGTTAGACCATATGTACTTAAGGATACTCCAGACATCACAAAACAACAAACTTAAGCAGGTCATCAATCACAAGTATGAAAATCAGCCCGAAGACTTCACTAAGATTGAGCGATGGTCTTGAAAAGTTAAAATAAGTCAATATTAGGCCAAGCTAGTTGATATCAAGTGATAGTTGATGGCAAGCGGCACCTCTTGAAGTTGCTCCTTATGCATGAAAAAGATTCTGAGGAAAATGGGAAAATTTGAATGTGTACCTGTATTAACGCTCTAATGAATGAATGTTCTCATCATTTTGAAAAGCGGCAGCCTTGCCTCTTGGTGATTCTTCTGTAGTCGTATTCCTTGGTGCCTCTATCTCTTCTTCCAAAAAAAAAATAAAAAACCACCAACAAAAACCAACCCAAAACATATCAGACTATTTTGAAGAAGTGAAAAAAACAGAGGAAGCAGAAAGTTTGCTTGATTCAACTGCAACTTCAGCTCCAAGTGAAGGGACAGCCTCAACAAGGGGTTTCTGTGTGAACGGTTGACTTCTCCAGGACAGCAGAGAAACCATTGTGTTGATACAGCTATTCCCAAATTCCTGTGAAAACAAAATTACAGAGTTTAGCCCTAAGTAAGAGCTGAAGCCAGAGTACCTTCAATATAATAATAGAATATTCCAGTCTGTGAAATGAGCTTTCAGAACAGCTCGTGGAAGTGTTGCTGCTCTTCTGTGGAAGCCAATATTTTTGTTTGTCCAGACACGTGGGTAGTTATCAAACCAAAAATCAGTATTTTTTGATTTTATCCCTGAAAATCACAGTCTGCCCATATACCTTTAACCACGCGATTTTAGTTTTCATTCATAGAATTTAAATTTTGTTGCTAGCAGACCATTGGCCAAGTGTAAGCTTTCCTACAACCAAAGGACTTTTTGACTGGCTAGAATTCCTGGTATCCTAATGGTCTGTTTATTTTGATGGTGGTCATTTGTGAATGCATAGTGAGGAGGGATTGTTTAACTTCTCTGTAGATAAAGAGGAGCACAGTTTAAACATTAAGGAGGTGTAAATAGTTCACATACAGCTTTTTTAAAACTACTTTTCTTCGGAAAAAGTGAGCCTCCAAGTCTTTTATTTTCCAGTGTTAGGGTAACGGTGATCATTCCTACTGTATTAGACTTTTTACAGTATTTTCTTAAAATGCTCCATGATCTTCCTTCATCTGCAAAATTGGATGGAGGATAAAGGAGCAAATAAGGGCGCAAAAAGGGAGAAAAAGTTAATCATCTGATGCAGTATGGGATGTGGAGGAGAACACAGCATTTGGAACAGCTTCCCTTCAGATGCCTGGGGGGTTGTATGGACTACAGTGGATGTGCAGTGAAGCCATTCTCAGTAAGATAGATACCAAATATTTTTTCCCTATACCAAGCTTAATAACTTTTGATGGACAAATTAATTTTACAGTCTTCAGGAATTTGGGAGGAACAGGAGGCAAGTTGAAAGCCCGTCAGCCCCTGCTCAGTAGCTCAAGCTGTAAGAAAGGAAGGAAGGGGGCAATCCATTCCACATTAATAGCTCTAGTTATCCAGCATGATCCATGTTGTGATTTTACACTTCTCCCAAAGTCAACACTTTAGATTCTTCTTCTAAAGTGACACGTACATTTACACTTTCAACAGTCCCACCCTCACAGCAGTGCAATTGTAATGGAGGAGAAATCTGCCAGATTACAATTTTTTTTTTGTGTCAAAGGAACATAAACATGGATTTGTGACATAGATCTGTGTGTGCAAAAAAAAAAAAAAGGAAATAATTTAAAAAACCAAAAAGTGTACTGTGACCTTCCAGCAGAAATGGCATGTGTGTCTCTGTAACTGTTGACTAATTTTAAGGACTTTTAAAATTGAGAAGGGCAGGATTGATTTCCGGGTTGGGGAATGGTATGTGCAGTGAGGAGGGGGTCAAAGTCCATCTTTTTAAAAAACCCAGAGAAAAATTGGGCACTTCAAAGTACAAAATGGGTTGAACTCACAGCTGGTGACTACCCCTTTCAGCAGAAGAATAGGTCAGCCTAAGAGTTATAGATTAAGCCAAAGCAAAATCAGTGTGGGGACAGACATTAAAAGTACTTTTTTACTTGGGGAATAATTAATGTGTGGAACAGTCTTCTAGTTATGTTTCCAAAACAAGGACTTGGGTCATCCAGTGAACATTTGGGTGTTGTTGAGAAAATGCAGTATTAAAACGGGACAAAGGTTTGATGAACATGATAGCCCCGTTCTCAGACATGCCTTTGATCTCACGTATTGTGGTTGGGCATTCATTGCTTGATGCCAGGTGTTATTGCTCATAGGGGAAAATATGACCAGTTTCTCCTAGTTTGTCGGCGTTTTAGCAGCCTGATACAGCAGATCAGTATTGAAGTACCCTGAGAATGGCAAGAGTTTATGTGTATGGGAATGGCCTCAATGAACCATACTTCGCCCTGTTAATTTTAACCTGGATACTAACCACACAGCTGCAATAACGCAGCTCAGAAACTCTTAAGTGAAGGGCAAAAAGTGACCCTGGAGATTCCACATTTTATAGATATTTACGGGATGGGGTGAGGTAGTCATTTTTATTTCCATCTAACTTGCTACGTGAGACTGCTCACAGCGATACAAATTTCATATGTGTGATTCATGTACTGTTTAAAACAGCACTGAATTCATGCTCTGGGGTTCGTGTTCATGGAATCATCGTCATTTTCAAAGCAACGTGGTAGCACTTCTGGAAAATAATGTGAAACATAGGTCGAAAGTTGTGAGGAAAAAAGTAAACAAAAATCAAATGAAAATTTTCAAGCTTTTAACAGGAACTTTTATTGGTGTTTACAGTCTTGCAAGGAGTCAGGTATTTTATGTTGTGATGTGATCGGACATTAGTATCATTGTGAAGGTTGTTCAGATGAAATTACTATCTCGCTGTAGATGTGCTTCAAAAACAAGCTGGGTGAGTCGAAGCACATCAAGTGAGCCACACCTAATTGTCCATCTTGTTTCTGTAGTATTTAGTGGTACCCCATGCCTAGATCAAAGAAGTGGGCTGAAATAGAACTGTGGATTTTTTCTACAGGTTATCAGTGTGGAAAAACTGTGACCAGAAGTGTCCTGCCTAGTAAGAAAATGATTTTTTCTAGTAAGAAATGGATTTTTTTTTTTTCTGAGTGTTCTAGATAAGGGACCCAAGTGCTTTAATGAGAGCTACCACACATCTTTCAATACACCAAAAGCCCCATCGAGATGGGTTTAAAATAATACTTCATCCAGTCTGTTAAGATACTATTATTATTTATCATTTAAGTGCCTCCTTTTTCTACGTGAAATAATTAGAAAGAATGACAGTGAAAATCTAAATCACAGTGAACTGGATTGTTCTAATCCCAGCAATGAGAGAGAAGATGCAGGAAATCATGTGAATTGAAGGAAAAGTTCTTAGTAGATCAAATATACTAATTATTCAACATTTCTCAGACTACCAAGATCTCAGACATTTAAAAAAGGACACTAATCCAAGGTTACGCTGAAATCTGTCAGAATACTGCAAGCAGGAATTGCATGATTTTTTTTCTGTATTTTTTTTACTCATCCATGCTTTTGCTATTTTCAAGTTGACTTTTGCCTGTTGAAAGACACTTAGTAATGGATAACGTGGTTTAGACTCAAATCTTTCAGACTGCACCTTCTCCTTGCACTCAGGTGACTGGAACTGATACTGCAAGACTGCTGAAAAAAAATTCTTGAAGGATGCTTTAGAGCATGTTCAAAGGCACATTTTTTCCAGACTTGCCTGAACGAGGGCACCATGTTTGAGATGGATTCCCACAAGTGTTTGCATTAATACTAGTGTGTTTGAGATCTGATGCAGCTAAAAGAAATACATCCTTTTTAATTTTTTTAATAGAAATGTCATGCAAGATGAGAGGAGCCGCCAGAGGTAACTGAGTAATTTTGTAGTGGAAGAAGCTACTGAATCTCCAAGGTGCCATGCAATGTATTTTCAGGTGTTCCGTAGTACAAACACCATGCAGGATTTCACTGGAGCCTCAAAACCCGCAGTACTTAATAGACAATCTGCACCATGCAGGTAATTGGGTTATTCTTCCTTCTTTCCAGTCTTCTGAGAATACATCCAAGGGACAAAGCCTCAGGAAATAGAATTGTCCTTTTAAGCTTAAAGGGTGGATGGATGATCTTGTGATTAGAGCACCGTGTTTGGAGGTGCAGACATCAGCTCTGACTGTGCCAAGACGCCGGGCAGCCAACTCCTGCGTTTTCAGGCTCATCAGGAGGCTGGTAGTGCGTGTAATGCCAGGATGTAGGCAATATGGGTACAAGGCATAAGAATCTTCTTTGAAAACAATCAGAGAAAGCCACAAGTTGACGAGGAGTCTGTGGCGTGAGTGTCATGCCCTGTGTGCCACCACGGTGGTGGGAATGGCTGTATTGCGCCGTGCTGCCCGGCATGTTACACCTCGTGACTCTGGGTGCTGCCAGTGCAAATCTCAAAGGCTCTTCCTTGTGTCAGCTTGGGGCTGAGAGAGACTTCACCATCCCCATCACCATGAGGGCAGACCAGGGAAGCTGAATGACTGGCGTGCTGTCAAGCCCCCTTTTAATTTTTGCCTCGAAGCAATCAGTATATCAAGGTTGCTGCGAGGCTGCAGGTGCTGGAAACTCCCTCCATGTCAGCTGCAGCATCTTACGCCCAGTCCTGTGACTTTCACTGAAACCGGGTGCCTCTGTGAGGTGAGCAGTTTCTAATTTTTGTCAGAAAGTTCTCAAACAGCCTTACGCAAAGCCTTCCCTCGTGGTGTGCTCTGCTCTCTCCTGCACCTGAGGATGTGGGTCAGGGTCTGCTGTGTGGGGTGCTCCTTTTTCTATGTGTTCTTCCCTGTTGGTGGTCAAAACAGAAGCAAAAGGAAAAATAAAAAGAGCTAGGAAACACAGGGGTTAATACTGTGAAGCCTGTGGGTGCAAACAGGGTTGTTTTAAAAATGAAATGAAATTGCGTGGAGGTAGATAAAAAGAAATCTGAAATAATTTTTCTGTAGAATATGGCCTTTCCACATGGGCAGAAATCTTTCTCTTCACTTCTGTCTGAAGCGAGAGTCAAATAGAGAATCTCATCTCTTAATTAGAAAGAAAAATACTCATCAAACACATCTCATCACTGGAAAGCTAATGATCCACAGCTGCTAGTCTGAAAGGGCAGGCTTTTTTTCTGAGCAGTAGGAAGTGTTAATCATTCTGGATGAGATTTCTTTTTAAAATATACTGTAGTTTGCAAAAGAATAGGATATTCAATATTCTAACTTAAATTATTTTTTGAAGTGTTGTACACCAGGGATAGTGTCATGTGTCTCCCCGAATGATCATTTAATGCATGTGTCTCTCACTAAGAGTATCAACTGATGTGATGGTGGAAATGGCCAGTTCGCGCCTGTGACTCTGAAAATCTTGATCTCAAGGGGGAGAAGAAAAGAAGTCCTTCCTTATATTCTTCTGTGTAGGAAATAGCAGCTATATTAAACTGTAACCTTTGAGACTCCCACTCCTCCCTTAAAATAGTTGGCTTGTTTCAGTAGTGATGAGGATCCTTTTTTTAGACAAAGTCGGAGCCATTATTTCCTTGGAAGAGATGGTGCCAGATACAGGCTGTGTTCCACTGGACGCTTTACAGGCAGGGGAAGGTCCCAGAACTGCACTTTTATACTTGTTCCTTAGCTTTTCTGGATTTTTTTTTTCCCCCTATACTTGTTTAATGAATGGATACATGGATTTTCCTCCCCTTCATACACGAAGTGAAGGTTTCTACATACCACTTCCCTTCTTCCCTCTCCCCACAGCTATCAGACCCTTTATGCCTAAGAACAGAGATTTTCTTGCTCTTCTGCACCAGATGTTTGGTTTACTCATACTTACTTGAAAGTTCTGTCTAACACTGGGAACCTGCTCGTTTTCTTCCATGTGCATTTCATGAGTGCACTTTTCTTCCGGGAAAGATGGTCAGTCTATTTCACCCGCAGTGCCATCACCGTGCTGATCTCCACAGCACACATCTCATTTGTGTTGCAAACACAGAGTCCCTGTTTTCCTAATACCTGTCTGAAACAGGTGCCTGAAAGCAGGAACTGGTTGAAGTTCAGCCAGACTAGATGGAAACTCAGCTGGCAGAGCAGTGAAATCATCTACAGGAGATGACGAGTGTCATATGCACTTTGCTGAAAGGTACATCCATATAAGTTGTGAAGAGGTAATAGCTTAATACAATATTCTACTGCCTACAGAGTGAAGTACTGTACAGAAATAATGCTCTTAAGGATCATTTAGCAATTAGAAACTTGAAGTGAGGAGCGTTCGGATGAGAATTTCCTGATGTTCGGGAGTACAGGGTACACAAGGACCATGTTCTTCAGTCTCCAGTCAGGTCCGTGTCTGCTGAGGCTATCTAGGTTGATGGCTTCCTTTCTCTGGAGACGGATATTGTTTGTTTGTTTGTTTCTGTCTTTTCAACCAAAGTTCAGATCGGACCCTATGAAAGGCTGTAGGCATTGCCATTTCTTGACAGGTAACCTCTAGTATTTGCTCTTCTGATGCTTGAGTGCTGTTTGCCAACTTCCAGAGCTCCCTCTGTATCCATTGACGTAGGGCGTTTCTGGGCTTACAGGGTGCAAGGATTATCTGCTTTTCTTTTGCGAATTCTGTTGTAAGTTGACTGTTCCAAATTTACCACAGCAAATCCGTGCAGATCTTGCTCTCAGAAGGGTAGTTCACAAGCTCATGGAAGAGCTCTCCAATTCCACAAGCTGTTGCTTGCTTCTTATTCATTACCGTTTCTAACAGATTTCCTTTCAAACTAAACAACCTCAAAAAGGCGGTTTTCTTTCAAAAGAAATATTAACTGTTAGAAGTGCCAATATCCTCTAATGTATGTATCTCACACTCTGCTTTCTCAGTTCTTTCTGTATTTATCATGTTTGTCTTGCAGTCTCACAGGACTTCCTTATACAGAGCACTCAGTGGTAGAAAGTGGGGGGGTGACGTGAGTTAGCTGATCTTGAGAGAGGAGATTACTTAAAATACAGAATTTTTTTCTTCTGTGTGGGAGCCTGTATTTGATAGGAGCATTTTGTTTTAACTCTAAACAAAAATCCAACAGAAGACTATTAAAATCCCCATTTTATTCTCACTCGGCTTTATATATATCTTGGAGACTGATTTGGGAAAATTAGCCCAGTTTTAGTTTGCCTAGGTTTTGGGGTTGCTTTAGGTTTTCTGGTTCTGTGGCACAACACTCTCATTCATTTTGGGAGGCATTAAAAATACAAGTGTTCGAAAGCTTAGCTATTTGGATGAAAAAGGCTTAGTGGGATTTCTGGGCGTGTATCCAGCTGTGGTGCGTAGTGCAATCTGCTGTAATACTTCCATGTTTAGGTTTTGTTGCATTAGAAGAAAACAAACGCAAGTTATGGGTAGAGCTGGTTAAAATAAAGGTGTTTATTTAACAGGGAAAAATGGATGTAAAAATGGTTTCGTTTGAACCCATCAAAGTCCAAATATTTTTAGACCTTTCCTGCAAACCAATAATTTTGTACCTGGCCGTACACCAACCCGGCCATGCTTCTGCGGCATCCCGATGTGGAGTGTTTTGAGGAAACACTTCAACAAACCAAAAGGTTTTGAAGGGGTGGGCTCAGGTGGCTTCTCAGCATTGCTTTTAACCCCATTTTCAATGAGTCTGTGGTCAGTACTGTTTTGCTGTGCTTTCGTTATACATTTTTACCTTTTAGTGTGATTTTTTACTAGCTTTCTATGCAGGTTTTTTCAGATTTAGTTGTACTGTCTAGTTCTGGTTGTTTGTGTGACATTACTACGAAATGACCAAGTTCTTTCTTCTAAGCAGGAGATTAATTTTTATCCATGGAAGTAGCTAACCTTTTCTTTCTTAAATTGTGATCTTATTTTTATGCTATTTTGCATTATTTTGTCCACATATGCATTAATTTACAAGAGGAAAATTAATATTCCTCTTAGACTACACTACATCAATCTTCCTTTTACAAGGATTAAGGTACGAAGCAATGGAAAAGTGCAGCAGTTGTTTCATGCAGGTAAATGTCCAGTGAGCAAAGTGGTTAAACAACTTTCCTTCCTCAGCAGAGGTGGTTTTCTTTAGAATTGTTTTAATTTGTTGCTCTTAACTGTGTGCAAGAGTTTAATGTAGTGCTGATTTGAATCAGTTTTTTTCCTGCTCTGTCTTCCAGCTTTTCCTCTTTGTGGTCTGGAACTTTGAGCTCTACATGATACCGCTGGCTTTATTGTTGCTGCTGGCATGGAACTACTTCTTGATCATATCAGGGAAAGATAACAGGCAACACGATATGGTAAGTCTTCTCTTCTTCAAGCGCATGTATGTCCTTTTCCTTTTTTATCTAGATAAAATCTTGTCACCGAGTTTAAATATGATATCTTTTTGAAAATGTCTCGGTTCACAATGCTTGACAGGCAATTTTCCCACCTGCAATTTAATTTTTCTCTAGCCGTCCAATAAACGTGTCTGATTTTGTTGAAAATGTTGTGTAAAAATACAGCGGAACATGCACTATCCTCAGAATCTGGTTTGCGTGGGAACAGAGATGAGAGGTTTATTGGTCAGGAGAGGCAGATTCTTTGAAAATGGTTTTGTGTGGCTAAGTCCTTATGTTGCTTTTTTGTTTCACATACTGAGGTTAAAGGTTAAAATTATTCCACTTCGTTAACAGTTTCAGAATGTATCACATTTTATTGGATTTCACAGTTTACCATTATTATGTCGCCATTCACTGAGCTTAATATAAGCCTTTTCTTATTTTCTTCTCCTCATCTAACGCCATCATTTAATTAACTGCATTTAGTTGGGATATAAAGTCGCAAATGTTTACTAATAACTGACATCTCTTGACAATAAAAGCATGGCTCAGATTTTCAGAAGCTTTTTACCAAAAGCTGAAGTTGTATTCTGTGCTGTGCAAATTTTCCAGTATCCAGGCAGCTGAAGGATTTTGTCTGTACCTTACTGTGGAACCTTAAGAATTTTATGTTTGTATCAGTATTTGTACCCCAAAAGCAGTGTGTTGGCTCAGATGTTATGACCTGGGTGGAGAACTAAGCGGGCAGAAAAAAAACCCAAACGGGTTAATCGGTCTCAGAGGATAGTGGCTGATGGAGGTTGATGACAATGTGGGGTACCACAGTGCACAGGGATCAGTCCTGTTTAACTTCTGTAGGACCTACAGAATGCATCAAGATTTTAGGTGACACCAAGTGTATGGAACAAGTTGATACCTAGGATCTGCCACCCAAAGAGACCTAGGTGGGATGGAGAAATGAGTCAATAAGGACCTCATGAAATTCAAGAAGGAAAAATGTGAAGTCTTGCTCGTGGGGAAGGAATGACCCCTTGCAGTGGTACAGGCTGGGGATTGATTGTCTGAGAAGCAGCTATCTGAGTTTTGGGCCTGGGTGTCTTGGGAGACAGCAAGATAAACCTGAGCCAGCAGTGTGCCCCAGCAGGAAAGAGACCTCCAGCACCCTAGACTGCACTAACAGGAGCACAACCAGGGGACCAAGGAAGTGATTATCCCCTCTGATCAGCACTTGTTAGATTGCATCTAGAATAGTGTCCAGTTTGGGACACCCAAGTTCAAGAACGACATTGATTAACTTGAGCAAGTTCATTGAAGGGCTACCAAGATGGTGAGGGGGCTTGAGCACTTTTCCAGTAAGGAGTAGCTGAGGCAAGTGGGCTTGAAAGAGCCTAGAGGAGAAAAGGTTTTGGGTCATCTTAGATATGAGGAAGAAATTTTTTACTATGAGGGTGGTGAGACACTGGAGCAGGTTGTCAAGAGAAGTTGTGGATGCCCCATTCCTGGAAGTGTTCAAGGCCAGGTTGGACAGGGTTTTGAGCAACCTGCTCTAGTTGAAGAGGTCCCTGCTCACCTCAGGGGGTTGGAACCTCGTGATCTCTGAGGTCCCTTCTTACCCAAACCATTCTATGATGTTTCTATGACCTGAACAGCAGCCCTTCACTATCTTTGAGGAGGTTGTCACGAAGATGGAGCTAGACTCTTTACAGTGATGTGTGGTGGGATAGGCAACAGTCATAGCTTGAAACAAAAGAGGTTCAGACTGGAGAACCTTTTTTCCTTAAGAATTGTTGAGCAGTGGAAGAGGTTGCCCAAGAAAGTTTCGAGGTTTCTGTTGGAAGTTTTGAGGACACATCTAGATAAAGCTCCATGATCTGACCTCATGGCTGACCCTGCTTTGAGCAGAAGGTTGCAAGTCCCTTCCAGCCTGAATGATTCCATGAGCATAATGTCTAAGGACTGCAGTTGTTAGTGACCGAAGGAACAGATGCACCTCTGGTCCTGGCACTGATGTTACCCGTCTACAGCATTAAGACTGTTACGCTTCCAAGGGTCAACTAAACTTAAGGGTGGGGGTGATAGAGGTATTCCCTAATCCCAAAGATTGTTACATTTATGGAAAAAGCCTCAGATCAAGATTGAAAAGCCTTATATTACAGCCCTTAGACTCCTGCTGCCTGAAGTGCTTAAAGCTTCTCAACCTGAAGATTTTATGAGTAACTGAAATCCCGTGTGAAAGGAGAGATTTCACTTGTGAGCTGCAATACACTTCATTTCTCTCTGAAATACCACCTGCCTGTGAAGATTAATTGGATCGTGTAACTTTTCTAACAAAATAACGAAGCTATTGATGGGCTCTCTGTTGAGGACACCAAATGCCACTCTAAAAATGTACCTCTTTCTGAAACTGCTTCAGTCCAAGCTATATAGCTTATATCAACCAATCATGGTCATCCCAAATATTTAGTATCTGTGCCATTAATTATGGTTTTTTGTATAGGTTTTTCACAACTTGGGACCTCATTTTTAATGATTTGAGCTTGGTTGTCACCATGGTGAGCATCTGTCTGATATGAAGTGATCTGCAGACTTACTGTATGCCTTTCTAATTATCTCACAAATCTTCAGTAATATCACAAGTCCTTAGCTCAGGTCATTAACACAGTATCGTTAGATTAGAAGTCATTTAAATATTTCTGTTTTCCTATGCAGAGTGTAAATATTAACTAAATTAATTAAGCAGTGTTTCCTAGTGGCTAGAGAATGCTTCAGGATTCACGTGATCTGGCTTCTGTTCCTGGGTCTCCAGAGATTCCTCATGTGCCTCAGTGAAATCATTGACTTCTTATCTTAGGAATATCATCTATCATTAGAAGTTACTTTGAAATCCTCAAGCTAAGGGTAAGGCAAAAATATACTTGTTAACTTTTCTTACTCAATTAACACTAAAGAGTAGCTCAGAAGAGTTCATTTCCATTGTAAAATCCCTACAAGAAAACAATTATTGATTGTCTCATCAATTCAGGTGTTAGGGACTGCACTCTGCTGCAGGTCAATGAAACAGTGATCACAGAGTGCCTGTCTGGATACGGCAGATGGACCAGCCTGAACTCATCCTTCTTTGACTGTCTCTATGGACAAGGTATCATTTGCTGTGTCCTCTTGGGCATCAGTTTCTTTGAAGTAGTTTGGAACTTCCTTCCTTGTGGAGTAATTCACCTGCCAAACAATCTGGTTTACTCTGTCATAGCATGAGCCTTCGCTGCTCGTTTGAGTGCAAGTATGATTATTTTGCCATTTACTCTGACTCCTAGAAAGTTATGTGCACAAGTCCTTTTTGAATTAAAAGTGCAATGAGGCTGGGGCAAGACAGAGCCCCAAATGTATTTGCGGGTAGGAGATAAGTCTGTTGGAAAGTCCGACAGAGGGGTGAGGCAGCATATTAGGCGTTATCACTTCCGTGGCTTCAGTTGGACTCTCTTTGTAGGATTGATTGTCATCATTGTTTTGGTCAAACACTGCCACAAACTTCAAAGGGATGCATTGGATTCCCTATCTTTTACACATTTAGATGATTAGTGGTGTTTCTGAAAGATAGGCTTTCTCAAAATACAATTGCATTAAGCATTGGTGTAAGCAGATGTAGATAGATGTAGATTCAGTGACGGTTCTCTAAATGAATCTGTAAGAATTCAGAACTGATCTGAAATGAATGAACCTCTGGCACTGAGTCATGTGTCAGGTATAAAAAACTGCAGAATAAATATTTCCTTGCAGTATTAAGCAAGGGGGAAAAGAAATCACTAAATTGGCATTCTCAATGCCTTCCTCTGAATTTTGCAGTAATGTTTTTGCCTGCTGCTTTCTCCAAGGATCCTTTCACTTCCTAGTAACTGTACTCCTCAATATCTGACCTCACGAAATCATTTATTTTTAGCACAACTGCCATCTCATCCTAAACCATCTGGATTGCTCGGGATACCTACGAACCGCTCGGGATGCTCAGGGAGAGCATGGATAGAGGGAGAGCAAAGGACTGGCTTATTTCATAGCAGCCTTGACTCTCTGGGAACCTCAAATCACATCTTACAATAGGTGGACGAACAGAAAAGTTCGTACCACACAGCTGTAATTGGGAGACTTCTGGATATATCCAAACTAACAGAGAGTGTGCTGGGGTTTAAAGCTGCTTTTCAGTCTTTTTAAGAAACTGCTTAATATTTTGATGTTTTCAAATGTATTGTACAAAAAACCCCTCACCTCTATAGCTTGGAGAAAACAGCAGCACTGCTGTCTGGGGTCTTTTTTTCACTTCTAAGCAAAAGTCATAGTTATTAGAACTTCATGAAGCTAGTGGGAATTTTTTTTTTGTCCTGCTTTTCTACTTCAGGCTGTGTTCTGACTGCTCGCTGTAGCTGCCTAACTTAAGGAATGGTCCGATAATCCCTCAAGGTCATTAAAAATGTTCCCACTCTCCAGCTGCTCTCACCCCCTTCCCTGAGATGAAACAGTTGATTGTGTGGTTGGAGTGTGTCGTACTGTGAGTGAAACCTGATCGTTACCAATTTACTACTTTTTTTCCCCTGTGTATGTAAGCCTGACTACCACAATAAGGACAAACTGTGGCAGTCTCTCAGCTCTTGGGCCATAACACTTAATGGCTGTAACAGGCACATTGGATCTCCACTGGTGACACTGCAAGTTCTTGGTTTTCCTTGATTAAACAGGTGTCAGACAAGGAGCCCAGGTCATCTCCTCAATCCTGCCATTGAGGAGGAAGGGCTAGAAGAGGAATGGACAGGTCTGGCAGGTCAACAACCAGTTTCGCAGCTGTTACTGACAACACAGACTTGGTTTTTGTAGTTGTGGGATCCACCTTGAGGAATGCTGGGAAGAGGCAAGGTCCACCTCACCAAATGAGGCAAAGTCTTCTTCCCCAGAAGTCTGGCCAGCCTGATGAGGTGGAAGTCCGGAAATCATGGAGGTGGGAGGTGACGCTGACACACAGTCAAGTAAGGAAGTGGTGGTCTGAGTTGACAAGCAAAGGGTGCGGGGTGAAGTGGATAGGAGAGACCTCAAGACCAACCAAACAAGGCAGAGAGGGCCCACCGCTGGTGCAGGCACACAAATAAGGAAGTGGTGCTCTGGAAGAGGCTCTCACACCCTTTCTCAGAACCCAGCATTCCAGGGGGTCTCTCCCTGAAGTGCCTGTACATTGGTGTGCACAGCTTAGGAACCAGTAGGAGTTAAGAGGTCCATGCACAGCCACATGCTTGTGTGACCACAGAGACGTGGTGGGATTGCTGTCATGACCATCGTGTAATTGGTTTATGCCCTTTAGTCAGGACAGGCCAGGAAGGTGAGATGGGGGAGTTATTACACTTCAGCCCAGCAAAGGGAAGATGACGAAGAAGTCAGAGCGTCTGGTGTACAAAGAGAGGCTGAGCAGGCTGGGACTGCTCTGAGTGGAGATGAGGCCCAGAGGAGTTCTTGAGGAGATGTATAAATACCAGAAGGGATCGGGAGAAGAGAGAGACAGGCACTTCTCAGTGGTGCCCCGTGACAGGACAGTATCAATGGGCACAAATTGAAATACACGAAATTCTGTCTAAACACAAGTACTTTTCTGTGAGCATGGTCACACCCAGGACCAGGTTGCCCAGAGAGGTTGTAGATGCTCCATCCATGGAGATATGCAAGACTTTACTGAACATGGTCCTGGGCAACCTGGTTGGAGGTAACCTCACTCAAGTAGCAGGGTTAGACTTCAAGATCTCTGCTTGAGTAGGGGTATTGATCTCCAGATGTCCCTGCCAACTTCTGTCACTCTGTGAATCTCTGACTGAAGATAGGAGCCTTTCTCTCCTTTTGGTCTAATATTTGTTAGGGTTTTTTTTCCAAGCAATTTAAAAGTTGATAGAAGAACAATGTATATGTCTGGAGTTACCTATGGATGTTCTTCTGCCATATGTACCCCTATGGAGAATAGGTTTAATCACTTCACATCCTGCGTTTATAGTTAGTACTTAGAGCTTTTAAGAAAATACTAAATAGCCAATTTCCTCTTGAAGTTTCAAGCTGCATGTAGAAAATGATGGTGAGCAGCTGGGAGTTAATGTGCCATACACAAATTCTTACGAATCTGTAGAATAGAGTATATACACATATTATTAATCTTGTAAGAGTGATATAAAATGGCACAATACATCTTTTACTTTCACTAGAGATTTTTCGTGAAATAGGCTTTGATGACTTACATTTCTAGAGTGTATTTTTCTATTAAAAGTTAGAGCTGGGTGCATTTAGGGTCAAATTTTGAGAAAAGAGGAAAAATAACTTGTTAAAGACAACCTTTCATTTTGAGATTTTAACCAGTTTTTGTGGGTGCTTTTTATATGGTCCTCAAATATGATATATACTCAGATTTTTTATTTATCTTCATGTGGCTTGTGGAAATCACCACAAGAAGCAAAAAAAACCCCCCCAAAAAACAGGGGGGAGTGGGAAGGAGAATGCTTGCAAATACATTCGTCTCACTGTATCGTTTGTCCTCAAGAAAGGGTGGTAAGCGTAATGAGCTGGAGTTGGTTGTGTTGTGCCACCCCAGCTCAGTTGCAGCTGGAGGAGTGTTTCTGATCAGCATCCAATCGCTTTCCTGTGGGGACAAGGCAGCAGTGTCTGTCAGAGCTGTTGGTGAATTTATGGCTGCTCCAGTTTGCGGCAGAGGGTGACACTTTGCTGTACATTGAGTACAGAAACCGAGCCCACCGGGAAAGTGCCTGACTTCAACCACCAGTTTTCCTGCAAATCAAAAACTGAGCTACCAAGCAAATAAACAACGTAGAGACGATTTTTCCGTGTTTCTTCACCTTGTGGTCTTAAAGCATGGAAGCATGAGTCCGTAAAGTTCTTGGTTTTGAAGAGTTCCAAAGGGCTTCATCTGCAGATCAATACAGGACAAAGACCAAGTGTTTCAGGTCTGTTGCCTGTGCAGTACTGGGGGGTTCGTGCTCAAAGTCCAGAGTTCTCTTCTGCCAGGGAGTCGGCAGCGATTTCTAGCTGTGGACTAAATTAGTGCTATGAATTTATGACAAAAATAAATGTCATTGTCCTGTTGTAGCTAGACATGTCTGGAGAATGTCATTTGCACAAGACAATACAAAAGGGTGTCGTCATATTGACAATTACACCTTGACTTTGCTTTGACAGTAATTCCTTGAGAAGTTGTGTCTCCTGTATGATAGCAACAGCAGTAGCCACAAAGTCCCCAAAACATGAGGGCTGGTGGGAGACTACAGAGGGTAGAACCATATGTGTGTATACCTAGCCTGAGTTATGACACCTCTAAACGTAAGGAAATTATGAAAAAAATATATAGGATGATTTTCGACATCATGCAGAAAGGATTTTATCTTATATTTGCTAACCACTGACTAGACTTGTGTTCTCCTTTGCACCTCAGAACAGAAAGTGACTCTCACTATTTCTGCTTCAGCCAGATGGTGATGGGCACATCACTACAAGTCCACCAGCTTTTCTTAAAACGCCCAGCCTGCCCTACTTTTACCAAACCTGTCCAAATCGCACGCTTGCTCTGCGTTTGTTGTCATCAATAAAAGAAGTGGGAAAGGCTTTTCTGAACAGGTCATGGTCTGCCCATGGGTGCTATCAGAGCACAAAGACCACCACAACATGTGCCGGAATATTAAGTAGGCTGCGGAGGACCATCGCTGTCTTCACGCAGCTGTTTGTTCTTTCTATACGATCCTATAGTCAGGGAGGAAAAACACACTGTAATGCCCCACTATGGGACAGGGCGTTTTTTAATAAATCAGAAAAGAAACATGAAAATGTCAGCTTAATCAAGCATTTAAATTTTATTAATCAAGTCTAATTTTTATGAGTGCAAATAATCGCTGGAGCTGGACAAATTTGCTCTAGATTGCATCAGAAACATAATTTTAATATTTAATGGCCTGCTGAATTTAAATGGAGAATTATCTTTATGAAACATGCTCTTCATAATTTGCCATTAAATGAGAAATGAACAAATCAACATAAATCTTACATAAAGGTTATTTAACTAAATGTTGGTACTATAAATATTTTAAATGCATTATGCACTAATTTAACAGTCATACACCATGCTATATAAAGATATAAGCTGCGCAGGAAGCATTTCTCTCCTGCAGCTGCAAGTGGATGTCTGGGCTGCAGTGAAAAAGGACCGTCTGCCCTGTAATTATGATTCAAATATTTTGGCTGGTTTTGTTCACCTGAAGACAAAACACCAAAACCAAAACCGCACCCTAGGTATCTCCAGCATTTAAAAAAAAAATTGATTTTTTTATTATTATTATCAAAAACCAATTGATCTTTTAATTTGAATTTTGCCACATTTTTTTCGAATATAATCTTCCAATATTGTGGGCATCTAAAATAAAATCGAAGTTCACTGCATATAGAGGACTTTTTTCTACAAGACTGTTTTAATGATTTTTTTTTTTTTAACATAATTTGCATCAAGATTTACATGGCAACAAGATTTATTTGACAGATTGTAGTGGCTATTACAAATAATCAATATTATACAAACTAACATCATTTTATTTTCTAGTAAAAATTCTTATATGGGATTTTTGTTCAGCTTTGGTTTGGTTTTCTTTCCCTTTAGCACATTTTAATTCAGCCTAGACTTTAAGAACTAGGGTTGTGCTGCAGTTTTAACGTATTTATCAAAATGTGTCAATACCTGGGAAAAAAATTTAAATTACAATAATACATGCATTGTTACCTAAAATACATAACACAGCTTTTTTCTCACCAAAAGCTTGTCAGCTCCAAATTTTAATGGATTAGAGTGTGTCACACTCATAAGATTAAAATTATTTGGATAAATGCTGTTTTATACAAGAAGAGTATTTGGTCCTGCTAGAACCTGAAAACTATTTGAAGAGAAGCAATAGTAGCAGAGAAAACTGATCTGAGCCGTTGTGTTGTTAATAAGACCGTTTATCTCGAGGTTTTGCCCAAGAGTTCTAGCTCACAAAGTCCTGTGAACGTGTTATTTTTAATAGCCCTGCATGGTAAACTTGTCGTTGGTATTTAGCCAAGCAGAGAATGGCTTTTTTCATTCTGCCGCACTAAAAATGAAGGTTTTTAAGAGAGGTCTGACATTTCCAGTGTACAGTACATGTTGAAGCCTTTAGATGGAGACATACTTCAAATAAACACCTAATATTCGGTTCGAAGTGCGTTGTGTAAACACAAGAAAGAGCTAAAATAAATGAGAATATTTATGGAAAGAAATATAGAGGAAAAGGACTACTACTCGTGCCGTTTCTACGTTAAAAACCACTTAATCTTAACTCCACTGGCAACTGAATATTGAGGGCATGTATAGAGCAGGGAAAAGGTTACATGTTCTTGTGTAATGAACTGTATTTACTGCCCGTGCATGTTGGCAAGAAATTTATTATACCGCAAATAAAAATTGTTGTTGACATTACAGAACTGCATGTAATCAGTAGCATGCATCAAAAGGCATCTGATAGCCATATTAAACTCTCATTTCCTATCAAGAATCAGACTAAATTACAACATGAGCACTTCCCAGAATAAGCTAACACAGTGCGTTCTGTAAGAAGAAATAATTGTATTTGAGTGTCTCTAAAAATCAGGAAGTATTTTAACAGTAAAGTACTAATGCTTTTCTTTTTAGCCTGCTGCCTTCCGTACCACAATATATTCAACCTCACTGGCAAGCTTATCGCACTAATTATTATTACATCTAGTGGTTCAGTTATCTTGATGATTACTGTAGATGAAATACCCCAAGGTCAAAACATTAATGGTATAAATCAGGATCGGTCGTACTCCAGATGCACTACACTCTTAAATCAGAATCTGCTAATTTGGTTTTTATTTTCCTTCTAAATGTGGTATATAAAAGGTGGACATTTTAATTATGCTGTATCTCCCGTAAAGTTTTTCCTCGACAATTCCATGAAAGAAGCAGACGTCATGTGAAAATAAACCCAGAACTGCTGCTGTAGCAGGATTATTGACGATGGGCGTCTTTGCTTCAACTCAAAGTACCTGGAAACGACCTGAGAGAGCCCAAGTGGTTTTAGTCATCTTTCTTAATCCATCTTAAACTTTGTGTTACATTTACACGCGAACACTGAATTGCCTGGCAAACAGTACAGTTCATACCTGGACAGTACAAATTAACGTGAAATCCAACCAGTACAATTCTGAACACATTCCCTGTGCATCTAAAAAGTGCTTGATTTGGAACCAAATCTTACTCTCTCTTTTATTTTGTCTTACAAATGTTGATACCTGTGTGTGAAAATACAAATGTCTGAGGGTAATTTGACACCATAACATGTGATATAGCACAAAAAGTGTTTTCTTTTGTTTTTCATTAGAAACCACCAATGTTGAAGGGCTACATCAAGCAAGATAGAAGTAAATCTAGAGAAGTGCTAATGGGGGGATATTGCTTCACAGTAGAGAAAAGTATTAAGGTAACAGTCATCGGGGTTATCTGCAGACGTAGTAGCCCTCCTATTATTTTTTCTTTATTAGTCATATTATTGATATTATTAACATGTAAAGACATGAAAGTATCTTCTGCAGGCGTTTCTGTTGGATCAGCTGAAGAACTTAGAACAGAAGACAATTCATGGGGTGACCTGTGGTTTGCACGTTTTGTGTGAGAAACGTCAGGCTGATAGAGAGAAGGACCTTTCGTTGAAAGTGGTATTAAACATCAACGTGTCACTTTTCCACACAGTCTTTAGATTCAGGAGGTATTTTAAAGTTCTCTACAGTCATGGGTTTTTGATTCATCGTGTTTGTAAATAACTAGAATCCAATCATTCTTTGCAGGTGTTGAGGTTGGAGGTCAGAATGAGTTATTTTTCTCAGAAGTCCTATCCGGTTTGTTAGTCAGTGGATAATCTTTCAGTAATTGCAAGTTGTAGTTAATTGTCAGCCTCCTCAGAAGCCCACAGACACTGGGGTTTTCTTTGTTTCCTTTCCTCCAGGTGACCTGGTATAACACAGTTGCACCCCGTTCTGATTTATAATCTTTTAATAGGACTGTTTTGCACAAGAAGGATCTTACTTTGCAGCATTTAAACTTCATCTGCTCACTGTTTTGCCGTGAAGTAGCTGACATGCCACATCTGAGGCCATCTACGTGTGTTTTTTAAAATGTCGTCTGTATTAGTATTACATTCAAGGGCTGGGACCAAGAAACAGGTTCTTTCAAGACCTTCTTCCGTACGCGGCATATAAGTCTGTGACAAGTGACATTACAGAAGGTCATGTCACTTCTAACTGCTTGCATTAGATCTTCCTGATTTCCCCAGTGCCCTTCCTTTGTTTGATTAATACTACTTGATTTGAAGCAAGATATTGGAGGGCATAATTTAGAGGGAGTATTCTAGGGGCAATCTAAGACTTTTGCCATAGAACTTTTAATAAAATAACTCTAATGTTTCATTTTATATTCATATGCTTTTTCCTCACCTCCCTCTCTTTCCTCTCCCTCATTCCTGTTTTCCTCCTTCTCCTCATCACACCTCCCCCAGGTACAATGCTTGACACCGAGATCCAAATAATTAGTGTTCCTTCAAACCAACACAGTGCCTCTATGCTTTGTTTGAATAGCAATGAGGCAGAGTCAAAGGAGAAAAAATGCCATTGTGGATTTTTTTCCTACAGTATTCTTACTGTGGTGTGAAACTGAAATCTGTTGCTCAGATCCACTGAACCTCTCTTGAACAGCCTTGAGTTGTTCTGCAGAAGTGGATTGTTCTTCAGTATGTGGCTTGGAATCACCAAATCATTTTGGTTGGAAGAGACCTTTAAGATCATCGAGTCCACCCTGCTCTCCCAGCACTGCCAGGTCCCCACTGACCCCTGGCCCTCAGCACCACCTCCACACAGCTGGGAAACCCCTCCAGGGATGGGGACTCCACCACTGCCCTGGGCAGCCTGGGCCAGGCCTGGACAACCCCAACGGGCAAGAAATTGTTCCTCAGGGACAACCTCAACCTCCCCTGGAACAATTGGAGGCCACTCACTCTCGTCCTGTCACTTGTTCCTGGGGAGAAGAGACCGACCCCACACCTCGCTCCAACCTTCTGTCAGGGAGTTCTGGAGAGCCAGGTCTCCTCTGAGCCTCCTTTTCTCCAGGCTCAACACCATCAGTTCTAAGGCTTTTGTAAGGCTCAGCATACCGATTACTCATATATCACACAGTTATGAAGAATCTGCTTCCCTTGTAATTTCTGTAAAAGTTCTGAAAACACTTGTTTTAGTGTTCAATAACTTGCATTATTGTGTCTGTATTGTCTGAATGTTCAAGGGCTTTTTTTCTTTCAACTCTTCCTTTTGAATTTCCAGATGAGTGAAAGCACGAGCTATGCTCCCTGTACTTTAAGGAATCATTTATACACCTTGGGTATAGGAACACTTTTACTACATTTTGCTACACTGATTGAATTCTGTTTCCCTTTTCAGACAATACAGTACTCTGAAGCTCGATGTAATTGATGATATCACTAACCTAGAACAAGGAGCGTAGACTGGTAGTGGCTTTTGGATAAAAAAATGGAATAGAGAAGCTGGAAATGGGGGCTCAGTCGTGGGCTTCAAGCAATTTCAAAGGACTTTTTACATCCCTTGAACGAGTTAAAATTTTGCTGCTCTGTAGAAGCTTATAGAGTAGCTTGAGATCATTAGAAAAAAAAAGGAATGAGTTGGAAGTATTATTATCTGGATAACTTAGAATGGCTGTTATCATGCAGTGGCTTCAGTGAGGTGCCATCATCTGCAACAATTTTAGAGGTTTCTAAATCAACTAATTGTCTCCATGCTAACACCAGCTCTCATGTGAGAGAGGCGTACTGCTGTTCAATCCTGTCAAGACACAGAGTTTCTGGATGTACATAAAAGAGATCATTAAATGTCTGGGGAATATTAATATTGAGAAGTAAGAGACCTAGTGAGTTCAGTCAGCTCCAGGCGTAGGCAGTGTCTGAGTCAACAGATTCAGGTTTACACCTTGGGCTTTAGTCACCTAATGATGTAATTACAGACTTCTTTGCATGTGGCAAAACTGATTTAAGAGGGTTTCCATCTCGCTGAAGCCCTTAACAGCTTGTTTTTGTCCTCTCTTCTCAGTTCACCATTTTCTTGGCAGAGATGATGCTAAAGCATTCCTGGATCTGCTCAGTAAAATGGGGCGATGAAACCGCCTGCTTATTTTTTTTAAGAAAAAAAAAATGATGTAGGTTACAGCTGAGCTCCCCAGACACTTAGAACAGCCCAGGGAAGATGACACCGACCTACCAGGAGAGGAGAGGAACAAGAAGGTGATGCAGGTGCACAGGAAACAGAAAATGCCTTTGCTTCCACCAGGAGGTTGTGATGGTTTGAAAATGTCGGCCTCCACGTGGAGGGAGCAATTTTCAAACCATCACAGAGGTCCATGAAGACAGGAGCCCTCAGACACCTCCCAACAGGATGTGCAAAATGATGTACTGGGGAGATGACAAGTATTTCAGCCACATGCTCCCAACATTTCCCTTGCTCAGTGCTGAGAGGTGTGACCATCCCAGACTCTGTGGGCTCTGTCTCTGATCCCCTTTCTTTAGGACATGGATCACAGCTGGCCTAAAAGGGGAACAGAGGAAAAACGGGTGAGGGAGGCTGCTTCTTCATGGAGAGAGCACAGCCTTGATTCCTTCTTCAGCCTGAGTGCACTCGATATGTCTGCCTGGCTGTCATTGGGTCAGAGGCTGCAGCAGGTTTGGTCAGTCAGGCTTCTTCTGCTAGAATTGTTCTTCTGGGCAGGAAAGAATTTAAGAGTAATTGTTCCTTAATTGCTCAGGTCGTACTCCTTCCTTGTGCTTTCAGACATGCTCAACCGTTACAGTTTCTTTGTGTTTGTAGTTTTTCTTTGAATTTAAGCTCCAGGACAGAGCAGCCAGTAGGCAGAATTGGAGGCTCCTTACCCTCCGAAGTCCCCGGCTCGTTGTTAGAGGTGTTTTGTGGCTGGGTTCAAACAAGGGCGGGCAGCTGAGAGTGCAGATGTTTTGAACTGTGCAGTTGATGTGCATGTACGCAGAGTGCTCTACTAGATGTGCACATTAAACCGATCTGTGTCTCGGTTACGGTTTGCGTGGGCCCATGTAACGTGATTGGCTGGGGTCTTCCTGATGGTGCAGCTAACTCAGAAGGCGGCATCTGATACACACACTTTCCATTTTTAACGTCTTTCTCTTTCCTGAGTTTGTCTCTTTTAATTCTTGAACGTGTATTTGGGCTTGATGAGAATATCCTTGCAGTTCTGTTTGGGGGGTGATTATGAAATTATAATTTTAATGTATCCTCTTAAATGACGCGTACACTAAACCCCTTTGTAGCTCCACTTATATAACTAAGTAAACTATCATTTTAGTTAGTGTCAAGTCTATAAAGTAGGCCAAAGTTTAATCTTTCCTATCAATGAGTTTTTCCTTCTGTTGTCCTAATTTTCCTTATTTTATAACACATAGTGTACACTTTTTGCATCCATAACATGACACTGGGTTAGGTGGATCTTTGCTGACTGTCAATTACAGCTCTCATTACATCCTAATAAGTACTTACATATATATAATTATACAAAAAGCTGTATTATTTTCTGGTTATAGGGAGGTACAATTTTATTTCAGTTCCACCGACAGAGAATTTTCCCTGTACGGCAGGCTGGGGACCTGATCACAGTGTTACGTGAGAGGGGTTTGTGTTTTAAGACTAAATCTGCCACTGACCATCTTCAGAAAATTGTTTAATCTTTCTGTAAGCCAGATTTAAGAGTGGTTCGTTTCAAGTTTGCGGTATGATTAATAATTACTAATATTTGTGGAATGGATTGAATGTATGTGTGTATATCATACTTTAAATAGGTAGACACAGACATGTGGCAACTGCAGCTAGCAATGAATGTGCATCAAGTTAGATCGTATAAAATCACAATTAAGAAGCACAATGCTAATGCTGATAGAGCACATGGAATATGTCATTGTTAGAGGTCATAAGGAGATAAGCCAGGATGAATTTATTCCCAGCTTTGCTTTCTTCAAAAATCTCTTAGTGAATGCTGTAAATGCTATTAAAAATGTTGCACGTTTCTGCAGGTAACAGTAAGTTTAAAGCAAGCATTTGTGTGTGCTGCACAAGCACCAGCAGAGCTGACAAAGGATTCCTTTAGTTAAAACAATCGTATATTGAATTTTGAACTGCCTTTTAAATACTTAAATCGTCAAGCAAGCATTTTGTGCAGGAAGGGTTTGCAGTACATAATTCCCTAATGTAGGTCAATTAAAGCTATAACACTTTCCTAAATTTGAATCTCTAGATCATGTGTATTTTCCTAGTTATACACTTTCCTTCTGTGCATTTACTTCAAATGTTAATAAAGTTTTCATCTACAAAAGGTTTAGAATTGACAGAACAAAACTCTTCCTTTTTAAATCATGACAACTACTACTGTTTCTGTCTGCAGGTAGTGGAGGACATGCTAGAGGACGAGGAAGAAGAGGATGACAGAGATGACAAGGTAATTATCTTTCCTAGCACTTGGGTATCTGGGGATGGGAGAATTTAGACATGACACTGTTTTTACAGACAGTTAAAAAAGGAGTTGAAGTATTTTAGTCCAGAAAATTGGACAGAGCTGTTTATCATCCTAACAATGCTACAGTGTGTTGCGGGAAAGCATAGAGGACTATAAATCCTTCCTTTTTTTTTTTTTTTTTCCCTTGGTCCAGAGCTGGGTCAAATTTTTTTTCTGCCAGGAACAAAAATAATTCAGCCTGTCTGGAACTTGATAGCTCTTGTGAAGATAACTGCAGTGACAACTGTTTTTGAAGGACAAAAATTTGTCCTGTCTTGAGTATTACAAATAGGGCTGCACTTTAGGAGAAAATGGTGTCAAAATAGCATCTCTGTACCGGTTAAAGATGGGATATTGACATCTGTAATTTTCAAAGAATTACTTGATAGAAGAATGGCTGAAATGTTTTGCACTCTGCATGACATTTAAATAATCACAATCCTCATAGTCGTCCTCTTGATGTGAAGTTGGTACCGTGACCCAGCAAGCCAGGAAACCGTGGCAGATCGTTCCACTCCTTGAATGAACACGGTTCAGTTTGGAGGCTGCTGGTCGGGCTGAGGATAGCCACCACAGTAAATAACAGCTCGTTTCCACCTCTTATTGAGCCAAGCTATGGGACTGCTTGGATTGGTTGTCCCCCAGGAAGAGGGGAAAAACCAGAGAAAAGAAATTAGAATGACCTTGCACCACGGAAGCAACGGCTGGCGCTGGCGGGACAGCTTTCTGGTGAGGCGGTTGCGGTGGAGACAGCCCCGCTGTTACTGGTATTTTCATGCCAGGAAGGTGATATTTGTGGAAGAAAAGGGACTAAAATAGATAATTTTACAAGAACTCTGAATTAAAATAGCGATGATTTCGACCTTCACAGATGTTCCCCCACTTCTGTTGTGTTAAAGCAATGAATTTTTTTCTTTTCAGAGGAGAAAAACAGTGTGTCTTAATTTACGCCCTTGACCTTTGTTTCAAGTTGAGATGTACAGTTATATACCACTGTAAGAATTCATATGCTGGCAGCAGCACTGGAAATGTCACAAAATTCGCCATGATTAGCTAATCCCCTGAATGATTATTTTTCTGTTAGCTAACACCTAATACCTGAGAAACGATAAATTAAAAAAAAAGAGAGAGTATTTTCATCATTCCGTTGCCAGCTTAAACATTTTACAATTGACAGAAAGTTATTATGTGAAATTCTTCTATACATCACTTAAATCGTTAGCTACATCATTGCAGAGTCGGCAAACACTGTAGTAACAAAACCTTTTACAAAACACATATGTGATGGTTTTTAATGCTAAATGGTATGAGCATACACTTCTGGCAATAAAATATATGATTTATTGCAAAGGTCAGTTGTGTAGCTGTGGAGAGCTTGTATTTTAACTCAACATGCTGGCTTTGAATCATCATTTCTTTTCTGATAAACACTGATCTGCCATCCATTTAAGGCCATTTTCTCCTCTTTCTTCCTGCTTTATTATTAGAGCTGGTGCGAAAGCATCATCCCAGTAGTATGTGTATTCCTGGACATTTTAATCACTGTGATTAGTTCACAAAGAACAGTGCTCGGCTGCTCGTGGTTTAAGCCAGCCTCTGTAGTCACCACATAGTGGTTTTTGGAGATTGCTAAACAAACTCGTTTAAAAAGGAAGACGAGGGTGGAGGTCAACCCCCCACACCCCAGTCCTCTGGCAATTAGCAGGTGCTGGGTAAAATGCACCCACTTAGAAATATCACTCTAGGTTTCAACCTTGTGATCTAATATTCAGCTTTGTCAAAGTGACACCAAAGTTCAAACATTTTTCTAGATCTGGTTACCAAGGTTGAATAAAAGTGAGTGCTGGCATCGCCATGTGCGTGCAGTGAGCCCGTTTATCGAATGTTTAAGAGATGTCTTTCTGTACAGAAGGTGTTTAGATTGATTTGGGTATATTCAAAGCTGTCTTCGTTATTGAAAACATTTTGAATCCTCATGATTGAATGTGCTGTTTGAATGGAAAAGAAAATTACACTTTTTAAAATAAGCACCTATGGACTACCAGTATGTTGAGTACTCTTCGCCATGGGCGTTATTTTGCACTGGGTGACACGCTAAGTGCACAGTCAGGACGGAGTTGTTTACTGTTAGAAGCTGGTGGGGTGTTTTTTCCTTTCTGGTGCACTAGAGTTAACTCATTAACTACTGCTGTTCTTCTTACGTCTTATTTTGTCAAAACAGAAGGGTGCGACTCAGTATTATTTGAATTCATATATGTGTTTTCTTAAAGCTATGGGCAAAACAAAGTTTTGTGAGAAAACAAATCCACATTTTGTCACACCAACTGGTAGCGGCCCCTGGCTTTTATTATTTCTGTTTTTTCACAGAGTATAATAGAAGAGTCAGGTAAATGGGTCTTCTTATGTGATAAAAGTAAAAAGATTAATAAACGTGCCAAAGCCTCACTTTAATTGAAACTGAAGCATATGCTGCAGGTATGTAAAATATGTCCCAGATGTTTGACCATGGCCAGTGTCTTTGCTTTCCCTGATTACCACAAGGCAGCTATTAGTCCTGTAACCTTTGGACTTAACGGTAAATGGGGTATTACATGGCACTGAACTGGAGCACCTGTTTTCCATTCAGTAAAGACCCCTGGCAGGCTTTACCTAAGCCCATCCATGTGTTTTCACTTAGCAGATTGTTGAGCGATTATGAAAAGTGTCTTTCTTTAGAGCCAGCTTAGATATTAGTCACTTGCTCACAGTGAAAGGGCAACTCTTTGGCTACTTGATGAGGTCCATGTGGGCATGCACTGATGTAGGTTATGGGACGTGTGATGGAAGAACATTGCTCGACATCCCTAAATTGCAGAGTTACAGAGGTAATAAACTGAGGATGATGAATGCTCGAACGTATGTCATTAGTTAAAGTAATGCCTTTTATTAGTAGCGGTGTGTAATACGGAGAGGAGTTTGACAAGAGACGTTTGCACTTACCGAATTACTTGGTCTCATTCTGAATTTCTGAGTTTTAGTAACTTTTTTCTCACCCTCTGCTGCAATTAAGGACAGGATTGTCAGTTTAAGGTCATGGGATGTTTTGGTTTTTTACTGGAGAATATTAACTTTCATATTCAGTTGCAGTATGACTAATAAATGAAAACGGCAAGTGTACTTCTTGTTATATGAGTTACAAAGTGGTGCTTAGCAGTGGGACACTTTTCCCCTAATTTTGTTTCCTTGTCATATTACATGTTTAGGAACTGGAAAAGATGTTGTAGTTTGTTTGGTTCAGGCATTTGTCCTTAGTTTAATACTACTTTTTCCAAGAAATAGCACTGGATTCTGCATTCCATATGTTCTGTACTGCTTGCTAAACCTATGCCAACCACAGATTAGCAGTTTAATCTGATTTTTCTCTCTCCTCCCTTTTTTTTTTTTTTATGGCTCCTTTCCGAACACGGGCTTATACAGTATCTTAGCAAATAAGGGTCAGTTAGGTTACACAAAGTCAAGTTATCAACAAGCTAACAGAAGGACTTTTACACACAGTTTTGTTATAATATGCAACAGTCAATATGCATAATCTATGTATGTAAGATTTTAGTTTGTCAATTAAGAAGTTCAGGTGTGCTTTTCATGTAGCTTCATTCTTTGAACAAGCTCCAGATGAGATTTCAAATAATCACAAAGAATTTCAGCTCAGCATTTTGGGGTGAGCCCTCAGCATGCCGCGGAATGAGGCCACTGAGCAAGGCTACTATTGCAGATTCAAGTGGAGGAAGATGCAGGTATGGGCAGTATTTTATTTTACTTTTTTATTAAAAGTAACTATTTTACGAATACAAAAATATTCAGTTCACTTGCAGCTTTGGCTACTTTCTAGGCTTTCATTCTTTGAAAAATTCTTTGCAGTTCTCAGTCAATGTTGTTATGTTTCAAGATAACTAGAAGCTTTTATAATGAAAGATAGTTGAGACAAATTAAAATATGTTTTAATGCTTTTAATCATCCCTGCTGAGAGGAACTGACTTTATCTTCAAGCCAAGGCACGTTCATAACCTGTCTCAGAAGCACGCTCTGCATTTTTACCAAGAGTAGATCATGAGGAGAAGGGAAGACAATTCCAGTGTAGCCTATATATTTGTATTCTACAAAAGAGAGTATCGTAATCTATTGCAGTGGCAGTTATTTCCTATAAAATAAATGCTGGAAGAACAATAAAGAAATAGGAAGTGAGTGAAGAGAAATTTCCAGAACGAGTAAATCCATAGGTTCACCTATATCTTGATTCCACCGTTAAATTCTACGTGCACATAGCACCCAAACACTAACTGTAAATTTAAAACCCTAACATCAGCTTGCAGTGAAAACTGCAGCTTCATAGCAAACTGCTGTCCTCTAAAATCATAGTTGGGCTATGTGTACTTACCCTACAGACCTGTAACAGGGCATCTAGAGAACACAGCTGCAGGAGGCAAACTCCTCAGTGCAGTCTGGATTCCTCTCTGTTTAGTTATTCACATAGAGATAAGAGGCATGTGTTTTTTATCAAAATTGTTTGTAATAGGAGGGGTGACGGTGTAGAGTGCTTCAACCCATACACTGGTCTGTCAGCTGAGGCTGTTCCCAATCTTTGGATCACCCCAAAGTCACAGCCATGGAGTTACTTTTGCCTGGATGTACCTCGGATCATGTGGAGCCTTTGCACAGGAGCTCCCACAAAGAGCAGTTTTCACCCTGCCCTGTACCTGGGCATCGGATAGGCTTCATGATTAAAATGTGCACCTTTGAAAGCAGGTGATTCAAATGGCCTTCTGAGAGGTTTAGTTTTAGCGAGATCAAGCTTCTTTATCCCAGTGCAGTCCTGAAATACTATCAAAATTTGTGAGTAAAAGGAGATTAGTGAGATCAGAATCTGAGATTTATATCTGAAGTTTGGCACTTGAGGAGGGGTGGGGGGGGTGTGTGTGTGTGTGAGATAGTCCCCGGGGGACCATGGGTCCATCAACTGTTGAATGAGTTGTGCTCATCCATGTATGTGGGTTTATTCACCTGTGACTAATACAGTGTGGGTAATGTTCCTCATTTATTAAGTAATCCAAGTATAATTCAATAAATTAATAAATCAAATGAAGAATATGTCTTAATTATGTTAGCTGTTTCAGAACGTGACTTAATTTTGCCCTACATTTTTCCTCTACCCATAGTATTATTTCTTTAACTAAGCAGATTGAAGTTCTTTGAGACCAACCAAAGGTTTGTTTTCACCTAGCTCTTCAAAAAGTAACTTTATAAATAGGGTTATAATAAAAACATCTGTATGGTCTTCTCTGTTGCTCAGGGAAGAGAAATGATGAGTCTTGAAGGAAACAACCAAAAGCTTTTGCTGCTGCATTCTCTCCAAAACCTTCCTGCGTGTGCAGGTTGCTTTACTCCTTAGCTCCAAAGGCACCCGTCTGTTATGTAGCTTCAAAAGTGGTGAGAACGGACCATTCCTCGTTCTCTAACAGAATTTTTAAACATAGTTTCACACAGAATCATGAGATCTGGGTTCTGTTTAAGCTGCTGCTAGAAACAGTTAGGACTCTAAGGAAACCATGTGTGTAGTCACTGATAGACGAGTATTTGCCAGCTGCCTGAATAATATTTCTTCAGGTTTATTGATAGGTCCCCATTTTACCTTTTCAAAGAACAGCCCCAGATACCTGTTTTAGAGACATGTCTTTTGAACTTGTTCTACAGCAAAGTGTAGAGCCCATAATACAGAATGATTCTCCATTAAAGTACCACAGAAAGCAAAGATGGTAGAAGCCTGGTAGAAGAAATGTGATGGTTGAGATTTGACAGCATGAGGATGAGTGCTGCATGGACCCAGTACCTGGGGGCACACATGTGGATGACACAGTGTACGTGAAGCAACCTTCACTGAGCAACCTGCTCTAGTTGCAGATGCCCCTGCTCACTGCAGGGAGGTTGGACTAGATGACCTTTAAAGGTCCCTTCCAACCCAAACCATTCTATAATTCTGTGAATGAGAATGAAGGACTGGCAGAGATGATGCTGTGGGAGAAGACGATGCCCAGCAATGTGTCTCTCTGTAAAATGGATGGCTTGTCATGGTCTGGGTTTTCAGCTGAGGTTTGATGCTGAGGCTTGTAGCATAGCACAACTGAAAAATCTACCTTTTGAGCTGGGTGTGTGCCTCTGACTTAATTGAAAAAATTTTAATCTCAACTACCAGGATTTGCCAGGACGGTTGGCTAAGGCATTGCTGTGCTTTATGGAGGAAGATATAGGAATGTGGGAAAATCAATTGTGAGTTTTTGCAAACAATATGCATTTTTGCATGCAGTTTGAAGTATCTGTGTGTCAGTAGAAGATTTGATATCATTTACCTTCATGCTGATGTGTGGATCAGTGATGAAGTTGCTGGACGCACCATCCAGGCCAAATATTCTGACACAATGAAAGAAGGACCCCGTGCTCCAAAGAATTTAAGTGCAAAGCTCCTTCTAGAGGAGCTTCATTCTACTTCCTTCCTGGGTTTTTACATATGAATTTTATGCATTATCTAATATCTGCTAGAGAAGCTCCAAAGGAATAGCAGTTTACCAGGGTAGTTTGTCCTCTGAATGCATTACTGTGACCATCTGCTTCAGAACACTTTAAATACACTTCCATTCAGAAAAGGGAACTGGTTCCACACATCCCAGCAGAAGCTCATGGGCATACAGCTCCTAACTAACAGATTCCTGTAGATGCCTAGAGACTTTGCAATAGGAGTTCATTACCAGGCATCTTGCCCTCCACTGCCCTGGAGTATACATGCCTTTTGGGGACAAAAAAAGTTATTAGAATACAGATGGATCAGACGACATCATCGTTGCAAAAAAAACCCCACTTTGCCCAGTCCTCCATCCTGCACTATCTCTTCCCACTTTCTGTTGGAGTAGAGGTTAAAGCAGCCCTTTGCTGCTTCATTTTTGTAGCTTCCCGGGTTTGGTGTCTGTTGGCATCAGGTGTGCACCACATATAAAATGTACTTATTTTCCAGTACTCACAACCCAGCCTTAGAGACGATTCTTTAATCATGGAAATCTCCCATTAAAACAGTTCTTTGGATTTTAAAACGTAAGTGCAGGGAAGAATATGTTGGGTTTCAGTGTGGAAAAAGTATATATTTTTGTTGATCTCTACCCTCCTGCTAGCAGAGACTTGAAAATAACCAGAGAGATGGTTGACTGTGATGTGAAGCATAAAGCTTTCCTAAACCCTGTGAAACTCTATCTCTGATTGGGCAGTTTATGTGGCTTGGTGGGAGGTCTGGCTGGGGGAAGAGGCAGCAGTCTGCCAAGCTGCAGTACAAATTTGCTGAAGCGAGGTAGCTAATTTCTGAATTCCCACCTATATCCTTGCAGAGCATCCTTCCAGTCAGCAGGGATCTGGCACAACTGCTCCTGCCTGGTGTGGAGTCATGAGAGGTCAAGCACTGGAACCAGGTGCTAGGGAGGGCGGTGTTTTTGTGTGGATTTACTGACTTTTCTGTTAAGTTGCACGCCAAGGATACAGACACCCACCCACAAGCCTTGTGGGAGCAGTGCTGAGTTGAGGAGCCTGCAGGAGCAAGAGCTGGAACAGACAGAAAGAGATGGCAGACATAAAGAAGAAAATAACATCGGGACAACTCTGGGAGCAGGGGTGGCTGGGTGCCGGGCAGGGAGGGATGTGGGGACGGGTACCGAGATCTACGGCAGGAGAAGGCGAGGAGGCAGGGAGAGCCCACGAAGCCCTGGATGAAGGAGCACACACTGGGGGCAACAGGCATGGACTGAGCACCCCTGTAGGAATGTGCAGATCTTACCTTAAGTCTCACATATGTGAATTATGGAGCAGGTGGTTTCACTGTCTCAGGAGCGCTTTGAATGTAGTCTTGGGTGTACAAGTTAGATAGACTCGAAAATCGGAATTTATGGCATATGGAAAAGCAATAAATGGTTATTTTAGCAGTCTGGCTTAGTATTAAATGTGACTTAAGGACTGGGGTGGTATCTGTCTTATCTACATGATCAGCAAATGCATGTTTGACTGGTTTGGGAGCAGTCGAGGTAATATGATAGGTTAACGTACAGCTGTAGCAGCCTGATAATGCCATGGTTTTATTGATTGTCTAACTGAGTAACCACACCGGCTATTAGGTTTGCTTGTCACAGTGCTTAGTGCCTGGGGTAGTTGAGCAAGTTACTTTTCCACTGAGTTGACCCCGAAGTCCCAGAGTCTTTCAATCAAACTCCTCAAATTTCATACATTGGCAATTCCTTTCCTTTTCTAATGGGCTATATTAAAGAAAAAGTGTCACCTTTTGCACCATGTAATACTAAATCAGATCAGAATTCATGCACAATTATGTCAGTGGAAATCTAATATTACAGACCTGCTTATCTCGAGATAGCACATGGAAAAATAAACTTGCACAACTGACAGATTAACTTGATTCTTCAGATAAGTTGTTTGTATGTAACTGAGCTGAGGAATGTATACGGATTATTTTCATACGACTCAAAAACATGTAAGAAAAATAGCCAATAAATATTTAAGTATTTCCTTTCCCATTTTTATCCTTTCTTGGCCTGCCCAAGTGCTAAAGAAACAGAGTCCAGGATGGGAAAAACAGATTTTATGTTCGCAAGCAGGTTTTGTTCTGAAGGCTAACAAGTTTAGAAAAACAAAGTGGACACCACTCATTTATGTCCTGTCACAGATGTCTAATGGCACCGAGGTAACACAGAGCTCTGAGCGGAAAAAGTACTGCTTTCTGTTTTTCTTTAACAGTGTGAAACAGCCAGAACAGTGTTGCTAATCTGGAGCTTTCTTGCAATCAGAAATAGCAGTTTAAGAGCGATTGCTCAGCAGATGTGCTTTTTAGTATTTTACACAAAAGCATAGTGCAATTCCTCCTCCCTTCAGCATCTGCAGTAGCGCATTGTTATCCCTTTAATATATGATATTCGCCATTGTTTAAAATTATGGAAAAGCTGTTTGTTGGCCTTTAATTACTGTTTGATGGAAATTTTAAATACCGATAGGGAAAGAGTAGGTAGGAATCCTCTGGAGTATCTTCTGTGCTGCTGAGCAGGAGGCTAATTTGGGATTGGATCTACCTATATATTTATTTATTTTTCATTCTGGGGGGATTTCAAAATTTTTTGCATACATTTGCGTGCACCAAAGCATCTTCTTGTGTATTCTGTGAAGTCCCACGGCTGCTTTCCTTCCCACTCTCACAGAACAAATGCTGCCTGAATATTTTAGATCAATACATATAGTGAAGATCAAGAAACCGTTTATTCAGCTGTTTTTCTCAGGTGGAATACACGTCCCTGCATTTTGATGGAGGAATGGTTTGCATAGTAATAGTCGAGGTTTCTGGACAGTCTATTAAAAATTAAAATTCTATAGTCTGTTCAGTGAACCCTTGAAGCTGCACTATCAGGAATTACGTTATATAATGTTATAGGCCAAGAGCTAGTTTGCTACTAAATAATTTTTTGAAACAGCACTTAATGTGGTGCCATCCTTTCCCCCATCTTCCCTGGGATATATTGATTCAGAAGAAAATGTGTTCTAACACTGTGATATTGAAAAAAAAAAATGTTTTATGCTGAATTTTGAAGTTGTAATGCATAAATACGGAAATATCATTTCCTGAAAGTGCTGAAGATTTTCTTTCCCCAGTGAAATACTGTCTGTTTATTTGATAATGGACTAGAAGCGTTCAGATGACAGCTACATGTAGTCCTTTTGTCTGCAGACTGAGAGGAATGGCTGAGGCTCACTGAAAAGTGTTCTCAAACAAGACTGAAGGTGCTTTTCAGCGTAGTCTAATCGAGAATGTAATTAACGTTGCACTTGAGGACAACCCACCAAGCAAACAAAGGCCACCTTAAGGTGCAAAAAGCTGGTCTGATACCAGTCAAACTTCAGGAACTGCTCATTCATGGGCCATAGCCCCAAAAAGCACCAAACAAAAGTCAGCAGATTGAAGAGCAGTGCTTGAAGCTCTGAAAAAAAATTTGATGAGAAACCCCTTTGGTAGTGATGCAGCTGTGTGGTGCCACATCTATTGATCTAGTCAGAGAAAACACAACCCCTTCTTGGAAGCCTGATGGAATTGTAACATAGGGAAAGTTCAACATGTTTTATATCTCCAGATTACTGTTTTGATAAGGAGCTCAGGTGTCACCACACATAGACATAAACTATTGAGTTTGAAGAAATACCGTGTGCTTTTAAAAGCAGGTCAGCATTAAAATGCAAGGAAAAATAGAACATTAGGCAAGATTTCATAGAACTGGAGAATTCCAAGTTGGAAGAAACCTCAAAGTTCATCTGGTCCAACCTTTCTTAGCAAAGCCCTGTCTAGACAACCTGGCCCAGCCCCTGTCAAGCCAAATCTTAACAGCATCCAGCACTTCCCTTCGATGAAGCATGTTGAATTGATGAAGTATGTAGAACAGAGACAGATTTTTTTTCCACATGACCAAATCAGAGTAGCGATAAAAGATGGAAAGTAATTATTGAACCCTAGAGAGATTTTTTGAAACAAATGTATGTGGCTTTTCTGTTATTTTTCCTGCCATACACTTTTTTTTAATTGGAGGAACAGTGGTGGATGCTCCCTTCGCTGATGCTTTTTCTTCTTTTCAATGCCTTCGGGATCAAATCATGGTTTTCCCACCAATCCCCAAATCCTCAAATTTTTGCTCTGCTATTCATGTTTTGATGCCAACTGCTGAGGTCCTTAACTAGGACACTGGAATATCTATTTTCTTCACAGTTCATTGGGCAAAAGGAAACAGTTTTAGTATTGTACTTCCAGGTCATTCACAAGTATTACTGGAAGCACCTCAGGTGCACAGGAATGTTTTACAGACTTTTCTTCTTTATTCTCATTTCAATACTGGGACATTTTAATGTGTGATTTCAAATTGTTAAGATTCAGCAGTCTACCCGTGTGTCCTGAACTAGAGTGGAGAAAGGTAGGTCTTTTCTCCTTCCATTAAACATTTCTTCTCTGATCTGTTTCCTGTGTCCTGGTGAAGCAGAGTGCCAAAGCCGTGGGGGAGTCAGTCTGTGGTGTCATTTGTCACAAGTATTAATAGTTCTAGGAAACTGTTTGATACAGAGCAGCACAGTGAAGTAACTCTGTGAGCTAACATGGGGAGAATGAGTCGGCGAAAAGGTACAGGGAAGGCAGAGAGGAGAAAAGAAAGAACATGGCTGCGTGCTTGTGTTTCACTGGGATCGGTGGGGACAATGGATGAAGAGTTCTTGAGAAAATTGTCTGCAGAGCTCTGTATTTCATAGAACCACAGAATGTTTTGGAAGGGACCTTCAAAGCTCATCCAGTCCACCCCCCTGCAGGGAGCAGGGACATCTGCAACCAGAGCAGGTTGCTCAGAGCCCCAGGGGCCAACCTGACCTGCAATAGTGCCAGGAATGGGACTTCTACCACCTCTCAGGGCAACCTGGGCCAGGATCTCGCCACCCTCAGCATCAACAACAGTCTCTCCCTTCTCTCTGGCCTCAATCTCCCTCTGTGAATTGAACCCATCAGCCCTTGTCCTGTCCCAACAGCCCCTGATGAACAGCCCCTCCCCAGCTTTCAGACAGGCCCCTTGAAGCACTCAAAGGCTGCACTAAGGTCTCCCCGCAGCCTTCTCTGCTTCAGGCTGAACACTTCCAACTCTCTCCTCTGTCCTCCCAGCAGAGGGGTTCCACCCTCAGGTCATTGCTGTGGCCTCCTCTGGCCCCACTCCAACATCATTTCCAATGTATAGGAACAATTTGTGTGAATTATGTCTCTAAGATGATGAGCACATGGCAACTTGGAATTTGTCGCCAAGTTAATACAATTCATTGCACAAGGGGCTTGGGGTTTCTTACCCCATGAAATCCACTGAGGTTCAGAAACTCTGTGTTCACAAATCCTTTGGGTGGGAAGGACAGTCAGAAGCATCCAGCTGCTTCAGAAGAGAGTGGTTGAAGATACAGGCTTAAAACAAAATTATATTGAAAATAGATGATAAAAAGAATTTGGCCAAACTGGACTGCAAAGTCATGTAGCACTTTTGAGGGAAAGGGGTAAGGATAACAAAAAAGGGGACAAATTCATCAGCCAAAAGGCGTAAGGGGAGTAAGAAAGAATTTCTGCTTTAGCAATGAAAAAGAAAATGCCAAGGAAACACTGTATGCCTACAGCATGAGGAGGGAAATATAATTAATTGTTTAACACCTAGCTGGTTTTGGACAACCTTTAAAAGTGTTTTCAGCAGCAGAAAGCAAGCAAAAATACCAGTCATAAAGAAACCATGGTACATTTCTGAAGACTGTTTGGGGGGAATACTTAGAAGTGATGCTGACACTATTAAGGAAATGATCTAATAACCTCACTGCTCTACTGACATTTATTACTCAAAAATCATAGCTAAATACAAAAGTGCTGAAAGGTAGAAGTGTGTTATAATTCCATTCTTAAACCTGAAGAGGAGATCAATCCTGACAATTACAATTTTTTTAATCTGTGAATGATAGAACAGGCTTAAAGGCAAAGTGACCAAATATGTGGGTTTATTCCCATACTCAGTCTGAGGAACTTAGAGGACTTTGGGATGAACTCTTGCGACCATTGACATCAGTGAGCAGCACATATTCTGTATGTGCTGCCCATCCTAAAATGCACTTTTGTATCTAAAACCTTAATGTATTTGCAGATCATGGTATTTACTGCCTGTATTTACAATCCCAGTGACTGCTGCTAGAATGACGATATAAATCTATGCTTCTGCTTCAAAGTCTGTGATGATTATTTTTGATCAAAATGGTCCTCAAAATCAATATCAAGACTTGAACACCCAAGATGGTTTCCGTACCTCCTATCAGATTCTCAAGAAGGTGAAGAGGCTTGGAGGAATTTGTTTTCACAATCTGACAAAAAAACCTTCAGAAAATATAATCTTACCTTTTAAAAAGACACCAAAAAACAAAAGAGTCTGCAGTCAGTGGGATTCTGCCCAATTTTTTATTTCAATATTCCCTTTTTTAAAATTCATTTTAATGGGGTCATTTACAAGGACGAGGTCTGTAATGGCTTCCAGGGAGTCAGAAAGGATATATTTCCTCAAGGATGAAGCTAAACAGCAGAAATACCATTTACAATTATGCTCTAGTAATATCCTGCTTCGCTTTCTCCATCATTTAACTAGAGAGGGGTTAGTCAAGGATGGGGAGCACTCCAACGGTGCTCTACGACCTCAACTCGCATCGTGCTGGCCTTTCCCTCCGGAGATGTTGGTACCATCCAGACATTGTATGTATCTTCTGAGCACTGTCAGTATCTTTATTCAAAGCTGTATCCTAACAAAGCATGTCAGGACAGCGGCAGAAGGACGGCCACAGCCCAGGCATGAGTTTATAAAGTAGGATATACTAGACAGGTTACCTGCTGTTAGGACTTTGAGAACCTCTCATGCTTAGGAAACCTTTATTTTTTACTTCTCCCTCCTCTTCTACACATATAATCCATCCTACTGTTACGTTCTAGGAGAAAATTAGAACTGTGATTAGTTACCTCCTCCAAAAACCTCATAAAATGTGCAGCATTTAGTTATTGCTGTTGTTTACAGTTTTTGGTGTCTATTTAAACCATTTTAATGGTGGCTGAGTTTTTCAAACTGTTTATTGGAAGTAACATTTGTAAGGCAAATTAGATGTGGTATGGATGAGATTAAAACATATTGCTTGTTAATAATACTGCAGGTGAGTAATTTGGATCTTTCTTTTAATAATATACATCCTTTCTAATTAAGATACTTCTTTTTTGCTCCATAACATTAGACAAGGTGGGGAGAGGAGAGCTCAGTGCAACTCTGTCAGTGGAATCATTGAAGAATATTGGTGCCACATAAATAGAATATAAAAAAGTTGGAAACAAATGACCTCAGGAAGGGTGTAATCAGTAACAGCCTCTTGCCATTGAGCAGATTTCAGCCCTTCTGACGCTGGGATCGCATGTGTTGACACTGTGCTGCACATGGTGGTGGCCTTCTGCTTGGAAGGGTCTTTTAGACACTCACAAAATACAGCTGAGGTGGTTAAATAGTCTGTGCATGAATATAGAAAATAATGATGACTTCCCGCTGTCAAGAAGGTGGCTATCTTTTTCTAGTACTTTTCTGAGAAGTGGTGCCCATTTTACTTTGATTTAACTGGGCTTTGTTACCTTGCGTGCTGAGAGGTAGCTGATAACTTAGTATTCAGTGCTCTTTTACTTTCTTCACCTGTCTTCTCTGGTGCAGTTAATTGCTTTTCTGCCCCTTGCTTCAAGGTTGACACATCTCTGGGGATGCTGGGACCCACCAGGCTCTGCTCTAATAGGTCCTCCCTCCCCTTCCTAGGGCAAACAACAGAAAAAGTCTTGATAACAATGGTTGTTAATTATTAATATTAATAATATTATCACTTACTAATGTTCATATTGCTACTAATAAAAAGCTTTAGCCATCTCCCTGCGGTGGGGAGCAATCTCAAACACGACCCTGGAAGGGTGCTCAGTCAGACTGTGCCATCTCCAGTTGCCACGGGATCTCCCTTACATCCCCTTTGCATTATCGAAACACAATAGGGGTATCTCCCAGGTGCTTCCAGGTACTGGAGGGAAAAGCTCTGCATTCAAAAACACTCCCCTGTTTTTGAGTCAGCCTCATTACTGAATTCCCCTCTTTCTCTTCCCCTGTATTAATACTGTTCCACCGCATGCATTAGTATTGTCATCGGCACAGAAATCAGAAGCGCTGAAGTCAATAGAAAAGGAATGAGATTTCGGGGCTGATGCAGTGCAGTAGGATGCCCTGTGGGAGCTGTGCCATCAGGAGCGCTGGTTGCTCCAAAACTAAAAGTCCGTGAAGCTCCAGACCTCAGGAGGAGGAAGAAATTCCTACAAAGTTTTGAGACATTGACTGGTTGTAGCTCTTCTGTATCTTATGAATTAAAAGTAAGCAAGCTGTAAGAAAAACACTGTTGTGGTTTTATATGTAAAGCAGAAGTTCTTGGGTGATTTTCAGTTTGAGGCCATATTGAAGGTATTCAGATTTCCTTCCTCCCTGAGAATGCTGGAGATCTTCTTACATGTTTGTTTTCATACATGCTGTTGTACAACCGTGTAATAAAAATGAATCTGTTTCAAAGCGCGGTTGGCAGAGTTCAACAGAAGGAAACATAAAATAGATGTTAGGATGTAAGAATTGTTTTAAGTGACTGATGCTACAACCATGTGCATGCCGTGGTTCCTCTTAGCTCCAGTCTCTGTAACCAGAAAAAACACAGCAAATTTAACCATTTATTCATCTGGGATGGGAATGGTTAGGCAAAAGTAGAATTTGCAAGTTTTTTCCTTCTAGAAGTCAGTGATGCAGATGCAAAGCTCTTACATGGCCCTGTTTGTTCAGAAATTTTATTGGGAGTTTATTTTCACTTTGTGGCTGTGGTGAAAGAAACCGGGAGACGTTGTTTTTTGTGCATACCTGTGCAATCCTTTTTGGCAAGTGGTGGACTGTACTTCTCGGCACAGTTTTTCTAGGCTGCAGTATAAGCCATTCCATGATTCTTTCTATTGATTCCTTGTTCTCCTCCTGCTGCTCCAACGCCTTTTAACGAAGACGCAAGTATCTCAGATAATAAACAGGAAAGGTTTCAGCTCATATGTGTGTCATATATGCTCAATTTCCATAGTAACTTATGCTCTCTGTTCTGACTCAAACTCTTGGGTTTTTAACTGTGTCATATTTTTGTCTGAAATGATTGATACTTGTTCTACCTACTATTTTGATAATTTCACAAGAAAATTATGGTGTATGTGCTTAATTCTGCTGTTAATTTTATTCAGCTCTTCATATTAAGGCTGTTTTGTCAGCGAATTCCACCAGTGAGTTTTGCATTACATGGAAAAAAGAATTTACTCTTACTTACCCTCTGCTGCCTGTCAAGTTCATGGAACATTTCTCTCTACTGTCTTATGAGAGTAATTAAGAATCCCAATTTACTTTGTCTCAACCATTCATTATTTTGAATATCTTGATTATGTTCAATCATCTTCTGTGTAAATTAAAATGTCCTAGTACTTTCTGTCACTCATTGTCTTATTTTCCCTGCACAATTTTCATTATTTCTATAGCTTGTGTCTGCATTTTTTCTGGATCTGCTTTTTTATTTTTGCTTTTTAACTTGAATTCAGTACTTTTAGCTAAAATTACATCATCAGGTTATATAATGGTGCTAGGCAAAATTAAACCACTAGTGCTAGTAATTCACCTAAATTTGTTACATTCCTCAGAAGTTTGACATCATCTCTTTAATTCTGTCACCTATAAACTTGGCATCTCGACCTTCCTTCTTTTTGATCTGGATTAATATGTTAAATATCAACTCCAGTACCAAATTTTATGATAGTTTACTATTATTCTTTTGAAAAATATCTGCTCTTTTACCTATTAGTTATTTTAATCTTCTTTTTCTTTTGGGAACAGTCTGAAAGATTTCTTTTAAGCATGGTGTAAATTATCATTTGCTTTCCCAGTGTTGATTTGACTGGTTTTAAATTCCAAAAAGTTTCAAGAAATTTGTCGTAAATGATTTAAAAAGTTCCGTGTGTAGTACTAGAAACTTCTAAAAACAAGCTACCTGAGCGCCTTGGATTTAAGCCCTGCTCCTAATTTCTTGCATGTGTGTTCATCATGGAAGGTCTTGGGGAGGTTTCTACAGAGGTTGTGACAGAGGATCTGCTTCAAATCAAGCATGGGTAAAATAAATTGTAGAAAAAATTGACAAAATTAACAATAACAAATTATCAGGACTGGTTGGTGTTTGCCTGAAAACTCTGAAGGAACCTGGGGTGAAATAGTTGAACCACTAACAGTTGTGTGGATGCTTGAGGCTTATGTAGGTCCAGCATGAGCATGGATCAGCTTATGGAAGAAAAAGCCACTGAGAGTTATTTGGAACAAGCAGCTGTGGAAACTCCTGAACAACGGTTCTCTGTAAGGCTTGAGAAATATCTGTTTGACCTCAATTTGTTCATTTCTTAGGCATCTGCTCTTGACCACTGTTTCTGTACAGGCCTATGCCCATCCAGCGCCTTGTACGTGTTTAACAGCAGAGAACTGTAGCACAGTCTGGCTATTTCTAAACATGACACAAATCTGGCCCATTCCAGAACGGTGGTTGAAACCAGTACGGGTGTTTTTTGCAGTCAGTTTGCTAACAGTTGTGCCACAGAGACTAAACACCTCGAGTGTTCGTGTGCTTAATCTCAACTGGTCAGGCTGGAATAGCAGAGCTCTTCTAGAGGAATGGCACCTGCTCCCTTCTGCATTTTCCTTGGAAAAAGGTTGAATTTGGGATAACCTCCCAGCCAGTTGTTTCAATGATGATAAAAATTTCACAACCCTCCTCCCTGTTTACTCAGCATCGCTGTGCCCTAGATACGACAATGTGTGCAGATGCGGGAGAAATAATGAAATCTATGGAAAGCAGGCACGTGGGAGAAAAAAAGACATTTTACGACGGCAGCTTTATTCCCTGCTGTTGTTGGACTGCAAATGGGTACTGAGTTTGCAACCAAGGCTGAAAAGCATTTAAACTTTATTTACTAGACAATAAATAATACAAAGACTGTTTGCCAAAAGCTGAAGAAGAGAACTGTCATTGAATTCTTCCGCTGTGGCTGCTGGCTGTTGCTTTTCTGAGTGTCACTAAAATAAGCAATGAGTTTAAAGTTTTGGAAGAAACAGGGTTTGGGGTTTGGTTTTTTTTTTAATTTAGTATGGAGGCCTAATTTGTCTTCTCTGCTGGAAAGACCTATGGAAGTAAAATAGATTATTTTAAACAGACTGCACCTTGTTAGAGATCAACACCCTCAGATGGCAGTGGCGGAGTTGGAGAGACAGGAGGTAGCATGGTGCTCATGCATCTGTGGACAGCTGGTGCCAGCAAACCTTTGAAGCTGATCTCATCCTACATGGATCTCTGGCATTCGTGAAAATGTCAGGAAAGGATCAGGGATTTAGGAGAGGAGGGATGCTCTCCCGTTCTCATTGGATTTACTCCAACGCTCCAGGCTGGGGGAAGAGCAGCTGGAAACTGCCCAGGGGAAAAGGACCTGAGGGTGTTGGTGACAGCGGCTGAAGAGGAGCCAGCAGTGTGCCCAGGTGGCCAAGAAGGCCAATGGCAACCTGGCTTTTACCAGCACTGGTGTGGCCAGCAGCACCAGGGCAGGGATCGTCCCCTTGTACTGTGGGCATGGGGAGGCCTCACCTCGAATCCTGGGTTCAGCTTTGGCCCTTCACTCCCAGAAGGACATTGAGAGGCTGGAGTGTGTCCAGAGAAGGGCAACAAAGCTGGTGCAGGGTCTGGAGCACAAGTGCGCTGAGGAGCGGCTGAGGGACCTGGTGGGGTTGAGCCTGGAGAAAAGGAGGCTCGGAGGAGACCTTCTGGCTCTCGACAAGAGGTTGGAGCAAGAGGGGGGTCAGTCTCTTCTCCCCAGGAACAAGCAACAGGATGAGAGGAACCGGCCTCTAGTTGTTCCAGGGGAGGTTGAGGTTGTCCCTGAGGAACCATTTCTTGCCCGTTGGGGTTGTCCAGGCCTGTCCCAGGCTGCCCAGGCCAGTGGTGGAGTCCCCATCCCCGGAGGGGTTTCCCAGCCGTGTGGAGGTGGTGCTGAGGGACAGGGATTAGTGGGGACCTGGCAGTGCTGGGGGAACGGGTGGACTTGATGATCTTAAAGGTCTCTTCCAAGCAAAATGATTCTGTGATTCCTGTTTTCTCTTCTGAAAATAAGTCTTTGTTCAGAAGGGTCCAATTTCAACAGGGATGCATCATGGGTTGAATGCCGACTCCTTCTGGAGCATTTCAAGCTCAATGCTATTGGGTTCCCTTTTTGCTCATTCTAGAGTCAGTCTCATTCATCCATTCATTTAATGCCCAGTATCCACGCTGCATGTTTAAGCAGCAGCAATTTGTTAGTTCGCTGTCAGGCTCATTATTCCCTTCATTTGTGGATCTCTGGATCTTGGTACTTCACAATTTTTAAATAGGCAGTGTGCAAGCCAGGAGTTGGTGAGAAAAACATAAAGTGGGGAAATGCATGTCACTTGGTGACTGAGTAAAGTACTTTATTTATTTCTTTTGGAAAGCAGATAAATTCTGTGGAAGGCCTATTTTTTATCTTCTGTAAATCAGGTACCTCAGCTGGTGTTTTTCTTCTTTGGTTGCAGGATTTAGTATAAATAGTATAATCTGTGATGCAGTATTCTTCCTATCTCTTTCACGGGCACCCCCTTGCCGTGGGGAAAGAGCTTGCGTGCCCTTGCGAAGTTGAGAGCTATGCTGGTGGTGGCATATGCCTCCGGTAGGGTCTCCCAAGCCTGACAGGTCTCAACTGAAGGGTCAGACAAAGTGTGTCCACGGGCAGGATGGGCTCACTAGCCTTCGGGCAACCATCCTAGGAGAAGGACAACTCTAACTCCAAACCCGGGCAGATGGAGCTCGTTTAGCCCTGTAAGGCCATCCGTCTAAGAGAAGGATACTCTAACCAAACCTACGGCCTGAGGACTTCGCTGTCACCGTCCAAGCTCGCTAGGCCCTGGCAGATGAACCTCAGGTGTAAAGGGTGGGGCCAGTCTTGCGCACGCTGCGCCTCACCTAAAAAATCCACCGCGCAGGCTTGAAGGGTGTACTCACGTTTAAAGCCCTTCCCAAATCTTCATCCGCGAAGCCAAGCCATGGTGATGATGATTCTTCCTATACTTGCTTCATGAGTGCTCAGTGGTCAAGTTAATATTGCCTGAAGAATGACAAATTTTTGGGTTTCCTGCCATTTATTTTCTTGACTGTCATTCCAACTTTACAGTAATCGTCTGGATTTTGTATTTAATTTCAACAACACTTTACTTTTCTTTTTCCTTCTAAAGCATCTCCATTCGTTATCAGTTCTACTAAGCAAGTTTAATTATTCATTTCTTAAAAGTATATTCATTCAGTACAGAGTCAAATCTTTCACTTTAGCCACAAATATTTGTTTTTCTAAAACAAACAAACAAATTTCTGTGAATATTGTAAATATTTGCCTTTGAAGGAGTCTTTTTCTTTCTGGTCCTGTAGACTGCAGTACATTACCAGCATGTGAGCACCTGCTACAAAGTTATCAGTCAAGAGTGTCATTTACTGTGGCCCAGCATAAATATGTGGTTTTTTTCCTTCTGAGACATTAGCACACTGAAGCGTGTTTAAAATTAATGTAGAACAGACTATTGTAGTGGTTAGACATTAAAATAACATCGTTACAAATTACCCTTCATTGTGATTTTGCATATTCATGTGCCCACCCCATCTTCACTAGGTGACTCTGCTTTAGATCTTTCCCAAAATTTCAGTACTTCCTAATAAACAAAGCGGGGTTCCCCCCCCCCCCCCCCCCCCCCATATCACTGAAATAAGTATACAGAGAAAATTGGGAGTGAAGCCTCTTCAGGCTTTTTGATTTTTTCCAAAGGACCCTAGAATTCTTGGTTCACTGACCACTCCTCACCCACCCTCCCTTCAGAATATTTACAGGGCTATTTTCTCAGTGCCTCTCTTTTCTCCCTTTCTATATTGTTTTGCCTCAAATGTCAACCTATTTTTCTATGCTACATTATTTTCCAAAAGCTTGGACATTTATCCAGGGGAATTATGTAAAAAACGAGTGGTTTTGAAAGGCTTGCTTTTTTTCCTCAATGTATTAATATTTGATAGATTCCTTGAATTATTGTTGCTGCTGTTTGAAATGTATATTTGTATATTCATTGCCTTTGGAAGATTGCTTAGGCTTTCCTGGTCTAGACATGGTAGGATTTCTTCTGAGCTGAAGTAGTAGAGCTAGTGTCATGATCATGGTATTGTGCTATTTGGTTTTGAGTGTTCATGGTTCTTTTGACCATCATCTTGTTCACCAGTTTTGAATTTTACCCCAAACTGCTTCCAAGGTGATTTTCTTTAAACATTCAACTCATACGAAGAATGTCACCCAGATCTCACATATGACTATTTTCATCTTCATTGCTATAGGTTCACGTTTGGAATTAAATATTTCAGATAACCTACACTCACTGGCTTAACTGAGCATAAAGCCTAACATTCTTTTCCAGATTGTGTTCCTTAAGAGAGGAGTTTTGTCTAGTCATTGCAGCAATCAAGTGTTTCAGATCATAGGGCTTTGCTTTCAACTGGTGTAAACAATCTGGGCTCTGTTGACCTCCGGGTGTGGAGCCATCATGCAGCCACTGAGAATCTTGCCCGTTGTTTTCAAGTCTCTGTGAACAGTTGCTCTTCACAAATAGTTTTTGCCTTTTTTTCATTGCAACATTCCATTGAGTTAAATCACCGGAATCCAAAGCAGCTGAAAAGTTTGGATTGATTATTTCGAAAGAGCACAGTTAGGGCAGCAAATGCCAATGGAAAAGGCATTTCTATAGCTCAGCAGTCTGTTGGCCAGGTCTGGGTACTTTAGTACTAGAACTGTATGTGCCTGTGGAAGTTTCAAGGGAAGAAATCCTGTTTGGTTTCTGTGAACCAAAACTATCAGCAGGTCGAGACAACGATCCCATGAATTTTGAAATACAAAATTGTTTTTGTATGTGTTTGATCTAAACAGATTGTTAATAGCCGTGAACATGAGAGAGGAACACCAGAGCAATAGCCCTGCTTGACAAGGAGCTGGATATTGTAGCCTGGTAATCAAAAGACAGAGGGAGTATAACTCTGGTCACCAGTCCTTAGTGATAGGTGGCTTAGGTGTCTAACCCGGGATAGTGGTACTTGAGGAGGACACAGCAAGACCGCATTCCTCCTCCTGAGGAGGACACTTCCAGAGAATGGTCCATTTTAGCTCTGAAACAGAAGTCTAAGGTTGGAGAGATGAATCATCCCCTAGATCAGTATTTGTCTCCTTTTACTTTGTTTTGCTGAAGCTGGTTCTTGTGGTGGCAGTTCATATAGTGCTGGTGACAACTCTGAGGTTACGCTCTGTAATCCTGCACTGGAAATGTGGGTCTTTTGGCAGCAGAAGCAGTAACAGCTCAGGCTGCCAGTTCCGGACAATAAATTAGTGTAAAATCATTATCTCTGTTTGTTTAGGTGAACGACCTTCGTAAGAATTATAAGATCATAATATCCTGTCAGTCTCTGTGAAACTTCCAGAGACAGGGAAGTAAATCTAAATGCAGACTTTGGTACAGACTTAAGATCCTAACTTGATATGGAGGTGAGCTTGAATAATTAGTCTTTATCCTCTGCCCAAGAGGGTGTTTATCATTATCATCACCTTTTCAAGGATACACTAAAACATCAAATTAAATTTTAGACCTGCTGTGGTCAATCCAATGTAATTCAGAACTACAACTGAGATAACTTTAAATGACTGTAACTCCAGCAGAACTCCAGAGTCTTCCTTTTGCATCAGTCAGTGACATCTGCATAGACATTTATTGGAAGGTCAATTCTGAGGCTAGTTTAAACTTTCAAAACAGAGCACTCTATTATTTTGATGAGGCCCTTGTTGGTAACAAGCAGACAACAAAAATGTGTCAGCATGATTTAGATAAGCATCTCGAAAATTCACGTTTTTCACTAACCACAACTCTCCAGCATTCCCTTTCTGGTTTTCCTGTCTGTTTCTCTCACTCCCACATGAATGCAGAATTTTTTTTAGTAGCTGGTATGACTTGTTTTCACCCCGCCATCCTTCCAGGCTCTTGCATAGCAGAGCTGTTCTTATTTAAAATAACGCATTCCAACAGAACTAGCAGACTCTTTCCTTACCTTTTTAAGGTTATTAGAGCTTTCAGAGTTAACTTTTAAATTTGTCATCCCTCACACTTGTATTGCAGAACTTGAAGAGTTGCATTAATGAACACATTGTTAATTGCAGTTCTGCATTCAGCGAGATAGGGGGTAAACGCTGCTAGAACCATTGGGATTTCCAAATCCAACTATAAAATCACGGCCAAGGATTGTTCATTAGCAGAACGTCAGGACTGTATTTTAGTGAATCTAACTATTGCACCATGAGATTTCTGTGTTAGCCTCTGTCCGATAACATCGATGGGACACCAGAGAAATATTAATGAGATTACTGTCAAGTCCAGTATAGTTCTGGAGAAGGTAAGTTCTTGCAGCAGGTAAGAAACTCTCTCTTCCCTTGTTTAGTATAGTAGAACACAGTGAAGGGGAGAAAAAGAGGCAGCTGAGAGAAAAAGTTCCTTTTTTTTTTTTTCAAATTTGAACATAAAGCAAATCGTCTGTTGGATTCTCATCACCCCAAACATTAATTCCTTAAGTTTCCTGCCAAAATAATGTCAAGAAAGACACAGCAATATTTGGCGTTGTTGACTTTTTGTCCCTGCATGTAGCACCACGAACAGTCAAGTTTCCGTCCTTTTCAAGTCATGAATTTTCTTAGAGTATTTGTGAAAGGAACACCTCATAAAGGTTTAGTATTAGCCAAAAAAGATATCATGTAAGGAAAATTTGAAGTTTTGTTTTCCCCCGCTATATGGCCCTTCACTGAAGTGGCATGTCACTCCATCACCCAGCTCTGTTGCCTTCATTTTTCAGTGTTTTATCTGGAGCGTTATCTTTACCGTATAAAACTGAGCGGGGAAGGGGAGTTCAGGAAGGAACAGATTTAAACAGCACTGGGCAATACCATGGAATATAGTAGGCAGAAAGAGACAATAAAAAGCATTGGCAAAAAATTCTCTGTTTAAGAAGAATTTACATAAGAATTTCCATTAAAGCATTATTTCTCTACTTTGTAGAAAGCCTGCAATATCATCTTTTTCCCTAGAATTATTACTGTAGCTCCTGACTTTTTTTTTTTTCTAATTTTGTATTTATGTTCTAGCACTGCAGCAGTTCATTATGCCCAAAAAAGTCTAATTCGTTATATAGGTGGTAGTGCCAAAAAGTCACAGAAGGTTCAAGATGATTTTTATCAACTCTCAGTCTATGTTTGAGGAAGAACAGATTGTTGTAATATTCATGCTCATAGGCATGGTGTCTTCATAAACAGGGAATCTTCAGTATTTTTGCCCACATGTTTGTATGGTTTCTATTGTGCCGACTTTCTGCGGGTTTAAATATGGAATGCTTACTAGGCAATAACGTTTTATTGCTTCTTTCTTTAATAACTGTGACCACAAATACCATTTCTCTCTGTAAACCCCTGCTTTTTTAGTAATTATGTGGTTTTGTCCTTATTTTAAAATCCTGAGCCTGATTTCCATTTAGGCACAAGCAATTATTTTCAGATCTATTCTCCCTGCACACATAAAGACCCATGTTAGCAGTGGACTTTAAAGATGACTTATTGAGCATTTATAAACATCTGGTAATGTCTCAAAAATTAGATTGCTGGAGGTGTGGTGCCAGGTAATTATTAATAAGGAGACCTTCTCGCTCTTGACAACTCCCTGACAGGAGGTTGGAGCGAGGTGGGGGTCGATCTCTTCTCCCCAGGAACAAGCAACAGGACAAGAAGAACCAGTCTCCAGTTGTTCCAGGGGAGGTTGAGGTTGGCCCTGAGGAACAATTTCTTGCCCGTTGGGCTTGTCCAGGCCTGGCCCAGGCTGCCCAGGGCAGTGGTGGAGTCCCCATCCCTGGAGGGGTTTCAAAGTTGTGTCGAAGAGGGAGAGGTGTTAGTGGGGACCTGGCAGTGCTGGGGGAACAGGTGGACTTGGTGATCTTAAAGGTCTCTTCCAACCCAAACAATTCTGTGATTCTGTGATATGGGCAAAAGTGAAGCCCACAGTTCAAAAGCTCAGTTCTGTTTATCCACGTAACTCTGGGATTCGATGTCCAATGTGAAATTGTGCCAGCCTGCTCCCTCTATCCTTTCCAGGATGGTGTGAGTACCAGACCTTCTCTGATGGTACAGGGAGAACATACGCTGGTACCAATCTGCCTGGCATGCCATCAGTCACTGTTTAAAATAAGTCTGAAGATTAATGAGCTGGCTTATTGAAGGGTGGAAGCTTGTAAATCATTAAGGTCCCACTGAAAGGCTTTAGTGTCTCCAAGAGTCTTCCCATACTTCTTCAGTTTAAGAAATGTCAAGAGCAGATTGTTGTGGTACGCGTTATGGCAGCGTGCAAGAAGGAAGAGTGGTTAAAACAGCCAGAGTCTCTCTGTTCATTCTAGACATAATGGAAGACACCAGTTTCAGGTCAGGCCATGCACCTTTCCAGGTCCTGCAGATCATTCAGCTTCACCTCATGATTACACTTCCACAGTCTGCTTTAGGATAATAGTATCACCATGGTTGTCTGACCTCTTTCCATTTGCCTGAAAAAATGATAAAACAATGACTTACCCGCGTATCCATCGCAACATCTGGAGACTTTTGATAAGGGCTCAGAAGACCTAGAGGAGATCAAATGCTTCCGGAGCTGGCATAGTGTTGGCATACTGTCTTATTCTCCGTGACCTTCCCAGAGAGCAGAGGTTAAAGCCTGAGGCCATTAATTCCCAATGACAAGTTTTTGAGAAGTGGCCGCACCATGGAACAGTGTTCAACCGTCAGTCTCTGCAAAATTCTGGCCTCGTCTCAGTCACGTAGATTTGTTCAGAGGTGCGCTATCATACCAGCTTGGGCAGCAAGGGTTGGTTTTGGAAGATCCATCTGGAGCCTCTGTCTTTCCCAGACAGCATCTCCTAAAAATTTCAAAATTTACTTCTGTTCTTGAAACTCTCCTCTGACTGTTTTTATGGTCTGAGTCTTTCTCTCCAGCTTAGCAGATATTGATAGGACAGTCATCCACCATAAATTGTTCAGAGTTTTATTCTCTGTGCTAAAAAATGTCTCTTTTCACTTAAAGCTCTTTTTTTTTTTTTTTTCCCCCGGCTTAATTCCATTAACTTTATCAAAGTTTATTTTTGAGTCTGGCTTATTTATTTCTCCTGCTTTCCCTGTCATTTGAAATGTTTGTTTTGTAAACGCACTTTAACTTGGAGAAGAGAGAGGTTTAAGGTGTGAGATACTGTCCTTTGCTAAATCACCCTATTTTATCATGGGATGGGAAGCATAGCCCAGTGCTTAAAGAGACTGACACAACGTGGGTCATATTCAGGGTTTCATGTGAATTAGCTCCACACAGTCTACGGCAAGTCATTTACTTTGTTTTTCTTTGGTTTCACCAAATGTAAAATACACTTATGGCTGAAAATCAATATAAAAGAGTCAAGTATCATTATTAGCCAAGCAGTATATCAATCTGTAATCTACCATTTCCTATGAAGGAGGACAAGGAGGTGGTCTCAGTCTTTACTTTGGGTTCATTCCCTTTTGTAAATTCAAGTCAGACTGTCAACATCAATTTGACTTTGCTTTCCCAGTTGATGCTTAAAGCCATCCCCTGGCAAACATCTTGCTTTTCAGATACCTTAAGCCTCCTGCAAACAAACAAATCATGGAAATTAAATAGCAATAAAGCTGTTGTTAGCTTTGTATAATAAATTTTATCTACTATTTAAATGGCAATTATTTCCAGAAACTTGGCAATTGTAGCCGTACAAATGATTAAATTGATTCCAGCCATTTCTTTGGAAAGGAAAGACCAGCAGTGTTTGAAAAACGGATTATTAAGAACCTTGGTTTGCTCTAGGTGGCTCATGTGTTGTATTTGCTAACACAGCATCTTGCTGGAAGAAAATAAGTGCAGCTTTTCCCCAGCCCAGCTTATTTTCTCCACAAATCTTTGGAGCAGGAAATAAAAAACAGCTAATAGTTGTGGGGCATGTGGAATTAGTTTAAGCAAAGCTGAATCCTGATCCTTCTGACCGCCTCCTCTTTCCTGTGCTGTTTTGTCTATTCCTGCCTTGGAGTATGTCAACAAATTTTCTTTAAGCTCAGAAGGTGCAGGGGGATGGAAATAGTGATTCTTTCTGTGTCTCTTTCTGTCTTTGGGGGTTTTATGGGGTTCTTTAGGGGAATGATTTAAAACAGATGTATTTTCCAAAAAAAAAAAAAAAAAAAGGTACAAGTTTGTCTTGTAAAATATTTGTAAAGAAAAACAGCCTGAGGACCTCTGAACGTAATCCCGGTTGAGTTCTGGAGATGTCACAAAGGGTACTGGTTTTGTTACAGCAACGGAATTCTTTCCTCACACGTGTTAATTATAAATCAAGATAACCATACAGAGAGGGCAGAATCTGGTAAATTATACGGAAGAGGCAAAGTGTTATACTTATTTGAGAAGCAGAAAAATTCCCATGGTTTCTGCATGGCTAATTGTTCACTTCTGCTTCACGAGAAAGCAGATTATTTTGATGTTTCTCCAGTACTGGGAGTATGTGTTTTACATGAAGGAATAGAGAAGGTATCTCTTTCCTGATGGCAAAAGGAACATGCTGGGTGTGTGCTGCACATCCTCAGAAGCTGTGCACTGGAGGACGATAATGCTGTCATTGCCAAGCTTCAGGAATGCAGAAAATATTAAGGTAATAACTTCACAAGTGAGGTGGCATGGCTGTGTAGCACCGGATGTAGTTGATAACGGTAGTTGTGGTTATGGTCATCCTCAAAACCAAAAATGTTTCTTTATGATATGAATAACTTTTAATCTTAAGTGAGAACAGAAACTCTTTCACATTGCCTGAGAAACTGGTGATTTTGCTGTCTCTGAAGTGTTTGGTATTTAAGTTACACTCAGCCACTGGAGGTTGTTTTTCCATATCTCTCTCATGATTGTTTATTTTCAGACAATCTGTGTTCGGTAGCTAAATACTTGCAACATCTTCACAAGAAATCTTGGCAACATAGAGGCAGAACCATTACTGCATTTCTGAAGTAATGTCAGATGATTAAATGTTAAATGATATTTTCCTTATCCAATCTGATTTATTAAGACAGGAAAAATGACAACAAAATAAGCGAACCAATATACTGTCTGCTAATTAAGAATTAGCGGAAGAAAAGAAAAATTAAATGCAACATTTGCTGGTTTCTTAGGTGCTGGACTTTGGAGTCAATTACAGAGATTTGTGTGGTTTGTGATGGTAAAACTTTCAACTATTTTTTTTTTAATATTTTGCTAAACTAGAAACATTTTTCTTTCTATTTCTTGTTTTGAGAGAACACTAATCATAATCAAACTTGATAGGGTACTATGGCATCAATCCATTGGAAATGTTGAACACAATCTTTTGACTTAACATATAGTCTAGTAAAATATTAAGAGAAACTGACCTTTTTGCATGGTGATGCTTCATTTTAATCCCATCTAACACAGCATTGTCTTGAGCTGTTGGCTCTGTGTGGACTCAGTGCTGCAGCCCGTCTGGGAAAAAAGAACAGGTAGTCAGAGCAGGAGGAGGCCCGTTTGAGGAATGGTCCTTGGAGCATGTTGACGTGGCACTGGGCAGTGCCTTGTTGGGTTCTTCTGAAAGGCAAAGTCTGCTGGAGTTGGCAGAAAGGAGGACAACGTTCACTGATGGCAAATCTACTAAAGACTCCAGAAAATGTCTTAATGAGGCTGGTTCTTGCTTTTGAGGGACAAATGGTCACTCTGTTTTTGGGAAAAAAAAAAAAAATCCGACATTTTTAGAGGCACAAAGAACCTTGATATAGTGAGGAAAAATGGAATTATGGTTAGACTTCCACATTACTGTAAATTGATGCGTTTGTGAGTGAAAGCCCAACACTGTATAGAAACTTGAGTAAGTGAGGAGGTAATTAAATTGCTTCCTACAATGTCCAAGCAGAAAGGTAGAATAGATGATGATGGGGCGCACGGGTATGTCTGACAGCTTAAACACTTGTTGGGGAGGAGATCAACTCTGTAGGAGCTGAGCTGTTTCTGGTTTCTTGCTCAGTGCCTCCCACAAGGAACGTTCGTATTCCTAGTGCCTACGTCAGCGGAAGAACCCGCATTTCAACACACTGCCCTTATTCCACCTTTTGACTGTAGCCAGTTACTAGCACCTTCAACATGTTTATAAACCAGAGAGAGACTAGGCTTACTGAAACATATATTTAGAGACTAAGGCAATGACAAACAAATTTGTGTGGTTCTCAGCATATGTACTAAAACATAGTTGCTGCCCATACGCACTGCTTGAAGGACAAGAACACCATTTCTGATTGCTAGGTTTACCAATTACTTTTAGAATATTTTGAAACTTAACTGATGGATGCTTGGTCCTCTTCCTACAGTTTTAAAATCTTTTATTCACCTATGCCAATTCTTTCCTTTAGGACAGTGAAAAAAAAGGCTTTATGAATCGACTTTACGCCATCCAGGAGGTGTGTGTCAGTGTCCAGAATAGCCTTGATGAAGTGGCTTCCTTAGGAGAACGGATCAAGAAGTAAGTGCTGACAGAGGTGCTGGGTTGCTGTCCAATACTGTTCATATTTTTTCCAAGCTGAGGTACAAAGTGTTAGACCTTTATCGGGTTTTTTTGGGTTTTTTTTTGCGGGGGACTCCAGTTTTGGATGATCCATCATTGAAACTCGTCTATATTTACACTGCTTTCTGGAGGCCCTCAGTTCATGAAAATCCTGTCATGTCAGTTTTGGAGTTTAGAAATATATTAATTGGGGGAAAAACAGCAGAACTAAGGCTTTGAAGTAAAACAGGAAGAGAATCTTGTTCTGATGCCTAACAGTAGTTATTTAAAAGTAATAATGAAAAATGCAGTTTTGATAAAGGAAATTAGCAGAGCTGACAGGGGTTCCAGGTTCTAAGGATGTACATACGTTCAGTTGCTGGAAGTGTTTATTTATGTGAGCCAGCAATACCTTTCCTTCCAGAGTATTTGTAATTTGTAACACCTAACACATGATATATAAGAACTGCCAGCGAATTTAGGCCTTAAGCAAGAGAGGTTCTGCGATGTTCTGCAGGAATTTTCGTGTGTTCTTGGCATGGTCTGTGAACAGCACTGTAAGGTTTATTATTTGAGATCAGACGGGCTCCAGAAAGACATGTTCCAGCTGTCAGCTGTGAAGCAGGGGCAGGATTGACTTGGCTTTCTGCCCCTTGAGAGCCAAGAGCGTCTCATCCTCTCCGGATGAAAAATTGGGAGCGGTGCCTTCACAACCCAGCCACCTTTCCACTGTGGGCAGAGTGGCCGGGCAGAGATGACCTCAGAGCCACAATGAGTTAGAAAACCTTCACAAGAGGCTTTGCTATAGCGCAGCACCTCATACAGGAGAGTAAGGTCACATGATCGCTTGTTCTAGGTGTGATTTAGGAGGTGATGGAGACCCATCCCTGCAAGGGTTTAACAGACGTGTGGATGTGGTGCTGAGGGACATGGTTTAGGGACGCTGGCAGTGCAGGGTGAGTGGTTGGGCTCGATGATCTTGAAGGTCTCTTCCAACCAGATGATTCTGTGATCCTATGATTGTATGTCTCATCCACTGCTGGTGCCATCCGCAGTGCACTGATGTTCCACACCTATAGCTTGTGCAAGGGGTACTGCCCCAGAGCAGATACTGGCTTCAGAAGATGAATTTTTAGGAAATCGATGCATGGAAACATGAGGATTGTCTCTCATGCTGTTCTGCCTTCTTTTTTCCTGCAAATCCATCAGCAATGGCAAGCGTATCACAGTCAGGATGAAGAGGAGGTTGCCGTCGATGTGTTCAAGAGCAGAGTCCCTGATAGGAAAGCCTGGGAAGCATTCCCGTGGGGACAGGTCCAGGCAGGCCATGTTCACAGCAGCAGGGGCGGGCACATGCACATTGTATTGTACACGGTCTCCAGACAAGCACAACGAGCCTCTCTCTGAAAGAAGCCTTTTGTCAAAAGGCTGTTTGTGGAAGTTGTCCTGATGATTAAGGTTTTGTAATTGTGCATTTTGGAAGTCGGGGTTGTTCTATTATATACCAGATGAGAGCAACAGAATTTTCTAAACCGAGTGAGACCGAATCTTCCTATAAATCTTTGTAATTTGTTCCTAAAACTATAATGGGAAACCTGCACTGAATGCTGTGCTAACACAGCACATAAGGAGGTTTGCGAAGTGAGGAGCCAGTGTTCCCACACATGGCGTGTCTGTGATCCATTGCACAAAGCCGAGTCACAGGAACACGAGCAGACCCTCAACCTTCTGTTCATCCCAAATGCATGCAGAAGAGGGGAAAAGAGCAGGTGTCCCCTGAGGAGAAAGGGAGTGATCCTGCACCAAGTGACACTAACATAATGTTCACTCTGGAGACATGTCAAAATTGCCAGGGAGAAAAGAAGACAAATAAACATAGGAAGCCAGAGCTCATTATGAAAAATATGGCTAGCAATTCTGATAATTGCAATTATACCACCAGAGAAGCCAATATAATGTAATCACACTGATTGGAGATGTAGCTAGTGGTAATACTCTAAAGAGCATCATCAGGCTATTTAGAGCCAAAGCTGCATTTTCCTCTGGATAAATGTCATGCAACACCTTTGACATGGTGGAGCCTTCACGGAGCAATACAGTTGAGCAAAGCTCCCTTTAACCAGAGTTCCCATGGGACATGTATGTCAACTGGCCATCTGGCCTGTCTCTACCCCCTACACAGAGGTCAGAGAGCCACAGCATGGCTGTTTCAAGACTCATTCAAGCTTTCACTTCCTCTCTGCCCACACAGATGAGTTTGCAGCTTTGCATACCCACACACTTACCTTTTGCTGAACGTACGCCCCCAGAGAGACGTGTTCCTGGCTGGGAGTGCACATACACATCAGGCAGAGGGGAAGGTCCGTGCTCGGCATTTAACTGCTTGATCTGTCCTTATGGTGGAGCAGGGAGGAGATAAAACAGGGAATCTGGGTTGAATTCTGATGCTGAAACTGGGGGTAGGCATGGTGGAGCAGGGATTCCTCTGGAAGATGGGAGAGATGCCGTTCAGCGAACGGGTGGGTGAAGCCAGGACCATTGGAATCTCCACGCTGGGTCCAAGCCCAAGCTTGCCTTGATGACCAGCATTCATTTGTAGTTCCAGTTTGTTCTCACTGATGAAAATGAGCATTTCTCCCCCTGTCCTGCCCATTATTTGTTCTTCTCTTGGCTCTGTCGGTTGATGGAAGTTCTGACTTTAGTTAATTTTTCTTTCAGTACATTCAACTGGACTGTCCCATTCCTGAGCTGGTTGGCAATTGTTGCCCTCTCCGTGTTCACCATCATCCTGTATTTCATTCCGCTGAGATACATCGTCCTTGTCTGGGGTAAGTGAAGCCTTTTTTAACTCTCTGAGCCACTTTGAAAAAACTGGTTTTTAAGGGATGACTTACATTGTCAGTGCTTTTTGGTATTTATGGTCATGAAGCTGCCCCATGATGGAAACAGACAGGTTAGTTAAAAATCACAGCTGCGTAAAGATTTAGGCCCACCTGCAAAACGCATTTTTCTTGGCTGGCATTGCAGACTTCATCATACTATAAACATGTAACCATGGGGATTCTTCATATATCAAAGTGTAGCTTTGTCTAGATATTACTCTGATTTATTTTCAGCACTTATACACAAACAGGCATTTCAATCTATATAGTGCATTTAGGACAATATGCCTTTTTTACTGCAGTACTTTATCTTGCGGAAGCGTATGTAAACACAGCAACAAGAAACCTGTTTAAAGGGTCACCTTTAGTCGGACAGAAAGGTATATGTGGTATTTGGCTTGCTGATAATGAACAGAAGCTGGGGGGGAACAAAGAGGTGGCACTGTGATTGATCCAAGCTCTCACTACTTGTCCTTATATTTATTCTTTATACTGATTCTAAACAGCTACCGTTACCACATCTGTTGTAAATGATGCTCCAAGTTTTCATTCATACATTTTTTATACATCTTACTCCGCCAGCGGCTGTTCTCTTATTCAGCAGTGAGGAGCACTGCCTCAATTAAATCTGTGGCTAGATTTTCTTTCTGAAGGGATAAATAACCACTGTGCTTTTCTAAAAACTCCTGAACTCTGGAGACAACATAAAATCATTGAACTGGCTCCAAGGAATAGATTTGTTACTTATCAGCCAGAATTAGTAATATTTTTGCAGAGCCTTCACAAATCAGAATATACGAAATGGAGGAGAACCAATATGGAGGTTTTGAACAAACAGTTTTTTATGGAACTAAATGGCACAAGGTCTTTTTCTGCCTCAGAATCTCACTTGTTCCCCACAAGCCCAGTGTCGCTTAGGTGCCACCCAAACTCTTAGTTTGTTCTTAAAATTTCATTCTTCGCAGTGCATGCAAGATGGTAGGGCTCTTGTTACTGAAGTTTGAAGTACTTGGTCTATGTCCTTTTTCTGTCATTTTTTGGACAGATCTGGCATCTTGTATGCTTGCTTTCATACATCCCCTCTATTTCATGCCAGAACCTGAGATTATACCACCCCTCCCAGGCCTACAAGCTATATGGTCAGCGTTGTGGTTTGAACAGCTCCCAACACATACCCCCAGGAGGGGCCGCAATCCCCCAGAAATGTCTGTTTCAGGTACAGCAGAGCCTGGACTCCCAGGCTGGAGTCCATGGCTCCCAGACTATGGATGGATAACAGAAGCACAAATTGTTGTAAATTAAGTTATTGCTCTCTTTCCCTCCATCTCTTCCCTCCTTGTCCCAAGTTACCTTGTCTATCTAGATATGCCTTCAAGCACCTTTGTTCACTAGAGGTCTCAACTCCACATTTTTCTCCTGCACTTCAGTTTAGGTGGCTTCTTACTCAGCAGGTGGATGGGGATCCCTTCTTTAGGGACCTATGTCTCATGCAACATCCCCTGAGACCAGACAGGTCCTGCGCAGCCTCAGCTCCACCAGTCCAGACCTCCTCAGGGTGAACTGGTGTTTGCACAGAGCCATGTGCGCTGCGTGTAGCTTTGAGCAGCTGTCCCTTCCAAAAATGCACAATTCCAGACACATGCCTGTGTTCTCCATTATTGTGCGTTTCCAGCGTCCCCCATCCATATACTTTTCTTAATCCCATTCGTCCATCCCACAGTTTAAAGCAAAAGGCCTCTTCGTCGGACGTCTCTCTGTAGGAAAGTTTGAGCTGGTCTGTGGCAGCATCTGCCCATTTCATTTGTTGGAAAGGAATGGTTTTCAAATGAAAATTCCTCCATGTTGTGGCTGGTCTTTGGTACAGCCGTCTTCCTTCTGCGCACCCACAGGAATTCCCTCTTGCAGCCTGCCCTGGCAAGAAATTCTCAGTTCTTTTCCTCCTGGCCATGTTTCTCCCCATGGCGACTGCTGGTCCTTGAACACGTGGTGTGTTAGACATGGTGGAGCAGAAACCTTCTGCACTGTAATCCCATTCGCTGAAGTGCAGAGTCCTGGTAACAGCTACAGCTGTTTATGTGGAAAATGAGTATAAAGAAAATCATTTTAATCAGAAAATTTTCAAGCTTTTGGAAAAGACCTACTCCACTTTGTTGCTTTTTACTTGTCCTGTGGTGACCCGTGTCATCTGCTCAGAACTTCTCTTTCCCTGAGCCCTGACCATGATGTATTCCTGCATTTACTTTCACAGAGAGTCTGATACTTTTCTTTATCAGATGTGACAGGTGAGACCATATCAACTCCCAAATTCACCCGTGGGTGGTCCAGTGGCCATGCTCAGTCAGCGGTGGGGTAGACCTCGAATTTCTCAGTCACTTACTGATGGAAAGGATCTTCTTAAACAAAGGTGTTTGAATCTCAGATGCTCTTTCTCAGCACTCACTGTTCAGTCACCAGAAAAAGGGGTGGCAGCATCTCCAGTCTAACTGCAGAACAGAGAATTCATGCCCTGGGAGGCCGTTGGTGTTACTGAGACTGCAGCTCGCACAGTCTGTCCCAAAGCTTTACGTCCTTGCTAAAGCTTTCTGAAAGGCTTGGGCACCACAGGCTTCGTGGAAGATAAACTGTGTTATCTTATCTCTGATACAGCCTGGATAAATTACACAAAACAGCACATTTTTAACACTGTCCTGGCTTTCTCCTGCTCATGTGAGAGCCTGTGCAGTCTATACCATTCCTGCTTACATTTTAGATGTGTGTTCCCAGAGCCCACAATCGAGGTTCTTGCTTGAAAAGGGTATGAATCTGACCTGGTGTGTAATTATCAAAAAATTAGTCTAATTTAGAAGTCTGCTCTCTGCTTGGTTTGGGGAGGATTTTTCTTGGTGCTTCTTGGCACTAATTGTCAATAGGCATTGTAAGAGCGTGATGTCCAAGGGACACTTCGCATCCCTTCTGTGCGCTGACATCAGCTCATCTGTATCTGTCATTCGTGGACAGAGGTTTGTGGAAACTCATCCTAAAGCCTTCACATGATGCAGGCGTCACTGCTTCCTGCATGCTTCACCACCCTCAGCATCAGGAATATTTTACTTGTATCTAACCTACATCTGCTGTCCTGCAGTTGAGCCCAATATTGGTCGTCCTCTTTGCTGCAGAAGCGGAGGACACTCTATTCCTTTTTGCAGCCACCACACAATAACCACAGTTTCTGTTACTTTCAAAGGCAGTAATAGAGGAATTTGAAAATCGCCCTAGAACTTCTGCATTTTGAAGTAGAGGGAACCGCAACAGCAGATTCTGACTTCTAGGGCCTGACTTTACAGTTCATTCATTTGTTAATTCACTGCTAATGTCCGACTTTGAAATGTATCCTGAAATCTTTTTTATAACTTCACCAAAAGTACATATTTTTTTTTAAATGATGGTGATAACATTTGAACTTTCACTTCTGCAGGCATCAATAAATTTACAAAGAAGCTTCGAAGTCCATATGCAATTGATAACAATGAGCTGCTTGACTTTCTATCAAGAGTTCCTTCAGATGTGCAAGTGGTGTGTATATTTTTTCAAGTGTCCTTGTGGTAGTTAATTTGATACGTTGGCATCATGACTTTCTGGGTTTTTTTAAACAAATTTTAAAGCAGTTATTTTGATTCAATATTGTACTCTTTGGTCAAAGAAATTGCTGGCTGAAACTGGGGATACTCCATGAACCCTAAGGAGGCTGCTAGACCTTTTCCCAGTGAGAAAGTTGCTACTACTTTGGTTGTGCCTTTGAGGATCCTTAGGAGCAGTCTGTAAAAAACCAAGTACTCGGGAGTTGGTAGCAGGTGCTGGAGTTTGTATTAAGCACCATGTGAATCTGATTGGGATAAGGCACCATGTAGGAAACACGGGAGCTGAGGCCATCGGGACATGCAGATTGGGCATAAGAGGGTTGAGAGATGACAGGAGCTGCACCAGTGGAGAGCGGCAGCAGGAGGCTTTGCCCAGTGTCTCGTGGCTGAAAGCTCTTCAGCCTTTCCCTCCCTTTCCTGTGGTGAAAGTTTTTGTTGTGGCCACAGTTCAACCATGTTCGTAAACTCCTTTAAAAATAATCCGGTTATGAATTACGAGCTTTTGGAATGCAGCACACTATCTCTTGAGAAGGTGCAAGCATTAAAATAATGTCAGACACATAGATCGCCTCCAGTATCACAAAGATTATATACTCCCCACATTTTCAGGTAACTGTTTCAGTTCAGAGTTGGTACAAACAGCAGATACAGGTGCACAGACCCACTCTGGATCTGACCCCCTCTGTGGCAGACCTTCAAAAACCAGCAATTTGTAAGAAACATTGCAAAGAGTATTTGTCCAACTTGTTAAAAAGGATACGGTTTATTCTCCCTTAGAGCTCATGGAGAAAACAAAGTAGCCTTAAAGTTTCCGTCAGCACCCAGAGATCCTTCCTGGCAGGATTTTTGGGTGTGTTGGTCACCAGCAGCTGAAGAGGAGCTATCAGTGTGCCCAGGTGTCCAAGAAGGCCAGTTGCCTCCTGGCTTGTACCAGCACTGGTGTGGCCAGCAGCCCCAGGGCAGGAATCATCCCCCTTCTACTGGGGGCACTGGGGAGGCCACCCCTTGAATCCTGTGTCCAGTTTGGGCCCCTCCCCTCCCAGAAGGACATTGAGGGTCTGGAGCACAAGTGGGCTGAGGAGCGGCTGAGGGACCTGGTGGGGTTGAGCCTGGAGCAAAGGAGGCTCAGGGGAGAGCTTCTGGCTCTCGACAACTCCCTGACAAGAGGTTGGAGCGAGGTGGGGGTCAGTCTCTTCTCCCCGGGAACAAGCAACAGGACTAGAGGAACTGGCCTCTAGTTGCTCCAGGGGAGGTTGAGGTTGTCCCTGAGGAACCATTTCTTCCCCATTGGGGTTGTCCAGGCCTGTCCCAGGCTGCCCAGGGCAGTGGTGGAGTCCCCATCCCTGGAGGGGTTTCCCAGCTGTGTGGAGGTGGTGCTGAGGGACAGGGGTCAGTGGGGACCTGGCAGTGCTGGGGGAGTGCTGGGACTCGAGGAGCTGAAAGGTCTCTTCCAACCAAACCACAGATTCTGTGATTTTCCTAATGTTTTTCCTTCTTACTCCAGACCTGTCCTTCTGTTGCTGTTAAATCACAGCGGCAGATGCCGTGTCATTTGCAGGGGGACAGTTTTCTCTTTCACACTTTTTTTGCCTTGGGGAAAAAACCCCCGAAGCCTTTTCCTTTTCTAGCAAGCGCCACCTGACCCGTTTCTTTCTGCACGTTGTGTTTAAACAGGTGCAATACCATGAGCTGAAACCAGATCCCAGTCACAGCCCAAGCAAGAGGAAGAAAAACAACCCCGCCTAGCCAGGTCCACGTGTTGAGGAGACCAGCATCTGTGGGGGGAAGATAACAGAAAAAGCCTACAGCCTACGCAGCGTTTCCTTTCTCTAAGCATTTTATTTATTTTGCCTTTTTATCTAATGGGGAGATTTTGTAAATATTGTAAAAAGGCGTTTCTCGATGAAGATACATTTCGCACTGTAAAGACATGTTTGACGAAGGTTTCAAGTAGGGTTTTTTTTTTCAAGTAGCCTTGTTAGAAACAGCGTAACACAGCTAAAGGAATCGATCTAAAACGGTAAACATGCGCTGCTACTTGACGGTCAAAGATACCTGAAATACTCAAATCATGCCGACTAAATCTACAAAAGGTGTAAATTTAAATCCGACTCAGAAATTCAGTCGGATTTTATTTGTGAGCATTAATATTTTTATCCAGTGAGTCACCATTACGATTTTCTATGTTTTATACATCTCAAGGGAAATACAATATAGTGGAGCCTACTGCGCTTAGGTTTTAACAGAGTTTTTTTGAACTCCAGACCCTGATGTTAACTCCTGGTGCAACGTTTTCCTGTGCAATCGGGGCTACCTATAAGATAGCGAGAAACAAATCTCTTTCTGGAGCTCCCAAAAGAAGTTCCTGCTGTTTTTATCATTCCATTATAAGATCTAAATTCTCTGTCTTTCTCTTGAAATACTGCCAGGTTTGTAACTGACTGCCTATATCTGATTTTTCTATGTGTACCAGTAATCTTCATTTGTACTACTTAGTTCAGTGAATGAAGTTCATGGTTCTGCTGTTATGGAAGTACTATCAAACTAACTCCATATTGCTTCGGGTGTCGTGCTATGAACACCTTTTGTGCACCTAAGTATTTTAATGTGGAAATCTCGCAGAAAATGTTTTTGCTCTCAAATCACAAGATCGTACTGGAACGCTTTATGATATAACACATTATCTGTTACCAACGCTAAACATAGCGTAGAGGAGGAAATGCAGTGGCGGTAAAACTGATGCGCCAGTTTTATTTCCTTAGCTAATTGTGTAGTCGGTTCTTCTGATGCGATTGTGCCCTACTGCATGGAAACTGCATTATTTTATAAGTTACATGGAACATAGACGAGAAACGTTTACATTTCAAATGTCTTAGTGGCCACCGCATAACGAGTACTTGGGGATATATCCTGATAGCTGCATGTTCACTTCCACGCTCAGCTCCCCATGTAGTGAGCAGAGACTTCATTCCTACGGGACTACCTGTGCGCAGCTCTTCGTCGTAGCTCCCAGTGACGTTAAAGGGGATTTTTGCCCCGGAGAGAACGGCAGGACTGCATCCTCCATAGGAGCTGGTCCTGTGGTTCCCTCTGGGCTACCTCTCATGGGTTGCAATGGCTAGTAAAGTTATATTGCACTACTCTAACAATACTTTTTGAAAAGACTATTTAAAAATACTTTGCAAGCAAATGCGTATATATTTGTCTAAAAACTACATGTTAGCCGCATTGCTCATGAAAGACCATCCTGGATTTGTTTATTTTATGGACACATTGATGGTCCGTTTGTGATATGACGGTTATTTTGACCTTCCCCTTTGTATGTGTGAAAGAATGCCATTCAAACAACTGCTCTGCAGAAAGTCCTGGACCAAAATACTCTCTCGTTACATCACGATTTTAAAAGAATTTGAGAAGCTCGTTTTCGCTGTGTGCTGCCTGAAGGGCAACATACTGCTGATGAAGTCAGAACCACTGATGAGCCTGTTTTGCTTAAAAAAAGCCAAACCCCTGTCCCCTGACTTGATGGTGCGCGAATGTTTGTTGCCAGTTGATGGTTTTGTAGGTTTCTTTGATATGCTGCAAGCCTTGCACCTTCTCAATGTTGCCCATTGGTCTGTGTGCAATTTCCTGTCGTGTTTCTTTTCTGTACTCAGTTTCGAATGTCTTCTTTCGTGGCAATGTCTGGGTTAGTTATGCACATTTACAGCATTAAACACACTTTTAAGCATCCCTCTACCGGGCATTGGGAAGCCTCTTTCTTTGAAGTCCTGCACTATCGTTTTTCCGTGAGTCGTGCGAAGGGCGAGCGAATGAAATCATGGTATTTCTGTGTGCAGGATTTCAGTATTTTAAGCCCCAAAATATATAAGTGGAGGGGGCAGGGTGGAGAAAAACATCCGTTTGTTGAAAATTGGGGAACTACTTTTAATGCCTCAGTTGCTCAAAACTGATCCCGCTGAAAATGGAACTCAGAGGCAAGGCTAAGAATGCATGTGGATTAAATACGATTCTCCCGCCACAACAGGACTTTTAAAAATCACATTTTAAAATAATTTGTCAGTGAATTCACAGAATCTCAGAATCATCTGGTTGGAAGGGACCTTTGAGATGATCAAGTCCAACTGTTCACCCTGCACTGCCAGGGTCCCTAAATCATGTCCATCAGCACCGCATCTACACGTCTGTTAAACCCCTCCAGGAACGGGGACTCCACCACCTCCCCAGGCAGACTTTTCCAGTACATCACTACCCTCTCTGTAAAGAAATTTTTCCTAATATCTAACCTAAATTTTCCCTGCGGCAACTTGAGGCCATTTCCTCTCATCCTGTCACTTGTCACATGGGAGAAGAGACCAACCCCCACGCCTCTACAACCTCCTTTCAGGTAGTTGTAGAGAGCAATAAGGTCACCCTTCAGCCTCCTTTTCTCCAGGCTAAACACCCCCAGGTCCCTCACCTGCTCCTCATCAGACTTGCTCTCCAGACCCTTCACCAGCTTCGTTGCCCTTCTCTGGACACACTCCAGCACCTCAATGTCCTTCTTGAAGTAAGGGGCCCAAAACTGGACATAGTGTTTGAGATGTGGCCTCACCAGTGCCAAGTACTATTTGCACTTTGTCTGTGGCAGGCCCCTGTAGTGCGTCAGTCCTGCCTTATGCCATAAATACTTCAACGTATCTTCCATTTCCAGAAGGGTTCCAAAGTCAGTTTCTAACTGTTTTACTCCTAAGCAACTTGTTCATTCATGAACAATCACAAAATAATGAATCTCGTGGTCATGAGACTCTTCCTGCTCTTGTAAGTTAAACAACTTTATTTGGGTCAGGTGAAAACGAGTAACTTCACTGGGGTCCACACTTAACGCAGGTGTCAGAGCACTCAGAATCCATTGAGGCTGATTGTCTGAGGAGTTCTAATTGCGTTTCTGCTGGTAACTCCCAGCACAGAGCTTCTTACCCTGTTTTTACAGTGTTTTCTCTTTGTAGTGAGGAAGAACTGAGTGTTTTTCATAATAGCAGTGAGCTTTAACCTGAAGAGCTACTGTACGGAAACTTAGCATGTTAAATCCAAGTGGAATAAAACGCAAGTTCCTTTCTGTTGCAATTAAAACAACAGTGGAATGATGAGAGAGTTAATTAATCAGGCTGCATAAAATGTATCTGCTAATGTGGGCTCTTAAGAGCTGAGGGTCTACCAACACGAGGAAGAGCTGCTGGATCTGCCAGCAAATGCACTATGTGACGCTGAAGTATTTCACTCTAGGACAGCCCAAGAGCACGAAGCAGAGGAGAGAAAGGAAAAATTACTTCTCCCATCAGCACTAGATCACATACCTGCCACTCAAAAGGTAAATAACACCTTGCCAGGGATCCCTATATCACAGGAGAAGGACAGGTCCCACCCGTGCCCATCCCTTGCTTGGTGGCAGGAGTCCAGCTGACTTCTTTCCATGTCCGACCCTCCTTCCCTTTTGAGGACAAATGTTTTCCTCCCAACCAGGCTGATTTCCAGACTGCTGCGCAGCTGCTTCTGCTAGAGACATCTCATCACCCCACACCCCCACAAAACCAGTAATGAAAATTTCCAATAAATGCCTCCTCCTCCAGAACTTTTCTGAAATCTCGCAATAGTAAAAAAAACCAAAACTTTTTACATCAAGCGCAGTTGCAATTACAGCTATTTCCAGCGTGGAACACCAGATTTCCATTGCTTTCTGCCTAAGTAAGGTATAGCATAAAAGGAGTGTATCATCTTCTCACTCTCAGTGTGAGATGCTCCCAAATGCTCCCAGATGAAATGCAAACTTCAGACATCAGCTTAGAAAAACGTGAAGGCTTTTACAAAGCATGACGTTCTCTGCTCTTTCACTTGTGGAAATGGGTGAAACGCAGCTGGTTGAAAGGGTGATGCAGTTGGTTAATCAGTTAAGGATGAAGCAGAAGGGATGAGGGTGAGGAGCTGCCTGGAGAAGGGGATGTAGACCCAGAGAGAGACCTCGAGGTAGTGCTCTCCCTCCATACTTGGTGGAGAAAGAAAAGATCCTTCATACCAGGAGACCAATGTCCTAAACCACTTTCATGTCTCCATATTTCCCCACATTGCAAATATGTCAAGCTGCTTCAACGGGCTGGACTTGGCCTTTTTGGTGAGTACTACGTCCCTTCCCTTAAAAGCAGCCTCTCTTGCTCAGAAAAAGGACTTATTTAGCCATAATTTTAACAGGACAAATTCCCCATCAATGCATCTTGAGTGTCCAACTTAAATTTTCTGCGAGTCTGAAAATGAGTTCTGTTACCAAAGGGGCCGGAAAGAATCTAACCATGTTTTCTTGTCATCAGCCTTAGTACTGGTTGAAATTTAAATGTCAAAACCTTTTTTATGGTTCAGAAATGTAGAAGCTTGAAAGCCTTAGTTATGAGTCATACAGTAATAAATATTTTCTCATTTTAATATAATCATGAGAAACTCAAAACTGCTTTTCTCCCTCAGATTTTATGTAAATTATAGCAGGTGATTAAAGGAAAGCCTAAAATGTTGATCATTGATACATGTTTTGATTACAGAGTGCTGATTAATATTCTCTGGAACTGTTTAATAAGTCTGACCTGCTTTACCCTGACATGAAGATATGTTCCTAAAAGTTTACTTTTTTTGTGTAATTGCACATGATTTTTTTTTAGGCATATCACAAAAAAACCCGACAACCCTTTTAGACCCTCAGCTGATGAGGAAAGATCCCCAGTAAAAAGTACCAAAGGAAGGTCAAACACAAGTCCTCAACTCAAGAAAGTCCTCAGCACAGCAGAGACATGGAGCTGCTGGAGTGGGGCCAGAGGAGGCCACAGCAATGACCCGAGGGTGGAACCCCTCTGCTGGGAGGACAGGGGAGAGAGTTGGGGGTGTTCAGCCTGGAGCAGAGAAGGCTGCGGGGAGACCTTAGTGCAGCCTTTGAGTGCTTCAAGGGGCCTGTCTGAAAGCTGGGGAGGGGCTTTTGGGACAGGGGGTGATGGGTTCAACTGACAGAGGGAGATTGAGACCAGAGAGAAGGGAGAGATCGTTGGTGCTGAGGGTAGTGAGACCCTGGCCCAGGTTGCCCCGAGAGGTGGTGGAAGCCCCATCCCTGGCACCATTGCAGGTCAGGTTGGCCCTTGGGTCTCTGAGCAACCAGCTCTGGTTGCAGATGTCCCTGCTCGCTGCAGTGGGGTAGACTGGGTGAGCTTTAACCGTTCCTTCCAACCCAAAACATTCTGTGAATCTATGATTTTACATTGAAAAAAGAGGTCAGATTTTTATGGAGGTTACACAGGAGGCAGCTGGCACAGAAGAGCCAAACGAGCTGCAACTCGTCGTCTTCCCTTTTTTACTTAGAGCGTGTATTGTAATTGCCACAAGTATTGGAGACTTGAAAAGCAAATGAAAATACCACTCCTAGACATTACTGGAAGAAAGGAGGACTAACCTGTAGGGTTGGAAGTTTAACACGCTGGAACACTTTCTGGCAGAAGCTCCTTGGTTGACAGTGACCCGTTTCGACCTGCATTGCAGACTCATTTCAATCTCCCTTAGGCTGCTCAGACCCTCTACCACCACCCCACCAAAAGGCACCTGAAAAGGGGATTGGCGTTGCACTGAACTGGGTGCTGGGAAGTCTCTTTTCCTGTGGTGTTTTTACCACATTACAGGTCTGGTCTCCCTGATTCACGGTGCGGCACACTGACAATTTCTATCACTTGCAAAAATTTGCATCTCAGAAACCAGCCTGTCTATCCCTGAGTTACGACATGAAGATTTTTCACTGCCTCCTGGACAAATATGGTAACAAAAGCGAAAAGTGTTTTCCTTCCCTGCAGGGCTGGAGCCCTGGGACATGTAACAAGCTCGACAAGCAGTCGTACCTGTATCAGGAGGAGATGTTGCTCACAGGCACAAGATAATGGCTTGATCAGAAGAAATGGGCCTGGAAACGAAAGCAATCCCTTCCCTCAGCTCCATTTCTATTCTTTGGGCTGAGGGTCCCTGGACACACCTATTGGGGAAAGGGGAGGAGAAATGGGGAAGGGCCTGGATTGTTCAAATGGAAGGTTTACTCATAAATCCGATAACTATCAAAGATAACTTAAATTCTTACAGGATTTTTCAAAGATTGGGGTTTATTTAAAGGACAAAAGACCTTCTGCACCATGTTTCTAGAAATAAATGCCTCATTTACTTAGAAGGACGCTCACCACAGTTTGCTGAGGGAGGGTATGCTCCTGGAAGGCTGGGTGGCATCTCAGAAAAGAGCGGGAGGGGAGTTACGGTGGATTATGAGGCTGGAACCAGCCTATTTGTATCTTCCCTTCACAATAGAGTCATGTCCTTTCCCCAGCACCCTTACGGAGATCCACAGCTCAAACCCAGTTAAATCCTTTCCAGCTACTACCCATACTCCATCTCTTCCTGACTTCAGACTTTGCTGATGACTTGCCGTGGAGTTGGTCCCACACATGCCACTGTGAAGGGTTGCTTCTTCCTTTGTTGCTCCTTGACCTGCAGTTTCTATATGACCAGACTCATGGCTACTGCACCGTATCTCTTCTTCATTTCCTGATCACCACTGATACTAGCAATGAAACCTCACTGGGAAGTCTTGCTGTTTGCCATGTCACACTTCCCTGCTTCTCCCTATTTGTTTGCTTTTTTTGGTTGGTTTTTAGGTTTTGGTTTTTTCGTAGGTTTCTTTTCTTCATCCACCATTTCTCTTTGGCTTATTCCTCTTCTGTTAGACCTAACTCCATGGCCATGTGGTCATGCAGTTTCACCTGCTGGTTTTGTGTCAGCACTTTAGGTCTTCCTCATGTACCTCCTGGCTCTGAAGTTCAATATTTGGTTGGTTTCTCATTGCTGCGTTACCCAGAGTCATTCCTGTCTTTCATCAGTGCCACTTCACCTGGGCCTACAGTGGCTCCTCTCTTTCACGGGCACCCCCTTGCCGTGGGGAAAGAGCTTGCGTGCCCTTGCGAAGTTGAGAGCTATGCTGGTGGTGGCATATGCCTCCGGTGGGGTCTCCCAAGCCAGACAGGTCTCAACTGAAGGGTCAGACAAAGTGTGTCCACGGGCAGGATGGGCTCACTAGCCTTCGGGCAACCATCCTAGGAGAAGGACAACTCTAACTCCAAACCCGGGCAGATGGAGCTCGTTTAGCCCTGTAAGGCCATCCATCTAAGAGAAGGATACTCTAACCAAACCTACGACCTGAGGACTTCGCTGTCACCGTCCAAGCTCGCTCGGCCCTGGCAGATGAACCTCAGGTGTAAAGGGTGGGGCCAGTCTCGCGCACGCTGCGCCTCACCTAAAAAATCGACCGCGCAGGCTTGAAGGGTGTACTCACGTTTAAAGCCCTTCCCAAATCTTCGTCCGCGAAGCCAAGCCATGACAGTGGCTCCTATCTAGACCCCCCTCCTCTTTGTTCAGACTTTGTTGACGCCCCAGTCTCTGGTTGTGACATAGTTTGAAATAGCTCCCCAGTGAAGCACAGAAGAATAGAAGAGAAGAAAATCCAAGCGTAAAGGAAGGAAATCTCTTCTGGAAGTTGTACAAATGCTTCTCACTATACATGTGTCTTGCTGTTGGTTCTTGCTTCGGGAATACCTGAGCTTAGAGTTTTGCACTGCTCCAGTTAAAGGATTTGGACCTCTGTGTGACTTGCACCAAATCATAATGGCATTTTATTGGGGAAAAAGAAAATTACTTAACATGAAACCATACCAAAGCAGAAACCCTGTGTTCTATGAAGGGGGGTTATGTGTAAAACTGGCAGTTGCAGCCAGTGTGGGTTGTTTGAGATGGAGGAGGTCTGATGAATTCTCCGTCATGCAGACTGAGTTTTCACTGCACAATTTGCTGTTCTTTGTTAAGTCCGAAGGTCCATAATTAAACACAGCTTTATGACTTTTGCAGCTGGGCTTCCTTCTCTACAGGGTGATATGGAGGCTGCTCTTTGACCAGGCATTTTCACAACAAAGAGTGGCATTTTAAAAAGGAATGAATTTTTGAAGTAGTTGACACTTACACTCGGATGTCACAGCTGTCAAATGCCAGGAAGGTTAAAGCCAGGGCTTCTGTTTACCTTTTGATGTAAGTTGTGATAAAGCAAAGGGAGAGGAGACGGCATCACACAGTGAGTTTGCACCCACGTGTCAGCAGAAGGAAATTGGCTTCACGTACCTCTGAGGATGCAGAGTTTTGTGCTTGACGTGTCCTGTCCCGAGCCGAAGACACTCTGCATGGCTGACGGAAACCAGGACGAGACAGTCAGGGTTGTAACAGAGGAGGCTGGAGATGACTGAAGAGCATTACAGAGTATCTGCCCCACTGCCCCATCTCAAACGCGTGCTTTAGTTCATCATTTTTGTGAGCACTCGTTTAAATGACCAATTTACAATACGAAAATGGTAATGGTGCAAGGGAACAAAGAGCTCTTGGCCTTAATTTTGAGTTTGTTGGATTTTCTTCTCCTGTGTAACAAGTAACAAGAGGAAACAGCCTCAAAAAATCAGGGGAGGTTGAGTTTTTCCCTGAGGATACATTTGTTGTCCATTGGGGTTGTCCAGGCCTGTCCCAGGCTGCCCAGGGCAGTGGTGGAGTCCCCATCCTTGGAGGGGTTTCCCAGCCATGTGGAGGTGGTGCTGGGGAACAGGGGTTAGTGGGCACCTGGCAGCGCTGGGGGAGTGCTGGGATTTCAGGAGCTTAAAGGTCTCTTCCAACCAAAAAAATTCCGTGATTCTGTGATTCTCCATCTCAACCTGCTCTAATTCACAGCTGAGGGAATGTGACACACACCACTGCAGGTATCTGAGAAGTTCTGCACTGTTGGAAACACCAGTTCCTGTACTGGTTCTTCACTTCATGTGCACACACCTCTAAGGTGTGTGCATCTGGCGCTGATGCTGGGCAGTAGCCGTTCCCCTTACCTCACACATCCATGCCATGAGGAGAGGTCATGCATCTCAAATTCTCTCATCAAGTGACATACGATGATGAGAAACACGTGCAAATTCTGATGTTATTTCCAAAAATGTGTTTTTTAGATAATGTCTCAGTTCCGCCATTCAGCACTGAAATGCAGTTGGCAGCTTGTCTCTCAGTTTCAGCCCTGTTCATCCTGCTACCAGAGACAGACATTTAGCCACGGAATGAAGAACTACAGGCATCAACCATGTGTAGGCTCCATATAACAGACTGCTATTAAATGAGGAAAAAGATTTTCAGTCTCAACCCAGAATCAGTTTACTTAAGCCAGAGGATGCAGGTGGACAAGTGTTATTATAAGGCCTGTGGGACAGCCCCACACAACATCCTTGTTGCTAAACTGGAGAGCTATGGGTTTGATGGATGGAGAATTTGATGGATAAGGAATTGGCCAGATGGCCACATCAAAGGAGTGGCAGTCAACAGCTCAGTGTTCAAATGGAGATCAGTAGTAAGTGGTGTCCTTCAAAGGCCCACTGGGGACCAGAGCTGTTTAATATCTTCATCAATGATATAGTGGGATCGAGGTCACCCTCAGCACATTCGCAGATGACACCAAGCGCAGTGGTGCGATTGGCGTGCCTGAGAGATGGGATCCATCCAGAGGGACCTGGACACACTGAAGAAGTAGTTCCATGTGAACAACATCAGGAGGTTCAACAAGGCCAAGCGCAAGGTCCTGCCCCTGGTTTGAGGCAACCCCTAGTATCAGCACGGGCTGGGGATGAAGGCATGGAGAGCAGACCTGTGGAGAAAAACATGGGGCTGCTGAGGAGTGAAAAGCTGGACATGAGCCAGCATTGCGTGCTCACAGCACAGAAGCCACCCGTGTGCTGGGGTCATCTCCAGCATGGGCAGCATGTCAAGGGAGGGGATCCTGACCCTCTGCTGCGCTCTGGGGAGAACCCCCTGCAGGGCTGGGTCCAGCTCTGGGCTCCTCAGCACAGCAGAGACATGGAGCTGCTGGAGCAGGGCCAGAGGAGGCCACAGCAATGACCCGAGGGTGGAACCCCTCTGCTGGGAGGACAGGGGAGAGAGTTGGAAGTGTTCAGCCTGGAGCAGAGAAGGCTGCAGGGAGACCTTAGCGCAGCCTTTGAGTGCTTCAAGGGGCCTGTCCGAAAGCTGAGGAGGGGCTGTTCATCAGGGACTGTTGGGACAGGACAAGGGCTGATGGATTCAACTGACAGAAGGAGGTTGAGACCAGAGATGGGAGAAATTGTTGATGCTGAGGGTGGTGAGACCCTGGCCCAGGTTGCCCTGAGGGGTGGTAGTTGCCCCATCCCTGGCACCATTGCGGGTCAAGTTGGACCCTGGGGCTCTGAGCAACCAGCTCTAGTTGCAGATGTCCCTGTTGCCTGCAGGGAGTTGGTCTGGATGAGCTTTGAAGGGCCCTTCCAACCCAAAGAACTCCATGAGTCTATGACTGCTCTTGGCACAGCTGGCAGGGTCAGCCTGTTTCCTGGTTGGTACTCGATATAAAAAAACATGAAGTAAGATGTATTTAACAGGTAGATGCACAAAAAAGAAGCACAGGGATTTCAAGACTTTTATAGGAAGCATACCAGGTCTTCAAAAACAAATGTCTTTTATGAAAGAAGGAGAAGGCTTATCAACTTGCAATGTTTAGATTGAGAGCAGATATGAACTCATCCTACCACGCAACCCCACAACTGACATACTAACAAGAGGTCAGGCAGAAGAAGAGGTGACATTAAAACTTCCATACTTTTCATTCATTCGAAGGAGACACAAATGGGAAAGACAATCTTACGTAGTAGTTCTTCTAAAATGAAGACGGTGTTTCCACATGGACCAATAAAACACCCTCAGTTTCTCATAAACTGTAAAAGATTTTTGGGGTCATCTTCCCACATCAGAATAAAGTCTGACTCTGCTAAGAGGCAGGAGACAGCAGCCAAGGGAGATGTTTGTGAAGGCCCTGAACACTCTGCAGGTGTTGATCTCTCCCTGCAGCACGCAGAAATCACCTTCAGCAAGGCTGGCGGAGGGCACGTGCAGACATTTCAGAGCTCTGATGGTGATAACCACAGCTCGAATAACGCAAAGCTGACCCTGTGTGCAGCACCTTCACTTCAGTGTGGTGGGCATGGCACTTGCCCATGATGGAAGAGACACCTCAGTTTCATTTTCTGCTTAGTCTGAGTGGACTCAAACCCATGCTGCATGGTTCCTAAGAAGATGACGCTGTAGACACGACACTACTCAGATGGGTAAAGAAGGACTCTAAGAGTATTGATCCTCTTGCAGCTGCACCTTGGTGCAGAGGAGGATCCAGGACTGGCTGCACAAGTGATGGCAGAGGCAGGAGAGGGCCTTGAGGGTGATGCTTCCAGTGAGTAACAGAAAAACTTGGAGATAAAACTGGGAAATATTTATGCAGTTTTCATGTAGATCTTGCAGAAACAAGTTTGCAGCAGGAAGGGGAAGAAATGTCTCCTCCCCTTGAGAAGATGCTCTGGCCTGTAGAGGTTTCTGGGGGAGGGTAGTTTTGGAAGATAAGCACAATGCTTCTTCTGCTTTCAGGTTGGAAGGGGCCCCAGGGATCCTCTGGTCCAACCATTCTTGGGAAAAGCCTGGTCTGGAGAAGATGGCCCAACCTCCGTATCACTATGCAGAAGCCTAGAGGAAACCCAAAAGCTGCTCTTTGGATCTGGCACTTGTTGGCCACTCAATGCGTTACTCATCTGTTACTTAACAGGTCTCCAGGATGCTGCACAGTGTACAAAAACCAAAATTTGTGCTTAAATTCATAAAAGGGAAATATTTGAAATATCAGCCCATTTGCCTATTTGTAGTCTGTCAGGCGAAGTCCTCCTCCAGCAGCCCAGCAGCGTTGGTTTCACTGACAGGTTGCAGTCACTGCAGGCCAATGAGATAACACCTTATCAAAGCTTTGTGTTTGAAGCCTGATGCTGCTGCGGCACAATCTGCACTTGAAAAATTTGTCAAAAAACCAAAACAAAGCTAAAAAAACCCCCCAAGATGAACCTTAATCTAGTAACGGTGGTGAAGTCCCTATAAATATAGCTATGATAGAGCCTGTCATAACTGTGCCCAACGTCCAACCTTGTCATTTCAATGCCCTCCCTGCTTTTTTGAGTGGTTTCCATCAGGGAACAGGCAATTCTTCACGTTCTATGAACACTCCTGAGATCAGAAGGGGTTGATGGAGGAGACACATTATTGCTGGTCCACATGGTACCCAGATGAAGTTCAGTCTCTAGCACTTGGAGAGCCATTGTAGACAGCACGTCCATCGCGCGGAGATGGCATGCTTTGGAAGTGGTGACTGCTTGACCACGTCAATCGTCAGATCATGTTTGTTCTCAGAGCAAAATCTCATCAGGAATGCACAAATATATTGGGGCAGACAGAATTAATTACATCGTTAAAGAAAACTGGAGCCGAAGCATTACTGAGGAGTGTAAAATGTCAAATATTAAGACTAAATAGGTAAGTTAGACCAAAACCAAACCAACAAGGCGAATTATTGACACCATGGCTTTATTATTTTTTTAATACAGATCCCTCTATAGTAGCTTGATTTTATATTTTTTTTCTTTTTTTTACTGAATTTCCCTAATTGTCCAAAGCACAGACGAGCTGTTATATAGATAGTTTCATACCTTGGCAAAACATCCTCTGCTTTTAAATACAAGAGTGAGGTGATTTAGGTGCACGGGATGTTAAACAAGGATGAGACCTTTACACTGCTCTCCTGAAAATCTGAGACATTCAGCAAATGAGTACAAGCTCATTTAGGTAAGACAAGAATTAGATTAATTATGACTTCAGCTATGTGCAAGTGACAAGCCGTAATACGTCTAACCTCTCCCCGCCCCCCCCCCGCCATTTGTGAGCAGTTTGTGTAAGCTGACTGTTTGCTCTCCACTGTTTTATTTTCACGTCTCCTATGTTCAAGATTAGTGATGGATTTCCAGCATTGATATGGTAGCTCTCCTGAAAGATTAATGAAACACCACTGGAAGAACCATGAAGCTCGGTCTCAATTTCTTAAACATACTTGGGCGCAGATTTTTTGCACCATCCTTTCTTCCGTCCTCTTCCCTTTCCTCTCCAGCCAGCAGTTTCTTTGACTGTGGGTGGTAACAGTATTTCCTGATGTTAAAAACCAACAAAATACTCTAATTTTCCTTTTTTTAATGTGTATTATTATCACCAGCTTTAGGCAGATAGAAGTGCTGTTTCTTAATACTTATAATTATTTTTGGAGCAGTTTAATCACGCTTTCCAAACTCCTGGTAGATTGTGTTACTGGAGCTCTACAGCTTTACTGATCCATCTCTTCCTCAGGAGGTTCCTCGCCTGTCTGCAGGACAAAATCTGCTTGACACTCCACAGCTCAAACTTTTTTTTTAAAAAAGGTGTTTTGCATTTACTCAACCGCCTAAAACACAGTACTATAATAGTATCTCTTGATAGCCTCACTTAAAGCAGCTTCTTAGGCAAACCAGAACCCTTTTTGTTTTTTTTCCCAACAGAGATTACAAATTTGGTTGATAAATTAGGTGCATTTTCCTTACCTGAATATGAGAGCAGAGATGAATATTTGCAAAGAGTAATATTTAGAGCTGTTTTCCTGGAGAAGCATCATATCATATCCTGGTAAATGTGATGATAAATTTATGAAGTTGTATCTATCTTTATATATTACAGTTTGATGAACATCATTATTTTATGTGCATTTAATGGATTAGAAAAGGAGTTTAAAATCTGACAGATTTTGAACAGTATGCATTTGGGAATAATCGCTGAGCATGAGATGTGTCTCACGGTGTTCCTCTGGGTCTGGCACTCAGACTGGCATAGTTCACAGTGAATACATGGTCATCTGTATTTATATCTGCACATGGCACAGGAGGTGATGACCACTCACAGACTGGTCTGGTTTACTCACTGAATTGGATCCCCGTGTTAGAAAAAAAAGTGTCTTAATGCAGCCAGTGCAAGATAAATGAAGGCTGTAATAAACTGGAGATGGATTTCTCTGCATTTAGTGGGCATTCCTGACCACATGGGAGCACAGCATGGAGCTGAGGCAAGGAGGCTCAGCGTGGTCTGTGCACATATATGGAAAGGGTCAGTTTGCCATAGAATCACAGGATTGTTTTGGTTTAAGACCTTTAAGATCGAGTCTAACCATTCCCCCAGCACTGCCAGGTCACCACTGACCCCTGGCCCTTAGCACCACCTCCACATGGCTGGGAAACCCCTCCAGGGATGGGGACTCCACCACTGCCCTGGGCAGCCTGGGCAACCCCAGCAGGCAAGAAATGGTTCCTCAGGGACAACTGCAACCTCCCCTGGAACAACTGGACGTTGTTTCCTCTTGTCCTGCTGCTTGTTCCTGGAGAGATGAGACTGACCCCCACCTTGCTCCAACCTCCTGTCAGGGAGTTGTCGAGAGCCAGGTCTCCCCTGAGCCTCCTGTTCTCCAGGCTCAACCCCACCAGGTCCCTCAGCCGCTCCTCAGCGCACTTGTGCTCCAGGCCCTGCACCAGCTTTGTTGCCCTTCTCTGGACAAACTCCAGCCCCTCAATGTCCTTCTTGGAGTGAGGGGCCCAAACTGGACACAGGATTCGAGAGGTAGCCTCACCAGTGTCCCCAGTTCACTGGGGGATGAGGCAGTTTTGATACTAACTCTGCCCAGGGCACTCATGATGCTGCCACTTTGCACCACAGCAAATTAGTGCTGGGATTGTAGATGGTTCAGGAAGGAGCTCCAGGACTACTTGGAGTTAGCTTAGAGGGAGCTCGGGCTCCGAGCTTTGAACCTCCTCTCTGTTGTAACAAATTTTAAATGGTTATTGAAGCCACAGGAGTATTTAAATTTTATAAGCTAATCTTAGCTCCTAAACAAAAATAAAACCAACAGCAAAACTCCTGAGCCCAGGCTCCTGGGACACGCGCAGCAATGATGTATTTGTCAATGGGTGTGACCATTTTGAAATCAAGAAACACTCTGTACATCAACTGGTTGGCTGGTTTTGTTTGTGAGCTGTGCCAGGAAGTGGGAAGTAACCCACACACCAAGAGGAATTTTAAAAAGCAGACAGTTTAATCACTTAATAGATCTCACTTTATTGCAATCATGATTTAACAAGGAAGTTTTGCTCTTCTGAAAGAGAGCAGGTACTCTCTAATAAATTAGATGAAGCACATCATTTTATGTTAAATATGACTGAGATACACTTAAGATTTTTTTAAGGACACAGAGTTTGCAAACTTGAGTATATATAAAACTGAGTATGTATAAAAATGAACTCTATTAAAAGCATAACTGGGAAATAACAGGAAAATTTTCAGTATATGATCCTTAAACTGAGGGAACGTTAGAGGGAACTAAATTGTGTCACCATATAATTAAAGACTGACGATGCACACACACAATATTTAAGTTGGGGCTCCATGTGGAATATTAATTCAGACATTTGCTAACTTCTGAATGTTTCATTTAGCATATGTTATCTAGCTTTCTTTACAGTATCTTGGAGAGATGTACTTGAAATTAGTTTAAATAGGTAAGTAGGACTTATAAATTATTGATGTGCTTTATTCCTTGTCTAAAAGACATAATAGCAAATAATTGTCGGAATATCTTGGCCATATAAGCAGAATCACTCTTATCACACCAAACAATGCTTTTCCTGCTTTCATTTCTATTAGGAATAGATATGAATACTTTGAAGCATTTGCTTTTCCAGATCCATGAGAATTCTTTTTCTGTGGTTCTCTGAGTCCCAATTATTTTAAATTCCCAATTACCTATCAAATTCATGACTAAAGAAAATGTTAATATTGCCAACCTAAATGCATACCTTGCATTCTTCAGAAAGTATGTACGTGGCACTTCTTTCACCACGTCCTGCAACAGGGAATACTGACGTTTATTAGTACATCTCTTATATAACAGGGTTTTTTTTTTGGTGTTGCTTTCTGGCTGGAGGAAAATAAAAGTGCATGAACAGAAACAAATGCGTTATGCGCTGACCCTTTATTCTGTTCAAGGAGGCTGTTTTGCATGCATGTTTAAAAATAATAATCAGTCATTAATACACACCTAATGTTTGTAAAGAAGGTTTGGTTCCGAGACCAACTCAGCCTGAGCATTGTTGGTGGATTGTAATGAGATCACGGATCTCTGCTGCAGAACAGCTAAATGGAAGCTTTAATGTGCTGCATCAATGGAACTTACTCCCTCTAGTCAAGCAACATCAATTTCAGAAGCAGCTATTATTCACAGCCTTTCTTTTAGGGTTTTTTTTAAATGTTATAAATTGCTGTTACAGAAGAATTGGAAACGTTGCTAATTAGTACCTTCCTTTTGAAGGCTAAGTTTCTAAATTACTCTTATCTATTACTGAATCTGTTAGAAAAAAAATCAGGTGTCCTCATTCTAAAGCAGCACTTCCTTCTCTTCCCTTGGACTAAACTTCCCTCAGAAGCATCCCTCTTCCCAGACCCCATCCAAAATGAACTGGGCACTGGATCTCCACAAGATGCAAGGCAGGAAGAGTAGCTGTTGCTGTACAAACGTGCAATAAGGGCTGTCCAAAACACGTAACTCTTCCGCATCCCCAACCCCACACAGCACAATCACATGGTTCAGCTGTCTCACGAGCCTCAATACCTTTAAAGAACAGCATAGGATTTTCTCTTTTTCTTAATTACTTAAAAGGCCCATCTGATAGAATATGTAGCACACAATCCTAAATTAGGTTAGAGGATTAGTTTAGAGGATTTATCATGTGTAGTTTGCATGTATTCACAGAATGGAGAACAAAATTCTCATATTAAATGGGGTGTAATTTTTAAGGAGATCCATACTTAGTGTCAGAATCTGATGCCCAGTGCATAATTAAACTGTCTTGATTAATCCTTTATAAATTCCCCTGCCAACATAACCAGATTTGTGCCACTGCTTCCACTAGCATCTTTAGCTGAGGGAATCCCAGCAGTGTTACCAGATCATTTTATACACTGCCAGTGCAATGGATTTATCAAACCACAGCAAGCCAGCGCAAGTTGGAGCAGAGACAAGGACATCACAAGTTACCTTGGGGGTGGGTTTGGCCCTTTGCAGCATCACTGTGTGGTTTGAAAGCTCTAGTCACTGGTACCCACCAGAGTTTTGCAAACCACCCAAGCATCTGGGCCAGTCTCCTCAAGTGAGTCACTTCACAAACAAATATGACCATGAGTGCTGCAGGTTGATGAGGGAGAAGATCTTCCATGCGCCTTTGTGTGATCATTTCTATCGAACTTACAAATTCATGAGAAAAGCTAGTATATCGATTCTGTAAATATAGACATACTATCTTCTGCTTTGAATTTTACAAGATGTAATTGATTTACAAAAAGTAATTTTAATTTTTACAGGACAAGGATAAATAAGACAAAAATGGCAAGAAGGAATTTTCCTTATGTTTTTTGTTTAATGACAGGTATTTATAATACCAGCTTTATTAAAAGATATTAAAATATGTAGGCCAAGCAGAAACTGCTTGTGATAGTGTTTCAACTTGGCTTTACTTCAGGGTCACCACCTATGGAAACCAAAGTGAACTATGGTGTGAGCTGGGTAACAAAGACTTCCAGGACAGATAATACAAAGTTTAGCTTGATGCAAATGGTTCAGTATCCTCCTGAGGTGGTCACAGGCATCCAGGTCTGTCAGACAACTAGAAGGCATTGGTATGGGAAAAATTTTGCCTAAAAAATGAACGGAGTCAATTCATCTGACTTCCAGGTCCTGGCAGAGGAAAGTATTCACAACGTGGGAGATACTGACACATAGGGCTTGTGCAGGGCTGTGAAATCTGTACTTCTTCGGTTGCTGGGAAAAAAGTTAGCCCAATACCAAGGGTTAACAGTTAAGATTCAACCCATGTGGCTCATTTGGAAGCTAAAAGCTGGTAAAAATATTTAAGTGAAGAGCGGACATGTCTCTACCATAGTTTCCAGAATTGCTAATAAAGCCTTCATCTGTTCTCCAGGGAAGAAAACCAAGTTTGCAGATATTTCCTGAAGAAACTGTGGTAGCTTTTGAAAAGTTTCTAGCTCTCTAAAATATATGTCTACTAACCAATCTGCAGAAAATGTTTTCTTCATCTTACTGTTCTCACGAGCCATTACAGAAAGTACATTTGAACAAGCTACCTCTCTAAGAGTTAAAGTAAAGGGTGAAGACAGATTAAAAACTGAACAAAAATTCAGCAGCATCTTATTAAATAAAACCAACCATAGTTCTCTCTGCTGACTGCAAAAATCTTGTTCTGTGCGTTCATAGAAGTTTTCGATGTTCTCTTCTGGATGAACAACATTGAGAAGTTCCTGCTTTACTGATGTGGACTCAACATAATCCAGTGGCAATTTTCCTTCAGAGTCCCTCTGCTGTAGAAGGACTGGTCCTGCAGGGAAAATATAGACATTGATAATAACAGCACATTCGATTTGGCAGACGAATGAGGCTTTGGTTTGGTTTTTGCCAGAAGGCAGGAGTGTGTTAAAATTCCTTTTTCTACTAAGTTACATTGATGTAACTGATGAGTCACACATTCAAAATACAATCCAGAACAGCGGAGAGACCCTCTGTAACAGTTTCTTTACAACACTGTCTTAATTTTCTTCCCAGCTTTGCTAGGTCAAAAGCCAAGGATTATTATGCAGAAATGAAAAAGAAATCCAAGTGTTTATTCTAAAATTTCAAGTAACAATGCACAGAGTATGTAAAAACATAATGTTATTACTGTTGTAAAATTCTACTAAGTTTTATAGACCAGTTTATTTGCCACGCTGACTCCAAATTAAAGGCACATTACTATGATGGTCTTTATTTTACTATCCCGGATGGTGTGGCCAACCTTGTCCTAGGCTACGCAGCAAGATGAACTACTGAGGTAGGAAACCTTGTCTTCCCCAACAGCTGAGTTTCAAAATTTGATCTTAACAGACTTCTGAAATGAAAAGGCAATTAGTCTAATAAATAGATTTAAACTGAATAAATGGGACATGTTTTACTGGTTCAGATTACACTGCACTCTTTCGGTATTTCCAACTTATTAGTATAATGGAGCTATTAATATTCAAACAGTTTACAGATGTCTTGGTAAGTTTAAGAAAGGCCCCATCAATAGGAAAATTGAAGGTCGTTAACACACTCCAGGTGTTGTTCTTCCAAGATGAACACACCAGGAACCTTCTTACATAAATTTGGGTTACTCTGCTAAAGTAATGAAGCCATTTTACCTGGAATACATTTTCAGAAATATATTTTAGTTACAAAAGGTAATTAAAATTACATATCCATTCTGGAGGTTTTAACTCTGCTGTGATTAAAGCTGTATTGTTTTACTCCATTACTGATTATGCAACATAATTAAATTTTGCAGGCTGAAGGTGTTTTAGAGAAAGCGAAAAAAGTTTTTGCAGAGACAAGCTCTAAATTATCGAGTTGTGTAAATCCACAGTGAATGAGCAACATGCTTTCTACCACAGCCCTGTCAGCTATTTGACAGGCCAAAACCCAGAGTGTGACAAAGGCAAAGATAGGGTATGCGCAGCCTCACAGGTGCCAGAAAACTTTGATGAATGCAAGTGCAAGCAGAGCTCTTCCCCTAGGACAAGGGGATCATCCGCTGCCTATTCTTCACCACAGCCTGGGAACAATGCACATCTGTCAGCACGATGCCATTTCCAGCGGAGGAGCTGGGCTCACTGCAGTATTGGCTACTGCATCACTTAGACCGATGGAACCGAGCCAGGTATTGGCTGGGCATGTCAGATACGTGATTCCGTAGATACATAAAACACCTGGGAGCCATGGAACCGAAGCTCAGCAAACACAGAGGTAGAACTGCAGAGGAATGCATTGATTATAAGCCGGTGCCTGCACAACAGGCACGAAAATAGCCTTTAGGGGCAGGAGAACACTGTAAATAGAGGGTCTCATGCCAAGAATGAAATAAAATGTTGTTTCTCTACCTTAATTAAGTAATAGGCCATCTAAATATAGTGCATCTCATGGCTATAGGCAGGACAGCTTTTATTGGAAAAATTAGGACTCGGCACATAATGCACAGAGATTAAACTGACACAGTAGGTCAATGGTAAGGATATCGCAAAGACTCATTTTAGTAAATGAATTAAAAGAAGGAAGAGTTGATACCCACGACAACTCTTTGCAGTTGTTTTTTTACAAAGACATGCCAAGTTAATTATATTGATACAGTATATTTCAATACAAGATACGAGTTCCCTGTCGCTGAACAAAAAATATTGTTCAAAACATTTATCATGTGTCTCCCTAAGGGGCAATGTATCTTTTTTTAGAAGCTAAGGCATCCCCTCCCACTATTAGCCCTAAACAGCAGTTATCACAATTACAATATAGATTCCTTTCTTAAACTAATTACAAGCTAATTGTGTTCTTCAAAGGCCATCACATTAATTTTCATAAATGCTGAACAAATTTATGTTGAAATACATGATTATATAGAGATTTACTGATCTATTTTTGCATCACGGTAAAAATAGATCAAAACAAAAGAAAATTCTTAGCTCTGCTTGGTGACTAGGTAATCTTTATCTTCACTAATGAGTTTGGAGATATAGTTACAATGCATATTGTGTAAATGCAGAATAAAACATTACCATATTGGAAAAAGATGTGAAAATCCCAGTTAATTTTGTACTCATCTGATCAGAGTGAAAACAGTATTATTTTCATTGTGACCAAACCAGCTTGGCTTCAAAAATGTTTTAAAATAAATATTTCATAATAACAATGTATTTTAAGCAAGTATTAAGAAAAACACCACGAACTTCACATGGACTCAGAGCAGCGGATCATTTCCTAAGCCAGTTTAGCATAAACGCACTCACCCCCATGCTGAAGTAGCAGCTTGCCAATTTCTACATGTCCATTTGACAGTGCATCATGCAAAGGAGTCACCCCGTCCACTTGACTGAGCAGGTCTACCTCTGGACAACGCTGCAAATTTCACGGACACACACTGTGCTGCCATGGTTACAGGCTTCATGCAAAGGCGTCCAGCCAGCATAGTCTGAATTATAAATCAAGGGAAGTTTTAAAACAGCAGAAGGAGTACTAAAATGTTAATAATGTCACTCATTAGACAGCAAAACACTTCTACTTCTTACTACTCATCACGGCTGCAGCGGCAGCTTGTGATTTCAAAACAAGAAATTCTATTGAAAAACATCTGAAAAAAATCAAATAGCATTTTTAAAAATCAGCAGAAAAGGTGATGTTAAAACACACTTTAGTTATAAATTAATCTTTACTCAATGTTTTCTTTACAGTCCTCATTTTGTGTTGTTTAAAATAATAAAGACAGCTTTAATAGTATGAAGATAAACTTTATTCCCAAATAGATACTAATACAGATCTTTATCTGTCTTAATTTCTTAGTTCTGTAGAGAAAATGAATGACTTACCTTTAACATTAATGTCTGATCCAGGGAAAGAGAGAAGCTGAATCAATCTCTCCACTTTGTTACTTATGCAAGCTTTATGCAGGGCTGTCTCTCCTACCATAAAAAATTAATAGATTACACTAGACTAGGCAAGATAGCAACTAAAGAAAATAATCAAAGTGCCTGGAACTAGGAGACCTGGCTATATGCCAGAAAATTCAATAATGAGTAAGATTTTCCTTTATCCTGTTTAACCATCTTTTAAGAAAATTCAAAAAAACCCACAGAGCTTCTGTTCCGCCAGAGATCCAGCAATGAAATTGTATTGCAAACGGTTTAACACAGGAATTATCTCCCCCCAGTTCAAGGTTTAAGCTTCAATCACACTATAAAAGCACCAAGTGATCACAGAACACCAAAAAATACTGGGTTTTGAAGCAATAAAACTTTAGAGTGCAGTTGCCCTCCCTTAAATTTATTCATGAATCTACGTTAAAATGTATGGTTCTTTTTACACAGCGTTTATAGCTTAATTCAAATGAATGTTTCTGGCTAAGCACGAGTGCCTCTACACACTCAAGTATAATTCAGAACTTCAAATCTGTTAACAGATGGTTTGCTGTTTCTCAATAGGCTGCCTGACTTGGCTACAGTAGCAAGGGAGGGGGGGAAAGAGGAAGAAATAAATGAAGGGGTCCTAATAATAATAATAATAATAATAATAAAAAGAAAATCCTCTGGAAAAAAATAATCCCACACCATAGTACCATGTAAAGCTGAAGTAAGTGTGAAAAATTGAACAGCGAGCAACTGAGAACTGCTGCCTATATGTAGACACCATTAGTCTTTGCATGATAAAAACTTCAGAACCATTCTAAATGCTGTTCTGCTTTCACTAAGTGATTAGGTTTGAACAAGAGCCAGAGGAAAATCTTGATGCCAGGTGAAAGATGATGCAGCAAACATCTTAGAAATGAAAAATATCTCCGGCAAAATCTCTCAGCCTTTGCAATAAGATTTACATGGTATATTTTGTTATGTTAATACCTTCACTACGTAAATCTGTCACCTCCACACTCGCTCTTTCAAGAGAAGATGCTACTTAGAGTTTTGTCAGGGGAAGAATACAAAAAAAGGCAGGTCAGGACAGGTTTTTTTTCCCTAGCCCTTCAGCTCACTTTTCTTTGTAGAAGTAAGCATGTAATAATTCACATCAATTTTACTTGCAAAAGCAATAAAAGAAAGGCAACCAATTTTAAAAATGCATGGTCTGGCTCAGTTACTGAAGCTCTCTTAAATCCCAAAAGAGGGTGAGGCATTTTCTGTACTTCAGTGTTTGTGATACAATTCTGGTTTTAATTTTTTTGAACAATCCCAGCCTGCTTTTGCCAGTTTTTTCTAATCCTTCTCTTGGATGTCATATTAATATAGTTGTGTTTTAAGTGACACAGGTATATTTCTGATGATGAAGATGACAAAAATAAGTTCCAGCAAGTAATTCTGTTCACGTAAAGGCTGGTGAAAGTATGATTTATTAAATTTGTGTAGTAAGTAGGAACCAAATGAATTACTGCAGTGTTTTATAGCTTAGGTGCTTGGGTTCCAGTATAGCTAAGACAAAAGCCAAATGCCTTTCATAGTCTGGGCTGAATGCCTGGAAGAAAACAGTCCATATGCTTAACACAGCTATGTAACATAGCATACTCCTCAGTCTTTGTTCACAAAATGTCTAGGACTGAAAGAGATGAAGACTGAATTATACTTTCAAATCAGAAGACGTTGATCCTACCAAGCACAGGTTGAGGTGGATTAGCAAAGTAAGTCAGGCAAGACTGGAATGAGCTCACACAAGCTGTACACTGTATTTAATATCTGGGAGGGGGAGGGGGATGAAGAAGGCAGCTTTATTCCACCATATATACAATTCCTCCTTATAAACACGTCAGGAAAAAGAAACGCGAACCGTAAGAAAATAATCCTTGGGCATAAGCCATCATTTTAGTTCAGTGCTCATCAGACAAGATTTTTGAACCTGAAGCTGTTGATTCTAACCATGTGAAGTTCTTAACATAAATAGGATACACAAAATACCTTTATTATTTCTCCTGTTCAAATCTACCTTTGCAGCCAAGAGGTAGCGATTCTCTTTGGCACATGCAGCCTCAACTTCTGCTTTTGCTCTGGGATTCATTGGCAGTGGAGGGCACTTATTAAAGATGAAGTCACTGCAAAGAAAGCAAAGGGGACATGTCTACAAACATTATTTCATATTTTAGAGATAATGCTTTTAAATGTGTATATACAGCATACTTAGATCCACCCATTTCTTAGTTATTTCTAAAATGTCTCAGGTACACAATTTCTACGTCATTTAATTATAACTGTATTTAAAACAGTAATAAAATGAAATTAACCACAGTTAAACTTTCTCCAGAGTTAATTCTATGAATGGCTGAACTTCTCTATGTACCCTTTAAATAGGATATTGGGAAAATATATCTACATCAGTCTGCATATACACTGAGAGGGAGGATGGGTAGAAAGGGGGAACCCCAGCCCAGAGGTGTTAAAGGTTTACAATGGAGCTTTCTGTCAGTTGCAGTAATTTGTAGACAACAAAACAGGTCATATAAAGTTCAAGAAATGTGTCAGGTCAGAAGCTGTCCCCCAAAGCAGAATAAAACCAGTGATGTTATAGGTATTACTCACGGTAGATCAGGCAGCACTTTGACTTGGTTCTGCTTATATCCATTTAGCATCTGTAATGCCCTTTGAAACTCAGGGCAAGGCCACTTCTTTTGGTTACTCTTTGCTTTGTGTATCCTTGTTGTCTCATGCATCTCTACCTCTCGCAAAGCAGGCAAATAGGAACAGACCTGTTGCAAAAGGAATGTTTTCAATGACTTTGTATCCAATAAATTAAAATGCAGTCATTTTCCTTCGTTGCACTTGACAAAAAGCAGTCATCCACCATGCACAGCTTGCTGTATCTAAGTTTTAAAAATACGATCCCTAAATGATTGCATATATATATAAAAATTATATATATATTGTATATTTTTATATAGATATATACAAAATGTTCTTGCAATTCACTCTTCATGCTGGCCTCAGCAGTAAGTCGGTTGTGTCTGAGCCAGAAACTGGCAAATTCTAGACCTCTCTCTTGGGTTTTTGGTAGCTGATAACATTGTGACCACTTTAGCTGGACGTTAAGACTGACGTAAACATAACTGATGCTCAGGTATGGAATGAAAGCATTTACAAGTTTCCTGCTCCCAACCCAGGGAGCAATTTGGTAAATACTCACTCCCCTTCTTCATCTCTTCTAAGATGAGGGGTGGGACTAAGCCTTTGAGCATTGTGAAGGCAGTAAGCTGTTGATCTCTTAGGTGCTCCCTCTTTGTTAGGATAGCTTTGGCTGTTGTAGATATTTTGGCTTCCTTCCAGTAATACAGAGCTTCTAATCCACCTCATACCGCTCATTTTAAAAGAGTCATGTAAGTTTCTGCAGTTAGGCAAAAGTTAGGAAAATGTCCAGCGGGGGGACTCATCCCATGATTCCACTATGATTCTATTTGACAAAAGATATTAAAGAAGGCTTTGAGTATCTAGCTGATCACTGTAGCTTCTGCAGGCGACTTGCAATTGGTGAGGAACACCGTACTTGCACTTTCTCTGTAGATTTACCACCAGAGAGTAGGAGGGCACTACCTGAACCCACAGAAAAGCCTAGCTGATAAGACGCTGAACAAGAAGAGCTGGCAAAATTGGACGATAATTAATGTTTATGGATGGAATGAGAAAGGAGTCAAAGTAATACTAAGGAAAGCCACAAAAAGCACATGAACTTGTGCTTTCAAGCACTACAAAAATTCACATTTAAGTAGTTGCAGAGAGTGATCAGTAGTCATGGCAATACTAAAAATAGCGATTGCTGCTGCATATGTGTTGGCCAACATACATTAAATATTAGATATCTCGTTGGTTTATTTCTGAATTCTGACAATCTTTTGTTTGAGCTCTGTTTAAACATGAGGTATTCATAAACAATAATCCCCATTCACAATAAACTCCTGTGAAATTCAGGTAAACTTATTTACAGGAAATGTATAAAGGTGTAAATTCTTTTTTCTTTGACTCTACCTGTAGAATTTTAGGACATATAAAAACAGTTATGGTTTCCATATTCTTTTAGTTGTTAGTATTCAGTTACTGAAACAAGGCTCTAAGTTAGGGCATGTTATTACTGTGAGATCTCCCCAATTTGCCTGCATCCTGCCAGCAGTCATGATTTTGAGAATTTCTTTCACAGCTTTCATCAGGTATTTCCTCACTAACTAGCACAAATTGTGATTTAAAGGCAGAAAAAGGTTTGCAAGTAGGAAAGAGTTTTTTAAGAGGAGAAATTCACAAGAATACACCGTGCTTCAAAATCGTAAAATCTTGTATGTAACAAGTGCTTGGACCCAGTAGAATAACAGACTGTCACCTCTTAAAAAAACCTGAAGGAAAAGATAACCCAGGAAAATCACACTATATTTGACATTTTCCTTAATGACAAATGGAACATTGCTGTAATGTATTTACACCAGAGATTATTTTAAAAAGCTTTCACTATGACTTTTCCTTGTTAATTGCATGTAAATAGATTAATCACATTACAAATTATTTGGCAAGAAAAATCTTACCATTGTTTTGAACCCAGATCTCAAGCGAAGAGAAATGTAAGTGCAGTAGAGTCTCTCTACAGGTGGAAGATAATGCGTGCAATGAGCATGACCTTAGACCACAGAAGAAAGATACTTTCCAAGACTTTCATGAATCCAGTTACTTGTAAAATACGTTAAGTCTGATAGGTTATTAAGGAATAGAAGAGTAACTTACTATTTTCTGAAGAGAAAGAGGTTCTTTAGAAACAGTTACATTCCTCTGTAAACACATTTTTTTAAAAATGGCTTCTGAGACAAACATTTGAAGCCAGGGCGATGGTATGGAACAAATGAACATTTTTAATTCACATATTGGAAAATCTGGGTGAAAGCAAAGGGGGAAAAAGAAAACAGTCTTAAACGAGAATATACAAACTTGTACATCTAGACTTACCTAGAAGATGGCTCTTCCAGAATTTTTTTCCTGCTGTTTCAGATTCAGAAGCTATTCTCCATGAGAATTACTAAGAATGCTCATTTCAAAAAATTTTTTATCCATCATCTGATAATAAGATCAGCTTCTACGAGAACGTTCAACGGATTTTAAAAGACAAAGCACCATTTTTAATGTAAAACTTTAAGAAAAAACACTCTAAATATGATCTTATGAAAGTTACACCTTGATTTTGAGAATGAAATTATTTGGGAAGTTAGACAAGTGATCACCCTTAAAATCTGTAAGTGACACAATACAAACACAATTCAGATAAAATGTGTTATACACGAACGAAGAAATCTGCAAGTAATGCAGGGTGACCTATAAATTCTACATCAAAAGTGACAGTAAGCAAATTTCAAGCCCAAATTGGATCAAATGGTTCATACGTTTTAAAAGAAACAAACCAGAGTGGCAGAAGAATCTATATCAATATCTGTATCTACATCTATATCTATCTACATCTCTCTATCTATATCTACGTCAATCAGACCTATGTCTGGCCTACCTCTTTTTTGGGGGTCAGGAGACAGAATGTCTGATTTATCTTAGGGTGGTATTTGTATTTTGATTCAAGCAAAATAATGTTGTGAAAATAGCAACTGAAACAGGTGGAAAGCAAGGTCTGCCATGAGGAAGAAAGTCTTCTGTATTGAGGGAATATTCTGCTAAGAAGTGCTCATACATTAACCAATCAAAACTCAATCAAAACAGAAACACATGTTTTGAGAGTACAGACATTTTGTATTCTTGAGAGTGATGGAACTTAGGAGAATTCTGCAACAGTTTTTTGGGTTTTAAGTGCTGTGGAGTGAACCAAGCAGTAGTGATCACCAATCATCAGATTATTTACTTTTTATAATCAGACTGTGAACATTGTTTTTGTGAGTGCTCTCAATAAAGGAAGAATACAGAAAGTATAATTTTCCATTTGCGTATAGGAAAGTAAGAAAGTCTTACAGAAATTTATATATCCAAGATTCTCCCTATTATATGAAAGCTAGAAAATCCATTGGAGATGTGGCAATAGTAGTAGATACTAAAAGCTCCATTGACTTAAATACTATGAAGTTCCAAACGATTTGCCCTTCTAAGATCTAAGAAAGACTGTAACAGTTCTGATAATTTGCTTTCTGTAAGACTGAAGCGGAACTATTTGTCCAGAGTCTAAGATTTTAGTGTAATTTTTTTTCAGGACAGTTCTTCTCAAATGTCCAGGCAGGAGTAGACAGATGCACTTTAAATGAAGCCTATGTACACCTCTCTCTAAAGAAAATGATGAAAAGGATGTCCATAGAGGTGTGACAGCTGAGTTACAGTTTTCCTACTGTTTCATAATCATAATTGGGGGTTGGGGCGGGGGAAGTTTGGTAGCAATTAAGTTTGAAAATGGAATTGAAAACATGCAGGAGTTTTCTTGAGATCTTTTTTTTTGGACTTTTGAGTTTGTCATCCCCTCATTGCTAAAAAGACAGATACCTCAATCAACATTCCATGTTAAATGATAACGGTTCATTTGAGTCGTGACGCTTCTGTTTATCTAGTATATTTAATGAAGAGGAACAATACTGATTCAGGGGACTAGTAGGAATTTTCCTCCACCCTCCAAATGAAGTCCATTAAGTCTAAGGATTTGGAATGAGACACTGAAATGTTTCATTTGAAGTCTGTACGGGTCAAGGAGTTCAGCATAGCTTTTGGACTTAGGCTGAAGTTTCTATAGCAAACAAGATCAAGGTTAGGGAGTGAAAATTTCACCCGAGCATTGGCCAGAGCTAAGGTGTCTCCAATTGCCTCTCTGAAGTTATGGCCTTCTACGGTATGCTTAAAGCTCTTCCTAAGCTTAAGAGAGAGCTCCAAAGATTTTTTTTCTTCTTCTCATTTGTGTGTTCTTGGTTTCAAATTAACATGTACGTATTTAGAGGGATTTTGATAAGAAAGCCTCTTCTATTTGGTCATGAGACAGAAAGACAAACAGACACATACACATGATAGAACAGTTTCCTGCACATGTACACATCATACCATATAAGACTGCACAGCTGCAACAGAAGGTAAAACATAACTTGAAACTAAACCAAGGGTTTTAGTTAGGACTTCAGCGTATCTGATTAATACACTTTGAGAGGCCTTTCAAACACTCACCATCACATGAAATAGCAAGGTACTGTGCCAAACCATCAGCTATTTGATGAAACGCGTTTCTGTCCATAAGCAAACTTGAGATGATCCAATATTCCACTACAGTGCCAAGAATTGCACTTAACAGACTTGCAATTTCACATTGGAAAGCCTAAGTTGGGGAAAAAAAAAAAAAAGAAGCCATAGACCTGCACTGTATAACAAACTCACCCTGATGATATACCAGTAATAACACTAAAGAACTTCTTTAGATAAAAGCCCACTCTGTTACTACATCACTTCTTCACTGGCTATTCTTCTTCTGCTCAAAAACAGCCAGGTCAACAAAATTAGTATGTCATTGTTGCCACATCAATTAAGATTCAGCACTAGAGAAACAAAACATATTTGAAAACATCCTGTCTAAAACAACGTGCAAAATGGAATCCAAACTTCTAAGTACAAAGTGTGATTTCTTTTTAAATTACATTTTTTTTAACTGTAAGATTTCAAGTAACTGCATTTACACTAGTTAAACCTGTGTTTGACAGTTACTGGGATCTTATCCTCCCTGCTCTATTAGGACTTCCTTTTCCTAAAGATTTCATCATGACATTAAAGCTCCTTTTGTGACTAACCATGCATGTCTGTGCCAAAAGGGAAAGGGATGCAAGTTGTGAGCTTCCTGCACAGAAAAATCTTTGGCAGCCAGTTTGTGGGATCAGGAAACTTTCTTCTGCTACCAAAAATTCCAAAGAGACCAGCAGCTGCAAATTTAGGAAAACACGCTTATGGGTATTGGCCTTTCCTTTTTCTCCCAGGAACCTGCACAAAATGGTCGTGTGTAGGTAAAATAGCCAAAATGCTTTTTCTTCAGGAGGCATCAAGACAATATACAGCACTTTACCATGTTATCCAGAAAGTACCAGGAGATAGACGAACATGCTCGTTCACCCACGTGAGCTTCATCAGTATTGGTTGGGTAAAGCAGTGCTTCTAGTGTCTGAGTTAGTCTGTGCAAAGTCAAGTCAGATCTGTCTACTCAATACCTTTCTGTGCCATGTAGATTCTGAAATAAGTTATTCCTCTGACCCCATGTACAACCACTGAACATTCAGTGTTTGTATGTCAGTTTTGGAAGTGCGACTTGGAAGAATATGTGCACCACAGAAGGAACAGATGAAATTTATTTGCCCGAAGACACCTACCTAAAGCTCCACCAGAGTCACCACCGTTACACTGGAGCACCTATCGATACACTGCATTCTAGTGAAAGAGAAGGAGTACTGAAAACGGATGATTTTGGATAAAAGGGAAATTAAACTGAGTACATACTTATTCATCAGCTTTAGATTTTACAGGTTTACTTAAAAGGAAATAAACTTTTCTGTCTCTTGTTGTGTTTTCAAACCACAGCCAACTGTTTGTCTGATACTTTTTGAGCCCAAAACACGTTCAAAGATAATTTAAAATAATTTCATAGGATTCCCTCAGGAGCTAGAAAGCACCAAAGACTGAAACAGTTTGAGCTTCATCAATAAGTCAAACAAAGATATATAAGAGGAAAAGAGGCTGTGACACAGATGAGATTTATAATAAAAAATTACAAAGTAATTTGTGGAAAACCTACATAAATACTGTCCCTACAGTTAACAGACTATAACCGAATTCCATCAAAAGTTCTTTGTAACAAATTACACAAATGCAGCAAATAAGCATGATTGAAAGGGAGGTAAGTGACAGGATCAAGGACATACAGATGCAGTCTGAGGTAAATACAGATGTAAAGCACAAGGATTTACATTCTTTTTCTTGTTTCTAAACCACAAGCTTGTATTACTTCATCTATGAAACGTTTTAGAAGGAACAGGGTGGGGAGTGAAAGCTGACCTTGGGGCAGTGGTTTGAAGTGGCTTTTAATACTGCAAGAATTAATAATGTTTTGCAGTCAGATACATAGCTGTCTGTTAAATGTGGCTGATGCACTCGTCGGAACTATGTTCGCTCAGCTCAGCATCTCTGCTCACTGACACAGACAAACCAGACACTGCCAACTGGTGTAGGCTTGGTTGACATTTTGGTAAAACAACGGTAGTACAAACGAAGAGCTTCTCCATAATATTTTGAAATAAATGGTTTGATGCTACAAATGAGCGGGAAATGCTCTAATTTACTGGATTTATCATCTGTTCTAAAAATATTTAAATATTACATCTTAAACCACTTTCATTTTCAACCATGAAACAATACAAACATAGTAATGAAAACACATGCAATATTAAAAAGGAGGAAGCGGCAAGCATTTCCATTAAACAAGGGAATCGCTACCATGTGCAACAGCGCCAAGGCTGTTTCTTTTTCCCACTCTCCCCGCTCCCTGCCAGCAAGAGGGCTGGGGGCGTGCAGGAAGCTGGGAAGAGACACAGCCAGGACAGCTGACCCAGAATGACCAAAGCGAGATTCCACGCCATGTAAATGTCGTGCTCAGCAATAAAAGATGGAGAGAGGAGGAAGGGGGGGCATTTGAGGTGATGGCGTTTGCCCTGCCAAGTAACCGCTATGCATGGTGGAGTCCGGCTTTCCAGAGAGCGGCTGGACGCCTGCCTGCCGATGGGACACACTCAATCAACTCCTTGTTTGGCTTTGCTTGTATGCACAGCTTTACCTCACTTACTAAATAGTCCTTATCTCAACCCATGAGTTTTCTAGTTTTTGCCCTTCTGATTCTCTCCCTCATCCCGCTGCAGGGCGGATGAGGAAGCAGCTGGGTGGGGACTTACCTGCCAGCTGTGGTCAACTCCCTACACCATGTACAGCAAATTAAGTGAGAACCAGTTAAACCTTCCTTCAAAACTCTCTTCCTTGTTCTTATTGCTGAGAATCAAAGCTACTTCACTGAGAAAAGCAGTGAAATGGGAAACAGCTGTTGACTGTGTTACCATACAAAGGTCATGTCAGTATAGTTGATGTCTGCCAGCTTAGCTATGCAATTCCTACACTGCTGCTCCAGTTAGTGCATTGCCAAATCAAGTACTGTGCTAGGGTGACAAAAGTTTCTGTGTGTTTTACACACCTAAGAGTTCTTCCAGGAAACGTTTTAAGTCATATGAAAATTAATTTTAACTTTTTTACTTTGGATTACAGTTAATTTACAGTCGTTATTTGGAGTTCTTTTTCATGGAGTGTAAATGTTTTTAGGATTGTGCAGTACTCCAAAGTGCCTAACACGTACTTCCAAGAAAGCTACTGGAAATGACAGAAAGACCAGAAAGGTATTTGTTCTACAAATTTAACCACACAAATTTATACCAGATAATGATAACTGAAGCATGGAAGGAAACAAATTAGAAATATGCCAGATGATGCAACTAAAAAAGGCAATGAATGACTTTTTCACTTCCTTGTCCTGCAACATAAGACACCATTTTTAAGGAAGACACAAGTAGTATCAGGCACGAACAGCATTTCTGATACCATTTGTGACACTGTGAAAAGCCAAGAAATAGCTCAGTACTACTCAAAGTTTTATAAGCAATATTAACATTCCTTGTAAATCCTAAAACTGAATTAAGAGCTTTGGTTCAAGGAACCTTGACCAGGAGTTTCTGCAACAAGCCCATTTCAATAATATAATAAATAATAAATGTTATTTATATTAAAATTATATTCAATATTGAAGATCTCAAGTGCTGAAAAAAATTTTATGTTTTTTGTCAGTGCATTTTTAACTACAAGGATAGTAGATCAGTTTTATTCCACCAAGCTGACCCGGCAGATGAACACAGCTATGAGCTAGGGCATCCAATTTCCTGTCACTAATTTTATTCTGGTACTTTAAGATAAAGTAAATTCATTTAACACAAGATAGCCAAATGCATGCATAGGTAACTTAAGTCTTTATAGCCCTTCAACTCTTTCTTTTTTAACACACACACACACACACACACACACACACACACACACACACACACTAGAAGAGAGGAAACATATATGGATATTTTTCCTCCACTCTAGGGCTGATTTGTTGCAATCTCTTTGACTCTCACACACACACAAAAAGACAATATAATTCTAAAAAGAAAAAAAAAATTGCCCACTGTCACCAGTTAGAAAAGAACGTGTTAGATATGCTCCCCAAAAGAATTTAATTAAATATTAATCTGTATTTATTTACAGATATTTTCACTGGAGAACTGAGAAGAAGTTCAGTATATCACAGTGTTGTTTAGGTATATCCAATATTTGTTTCTTCCCACGAGCTAACACTCTTGTGTAACCTGCACTACCCCTTTATGCTGTTCTATAAAACACTGAATTTCTGTGCCCATGTAGGTAGTAAGAATACCCTAAGTAATTTCTTTCTTTGAGGTTTCTAGATGGCCTCACATGTTTCTTGCCAATGCTGCCTCTTACCCAAAGAGCTTTTAAAAAAAAGAAACTGGTAATACACCCTTAAACTGAAGGCAGAAAGGAAAATTTTGCATCGAATATGTTATACTTAATGATATGGAAATATTTGTGCATCTCTAAAATAATAAAGAAGGAGAAAAGAAAACATGGTTCTGCCTGCATAGCTAGGGAGAATCTGCTCATCTGGCTTTCTGAACGACCTTTGCAACTATGAAACTGAATTTTAAATGGAGCCTCTAAATATAAGGAAAAATCAAGTTTTAGTATAAGAAAATTTTAAGTGCAGAAAGGCACAATGATGAGTTTTGATGTGAAAATACAGTACTATGTCTCGGAGTTCTGTATTTGCTAAAAAATGCAAAGGGAAAGAAAATGCACTACATAAATCTGAAGTTAAAGAATAAGGTTGTAAGAAAGAACACAAAACACCACAGATATTATGAGGCAACAAGCTGCTTTTTAAGGCTAGAATTCATATCTGCAGGGATATTGTACGTTACAGTGCATAAGATCAAAAGTGGGAAAGCAATAGGCATCTGGGTTTTGTGCTAAAAGTACAATTGCTATATATATAAAGAAAATAGAATGTGAACAAGAGGTCTCTGTGTTTTATGTTTTATTCTTTAAGTTATTTTTCATATATGTACTACACTCTCTCTGACACAAGTGATTATTCTGCTTATGCAAAGAATGGCTTATGAAAAAGGTACGCCTTACAGTGCTGTAACTTGTCAAAGGAACGCACAGTAGAAAAAAAGAAAATGGTGCCTACACTTAAACTGCAGATTCAACACCAGGAAACATATGAAAGAGCCTCATTTTCCAAAGAAACAGAATGGCCACTGACTCTAACTGAATGCGAGCCTGCTTGGAGCTCAGTACCTTTGAAAAGGTAGGTGTTTAAATATAAATATGGGTATAGAAGCCTAATTTTAGGCACTTTTTTAAGATCTTGACCAAGGATAAAAGGCAGCACTGTTTCAGAATGTCTTGCTTTGATAGCCCTCAAAAAAGGTAGGAGGTCTGGTGAGGTAAGATGAGTGAAGCTCTCATTATGTTTAACCTTTCTGCTTTCTTAACATAATGAAGAACTACCAGGTATTATATCGAAAGCGCTTTTTTCTCTGGAATACTTGATTTTCTATTGTTGTTCTGTTATTGTATTGAAAAAGTGAATGAAGTTCCTATTTATTCTGTGCTTTCACAATAATTTAAAAGAGAACGCATAGACAGCAGTAAGTTTGTATTTTATGTGAGAATCTAGAAGTCAAAGATGTATTACAAGGCTTCTTGCTTCTAAAAAGAAAGAGGTGGTATAGAGGACACTCAGTATCTTTCAGGTCAATGTCCTGCTGGTCAGCAGGTCACAGAACAGCAATTAAGTTGTCTTCAATTCCATTTTTATGAAGAGTGAGGGAAGAGACCAAATGAAACTAAAGGACTTGGGAAGAAAACTGGGGCATTTATTAAAATAAATAATGCATATCCGTAGAAAACAGAAAAAAAAAAAATCTATCAGTTTTGTTAGCTTTCTCCTTCCAACATTTCATGAATACCATCACTGTAAAATAAGATAATCACCTCTTTCGTTACACCTTATTGTTTGACTGGATGTGTTAAGCTGGTGTCCCTAATGACTACAGTAATACCTGCTGGTAAGGGCATGTGAACATCTGAACGTAGCCAACAAGCTACTCATGACTCGTTTCTTCTTTACAGATCAATATGAGAATCTTATGGATCAATTCATTTCCTTTAGTGGAGCAAAAACCAGCATGCTTCACAACAAAAGGCAGCTATAACAAGCAGCTGTGATAGTTACATATAATTCTTCACAAAGGAACGAACAAAGGAACCCCTTAAAAAAAACATATGTCGGTCTTCATTATTTTAAAGTATAAAATTCATACTCACATCGTTTTTTCTGTTCAATTCTCTATAGGAAAGTATGACCCAATCTGCTAGAATATTTATGTGTTTGGTAAAAAGCACTGAGGTTTCGCTTGCCAGCCAAAAGGTCTTCAGAAGAACTGTCTGCGGCATGACTTGCTGATGCTGTGAATTGGTCCCTTCAACCAAACTGTAAAAAAGAGAAAGTGAAAAAGCCTCAATCTTTATGCCACTTTGATTACTATAGTTACCAGACAGAAACCTCATCTTCTGTCAAAACACACACAGTTTTGGCAATTTTTAAGTATGGAAAGAACAGACACAATTTCTGATGAATAATAAGTAAAATAATGATGACTGTTACAGTCAGACTGAAGGAATTCTAATATTGTGCTAATATTACATAAGATAAAGACTGCCTTTACATGTTGAGTTTGCATGGCAAGGTTTTGGTGGGGGGTGGGTAGTAAGAGCTACAGGGGTGTTTTCCATCATGTGTGACAGAGTCAATGCAACTGGCCTGAAGACTGATCCACGGTTGGCCAAGGTCAAGCCCACTGGTGACAGTAGTAGCACCTCTGGGACAATAGATTTAAGAAGAGAGAAAAAAAAAACCAGCAAGAGCAGCCAGAGAGAGGAGTGAGACTATGTGAAAAAAAAGCCCTGCAGACACCAAGGTCAGTGCAGAAGGAAGGGGAGGAGGTGCTCCAGGGCCCAGAGCAGAGATTCATCAGGTGGGTGAGCCCGAAGGAGGCTGTGGCCCTGTAGGAAGCCCAAGCTGGAGCAGGCTCCTGGCAGGACCATGCTAGAGAAGGTCTGCTGGCAGGACTTGTGACCCCATGGGGGACCCATGCTGGAGCAGTTTGTGAAGAACTGCAGCCCATGGGAAGGATTCATGTTGGAGAAGTCCATGGAGGACTGTCTGTCGTGGGAAGGACACCACGCTGGAGCAGGAGGAAAAGTGTGAGGAGTCCTCCCTAATGAGGAAGGAGAGGCAGAGACAACGTGTGATGAACTGACCACAACACCCATTCCCCGTCCCCCTGTGCTGCGTGGGGAGGAGGTGGAGAATTTGGGAGTGAAGTTGGGCCCAGGAAGAAGGGAGGGATTGGGGAAGGTGTTTTAAGATCTGGTTTTATTTCTCATTGCCCTGCTCTGATTTGATTGGTAATAAATGAAATTACTTTCTCTGAGTTGAGTTTGTTTTGCCTCTGACAGTAACTGGTGAGTGATCTCCCTGTCCTCATCTTGACCCAGGAACCTTTTGATCTACTTTCTCTCCCCTGTCCAGCTGAGGAGGGGAGTGACAGAGCAGCTTTGGTGGGCACCTGGTGTCCAGCCAGGGCCAACCCACAACAATTTACTATATAAAGGCAGAGTAAAACCAAGACTTTTTTTATACTTCATAAGCCAAGGAAAGACAGATAATTGTCTGCCTAGCAAAAATAACAGCTAACTGCATTAAGAAAAAAAACCAAACAAACCAGTATGTTCAAAATGCTGTTTGTCTACCTTAAAGAATGACCACTGAAGCACTGCAAAGCTAAAAATACAATGTTATGAGCAAAATCAAATGCTTAGTGAAACTTGTGATATAGTGAAATAATAGGCTGAGAAAAGTTAGACTAAAAACACAATTAGAAAAAACCCTATACAAATTACAATAAAAAATCTAAGAACTGAGAAATATAAAAGGAAATGCTAAACTGCCATCTCTGTAGGACAGTGTCTTAAAAAATCAGGATGCAGCCTGCTGTAGGTACAGAAATCCACATGAAATTGTGAAAAAGCAGTAAGAAGTATTATCCTATAAAACCCACCTTTCTGTCAGAAACTCTACTTCAGCTTTCACTACATCAAAGAAAACTTCAATAATGTTTTGTGAACTATCCTCTGTTCATCACCTCTCCCTGAAACAGGGACTGCATGACAAATGGTTTCACAATAAAGGCAAGACCTGAAAAATAAACACCGAAAATCCATTTGTGTGACAGAAATCATAGTCTGATCTATCGGCAAAAAAGTCATCTCTGACTTTTGACAGTTTTGACAAGGAAATACCTTGCTACCCAGAAACATTCATCATTTTAAAGCCTAACTTTCTGTTTTTAAAGCTGTATTTTAAAAAAAAACACCTACAAATTTGTGACTGGGGCTTTGAATTGTAGGTGCAGATTTTGTATTATAATGTCAAGTAAATAATTTGTGTTTGATTTTTCTGTCTCAGCTGGAGGTACTCTGCAATTACTGAATTTAACAGTACTTTTATAAAATCCTTCAATTTCAAGGTAGTCTTGTAATACTTTACAGACATTGTAACCTCCTACAAAGTGTAGTTCAGAGAACAGTTCACACATACTATTTGACAGGTCTGCAGTTCGTGATCGAGCCTCATGATGGTCTAACATGACAGAGATAATCCTGAAACAAAGTGCAAATGTATTTTTTTGGCTAGAATTTTGAATACTAGAACCAACAGGTATACAACTGCTATAGCTGTTCGGTATTCACATTCTGCCAGTAAGTACTGAAAGATAAAATACTTTGTCTAAAAGACCAATTCTCTTTCATTCTCTGTGACGTGTTCTTAAAAAAAACTATTAAACGTCCAACTAAAGTGATTCAAGTACAGTGATTCAATGCCCTTCCAGACTACAGGCATGCTTACAATCATATACATTCATGTATCTGTAATTGTGGTTGTATCAAAGTATTTAAATATTACTTAAGGTTTTATGACAATAATAAGAAGAGGTACAGTTTCTCTTCCAAGGGAACGGAAGAATTAATTTCTATTGATGTATACAAAAAATGAGTTCTCAGGCTAAAGTGCAGACTAACCACCCAAACAGCTCTTGTGTACTGAGTCTTGTATTTGTAGATGTGTAGGATACAATCAGAATTCCTCCACAAGAAGGTAAACTTTATCATTACAATCAATAAACATGAAGGTTCATGTTTGGTAAGACTGGAATTCGCTTTGCAATTGCGGATATATATGCGTGTGTGTGCATATACATACATTCACACCAGAAAAGCAATAATACATAGACTACTATACTTTGTGGAAAGCTTAAAAAAGAAATCATTTTTAAAGAAGGAAGGAGGACAAAAAATTGTGCATTTTTTCCTTTCAAATACACCACCACCACGACCACCAAAAAAAACCCCCAAAAAACCAACCCTCTGCCGGTGAGCTAACATTTACTGAAACATCAAGTAAAAGCTCCAAATCTGTTACAATTCGAGCTTCACAGTTAACTTGTTCTGGTGAAAATGTGAGTTTGATACAATGGAATTCCAATCCTCCTCCCTTGTCCCTGAGTCTGGGGTAACATAACAACTATTGCATCCGACACCTTATTCAACTTTCTTACCTTACAAGCATCTCTATCAAGGACCACGTGCCTTTCTTACAGATAGGACACTGAAGAAGATCCAAATAATACTTTAACATAGTCGAGGACTTCCAAGGAGGATCAAGTCGCAGAACAAGGTACAAAACGTGACAGAGTTTAGCATAAAATATTGCATCAGTATTTCCCTGCAATAAAATGAGAAAATACTATTAGCTCCATACTGCCCAAAGATCCATAATCCCTAACAGTTTATATAAATTTTCTTTATTCCTTATAATCCCAAGTGACCAAATTTAATCAGTGAAGTAATATGTAATTTAAGGAATAATTACAAGCAGCAAAATTCAGAGTTTACAAAAAAAAGGGAACATATTCCAGCTGAATGCATCATTGCTTAGAAAAAACCTTTTCAACTGAGCTTGCTGTCACCTACTAGGTTTAAAAACAAAAAGTCACACAAATGCTGTTCCTGAAAGCAACAAGAAAACATTCTGGGCCAATTCTTCCACAATATTTAGACCACTACAATGGCTTGTAAATAAATAATAATATTTTAAAAATCCTTAATGTTTAAATTCTTTCCTTTTTAAGACAAACAAATTGGTAAGCACAAAGCAAAGGGTGAATACATCACTAAAAAACAGTAAATACAACATCAGAAAAAAAATTATACTACTTCCATTTCTTGCTGTTATTTTTATAATATTTCAGTTTTCATTTCTCACCAGTAGGGCATATTCGAGAAGAGAATGAAGAAGTTGCACGGGAGGTGTAAAGTACTTTTGACAAGCAGCAAGTTCTGTGACTACGTAAGGAAATAAACACTCTTCAACTAATCCTTCAAGCATAGACCATGTGCCTCTGGACAGGTATGTACTTTTAACCTAGGAATGAGAAACCTTTGTAAGTAAAGAACAGCTTAATAAAAAAACATACAAGAATAAGAGCAAATCCCCAAGTAAATGTTGGTGATATAATAAAAGAGAAAGAAAATGATAAATTAAACCAGAAATATTATTTATTGCCCAATCCCGCAAGCTGCTGTCATCTAGAAAGGCCTTCACTCTTAGTGAACTGGGCTTTCACTGAAAAGATAGCAGGTTTCAGAACATGCTTTTCTTCTTAGAAGATCTGAATACATTTACCTTTTAAAAAACAAATTACAGTTCATGCGTTCAATAACCTGCCTATAATTTATCCTGGAAAGGTACACAAAGGAGTGTTAATATTTCCAAAAGCGCAGACTACATCCCACACTGTAAGGCTGGAGCAGTAAGATAATTAGTACCACTGAACAGCTGAAAAAATAAAGAGAAAAATATAAGATCATGAAATACAACATTGACGAGTACACATTATAAAACCATAAACCATATAACTGTGTTATCTCCCCAGTTCTCCTATTCCCATATAGCACGTCAGAAAAGCAGCTAATGGTACCGACAGCACAGCTATTGATCCCAGTGGATTTCAAAGCTCTGAAGATCTTCTTAATGGCACAAGGCTTCCTTCTTATTCTCTGCCACTCATTACAGCAGAACACTTAACTCCACAAGCTTTCAGAGGACCCAGAAGGATCTAATGGCTTTCATGAAACGCTGTATTTGCCCTGCCATTTCCCTGTCAGTGTCTGTACTCTCAGCTTTCCAAACCTTTGTTTCTGCCGAGTGGTGACAGGCAAGAGGAGATGCTCAAGATCTCAGCTACACCGCTATTCACACCTTTCCTCTAGTCCACGATCAAGCCAAAGCTCAGATGTGCAAACCAGTTGTGAGCATATTGCTAACTGAAGAATAGCTGTTCTCTGCCTGGTAACTTCTGTTTTGAAATCCAGCTATTTTGTCTGACCACACAGCCTGAGGCTCTGCCAAATTCAAAGGAATTGGGATGGGAAGTAACAGCTGAGAGAAGCAGAGTCAGGAAGATCACTGATTGGACTGCTGGGAATTAAACAGTTACAGCAACTTATTGCTGCTTTAATCCCTGAGAACTTGTAGACTTTATGACCTCTGTCAAAAAACTTGGCTCCTAATGTTCATTAGATAAAGCTACTCGAGATATCCTACCAATTGTTTTAAATTAGTTTAAAATTTAAATTAACACAGACTTTGAGTCCTGCTGTGGTTTTGAGGTCTACAGCGTACACCGCTGCTAGTGAGACAGTTTCCAAAAACGTTTCAGTAACAAAACAAAAACTTTGAGAGCTCAGGTCGAACCAGAGAAAACTTCTGAAAAGTACAATAATCCAGGTTAAATCATAGATAAAGTCTCAGCGAATGTGCTCCGCCTTAGCATTACATATTTAGTTTTTCTGCAAATGTTTCGTTTCTGGTTCATAATGTCTGCCATTGTTACATTAACAATAAATAAAGCTGCTCATCTAGACAAGTTTCTTTTAATCAAGTCTTTGTGCATCTGGCGTTTGCAACTCACGTTTATTTCAACTTTCTCATTCATATAGGCACTATTAAAATCTTCACATTATTTCCTTTGGAAATAATGGTCACATTCACACTTTTGTTACGTGAATTATACAGGAACAGCACATCTAAAGAGCAATCAAACTGTTTAATAGCAGTCAAAGAACAACTTCTCTGTCGCCTGGATTTAAGATGTGTGACGATGACTCAGTATATTGTATGTGTACAAGTATGTGTGTGTATTGGCCCTCATCTGGTGATCCTACCAGCATCCGGCTTTTTATACTGTGACTGAAAAGTGTCTTGAAAATTCTGTTACTAAGAGAAACAGCAATGTTGATGAGTTCTGTGTGAAATACACAAAAAGAAGCTGTTTTGGGAGAGCGTGAGGTCTTTGCCTCATATTCAAGGTAAGGAGGAGCTGGAGAACTGGTTTTCAGCTATTTGTAAGGGGTAAGGAAGGATGATAGAAAACTGAGGTGACAACTGTTTTTTGGGTGTCAGGAGACAACTATTAAGGGCCTTAATATTCAGTAAGCTGTACAAAGCAGCATTGGCTCACATCCTGGCTGAGGAGCAACAAGCAGTTTCAGGAACTGCTGGTACAACCACTAAAACTTTGAGCAGAAACAAGTGGAGAATGAAGGTCCACAGACAGTAAGTTGTGTTTTATCTAGCATAACGTGGAAGAGAAGCTGACAAAATTAGTATTTTATGGAAGACGACATATAACAGGATACTTAGCTGAGTTAAGTCTTCTCAGCAGAGGCAGAGATGACTGAATATAGCATGTAGTTCTAATCTGTTAATTTAGTTTGTAGGTTTCATTTTACTTCACTGGTGTTACTGGAAATGTTTATTGGAGCTGTTTTAAGAAGCCATAAATACACTGACTATGAAAGTCTCGTATCAGATGCAAAGGCTAGCAACAGATATTCCACGAAGCAATAAAAGACAGTGGTAGGTCACGCATAAGAAAAGTATTAGAATTAGGCTTAAAATTTCTCAAGAAAAAAATATATTAAGAGTACAGAATGACAATTTCATCTTACACATGTTAAAAAAGCTTAATTTTTTTCCCGATAAATTCAATAACATAAACATTAACTTGGAATTTCAGTGCAAATCTGTTCAGTAACATATGCACGCAGCATTGTGCCCATTAATGGTAACGTTGGCTGATGACAAAGGCATTTTAGTGCTCATTTTTTAAAAATATTTTTTGCCTCCCTTTATTGTGTCAATAGAAAGAAATCAGATAAAGAGATGTCTGTGAAGCCTGAGAGCTCGTTTTGTCAGACTGGGACCTCATTTACATATCAAGTAACTATTTATTAGTAACTACATATCAAGTAACTAACAACAGCTCTTGAAGATACCAGATCGTCAGCTACCAAGAAATGCAGGAAGCTAACAGATATCCTTTAAGCTTTCCCCATTTTAACATTTAAATAACATAAGTAACCATATAAAGTACAGTAGCTCAGAGCTACTATATATAATGCTAAGTACTAAGAAGTCATGTTTCAACTTTCAACATTATTTAAAGATTTATTCTTCATATTATAAATAGAAAAGGGAAAATTTTGGAAGTATTTATTTACTTAGGATTGTAACAAAGACTTAGTAAAACCGTTGCTGATCTGTACTGATTTATGGCATATATTTAGCTTAACAGGAAGAAAATGAGAAATAAACTAAATAGTACAAAGAAAGAAACTAAATCAAAGTAATTATGAAAACAGGCCTGGGAAACATACTGTATTTTATTTGCAGTCTGTGCTTCAGTAGACTCTGAAACCCACATGATGACATTTAAGGCTTACGCTGTAAGAACAACTTTCTTTCTACAGGGAGACAACCTTTGGCTCAATCTGTCCCTAACAGCAAAAACAGATAAACCCTGCAAAAAGCTGTGTATACTTTACTGCAGCAGTGCCTGAGTAACTGAAGCTTCTCTAAATCATGTTCAGGCAACTCTTCTCCTAAGATTAGCAGGCGAAGTTTTCTTAACCACCAGGATTAAAGAATTTCTTGTAATAAAGGGGACAGTACTGAAAGCATTTTAAGAACAAACAAAATTCAACAATATTCCAATGATGCCCTGTAATTCTTAATAATTTTATTAGAGTTTTGGGTGACAAAATATTTTAAAATGTTTCTTTGACAGCTAATTTCATTATCAAAGTATGTTTGCCTAACTTCATAATAAAATTCCGTATCTGCAGCATGCCCTCTATGAGAATCCTTACCTCTGCACCGCATTTATTCAGCCGGTCTTTCGGAGCAAACCTGTGCTTAACAGCCTGTAAAACAGGATAAAGTCAGGCTGCACACTGGACACCAATAAATGTATTCAGTAAGTACTGTACAACCCCCTCGCAAACAGCAGCTTTTGTTAAACACAGTTTAAGCAAAACATTCAACATAGCAATCTATTTATATTTTTTAGTACTTGGATGGCAAAATTATGAAACAGAGGAGCAGTGACCTAAGGAAAATAATATCGGCAACTTTTCTCTGCATTTTTCCTGTTATTCTCTGCTTCTTGTTCAGGGGCTTGCTGCGTAAGGACAGTTTTATTAGATTTGGTCCACTTAACCAGGTTAAAGAATATTAAGCATTTTCAATTTTTCTAGGGCAAAACGCAAACTTTGGATTGCTCTTGCAAGTCACCTATAACGTGAAGATTCGGCAGTAGGTGCAGAAATGGATTACTACTACTGCTATACTTAGCTATGGCCTAGTGATAAAATCTTACTAATACATGGCACCAAAGAAGTCTTTTAGGAGAGATTGTCTTTAGAATTATGTTTATTCCACCTGCACAAACCCACATCATAGTCTGAGGGAAAGACAATCTGGTAATAAGTGTGTAGTATACATGAAAAGTCAACAACACATTTATTTTTTAAAGGTCTGGAGGGTATAGTCCTGATAAAATGTCACTGATAAAAGATGTAGCATTTGAAGGGGTATAGATTTGAGCAGCATGAGTGTCCTGTTCGTTAATTCTGTGTTAAAACATTGTTTACATTGAGGACCTAAAAATTCTAATTCTTTTTGCTACTAAGAACTTACACTAATGTACAGAAATGACCTGATTTTGCAATTACAAAAATCATACAGTGCTTCATGTCAGCAAGCTGCTACAAAATACTCACATGCATCACCTGCATCTCCATAATTTACACAGATAATATATCCTAACTTAGTTGCTTTCTCTAGATATGAAATGATGTTTTTAATGACTAATGTAGCGTATTTTTCAGGATTAGATATGTGACGACATTAAACAGAGCATTTAGCTGATTTTTTATATGTAATAAAAACATTCATATGAATCAACAAAATACTTGCTTTTGGACATGGTTAGTTTTTAAAAACCTGTTAGTGTAGTTCAGCTAGATAACAGGAAAGCCACAGATGGCCTGTAATGCAATGACATTTTGTTGAACAACATTAACTACTACTTATATATACACTAAGATTTCACCATGTCTTCCATACACCCATGCTTACCAACTACCACTACTAAACTATATTTTAGCTAATAGTAGATGGGGTAAATATGGGATTATTAAACACTGCAGGTTAAAAGGTGTTACTATTTCAAAAGATATTAAAATATCTACTTTATTAGCTCAGAACAATAATGAAAGATAAGTTTAATAACATACATTTTATATTTATGCTAAAAAAGCATTAACTGATTGTTACTTACCGCAGCAAAAACATATGTTTTATAATAGCATTCTTCATTTCAGCAAGCTGCATGTCAGGCATAGTTGGTCTGTTTCTTGTGCAGCCTGGAAATGGTCCATTTGGATATCTTCAGTATTTTGTATTTCATTCTGTGCAGAGAAAAAAAAATACCACTTTTAGTTCAGTTTCAAAGCTAATGCTCTAAACTGGTTTTTATGTGCTAAGTCTTTCTATATATTCTATTGTAAACCCCTGTGTGCCATAATTGTTCAAGGCTCTACATGATGTGCCAGATAAACAGCTGGTGGTTGGAAACAAACACTGATGTTGCAGGAAGCTGTAGCACAGGAATTATCAACAAAAGCTTTCCCCTAATTACCTTTCCTAACTGACTTTCAACTCTGACCCGATCCCTGTGGCTGAAACAAGAGCTATGTTTCCATAATGGATTCTCTGTTTGGACTTTCCAAGAACTAAAACCAAAGCCCACACCTTTTAAATTAGTCAACAGCATAGTAAGGACTTTTAAAGACATTTTTTCATCAATTTGACTATGACCGTACCTTCATTGTATAAAGTCCACTGCAATGAAATCTTTTCAATTCTTGCTTACAAGCCTGGACTAAACAAGTAATTTAAAATATAACAGTTATTTTTTTTTTTTAGTAATTTATTCTCTAAGTCCACCTATTGTTTCCAGCTATTTCTTCAGCACAGGGAATGAGGAAGTATTTCTCAAACTGGTTGCCAACTCATTCTGAAAAGACCCTAAGTGAAGCCACAAAATAATTTTTATTAGTAAAAATTAGCAAAAAAAAAAAAAAAAAATTTAAAGCTATTTCAGGATGAGAACAACATCTTTCAGGAAGAGTTTCAACGTATGCTTTTTCATCAAAGATACACAGACTAAGAATAAAACACCATCTTTTTTTCAGACAAATACAGAAGCAACTACCAAACCAGCCTGCTCCTGCAGTGTGATGAGTTATGAACGCAGCTATAGGTGAAGCATTCCCCCTGGTACTGATGGCCAGTTCGCAGTGGGAGTAGGCGTGGAAGGCTTGGTGTAGGTTGCCTTCTAATTCCAACACCTAAATCTGGTGGGTGATATCAAGTATGAGAAACATGGAAAATAACAGTAGGCAAAAAAACCCAGCCATGGATGTGGTGACAAGATGCAAGCCACCAAGAATTTATACTTTTAAGTTTTCAAGATAAAGTTTCAAATGCTGCATGTGTTTCATCCTGTTTTCAAATTTTCCCTTAAATGTGTAATTCAAACCAAAAGTATCTGGCATGTGCATAACTGTATTTCTACATAAATATCGGTAACTTGATAAGACTAAATAGTTTTTGATGAGCCAGGGATAACTGAACATGCATTAACTTTACTTCTTGTGGCATTTTCTGCACATTACTTTCAACATGCTTATAAAAATGCTTATAGTCAAACAATTTATAGTACCATCTTGGCAAAATCTCATGAATTCCAGCGTGCATCCAACAAAGCATTTAAAGTCTCTGTTCAAATTTAACTATGCGACCAGCTCTCTAAAATCATGCATATATTTTAGGATCGTGAACCCATAAATTTGAGACCTTGTACGGTCAAACCATTAATGACAAGCCCACGGGGTATTTTAACACAAGATTTCTGAGGTTGAGATTATTAGAACAGATGCTGAAATATAAAGATGAAGCAAAGACCTAGTTAAAAAAAAAAAATTCGAAAGAATAGTCTGAACATCAGTGCAGTTCCACTGAAAAAAATGAAGAAACACATTTTTGCTGAATTTGGCATCTGGACTCTGTGTGGGTGTTTAGGGGAGGAAGAGGGGGATATTTATTTTTTGTTAGAAGTAGCAGTCGAATAGCAGGACTACAAATTTACAAAGCTGGAATGTTCTAATGAATTATGTGCCAAGTACTTCTGGGTGGGAGAGCATGTCCATCTAATACATTTGGACAAGTGCTGTGATTTGATTGCCTATGTTTTATTATTTTCCTTTTAGAAACTAGGAGTCTTGGCAGTTTTCTGAGTTCTTTAGATGCATTTAAATAGAAAGCTAATGCTCTCTGGCCTCTGAGGTGAGTTACTTAATGAAATCTAAGAAAAAAAGATACGTGGAAGTTAATGGACTGGTTAGGATGGAAACTTGTTATCACACCTGGGAGGAATTCAGGTTGCATAGCAAGGAACACTGTATTCTCATAGAGATCAATAAAAGGTGAGGTAGCGATAAAAACCTGACACTCATTCCTCTATTAAATGTAAATGTCTATCTTAGCTGAAAGGTGTAATAGAGAACAGTTTCCCTGAGCAAGTTTCATTAAGAGAGTAAGCACTAGACTGAGATCCCATGCTGATGTGTGTTTCATCCAGGGTGTAAACATAAAGGCCTTTCAACCCTCTTCTCACTCTTTTCTAACAGCGTTATTGCTCGTTAAAACAGAAAAGCAAAATTACATGCTTTGACCTGAAGAATCCAAAGGATTTTCAAATGAAGTAGGTTGTTCCTAGTAGTGAACACAGTTGTGGTTCCTACTTGCTTGCAAAGGTAGTATTTTCAATTTGCAGTTGTCTAAAATCATCCCAGTCTGAGGAACTACCAGACTAAAAGAATATTCTGAGGCCTTTGAGAAGTTCAGGTAAAAATGCTACAAAGTTCCAAACAGTGCATCTGATAAGTAAACAACTCCCTCTCTCTCTGTCAAGGGAAATAGTAAGAAAAAACTCTAGTTCTAGTGAATTCTGCACATACAAGAAAATTCACTGAACAGTGACATGTCCCCTCATAGTTCAGATGGAGGGATGAAAAGCCGCTTTTCATGCACCGCCCTATCTGTAAGTTTAATTCCTGGTCCAACTTGAAGCTGAATGGCAAACCTAGCGCTCTGAACCACCTGGTATTGCACAGGATGCTTCATCCAGCTTAGACATTCCAAAAAAAAAAAAATAAAAAAATCCGTCTCTCTGGAACAGTGACTTCTAGTGTGACCTTTCTCTTTGAATAAGGTCCATCCAGGTCCTCGTGTCTGAGTGGATGTGATGATGTACTGTCTCATGTTTTAGACTAGTTAACAGAAGAAAGTTATTACAGGGACTTCGGAGAATCCTCTTCTACCAAGAAGGAGAGAGCTTGCAAGAATTTAACACTTTTGACTAATACAAAAGAAGATTTGTCATGAATGGCGACAGCTTTTCTAACATGGAAAGAGACAAAGCTGAATCTAGTCTTTGCACATGTGAGCATCATGTGATTGAGCTGTAAGGACTCATAACATTTTCTGAAACGCAGAGAGTTACATACCTTCTGATCCCATGGATGGGAGTTCTACAAATGGAGCATTACAGTATACAAACTGCTGGTATATGAGACATACTTAACAAGTCCCCTTGGCATGCCAATTGATTCTTACAGAGTTGCCAGTTGCTTATAGAATCCTTCAGTTCAAACTAATTTTATTTAATTTTGTCTACAAGTACAGTATGATCTTTCTACAGTAATGGAGTTAAATGTACACTCAGTTCATACAAATATTTTAGGAAATTATAACTCCTGCAGCATCAAGCTGAGCACACTGACTGAAAAGGGAGTATAGGTGATCATCTCACATTACATTCCTAGCACAGAAATGGTCTAAGTGAATGTTCTCTGTGTAGTGTTCCATTCTCTTCCTAAATTCACACTGCAACCACCAGTTCTTCCCAGCCATGAAGGACAGCTAGCAGGACAGCTAGCAAACTGATTTTGAGTTAAGAATCTGAATTTTAATAAAATAATCTACAGACTGTTTTACTGTAGTCTGTATATAATACTACAAAAAAAAAAATAGTAGTTGAGGGCAGATGACAAAAGAAGTTATTACATTGATCTTGAAGCATGAAGATATCATTACAATACTGCCGAACCCAGTAAAAAAAAAATACAGGTAGACAGATACATACACACATTTGAAATCCTAACCAAAATAAAGAGATTATAAATTAAAAATAATATGTTTCTTGGTATTTTGTGAATTACTGTTTAGTTGCTGTAAGTCATTGACATTGGAACTTCCTCCAGAAGTCTAATTAATTTTTCCAGGAATTGCATCAACAAAGTAGGAGGAAGAATAAATAACGTATGTGACAGAGCCCTGGCCCAGGCTGCCCAGAGAGGGTGTGGAGTCTCCTGCTCTGGAAGGATCCCAAACCTGCCTGGACACCATCCTGGGCATTCTGCACTGGGGACCCTGCTCTAGCAGGGGACTGGACAGGGTGATCCCCAGAGGTGCCTTCCAACCTCATCAGTATGGGATTCTGATGCTTCCTTGGTGTTATTTCTTCTGTCTGAAACAGAACACTGCTTTTGGAAAGACAATTTTTCTATTGCAGAATCGCAGAATCGTTAAAATCAGAAAGGATCTCTGGAGATCACCTGGTCCAAACTCCCAGCCCAAGGAGGACCTCCTAGAGCCACCTGCCCAGGACCATGCCCAGACAGCTTTAGAATATCGCCCAGCATGAAGCCTCCACAGCCTCCTCATCACAGCTCTATCACCCTCACAGCAAAAAAAAAAACCCACCAAAACATTCCTGACTTTCAGACAGAACCTCCTGCGCTTCTGTTTGTGTCCACTGTCAGTGGGCAACAGAGACAACAGCGTGGCTCTGTCCTCTTTAAACCCTCCCTTCAGGGGTTTATACACATTCATGAACCTTCTCTTCTGGATAAACAGTCCCAGAATCAGAAAGTTGTGTTACCTTTACTCAAATTACAAAACATTCAGGCTGATCATATTGCCCTTAATTATTAATGCTGCATTATCAGTAAACCTGACATTAATTGCTAACGACAATGAAAATCTAATTTTAGATACGTTTTTTAATTTACTTACCTCAAAAAGGTAATCTCCTAGATACTGCAAAGGGTAGTATCGAGCTTCAGAGGGGCATTTTTTGTTTTGCTTAAGAAAAATTCTATTATTGATGAATATATGAGTTATATTGCACTCTGCATTTGGAGATGAACATATGGTTGCCTTTCCAGCTTGAAGAACTCTAAATAAACATATTTGGAAAGATGTATTTACTGCATTATACTAATACTGCCTAAAGCGACATTAAAATTCACAAACCACAAGCATGCAAGTGCAAGAGAATGAGCGCTCTCAATGTAAGGAACTGCCCAGCGTTCATTAGGAGGATAAAAGTGTGCTTAATAGTGTTTAGAAAAGAAAAGAACCCACTTAACAAGACAACCTCCTCTTCACAATTTAACACTATTAATTAAAATCAACGAACACCTCTTATATATCTAATAGAAAGCTTTACGCATTTTCTAAGATCAAATTGGGTGACAGCAGCTGTAATTTATTGCATTATGTCCCCCACAATGGTGATGGTCCTTTCAGCTAAGTTTTGCAATAAATTAAATGGTTTACCAAAAACGGAACACTCTTTTCCTGAACTATAACACGATATTTTCATTACACAAATACATACTTTTACTTCATTTTGGAGTAATTTATAGCATCTGGTGCTGTCCAATATCACCCACAGAATGAGATCTGTTTGTCTTTGGGACACTGTTAGATCTAAGAGTTTCCCCTCGGGCAATTTCCAGAGCTGAACTGCTGTAACTTTTCCTATCTTTCAGAAAAGATGTCGGGCAAAAAAATGGTGGAAAAAATAAGGTCTCTTGACATGCTGTATATATGTTTTATTTTTCATAATCCAGGTACGTAACAAGAAAATGATGCTGGTCTCACACACTTACCCATCCAACAGCTAGGAACTAAAGGCAGGAAATGCATAGAAGGGGGAGAAAAAGGCACAGCGTTGTAAATACTAGAGAAAAATCAGTCTTTTCCCAAAGCTACAGTGGCCTTTATGACTGGAAACAGTACTTGCTGGAGACAAAAAGTATCTACCTTCCAGCGTTTTCTGACTGACTAAAGGGATCCTCGTGTCAGCATATGGGAAACAGTCCGGAAAAAGAGATTCCTTCCACAACACTGCCTGTTCACCTGTCTTGCTGATGTAGTTCCTGTTAAAGGTTATTTCTACAGCGAACAGTTGTGCAAGACAGCATTTTAACAGGGTTATCGTGAAGATCTGCGTAAGTCGTTTTCACGGAAAAAGAACCAGCGTTTGTAGAACTGTGGCAGGATGAGCGCATCTTACAACAGCATCTAGTAAACTTCCCCACTCAGCCCAGGAACGAGCATACCTAGAATGCCTTCCGCTGGCAAAATCGAAGAGGGTAACTTCTGCCTGACCTCTCTTTGTCTTTATAAGCTGCAGACGGGCATTCTGTGATGCAGCGTGCAGCCCTGCTCCATCAACCACGCAAACTGCACCTCCCTCCACACCTGTGGCACGCCCAGACTCACTCCTGACAGTGTTTTGTCCTTTCCCATCTATCTATCTGTATTTACATCTGTTACAGTATGGATTAGGTCTCCAGAAGTACTCAAAGCTGTTGCATAGATGCGACATCAGGTCAGTTGCAGTGTGGCCCAGAGCCATGAGAACAGAGAGCAGCTGGCTCAGGTCACCCACCCAAGTGAAATAACACACAGTTCCAGCTACTCTTTGAATGCAAAGGCTACACAAAATAAACCATTACAGATAAAAAACACAAGCCTATGCACTTGCCTCATGAAGGAAGTTTCTGTAAGCAGTTTACGTCAGATGCAAACATGTGAATGCGTGTTATTTTTGACACTATATTAAAGGAAAGCAAGAAAAGCAGCGATGTTAAAGATTAAAAGTGATTTTATTATAAAAAGCATGGAAGTATGTAAGTGAAAACAATTCAAAATTTGAAGAGCTTGAGCTTGTTATGGACCAAATTAACTGGGCTGGAAGAACAAAAAAGTGTTCAACCATACAACATGAGTTCCATCATTCATTACTTAAGCTTTAAGACATATCCTCCTACCTTTTAATGGACGCCATTTGTTTATCACCTTCCTTAACAGGGAGGACAACTTTCCATCTGTGGAAAGCCCCTGGAGCACGAGAGTGTGTCAGTTCTTCGCGCCATCTTTTAGGTGCAGATTGCATTTGAGGTGAATAATGGGTGTCTTTTTCAATTTCATATCCCCATTCGTACGTTGTTTCATCAAGCCATCTGCCACTTTCGGCACTATTAATTATGTACTCCTTAGTTAGTATCCACTTCCCTAAAAAGCAAATGAACTGTGAACCACAAAAGATTTTTTGTGCAGACAATCAGCAATCAACTGAAGATCCAATATAAAATTAACTTAAACCTTTCCTGTGCAAATAAAAGCTGGAATTTTAAGCACCGTTTTAAAAACTTCTTACTACAAGAGTTCTCCTCTTCACACTCTGGAATAGCAAATCTCACAATGCCACTGAAAATGATCATTTTGTTTTCTTTTAACTATGAAGTACCTTTTTACCCTTCCTAGACTTGTCTAACTCCTCAGAAATCTGCAAATGGAAGTTCTCAGCTTCCCAGATTTTGTTCTGACTTCCACAAGACTTTGCTTAACCCTTTTTTTTAGTATCATTTGGCACTTTTACAAATGTACTAAAAACATACTAAGATTGAGAAATATTTTACCACCAATTATTAAGAGGAGCGAGGATTTTAGCATGTCAGCTGTTTCTTTTACATATTCTTCACATTACTCGCACTGTGAGTGTAGTGAATACCAATATTAGGGGGATATGGATTCAGACTTTTGTCTTCCCCTTTCTTCTTTTCACACCCTTTTCTCTCATCCCTTGGTTCCACCCCCTCCGCCTCTCCTCTTTGATCTTCCACACGTACACTTTTGATACTGCGTGTAATGATCTTCCCCTTTTTCTCTGCATCTCTCTTCTTACTGGTTCAGGTCACGAGCCATGGTTAGTACCCTGCTCCTGTATTGAAACTCTACCTACAGAAGAAACTGCAATAGAGATTGACTCGAATCGTGTGAACCTAATTGGTATCACAGAACAGCAGGGTTGACTGGCAAAACGTCTCAGTGCATGAACACAGATGGTACTTCTGCGTAACCCAGCACAGGTACCAGTAGATGCACGACTGGAAAAGGTACGCCGTGCATAACCCGTGCCTTAAAATCACTTTCACTTCTAAGTTTCCACCTCAAAACTCCTGTCTGCTAGGAAGTCACTGAAGACTGACATCCTTGTCAGTATTTCTGATCTCCTCTAGGGAGTTCTGAATGAGCCTGAACACTATCTTTTGCACTTTCTTGGAAAAAACTGCCATAGGAATGAACACTCTCCCTCTGCCATCAAGGGAAAGAGCAATGATTATGCAGAAACAGCACCTCTTCCAGGATTAAAAAGCACTAAATGGTTTGGCGGAATGTATGCAGGTACAGAAATATGACAAGAGTTTTGCCCTGCCATGTGGACACTATGTGTACCGTTTCCACTCACTTCAAGCAAACACCTCCAGATGTTTTAAATCCCAAGAAGAAAATATTAATCTGCATTTTACTTCCCTCATGGAAACTGTTTGTCTATTTCCTGTTTGATTAGAGTGTGATCAGAACTTTACATTAGTACAAGAAATCATCTATCTACCTACCTACACACACACATACATCTACGTTCTAGCAGCAATAGAGGACTTTAAATGCCTACTAATATGGAATGCAAGTACAAACATGAAATTGAGACATTTACGTATATCTTTAAACATAAATCTACATTTAGATATTTCTGTTTCATTTTAAATTTATTTATCCTCAGTATAATATGATATAGGGAAAATAAAGATCATTTTTAACCAGATAATAGACTAAGGCTGTGAAATCTCCTAACTCCACAAGATTTTCTAAACTTATCATAAAACCTTTCCTGTCTAATATGTCTATGCAGAACTCTCATTCTAAAACATTTTAGTTGCTTCTGTATGGGATTTCAGCATCAGGCCTTGGTTAGAAGAAAAGCCAGAGGAAAGACCAGGCTTGTGTCAGAATGGTAAAAGTCTGGAATTTTCTCTTGCTGCATAAACAGGAACTTAAGAGACAGTGACCTTTACCAGCAGATGTGGCACGTGAATTTGGTGCAGATTAAATAAAGGAAAACAACAGAAATATCAGTTAGGAAAAAATCCAAAAAAAAAAAAAGAAGAAAATCAGAATTAGAATGTCATACTATGTTAAAAACTGAGGTTAACAGAACAAGAAGGAGGGTTTGTAAGACAGTTCATTCATGAAATGAAAACAGGTAACCAGAAACCCTTTAAGTAAGCATCCTTTCCAGTCCTATGTTATGATCCTATGAAACTTCACAGCAAATCTTTTACTCACCTGCAGCACAGGCAGCTAAGAACTTTTCACTCTTGCACAGCTTTTTTGCTATAAGATGTGTACAATTCCTGTATTTCTAATAAAACAAAAAACAAAACACCACGATTGTATCGCTGAAAACAGTTTAACTGTCTGGCTATTCATACACAACTCTAAACTACGGCACAGTCCTTTCTTTGAATGCTTGCACTTTTTTCTTTCTGCTGTAACCATCAGGTACTTCGGTGAACATTACCTTATTATCTAAAACCACACAGTCCAGTCTGAACAGACACTGGAGTAGTGCCTTCTTCTCTTGCTTTTTAAATCCAGTTAATTGGATTATCCGTTTCTGGCCTCCATTCGTCATCTGTTAAAATTAACAAAAAACCCATTAAGATACAGAATACACATTATAAAACGTTGCTTGCATGCTCTTACTAGTACTTTTCCGAGAACAAGGGAAAACATACCACAAGGAACCAACACTACGCCACGTCTGAAGCTGTCCCTGCCTGTCACGCCTCAGACCTGAAAGGCGGTAACGGGGTAAGCCAGAGACCTCCGAACTGCGGCCTGCAACTGGCCCACCCGCACCCGAGGTAGGCCCCGCGGCCCCGCGCAACCCACATGCCCGGAGGCGGGAGCCCCTACTCCGCTGCCAACCGGGCGCCGGCGGCTGCGGGGCCCCCACTGTGAGAGGAAGCCGCCTCCTCTCAGCGGAGGCCCCGCAGGGAAGTGCCACGGAAGTGCCACAGATGTGCGGCGGGCCCGGGCGGGAGCTGCGGGGAGCGGACGGCGTCCCCCTCGCGGGAGCGGGGACCGGCCCGCGCTCACGTACACTCGCCATGGGGGCGGCGGGCAGCTGCTCGCCCTCGGTCCGGCCCGGCCCGGCCCGCTCCGTGCCAGCTCCTGTGTTCGGCGCTCGGCTACCACTGCGTTCCCGCCTTCCCGCCCGCCCCGCCCCCGGATGTGGCGGCGCGGCCGTTCCGGGCCGTTGTCACTGACGCTCCGCGGTCGCCCGGGCTATCGGCGCGAAACCCGGCCGGGTAAGTGACCCCCCGGCAGGGCTGCCATCCCCCTCCCCTTACAGTGCGGCCAGACCTCGACGCCAAGCGGGACAGGGCTGGGGGCCAGCACGGAGCCCCGGGTTCCCTGCGGCCGCCTTCTCTCCTCCGTGGGGTGTTGCGCAGTTCCGGGGCTCCCTGAGCGGAGGGGACGGCTGGTGTCTGAGGAGCGGCCCCGGCGGAGGGGAGCGGAGCGGAGCGGCGGGCCCGGCTTCGCGCCTGAGCGCGGGGCGGGAAGGGGAGGTCTTCCCTCAGGCCGAGGGGAGTGGGGTGAGGCGGGGGAAGGCTGGAGGCGTGTGGAGGAGGGCGACGTGGGAAACGCGCCGGCGCCGCCTCAGAATCTCTATAAAATCACCGTTTCTACAGCTTAGCCGAGCTGAGAGAGCGGAAAGCGGTCTGGTAGGGGTACGTGGTGGAAAACGGGAGTCCTGCCTGAGTAGAGGAAGCCGACAGAGGAGCCAGGTGGAGCTGGATGTAGACGCAGGTTTAAGCGTCTCCCCTCTGGAACAGGCTGGCTGTGAGCGTCAGGGAAGTGACCCGGGACTTCTGATCCCGTTTCTCTGTGTCAGAGAAACTTTCAAAGTGTCTTGTGCCGCATGATGGCTGATCCTTAGGGTGTACCTCATTTTGGTCAGGTACTGCTCCAGCCACGTATTTGGTGAAGGGATTCTATGATGATGGAGTTGATAGTGTCTCCTCCTGATGGAAGTCAGTGTTTGGTTTTTTATAAGTTACAAAGCAACTTGAAAAGGTCAAAATAACATTCAGGTTGTACCTCAAGCGCTCAATTTTGAATTTAGAACTCTAGAAATGCCAAGATTAGGATTGTGAAACTTTATTTTGGTTCCTTGTGTGTATGGCAGGCAACTTTTGACTTGATTGCTGTGTTGTAGGGCACTGAATGGGTAGCGCACAGGAGAACTATTAGTGCTTCATAATGAATAAAACTAGCTTTGTAGAACACTTTTTATTCCTTTTTTCTAGGAAGGCATGTGTCCTGATTCAAACAAGAAAAAAAAAAGATTGAATTGCCTCCTTAGAGAACTGCATGCTACACTCTCTCATAACATTCTTAGGTTATGGTGGACATGTCACTTTGTACTCTTTAAAGTAGCTGTTCCATATTTAAGACCTGTAAACTGAGATACGTATGGCAAAACTTTCACAAGTGCTGAGTATTTGTCCCTGCAGCTTAGATCAGTAGCAGCAGTGCACTGAACTCACCACTGCCACAAAATGTAGGGATTCCTGTGGAGAAAAAACCAAACCACCTAGCTTCAGACATCTAGAATTTGGCAGCACACTGAGACACTTGGTTTAAAATCTTTCTGAGTTCCCCAGATGTCAAAATAGTTCAGCTGGGCCTCAGATGGATCTTATGTTTCTGCTTTTAAAGTATTCTGGTACCCTTAGTCCTTATTGAAGTGTTTCTCATCTTCTGTTTGCTCAACACTGCAGCTGTATTTTTGTATGCAAACATGAAGAAATAACCATCAACAACCTCTGTCATTAGTTTTTGACATAAGTGGTATTGAAAATTCTTTAAACATTGACTTGACTGAGTTGAGAGTCAAGTCAGATCTCTCAAGAGTTGAGAGGCTGTATTTATGGCTCACATTTCCTGATTGACAGGGAAGATTAGTTGCATTTTATATTTTGTACATGCTGCACCTTTATACCTTCTATATTGAGTTGTCCGCACTGCAAAGATACTAATCCTTGTAACCGGAGTGCAGAAAATCAAAAACTTCTGTTTGTTTTATAAGATGTAATCTAAAGTTTAGACCACACAATCTATTGTCCCTAAATAATCTATTTGATAGTCAAAATTTATTTAAGAGCTAGGAATATTGTTCATATGAATATATAATTCTGGGTTTATTTACTCTGGTAAAGCTCAACTAAATAATGTTTGGATTGGTATCTCTTAAACATAACAATTTAATTCTTATTAACTACTACTAACTAGTAACCATTACTTAACTGGTAACTAATATCAGGTTTATGCCACGGGGTTCTTAACAGGCTAGATACCTCTTCAGCAGACTGTACCGTAGATTTTAGCACACAATACTGTCAACTAGCTACTCGTGAAAAGTTGCATACTTCTATGATGACCATTTGTTACCTTTGAGAATTAAATATTTTGTGTTTTTTATTTATTTTCTTCTGGTCTCTGGCACATTCAAAATAAATGAGACCTCAAAATTTTTGTGCCTATATGAACTTTAAAATACACTGTTACTGAAGTGTAGCATTAAGAAATTAAGAACGTATTTTGTCTGATAAGTTTGGATTTCACTTATCCACTCCCTCTATTACTTTTTCATAATAAAAATAGGTGGATATCCACTTTTACACTTTCTCCTCTACAGTACATGTGACATCTTTATTAAAATTTGGAACAGACTTTTAGTGCTACACAAATAGTATTTCATATATAAAATTTCTAATTACATTTTAAGGACTATCAAGAATGGCTGTACAGCTCCCATGCCCTCAGTTCTTTAAGAAGCCAAAATCGAAGGAGTAAGTATCGACCAGAAGAGTTTACTTGCAGTGTTTCAGTCTTTCAGACTGCTGTATTGGCTTCTTTGTTAATGTTATTTCCTAGAAAAATAAAAAAAAAAAAAAAAGAGAGAAATTTCTTTTTCATTTCACTGTTGTAGTTTTCTGCCTTATGCTTCTTGTTTCCTTTATCTCCTACACATAATTGTGTTCCCACCATGTATGTTGAGCTGTCACTTGTACATTTTTCCATAGATTGCTGTTTTACTTCACATGATATGTGCAGTCATCTTTCTCCAGGCCTTGTTGGTGTGGCCATGATCACTGTGATCACTGTGGAACCATGTCCTTAAATCTCACAACCTCTTTCTCCAAGACTTCACCACTTTATCCTCAACTTTGCAACTTAGGGTTTGGGTTCTTATGTTGAAAATGGTATGTAATTTCTTGCAGTAACTGTGATACAATCTGTACATAAACAGCTTTTCCATTGTGAAATATGATCTGACAGATTTTTTTTACCTAGTAGAAGGTATTTTCCATTATGTGCATAAAATGTTTTCCGTCATGCAAAGAAGTTTATCCATTGCCTGATTGACAATTTCAGAGTTTAAAAAGTTATTCATTAAAGCTTTTTCTAATATTTCCTCAATATAATGTGTGTATACTTGTTTCAGCCATATCATCTGACAAAACAAAAACCCCAATGCCACAGGCAAATTTTGGTCAAACATTTAGTAACCACAGCTTTGTAAAGAAAATCCCAGAAGCTACACTGAAAAGTCAGTCATAAAAGCTAAACCAGTACCAAGTGCTCCGCACTGCCTTCCTGTGGAGAAAAATCTAACTTTGAGCCCTGTTTTAAGTCCGTTTTGTAAGTCTGTCTTCAGTATGATGCACTGACTCTGGCTTTGTCAAAACAGTGAAGGAATTTTAATTTTCTTCTGTAGTGATAAGGGATTACAAGAATTGGAATTAATATAAACATAATACAAATCCACAGAAGCTAGAATAGCTTCTTGATAATAATTGTTCTTCTATAAGCGTGCCTGTAGTTTCTATTATGGGCTGATGATGGAGAAAGGGCAGAGCAAGTGTTGTGAAAATTCTTGCTTTTCAAGTGTTACTGATTATGTAAAGTCCCAGTTATCATAGCTTCATATATAGGCAGTGGAATGGTTTTGTTCTGCATTTAATACTTAACCTTTCCTACCGTGTGGAGTTCATGTTTATTCTCTTTGCCTGACTTGACTTAGTCCATGCTTGGGCTTTTGATCTTAACCATCTTACTGTTGTCCTGCCCTGACCTAAATCCGCTCTACCTGCCTAGAATACTTACTCGACCTAATTTGAGAATCCACATAAGATCATTCAGATTGTGTTTGTTGAATTTCCTTTTAATTTTTTTGAGTGTGTTTTAGAATGCATTTTCTTTGTCTTTTGTATCTTATTCTTCCCTAAGTAACTGCAGTCAGAATGGTGAACGTGTGTCATCGTAGCAGAAATTGCAAGTTTTTCTTAATAATTGTGTGGTATTAAATAGCAATATTCCAGAATGGTTTCTTGTCTGTGATACCGCCCCCCCCGCCCCGCCCCCAGTTTTATTTCTTATTAGGCAACTGCCAACAGCATGACTGATGCTCCACAATGCAAATAAACATGAACCTTGGCTCACAAGTGTTAGAAAATCAAGTTAGACATGATGTAACTGGTGGGGTAACATTGCATGTACCCTTTTTACCTCCTCTGCTGTCCGCTGTACTTGAGGTCAGTACAGAGGGTAGGCAAAAGGTGGAGGTAATTGTGGATGGAAGAAGAAAAGAAAAATGCCAAGAAGTTAGGAGAAAGTATGGAATAAATTATAATAGGGAAGATAATGAAGGTACAAGACCAAGCTAGTATCAAAATACCCCACAGTACATTACAGTGTGATCTATCTATTTATCAATATGTAAGTGGAAGATTATGTAAAATTGTGACATACAGGTATCAGGCATAGGTTTGCTACTCCAGGTGAGGTTAACAGAGTATCTCAGGGGCTCCTTGAAACTGTTTAGCTGTCCGTTAAGGTGAAACCCTGTTACCGGCAGATCTTGCAGATAACTATTGTGTTCTTCCAACTTGCTTTGTCATCCCTCCCTAAGAATTTGAGGTCGCCACCCAAAGGCAACTTACCCTGGGATATCAGTGTCTCTAGAGTCTCATGAAGATTCTAGTAGAACCATTCAGTACTAAAATAATGTATTCATTAGTGTTTTTTTAAATCAGAAATTATTGTCTGCTAGACTCAAAAAGCAGACAGCATTTACCAAAGAATAAATCCAAAATTAACTGTCAGAGTAATAGAGAAAAATATATTCTACTAATATAATATCTTATTGCCATAAGAAGTTGGATTTCTCTTCAGACAGGCTTTGAGGTCTGTCTCAATGCAAAACAACCTGAACATCCATAATTTTAATTTTTCTCACTGAGTGTTGTGAAGAATTCATTTGAAGCAGGAATTTCCTATTCATTTGGATGAACAAGAAACTGATTGTTTCCTGTCACACTTGTACACCTGGGAGTTAAGAGAAGTGGAGCTTTGTTACTGCGAACATGATCGTGTGATTCTCCTTGATGTTGGTATCCCTGATGTAAGACACATAAGTCATTCTCCTATCCAGAGATAGCACTCTTGTGACATGAGGGAAATGTTCTCGCAGGGAAAGAGGCAGCAATGTCCTTTTGTAGTCTGTATCCCCAGGAGCATCTTGAGAATCAGTGAGATCCTCCGAATAGCTTCCTGAAAATAACCTAAGGACTCCAGGAAAAGTAGCTAGACCTTTTGCAGAAGGGGGACTTCAGCAGTCCCTATGCACAGAATAGAAGACTTCCTTTGAAGCAATGACACAGATAAGGTCTCTCCCTTTTTTCTTCCACATTCCCAATGAAGCACTGACATTTATTAGTGTAGAATGTTTTTGCTGTCAGCGGTTTCTCCCATCTGGAGTGCCGGTATTGACAGAAGGACTGTGTGGTTAGCAACACGATTGCTCATAAAGATCATCAGTCAGGGCTGAAGTAAGAGCAGGACTGAAATCCCTGACTTTTTCAGCATCTTTTCAGGAAATGTTGGGGAGTGCAAAACCATTCTGAGGGAAGGCATGGTGGGATAAGCATAAACTCTAAAGATGCTGGCCCTGTTTCTCTCCTTTTCCTGCCTCCCCAGTCCCAGCAGCGTCTTCAAAGTTAGTCAGACCAGAGTAGAATTTATGTACCCAAAGTGCTACTTCCCTGATCTTTAGAGGTAAATGGAAGCCCCCTTCTCAGAATCTATGAAATGACTGTACAGGAAGAGCTGCTCGAACCAGCAGTCAATAGGATATGGATCTTCTTGGTCATAAGAATGTTCTAAGTGGAACAATTTTGAATTCAGTTCACTAGGGGATTCTGGAGACAGGTAGCCTTTGAGACGTGTCTCCTGGAGTGGAGATACAGCTGCAGTCTTGTCGCTCTCCAGCTAACTCCTCTGACATTTTGGTAGTGGAAGGCTTAAACAAATACAACTGTTCCACTCACAGGATTGTAAAGGTGTTACGGCAGGAGAGGGAACAAAATGAAAAGAGAGCAGGATGAGGATTAATGGAGAGTCTAATTAGGAGAATTTCACGTGCAGCGTATCAGACATACATGATGTAAATCTGAGGTAAGTGGTAGATGCTGATTGAAATGCAAGAAATTGTCAGGTTTTAGTTTAAACATTTAGAAACTGATTTGCGGTGATCCATGGAGGCATAAAATAGGCCTCAGTGAATTGTATTCAGAGGTGTTTCCATAGTTAAGTTACCCAAATGCCAATTTTTTCTAAGCAAAATGTCCACCGGTTAAATTTTCAGGATTGAAATGAGCTTGTCTCTGCAAGAGACAATATAGAATTGATCTGAGACACTGCATCTGGTTAAAAATGTCTATGTGTACATGTGTCTGTGTAGAAATATGTAGGATGGTATTATGTGCTATACATGGGCTTTTCTTGAACAAGGCAAAATTCTTTGCTAATCTAGGTAATTAATTACAAAATATCTGTACGGATTATTGACATACTGAAGTATGTATATCCATTCTGTGGAAAAATACCTGCTTTTTTTAATGGATAGATTAAAGTAACTTTGTAAGGAAATCCTTGATGAAGAATCTTTGTTTTTTCTTTTCCAGTTTCCCTGTATACAGTGTCATATAGAATTTTGCTGAATATGTCATTAATGGAATTTAACCATAAATTGTGTTATGTTTAGTACTCAAAAGCATTCTTTTTCACTTTACTTTTTAATTGATTTGGTGAGGATGCTGCGCTGTGATTTGGGTTTTAAAGACCACAGTGACAGAAGGACTTCATTCTGTCTGGGCTGAGGAGAAACATTTACTTGTTCTCACAGGCAACAATACTCTAAGAAGTAGTTTGATCAGTTTTTGACTAGTTATACGTGTTTTGCCTCTTGGAAGGCTGCTCAAGAAATTCACCACTCTGACGGGCCATGCTTCAAGTAACAGGTTAACTTTATTTATGGACTCTTCTGTTATAGCCTTTGGTTCCTATACCAATATTGGTCTTTACCTAAAAGTCTGAGTAATGTAGTTAGCAATTCTTCCTTTTATAACTAAATATGTCAGCTGGCTGTCAACTCTGGGTTGTGCCTGGTCTTCTTCCCTCTTGCAGAATTCAATTCGATATAAAATCCAAGTCATCTGAATAGCGATGCAAAATCCTGCCAGAACGTTACTGTGTTGTATTTTGTAATTTCCTTTTCTCTTCATTTTTAAATTTTATGTTTGATAAAGCTGAAACTCTTATGTGTTGCTTAATTTTGTTTCTCATTAGTTAATATAGGTGAAATAATCTGTGAGAATGTTTCTGCTTACAATTTCAGTTTTAGCAAACATGCTACTTATTTAACCTGTCCAAACATGTTGAAGGTATTGACTTTTAAGGCAAAAACATTCACAGTCTGAAAAGGGAGCACTGACAAGTTCAGTCAAAAGGGAAAAGAAGAATAATTTATAAAAGGAACTGTAGATAATGATGCCATCCAGTTGTTTTAAAGTACATCTACCTCACCTTTAATGAATTAGATTTGTCAACAGCATATGTTTTATGCACTACTTCTAATGAAGTGGCATACCAGCACTACAGTGTACTTTGAGGTTTATTGCATCAAAGCTTTTTCCTGTCGCAAAGTAGACCTTTTTAAATAATAGATACTAAAAACTACATTTAAATAACATTAAGGTTGTGACACAAACACCAGATGACAAACTTCAGGCAATTCAAAGTTAGGGCTGACAACTTGTCATTAACTCGTATTGTTGCTTTTTTAAAAAGAAGCACAATTGCATGATTTAAGGATTGAATGTCAGATTAACTTTAAATTTCTTGACTTTTGTGGGCTGGAGTTACAACCTTACTGTCATTTTTGATACAGGCTTTTTTTTTTTTCCGTAACCTCTGTCAGAAAAGTAATAAAAGCGTTGAAAAAAGTACAGGCTTTGTTGGCTTTGTTCTTAATTTAAAACCCAAATGTGAAATTGTTGGTCAAAGAACAAGGCCTATCCTGTTGTCAAACTTATCTGCAGGTCTTTTCAGCTTCCTTTACTTCTGTCTTTGCTGATTCTTCTACAGAACATATGAGCTATAAGAACTTTAGTCCTGGGGTGCTCTTGCTATAACCCTGGAAAGTGCTAACAGTTCCCAGTTCTTTTCCACATAAAGCACCACTTTCTTTTCAATAGAAAACAGCACTGAATAAAACAACAGTTTAAGACATGTAGGGAGCCTTGTAAAAATATATTTAATTACTTAAAATATTATGAAACAAAAGCAGGTGGACAGGATACTTTCTGTTATTTCTTACATATGCTGTCCCGTTTTGTTGCAGTTAAACATAGTGGAACATTCTATTTGGGTGTTTTAGCACGCGTGTGTGAACATAATCCTTTCCATTCCTCTGTAGAGATGATTTCTCAATGTCTGTAAGTCTAATGCAGGCAATCTGTAATTTTCATCATAGTTTTGCCAATTTAATCTAGCATAAACTGCCACTGCTGCCAAGTGGACAGGTCTGCACGAGCCTCTTGGTGCAGTCACCTGCCCTGTGCCACCATCACTTCTTATACAGCTGCCTGGTAAATGAGGATAAATGGGTTTGCACGGTGTAATGGGCTGGTACAGAAGGTTGGTAGGATATTTCTGTGAAGCTAGTTCTACCTGATTTGACTGCTTATGCTAGTGTCCACAACCCCTGCTAGATGTAGCAGCCAATCTTTAGTTCTTTTAATACAGTCATAGAATTAAAGAATCATAGACTGGTTTGGGTTGGGAGGAACTGTTAAAGCTCAAACAGTCCCACCCCTTGCAGGGAACAGGGACATCTGCGACTAGAGCAGGTTGCTCAGAGCCCCAAGGTCCAACCTGACCTGGAATGATTCCAGGGATGGGGTTTCTCCCACCTCTCAGGGCAACCTCGGCCAGAGTCTCACCACCCTCAGTGTGAAAAGTTTCTTCCTTGTGTCCAATTTAAATCTCCCCTCCTTCATTTTAAACCCATCACCCCTTGTCCTGTCACTACATGTTCTGGTAAAAAGTCTCTCTCCATCTTATCAACCCCCTTTATATAGGGAATTTTCATCTCAAACTTCCACTTCTGTGTTCTAAGCTGCTTGTTCTACAAGTGGGTGACCACAACGAGGCTGAGTTATGTGGACCTTGCCTAAGCATTTCTTAGAGCTGCCACATGCTATTCTGTGAGATTCTGTGGCCTTCTATTTTCCCATTATCTACATATCAATTCTCTCCATTGCTTTTATACCTTTGGAACCACAAAATGAAGTACGATGTATCACCAAGATTTGTATAATAAGTATCAACAGAAATGGAGGCTTCTACAGTTAAAACCTTTTTTTAACGTTTTGAACTCACACTATTATTTTCCAGTTATAATTAAGAAGCACACTGTCTTACTGTATGGGCATTTTATATAACACTTAAGCAATTGGCATTTTTATCTGTGAAAGTGCTTTCTCCTCAAATACTACCTGTTAGTAATTTTAATACCTTCTTTTTACATAGGAGCACTGATGAACTACTGACGAACTACTCACCGAAACCGAGGATTTCAGTTACAGAGAGCACATACAGACTGAAGGTAGGTATTTATGTAAATTGTACATTGACATGTTTTGAAACTGACTTGTTATAAACTTTAAATGCTTAAAAAGTTCTTACTGTGTGCTTAGATTAGACCTGTGAAGCTCATAGGAAAGTGCGTATTGGTACTAATCAAGTATATCTATGAATTTTTGTTGATTGAAGAAAGTGAAGGAGATTCTACATTTAAATTAAGAGTTTTTAAAATGTTCTAAACAAGCTTTGTTCAGAATAACCACTTTATAAACGTTATCTCCTTACAACAGCTATGAAAAATGACTATCTGTTTTAAGTATTAAGAAATAGGTAGATATGAACTTTGGATTAGTGTAATTTTGCAAAAAGTCTGAATAAGGCATCTCTTTACAGGAAGGACCTAACAGAGTTACTGCAGAAGCTAATTGTTTCTGAAATGCATGTTGTTCTGTGAAGCATTTGCTGATGTTGAACGGTCCGTAGTATTTATTATATTTGGAGCAGAATATTACTGTTCTGTAATATGCAGAAAACCCTAATAACCTCTTCTGACCCTGTGAAGAAGGGGTCAGGAAATGTGGCCCATCTCTCAAGCTGTCTGAATCTCTTTTCTCAGCCCAATCCGTCTATTTCTCTTCACTCTTTCTCTTGCATTGCCATTACTGCAGGATAGTACTAAAGTCTAACTTGAATAAAAACTTGTAATCATTCCAAGAAGAAGTGGTTTAGGGAGCTGTATTATCCAGTACTACAGATAAAGAAGTGGGTTATTTGAAATGTGAATAGTAGGCTCTACAGTGTTTTTAACTCTTACTGAGCCATTCAGCTGAGAGTGTGTGAGTTATGTCAGGTGATGCAGATATAGGGGTTGGTGGGGAATACAGCCCACTTAGTTCTCTTTCTGTAATAAACTTGTCCCTGGTGCACGCTGTGATAGAAGAGCGAAAAAAGGAAAATCATTCCAGTCTGCCTGGATATGAAAAATCAAATTGTTAAGTGCTGTTCTATGGTACACACTTGCGACCTTTGATTCGCTTATTTGGAACAAACTTGAAGTTTCTGAATAGTGTTCAGCTCCAAACATTAGCATGAAACAGGGTGTTGTAATGTCACTTACTACCAGCTTATCTGGGAAAAATGTGCTGTTTCGATAAACACTCTGTCCCTTTCCTACCCCTGAACTACTTCATCAATACTCAGAACACATACCATTAACTACTTTTCTCATTGGATGTTTCATTTGTGTATGTAACATCCACCACACTGTTTCCTGGTGAATGGAATCTGGGGTTGGGGCCAACTGCTGTTGGCTCGGTCACAACAAGCATAGTTTATCATACGGATTAATAGAACGGAGTTGAAACTCTAAGGTTCACTGTAGAAGTCTTATGTAAAAATAGATTTGGTCTCAACTCATGCATCTGAAGGATATTCTGTTAGAGTTGTTACTATACTCAGTTTTAGGCACTTAAATTAAAAAAATAGATTGAGCCTGAAAAGTGTGATGGTAATATAAGTTTCCAGCTTGAATCTTATATGGCTTATTAATTTTTAACCTAAAAAACATTGTAAAATGCTATAAAATTAATATAAAGAAGAAGAAATTTGCTAAAATGTTGTGACCCTAGAAAGAAGTTATTATTCTTTTTTTTTTATTCTGTGATGTCCCCGTCCTTCTCTCTAGAAACTTGAAATGTAGTCTTCATAACAAAAAAAGCAAAACAAAACAAAACAAATCCTCACTTTTCAGTCCAGTTTTGTTCTGATGCAACAGATTTATTTCATGTGATAGGCAAGTAGTGCACATTGTTTACACCGTAGTTCCACCTCTTGGCTGGTTGCAGAACTGATTTCAGTCTTGTAATTAGGTAAGAAATAGCACAGCGCATGGTATTCACTTGTAAGATATTTATGAACACTTGCCCTCTTAATCATGAAACCAAAGGCTAAGTGCTTTCTGCACTAGAGAATGTAATATAATATCTTTACAATAGTTGTTTAAGATGATAGGGAGGAGGAACGCCTTTCTTTCTGCACCACAAATCAGCTGATTGTCTTTCCTTTTACACAGTAATTTATGACCTGATACCAAATAAAGATTTTTTCCCCTGTGTGAGTGCATTTTGTTATGATTCCCTCTCCCACCTTTTAACGGTTGCCTCTGTCGTAATTTGAAATAACGTTCTTTACACAGCACCTTCCCAGAGAGGTGGTAGAATGTATTAGAGCTCTCCACGAGTATTCTTGAATCGTACCCACATGGCATTTCCATGGCATACACAGACTAACAGTATAGAGGTAACTGAACTTCACCATGAAGTGCGAGATGTTTCTGTTGTGAGCTGGCAGCTTCAGGACTCCTAGTTGCCCTGTAATAAGGAGCTTCAGGCTGGAGTGTGAGCGTATAATTTAAGACATCTTTGAGAAGAAGGGATTTCTTGACACTATATTGCTTTATTTTCCTTCCTTCCTTCTTCAGCCGCAATGGAAACATATTGTGGATAAAGATCCTTTAAAAGTGACACTTGGTTATTCATTATTTTATGTTTTTATAGGGTCGTAGTTGTGATGACTTGCTCTTCCTTGCAAGAAATAAAGATGTTAACATCCGACAATGTAAATAATCAAGTGAGACAGAACTGGATCGAAATGCAGAGGGGATGCTCTGGGAAAATAAAGACTACCTCTGAGCAACTAGTTGAAAATATAGTTCATATATGGCTTAAGAATTAGTAAGAAGCTCCTGTCTTTAAATAAAAAAAAAAAAATTAAAAACCTAGCCTCCCTGGTAGTTAGAGAACTACAAACCAGTCAGACACAAGGTTGAGTTTCTACAATTCATTTGATTACTGTTCAGTAGGTGTGGCGCAGACATACTTTTATATTGATTAGTATATTTGTACTTTAATATACTGTTCTACAGATGTATTTTCTGTCTCGTACTTCCATTGTAGTGTTTAAACCTGTAATTATATATAATCTGTGCTTTTTAATTAATAAAGCTAGCTAGTACCAGTTACAAGTGCTGCTCTGGATTCAGACTGATAGTTAACTGGAAGTCAAGACTAGGCACTTCACTTAAAGAGGCTTAAATCAATGTTCTTTCGATTAAAAGAGAGAATACTATTGGTCTCTGTGTTACTCATATAATTTTTTTTTCTCCTTTAAGTGATCTTTTGATGAGATCCTTTCCTTTTTTTTAGAGTAGAAGAACATACAGGTCCAGTCTGATGCAGACCTGTGGTGGAATCAGTGTACCGCTGAATATCAAAATTGTGCTTTGGCTAACAGTGCTAAAGGAGGGAAATACTGTAAGCTGATAAAATTCTTCACTGGGAAGGAAAACAAATTGAAAAGGCAATCAGGAGGATGTCCAGCCTTGAAGATGAGTGATTATGGAGAGCAAGTTGCCAGCCAAAACTGTTAAAAGGACACTGAAATGCTGCTGTGTTAGTAGGAAGCATAGTTCTCTTGCTGTGAAACTCTAAACACCATTAGGCGTATACCTCTACATTTCATAGTGACTTCATGAATTCCTCAAATACATGCTTTTATTCTTTTGGTGTATTCTGACTAGTTACCAAAGAATCTTTTAGAACAGCTTTGATTAGTCTTAGATTAGGCCAGTGCGTGGAACACAACAATCTGAGGTATTTAAACAACTACTTTCCATGGGGCTGCTGATGGGAAACATCTTGGTTATTCTGTTTTCTTTTTTCACAGCTAGTAACACTTCAAAACTGATTGCAACTTTAAATAAGTCAGAATAGACTTCCAGATGATTAGAGAGACTGGTGTGTCTATGTGAAGAAAATGTTTTCTATAAAAATGTATTATGCTTTGATTAATCCACATAAACTTCAAATAGAATGCTAATTATGCTATACTGTGCCTCATCAGAGAAATCAATTACTTTTAAACTGATATATGTGAAGCATCGAGTTATGTTATCAAGCTTACTTTGAAGACAAGCCATCAGGGAGGAAAATGATTACAGATCACATCCTTTTGCACAAACTTATTTGTCTTGAACATATTTCCTGTTGTCAAATGCTAACCTTTCTTAGATGGTCACTGATGTGGTTGAATATAAAGTTGTCCTCCTTCAAATTCTGATTTGTATTACATGGTAGCACCAACTATTTGGTCAGTCACAGAAATGTAAAATGATCTTGAAACAGATCCTATGAGCTCTGATAAATTGAAATTATGTGTATAATCTTTTTCTTAATCCATTTAGCTTATGACATGCAATTGTCACCTTTTGCAAGCAATTTTTTCTTTGACTTGAAAGTGCTGGCTTCTTTAAACACAATTGCAGTTGTTCGTTTGCTAATCCTCTGAGTCAATCTACTCTAAACAACAAGCTTATCTCAAACTCTTGGCAGCTTCAGTGAAAATTTAAAAGCATGCTTTACTGTAGAGATTGTCAAGAGTGGAAATAATATTTGTCCAGTCGGACAGCTTGCTTTTGTAGTCGCTAAATGAAAGTTGAGATTCTGTCTCCTTGAAAGCTTCTATGTCAAGCAGGTAATTTGGACTGTTTGTGGTTTGACAGGGATTATTAAAATCAGATGAAGTGAAGGGAAACAAGTGAGAGAAAGCAAAATTGACAGTGACACTCTCTATTATTTGCAGCTTGGATCATGATGACTATGTTGATATGGTAGATTCTAAATGTTAGGTTCACTGTTGGGATATGTTAAGCAGCAAATACAGTAATACGCAGTTATAGATGACTTCTGTCTCACTTAACCAAAGCCATCCAGGGTTTATTTTCATTGGGAAATTTGAGGGGGGGAGTGTAGCAGCAAATGAAAGACTAGAGGGGCAAATGGAAGGAAAAAGGGAGTGACTTTAATTTTCTCCTTTTCTCCTTCAATTTAAGCAGCAACTCTTTATGCTTTTTTTGCGTTCATACAGCTTGCTAGTGTACTTCAGAGGGGATAAAACTGAGAATTAAGAATTGATGGAACAGGTCATAAAATTTCTTTTTCCAATGATTGGAATTTTGGTAAGAATTTTTTACCATTTATAGTTTTGCATAAAGTGAGCTCATCTTAAAGATTGCATTTTCACATCAATTTTTCATGACTTGCATCTTGCATGTTATTTTTAAATAGTGATCTTTTCTACCACTTTGAGATAAATAGTTTAAAAACTTAAATTATTTCAATATTCATATAGCTGAATTTGTAATTGCTGAAGATACATTAGCTGCACACTATGCACCTTTTGGTGTCTAGTGAATATACAATGTATTATTTAATCTTAATCCTTTGTTTTATCTCCTGGTTGTATAGGTAAACTTTCAATTTTTGAATAGGCAAGTTAGTGCAGAAGTGAGACATCTGAGTAGTCAAGTTTTGAAGGTTGTTCTCATTTCTATATGGTTTCTTTTTCTGTTTTCCAGTATGGGAACTTTGCAAAAAAATTCTATTTTAGGGCAATTTTCAGTGTAGAGTCTTATGATTTTATAGGAAGTTAGAGAACTGAAAGGTGACACATGAAAGCCTTTGCTATTATTTAGCATAGCCATAGCTTCATATCTTTCAAACAACATCACGGAACGTTTGAGCAGTTAAGCCATGCCAGTATAGCAAGCCATGTCTCTCATCTTCACCCATCTTCACAGCAGAGCGAAGCATATTAGCATCCAGAGTGATTCATCTCCCAGAACAAAAGGGGTAAGGGAGCAAAGTGACAGAGGGAAAAGAGGTTACGCAGACTTATTCACAGACTTGCAAAATAAGGACTGTCAGGAGAGAAGAGGGTGGTGTTGGAAACAGAGTGGGGATCCTGCTAAAAGAGGTGATGTGAGAGGAGAGTGCCAGACCTTGACATGGGCTGGAGGGGGAATGGGAAAGACAGACAACAACCCTGAAACAGACCCTGAAAAAAGAGGTGGTTGAAACCGTTTGTACAGGTCAATTTTAGAGGGAGGTAAAAGACACAGCAGCGAGCTACCTCTCAGCAAGACATGACGTGTCTAGTTCTGTAGTTGCAGAAGCATGTACTTGTACTATCAAAAAGTTAGATTAGCGTTATGCAGTAAGCAGCTTGCCCCCAAATTTTTTCCATTGTATTTCATGCTTCTCACCCTACTCCTCGAAGAGATCCTCATTTGCTCTCAACATAATTAGTTTTATTTTGGGGGATCAGGACTTGTTCTGGTTTTGGCAGGCTTCTTTTCTCTTTGTTTTGCAGGATTTTTCTGGTTCCAATACTTCCTGCTTTATTTGTATACTTTTCTCAAATCTTGCACGTTTTCCTGTTGGCACATGTTTTCCTGAGCCTTTGTGTAACCACACCATAAGTTTCTGTTTGCTTCTTCTCAGTTGTGTGCTTATGTTTAGCTGAGTTACCAAACACTTAGATGTTTGCACAGGTGAGTAGTGAGTGACACTACTCTGTGAGCATGTTACAGCCCTGTAGGATGCTTATGCACTGTTAACTATTAATTGTGGTATAAAAGTGTACAAGTGAAAGATAGTAACTTAGAAGGAATTTGGAAGCATTTTACTTTTCCCCTGCCTATTAAATGAATAATGTTGGTAACACAGGAATGTTTTAGTTGTTGCTGAACAATGCGATCACAAAGTCAAGGACGCTTCAGCTCCTTGTGCTGCCCCACTAGTGAGCAGACTGGGGGTGCACGAGGGCTGACCCCAACTGACCGAAGGGATATTCCACGCCCTATGACATCATGCTGTGTATACAAACTGGGGGGAAAGCTGGCTGGGGGCCATTTGGTTGGTAGTGAGCAATTGCTTTTCATTTGCATCACTTATTTTTCTTGGTTTTATTGTTCTCTCTCTTAGTTATTTTCCTTTTCATTACAATTTAGTATTATTTTTATTTATTTCATTATTTTATTTTGTTCTAATTATTAAACTGTTCTTATCTCAAGCCACAAATTTTCTTACTTTCACCCTTCTGATTCTCTCCCCCATCCCATCGGAGGGCTGTAAGCAAGTGTCTGGGTGGTGCTTTGTTGCCAGCTGGGGTTAAACCACAGCAGAAAGTCATTATACTAAATAAGCATTTTCAATATTTTCAATATTCAATATTTCAATATTTTTAAAACATCTTGGTAGGCTATCAAAGTGAGGTAAATTTCAGAAGTCACATAAATAACATTTCAGTTAACTCAAGTTGAGTAAAAAGGATGTGACAAGCATCTGCATTTTGTATTTTTCTCTACTGAATGTTACTGTCCCACCATAATTGTTTTAATGCCATAGAGGATCTACTTCTCATTTATCTATCAGGGACTCCTGTATGTGTCAGAAGGGTTTTGAGAAAATGCTGAGACCTCTTAATAGGTTTGAACTGAGATTTTTTGAAACACTGAGAAGCTCTAAAAATTGGTATCTGAAAGAAGGGATTCATGAATGCGCTTACTAAATTATGTTCATCTGCAGTAGTGTGAATAACAACCAAATTCGCTAATTACATCTTTTTGACCAAGGACCCAAGAGAGAATTTTCTGGCACCTCTTCTCATGTCCGCTATAAGAACACAAGCACAATGTGATGACTAACTTGTGTATTAAGAAAGAATCAGGAGTAGCAGCCTGAAACTATGGGTGATTTAAGTTAGATCTGAGAAATAAATGTCTAAAAACTGAGTCAAAATCCACAGTGGAATTCGTAAAAAAGATGGCAATGAATATGTGGTGTTAAGAAATAGAGTTGCTTCAAGGGAAGGTAGAGTTTATTGTCACTAAATGGACTAAACTTTGAAGGAGGATGTTCTTTGGACTGTAATGTGGACAAGGCCTTGGTTTTCTTCCCTTTGCTTTTTTCACACCAGTTGTGAAGGTTTTTGCCATGTTTCGTGGCATATTTTTGAAAAGAGCTCAATAGTTTTATCTACAAATCTTTTCTGTTTATGAGAATTTGTATTTTATCTTGATTACAGTTAAAAGGTGAGCTTTAAATAATAAATAGTAAGCCTAACACACACACACACACACACAACCCCCCCGCTAATCTGTGTTGAATTAATATTTGGGGCTGAAAGGTTAAGTTTAAATGGATAAGGAGCCTGAGTTTCCACATAGTTAAAGTATTAGTGAAGTTTGTCAAGAGCTGTCTTTTCTACTCCTATTTAACTTCTCTTTTTCCATGTCCTTGAGAGCGTTCAGTTTTAGAAAGTGACTTACTACACTGCTTGCGAAGCTGAAATAGGTCTGTACAGTGAAAAGCTATGGGCCACAAACTGTTCTATGACCTAGGAAGCTGAGACAAGTTACATGTGGAATTGCATTGTCTTCCTCCTTCAAACAGTGATTCCAGTTCTGTTTGACTGACTACAAGAGTATATTGTAATCGGTGAATAATCTTGAGTTTCGGAAGAGATCGCTGGGTCAAACAGCAGCTATTCCAAGGTAGGAATACTAGCTGTGAGTTTTGAGAGCTAACAAATACCCTTTCAGAACCACTTAGATATCTTTTATGGCTTCCTCCTTTTGACAGTTACTACCTGTTTTTTCAGAACACATGGCAAGCCAGGAGATTCAGAATCGTGTTCTTTCTGCCTTTGTGCTACTTCAGCAAAGCCAGAAGACTTACTCTTGCTGTATATATGTTCTCAAACAGAAATAGGCTTTTCGTAAATATATCTTAGAATAAGAGACAGGAAATTTTCTCATTTAGGCTTGGAAGTATTTAAAGGTATTCTTTTACTGAAAAACAAAGTCTACACAAAACTACAGTATTGGCTAGAGTGAGTTCACAGGTTGCTGAAGAACTTCCCGTCCTGGATGTTCTTCTAGTCGACTAGTTGATCTGACTGGAACAGGAACATAACACAGGCGTCTTTATGAAATACTCAAAAAAACAATCAGTGCTGCAAAAATGTATTTCTTCAGATCTTTAACTTAAACAGTTTAAGAAAGTATAAGTGTATGAATGTAAGAAAATGAGTGTAATTGTGTAAGTTTAAGAAAATGTGTATTTGTGAACTATTAATAAGTTCCCTTTATGTAATCATCTTTCTAAAACTATGTGAATAGTTCTTTAAATTTACAGTTTATCTAATTTTACTTTATTCTTACATCTTCTCTACTAAGAATTGTACCCAGGTCATGCCTGAATGGACTCTCAGTATTCAGAAGTCCAGCACAGAAAAATCTGACCTTAGTTTCTCATGATGAGCTCGTATTTGCTATCTTTCATGCCATGGCAACTGTAGTCCATTGTTCTACTTATCTACACTTTGGCCAATGCATAAGTCTAGGCAATAGTGTTTTTTGCGAGGTGAGAATAAAATGCTAGTCAAAAAGTATGCTTTTGAGGATTTGTTGACTGTTAAGCTGACGGTATTCAACAGAGTTGCAGCTGGATGTGAGGAAGAGAGCCACTGAAAAACACAGTGCAATTTAGAAGCCTCCATGACCCTGGCAAACGTCGACAAATGGTGTAATTGGATAGTTGTGTCAGTGCAGCAACGTTTGGTTATGAAGAGAGAAAGCAGTGAGGTTTTATGTGTAAAGGGTTTATTTAAAAAAAGATTATAAATGTTTATGAAATGTCTATTTGCTCAGTGTATATGACTTACTGCATTAGATTTTATTTCTTATGTACTATAGGAGTTTTAAAGAAAAAATGCTTTATCTAAAGAACTACTCTCAATGCCTCACTTTTTATCATTTTTGAAAAAAGAGTGAGAACTGAAAAAATCAGTAGTCAAATATTTCTTAAGAGGAAAAAAATTTGAATATTTCAAATAATTTGATGTGCAAAGTATTAGACAAAACATTCACAATATAATCAATAATGCATTCAATATTGAAGGTGACAAAATACAAGCTTTTCAGTATGATTTTTAAGTAGGCTTTAACAATTTTCAAAGAGATTTTTGTGTCAGTAAGTACCTTTCATGATTGTTTCAAAGCACTGTCTTGAGTGTGTTAAGGTCTCCCCAACTCCGCTGGTCATTCATTTTTGAGTACAGTTTGTTAACATAGAACTTGCAGCTCAGGTTACCCCTGCATCTAAGTTGAAGGACCACAAATAGCCTCTCATTTTTCTCCTTGGTGGACAATAGGGAGCCTTTCAGAGATGTGTCCTCATTTTTGGTAAGGTGTTTTCCAAGTGCCTCATGTAGACATCTCTGCAGTCCCTAGCTAGTAGAGGCCTTTGCCATAAGTCACTTTGTGCTCATTTCTCACTCACCGTTTTCATCCAGGTCCTTTTTGCAAAAAGTCTTTTGAGACTTAATTTCTTGCTTCCCAAGAACTCCAAATAGCACCAATCAGAGTAGGGATTATCTGCACAGGAGGTACTAGCCATTACCACTGGATGGTGGGATCAAGACGTAGCTGTGTGTCATAACTGTGGTCACTCCAGGAGGACTGATGCTTGTCATACATCTTTGTGAAGCACCAATCTCATCCTGTCCCTGACATTCAAGGATATTGGGTCATCAAATTCCATGTTTTCCAGCATCACAGCATGACTTCATCTTTAATTAGGAATAGGTAATATTTTAAGGCTTTGTCTCTTATATTGGATAACAATTTCTGGGTAATTTCAGCAGAGTCAATTACAGATTTTCTATTCCATTTGAGCAACTATTTTCCTGAAACTTGTTGTAACTTAATTATCTCTGAGTCTTCTATCCCTTTGCAAAACTTGGCCAAAATTGAAAAGAGAGTGCACCTGGGACAGCATGGAGAGAGACACACAGACAGTGGTTGCCTCAGCCCCATTTTCTTTGGAAAGTAGACTGAAAAGCAGGAACACAAAGAGTTACAGTAGAGGAATAGAAGGTGAGAAGGCAATTAATGTATTAAATAGAAGAGAGTTTTGGATAAAAAAAAAGCAGGAAATAATTTTTTCTTTAACCTACCTTCCGCGTATTTTTTTTAAAGAAGAAAAGGCTATAGTCACTGCAGAGGAAGATAGTATTATAGGCAGTATGTCCCTGGTGTCACTTATGCTGTGGTGAAAAGCCTTCAGGATTATTTAGTCTTGCTTTACTGTTCTCTTACAATTTGTACATGACCAAATATTCTCAGCCACAATACTTTGTCTCTTCTGGGCTCCATCATGAATTTGCTCATATATTCTGAATAAGAGCAGTGAAGGATTCTTATGAATTCAAACATGGAAATCACATCCTCAACTCTGGTTTGATCTATTGGTGGCCTTGAAGGTTTGGTTGAGACACTGACAAAGAAGCTTGATGTTTCCATTGCTTACTCCTGGATGTGGAGTATGGGGGAAGCAAGCGGATGCTTTTTATTCCAGCAAGACCTTATTTTGCAAGCCTGAAAGATTCTAGATCATGTGTGCTCCAGTATATATATACTCCACTGTACATGGTAAAAGGAAGTAAAGTGTCATTACTTTACTTATGGGCTTTTTTTCAACATGAGAGAAACAGAAGCTTAACAGCACTTTTTAAGTTAAAAATTGTGGGTGAATAAGAAGCAGTATGTGACTGCATTACCCTGTAGTATCTTAATGACGTAGTGACAATTAGGCACTATGGCATGAAACTTTACAAGTTGAGTTATGCCAGCAAAAACTACTTTAAACTTTTGATTTAAGAAATGAGAGATTTGAAAAAGGAAATTTAGTGGACATTTATAGTTGTCAGTAGAATGTTTCATATGAGCCTGTGTAGAATTTAGTAAGAAGCTTTAATAATAATATTTGTGGAAGAAAAAAAAATTCCATGTCATTTAACTGCTAAACAAGCCTTTGAAACTGTGACTATAAACTGGGCCCACATAAGACATATCTCTGTGGAGAGTGTATTTCATTTTTACAAAATTGACATTTTTCAAACTCCCAGCTTTAAATCGAGAAATAATAGAAGGAAATAGAATGTGAGGGAGTGAAGGGACTGAAATGCAGCCTCCCTTTTAAAAAGCTGTGGTCACAGCTTTTTTGTAATTCTTTTTAAATATATATGTATATGTAATTCTTTTAAAATATAATAGTTTCATTGGAAGGCTATTTCCTGTTAAAATTCTAAACAACTCTGTGTCTGGTCTACTGAACTATAAGACCTCAAAGGTCTTGAAATTTCTTTCCTTTAAATACCATTGTCCTCAAGGAGTATTGTGTCAGGATGGAGGATTTTTCCAATAAACAAGAAGAGAAAAGGCTTTTATGGTCTAGTATAGAAGTTGCTAGTATGTATTTGTAAGGTTTTTAGTTGAAAATGGTATATGTTAGGTTCTTTACCAGTGTGTTAAGAGATTAGTTGCTTCAGTACAGGCCGTATAAATCTGTGCAGTTTTAGACATTAATGACAAGCAAGACAGGAAGGCTGTAGCAGGTGTTTTTGAGAGTGTAGTTCTGAAGAGGATTTGGTGTTTGATAAAGTATTGTCTCTTCTTTCTGAGTTTCTAAGTGACAGAAAGTGAGAAAATTCACATCCCTAAATAGCGTCTCTTTTTGCCACAGTTGGAAAGACAATTCTGCAGTGTTAGTCTCACACACAGGAGATACCTTATATTGACCTTCAGGAAATAGCACAATGCCATGCAGTCTTTCTGGGGAAAGTAATTATTGGTCTCAGGCATTTTCTCATGCCAGTGTGCAAAATTTACTCAATACTTATGATCCTTAGCTGTAGAAAATGAATTACATACTATATGCTATTTTGAAATTATTCTAGTTATTCTGTATTTTATTAACAAATACCATTAGTAAAAAAAAAAAATTATAGGAAAACATGGGTTAGATATTTCTAACTAGGCTAACAAGATCTCTTGTCTCTGCATTAGTCATTACTTTAGTCTACTGATTGGTAATTATTTTTGTAATTGAGAAGTATTTTTAGAACATCCATCATTCATAAAGTGTATCCATTTGACCGTGACATTGATTGATGTAGTCTTAATGAGGGACAACAATAGAAGAGGATTTTATGCTGTGTTTCTGTGTATGTGGCAATAGCAGAAAAGTCGATAACTGGATTTTTTTTTGGTAGGGCCTTAAACCGTATCTAAAGAAGACAACATTGCACTGTGTTGATCTTTTTTTTTTTTTTTAACTTGATAAATATAATAGGACTACAGGCACAAAAAATAATGCTGTGAGAAGAAGCATTTTGAATCCTTCTTTTATCTCTACTGAAGAAAGCCAGAAAAAGGAAATAAAAGAAAAAAAGGACACTTGGATACAAACAGTGATTGTCTTACGGTTTTAGTAACTATAAAGACTACTAAGAAGGTAGGGAGCGCCACTGACTTTTCACAGGTAGATGCTTAATGTTTGTGGACTTCCTGTCTAAGAGTAGCTTGTTTGTCATGTTGAATCTTGGATGTTGTACATGGTAGGATTCCAGCTAGCTGAGAGACAAAGATGATACAGAACAGTTTCGCTCAAGAGCTACTCAGAAAATGGGCATTTTGTCTCTTCTGAAGGTTATGAAATCACCCTATGCATTATACCCTTCTTCTGACGTAACTCCTCAGGAGTTTCCTTGCAACTCCTGGTGCCATGTTCCTCTTTTGAAGTCTCTGCCTTTGACCAATAGTGTTTGATTAAGTTTATGTAAATGAGAAATCTCTCCTTGTCTTTGAACACCTTTTACCAGTCCCAGGTAGCAGGAAATCTAAAAATGCAGTGCTGATTCTTTTGCTTTAGGTTCTCAACATTTCACTTTGTGTGACCTAAAGAATTACGGCGACATAATAGGGAGAGCTCACAGATCTTGGTTTTACATTCTTGCGTGTCCATATGCCTAGAAAACAGGACTAAGCAACCAAGTTTAAAAAACCCACAGATACTAAAAATAATAACATAAGTTATTTGTCAGAAGTGTGCAATTTCACCATTCTTTTCAAGGCTTATTGAAAACAGTTTCACCTGCAGCGAGGACTGTATTCCTTCAGTCCCGCTGTGGGTTGTATCATATTCCCACTCTCTTATAACAGTAGGATTTGGGAGAAGAACTGAACTCAATACAGTTACAAATTTAATTATTGATAATTAGAATGTCCCTTTGAAAGATGTAAAGGAAGATGTGTTATGTGTGTAGTGAATAATAACTGACGAATATAAAATTAACATTTAAATATAAGTTTAGGACAACAGCAAGTGTGGAAAGTCTGCAGGGGGAATGTTACAAGATGTTTTTAATAAAACTTGTTTCAAAGTTACTTGTGTCATTCAGAATATTTTGTAAATACCACCCTCTTGAAGACTATTTTTCATAGGCATTATATTTTTTTTTACTGGAACGATATGGTATTTTTTTAGTAAAAGCTGTGTATGCTTCACATGTGGAAAATGTGAATATGTGGGAAATAGGTGAATATGAAAGGTAAACTGGAAAATATAAATAGAGATCTTCCATATCTACCATGAGCAGAACCAAAAATGGGTTGTGTTCTTTTATAGACAGGATTTTTAATTTCTTCCTTTTCGTTTACCCATCTTTATTTTAAACAGTGATACAACTTTGGAAGGATTTTTACCACAGACAACTGGTTAAGAAGCTTTTACTGTGTCAGAGTAGAGCTTAAGGAATTACAATTCTTAAATGTATTTCTTGTGTAAACTCTACGTGTTTTCCAAAAACTCTAAATATTCAGGTGATGTGGAGTCCGGAACAGTCGGAATTTCATATTGAATAGTATTATCTCAAGCCATTGCCATCACTGTTGCTGCCTGCTGTGCGATTGCAGATGACATCGTCTGTGCTATAAAGCATCTGGGAGCAGTTGTGCAACTAAAGATAGATAAAGGAAAGCATTGTTAAGGTGATGGTTTGAAAGTGTAAGCTGAGTGATGAAAAATCCTGTCAATTCTCTCATCCCCTTTTAGTTTTGCAAGGGTGCCAGGACAATAAAGAGATATCTCCTGTAAGATAAGAAGCACTACCAGAAAAAAAGCTTCAGTGATTTGGCTAGCTCTCTACATAGAGTGCTGCGGTTTGAAATGGCCTGTTCTCAAATCACCGGTACGTTGGCATCCTCTTTGTAAAGTGGTGCTAGTGGTAACAATTTTTTTTTATTGTCGTGGATATGGGTGGAATGAGAGCTCTAGGGGTAAAACTCATATAATGTTAAAGTAAGTTTTCAAATATTTAGATTGGCTGTAAAGTAACAGTCCAGAAAATTTGATTGCCTTGGTGCTTGGACTGCACTTAGACCAAGTGTTTTTTGCTGAAGTGTGGAATATTATATGTGGAAAAAATGTTGCTAAATGAGTAGATGTATTAGGTGATAGTTTCTAAGTATTTTATATTACAAGTTATTGTTTAAAATCAAAACACAAACAGTTATTGAAAAGTTATCTTGTAATATACTAAAAGTAATATTTGAAGTATTTGGAAATAAATGTCTCATTATACAAGAACTAAAATAGCACATTGTCATTAACTGAATGAAATTAGTGACAAGTCATGAGTTCCTTAACTCTTGAATGGCTTTTTAGAGATTGAACTGTAGAGTTGTAAAATAGTGAGATTTAGTTTATACAAATCTTGGTGTAGAAATCAGTGATTTGAACAAAACAGTATCAGTCTGCCATTTTTTTTCCCACTAAAGTGGTTTGTTTACGCATGTGTGCTGGCTGAGGAGCAGAAATTATGACACAACCAAAACATTTTTTCTGTAATAACTCAGGAAGCTAAATTATTGTAACAAAATTGAAGAGGGTTTTTTTTAAATTTTTTTATTCTTCAGCTATTAGACACAAACTTGGTATTTATTCTCTATCTTTGTCAAACCATTTTTGTTAAAGTTATTTAGGGTTCATTTTTTAAAGACTGTTACATGCTAATTTTCAGTCTTCAGGAATAAATCTGTTATATATTGGCTCATATTCTGGCCTTAACGGGTTAGAAATACTGGGAATGAAGACCTTCTGCCCAAGTATACATCATCTACTTAATGTAACACCACAAAAATTAATTGGTTCCATTAAATATCTGCCAGTGCTTAAGTAGTAGATTCTGTTTAGGTTTAGATAACTTCTTTAGATTGTTTCATACAGGGAAGTGTGTGTATGAAAGCATGCCTCTGGATTTTACTGAAACCAGGATGGTTTGTTTTGTCTTTTTTCTGAAAACCTACTGTGTAATTTGCTCAGGTAGGTGCTGTAGTGCTCAAAGACAGATCTCCTTGGATCTGCATTGTGTGAAATGGTTTTCTGCTTAAGGCTTCTGAGTTTGTAGAGTTTGCATAAATATATACAGGACATTTGAAAACCCATGGAAGTTTAAAAGTTTAGTTTTAACTTTAATGAAGTGAGATCAATCATTACGAGAAACCATGTCTAGCTTTACACTTAGTTCTGCTATGAATTTCTTGAACACATATGTACTGTAATTTTTTTTCAAAGGGCCTTAGCAGCCCAACTGATTAATTTTTCATTAGACTTAGCAGTTGATTCAGAGGAAACTCCAGGTGAACTGAAGCTTTAAAGCTGTGTTTAGATTTTTTTTGCCCCCCAAGGTGTTCTGTATATAATACAAAATTTGCCTGACATTCTCCGTGTTGATGCTGTCCTGTGATATCTGAAACCCACTGAAGTCAGAACAAGAATATTAACTGGATGAAGTGACACAGGGAAATAAAAGAGAAATAGAAGTGGGTATTTACCAGTAAATAAGTCTGTCAACTTTTACAAAACTTCTAAAAATACTGGAATGGATTTATATACTGTAGACATGACCTAGTAATGTTTTACCCAGTGTAATGAAGGACTCATAATTTATATTTAAAAAGAGTTTTTATATCAAAAAATGGGATATGTCTGTTAGCTGCATATCTACAGTATGTTAGACTGTTAATCTCTAGTTAAATACTGTGATTTATCCATATGTAGAGGTATATGATATGTGTATATTCAACAAAAGTGCTCATACAAAAATTATTCAAGTTTTAGGTCCGCGTAACATTTACAAACCATATGTCTGAGAACAAATGCTTATTATAGTAAACATTACTAGTTAGTCTGAGAAATCCCGTGGAATTTCCCATGTATGTTTGTAGTGGAAGGTTTTCACAATGATGTTTATTGAATATCAGAATGAAGAAATCTCCAGTTTGAACTAAGTGTCTTTTTATATAGGACTTTTATGAGAAGATTGCTTCCTTTTGATTGACATTGAAAAAGAAAACACTAAAAAAAAAGAAGGAAGAAAAAGTGCTCTTTGGTGGTAAACACTACAGGAATTGAAAAAGCAAGAATTATCTTGACTGTTCTGTAATGTCCCTGCTCACTGCAGGGGCGTTAGACTAGATGACCATTAAAGGTCCCTTCCAACCCACACCATTCTATGATTATATAAATTTTTTCAAATAGGCCGAATTGTTTTCAATAAAAATTGGATCTTAAGGTTAGGTTTGTTAGAAGAGAGGAATTGTTACAGTGAAGTTAAATTGCATTGATACCATGGGTTAAAATGAGACCTGAAAAATACTTATTTTTAAGCTACGCTGTACATAGATTAATTTTTGTGCTTAGCTACCAAAAAGATTGATATCTACATCATTTTAATGGTGATGAATGGTCCTCTAATATGTTTTGAACAGAACTGTACCTATAACAGATAGGGATACACCGAGCTGCATCTGAAGCAGGTTCTCCAAGACGATTTGTCTCAAAACTTAAAATATTTCATTGTAATAGTAAATAGAAATATGATGGAATGATACTTTTTATGCAGCATAATAACAAGCATTAAATTAATCTCCTTGGCAGAAGAAATGGATTATTACTGTCTAAAATACATTGAAAGAATTTGGAGTTTCCAGACAGAGTTCTTCCCCTGTATTATTACAAATAATAAAAACTTTGAGAATGGGATTTAACAAAAATTGGGGAGGGGGAGGATTCCGTCAAAGGAGGGCTGTGTCATACTAGCCATCAGGGAACAGCCATAACTGGCTGCTCTTTGAGGACCAAAAGACAAGCAGGATAACCCAAATGGTGAGGGAGGGACCTAGCTAGCCAATGCCCACCCCGCTGCCTCCAAGGGAGACAAACCTGGGTGATAATCTAGTTCCACTGAGAGTCCAGGTCATCAGGCAGCTAAACCTGTTAGTGCAGCCAGGGCCCTGACACTGGTTAAACTAAATAGCAGCAGAATTTCTGCTCAATTTGTATTAATTTATATCTCAATGTACTTATTTTTTCCTTCTGAAACATTTTTGTATTTTGGTTCTTTGTATGATAGTCTTGTATTAGAGAAATTCTTAGATTTTCATAAGAATAAATTACTATTGGCCATCTACAACAATATTTGAAAACTGAATAATCAAATGTTGCTTTTTCCCTCAAAAAAACCAAGACTGAGGGGAATAATTGCCTTGTTTTGACAAGTGAACTGAAGAAGTATGACATAGAAGTCTTATAGCAATGCATACATGAAACCTAGACTGTGACGTTTACAAGGTGATTTTTATCATATGATGTATTTTTCAAACAGTAAGTGGTCCGTAAACCATACTGATATTTTTCTGAGGAACAGGAGCTTCTTTGGGCTATCCTGTGAAGAAAAGAGTTAGGAATAAATACAAAATTTTGATTGTGCAGCTATTTCATGAAAACTCTGAATCATTCTAATCTGTTACTATTTTTGCATTACATGTTTCTATGACACAGTACATTTTACACCAATCATTGACTGTTTCTGCAAGTGTAGCTGGGAAAGTGCTTTTTAACTTCTACTTTTAATTACAGTGTCTTTAATTGCAGTGACATCTGTTAAGATACTTCTGAGTCTTACATTCAAAGGCTGATCTTCCCTTGCTGTGTTATGTGATGTATTTGGTTTACATACAAACTTTTTAACCAGAAGGGTGATTAAGTTTCAGCAACATTCCAGAATGTTGAAAGTCTCTGGATTGTTATTTGCAAAGTAGCTTCTGGGAATTTAAGAAAATTGTAAATCCATTAAATATTTCGTAGTATTGTACTGTTAATTCTGATGTACGAGGCAGTTGGCTTTAAAGGACCTTCACATTATTTCTTTGTTTTGAAAGAGCAAAACCAGAGACAGTAGTGTCATTTCTGCTCAAGAAATGTGCAGTTCTCCTACTTGTAGTTCTACACCCATATTTGACCAAAAATGGGTCAAAGACTGTCGTCTTGACCTTGCATCTGATGTTCTCTTCGAACATGTGTCTTGTAGACCCTCCACTTAGAAAGACTATCTGCTTTTCTGGTGGTGCCTCTAGGTAAATTTCCAACCAACACTCTTTGCTTCATAAAATAATATTGCTTGTAAGAAAAATAGTGTATTTATTAATTCATTGTATTTTGTTGCCCAAACATTGTGTGCATCTGAATAGTTCTGTTTGTTCCTCTTGGTGCAATATGAATAGTATTATTAAATACTAAATAGCAGATGTGAAATATACCATGTTTTGTGTAATTTTTTCTTTTGCTTTGGTAGCAAGTCATCACTGGTTGTAAAATCCACTTGATTATTTCTCAGAAAAACTCACAGAAAAAACAGGGAACAGGAAAGAAACTAACTCTACTAATGCTTTGCTTCTGATATGAAGACTCCTGGGATTTAGTGTCTTTGTTTGAGTAGGCCAGTGGATTTGACCTGTGTTTTGGCAAAGTATTCCATGAGTAAAATGTGTACAAAGCAAGATGACACTAGTTTTCTGGTACATTGTAGTGTTTTGGTCTGGATTTTTACATTGTAGTTACTTGCAATGATCTGCTTAATTTCCAGAAAGGAGTTACTCCTTGAACAGAAACTACAAGCACACAGAAAATAATTTTACCCTCTGATGTATTTATTTTTTATAGTTTTTGGTTATAATAATGAGAATTTTGTTTCTAAGTCATTAAAAAAAAAAGAATGAAGAAAGGAACTACTCTGATTAAGGTAAAAGAAGTGATTTTTTTATACCAAACCAATGCACGATATTATGAAATTTATCTCTGCTTTTATTTTACAGATGTCCTCCTGTAGCACTCAGATGCATGCACAAGGTTTACTACTCAACACTGATTTTATATTACCCTCATAAACACTTCGCTTATTAATCTAAAGGATTTCCAAGGAATAAAACGTTGAATATTTTTGGAAGTCTAGTATGATTTTTTTTTTTAATTATGTAACCACTTTTCTGTATCTGTTTTACAGATTCTGAAAATGGAATGGGGAGGAGAATATTCCCTTGATTCTTCCAATTTAGACTGTTTGTTAAACGTCCTTCCTGGAGAATTGGAGTTTCAACAAATCCTTAGTGATCTTGATGAAAAAATAAAGAAAAATTCTTCTAGGTAGAGTGTTTTATTTTTATCCGAAGTATTAGTGAAAGTTACTACATTTAGGAAGAAATACAGCTTTTCTCTGCTTTCTTTTCTAGTTATAGGTTAAAATTCTGATAATTATTACAGCAATAATTTTACATTAACCACTTGAGCATTTAACAAATTTTTAGTGCCATATAATTGCTATAGTCTTTCTCTGTATGGTATTTTTAACTGTTGAATCATCTTAATCTTAGGAATTATTGAAGTAGGTGTGAGAGTAGAGGAAGAAAATGTGTATTCCCATGACAGTTGTATTTCCTACAGCTGTGAGATAGAATTTTTATTCACTAAAATAGCTACAGAATTTTACAAAAAAACAAAATTTGAACTCAGTATGTTCTTGAAGTATTTCTAATGGAAGTAGAAAAAGCAAGTTAATATATATAGGGCATTATTTTACCTATTTCAGTTAAAACTGTTATGCTGCAGTAGATTTTCTAGTTAGAATCTGTTTTGTCCACTTCTTTGTAACATGCTGGTTTCCAAAACATCAGTGATATAGAAACAATGGAGTACCGACAGAGTTCTTTGCTGATGCAGATTTTTTGCATGACTATAAAAAAATCAGCCTTATTTGAAATGTCGTGGTGGTGGGTTTTGCTAAACACTTTAGAACCTTCAAAATACTTTGATATATAAAGATCTTAAGCATATTGACTAATTGACCCTTTAAAAAAATACGTATGCATTCAGAGATATAGCAGGTAGCATATTTTTGTATTAAATTTTGAAAATGCTTGCCTTTGTATAACAGTGCACATTATCGAGTCTTGTGATTTCCAAGAATGCCCCTCATGACATCTGTTTTAAGATGGTGTAATTTTAATGAAGCCCACATTTGTGAGTGCTCTTTGCCTGTTGCCAAACAGCTTCCTGAAGAATGGAGATAAACCATTGCTGTATCTCACTGAAAACTGATTTAATGTCCTCTCTGAACTATTGTTGTGTTGCTTATGCCAGACTGAGAGCTTTTTAAGGCTGCTTATTAATATTACTCTTATCTCACATTTTGAACATTTTCACTTAAAAATATAGTGTTTGCAAATGTCATTGCGATAGTAATAATCCTAGGGCATTAAAGATAGTGAAGACCTGGGAAATGCGCCATTGTGGACCCCTCCGTAGTGCAATTTCATGTTACAATTTTCCAGCTGTTGACATCAGTGAAATGTTGATAACTTAAGAGTTCGGTTGAGGACATAACACAGTCCTAGGTTCTTAAGTTTTGAGTTGCTATGGTCTTACAGCATCAGCATTTTTGGCAGATGTGTTCTTACCTCTTCAGCTACTGAATAAAAGTCATTCTATTATTCAGAGCCAGTCTGAGAGTTAGAAAGATTATTATGAAGATGAGTTTTTGGAATGTGTGCTTTACGACTGTTTTTGTTTTTAATGTGTGTAAAATGTGTGCTTCTGGTTGAGAAAACTTTTGGCTGCGGGAAAGCAGACCAGCCGTTTGCTCCTTTTAATGGCACATCAAATTTATGTTACGTTTTACAGTAACATCATCACAGTGGAGCTATTTGTACATTTTTAAGAAGGCCAGTTGTCCCTGTCTTAGGTACATAGTCCTAGAAATTAGAACGCCTTTCACTGTAAGTTTAGTAAGATCCAAATGGTATTTTATCCAAGGAGAGCAGGAAATTGGATTGGGGTGTGGTACAAGGCAACACATGTAGGAAAAGCCTTGTATTTCTGCTGAGTTGATGTTTAAGCTAGTTTTTAAACTAATTTTCACAAGGAAAATCAGGAATAGCCCTGTAGTTACCAGGTGATATTTTGCTCCTGTAATATGTCAGTTTCAGAAATGGAGAGGAGTTTAAAAGAAGATGGACAGCAGCTGATGTGACTTTTAAATTAAAAAGAGTCCTTTTATTGCTAATATATTAGAGGTAGCCTGGAATGAAATCATTTTCAAGTTACCATTGATCTTTGTAAGTGGTATGATAAGAGCAGCTCTATGCGCTACAGTGATACAATTGGAATACAATCCATTTTTCATCAGATAGATTTATGATTTTATTATACCACAGAGAATAAACATAATAGTATACAGCATATATATATTTTTAAAAATAAAACATTGTGTAAAAAATTATGATCCAAAAGTGTGTAAATCACTTGAATGCTCATTTATTGCCTTCCAACTGAATAGCTTTTATAAAATTGTGTGACACGACAAATCAGATATGCTTTCCAGCAGTTGAATTACCTGCAGTATTTTTGTATTGTACCAATTCTATTTGGAGCTATAAGACAGGGGGAAAAAAAAAAGAAAAGGCCATCTGTGTGAAATTGTTTTATTTGTAAGTTTTAAGGGAGTAAGTGGTTCATTCATTCACTATTATATAACAAAGCTCTTATTACTCTTGAATGCTAACTTTATTCTTGCAGCAGTTCATAGAAGCAGGTGAATACGAACTCTCAAAACTATTGTCATTGCTGGACAGTTTCATGTGCAGAGATAGTCTGAATGTCATAATTTCATCAGGACGGCCACTTGTCTTCAGCCTTTCCGCTGATGTTTGCTTTGACTTTTACTGTTTATCAAAACTTTGGATTTTTTTTTTCCTAATTTTAGGATTAAGAATTAGTAAGACAGTTTTTGAGCAATCCACTAAACTTTCAGCTGATTCTTCTAAACAGAAAATAAGGTGCAAAGCTTGAAACCAAGCTTATTGTGCATAACTTGAAGGTGACTGTAAGCATGAAATCTCTTCAACAGCTGAGTTTTTGGGTGCATTCTGTTATTTCTTCAGTGAGTGATTGGCTGCCTCTTATTGGTGATAAACCGATGATAGATTCTGTGAGGCTGTAGGACAGTGTGAGGCTGTCTTCGACAGAACAAGTACTCAGAATTCAACAGGATTATTTACTAATAATTGTATCCCTAAAGCGCACTGGAGACTATACCTTTGTGAGGCATTTGCAAAGGCTTTAATTTCACTTCAATCTGATAAACTTCAACCTGACTTTCTGTCTAATTAACGGTAATTCAGCCATGTGGGATTTTGGTGAAGGTCTTCTTTGAAGGGCTGCAGTGAGGTCAATACTAATAAGAGCTTGTGGCATTGCATCTTGTCTCGTAACTGCTCAATGTAAATTGTAATCATTCTTTGATCCAAGATCCTTAACTTGCGAATCATAGGAATATCTGCAGATTCCTTAGTCAGGATGTTAGTATGGCATTTTCCAGTTGTTTATCATAACTTTGCTGATTTGCATAGAAATACTTCCCAGCGTCAACACCTCCCACAAAGGGATGGAGGATTTTTAAACAAGGTATCAAGCACTGCTGTCTCTTCCATTTTCCTGTGTCGGAGTGTGTGAGAGCTCCTGTTTTTAAACTGAGATGTGCTGCAAGAGTTATCTTTCTCTACTGTTTTGAAAGAAATCTTGGCTTACTCCTCTCTGGAATTTTCAGGAAGCAGCTACACCTCACTTTACTGTTAAGAGAGTTAGCAAAATGATGCCATTTTCATCCAAAATCCTGGTAATGGTTGAGTATTTTGGAGAATTTCAAACTAGGGCTAATAGTAGAAGAAAAAATGGGTAATTTTATCAGTTATACTTGGACCTAATATATATCACAGGTCCCTAAAAGGACTTGACTCTTCTGTGTGAACATACCCTGCTTGCAGTGCATTACTGTAGTATTTAGTTGAGAATTTAGTACTTAGAAAGACATTAGAATAAAGTTACTAAAATTGTTGTGAAAACAGTATCTGTCCATGCACTGCCGTGGACTAATTGCTAGGATTCCTATTCAGCCTGTGTTGTCTGTGCATGATTGTGGACTCCGGGATAGTTGAAAGGTCCTTGAAGCAGGTGCTGTGTGTTTAAGTCTTAAGGTCCAAGATTACAATAAGAAGAAATTGAGGAAGTGAAATTTTTCAAGGCTTTTAGCTTTATAATAAGCTTGTAATTTTCAGACTCATATTTTAAAGAACTTCTGGTTTTAAAAACAAGTATCAAGACATATTTGTCTTAACACCATGTTTTCTGAAGAGGTAAAGTTTTTGTAGTCGGTCTTTCTATCAGTTTTGTTTTGCTGCTTGCAACTTAATGTTTAACTTTATTTTTATTTGCCTTATTTTATTTTGAATAGAACTTAAATACAAATATGAATATGAGAATAATATAGTCAAATTGAAAAATAAAAGTTAACATACACACAAATGGGAGGTGGCAGTAGCAACTTTGCATTTTGGTTTTCTAATCTGTTATTGAGGTGACCATTGAATCATAGAATCATAGAATCACAGAATCATCTGGTTGGAAGAGACCTTTAAGATCATCGAGTCCAACCTTTCACCCTGCACTGCCAGGGTCCCTAAACCGTGTCCCTCAGCGTCACATCCACACAACTTTTAAACCCCTCCAGGGATGGGGACTCCACCACCTCCTTGGGCATTGCAAACATAAAATGTAAAAAGGAATTAAATCAGTTAAAGAGTTGGGTGAATAAGAAAATGCACATGCCGGGAAGAATAAGCTGATGGTCAGATAGACCAGAATGGAACAGCGTAAACATTATAGGCCTGTAATTATAATAATCTCATTTTTCTCAAAATTTTAGCAATCCTAAGAGATACATTGTACCATGAGTGTCAACTGTGGGCTATTATGCTGTGGCCAGCAGCTCGAGGGAGGGGATCCTGACTCTCTGCTGCGCTCTGGGGAGACCCCCCTGCAGGGTTGGGTCCAGCTCTGGGCTCCTCAGCACAGCAGAGACATGGAGCTGCTGGAGCGGGGCCAGAGGAGGCCACAGCAATGACCCGAGGGTGGAACCCCTCTTCTGAGAGGACAGGGGAGAGAGTTGGGGGTGTTCAGCCAGGAGCAGAGAAGGCTGCAGGGAGACCTTAGTGCAGCCTTTGAGTGCTTCAAGGGGCCTGTCTGAAAGCTGAGGAGGGGCTGTTCATCAGGGGCTGTTAGGACAGGACAAGGGCTGATGGGTTCAACTGACAGAGGGAGATTGAGACCAGAGAGAAGGGAGAAATTGTTGATGCTGAGGGTGGTGAGACCCTGGCCCAGGTTGCCCGAGAGGTGGGAGAAGCCCCATCCCTGGCACCATTGCAGGTGAGGTTGGCCCTTGGGGCTCTGAGCAGCCTGCTCTGGTTGCAGATGTCCCTGCTCCCTGCAGGGGATTGGACTGGGTGAGCTTCGATGTTTCCTTCCAACCCAAACTGTTCCATGACTATGATTCTACAATCATAAGCTTTGCAGAAACATGCAGATGCTAAATAGGCATTTCTGTTCAGGATCAGGTTATCAAAACAGTCTTAGCATGAATCTTTATGGTTTGGGTTTTTTGTTTTTTTTTTTTTTTCCCCAGTTAGATTGTATCTGGCAGTTTAAAAGTTACTAGAAAAGAAGTTATTTATATTGGTTAAATTGCTTTTATTAACACACCGTAGTGCTGAAGCATCAGCAATGACCTCATGACATTGTCCATAGATCATGGGAAATTTTTGTAATATTTCCTTTTATGGCAAGACAGCTTTCATGAAATAAAACAAAATGTTTGTTCTATCATGGGAGAAAATGTAAAATGAAAATGCCTGTGGGAATTATCCTGGTAAAAGTCTTTCTCAAATATTTCTCAGTACTCAGAGTGTACAGCTGGTTCTCTGACACACAGGCTTCCATATAATATGACTGATCTTGTTCCAAATGCCCTGTGTCTCTAGCAGTCAAGCTTTTTTATGAATATACATGTTAATAACAAAGTAGTATTATGTTAGTGCTTCTGTCTTCAAAGAACAGTGGAAACAACTATTTCATTAATTTTAAATCAAACTGTTCTTAATAAAAGACGCGTAAACTGATTTTAAAAGCAGACCTCTGTGAGTATGAGGATCTTAAGCATAAGTAATGCGAGGTTTAAAGATAATTTCACTTTATAGCTTAGCAGTTTAATTTAACCAATCTCATTGTCATTTTACAGCTGTTCCATATGCAATACAAAATAAATGGAAACAGTGCTTGTTAGGAATTGAAAGGAGTTAGAAGATCATCCTTCAACTTACTCATAGTAATCTTAGGCAATGGAAGATGATCTATGGAGACAGCAACCCTCATTTTGTGCTTTTTAAAATGGTGTTATATCACAACAGTGCTTATACTATCAGCTCCATTATTGTATTTGGTTTGTAGCTGTTTGTTGATGCAGCCACTTAACAAACAGCCTCTACATGTGATTAGGTTGTTCATAAAAACTGCCGTTAATTTAATAAATAAGAGCACCTAGGAATTCTCAAATTGGGACCGTCTCTACAGCAGGAATACTTAGCAAACAGTATAAACATGCTCCTCCAGATAAGCACTCCGGTGTGCTTAGTTTTTAAAATAAACAAACCCTCACCTCCAAAAAAGAAGAAGCTATTTCAGTGAAATATTTTTCACTGGCATAACGGTATAGCAGCAGTACTAACCACAGGTATTAACATGTCCGCAAAGACTCTAGATACACCTTGTGTGGGACTGAAGGTGTCTTTCTTAAAAAATTAGTCGATTTTACAAAAATCCATATAAGCATAACTATCGGATATCTTTGGTACAAAGAAAGGTTATTTTTTTCTTTGAGCTTTTATATTCCAAAATTTTCATATTATATTATACCTTGTTTAGTAGTTTGGTGACTATTTCTTTTTATGTTTACATCTGAAGAGTTCCACAGGTTCAAAGAAAGGTAGAAACATCCATCAAGGAAAAATTAATCAAGGGCTGTTAAATACGAGGAAACTATCTGATTTAAGTCCTTGTGTCACAAAGTGCTGGAGACAATGAAAATATTCTGAGCATCTTGACATTTTTTTTCCTTGGGTTTTGGTTTGTTTTGTTGGGGTTTTTTTATTATTTTGTTTTTCTTTGGCATCTCCTAAAGACCACGTCAGAGACCTGGAGACCTTCCATCTGACCAGGAACAGCTATGCTAGTGTAGTTCCAATAGGCTAATGTCCAACAGAAGAATTAAGGGCCTTCTGGTTATGTTCAACAATGTCTCAACATTGGCCCCTGAGCACCTGCAACATTAATCATATGCCTCACCTTATCATTAAGGTTTATTGTTTCAGAGGATATTTCAAAAAATCATACATTCGGAGCACAGAACCAGCTAACAACAGTAAACAGGGGAAGAGCGTTAAGTACTGAATGATGTCCGATTTCCCTGTTGTGCCCCAGATCTCGTGTTCTGATACAGAGGGGGCTGCACACAGACATGACCACATGTTCCACTGACCTCACATCATTTTAAGGCAATTTGCACTCCCATCATACATGTATAGTGTCAGTTGACATCATTTGGGTTGATGGAACTTATTTACTGCACTGAACTTAATAAAATATATTTGCAGTTAAGCTGTAATGATGAAGAAGGATTATTGGGGGTGAGGGGAAGGAATTGTGCATTTTGTATGGCTTTTTGTAATAGTACTTTTAAGAATAAAATTCATTAAGCACACTTTTTACATAAAAATTTTTTAAAAGATTTTGAAACTTCAGCAAATTTTCTTTCTAAAAAGGAAATCAAAGTCTCTTTCCCCTGATACAAAATTACAAAGTTTTAAGTACTAGCCTACTTAGTGAGAATAATTTTAGTCCTATTTGGCAGAAGTCTTTTATTTAAAATTATTGCTTTCTAAACCCAGATAATACACAGTAAAATTATTTTTCAGAGGTAACCGAACTCCTACATACTTAATTAAATGATGTAATTCATGTAAAGGAGCAAGCACCTAGAATTAACCATGTCGTTCTTGTAATACTAAGTGTTGACAAAGATCTTCAAAAAGAAATAACAGTGGTTTTGAGACCTTGTTTACCTACAGAATGCTGCATGTAAACATGATTAAAATATTCTTATTCAATCAAAACCAGTTTTAGTCCTAACTCCATGTTTACTTTATTGGGATAAAAGGATTAAATAAAATGAGCAGACTTATCATGATTTGTACCCACAGGGAGGGCTGCTGAAATGTATCCACCTAATCCCCTGATCAGTGCTGGAACAAATTACAGAAATATCTGGTCTTCAGAAGCCTGTTCATAGGTTGTGGTTTATTGGCCGGCACTCACATTCCGGTGTCAAAGAGGAGGGTGAAAACTGGTTTGAAATTTAATCAGATTGGCACAGACTGATGACAGTAGTCAATCCTCCCTTTGAGGATGCACAATGCTGTAATCTTTTGGGTGTGTTGGAGACATCTCAGCACACCACAGTAAAAGCCTTTGATAGTGTCCCAGGAGTCAAGGTGTATGAACAGGGCATTTAGTTTCATAGTCCTGAGAACAGGTTTCACCAGTTAAAAAGACGCATGCCCCTCTACATCAAGTTTGGAACTGGTATTAATGGTGGGACTATCCCATCAGGAACTCAAATAGACCACAGTTGGAGAGCCCTTGTTTTTCATGGAGGTCCTTTGTGCTCCTCATAAAGTCCTTTGATGATGGGAAGATACTTGTTTCAGAGCACTTCATTTTCAGCTCAGTCATGCTCAGGAGAGTCATAAAAATTTTGCTTCAATTTCATAAAAGTGTTTTACAGGCCACCCAGTTGTAATGTTTTTATATAGTTCAGCGTTTTTTGTAATTACTGAATTAGGAGTCTGAAGATAATGCAGCTGTAAAATGTGGTGACTGTTTTGATAGAGTAGATGATACACTTTGAATGGTTTACCTCATGTCTTTTAATCATAAAACAAATACACCCATAATTGTCAGTGAATACAATTAAATATGGGAATATTGGCTGTTCAAAATGATCTGCTTATTTTGATGAAATTATTTTTAGAAGTTTAAATAGTTTGGGAAACAATTTATCTATTTTTTTTTCTGTCATTGAAGATGCTACACTTTTTCTGCACTTACATTCTTATGATTGTCCTTCCATTCTATAATTGTAGTTGGTGCTGTTTTCATATTCAGTTTGTTATTACTTACTACTGTATTTTAAAGGAAAAAAGCACAATGTGAAACCTGTCATAGGTGATATGTCTGGATGGCATTATCAGAAAAAATATACTTCTCTTTTGTGCTTGTTATAGGTAACTTAAAAATAAAAGGAAAGCGCAGAGTGCTGTTTATTATTACTATTACTGTTCATTATTACTGAGCATAATTTAGTGTGATCATTTCCTTATGTTTTTTTCACTGTTTTTTTAAAATGTCAATTTAAACCAACAGACTCAGTTCCCAAAGGTGTGGATGTCACTGATTTACTTTATTGCTGTTGATCAGAATGAGAGAGCTCATAGGAATTTAGGGTACATTGCATAATACCTGTAAAAGAATAAAATGCAAATCCCTCAATAAAGGAGAAAATCCAGTAGAAAATCAAGTAAATACTTCTTCCACGTCCTGAAAACAGTACTGCAGGCAGAATTAAGTGACAAAGTATAGTCAGTGAGTGATATGCAAAATAGCCTCTCATCACTGATTTCTTGTTACAGATTGATATGGGTTAGTAGTGCTTAAGATTTTTTTTAAAAAAATAGTATTCAAAGCAGGTTATATTTTTAATAAAAATATTTACCTCCCAGAAGATGACATTTCATGGAATATTAATCTTTCCAGATTAAGAGTGTGTCCAGAGAGTGTTTCCAGAGAAGGGCAACGAAGCTGGTGCAGGGTCTGGAGCACAAGTGCACTGAGGAGTGGCTGAGGGACCTGGTGGGGTTGAGCCTGGAGCAAAGGAGGCTCAGGGGAGACCTTCTGGCTCTTGACAACTCCCTGACAGGAGGTTGGAGCCAGGTGGGGGTCCATCTCTTCTCCCCAGGAACAAGCAGCAGGATGAGAGGAAACGACCTCCGGTTGTTCCAGGGAAGGTTGAGGTTGTCCCTGAGGAGCCATTTCTTCCCCGTTGGGGTTGTCCAGGGCTGGCCCAGGCTGCCCAGGCCAGTGGTGGAGTCCTCATCCCTGGAGGGTTTTCCCAGCCGTGTGGAGGTGGTGCTGAGGGCCAGGGGTTAGTGGGGACCTGGCAGTGCTGGGGGAACAGGTGGAATCAAGTAGCTTAGAGGTCTCTTCCAACCAAAATGATTCTGTGATTCTGAGAAGTTATGCAGAAAAAAATTAAAAACTTTCCTCAAGGTTACTAATTAAAAAAAAAAACCCAAACATTTTTGCCTTTTTTTTTTTCTAATAAAAAATGGAGTTCTTTATTTTGGTATTTTTGTCACAACTTCTAATACACTGAAAGATTTTATTTGTTTTCCAGTTTCTTCTCTTCCCTCTTGTCTCGTTCTCCTTTTTTCCTCTTTCTGTCCTCTTTTCTAATCATCTTCTTGTGTCTTCTTTTGCCAAAACTAGTCAAGTTTGAAAACTTTAGAGAACAGTTAAAGAAAAACAGGCATATTTCATCTCTATAAAACAGAGAGGCGGTGGCACTTTAATAGGCAAGTTGGTTGTTTGGTTGATGTCATGAAAATAGAAAGTAATATGATCAAAAGTATCTGACAGTGAACTACCTGTAAAGAGAGGAGTCTCTTCGAATCCCATAACTCTACAGAGGTAGAAGGAACTAAATTTTAATTTGTGTTCAACCTCGCAACACTTATCAGATGTGAGAGCATAAATGGAATAACTAATATACTCCAAAATAAAATGCAAATACTAATGAGAATCACTTTGCACTTCAATAAACCAAAAATGGCATGAGTCTTATTGTTGGCTCTGTTTGAAATAAACCTGAATCTGCCTAGATGTAGTCAATACAATTTTTCTAACTGAAACTATGTAAAATATCACACATTGCTTTTTAAAAAAAATGTAGTTCTGAAATACCAAAAAGGTGTTTTTATAGGAAATAGTATAGAGTTAGATTGTTTCTGAATTTTTCTTTTTTCTTTTTTTTCTTTGCATGTTAGTGTCCACACAAATAGAAATAAAATAATTTTGGATATGCCATTGTTCTTGTGATTTTTGCAATGGAAATCCCTGTAATAACCATACCAGCCACACTTGATTTCATAAGCAGGATTATGATTCTAGTTGACTGTTAAGGAGTGGATCAGCTCCTGGAAAAGAAACTCTCTTTTCTTTCAAGTACTCTAATGACAAAAAAAAGAAAGAAAAGATCTGCTTTCTCAGCGCAACCGACTCTCAAATTCTTCTCAGCATTTTCTGTGATGTCAGTGGGTCCTTAAGAAGTCATTAATGTGTGTTATGTATTGTAAAACAACTGCTGATTGCTAAAGGAGCAAAATGACACATTCACCTTTGAATATGATAGTTGATTCTGTTTATACTCTCCTCTTTAGCTGATAAAGCACCAAGGACAAGATCTTGGTCTTTGGATGATGTCTTATTCATTAGATACTTTATTAAAAAGGAGAAGATTGTTTGAGAATTGAGGCAGTATTTATTGAGAATGGTACAATCTGGCCTGAAGGAAATTCATTTTAGCTCTAGCTCAACTATATTTAAATGTTAATCCTGCAAAATCAGGCATCATTTTTTGAGAGTAATTTAATCTGTGAAGAAGAAGGACTAGTGTTACATTAATTTGAGGTAGTTTTGCTTTTTGAAATGTATGAAATGCTTTTATCTTGAAATCATGAAAAATATCTGTTATTTTTGGTTTTTATTTTTTTAGCATAGAACAGTGTCTTAAAGACCTGCAGTCAGAAGTAAATGAAATATGCACTGATGAAATACTACAAAGCACAACCGACTGCCTTCAGTGGCTAAACAACTGCAGTTTTAGTTCTCTCAGACCTTCTTCTACACACCACGGAGAGCTGATGGAGTTCCTTAGGACCCTGGTAAAAATCATTTACTAAAGGCTTTAACCTTTGGGCAAATTGGTTATGTGATGGGGGGGCGGAGAGGTTAATTAGCTTTCTCCTTTCAGGATTCACTGTGGTGAGGATAGTTCCGAAATTTTGTCACAAGGCTTAGTACTGTTTTGTGTCCTCAGCAGGGGTTATGTTTCCTTTTGATCATGCCTTAAACAGACAAACTCGGGACAAAGTCTTTTCAGTGACACTACCACATGTTCAGCACTGCTAGGACTGTTCTGTAAGCACATTGGTAAAAAACCTCTGAACTTACTGTCTACACCGAGGCTGTTACTGCTTGGTCTCCACTTGCATCAGTATGAATTTAACTCATCTAACACAGGTTATTGTCCTTTATGCCTTGTTTAAGCCTTAATTTCCTATCTACTTTTTCTGATTAGAAATGTGGAGCTACATCCATTGTCCTAGCAAGTTGTACAGCTAGATGCCACCAGAAGTCAAATTTTGCTTCCACAAAAAATTCTGTAGTTTTATAAGACATTTTTATACAATTTTTTAATTTAAAGTTAACCTTAGAATATAAATGTGGAAATGGAAGCCTGGAAAATTGAATTGGCTTGATAAGTGACGAATGATACCTCAGTCAATGACAGTCTGCAAGTTCATGTATAAACTGCATATGTGTCTTTATATAATGTACATGGGTGTCAAAACAAGTAAACAATGTCCAGTGGATTGTTCTTTTTCACTTCCATGTCATGGTTTAGCTGTAGGACATGGGCACTTTAGGCTGAGATTGGCTGTACTGGCCAAGGAAAACTGCTGTGAAGTATTTTCTCCTTTGGGACTATCTTCTGGCTAGAGCTCAAGCTTCATCAAATCACCTCTTAGTTTTTAACTCTTAAAACCGGTCATCAATCTTTCAGTCACCTTTGAATTCTCTGGATATTAAGCCATGTTAAATGAGGAAGTCATCTGTAGAAACACCTGGTTCATGTGGTGAAGCAGTGAGTTTGTCCCCTTCTAACACAGGTGATCAGTGTGAGTGTCGCTGTTAATGATCTACCCACTCAAGGATATCAGAGGCTGCTCCATGTCATACTTGATCTAGACAAAGTGAGAGAATCCCGGAAACTACTGATTTACAAAGTCTCTCATTATTCCTCTTAGTCCAGTTGGGTCCTTCCTTAAACCCGGTCAGAAGGGAGCATGGCTATGATGATTTACTTGTGTCCATTCTCTGCTTTCTTCCTTCTCCAGGGTCTGTTCGAGCCATATACCTGAACACCAGGTGGCGGCATTTGTTTGGGAAACACCGAATTGTCCCCATCTTTGGCAAACTTTGGGTATAACTTAGACAAAATATGCTTTCTAGCTCCTCAGCTTCCCAGGAGCACGCTGACTGCATAACAGGCCGGCTCTGGTCTGTGGAGTCCAGTTAAGCCTTGGGAATGGCTGTATGACAGGCTGCTGAACAGGCAGCAAAGTGCAAGAAGCCTTAAAGTCTCAATTTTGTGCAGTTTATCAGGAAAACAGCTGTGGAACTGGGACGTGGCTGTTTCCAGGCTCATGGCTGCTTAGATAATCCAGCCTGTTGAGTAGATGAGAGTACAGATGAGCATAGACAATCCATCTGTAAGAAGTTACACGCACAGTAGATAACCTTTAGCTCCATAAACAGATCTGCAGTAATATTCAGCATTAACGCAATTATTACAGTCTGACCTTTCTTAAATGTGTATCTCCATCCATTGAACTAATTACTCAGCTGACTTAATTTCTCACTTGCAAGCTTTTAATTAAGTATCATTTAATACATCTTCAGTAACAGTATCCTTCCTTCTACTTCAGGACGATATCCCTGTTCATTCTTATCCCTTATTGTGTGTGTTTATTTTGTTGGGGATTTTGTTTATCTTTTAAGCTGCTGGAACAATTTAAAAAATAGCGCCAAGATCTCTATGTGCTTTGGCTGAGGTGCTGCATTTAGGTTTATTAGCGTGGTATTCTCATGTATTTATGAACTTTCATGGAAATACTGAGAGATTCTTCTATGAAGGCTGAAAATGTTAACTGTGTGAAATTTTGTCATTCTGTGTACTGTTTTGTGACCCCAAATAATTAAAAGCTGAATATGTACATGAACACATCTTCATTAGATCCTGTTCCTGCTAAAATAATGACAAAATCCTTTTTTTTAACAAAATCTTTACCTTATTGGCTTTGTTTATTGGTACAATGGGTGGTATAGTAGGTAGTAGTCCAGTAGGTAGACCACAGTATTTTCCTGTATATTATTGTTACTAGCTTTCTGTGCGCATGAGAGAGCTTTCCATGCTTCTCTAAAACCTTCGGATATTAATGTCAATCTTTTTCTCTTGAATAGTTTTGGCATCATCTTTTGAAGTATTTCTACAGATTAATTTTCAAATGGAAAAGCCTGTGTCAATATAGGCAATGTTCAAAGAGACTTGATGACACTGTGTTTTCAGAGCTTCATAATTCACTTCAGGAGCTCTTTTTCTGAGTAATGCGAAGTCTGAGGTGGCATCTGCAAACTCCCTATTTTGAATGCTTCAGTTTAAGTTGCAAAGGGCTTGAAACAATGCTTAGATTCCAGCTGTCATGAGTAAAAATGTTTCTGCTTAACCTTAAAAAACAGGAGTAGGGATTTGCTTCGAAGACATTTTGGATTCATCATCCAAAGGCATCAGTTACATTCACTCTTTTGACAGCTTCTCTTGTTTTGTTCATGTCGTATTTGAGCATGATTCATCAAAAAATTTATCCCTTTAGCTCCAGAAGTCTACCTGTGGAGACTCGACTGTTCAAGGCGGTGGTTAGTGATTAGGGGTTCAGTTTGCACACTGAGACACATTCTCTTAGGGGACACAAAACTTTACAGGATACTTCAGTGGAAAATAACATCATAAAAAGTTGATGACGTGGAGACTGTGGCCAAAGCCAGTATGCAGAAGGAAAAATGTCGAACATGTGAGAACTGCACTTATATCAGGCAAGTTTTTTTCTCAGAGGAAGAAGATTTTGGTATCCAGTGACCGTGGGAGTTTGGGGTTGTCTTCTATTCGTGTACTGGGCACACCTTGTTCATGGAAATGATTAATCTCATACATATTAAGGAACGCTGTAGAGTGCTGATTAAATTTGTGTCACTCTGGGCCAAGTAGAAAGCATTGAGCTGTGACAAGAGCAACTCCTATTTGCTGCATGGCCTCTTGAACTTGAAGCAGCTGTAAGGTCAGAGACCCTGGCCCTGGACCAAGAGGGAGCTCTTCAGGCTAAGTTGAAGTAGGAACAGCATATTCATCCATGTCGTTTCATGTGCTTTGTTAATAGGCTGCCTCCTTCTTCTCCAGCCCATGCAACTGAGATGTATTTAGAGGTTGCTGTATCATTAACATATCAGTCTGCATCTTGGTTTGACAGGATACACAGCTTCATATTCTTCTGCTCTGTGTGATCTAAGCCTCTTGAATTCTTAACAAGTTTTCCATTTCAGTTCTTTAAAGGAGTCCTGGGAAGATTTTATCCTTAGAACGGCCTTTTCAATGGTTGTGTGCTGAACCAGAAGATAGAAAGCAGCAATGTTTCATTTTACAAATTCCTATCTTGGTTTTATGAGCAAAATCTGTCATTTTCTGTTAAGACTTTAGTAATTTTTCATACCATTTCTTTCCAAGGTGTGTATGCAGACCACAACAAACTGGCTGCCAAGGCTCACCTAAAGAACTTTCCAAAAATTTCCTTTGAAATTTGGGTTAAAGTTGGTTGAGAATAAGAGGTTAAGGATGTAAGAAAGATGGGAAGAGGATGTGAGTTATTGGAGCAGGTAGACAAGGAGATGCATTGGCGCGCGACTCCATGGGAAAACAGGCATTTGTCTCTGTTTATATAGCAGTGTGTTGGATTCTCTTATTTCCTGGTAAGATAATTAGCATTGGAAACAACTGGTACTCTTAGCATGAACCTGTTCATTTTATGAACCAGAATTAACAAAACATTTCTAAAGCACTGTCTGATTTACCTTTGTTAGCAATGCTTGCTGAAGAATGAGCAAAATCAAGAAGAAATGATACTTCACTTCCTTCTGGATCTCTCCAGTCAGTGCGGTGTCTCATTTCCCTGTACTCCAAGTGGGTCATCTTTTGAGGTAACTTCTTCCCTTCATGCCATTGAGGATGATTCAACGATGGATGTGAAATCTTTCTGGGATGATATAAGATTGCATCTTCGACGATATCTAGTAAATAGACTACAAAGTCAAGAAGAAACAAATGCTAATGCTTTACAACAGCAAATGGAGTTTAAAACTCAGTGCATACAGCAACTTCTGTTTCTTTATCCTGAATCAGAAGTTTTAACAAAGTATCAGAATATGCAGAACAAACTGGTCAGCGATCTTCTACAGAACTGTATTTTGTCTAGCTGTGGTGAGACAAATTTTGATAAGGTGGTTCATGGTTGCCAAAGTTCCATACCCACATTGTGCACAATGATAAAAGAGGATCTGTATATACTGAATGGAACTATTGATCCTTCTTCGTCAGTGAAGTTTATTAATGAGACTTATCTGGATACCATCACTGAAGAAATGACAGTTCTTCTTGAAAGACTTTGTGAGCTGCAGTTCAAAGAAAATGCTCTACATGTCGTTAAGGGAAACAAGATTTCGAAGAAGCATAGAGGAACAGTTCATGCCATGGGTTAGTAGCCTTATTTTATGTCCATTGTAGTTAGATGTTATTTTAATTATACTAGTTTTTTTTCAATATACTTGATTATTTCCTGTGAAGAGAGAGTCCTGAGATTGTTAATTACAGCTTTGTGTTTTAACCATATTACTACAGTTGAATTATAGACTGTGTCAGAATTGTGATAAAAAAGGTTTTAAAATAAGGGAGAGTATCTTACGCTTATGTATATAGAAGCCCTATTATAATACACTGGATAATATTGTCATGTCCCAGGCATTTTTTTCAGACTGATTTATGCCAACTGCTGAAATGTATAATAGAATAAGTACTATTTAATCCAGATTTTAAAATACTCTTAACTCTTCAGTCTTCTACTCCCACTTTTTTCAAATTATCAGAAGTTTAAAGGAGATTGCAGGAAAATCCATACAATAATGTGTCCATGGAACAGACACAGATTCATACATCAGAGCTGACCCAAAAGATTACTATGTAGATTCTAATTCTAATTCTAAATCAATCAATCAATCAATCAATCAATCAAAGTTTTCTAGTCTTGTGAAAGTACGGAAAGTAACGGTTAATGTTACCTGGTCATTTCTTCTTCTTCTAAGGAATTTAAGGCAGGAAAGAAGTCTGTTACTGATGTGGAATTTTCTATACTTCCTTTTTACAGTTAGTGAGTCTGACATGCTAATTTCCAAAGGGAGGAATCAGAACTTTAGGAAAAAAAACATACAGAATGGAAACTTTGATAATGTAATTGCATGATTGTGTGTAATTGCTTCTTCAGTGCAGAATTTTGAGCACTCTTCTGTGCAAGAGCTGTTTGTTTAAGACGTAGCCTTCCATAAAGGTGAGGTAGTTTGCAGACAGAAAATATTAGAAGTTTAGAATTACGTAAAAAATACAGAAGCGGAAGATAGATCTCTGGGTTGTACAACATACACAAAGGATGATTTGCCAGGTCTATGCAGATGAAAATTATACTCTTGTGAGATTTAAAATCAATATACATGTTAATGTAAGCCTACTAGAAATTCCAGTGGAGGAAATGCAGAAATAATTTTTCAACAGGAGCTGAAATATGGAGGAGTGTGTGGAACATATGAAAGATAAGGTAAGGGAAAAGGCATGTAGACAAATAATGTGAAAATATGAGAAGTTCAACACAAAGCTGATGTATTAGTGGGATGGAGTGAGGGTGGGAAACAAGGAGTAGTGTCAGAGCAATGCTGAGTTATGAAATAAATTACAAGAAGCATATCTTTGAGTTACAAAGTGAGATAGAAGTCAGTGAATGGATTCACTGACAAAAAAAATAATGGGTGGGGAACTGGAAGTTTGTGACTTATTTTCTTTCAATCTCAAAACAGCTCACAAAGATGGGGAAGTTCAGTTATCTCGGTTTTACATCTGAGAGATGGAGATTAAAGTGACCATAAGGGCAGCTCTCTGAAAAAACCACACAATTACAAGGAAGGGAACGGTCCTTCATTCTATTACAACAGTAATTCCTCTGCTTACATTTTCCTTGCCACAAAATGAGTCTCCATGTTCTTGGGCCAGCACCTCTGTCAGGACTGTTTTCCAGTGCATAGTTCTTTTGTATATTCAAAAGAACAGAGGAAGCTGAAATTATACAGAGTAATTCTTGGGACCTTCTTGCAGCTTTTAAGACATTTGCTGCAATTATTAAAAAAAAAATCTCATAGAATAATTTTGTTTTGATTTAAAATGTTTTAAAGGTCAGATTTGCAGGTGCATCCCCTACCCCATTAGCACCCGTGAAATATGCTTAGAAGTGGTGTTTGCCAATACCATCTAATCCTCAGAACTGCTTTCCTCTCAGAGGCTGTTGTGCTCATGTCTTCATCTCTTCTCCATGTAGTACTTCCTGTTATTTTACCTCAAGAGGTTAGTATGGGAGGCAAGCACTGATCCGCCTGCAGTCTCTCTTACTGGTTTTCTGCAGAATCAGACTGTTCTAGATGATCTGTGGCAGTCAAATGATAACACAACAATAGAAGGGGAGAAAGGAAGGAGATTTTTTTTGTTAGGTGAAAGAGAGTTATACCAATGTGTTTCTTATATTTTGATGCATGTTGCCTCTGCCCTCTGGGAATCGCCAAACCAGCACCAAACAAGCACATTTCAGAAAAGCAAAATAATTTAATCTCAGGCATTCAATTGAGATTGTTATCCCAGAGATGAAAAAAGGGTTTGTCTTTACTTAGTGCCTCTTCAGGGAAATGTGGCTTTTGGTTTGTTGGTTTGTTTTCTTTTTTTGTTTTTTAATAAGAACTGCTGTAATTGATCCTCATGCATAGGAGAGGAAAAAATAACAGAAAATAATAAAACAATGCTAGAACCTCGGAAAACTTTATATAGATGACCTACTTCTGTCAGGAAAATATAGGTAGTCTATAACAAACTTTAACAGAGTTATAAATCTTTAAAATATTTCATATATAACAATCTATTTGTGAAGGAAGGAATTAACATTTTTGTTTTCATACTGTATTAGAGCAGTTATTTGTCAAGCACTGTAATGAGATTGTATCCGTTTATCAGGTCTGGGGATGAGCATGGTTTGAGAGAGAAGCTGGCAAAACGGCATGTGAAAAGAGGCAACTTCTTTGGAACTTGGCATCTTTGATTGCCTGCTCTAGTGGAGGCAGGTGGTTTTCTGTTACAACTAGATCCAGACAGCTGGTTTTCAGCTATTCTCCTATGACTTTTCACTTCAATTTCCAGTGTGATATTTCTCAGAAATTATTTGCAGTAAGTCTCTTAAGTATGGATTGTACTTTTACCTTTTGAACCTTTTTCGTGATCTTTTGTTTACAAAAGTGATAAGCTACTTTAACCTACCTTAATCCTTCATCTCTTTTAGATGAAGAAAGAGCTACTCCTGGTCATAAGACACCAGCCAAATAAACTTAAAACCCATGAAATCATAGACATTTTATGTATTAGTGGAAGATTTTCCTTGGTTTTATGTATATATTTTTCATATATATATATATATATACAAAGTGTAAATACATGTGTAGACTAATTAGCCTATTTTATAATTTCCTGTGGTTAAAACTGAGCAGAGAATTGGGGCTTTCAGTTGTTTTTTTTTGTGACGTATTCAAATTCACTGGCTTAATATTTTCGTTTAGTCACAAGCTTGCCAGAGACCCTTAAATAGGCTCTCAAATGGAATGGCATTTGCCAATAAAATACATTTTCAGTGTATTTGTATAATTAATAACTTTAAAAACTGTAAATGAAGTTTGTTTTTAAAATCTGAAGCAATACATAATGAGTTAATGAAAATCAGTAGTTGGTTATTTTAGAGAAAGCATCACTGTAAATTGGAGATAAAATGAAGTGATGCAGATTTGTCCAAGCATGTTTTTAGCTACGATGTCATTAAATCACCCTCACTGATGTATTTTAATACTCCTATTCTACGCTTCTACCCCAGAATACCATCCTCTTACTTAAGTGTCCAGCAGACTTCCTATCTTTGTTCTTTCTCCAGAATATGACCAACTTTCATTCTATTCTAAAGATAAATCAAAATGCAAATCGTGATTTAAATTATAATATTTTTAATTTACTATTTTTAAATATTGATGAGGTCCTAAGGAATATGTTGTGTTCATGGAACACCTAATGTAAATATAACATCTATTTAAACCTGAGTAGAAGGACTCTGTATTGTTTAGAGGGGTCACATTTGTGCTGTGGAGTTCAGAGTAAGAAAAGAAACAGTCTTTGGAGTAACTTGTTGAAATGAAGGTAACTTTGGGAAACTAAATGAAAGTACCTGGTAATGAAAAATCTATTTTGAAGTTGCATATCCCTATTTTGAAGTTGCATATCAAGCTGACTTGAAATACTAGTTCTGGTTTTTTTCACATTTGATTTTAAATTTGATTTATCCTCTACATTCATGTGCACATGGCTTTATCTCCGCTAGTTTGTCAACTTCCTCCCTTTGAAATAAAGAACCTTAGTTTCAGACATGCTTTTATCCTTCTATTTAATTTAAATTCAGTCAGTTTGTAATCTCTTGAGCCACTATTATTGCCTACAACCTATCTTCTATGATTTTCTTTTTTTCTATCAAAAATATGCCTAAAATATCATTGATACCTGCTGGTTTAGTGACTGCGTGATGAAAAAAATAGTTATTCAAAAGAATTCCAGACTTGGTTGCATGTAATTATTATTTATGTCTTTGCACCCTTTTTTTTTTTTTTTGACATTTCTGTCCAGGTTACAATCTATGGCTGATAATGTAAAATATTTATATTGTAGTTACAGTTGTTTTTCCATCATGTTTTCTTACCTGTAGTTCATTGTCAAAATCTAGCTTTCTAGAAGTATTCGGAGGATGAGAGAAAGTGTCTTAGTCACTTGAGTTACTGCTGTTCTGCCCTAGAAGGTCCTGTTGCATCTTTCTGAAGTACTGGTACGTTGATGTAAAGTATCCTGTATGGATTACAGATTATAACATCCAGCATCCCATCCTGCCTCAGCATTTCAAGTCATTATATTGCCCAGATTGCAATTAACACAAGCAAATTTTCATTTATATCAATAAAGTGTTGCTAAGGGCCAAAGATTTTAGAAATTAAAAATTTGAAACTTAATTATGGAGGTTTATTTAAAGTTTTTTTAATCATTAATTTAAGTTTTAAATTTTTTCTGCATCACAGCAGTAGCCAATGCACTTCCATGATATTTCTGCCTGCTCGGCATCTCCTTCCCTCTTTTATTTCTGCTCTCCCCAGCACTCTACAGAGTGCCTGGTAACATAGCTTTTGCAAGAGCAGGGCTTTAGGGGCCTGTATACGACAAGATATGGGACATTTTGGGGAAGGAATGAATGGTACCTGTATGCAAATGCGCTTTGCAGCTACTGGGTCCTTGAGCAGGTGCTCTGCACGAGGTGATATACAACACCATCTTCCCCATATCTTACAGAAATGAGGTGAAAAATCCTGCAGTTTCCCTCCATGAAAGGTGGGGAGGTAACACGTGCCAAGTGAAACCACAGCACTTCTCTCTTCTGCATAGCCAACCTTCAGGAAAACAAGAGGACAGCAAAAATGACATGGTTACTGAATATGGACTCAGTAAAAATGCAGATGTCACCATCAGATTTTTTACTTTAAAAATACCAGGGATTCCTCATTTTGTATTATGAGCTGATGAGTATTGAGATATTCAGGTGTGAATTTATTGAGATGCTCAGGTTTAAATTATTGAGATATATAGGTTTAATTGTCACCTATTTAAAATAATGGAGCGAATGGTGCTGGTGGTAAATTAGAACAGGAAGTTAAAATTGAAAACCAGTGGACATACAGGTGCGATGCAGATTTCTGCAGTTGTCTGTGTTCCTTGGGAAACCTATAAAATTTTGACAACCCAAACAAGATCCTGTTACTCAGGGGAAACAAAACAAATGTCTTTGCATTTAATATAGGAAATAATGTGTTTCATAGCCTCTTTGTCCATATTATTTATTTCTTATCCTTGCAAGTATTGTGTTTGATTTCTACTGCACAATTATATTAAATGGAAATATGAGTAGTACTGAGGAGAAAACAAAACCATCTGTTTGAACACAGAGAGTCGAAGTTTTAATGAAAAAGAGGTACTCTCTTAAAGGCTATGTGAACATAATACCTGAGAACCACAAATATATTTCTAGTGGGAGAAAGACATTTTCATAAAGATTACAAAAGCATTAGGCTTGTACTTTTTAAGCTTATAGTAGAGGGTATGATAACAGTATCTAAGTTACTGAAATGTCAGTTGAACTGACAGGATTTCGAAGCTGGTAGCATGCCTGAATACCTTTCTTCTTCTTAGAGCAGTTGCTTGAAATTACTCATTAAGCCCACAGTAAACGGGCAGTGAAATGTCATCATTGTCACTCTGTCATATGGAAAGGATGTCCATTTCAGAATTCCATTTTCATGTTTTTTATTTAATAAGACAACTAAACACTAACTTTACTTTTCAAATTACTTACGTATTTTAAAACATTAAGTTCTTGATGCTTTTTTAGGTTATATTGTTTTAGACTGTTGTGTCCTAATGAAATTCTACCACTCCATCTTCTCCAAGAGGAATGCGAATCTGTTTCCTCAGTTCTGTAGATGTTCAAAGGGGCACACTGGTATTTTTTTTTCTTTCAAAATGTTCACAATTAGCAAACACCAACTAATTATCATCCCTTTTTTTTGCTCTCTGCACACCTATGTGTTCTTCCTCAGCGTGAAAAGCGCATTTAATTCACTGTGCCCTCTAATTATTGCATTCTCTTCCCAAGTTTAAAAGACGAAAGTGATTTACTCTCTAGTCTGATACTTTGTGTGTTCTCAGAAATCAGTTTGAGATGTATATACCATAGTCTTCAGTTTAATAATAAAAAGTGTCAAAATCTGAGACAATTGCTAAATTAGAGTGTCTTTTACTTGAGAATACAGGCTGGTATGAAGAGAAGTGTGTAGAATTGTGGCAGATAAGAGAAGATTTCAAAAATACCTTTTGAAGAGACTTCTGTAGTATTGGTTGAAAAGAAAGTTGCTGCAGGAAAGTTGCTCTTTTCAATGTAAGGATCCACCATTGTATAATCACAAGTTAATTAGATGGACCTAGCTGTGATTTTTGTCAAGATAGAGCACCTCTTCTGTCACAAAATGTATATTCAGAGAGCAAATTTAACTTTAAAAGGAGAAAATTAGTTTACTCATGGTTCTTGGTTTTGCAAAAGATTGTACATGTTTAAATTGGTGGTGTGTCACATCCACATCCAAAGATGGATGTTACATGCCAAGTTAGAACATGAATCTCCTTTTCACTGTGCCTTAGGCTTAGACACCTTAAAAACCCCTCCATCTTCAATCAGGAGGCTGCTGTATCTACCAAATTTTTTAAAAACAAAGCTTTTGGTCATTATATAATATTTTCACAACATTTGCTGAATATAGCAAGGCCATGAAGATATTCCTGTCTGATGTAGAGAGAATAGGGATGTTTATAACCCAGTCCAACTTCTTAGTTAGAAGTTTAGCAGTTAGTGCTCTGGAGATTTTTAGTACCCCTAAACATTGCGGACTGCCTGGAACTGGGTGAGTTACTGGTCTCAGACTTTAAAGGAGGGCTTCCTTTTCCTCAGCAGCTTCATGCCCTGATCATCCTCTGGCTAAGATCGAGATTTTTGTATTTAAGTTCAAGTAACAGTTGTTCTGATTCACTGTCCATGTGCTCGGGAAGCCCAGCAGTTTCTCTAACACAGAAATTAAGTGCTCTGTCACATGCGGTACTATCAGCTCATCTGTAAAGAGGTGTTTTAAGAGCGTAGTCTCAGCTCAGTGAGGAGGAACCTGTGTGTGTACATCCATACTGGTCCTTCTAGCCTTTCTACAAAGTATTTGTTAAAACATTATGAATTCCCAAACTTCTTTCTCTAGAATTTTTTAAATGGCAGTGTCTGCACTTTTTTCTGTATGCCCAGACGTATTTCTGATTTTCATATTCCTTGTAAAAGTAATGGTGAGAACTCTGTGGTGACTTTGCCTAACTAGCATTTTGAAATGCAAAGAGGTAGGAAGCAGAAATACGAGTATTGACTCTAGCTTTATGAGTAATTTTTTGAGTGTTTTATTAGAACAAAAGCTGTCACCATCTGCCTCTGTTATATCTTGGAAATTCCAAGGAGTAAGAGAAGCTAAAGTGACAGAGGCACTTTAATCTATTATTTAAGGAAATACATAATATCATGCATAGACTACACAAAGGAATGATGAACACTTGATAGAAATTCCTGATTGGCTGAAAGTTCCTAACAGTCTAATTTTAATAGAGTGAGTCTGATGTAATGAACCATTCTGTGAGACACCCAGCATTCCACTGTGAAATAGAAATGAGGGTAGGAGACATTTTTATGTTTGCAGACATTAAAGAAACTGAAGTTGGATTAAAATAAATACATTAATTACCATGTTTTCAAATACAAATTACTATTGTCTTTAGTCAGCCAAGTGTTTTTAAAGGTTTACAGGGAAACATATACAAGTCCTATCAAAGTTAGAATTCTTGAGGAGGTTTAACAGACCTGGAAGTTCTTAATTTCTCTTTCAGAGAGACTGAAAAATAAGATCGAGTTCTTCAAGGACTCCTCTGTTTCAAAAAAATAGGTGCTATCCCCAGTTTACTACAGGCTCCCTCGGTTTTTATGCTTTCTTCAAACACTCTGTTGTTTTTGGCACACGTGTGTGAAGACTTTAGGGAATGAGATGACTCCCTCAGCCACAGCATAGGCAAGAAAATTCAAGAAAATCTGTGTGTGGAACTGGCTTGTATCACTGGTGAGGCCAGAAATACGGTTTCAGTTCTACTTGAGAAATGTTAAAAAGATTAGCTTTTTGTCATAGGATAATTCTTGCAGTTTTTGAAAGAGGACCCTGCTTATACTCATTTTGGAAGAAATAGTCAGTTATAGAATAGCACCTAGAAAAAACCTCCATAAGTACTATAAACACCTGCAGATATAGCCTATCAATGAGTTTTAGTATTAAAAGGGAAGTTTAAGGAATGTCTGCTATTTCATTATTATGATAATTATCAGAAAATTATTGGATACCATCTGTTAAATTCCTTAAATGGACCCATCATTAATTAGTTTTAATTCAGAGAGTAATTAATTTATTTACATTTGAATTCTTTAAAATGTCATTGTCTATCTACCAGAAATTGCAGTATATGCTCTGAATGTCTTGCAATTTATTAGAGGACACATGTGTTTTGAAAATTGAGGAGGTTGAGTCTCTGGTTTCAGAGCAAGCTGAGATAAGTATCTGTGTATAAAGTAGTTTTATTAAACTTTATTACAGGGCACTTCATCCTCAGAGCACTTGAGGATGTCTTTAATTTGTTCATCAGAGTTGTAAAGTAGCTGTATGCGGTCAAGGGGTCAGATCGGTGAGATGATTTCCTCAAGATTACTACATCAATTTGGTGTCAGGAATGATCAGACGTTCTTGCTCTCCAGCCTGTTTCCAGCACTGGTTCATCCATTGGTCGGTGAACATGATTTCAAGTAAGGATTTAATTTTGACAGACTGAACAAAAGACTTAAGCATTTGGCAGCAAACACCTCACAGCCTCTTGTGGAATCAACTTTATGATGAGCTGAAAACTGGTCTCATTTAACTGGGAAGACATTATGGAGCAGATTTAATTAAAATTTCATGTATAGTGAATCTCTTTCAAAAGATTAGTGTAGTCTTCACTGAGGTTATTTAATAGCTGGCAGTGACATATCTCCTTCTATGACAGACACACTCTCTTCATTAAATATATGCAAATTTATACACGCTAACCGTGTTTATACATAAGTTGAGATCCCTTACTTCACTGCGTGTTTTTGACACATGCACAGTATGGAGGTGTAGGATAAGCACTTACAAACCTCACAAGTCGATGGTGATGTCTGATAGGAACATGTTTGCTATCTTCAGATCTGTGACTTTTTAAAGAAGAAGGGACAAACCAAGCCAACACGTAGCCTATTTGCCTGAGCTGCTTTGTCAGATTCTCCAGGTTTCACTGGAACTCACAGGGAGCTGCAAAGCCAGATGGGTGTTTAAAAAACCCTAAACACTCAGGTAACAGTTTGCATCTGTGTGGTTTCCTCTGCTGCAGTGACGGTTCTTTATGGGTCTGTCGGTTTCCATCAGCAGAGAGCACGTGTGATCAGTATATCTGATAAACTTGTCAATGCCTTTTTAGAGCCAGATTCCCCAGCCTATTCCATTCAACTCTCCTCCCCCCTTTCCCTTTTTCATCAGTTCAAGTAGAATTGTGATAAGACGGAGATATGTCACAGGCAGCTGTGTAGAGCTAGCTCAGGCTACAACTAATTTGTGCAGGAAAAAATTAAATCAGGAGGTAAATTATTTCATGATTGCTCATTCCCAACAGAGTTGGGCATCATTCTGAAGAAAATATCAAATAATTGGTTTCAGGCCATGTCAGACACATGCAATTCCCTCCACTAATGGCTGTATGAGGTAGCACTGGGCCTCAGGGGTCACCATGGAACCGAAAATAGCTTAGTGCCAGGCACAGCAATAGAGAGACAGAGCACATAGGAAATGAAGTGGCAATAAGTGCAATCTATAGGGGAAATGTGCTTCACTTGGCATTTAATATATTGGCTGAGGATCTGGCAGTAAGCCATGCAACAATTGTTTACCTTTTTGTCAGCATCTGCATCTGTTCGGTTTTGTAAACGGCACTTAACTTTCAGTCAGCAAATGCTGGAATCAATAACAACTGTTAAGGGATTTCCTTTCTCTTTTTTTTCATATTCCGTAACGAATGCGCGCTACGAACAACGTTTGCCTTAGATTAACAAGGAACAGACATTAACAGGGTCAAAGGGATTTGGTTGGGAACATTTTATGGCTTCTTGGGTTTGCAGTAATTGTATCTGTGTGATTTGAATGTATCTTGTAACCTATCCAAATTAAACTGTTAAAAAAATGCTAGCACGCAGTAATGAAGATGATTTTTTATAATTATCTTAAGTACTGTGTATAGAAAACTGCTGGCACTGTTTGTAATAATTTAGTTCTGCATAATATTGTGTATTACATCTGCTATGCAGAAAGATTAAGTTGCCTCTTACAGAATGAGGAAATTAGTGATTATATCCACCAATACTAATTATTTAAACCTAGCAGTTATATTAAAAAACATACACCAACACGCAGTTTGAGAAAACCGTGAGCAGATGTCCATAAAAATTGAATATATCATTACCAAGCGCAAGCGAAAGAATAATGCAGTTTATATACAAGCGCTGTTTAGGAGATAGGGTGCAGATGAATGCTGTCATAAATGCAAGATTGTTTTAATAGTTATAGCATGACTTAAAAGTTAATATCACTGAGAGCTGAAGAACACATTATTGTTAATGGAATTTATGTAAGTCCCTGTTCACTGCTATGAAAATTTACCCCTTGAAATATCCCTATACACAGTGATGCTCAGCAGCTGAGTTTTGGTGGCTTTATTAGACTATTTCTTTTCAGATTTTAAGAAAATGTTAGTTCCATTTGTGAAAAGCCTTTATTATTTGTACGCAGGCGGTAGTTAGATTTTAAGTTTAATATTACACTTTTCTGATTTCTTCCTCTTACAGCTTTATTGGATGAAATCCCTGACATCGCTTACTTATGCCCCTTGTAGAACAATATTGTAGATCTATCTTATCTGAAATTAAGCCTTATAAATGGGGGCAGGGGAATGATATTTAATGTGTTGGGAAGGTATTTTATAGTAAAATTGATTAAAAGGGTTTTAAACCCTTAGTTCCTGCTGAGGGAGAAATCCCCACTGTAATCACTGAAGAAGACACTCATCAGGTTGCTTTCCAAGGATTCCACTGTGAGTCTCAGAAGCAGTTTAGCCATGTGGCCTGGTACACCAAGTAGTAAGGCTAATTAATCTGAGAGCAATGCTGTCATAGTGTAGCTATTCTTGAACATCCACAGCCAGCTCACCTATGATGCAGGGATTTCTGCACCGCTCTTTACTGTGTCACATCCCTGGATAGGTCAAAATGATCAGGATTAGCCATTCCGTTTTTTTGAGATGCTGTGTATGCCTAACTGTTGAAAACAGAGAAGGTGCCATGCCTATTCAAACAAACAAACAAACAAACAAAAAGAATTAGAAAAGATCACAAAAGTTAGGTTAAAGTTACAGAATTAATTCATATGCATATTTTCTTGTGCCTTTTGAGATTTTAAATGCTTCAAGGCTATAACCAAGGAAATTGGAAACACTTTATTTAAGGGTTTCAAGAGCGACAAGTTTGAGGAAAGTACCACTTTTGAAACTTGCTGTAAAATCACAAGATGACAGGGGTACACAGGTCATTTAGATATACCACTGCCTTACTTCTCATGCTGCTTCATTTTCAGAGATGAGAGCAAATCTCTTTAAGTGGTAAGATGAAGGCAGATACCTTGCTACTGGATTTAAGCTTTTAGGAGAAGCTCAGGTGCTATGACCAAGTGTTTTACTGACTCTTGTGTCTTTTGCTCCAAGTTGCTTGAAGAATGCTTTAATTAACTTATTAACTGCCTTACAATTGATATGGGCACTTCTCAGCTTCATCATTAGTGAAGTAAAATTCTCTAATACCATCTTTTTTAATTACTAATAGCTCCCAAGTGGTCACATTATTTTGCAGAAAATAACTTTATATAGAAATAGGTAAGAGAAGACTGAGGCTCAGTGTTCAAGACATATTGTGTTCACACAGAGTTTAGCCTTGGTGCTTGAATGACATGCTGGTATTTTGGTCAGAATTAGTACTGAGTAGGATTAGCCCTACAATGTATTTATCGTATTAGAAGATGAGGTATTAATTTAACTATTGGTATTGCAGAGTTGTCCCTGATTTTACTAGTAATCCCTATGTGTCTCTTTTTACGGTATTGATACTGTCTGTTTTGCTAGACTATATCCTGTATAGGCACATTTTATTTAGTTGATAATGTAGGAAAAAAACAGAGAAGACTTTGAGAAGGGCAACAAGGTGATAAAAAAATCTATGACTGCTTCTGTGTAAGGAGAAATAAGCAAGCTACAATTCCTCAGGTTGAAAACATAATTAAGATGGTAGAACACGATGTCTCTCTATAAAATGAAGCGAGGCATTATAAACAGGTATCAGTAATTGACTGATTTTAAAGTAGTTGGCATCAGGTGAAGCTAGAAGATGAAATATTCAAGCGAACAAAATTATGTGTTTGTTGACCCAGAGTGTAGGTAAAGTGTGGAACTTCTTTCCACAAAATGTTATAGATAATAAAAATTTAGATGGGGCAAAAGGGTAATGAGAAACCGGTGAAATAGAAACCCACTACAGATTATTAATGTATGCCATATCTGTCTGTGAAAGCTGCCCAAATACAGGTGGTCAAGAGCCAGACAAGCTTTGAGTAAAAAGATATTGTATACGGTTTCCTTGTTAAATTTTTATTTAGTCTTCTTCTTTCAGTCAGTGTCCAAGCACAGGATACTGGCATAAAAGACTATAGCTGAATCAAGTACAGCTACTCTCACCACATTATGCTCTTGTGATAGACAGAGACCTTCATTTCTTAGGCATCCCTATTTGAGGTGCTTGTGGTTTTTCAAATTAGGTACATTTGGATCTAACATTTCTTATAACTAGTCTAAATGAAAACCATTTTTTATTACTCTCTATTTGCAGGATTTTATACTAAAAACGTCAGTAAAGTTGCCATTTAATTGCTTGGAGTGTTTTTTTCATACTCCCAAGAAAAGTGTTGAGTTTGCAATGCGTGCTCATCTCGAATTATCAGCATCTGAATCTAAGTATTTACTGTTAACCAAATGTCATAATTTGTGCAATGAAACTGCAAAATTCTATGTATGTTACTGATTCCTGACTGTTTCAGCAGAAATTAATTTCTGAATGTCACCTCTGCTCTTCCTACCCAGGTTCTTTCATCATCTTTTCTGAGTAGCTCTTGCAGTTGCAGGTGAATTTCCCAGTCTGAGGAAAGAGGGAGAAAAGCAACAAGTTGTGGCATGACCATTGTGAGAATTTCAGGTTTTGAGTGTTTCAGCAAATTAGCATGGGGAGGAGGACCCATAGCCTGGGTTGCAGTGGATCTTTTGTTCTCAACTAGACAACAGCTGAGTAAACTTGTTTGAGTTTAGAACATTTGAAAATGCAACTGGAGAGTTTTTCCATATGGATGGTGGAACTGTTTTGGCTTAAATTTACTAAGAACCCGGATTAACTATGTGTTAAAGAATGCAGGACACATGGATTTTGTGTTAAGATGTTAAAACACCTTTGTGAGTATTTTGAGAACTAAATTAGTATTATTTAGGTTGTATAATAAGCAAGGATGGAATAGAAGCTTAAATTGTTTTGAAACACTGTATAAGCAAAATAGATCCAACTTGATTTGTGCTTTATTATTGATGTATGTTTATCATAACACTAACTTTACTTGGAGGGTGTGGGACCTGGAGTATTCTCCTTGTTTCATGTATTTTTATATTTTTTACTACCAGGCTCCTCCCCTTTTTCTTCTTCTCAATTAGTTGTTAATTATTACTTATGGTTGTGGCATTGATACTTTCCCTCAGGGCGTCTTCTCACGTATGTGGTATTTGCAATGGCCATATTTCATCCTTAGACTTGCCTGCTCTTGAGGCTTTCCTGCTTCTTTGGAAGGGACTACGCATTTGCCACTTTTTTTGATGTCATGAGGCTTGGATGAGGTCTGAACAGAAACTTGACATCAGTGTAGTCAGTCTCTAACCCCTGGTTTAGCAGAATGGTTGATCAGCTAGGTCAGAGTGCCCATTCCTACCTCCTGAAGATTAACAGTATGCTTCTGTCCCAGTACCACCAGCCAGATGGTCTCTGATAAGATGAACTGCTTCATTCTTCAACAAGTGCGGCACGTCTTTCAGATCTTAGGAAAATCTCTTTGACTTCAGTCCATTCTGCTAAAGTGAAAGGGTGAACTTGAAAACAAGTGCTCCCAGTTTCTCTGGTGCTGTACAACTGCATCAGCTGCCTCAGCACCAGTGTAGTCTGGCAAACCTTGTATGACTGATAGATATTCCAATATTAGTTTCACTTGGGACTTCTTTTTCTATAAGCAAAACTAAGAGTCACCTTGTTTGGGACAACAGGAGTCCTGCTGCCTGTCATTTGATGGATGGGGTGGTGAATCAGCGCGCCAGAGGAAATGAAGTACCCTTTGTGCCCCCTTTGCCTATGAGTGATAGGAAGTCAAGAGTACGGACTATCTTAATGCAGGGATGGTAAGAGGATGAAAGTTTTGAGCTTACTCCTTTGCTTCTTCCCAGTTTTGTGTAGTGAACTATCAAGATTTATTTACTTGTGACAAATAAATACAGTGCAGGTTCAAGTTAATTCAAGTAAATTTTTTGTCTTTTCCACCTCTTCTCCCCTCTACGCGCCCCCCCCCCCAAAAGGGATCAGTCTAGATAGCAGAGGCCTAAAGGACTTTCTCTCCTTTCCTTTTAGCAAAATAATTATGTTGTCCTTTGGTGAAGCAGAAATACAGTTCTCCAGAAATTGTCTGTTCTTCTGTGGTTTTAGTCTGAAAACCAAAGTTCCTTAAGGGTTGTGTAGCAAAGCCCTGAGTGCACCAATGGACCTGAATGGCCCTGACCAGCCTCTTCTCAGGCTTCCACTGTAGCTTGCCCTGAAGACCTCTTTCAGCTCTGAAAAGCTGACCTAGGTCAGCAGTCTTCAGTCCCTGCCTCAGCTATTATCTCAGGTGTCCTAATGTCCACCTCTACCAGAGCCATCTCTGGCTGGCCATGGACCCCATTGATTCTGACTTCCTGGCCTGTGCTTGGACTTGCCTTATCACCGTGGTCTTACCTAATGATCACTGAACTGTGCCTGACTCTTGATTACCCTCACCAGACCCAATCCTGACTCCAAGCTGTGAATTAACTTCCTGGCTTGACCTCCGATTTGTGTCATTACCATGAACTTGGCTGATGATCTGGACTCTGGGTTGAAACCTGACTATCATCTCTGGGTCTGCCTTGCTTGCCTTCTTAAGGACTACGAACAGGGCCCTGGCTGGTGAGAAACCTGTCCTGATGGCCATATCATCGTGCTCTACTCCCTGTCCCTTAGGGAACAGCCAGCTATTGGTGGTCCCTGACATTGCTTCATTAGGATCTTTCTTGTGCCTAAAGATAGCTTATTGTAGGGATTTTGTGCTGGTGGATTTGGCCTCCAGAGCAGTTCAGAATCATCAATACAGGCAACGTTTTTGTCCAGCAGTGTTTTTGTGATTCTTGTTCTGTACAGACGGAAGCCTGAGGCTATGTTCAGGAGCTCAGACGCTTTTCCTACACCTCTCTGTTTGTTGCGGTCCTGACCTCACCTCTATTTAGAGCAATATTTGCAAAATCGGGTCATTTGCACATTGACAATTGCTGTATGATCCACTTTGCCTCTTTGTAGCCTTTCTGCCAGCCCTTCTGTCTCTTTTCAGAAACTCTTCTCACAAGGTAGTGCTTTAACAGGAGGTCATCATGTCCTGCTGTTAGGTGACTCTACAGAGGTGCTATCAATGTATGCCTGTAGCTAAAGATTCTGCTGCAGCTATTTCCTTGTGCAAGGACTACATGAATTAAACTCAGACATGCAGGAGAATATCAAGGTTAGAGAAATGATGGTAGGAAACTGCAAGTGGTCGAGGAAGGAAGTTGGTTTTTGTCATGTAACTTGCTGTATGCCTCCTTCTATTTTGAAATTAGGCTGCCCAGGGCAGTGGTGGAATCCCCATCGCTGGAATGCTTTCACAGCCATGTCAGTGTGGTGCTGAGGGATCTGCTTTAGTGGTGACCTGGCAGCGCTAGGGGAACGTTTGGACTTGAGGAGTTTAAATGTCTTTTCCAACCTAAATAATTCTGTGATTCTAATTAGAACGGAATGCCATTGCTAACTCTGACTCGTGGCTGAGATCAGCTTCATGTGCTTCCAGTCACCTTGTGATGATCCTCTGTGAATTGAGTAGGGTGCTGTCAACAGCTTTAGCCCATATTCATCACAGAGGGGTGTCTACTTGCCACAGGATGTCTCCTGGGTAAAGGAGTTGTTAGTTCTCTGACCTAACCTCCTAAGTCATGATCCATTCAGTTACTTTTTCAGAGTAGCCACACACTACTCTGTGCATAGGGCTGATTTTCCTCCAGACAGGTTTGTGACACTAAGATTTGGTTGAACATATATCACAGTTGATCTTCATGTCTATTTCACATCTGTCCACATGGAGGCCTGGACTCTTCATGGCGATCTTCTATGAGGTTTACAAACCTGTTTCCACATTTTCTGTATTTCATTGCATTCACTTCTTAACTGTTTGCTATTACACAGTTCTTAAATGTTTCTGTCCTGTGGTTGTGCAGTCAGATCAATGTCTGAGGAGAAATGCCTTTTCATTCTCCTCTGCTAAAAAATGGACTGTGTTGTGCTCATTCAAGCAGCCTGGTCAGTGGTCTTCAAAGTTGACTGCTGCCATCAGTATTTTGAAACCTAACAATCTGGAATATATGTAGGGCCTTTCAGTCAAGCTTTGGATACTCAGGTATGTGTGCTCACAATTTGGTAATCAGGCACTAAATAAATGAGTTGTCATTTCTGAGAGACAGTAAAACTCTGGACTTGGGAATGACCATATGTCAAAGGAAATTCACTTCTGGTGGTTCACCCTGTCCAGTTTGTGCAACCTTCTATGAAGATTTGAGGTTCAAGCTAACTTCTTCCAGAAGTTGAACTGTCCAATACACGCTTTTGTTATCCAAGCCACCAGTTGTACATAAGAATTAGTGTGTGTCTGTGCTTCTGGCATGCTTGTGCTTCTGCAGCTGTAGAGGCTGTGCACTTTGGTAAGACCCATGGTTTCTGTGTGAATAAGATGAGATGGAACAGTGCCTTGCAGTGGTGGCTCTGTATAGCTCAGGTGAGTAGTTCAAAGATTAATGCCTTGAGCCAAGAGCCTCAAGAACTGTGAACTGTGCGGAATAACTCATAACTTCACATGAGCTGTGCAGGGCAGCACTTGAGAGGTGTTACTACTGGACCAGCACTTGTCCTTTCAAATACCTATTGTGTCATTACCATCAATTTTGGTTGATAGCCAAGCTAAATGATACATCAACATGATTTGTGCTGGTTGCTAACATGAGAGTATGTGGCTTTACACATCCGTAGTGTTGTTACAAAAAATTTGTGTAAATGATGTGTGAATCTTTGTTACATCCGGATCTTTGGTATACTTCTATGTCAAATGTAAGGCACGTTACGTTTTCTTTATCACAACAAAACCTAACAGACGATAAAAGAAAATTTAACAATGGGTTACCCAGAGTATATGGAGCTGTCTATAAATGCCATGTAGGTATTTGTTCGGTTTAATGTTTTTCTCCTTCCAGAGAAGAATTAGGATCTGGGTTGTGTGATGCATCTCATCTTAAGGATTCTCTGCCTTACAGCTGTAGTGCAAAATGGTTGTTCAGCCACCTTTCCTTAGTGTCAACAATTCTAGGAGAATAATATTTATTACACAGTGGTCTCACCTTCCCTTTCTGTTTTCTCATGCCTTTATCTTATCATCTTCTGGTCAAAAGAGTTTTACACATCACTTTATGTTGAGTTGGATCACTCTGTTCTCACTGCCTGCAGGTTTCTGATGAATTCCAAATATAACTGATTCAAGTGGTTTCACTTTCATGCTTCAGGCCTTCATGAGTGCATCTGAAACACTTTCTTGTACGTCCTTTCCTCTGGTCTGTGAGACTTGGCTGCTGATCACATGATGGCATGTATGTTTGTGCCTTTTTGTCAAAGGCAGGATTTCTTCTACGCTTGCTTCTGTGTTTTTCTTAATTTTGTATCAAAGTTTTATGTCAGCCATGAAGTTAACCCACTATGCTTCACTACCTTCAAGCATCTAGAAATTTGTCTATATTTCACAACCTAGAAGTCTAAAGGTCTTCTCTAGGTGTTTGTAGAACATATGTCGTATTAAATAGTCATCTTTTGATCTAGTGATTATATAAGTGTTCATTTGCATATGCTATAATATGCTTTGTCATATATTAAAGTATTGTCTCAACTTAATGGCATGAAAGAAGAAGGATCTTTGAATTTAGTATCTCCAGCTTCCAGCTGAAATATACTGTGAATGGTCACTGAAAGTAAAAAGTAATGTTTTGACTTTTTTCCTGAGTTTGGTAACATATTCTAAAACTAATATTACTTTGGCTTTTAGATCCACTTCCTTTCTGTCTAATGAAGACAATATCGCTTGGGGCAATCAAGCGATTGGAAGGTTTCTTTGTTCCTCAAGATGGGGGGCAGGAGCATCACAGTTACAGGAGCTGGAACTAACATTCCATTGATTTTTATGATGAGATTTGTGGTTCTTAGAACTTGGATCCGTTATTTCTGGCTGTCTGCAGACTCTGCCAGTCATTTCACATCACTTAAACTCAGTTTATATTATTTAGTTTTCAGGTAAAGGAGAAAAATTCTCTGACTAGCAGAAGGCCTCTTTTTGGAAGTATAAAGACTTAAAATTGGAAATGCGGTGGTACAGGTATTATTTACTTGTTATTCAGAGCAGAAAGGCACTAACAGATGCAATTATGCATAACACTTCCTTTTTCCATCCTTAGAAATGCAAGAGACTAGCATGAATACATCTGTTTGGAACTTTGAGGAAATTCAGATGTGGAGGCAAAACTCGCAGTTCAGGCTCTAAGCCTGCAAAACCAGAATAGCAAATTAGGGAATTTGTATTCAGAGCTCAGCTTGGCTACTTAGATCTATGTCTATTTAAAAGTGATTTGTGAATGCCTCAGAAAAAATCTAGGAGCTTTGAGGAAAAAGGGAGGTCCTGAGTACTTCAAAATTGCAAAGGTAAGAGAGATTGGACACATAAAAGTACATCTCAATCAATTTCTATTTGTTTTCGTCTTTCAGAGCTTCCCTTTCAAACTCCTCTGGCTCTCACTCTGACACTTTCTACATAAACTGTTCTGCTGATGTTACATCTGCAACAGAACCGCATAGGAACATGGTATCAGCTCACCACAACTGGCATAGAAGTGCAAATTTGTTACATTTAAAGAAGTTACAAAATTAAAGTACTTAAAACCATGTGGTCTGGTAATACTGTATTGGAAACAGCTCAAAGTCTTTAAGAGTCTGTGCTCATATCAGAGTTCCCTGGTTGATGTGACATGATTATATGTTATGATTACAGGTGTTAACCTTTCAAAATAAAGTGTTCAGTTTCTTCTTTTAATACTAGATGCTTATAGGTATATTACTTGCTGATATTTGTTCACTGACAGTCTCACTTGTTTTCAAACACCACATATTTAAAGTTGTGGAGTGTTAGATTGATGTTTCTTTTCACTCAGATGTCATATTCATCAACTGTATTGTGCTAGCAGATTGTTAAACAGACAAGGTGACTTGCAGAGTGACAATGTAGTGATGTGATGTCCCAAACCATTAAAATACAGTAATGACGTGGTTTTTTCCTTTTGTTTGATCAGTTTTTGCAATGCAGTGCTTTTTCCATAAAACACAGGAGAGAAGATTTCTGAGTAGATCCATTGGAAAAAATCCTAGTTCATGAATAACGAAACCTGGCACTCAGTTGTGACTTCCCAGATAGTAGAGAAATGCCAAAGAGTTAGGAAGAACTAATGTAACAGTATTTTGTAATGACAAAAACATATATTATTCTATGACAAAAATGAAATTTCATGGTATATTATACTTATGTGATCAATTTTGCAGGATCATTTTTTAAGCTATAGTAAAAGGTATTGTATGATTTTACTTGAACAGCCTCCCAAGAATACCACAAAAAAGGAAGAAACTTCTGCTTAACGTTGTATCAACTCAAATGTCTTTCTCAACTTATCAAACTCTTTTTATTAATGGAAGAAAAAATCGAAGAGCTCTCTGCGGAAATTCTGTTGGTGCCTTCGTTTACAGAGAGGAGTAAGAATGTTCAAGGTAATGAACGCTTTTCCTTATTTATTGATTCTTCTTTGTGCAAAAGGGTAATTTGATGTGAGTTTCAACATTAATTCATTTATGTAACTATTTTATAAGCAGTATTTTATTAACAGTATTTTATAAACAGTGTTGTTACTGTATCCACTGAAAATCTTTTTGAAATATGCAGATGTACATTTCAGCACAATGACTTGTGGAAAAGAACTGATAGTTGTGTGTAAAGATGTGAAGTGCATTAGTTATTGGTGGAGAATAATAATGAAAAACTCTCAAACATTGTAATGTGATGTCTCCTATTGAATTATCTATAAAAACCTGGGGTTCATACAGGACAAAACAATACATGGAGTCTGAATTCTTTGAAATGGTGACTGTTTCTGAATTTGCTCTCAAAACCTGCCTTTTTTTAAGAGAGAAATGCACTGTCTTGAACATCAATCTAATTGATCTTAGTATGCTTGCAACTAAATGTTTTAGTGTATAGTCCTTTAACCTACAGCTCTTACTAATATGTCCGATGTTCACTATCGTGCTTATCCCACTGGTTTCACTGGGGGTTTCACAGAAGTGGGCTCTACATCAGGTAGTAAACTGCCTCACGATCAAGCCTCAAGTTTGCATTTGCTTTACTTCCCAAGCCCACTCTCTTTTTCACCTAATTGCATTCATGTCATATGAGAGGAACCTGAAATCTTGAAAATTCAGGTGAATAACACCTTCCAGTCACGATATGCTCATAAATGTTCTTCTGCTCTGCTACTTCTGCCAGTAGAGAGACTCCAGGTCACCAGAGAGCAAGTGGTTTCAGGAGCTTTGATTATTTTGCAGGAGATGATCAGACCAGAAATGAGGCCAGGCTGCTAAGGGAAAGAGGATAGGAGGAGTCAAATGTTCAGTATCTCTGTAGTCAGGCTGAAGGCTGAGAAGAGAGATGTTTTGGGAATGTGGTCTTGGAATACTAAACTGATAAAAATTTTTAAAAAAATACTAAGTAAGAAGAGTTCAGGGGCACACATTTTGTTGATGGATTCTTCATCTAAAATACTGGCACTCTGAAATAAAGAAATACACATTAACCTATATATTTTTAGAAAAGACATCAAAGCTCAAATAAAATTTGCATTCAAGTTCCATTTTTGCTGTTGGTTTCAGTGTATTTCTGCTTCCTCTAATCTCTCAGTTTTACTAATTCTCAGGAAATGTTCAGCTGTTACACACTATGTTTTATGTTTCATGGCCTTGATCCTACTAAGAGATGTTAGAGTAAAATTCTCATAGGGGTAATGTGGAGGGTAGGGTATATGTTCGGTAAGGGTAATTTTACGTGTTTTCTTTATTTATATATTCTGTGATAAAATGTAAAAAAATTGAAAAACTCTTGAATGGAAAACTTATTTGACACGTTTAACTAACTACACTCTAAGACATGTCATCTCCAATAATTCAAAGAACTTAATAATTTCCATGTTAACAAGAAATATTTTACTTCCCAGGAAGTGTATCTAGGACTTTATCATGCAGGCTTTTCTCCAATCTTAATTACATCCAGAGCTGTTCTCAAAATTCCTCAATTATTCTTTGAGGAATATTCCATTAGAGAGATCATGCCTGTAGCAGGTCAGTTCTTGAATGCTGCCTCTACTTCGTCAAATCTACATGGGAGATACTACTAGATCTTCACAGAATCAGAGAATCACAGAATCATCTGGTTGGAAGAAACCTTTAAGATCATCGAGTCCAACCATTCATCCTGCACTGCCAGGGTCCCTAAACCACGTCGCTCAGCGCCGTATCCACACATCTTTTAAAACACTGCCAGGCATGGGGACTCCACCACCTCCCCGGGCAGCCTGTTCCAAGGCTTCACAACCCTCTCTGTAAAGAAGTTCTTCCTGATATCTAACCTAGATCTCCCCTGGTGCAACTTAAGGCCATTTCCTCTCATCCTGTCACTTGTCGTCTGGGAGAAGAGACCAACCCCCACCTCTCTACAACCTCCTTTCAGGTAGTTGTAGAGAGCGAGAAGGTCTCCCCTCAGCCTCCTCTTCTCCAGACTAAACAATCCCAAGTCCCTCAGCTGCTCCTTGTAAGACTTGTTCTCCAGAGTCTTCACCAGCTTTGTTGCCCTCCTCTTGACACACTCCAGCACCTCAGTGTCCTTCTTGAAGTGAGGGGCCCAAAACTGGACACAGGACTCAAGCTGTGGCCTCACCAGTGCTGAGTACAGGGAGACCATCCCTTCCCTCCTCCTGCTGGCCACACTATTTCTGGTACAAGCTAGGATGCTGTTGGCCTTCGTGGCCACCTATGCACAGTGCTGGCTCATATTCAACTGACTGTCGACCAGCACCCCCAGGTGCTTTTCCCTGGGCAGTTTTCAGCCACTCTTTCCCCAGCCTGTAACACTGCAGGGCGTTGTTGTGGCCCCAGTGCAGGACCCAGCACTTGACCTTGTTGAACTTTATACTATTGGCCTCGGCCCATCCATCCAGCCTGTCCAGATCCCTCTGTAGAGCCTCCCAACTTTCAAGCAGATCGACACACCCACCCAACATGGTATCATCTGCAAAGTCACTGCGGGTGCACTCAATCCCCTCATCCTCATCATTGATAAAGGTGTTGAAGAGGACACGCCCCAATACTGAGCCCTGGGGGACACAACTGGTGACCAGCCACCAACTGGACTTCACTCCATTCCCCACCACTGTCTGGGCCCAACCATCCAGCCAGCTTTTTAGCCAGTGGAGAGGACACTCATCCAAACCATAGGCAGCCAGTTGTTGTAGGAGTCAGTCTTCTGGGCAGAAGGTCTGTTCTAAAGGAAACATAAAATTATGTAAAAAACAGATGAAGGTAAATCTTTTACGGGTGAAGTTAGTGAAGTCATCAGACATACCTTTATTTTTAGTGTTGCTGTTCTGATCAGGTTCATAAAACTTTGCTCAGTTATATCAGTTTCTGGATAATACGTGAAGAGAAGACACCGCCAGACAAATTATAATAGAATTTCTGACTAGAAAAAGGGTTTATTGGTGTTATTTTCACTTAATTTTGTCAGAAATCTCAGTTGTAGTTGTGAAGTGTAAGATGATTTGATATGGGAGAATGAGAGCTATGTTCCCAATAGTTCCAGGTTCTGTTAAGTACCAAAAGGGATTTAAGATTTTCTCTGTTAATGTCCTATATTGGGCTGATAATCTTTTTTTTTTCCTCCTATTGAAGGCTGAGTTTTGATAAGGATTGATTAGACTCCTTGCTTTTTTTTCATCAGAACATGTTATATTGTGTGACTAGAAAATATAATGGCCATCCTCTGTACTTACTTAGAAGCCTTCTTAATAGAAATCCTGTTTAATTTAGCTGAACCTAGAGTGTGAATCTGTCCAAAGCAGCTTTAAATTAACTTGACTTTAAATGAACTGGTTAAATTAACCGGTGTCAGGTTTACAAGGCAGCACAGGCTGCAGAACCGTCCTAAGAAGCAGAGGGATTAGCCAAGACTGACCTGTGTGCTGCTGTTGCTAGTGAGTTACCCGTACTCCCTCTCACTGGTTTAAAGCAAGGTTGGGTGTATCCAGACTACCCCGCAGTCACTGCGTTGTAGGCATGTCTGAACTATCACTCCTCTGCAAGTGGTACTGTGGTAATTTAAGGGAAGCTGGGCAGTTCCTAAAAGGTAGGCTAATATCCAAGTAAGCTGAAGTTTCCCTAGGCATCACATAGACTGGAACCTGGCACTTGCTTCCGTTTCTTTTTGGTTGCTTTTAGTATTCATGGGAGCCTTTTCATCTATGTAACTCATGCAGAGATGCGACAAAAATAATGTTTTTTCATGTGCTGGTATCAAGTGTTGCGTTCATGCGTATAGCTGTTTCAATGGCAGTTTTAGTTGATTTTTGTTCAGCATATCCCATAGTACTTCAATCTTGATACATAGAACGTGTAAAGTTCCATCGGAAACAAAGTAGTTCTTTGGATGGTTCCTCTTTTTAATTTTTTTTTTGTCCCAAAGATGGCATCTGAGTTTTATCTAAACCAGACGGTTCCTTGGCCCTCATTTTTCCCTAAACCCAGCAATGACAAAGAGCAATGGCTGCATAAATTGGATGTAAGAAGAACACTTAGGGTTTATCACAGAAGAATCAAAGATTTCATATCTTCTGACAGATTGTTTGTACTCTTAGGGGGTCTTAAGAGGGGTCAAATGGCTTCTAAGAGTTCCTTAGCTAGATGGTTAAGGGATTGTATTAGGGAGGCGTATGTAGTTAAGGGTAAAGAGGCTCCCAGGGTTTGTAAAGCTCATTACACTAGGACTATAGCTGCTTCTTGGGCGGAGAGGTCGAAGGCTTCCACATTGGAAATTTGCAAGGTGGCCACCTGGGCTTCTCTTCATACTTTTTCATTGCATTATCGCTTGGATGTAGTCTCTTCTGCAGATTCTGCTTTTGGTAGGAGGTTGCTTGTGAACCAAAAAAAGAACAGTGAAGAAAAGAAAGACATGTAGTTCACAGTTCTAGCTGGCAACAAGACAAGTTTCTTTGCAGTGTGCACAATGGAATCCTATGAAGACCAATTTAGGCGGTTGAAAATAGATGTTAGAGGGAAGTACTGCCTACCAGTGTTCTCTGATGGTAACCCCATGGCAGACAATAGCACCAGAGGAAACAGTGAACCAGAGTGAACTCTGTAGGGAGATGGAGGTAGAGAGGTTTTTTAGGTGATATGGATAGTTCTCTGAGTTCACTTAGAGAGTTCTCTATCTGGCACCTTCTGGAATATATTCAGAATCCTCTTTTTCCCAATTTATTTTGCATAGATTGGAAGAAAATTCTATGAATTGCACTTTCCACTCTTAACTTCTTTTCCCTGTTCTCCATCCAATTCTTCCTGATTTTATGTTTTGGCTTTCCTTAACCAGACCTAGCTTAGCATGTATCTCTCAATAAGAAGTATGTTCATGCCAGGCTTTGCGCTTGATTTCAAATTATGTTTGCATTATTTAAGCACAATTCAAAAACCTCTTGTATAAATACACGTTTTATCCACTACCACTGTAGTGTTCAAGTTTTCCCTTAAGTCAAATAAAAGGAGAAAATAATGAAAAGTTCTCTGACAAATAAATGATGATGTGGTTTTGTTCCATCCCTGAACTTTAGTGTGGCATCTGGACAAGACTGATAATCTTGCCTTTCTGAGGAAAGGTATCCATGTTCTTCTAACATTTACAGAACATTTATTCTCAGTGTTACATGACCTCGCTTCGTTCCCCTACAAGTGGTAGGTTTCAGACAATTGAAGGACTAACCACCTTCTAATTTTCCTTCACTAGACATTTAACCGTTTTTTCTGCAGGTATCTTGTCATCTATTGTGATGAGATAGTCTACTTCTATCTTTACATTCAGTTGAAATTCCTGAGATGTTCTGACATACCTAGTACGTGCAGCATCACAAGGGTTGTTCTCTTTGAAGGAATCTGGAACATTCAGTTGCAGACAAGGGTTAAGCAGGAGATTTTGGTTTAGAATCCTGCCAAATTGCATTCTCTTCCCATCTTTAAGGTAGATTTCTCTTCCCTCTGGCTTTTCAGAAGCCTCTTGTTGAGACTTTTAAAAAAATCAAAAACATCTAAAGTACTTTCATCTGTCTCTCACTTTTTTTTCCATTCCAGTGAGAAAGGTGAACTTTGGACAGATCAGATAATGAGTACCAAGAAAAGGTTTTTCCAATGGAGCGCTTTGAAAACACTGTGGGCAAAGCTGTCAAGCCCTGAGGTTTACAAGCTTTGCCTCAGGGAACTGAGAAGATTTGCAAAGCTCTTTCCTCCACAGCATAAGAAGAAATCCTTTACTCTATCCATTTCTGGAAAGTGTAGTAAAAGGAGTGTGGAATCAAATTTATGAGTTGCATCCGCTTAACAGTCTTTGAAGATGTAAAGATTCAGGAAGGAAAGGTGTGATTTTTGCTTTAGTCTCAAAGCAAGATGTTCAAGCAGCTTCGTTAAGAAATATATACATTCAGCGGATCAATCCAAAGCAAAGATGGAATTTACAGTAGGAGGGAGTTTGATTTCAGATGTACATTTTCTATATTTCTGTTATTACAATTCTCTCACTATAGTACAACAAATAAAAAGTCCATTATTGAAGATAGAATGCAGGAGGGTTTTTTAATCTACAGCTAGTCAAGTATTTTGTTTCTTATGCTTATTTATATTTGTGGAGGAGAGCTATTTCCTGTTTCTGCAAGATGTATTGTTTGCAGTAGTTTCTACACAAGTTCTGGGTAAGCCAGCTGAATCCAACCAGTAAACCACTTTGATGTTGCTGTTACTTACCTTAGTCCGTAGTCAAACAAAGTTAGTGAGCTGTCGTACAAAAGGTTTCCTGATGCTTTTGCTCTTCTATGCGGCATGCAGAATGATGTCACAATGACTATTCTTATGACCCTAAATGTTGTGAAAAAAGTAAGGAAGCTGTGGAATTCTGTAGAAAAAATGATTTAATGGGACTTCTTATAAGGAAGGAAAACAATTATATTAACAATGCAAGAGGTTTCACTGTCATCATCATTAGAAAACAAGAAAAATATTGAATTGGAGAAAGAATTAAATACATAGAAGACAAAGGGGACATAGTCAAAAAGATCTGCTTTAAAGAAAAGAATAATCCTAGACAAATTTTAATACACTTAAGGGAAGTTGGCTAAAGAGTTCTGATTGTAAGTGAAGCACATGATAGAATCTTGTCTTGAATGGTTACTATCATAATAATTCAAGCTGCCTGGCTGGTAAACTGAAGGAAGAACACAAAATATGTGCAGTTCATCAAGTTTGTTGAATATGAGTTTCAAGAAATATATAGCAAGGATTTGTGATTAATCCCATCTTCCCTAATAATCAAAATCAGTGGAGGTGCACAAAGGAAGCAAGTATGGAAAACTCAGAAGTTTTCCTTTAGCCTCCATCTTCTTATTTCACGACACTCGCTTCTTTCTGCAAATTCTCTCCGCTGAGCAGGATTTGGAATTTGGGAGAAAAAAGGAGTCAAAGAATTTGTGTAGAAAACTATGTCTAGGTAGGGATGTTTCCTCCGTCCCATTGCCTGCCTTCCTGTCTGCAATGGGAAACTAATTTAGGCTGCGTAGCTTCACTATAGCAGCTCTACCCATCTCTTGAATAAAGCTGCACTTTTATTTCCCAATGGAGTTTGCTGATTAGGGCAGGACAGAAGACGTGAAGAAGTAGCAGGACAGGAAGGAGGTAATTTGTTACGTGTCTCTGTGGTAGCATCTGAAGTGCAGAGGCTTTGGAGATGCTGTGGCTAGTGTGCAATGATCAGTGAAAAGCGTGAAAGGAGTCCTCGCTAACTAGAGGTTAAATTGAAGAAAATTAAGGCCAACTTTACCTAGATGAGATTTAGGAAAAGCAGAAATTTGGGAAGCCAAAGGAACTCAGTAAAAGATAGGAGACTTGACCTTTGGACTTCTTTGGGAAAACCAGAAAAGGCTTTATGTGTGTGTAAGCTGATGTGCATATGGACAGATGTATATGAATATAGGGCAAGAGGGCCCAGGCTGTTAGAAAAGGAGGAGGGGAGATTTTTTAGCACCTGTTAATTTAAAAATGAAAGAACCTTTAATATGATTGGTGCTAGTGGAAGCATCATTTGGCTCTTCGCCTCTAGTCCTGAAGACACATATCTACTATCAGATAGATAATTGCTTATCTCAGTTGTGAGTTCTTAACAGGTAAGGCAGCAATTCCACGAATACACAATGGGATTTTATGTCAAATTTTAAAGGTTTTCTTTAAAGTCTTGGTATAAAAAATTATAAAGAGCTGACAAAGTAGTCACAATAAGAGAATGGGAATATATAGATACTCTGTTGAGCTTATAGTTAGAATCAGATGGTATAGCTATAAAAAGGGGGGATTGCAAGGAAAACCAAGGCAAATTCAAGGTAGAAAGCACAGAATAGAAAAGAGAGAAAATATCCCATCAGTTGGCTTGGTTCTTTTTCACTCTGGAGTAATTTCTAAAGAAAACTGTAGGAAACTTCATCAAATACATTAAAACATATTGAAAAAAGCAGTAAGTTCGTGGTGCTGTCTGTAACATGTTTAATGATCAGGAAGCCAGGTGACCTGGTTAGTCATTTCTGGTTTCAGATTCTACCATTTTATCTTATATTTTTCCCAGATATCTTTTGAAAATGCAAATGAAAACTCTGCGTGAGAAAAGAACCACAAAAACCTTGAGGCTTTAGAACGCTGTATGGGTGTATGAGAAGCAGAGTGTTCATTTTCAGAGGGTGATTGTTTAGGGGGAAGACAAAGCCCCCTTTGGGTAAACGATATCCTGTGTATTTGCAGACACTGGATATTTCATAGAAAGAGAAAACCTCTTCAAACCTTGGCCATGTGTGCTACCAGTAGCTTCAGGTGACTGAAGAGCTATAAATTTATACTTAGAAGATAATCTTAAACAATGCTTGACAGCACCCAATCATTTAAAACTTCTTGAGTTTAATTTCACATGAGACACATTAAATTAGGAGTATCTGCCCCTGTGTTGTTTACCAGCTTTATGCTAGGAGATGGATTTCAAAAATACTAGACTGTTCAGTTTTATTCTCATATTCCTTTTGAAACAGACTTACAGATTGCAGAATGGTTGAGTTAGGAAGAGACCTTTGGAGATCGTCTGGTCCAACAACACCTGCTCAAGCAGGGCCATGTACAGCCAGTTGCCCAGGATCACGTCCCGATGGCTTTTGAGTATCTCCGAGGATGGATACTCCACAGCCTCTCCGGACAACCTGTTCCAGAGCTTGGTCACCCTCACAGTAAAAAAAAAGTGTTTCCTGATGTTCAAAGGAACCTCCTGTGCTTCAGTTTGTGCCTGTTGCCTCTTGTCCTATCACTGGGCAGCACTGACAACAGCCTGGCTCTGTCCTCTTTGCACTCTCCCTTCAAGTATTTATATACATTAATGAGATAGATACCACCCCAAGCGCTCTCTTCTCTAGGCTAAGCAGTCCCAGTAGTCTCAGCCTTTCCTCGTAGGAGAGATGCTCCATCCCTTAATCATCTTCATGGCCCTTTGTTAGACACTCTCCAGGATGTCCATGTCTCTCTTGTACTGAGTGGCCCAGAACTGGACACAATACTCCAGGTACAGCCTCATCAGTGGTGAGTAGAGGGGAAGGATCATCTCCATCAACCGTCCAGCGATGCTTTTTGTAATGCAGCCCAGGATACCATTGGCCTCCTTTGCAACAAGGGCATATTTCTGGCTTATGTTCAACTTGGTGTCCACCTAGACCTCCAGGTCCTTTTATGCAAAGCTGTTTTCCAGCTGGGTAATCCCCAGCAAATATTTGAGCCTGGAGTTGTTCCTCCCCAGGTGCATGACTTTGCACTTCTCCTTGTTGAACTTCATGAGGTTTCTGTGTGCCCATTTCTCCAGCTTGTTGAGTTCCCTCTGGAAGGTAGCATGACCTTTTGGTGTATCAGCCACTCCTCCCAGTTTGGTGTCAGCTGCAAACCTGCTGAGAGTACACTCTGCCCCATCATCGACATCACCCATATCATTAATGAGGATGTTAAACAGGACTGGACCTCGTAATGAACCCTGAGATAGATCTGTTACTCCAACTAGACTTTGTGCCACTGATCACCATGCTCTGTGCCTGGCTCTTCAGCCACTTTTCAACTCACCTCACTGTCTGCTTATCCAGTCCATACATCCAGAGCTTGCCCAAAACAGGATCTTATGGGAGACAGTGTCAAAAACCTTCCTAAAGTCCAGGTAGACAATATCCACTGCTCACCCCTCATCTACCAGTCCAATAATTTCTTCATAGAACTTTATCAAGTTGATCAGTCATGACTTCCCCTTGGTGAAGCCATGATGAGTACTCCTGATGAATTTTTTGTTCGTAATTCATGTGCCTGAAAACGGTTTCCAGGATTAGCTACTCCACCACCTTCCCAGGGATTGAGGTGAGGTTGACTGGCCTGTGATTCCCCAAATCCTCCTTCTTGCCCTTCTTGAAGATGGAAGTGACATTTGCTTTCCTCCAGTCTTTGGGCTTTTCTCCCAGTTGCCATGATTGATCAAAGATTATTGAGAGTGGCCTTGCAATGACATCTACCAGCTTCCTCAGCACTTGTGGATGCATCCCATCAGGGCCCATGTCCAGTTTGCTTAAATATTCCCAGACCTGATCCTCTTCCACCAAGTGTGTATCTTCCTTGCTCTAACCTTATCCCCTGGTCTCTGGGACATGCTATTCCTGAAGGCTGCTCTTGCTAGTAAAGACTGAGGCAAAGAAGGCGTTCAGGACCTCAGCCTTTTCCATGTCCTGTGTAACCAAGTCCCTCATCTCATTGAGCAATGGGCCCACGGTTTCCATAGTGTTCCATTTGTCACCTACAGAATCTCTTCTTGTCTTTGACATCCCTGGCCAGAGTTGCATTTGAGCTTTAGCTTTTCTAACTTTATCCCTGGATGCTCAGACCTTGTTTCTGTGTTCCTCCCAGGTTACCTGTCCTTCCATCCTCAGTATGCTTCTTTTTGTGTCTAAATTTGGCTAGGAACTTATCGCTCATTTATGTCAGCCTCCTGGCATTTTTTTTTTCTAACTCTCTTGAGCTTAGAGGAAGTGATCCTGGAATATTAACCAGCTTTCTTGTGCACCATTTCCATCAAGGGCCTTATCCCATGGGACTTTTGCAAGGAGGTCTTCAAAGAGGCAAAAGTCTGCCCTTGAAGTCTAGCACTGTGAGCTGCTTTTCAGCCTTCTCCCTGTCCTTGAGATCCTGAACTCCACCATCTCACGGTTACTGCAGCCAAGGCTGCTTTTGGCCTTCCTTGTTTGTGAGTATGAGATCCAGCAAAGCACCTCTCCTTGATGGGACCTTGGAGGAGAAAGTTATCATCAATGCACTCCAGGAACCTCCTGGATTGCTTGAAATGCTGATGAAAGCGATATCTACCCCAGATATTGGTTTGTCCTTGTCAAAGCTGGGGCAATACTCCCATTACTCCAAGATTTATGATTGAGCTTTGTACCAGCCCTTCTTAAGGAGCTTCGCTGGTTCTTGTTCCTGTCACTATTATTTTGCTTATAATAACTGTACTAATTAACTGTCTTTTTATTCTTATCGTATTGGCATTTCCAAATAAGTAAAAACTATAAAAATACACTAGTGTGCAATTCATATAATTTATTGAACAAAGAATAGAAATTAATTTCTACACAGCTGTTCTAACATTATCTGTTCTCCCTAGGAATAGGTGACTGCACAATCAGTATAAAAATGAATTAATGACAAAAGAAACTATATTTTACACATTATATGTGCGTTTGTATAAAATATGAATACAATGGGATGTGGATTTCATCATGTTATATAAAAGGAGCTGTGTATAACCTGAATTTGACTTTATCATAACATTAGTATTCCCCTACATCTTGTTGAGGGGTTTTTTATGCTTCATATTGATATATCAGAAGGTGTTGTAGGCTGCTGACTTTTCCACAGAATTAATCTTAACTTTGATCCCTTTTATCATACTGTGCAGGAGTTCTGAAGAAAGCTGGTGGGGAGCTTTTAATAGGAGAAACTAGAGCAAATGAAACCAGTGTGCTTCCTGAGCAGTTACTTCAGGTAGAAGAGGTGAGTATGAAAAGAGTCTTACACTTTGTAGGGGATTTTCTTTTGTCTATGTCTCCTGTGTAGTCTGTCACCATGTTCATTATAAACACCTATGGCCATAGTTTCATTATTTAGCCACTGCAATTAATTTAAGATGCAATGTCTGGGTTAAGATGGAATAAAATCTTATGGCATTCGTGAAGAAGTGGTTGTTATTTAAGATTTAATAAGAGAATGGATTTAACATCAGAAGTACAAGCTACCTCATAACAAAACAGTAAAAAAATCATAAAATAGGATATCTAACTTCAGTATTAAATATATTCTCAAATACAGCAGAATCTTAAGAAAAATCTATCAAGTTCTTAGCATTTGATCATAATGGGCTTCCAATAGGCATAAGTACTTGCACAATGTCCAGTTTCTTTGATGCCAACCGAGTACTGTGTAGTAAGCACTATCCTTTGTAGAATGTATATGCAAGATTAAGTTTTAGTCTGGCTTCCATGTACTACTAAATAAATTTTTATTGTTGAGTTTATGGGACCTAAATGCTCTAACAAGTCTGGTATTTTGCAATAGTGTAATTTAATTTTCCTAATGGCTCACCTTTAATGCCGAAATGACTTTTTAAAATGTGCTTTGAATCAGTTTGTGAGACTAGTGTTCCTTTATCTTATAGGTTACAAAGAACAGTATTTTGAGAAGACTGAGCTTTACTTGACCCAAGATCAAAAAAATAAAAAAAAAAAAAACAGGGAGTGCAAAAATGGGTGTCTTTGTGCTCACTGGAACAGAGTGTTGGAAGTGGGGAAAGGAAAAGGAAGGAGGAGGCAGGTTCTGAGTTGAAGTTATCTGGAAGGGCTTCACTTCCTAGCCCTTCATGGCCTTCCAGTTTAGTGTTATAGCTGCAACTTGTTAGGAATCCTTCTCTTTGTTTCTCTTTCTATGCCCTCTTGGTGGAGATCTTTACATCTTATGTCATTAAAATACTTCTCTGACAGTGGTGCAATTCCCAGTTGGCCACTTCTGGTAAGGCGTTAAGTCTGCTGGATGTCATATGAGCAATGCAAAGCAAGATTAGTGGAAAAATAATGATGTCCTACTGCGTCTTCTTCTCGCAACAGTTCTGCTTCAGATAACTTCCGAATTCTCTGTTTATAGAGGGCAGGGAACTGATGTAAACCATACTAAAAGCCAGCATTGGCTAAAACCTAGAAATCTCTCTTTAAACATCTTAATCTTTGCTAAATCTGGCTCTAGAGAAGTGAAATCCAGTGTGGCTGTGTAAAAACCAACTTCTCTCAGTGTCTTCCATTAATAATCATGGTTAGTAGATTCCAGTTGTTACCTTGCAGTGACAGTTATTGCAGGGCATCCATTGTTAAACTATTGAAAATGTTTATAAATGTATCTAACTTTGTTAAACAGGTTCCACTAAAGATTACACTCATGTGAAGATGAAGCATGGCTTTTTAAACGTAGTCTTGTTTAAACAGTTTTTTATACATTTATTTTTTAAAAATTTGATGTGTTCATTTTTGATGAGTGTATATACTGCTTTTAATATGATTTCAAGTCTAGCAGACTATATCTTAAGTTATTAAAATTAATTTCAAAAGGTGATGGTGTTCTTTAATTTTATTATGGATGTTTGTGTAAGTTTCAGGCAACAATAACACTCAATAATGAATTTGGATTGATTTTATATTAATATGTATTTCAGCCTGTTTTGCTGAATTTTGGCTGGAGAAATGCATTTAAAGACCTGTCTTCCTCTGTGGCTCACTGTATAACAATAGCAATTGAAGATTTTTCAACTAAAATTCTTCAACATGAGCAGAAAGAAGAGTTTTCAGCTGCAGGCTATGCAATGAGTCTTGTAAACAACCGGCAAATGAGGGAGTCCTGCGGAGCAGTCCAACAGGAGGAGCAACCAAAACGAATTGCTAAGGCAGGTATCAAAAGATCTGAAGTTAGAGGGGAGACAGAATGCCAAAGCTGTTTGCCATCTACACTTTGAAGTACTTACAGTACCATTAATATTCTATATCTTATATAAATGGAATTAAGAAGAAAGCGAGAGGCATTACAGTATGAGGCTGAGCAGAGCTTTGTACAGTAGCCCGTAGTCTGTACTTGAAAGAATTAACTTTTAAACCTCGCTGACATTATTTTTTTCATCCAAAAAGTTCTAAAACATTCTGGTTAGTATCCGCTCTGTTACCAAGTGCTTGGATGGGAAAATGCTGAGAGCTTTGAAGTATAGTTATAATGGGATTTCCTGTATCCATCTCCTCAGACATGCCTTTAACTAATCGGCATAACCGGTAATGTGGCCATATTAGTGTTCTTCGATTTGCCTAAATCGTCATTTATACGATTAATTATATTGTTTTTCTAAGGGAGTTTGTGTTTGAAAGTTTTTTTCTTGAGCAAGCTTTGCAACTGTTCTAGCAAATTTGGCATGCTGTTACTGAATGTTTTCTTAAAATAACAAGGTTTTGGGAGATAGTTTTAGTGAGATCAATGTATGAATTTACTCAGAGATGACAAGCTTGTTTTCAAATTTGGTATTAAGAAATGTGCTTGTATATTTTTCAAAATAAATTAGTTTAGAAATTTGTCTTTGTTTACACGAGTTAACCTTATGCTTTGAATGTACATCTAATGAAATCATAAACAAAATGAAGGCATTACTGGCATAACATGGTTTTAATTATTTCTCCCTGATACACACTACGCAGCTTTAAAGCGAGAAGGAATGAAGTAGTAATTCATTTACTGTAGATAAATGTTTCTCCCCTCTATAATAGAATAAAATGTTTGTGAAGCTGATTTAATGTATTTATGTTTTATGCCAATTTCATTATTCAAGAGTCTGACCCTCGTGTGTATAAATTAAACAGTGCTGTCAGAATACAAATAACCTAATGCCACGTTTATTTTTCTCAGTTTTGCTCTGACATCATGGAAGAACTTGACACATTGCTTCCATTGGCTCTGGCATGCAGAGATGATTCTCTCCAGGAAATTAGAGCAAACTTCGTAGAGGCCTGCAGCAAAGTGGCAACAGCTGTCCTGGCAAGACTAGAGGAGAAAAGCCAAGACATCCCCTCCAAGGCTCCCCTGCAAGACCTGTACGCTGCCCTTTCCACAGCCATATACCTCTTCCAGCATTTTACAACATACAGCAATTTAATGAGAGAAACGAGCAAAAAGTGAGTCCCTCCTACGTACAGTGGTTTAATTCTAACATAAATAATACAGGACCTCATTCCATTTTGGTGATACGCTATGGTGGTGGTTTTCCAAATTGCATCGTATTTTTTACTGCATGCACTGTGTGCGCTATTTACGGAAAGACCTGAATCAAAGCTATTGATAACCCGAAGCAGCCATTATAAAACAAATTATTTATGTTTAAGATCTGCATTTGATTTGCAGATCAATATTTTTTATTTATTAAGCTTGAGTAAATAGGATTGTCCAGTGAACTGGATGTACTCTGCTCTCACATAAATAGAGAGCTAAGGCCTTAATTTCCTTTTCTGACCTTTGCAATAGCTGAATTTTTATGAAATCTTAGCACATAACAATCCTAGAGGACAGAATAAATACATATTCCTGCAATCTTTCCTTATACTGTCTGTATTCAGGAATCTAAATAGATTCATCTGATGTAGTTTTAGAATTTATTTTTAATTGCTTGAAGAATAAAAATTAGAGAAGATATGAAGTAGCAGTGTAAAGTCTAAGACAGTGTTTGACCTGGGGAGCAGTATAACTGCATTTGCTGTGCTTTTAGGAGATTTTGACTTAAGAAACTAGGTATCTCTTTATTGTTCCATGTGTTTCTGGCCATTTATGTGTAATTTAACAGTTGAAACTGGGCCTTTTGGGAGGGACACCTGAACTAGTACCATTTTCAAGCAATGGTTGTATGCACCGTTGAGTTACGTTCCCTCTGATATTTTACTCTCTCCTGCATGAAATGTGTTTTTGTGAATGTGAAGTCTGAGCCAAAATATTGCTCAATAATTGTATATTATGAAAGAGTTTTAGTACATACCTACCAAAAAATAATCTCTGGACTCTGTGTTTACGTTTTCTTTATCACGCTCAGTGCTGAGGCAATTATGCTTCAAGCCAGAATCTCCCAGTAATTGAACGAGAAATGTACTTTTATCTCAGAAAATAGAATGAAGTAATACATTTCTCAGTGACTTGGTTAAATGAGAATTTATAGATGAGGAGATTTATTTAAAGAACTTGTGAAACAAAGACCAGATATTTTTCAAAAGTTGAATGCTTGGTTCAGACTCCAGGACTGAGAGGAAATGAATGATTGATAGCTAATAATCAAAACCATTTGCAGTACTGGGGATTGTTGCCTCCTACTGCACAGCCTTTCAATCTTTGCCTCTTTGATCATTCTCTCTGAACAGACCCCTGTTCCTAGTGCCTCTCCAGCAATATCAGGAATTCATCAACGTTCTCCAGTTTCAAGTTACAGACTACTGCGTCAGAGTTTGTGCTACAAGCATTTTACAGGATGCGGAGAGCCACCACTGGGATGACGGCAAAGCTTTTTATGAGGTGTGAGGTTAAGTTTACTGTGCCTCCCTCTTACAAAATGTGTTTTACTGGTTGCCAGCTCTCTGACTGATTAGAAGCATAAGATCAGCATTATTTTTACATAAAGATTATTGGAATTTACTGTTTTGAAGTAGCTGTTATTGCAGGCAAATGTCTCTATAGAAATGATGTAGAAAAACACAGTCATTTAAAGATGAGATAAATCATTACCGTGGAGTGTTTGTCATTTGCTGAACAAAATATTGTGTATGAAGTTCAAGACATTTATACAGAACTCAGTGAAGAAGACACGGTCATTTTAATTCTTCCTATAGTGTCACATATGAAAATGAAAGACAGCTATTTTTCTCCTGGAAATTTTTAATCCAATTCTTTTATTTTTAGTTTCAATTTGTTCCCCTCTTTATCTTTTGTGAATGAAAGATGTAACAAAGAAAGATGGTCTATACAGTTACCTTCAGCATTCAACAATATATTTCTGAAATAACTAGTGCTATTTCACCTGTGTTTTGAAGTCACAGGTCTGCTCTTAAACTATAATCCTAATGATTCTGTGCAAAAACCCTAAGGATCAAGTGAATTATTATAATTGGGGGGGTGGGGGTGTGCTTCTTCATCCGAGTTAAATGTAGACATAAACTGACATATACTGCTTGAAATTCTATTCACTCAGTTTCAGAGTTATATGAAAATATTTTATTTTTTCATCCATAGTAACTGAGGTCTCCTAGAGACAAAGTCCTGCCCTTCCTCATATCATTTGTTGTGTGAGAGAATTAGGGTGTTTTTCTTAAGCATTTTCTAGAATTCTTACATGAGAGAAAACTCTGTGTGATACATGTATTCTACAGATTTAATATAAAAACCTGCTGAGTCACTGACAAAGAGCTGTACTGGACAGGTGACGCAGCCCTTAGTATGAGTAATCTATCAAAATGCCATTCCTCAAAGGCGAGTAAATAAGCATTTTACTTTTGTTTGAATGTGAGCCCAGATGTCCTGTATTGATAAGAAGGTAAGAAGTTTAGTGGCTTTTGGCAACTGATAAATCGTGGTTTGATCTTCACTGTCCATAGTCCATATGGTGCCGTGTTGTGTTTGTTAGTGACTCAGTAACTGTTCACCATGGAGGAAACCTGATTGTCAGAAATAGCTGTCTCAAGAATGAGTATGGATTAGCTAAACAATTTTATCATTACTAATCAGAACTGATGTTTGTAGGGAGGGATGAAGACAGCTAGTATCTCAGCTTTGTGTGCTTGTAGGGCTTGAGATGAGAAGTATGTATTTTTACATCATCACTCTGCTCTTTTTACTGGGCCATGGATGGATCATGATCTGCTCAGAGTGCCTTCAGGAGTCATGATGCTGAGCAGCTGCTACTTCCATTGAGCTCTTGTAGGCATTCCAAAAGGAAGAGACTGGCTTAAAACCTATTGCTTGTTACAGAAGCAACATCCTGCTGAAACTTCTAGCAGTAAGAGGTGGCTCCTTCTGAGTTCTAAGCTCAGCAGGAAGCACAAGGCTCTCACTGTTAAAGTCGTACAAATCCTGCTGAGCTCAGAAAACAAGAGTAGCTTGGAGCCAGGTATTGAAAGACCTTGCAAGTCATCAAGAGCAGGCTCTGGTGGGACATCCTCCTCTCTCGAGGGGAACACTCTTGCACTTGTGCCAGTTGGTGGCTCAGAGCCCTTGCTGCAGCGGGACCCACTGCTGTAAACAGCATCATGATCTTGCTGTGTCTAGGGGAAGCTACAGCTGGCTCTCTGCTTCTGCTTGTCTCTTGAGCAGCCTAGTTCCTGAGCCTAATTGAGGTCAGGGCCCTCCCTATCCTTTCCCCTTTGACATTCAGTTTTGAGTATTACATGCAATTATAAAAGATTCAGCCATCCATCATCTGTAAATCCTGAATGCAATTTCATAGAGGAAAAAATTGCATTCCTTTGTGCTTCTGCAAAATAAGCAAAAACATTGCTGGTCCCTTGGTTTCATGTGCATGAGTAGCAGAGAAGGAAGAGAAGGAAACCTTCCTTCCCTCATGCCTGTGCTGCGTGCTTGATTGCAAACTAAATGACAATCCTACACTTCAGGGATAACATGAAGTTACTCTCCTATTTTTCTCCAATAATAGAGGACATTGAAGTGGTGTTAGAAGGAACAAGTGATAGACTTCCTTCTCCCCACTCGTGGCATATTGACTAGTAAAACTGCTTGACGTGTGTGATGTGTAAGTCACCCGGAAAGAAGATGAAACCACTGAAAGACAAAGGGAAAGCAGGAAGGGGCAGGGGACAGTGTCTGTGTTAGATTACACAGAGCTGCAGTTTCCACAACCATTTATTTGTCTGTGCAATGGTAACATGTGAGGAGAAGAAGATTGGTAGAAAATGGTTATACATTCTATAAAAGAATTTGCTACTTTGTTAACTAAAGTAAGAATAATGTATTTTAAAATATTTTTGGACTTCCATAACCAATTTCAGTACCTGCTCACCTGTCCTCCCTCTGACATGCACCTAATCCAGGAGTGGAACTGATAAAAAATAACCCCTAAAAGCCCCATTATGATTACAGGGTGAACACGGTAATTATGATCACTGTGAGATCACAAAGTTTCTAATACCTTTGTCAGAAAAGTCAGCAGAATGTTTGTGAGATACAAGCAGTGACCTTGTGGTAGTGTGAGACCCGACCGAGCGTGGTTCCCATTCAGCACTCAGAGTGTGAGCTGCCAGAGTGTGAAACTCCCCGGGTTCAGGATCTCGCTGGTAGAGTGCACCGAACACTCACTGTGCCACTGGGCCAGCTTTCCAGATGATGTTTTCCAATGGAGCTTTTAGCGTAGCAGACATCTGCTGCAGCTTTGGGAACTTATGTTTTCTAATAGACAAAGAATAAAGCATTATCTGTTCAAAGATAATATTGAGTGGCTTATGTAATAAAGCCCAGATGCTTGTTTCCTGATATATAAGCTAAATAAAAGCTCACATCTGTTTGTATTGTACAAAGCCTGCAAAATAGCAGATGTTTACCAGCAGAATTGTCTAGAAATGGCAACAAACAGAAAAACAGGTCAGAAAAGGGGAATGAGTCTCATTTAAATCTTGAGTGAAACTCTTGCTTCTGCAGTGGAGGTACAATGTTAGCAAAGGGTTATTGTTCAATTTACTGCTTTAAATTAAATAAAGCAGCGAAAATGAAGCAATTCGTCTTTATATTTACGTAGTTAAAAAGTGAAAGTCGCCAACATTTGGTTACTTAAAAAAATAAATACCTCACGCTAGAAAGAAATTTAGAATTACATTTCTGGTTGTTAAGTGTGCATGGTTTTTGAAAAATTTTTAATATCTTTTTGTAAATTAAAGATATGACAAAAATAAATTACCTTCCATTAGGCATTCAGACTAATTAATTTTTACCTGATAAGTTTATTCTCTTAATGGTTGAAGCGTTTTTGCAAAGAAAGGGAGATGTTAGTAAAACATCTGTAAGGTAGTAGTCTATTTCTGGATAAGGTCTGCTGGAAGGTACCTCAAGAGCAGTCATGGTAATGTATCTAAGAAACCCAGACTTACTGAAACGTATTAGCGTTCGAGTTGTGCAAAGCTATGTTACAAGTTGAGTTATGAAGTAAGCTTGTACTTTCTTATTATGTTATTTCAGTATATCATGGAATAATATTGTGGTTTCATTTCATGTAAGGAAAATAGGAAATTATTTTAATATGTGCATTATTTTATTATATCAATTTTCAGTCAATATCAGACAATCCTTTTTTACCTGTGTGGAAACACTTGATAGTTCAAAATACCAGAAAGATTTATTTTGGTTTGCCTGTTGAAATATGCTTCAAACAGTTATAAGGAAGTTGTAAGATATCAATGGTTGTATGTACAAAGAAAATTTTCTTTCAAAACTTACCTAACATTACGTTTTTCCATTCTGCATTAGTGAAACTTGGAAAATAGGACGCCTTCATGATTTGTTTTTGTTTTCCTGAATGATTTGGTCACAAGTTTGGTACTTTTGTTCTTTGTCATAATTTACCACCTTTTAATATATGATACGCTTCAATAATTATGGCAGAGAAATACTGAATAATGACAAGTTTCAATAATCTGCTGCTGTGGTGTGTTTAAAAAGAAACCGGGTTATTTTAGCTCATTAATTTTAGAGGATGCCTATGAAACTCTTACAGAGTTTTAAAAATCATGGGGTTATTTTATATTTCTGATAAAGCTAAAATATCAACAAATTCTTAAAATACTTCTCAACTCCATTGGAATGTGGGAAGTTAAGATTCAAGTCCTTCTGATACAGATTCATCATATTGCTATTTTCTGAACAGGTATTAGTTGAAATATTCAACTGTCAGTTGAACTATGTACTTGGAGATATTGTGGATTTACCACTGTGATTTGAACTCCTCTGTGTTTATCTCTGTATTGTTTTGGGGTGGTTCCTTACAGACAGTGTAATTTTAAAACCAATGCTGGTTCCTTAACAGAAAGTAACTTACCATTACAAGGTGAAAAAAAAATCTTGCTAAAAAATTCTGGACATCTCTCATTAGCAGTTTAATTGTTCAGTTGTTTGTTTGGTTGGGTTTTTTCTGCTCCTATTGCATATCCATTATATATAACTAAAGTGTTATAATCTCAGGTTTGTGTGGCAATTGTGAATCTGAGGAAATACGTATGCTTAAGTAATGTAAATAATTATTTTCTTTCAAGGACAAAGAAACATACATTAAATTTATATGACTATTTAGTGAGTACAGAATGCTGTGTCTGTTTTTACACTAGACTTATAACACTATGGATTTTGAGAATAGGTTAATTACAGATATACGAGGTCAAACGCCATGGCGTGGTTTTGTGGCAGAACTCTAGTTTTGTAACTGAAGTGGAACTTGTGTTTCCTTGCTAAGAAAGATGTTTCGCATCTTGTCAAGGACCATTTTATGGTCATCATGTGCCTGCAACTCTTCAGCTATTTCCTTTCAGATTGAATTAATTAGAAATACAGAAACTAAACTGACATTTTGGAAGGTGTGTTTTTATTATTTAATGTGTGGTGGTTTTGCTAGGGGGAAAGATGCTCCTTCTCTGTCCAGATGTGGCATTACTTCTGCTGTGCTCTTCATCATGATCTATGGACTATCCTACCTCCCAAGACAGCCCAGGAGATCCTTACAGATGTACTAGAGCAATCTTTGGATTTGCTGTCCTCCAGATATTGCCAGGCCTGCCCCAGTTACAAGAGAACACCACAAATCAGGTAATGGTTGTGTATTTAATGCACGTTTTTAGTGGATAAGATAAGTAAATCTTAGTTTTCTGTTACACACTGCTTCGATTCGAATTTAGATGTTAATGAACACAGCAGAGGGGCTGCACACAGTTTATGTATTTTGATTTTCTTTATAATTCAATATATTTTGTATATTTAAGTGTATTTGGTAGTCATGTACTAAATCAGGCAAAGTCAAAGACCTCTTTTGAACTCTTGGTGAAAATGTTCCATAAACTGCTTGATTGGTCTGAAAGCCTCATGATGAAGAGTGCATTCAGGAGTGCTGGCACAACAAAAAATGTGGGCAGAATTGGCAGCAATCAAGATTAGCAATCAAGCCATTGATTCATGAGGGAAACTCCGTGTGTTCCAACAGAATTTGGGTTTTCACAGGGCTTTTCAAGTGAAAGAGCTACAAGGTCACATTAAAAGATTTGCCGGAATGAAGCTAATGGTGCAGAAGGAGAGAGGAGGAAGAGGCTATTCCCTCTCCTGTCATTTTAGGAAATGCGAAGCTGGAGGTTCTTCTGGTTGGGATTCTTATGTTTTGCCAGAGAGGGGGGGTCTCTTTAAGAAATCCTACTTCCACTCCAGGTTGAAGCTTACCCCTACTTTTGTCCTTTCTGTTTCTATCCAATGTCTTGGTCAACTGAAGAAATTGGTATATTTCCCTGCCCTTTTGCTGTGTATTTTTCCTATGTGAATATGTTCCTTTTTTTTAGATTTTGAAAGTGGTATAGTCCATGATGACCATGCAAGTTAAAAACTTAGGAGCTTGTCATTTATAGGACGTGAGAGATGCTCAGCAGAGATACATTCTGTGTGAGCTAAGAGTTATGGGCTGTTTTATTCTCAGAAGGAGCAGCATCATGGAAGCTTAAGTACCTTGCACAAGCACACATTCTTGGAATAGGTTGGAAAACTCCCAAAGTTTTCTTCTGTGTATCAAAATACCTGTTTGTATGCTCTATTTCTTCACTAATTTACTGTGATTAGGCCCTTCTGTATCTTTAGGTACAGAGAGCTTTCATGGAAACTTTACTGGAAATTTCCTGAAAAAAAAGATGCCGTGAAATATGAAGAATATGTATTGATATGGTTTTTCTTAAAGGTAGTATTAGTCAATTCTATATTAATTTTCTTCAAAGAAGAACAAGAAGAACTTTTTACATTGTCGTTCTGTAGAGAAGTTGTTTAATTTAATAACATGATTCTTGAATTTACCACTAAATGAATTGAATTATCCAGTCGTGCACAAATTAAATAAATAATTTTTAATTAATTTAAAATGTTTTTATCACAGATGTTTTAGCTTTTTTTTTTTTTATTTCATAATACTGCTCTTTGAGGGGGTTGTCTTTTCTCCCAATTATTCTTGAAATGTTAGATATCTGATCTGTAATATAGACAAGTGTCTGTTCATGTGTGTTTGCTCAGATCTTTAAAAAATAAGATGGTCTTTAAAAATGCAGATGATCACATATGCATCTGTTGTCTTTTAGATACTTAGGTACTTTTTTCAGTCCAGCATCATACCTGCCGTGTATTTTATGTTATCCATCCGTTTCCTATCCGATGTATGTCAGCATAGACTTGTGAGATTATGTTGTTGTAGTTTGGGTTCTTGCTATTGTTTTGTTTAGGCCAATGACCCATGATGCTCTGCCAGCCAATATCAACAGACAGCAGATTACTGACTCAGAAACATTCCACATCATAATATGTTTCCTGGAAGTTTAAGTTTTGCAAATTGAAGACTCACAAGTTCTCGTTACTTCTTTGCTCCAGCAGGGTTTGAAAATAATGTGTACATTCCAACTATACTTTTTAATAAAAAAACTAAGTTTAATTTTATTTAGTTGTAGTTTAGAATGTAAATTGTTCCTGCCTACTGCAATTGTCCTCTGAAAGAGGAGATTTCCTTAATTTTTAAGTCGTCTTTTGACTAGTTTCAGTTATAACTTTTCTGTGGAAGCACTGAATTTTTACAGTGTAATGGGTTCAGAATTCCTGCACCACTGATGGGAGATGAAATTTGAAGTCCATGCTATGATTTAGATATTTTATGTCATCATGGGAAAGCTCCATTTAACTTAAAATTACCACTAACCTGATGAACTAAGTAATGCTATTTTCACTTTTGTTTTTCCATACAGAATTGATATTGCAGCAATTTTGATGTCTACTGAAGATATGCTCTGGTCGGTTTGCAGCTCTGTACAGGAGTTTCTCAATCCACATGAAGACAGAAATCTCAAGATCTATAAAATACACAGCCACTGCAATAGTCTGCTCTCTGTGCTGGCTGTTTTAACTTCACCTCTGAAGAATATGTATGAGTAAGTATCAAAGAAATATTCAATTCAAGATAAAATTGATTCTTGAGCTTACCTGGATAGATCTACAGGGTGAATAATTGAGCTGAAATACAAACAGTATGCATAGTGTGGACACGTTTCGATAACCTTTGACTGTTTCTCAACTAGGTCTTGAACTTATCTTTACGATCTTACCTAAAGCCTGGTTATATCTGCTGGGATTTTATTAGCTTTGGATCAAACTCCTATACTGCATGGTTTTTGTCTCGTAATAACGTAGACCATAGTGAAGTCTGGTTTGATTTCCTCTGTTACATAAACAGCAGAATTCCATTAATAATTACTGTCCCAATTTTGCGATTTACTGTTTGGTTTGGACACATTTTGTTAGAAACACATTCTTTTTGGTCTAAAAACATTTTCTGCTGTGGTACGAAAGCCTTTGGTAAGGTGTTCAAGGATCTAGTAACTCATACAATAGAAAAAATTCCATCTTCTTACTAGTTCAGATGTATCTACCTTCAGCTTACAGGTAAACAGGAATGTTCTGCTGTCATGATGTAATAATTCTGTAGGTATTGGAATTTAAATATAATTTGCTGAAATGATCATCTGGTTACATGAACAGTATGTTTCAACAAATATTAAATATAGTTTAAAAGAGAAAGAGTGTAGAATGCCCATCATTATAAAACCATGTCTTCACAAGTCACAACTGTACACAAAAGGACACGTTACTTGCCCTGAAACTGGACCTGAGTCTTGCATTGCTTTTTCATACTAAAAATTCTGCTGTAAATTTGATGTAAGAGACTGTCGCCGGTTGGCTGAGGCAAGCCAATCACGGGGACGTGTCCTTTCCTATCCCTGAACCCCTCTCCTCCGGGAGAGAAAAGGGTTAAAAAGCAGAGATACGAAAAGGAAAAGAAAGATTTTGTGAGACCTCTGAACGTTTGGAAAACTGAAACAAACTTTGTTAAGACTAGAACAAAATATATAATATGCAGGGAAAAACCAATGCAAAATCTGAGGGTTTGTACAGGATGGAAAGGCGAGGCTTAAACGCGAGAAAAGAGAGAAAGGGAGATGGTACCACGTGGAGTCCAAAATGGCTTCGCCACGTGTGCGCTTTCGTGGAGTAAACAAAGGGAAACCGCGGCTGTTACGAACGCGGGGCTCCAATGTGCAAAGCGCTGTTCCTACCAGTTCTCGTCGTGCAGTTTGTAGAAGCGAAGCAGCAAGAAGTGGCAGCGCCGGCAGCAGAGAGGGTACAGCATTACAGCAGCAGGCAAAGAGCAGCTTCCGGGCGCGGGTCTCCAGGCGGCGCGAGCAGTCTGTCCTAGGTGGCGCGGCGGGGGCTTCCCCGGCGCACAGTCTCGCTCCACTCCGGCAGCGCGGGGGAGCCGTAGCCGCAAGTCTGGAGAAAACCTCTTCCCGGAGCGAAGCTGAGGTCCGCAGCGCCTCTCGCAGCGCAGAGCCGGGAGTGTCCGGAGAGCGAAAAGACCCCCGAAAAGCCGAAAAAGCCGCAAAAGCCAAAAAGCCCGCGGCTCTTAAAGGCACAGTACGCTCGCGAGAAACTTTCTCAACCAATGAGATGTGCAATCGTAGCATGGAAGGGAATAGTCCAATTGGTCAGTTTAAAACAAAAGCTTTCAAGCAGTTCTTTTCTTCAAACTGCCACAGAGACAATACAAAGTGAGATGGATAATTAAAAAAAAAAAACACAACAAACCCTAAGACTAAGAAAGCCAAATCCCATTCAACTGGCTTTTATTTTATTGTTCTAAATAAGGATATTCTAGGTAGTGCTAGTGGTACCGAGGGGAGGGTGGAGACCTCCTGCATTTAACCTTCTTGAACTCAGTATTTTTTTATCATATGTGGGTTCATTTTAGTGTTTGTGGGCTTTCAGAAGCATGCAAAAGTGCATTGTAACTGCATGTTTGATGTTATACAATGTGAGGTCATGAAAAAATAGCAATTAAGAAGGTGACTCATGAACGGATAAGGTAGACCTGCTGTGGCAGTAATGGGGGCAGGAATGGACACGGTGGTAGCCGTAACTACTGACAATTTCAACATTTCACCTTTCCTTTATGAAAGGTCTTAGAATGAAAAAATAAAATATGTAGTAAAGTGCTATAGTCTCCTCCACTAATCCATGACTTTTACAGATTTATCTATATCTGGAATGATAAAAAGATCTGTGTGAAGTTGAAAACTCACTGAGTTTCAGAACAAAGTGCCAATGGAGAGAGTGAGACAGCATATTTTCTATTTTATGTAAAATGCTACAGATTATCAGCTTGTTCATATAGATTTCATATTTAGGAGTATAAATTTCAGTATCCTAATATGCTTTTCTAGAGATCAAAAACTGGACATGAGCAGGATGTAGCAGCTCATTTAATTTACTCAATTTACTGCAAAGTACTTTGCAAATCATAACCAAAATCTGGCAGCTTTGTTTAAAAAGAATATTAAAAATGTCGTGTTTTGTTATATACTTACAAAGTTAACACCAATAAACATTGTTAGAGAGGTGATACGTGGATTTGTGTAAGTAAAAAGGAGTACTTTTTTATGAACTGTGCATTCAGAACTTTTATTTTCAAACTCTGTGACACTCTCTTATAAAACCAATTCTTTTATACTGTATGTTACAATTACAACCAATATTTGCCAGGTAACCTAACCCAGTGTCCAGAATACAGAGAAAAAACAGATTTACTGAATTCACTCTTTTAGATACTATATCCAGTTGGAAACGCTTTCATATGCTGAATTTTATGTTGAATTCTTAGGTCTGTTATTTACTGACTTGTTCCTAGTTCATCATGTTAAGAATCTATCAATAAAAAATCTAGAAGTTATGCATGATTTTAAAGGAATACTAATCCTTCATCAGTTCTCTTTACAATTACAGCTGTATAATCAAAATTTCCATCTGTTAGCTTGGCTCTGTATCTTTCAAAACTTTGGTAGAATTAACTGATAGTGAAAAGAAGATTTTTCTTTTAAATCCATCATGCTCTCTTCTGGTACTAGAAGATTTCCCTGCAGGGGCTACGTTTAAATTAATCTTTAGACTGCTCAGGAAAGTTTTGTGTAATCATAAAAGCAGTGAAGACAGAACATTGTTTTCCAGGAGTTGTTCAATAATAGGACTGGCTCATTTCCAGCTTCGTAGAGATGCTGTATTAACTATTGCTTCCAGGGAATTAGAATTATTCACAATTCTTTATTATGTTGTTCAAATGCCACAAAATAATAGGGGACCTGAAAAATTAATAATATCCTTAACTTCAAATGAAGTGATTCTGGCATATGCTTTCTCCTTCCTAATTTTGTGATCACGTTGTGCATTCTGCTATCCCATAGAGTTTCTTTCCCATATGACAAGGCTACTTAGACTCGATCCTAGATTCACCTATGAATCTTGGGTCATCAGTTTTTAATATTCATTTTTCTGTGCTTCATTTTCTTCCAACCTTCTCTGGTCTTCCTGAGACAACTTCAGCGTAATAGAAATGTTGGTTGGAAAGGACTGCTGGACATCATGTAGTCCAACCTCCTGTTCAAAGCAGGACAATCACCAAGAGTAGTCAGACATGACCCAGGTAAACCTCCAGGAACCTAGATTTTACAGCCTCTCTGGGAAACCTGTTCAACAGCTGCACTGCCTTAGGTCAAAGTATTGCCTAAAACATAGTTTGAATCTTCAAAGCTGCTGGCTATGGCTTGATGTATCACACCAGCCCCCACTCAGAAGTTTGTCATTGTTGTCTTTGTAATTAGTCTTTGGGTAGCTGTAGGCTACCATTAGGTCTGGAGCATGTCCAGAGAAGAGCAACGAAGCTGAAGAAGCGAATCTTATGAGGAGTGGCTGAAGGAACTGGGGTTGTGTAGTAGGTGGAAAGGGAGGCTCAGGGGAGACCTCTTCACTCTCTACAACTCCCTGACAGGAGGCTGGAGCAAGGGGGGAGTCGGTCTTTTCTCCCATGTAATAAGTGACAGGACAAGATGAAACGGCCTCAAGTTATTCCAGGGGAGGTTGAGGTTGTCCCTGAGGAACAATTTCTTCCTCGTTGGGGTTGTCCAGGCCTGGCCCAGGCTGCCCAGAGCAGTGGTGGAGTCCTCATCCCTGGAGGGGTTTCCCAGCCGTGTGGAGGTGGTGCTGAGTGCCAGGGGTTAGTGGGGACCTGGCAGTGCTGGGAGAGTGGGTGGACTTGATGATATTAAAGGTCTTTTCCAACTAAATGTTTCTGTGATTCCGTGATTCTGTAATGCAGCCTGGTGTGCAGTTTGCCTTCTTTCTACTGAGAGTGCACTGTTGCCTTATATTCAATATGGGGCCATAAACGTCAGGCTTGGGATTGGATCAGGTTGGTATGCAGACAGTCAGATGAGTGAGTCGTAAAGAATAGGATGGATGCAGCTTTTTATGATTTCATACTGTAAATTATTACATCTCCCTTTCTCAACAAGAAATTAGATGAGTGACTTGAATGCTGAGAGAAGAAGTTAGAGATTCTATTAGTAAAATTGCTGTCTATTGGGTAAAAATATCTGTCACTCAATTGTAAAAACTCAAAATATTTCTCTTAATTTTAATATGTAAGAGTTAAAATTCCTAAATTGCTTTTTAGTCATGTTTATTCCTCATACAGAGCTAAACCCTTCGAAGTCCACAAGGAAATACCATTAGGATGCATCTTGTTGGCATCGCATTTTTTCACACCTGCACTGAGGCTTGCAAGATCAATTTTCACCTTGTCATATTCTACTGAAGAATAAAACTACTGAAACTTGGAATCTTGCTGTGGTATTAAATACTTTCACAGTTGCTATCCACTGCTTTGAGACTATAGGCAGCTGCTTTAACATAACTTGTAGTCAAAACAAATTTCCTGGTGGCTATTATTATACTTCTGTCAGAAGAGTAGTTGAACTAAACTGTCTGGCACAGAGTTGGGTTTTCCTGGCAAGAATTACATGGCCAGCAGTGGACACTAATAAATGCTGGCACCAGAATTACGGTAATAGCGTTAGACACTTGATTTTTTATAGTATTTGTAGCTATTATGATATTTGAACAATCTTTAAAACCCTCAGATTATCTCCATCTCAGTTTGAAAATTTGAGTAGAAGTTTTGTTTTAAGCCTCAGAGGCCAAAAGTCTGCCCTGTACTTGTCCATAGGAGACAGCTAAGACACCGTGCTTAAACAATTTGCTTTAGCCGAGCATCTCTGAAACAATTCATACACTATCAGTAGACAACGTGTTGTCCTTTTTTAGTAGATTACCACCCAAACTATATCTATCACACTTTCTTGTATGAAGTTGGCTCTATGCTATATCAAGAAAAACATTTCCAACAAGTTTTTTTCTTTGATTTTCTCACAATGTTGAAATTACTGTCTTTAGTAGAATTATTTTCTAGTTTAAGTTTTCCCTTTATCTATATTACAATCTCAGCTTTGTTTTTAATCTTCAGGTTTTCATGAATTCACAAGAGCCCAAGTTTAGTTTGTGCTAATCTTTCTGCTCAGATATTGCTCACTTAACATAATTTTGAAGTCTGTAGTAAATTCTTCCTACTAATTTTGTTTGATTAATAAAATTAATGTCCAAATAAATCACCCTATCTTTTGGAGAAGTTCAGCAGCTATACACCTGTCTGTCTTGTGAAGAATGTAATACTCTCCTTTCATCTGGGGTCTCATAGGGAGGCAGTGACCTTACAGACAGGTAGCTACACTTCTGAATTATTATATGCAGCTGTGAAAAGGAGTTTAAAATTAATTTTGAATAATTACATGACAAAACACAAATACTATTATGTGGCAAAACACCCTGTAAGAAAGGGGGATTTTTACTTTAACCTTTTAGGTTAGGAGTTCCTGAAGGATGTAATCCTGTGCGTTTCCATTCTGCCTCCGATTTTAAGTGTTTGATATCCACCCACTCTTTCCAAGTCATGGCAGCAGCTTTTTTTGTGTTTTGAAAAGGCTTCTCTTGTCCTGAGCAAGTCCTCATGTCCTTTGCTAATGTATTTTTAAGTGTCTTTCAACTCTTACTGCAATAGAAAGAGTATTGATGCAAAAGTGTGAATGACATTGAATCACTCCAGAAAGTAAAACAAATATACCATAAATGAGTTCTGTAGAAGTGGCATTTTTAGAGGTAGGTACCTCCTTTATATAACTTAGAAAACCCCAGCCATGATACATAAACAAGTTTCAGAGAAGAAACATTATTAAGGTGAAAAATTCACAGCCCGCTAAGCTGAAAAGTAAGGTGCAGGAGTGATAACCCATTATGTTTAATGGAGGGTGGGTGTATCAGACTCCATCCTCTCGGCTGGAATTGTATTCAGTGTAGGCATGAGAAGGGAGGAGGCCAAGGGGCACCCATTGCTATCGTACATCATTGCACCCTAGTGTTTGCTACAGAATTGTGCAAATACTAATACATTTATTATTAATTTTTATTATTATTAAATAATAATTCAAAGAAAATGTTGAATTCTATAACAATGTTCTTATAATCACATATATTTACAACAATAAAATATAATTAATTACTAAAAGTAATTATTTTTTTAATATCAGTGGATTGGGCAAATCTGATTTTCGCCTCTGACATCCTCTGGGTAAGACTAACACAGAAGTGACATAAAACTGGCTTATCTAATTCTTCACCAATCCTTACATTTGAAAACAGCAGGTTTTTTTCAACCAGTATTCTACTTCTCAGAAGCCAGTGAAGGTCCAAAGCTTCTGGTACAAATTTTTGTCCAGTGTAATCCAAAGTCTGTATGTGCTTACATGTTATTCAAAAGCAAACCATTATAATTTAAAAAGATACTTTACTTACAGTTATGATAAAAGTGTTGATAGTATGATGCATGTATTACGCAGAAGGAGAGCTATAGGAATGAATGCTTGAAGAGCAACTTCCCTATTCAATACATTTTCAAACTTGGTTTGAAATCATGCTGTATAGGAGTGAAAATATAAAGAAAACTGCTTTAATGGTACTAACTGCTAGATACCAAGTTTCAAAGAGTGAAAGTAAATAAGTTACAGAATGACATTTTTGACAGTACATAAGATAAGTAAATTTGCAATTGCATGTGTGCATACACATATTAGTACTATTTATCTCAAGAGATTTTCTGTATTCTGTTTGTATATATTTAGTACTATTGATCTGAAGAGATTTTCAGTCTTCCATGTGATTCAGAAGTATTTGGGTTTTTTTCAGGACATTTCTGAACAGTTCTGATGAACATCTTTCTCGAGGTTTTTCAGAAGTCTTTTATCATCCCTTACACTGGTTATTTTGCATACCATCATCCTGCTCTTCCTTACTGAAGTGAGTATCAAAAGTTGAGTGTTGTAAAAGAACCACCAGATAGTCAATATCAATCAAATCCTGTTACAACATTTTGAAAAGAGTATATCTGAATAAATGTCTAATTAATACTCTGATTAAAAGAAAAAAAAAAAAGGAACATTTTTTAATTCATTGCAGATTTCCCTAATCTGTAAGAGTCTGTGAGAGAGGTCATGCTGAAAGCAGAGCACTGTGTGGCTTTTTGCTAGTGCATTCGTTACGTTTGGTATTTGCATTACCTGTAAGGTTTTCTTGCTTAAATTAAAGAGTATATAGCTCTTGACAGTAATGTAGTTCATCACAGTTGCTGTTTCGAATTATTTATAATTAAAGGGGACATAAAGAATAGATGCCACTCTATGAGTGCTGGTTAAAAAAGAAGTTTTGATACATAAATAACTCATTGAAAAGTATGCTGCTTAATCATAGCTTTTTTTTGGGGGAGATTACTGCATGATTAGAAGGAAAAGCTTGATTTCTTTTTCTGTGTCACTGCATATAATGGCAAGTTGCATATGAGATATATGCTACCAGCTGTGCTGTCATTCCCTTTCTAATTTTGAACCTGAAGCACTCCCACACCAGTGTGGATCCTCTCCTAACCCCTTCACCTCCTCCTCCTCTTCAAAAGTTATTTCCTGGGAGATTTTCACTCTCCATTTTCAGGAAAAGCTGCTTTTGTGAGTTGTTATTGTGTTTCCTGAGGAAGTATTTTTAAATTTTGGAGGAATACGTTACCATTTGAGTGGTGACCTCTGGTGACATTGTTGATGATCAATATTCTGTGGATTTATTACCTCTTGTACACAATGTCTCATATATACACACAGTATACCTTGTGCATCGCAAGATCTTCCCTGTGGTTTTGTCTGATTTCTCTCCAAAGCCTTCATTCCTAACTACACGTCAGCAGGACTGTTACCTTCTTCCCTGCTGCCTCTGATACCTGCTGAACCAGAGGCAATAGAGTCACAACTAAGTCAAAGTCGTGTGGCTGGCTAACCAACATGCCAAACAGAGTGAATAACTGTTAAATTCAGAACATGCCCTTTTCCCTGCTTGAAATAGTAATTTACAGTTCTAAAGCTTGACAGATCGTGTGTTTTTACCTCTCATTTGAGCTTCAGGGATATTTGTCAGTGGCTTCATAATTTATGTAGAAAAAGGACAGGAGGATAGGGGATATAGGAGAAGGAATGGCTATGTGGTCACTTAAAATGGGATCTACTCTTATTTCTGGGAAAATTTATGCTTCATTAAGGACTCATTGTAGAAAAGACGATAAGCTTTTTGATGCCCTCACTCAAGGCCAGTGCTCAAAATTTACACTATACTATGAATTACGGGGTTTGGAAGATGACTTCACAAGTGAGTACCCTCTGCTGTGTAAAAGTTTGTAAAGGAAATGCTGGTGCCGTTTCAGGTGGAATTAGCATTTTACAGATGCAATTTAGGACAGATTTCTCCAGAATAAATAGCAGAAAACTATTCTAGAGTTATCCAGTGTTTTTCCTGGATGAAAGGTGAGAAAATACATCTTGACCTCCAAATGGGAAAATGAGGTGTCCAAAAGAAAGCCCATCTCTGAGAAGATCCAGTTAGTGTACAGTTAGAAAATATAGTTAGTGTACCTGTCTGAGGACAATCCGTATAGATATATATATAAAGCCATGTGTACTGTCCTGGTGATAATGAGTGAACTGTGTTGGTAAAATATTTGACGTGTTCTTTTAAAAACACACCTCACAGCTCCTCAGAAAAAAGAGTGCAAGGCCCTGTATGTAATGAAGTAATTTGAGGGACATGTTCTGAGGTGTTCTAATGTTGTTGCTGGTTTTACAGTCTGTATTTATGTCATGGAAGCTTTTCTTTCTTGAAATAGCGCATTTAGAGTATTAACAAGATGTGCTATGTGCATGTAGTGCAGAAAACTATTTGTTAGAGCATGCTAATTCTTTCTGGATTGTTTTTTCACTTCTTATGTCTACTGAAAATACACTGTCCCTAACAAAATTGGAAGCACAGGCCATTGTACACTTCACAGCTGCAACCACCTAGGTTTATCTGAAAACTCTAACCTGGCATAAATGTGCCTATAAGTATATGCTCTTCCTAAGCTTGGTATTTCAAAAGAAAATTTTGCTAGTTCCTGAAATTGTTTTGTTTACAATTTCACTATTTACCCAGATTTAGTACCTTATATTTCATGCCTAAACATGGCTATGGTCTGTTTTCTTCTGTCTATTTGACTTCAACATCTTTGTCAATGTTGTTAACATGAATTAGCATCAAGGTTTATTTGCCATATAAAATCTTGAACTTATCATTTGAGATTTTGGGTTTTTCTATCTTGGATACTAATCAAAATAACGTAGTTGGTTATCAAACTAAATAATTACTGATAATTTGTATTACAGTTCCTTTAGTGGTAATTGTGATTCATTCCTTTCTTCATATGGGGTTTATAATCATACCATTTGCAAATCAGAGTTCTCGGTTTTTTTCTTTTACTGTACAAAACTGAACATTTATATGTGTGATATTTATATGTACTTCACCTTTTGTCACTTTTTATGAGGCTAGTCTTATTTTCACTAGTACTGAGCTACGAGGATGGGAGAACATATGCCTCTCCATATGCACGTTATAAAACTTCTCAGTGCATTTATTGGTGCTAGCTTCATAGCTGTAGGGAATGTCTGCTATATTTTATTTTTCCTCCAAGTGAGTCACACCATTGTACATTTCAATTTGCAAGAGGCTTAAAGAGCCAAGAACTGGTGTATATTACAACATGATAACTTCCCATCTGGTCAATGACAGACAAGTTATATTTCTGCTCAAATATTCTAAAAATGGCATTTGTTTCTACAGTAATTTAAAATATTATCCTTCATAAATCTAGTTGACCAAACTTGTCCCTTTTCGTATAGTTCGAAGGCAATGAGTGACCTTATTAGATATGCTAACATGGCATTCAGGGGAGAAACAGAATGAAACTGGCCCATATATTTTGACTGAATTAGTGAAGTGTTGAGTTTGCTCTCAGCCACAGCACTAGTTCTATTGTGAATATAGTAATTGTTTTAAATTAAACTTTAATTACTGACTACTAATTAGCTCTTAGCATGCGCTAGGGTTTTTATATATATAAGTAATCTTGAACATACAGAAATTAATATAATACTATTAAGAATGCAAAGCCCTGATGTTGAAAGTTTGTATGCAATACGTGTTTTAAATATTTAAAAGTTATTTTGGCTGCAAGTTTTATCAAGATTTAAATGTATCTGTGTATATATTTTCAATAAATATTATTAGAATCCAGTACATGCTTATATGTAAAAATATAATTGTTGAGACAGTGCTACATTATCAATGATATTATATATATAATTATATATAATATACCAAATGAAAATCACAAAACCCGTACTTAAGTTTTCATGGCACATACATTGCTTATCAACTCACAGGCATTTGCTTTACTATTAAAATCCCAAAGACTGAAGTGGATAAAATCCTCCTGTTCTAAAATGACTATTACAGTATTAACTGTGAAGTTTTGACATAATAGTGTGGTGTAACAGTCCTGCTAGGAAATGGGGTTATGGAAGCATGGTTTCCTCATGGTTACTTCAAGGTTGCCCTGCAAGATACATGGCATACTGCTTCTCTGGTGATGGAAAGTACATACGCATGAGGGACTAAACTAGAGGAGTATATCAGCTGACATTTTCATTTCCAGGCTCTGCAGGCTCGTTTTAGGTATATTGCCTATATAGCAACCTTGACTGAGCAGCAGAGTTCTTGTGAAGTCACCACAGTTTTTTCATGCATGCATATGGGCAGAGCTGGGTGATGACACACCATGGTCGTACAAGGTTGTGACGTAGCAGAGAAGTTCCCCTGTTAGAACAGCCACATGAACCCGTTTTAGTTCTGTCCCAACAGCTGTGTGTAAATGGCACATAAAGTATATGTGCAGAGGCATATAAATCCTTCTCTAGTCTGACAGGAAAGCATAGCTCCTGAAGAAGAAGACTTCAGCTGATACTGAAGGTGTTTGTTGTGTGCGTACTGGCAGATAATGTTTATGCCTGCATAGTTAATGTGTCGGTGCATATGTAGGTTTTACACTGGTGCATGTAAAATTTATGTGCATGAAGGTTTACATGTGCAGTGCATAAACTTGCAATGTTAGCAACTATTGTTGTATAAACTTGTAGCCAAAACGAATAAATACAATGGCTAGACATCAGTCAAAATTTAATTCAAAATAAGGAGAAGTCAAGGAAAAAAATTACCCACAACCCAATTTTGAAAACTTCTTTATAAAAATTTTACAAAAAGAAGAAAATAATAAGTACCATGGGTGACAACTGTCTTACAGGAAAAGATTTTTTTTTTTTTTTTTTTTCCTTAATAGAATCTGATTTCTCCAATGTGAGTTCAGTGGTTGGTGTTGGGTTGTTGGCTGAGTTCAGGGGAAGCCCTGGAATATTCTTGTTTTGAAACCAAAACTTTGGCAGAACATAGAAGCCACAAACAGAAAACAAACTGCCCTCTCCTTAAAAACTAATGAATTGGTACTATGCTTTCTCACTTCTTCCTGCTGGCAAAGCGGTTATCCAACCAATCCAATATTTCAGGTGGATTTTCAGGACATGGAAGAATTGGTCAACCTTAGGTGGAATCTGGAGCCCCTTTGAGCATTCTCTCCATTTTTTAATTAAGAGCTTTATAAACCTCATCGAGGACACTTCAGAGCTCTTACTAAACAGTTAATGTAATAGTGAACTAAAGAATAATAGCCTTAAATTTATTCAAGCACACAAAAAAAATAATTTTTGCCTGGTAGAACAAGGCAAACATGATTCCATGCAAGAGATAAGTGACGTTGCTTTGTATCAGTTCTAACTTTGGCAGACTACCAAATGTTAATTTGCTTTTAGCTAGTTGAGATTAAATGTAATTCCTTCCCTGAGCTGCCTTAAAGTAAGCAAGCATGAAAGCGTTTTCAGAGTAATCTGGGAGGAATTGACATTTAAGGGAGTTAGCATTACTTCTGCACTTTAAGGATATTAATTTCATAGATAGATTAACTACATTATTCTGTCTTTATCTTACATTTTGAAAGGACTCCATCAGCCAAAGAAATGGCAGCCCAGGGTCAGCTGAAACTGCTCTTATCTCAACCGTACTGTAATTTGAACTTGCTTTTGGAAACACTGCTGCATCAGGATTGCCGCTTGGTGAAGATTTTACTGAGAGGTTCAAGTAAGTATTTACACCGCCAACCCTTGTAAAAATATCACTAAGCAACACAAATTCATTTTTAACTACATAAATACTGAAGGAAGACCGTCAACTTTTTTTGGGAAGTATTGGTAGCCACTTGGTGGTAGGACATTTCTTGGATGGGTAAAAAGAAAGAAAACATCTTTTTTTTTTTTAATGAGAATGTTTTGCAGTCAATCTGAGTATTCACAGTTTCAAAGCAGGCTGCAGTTTGATAAAATAGGCTGCTGTTGTAAATGCAAAGGACTCCAGATGAATTTGAACTTAACATAGCTTTGATACCACAGCTGCTTTACAGAGATTTTTAAGTGTGGATTAGTAGTCTGAAAGATCACTTTCAAAATTACGTTTCAACAGTGAAAATCTTTTTAGAGGTTTTGTTTATTATATGATATTACCGTAGGCATTCTAGAAGTATGTTTATATTCTTCCTTATGTTAATAGTCTCATAAATGCCATTATGAAAGCAGACAAATAAAAGAATAAAAGGTTTTCTCTTCATTCTGCTAATGCTGTTTGAGGCAACAGACTTTATCACATCTTTCCTTCTCACAGCTTTCGGATCAAATAAACAGATTGTTGAGAAGCTAATGGAATCACCTGTTTGACATAGTTTTGTGGTAATAGTGAATGAGAGTCTCAGTTTCTGTCTTTCTTTAGCAAAAGAATTCCCCATACTTATAAAAAAAACCTATTAGGTCCACATTTATTAGATGTATTAGATATAACATAATTTAGTTCTGTCATTTTAAAGTAGTCTAACATTTGTCAGGGGTACCACATTGCTTCCACTGCTGTCACGCATCTTATTGAGAGCTGCACTGCATCCACTTGCCTATTCAGATACCTGTCATCTTTCACAAAGACTGACAAATGTTTGATCAGGGTCATTTTCTCACCCTAGTGTTATCCAGTTTTGAATCGTACCAGCTGCTTAAATTGTCACAGGTATTACATGACAGAATGTATTAGTCTATTGACCAACCTCTTGATCCTTAGCGAGATATATGCTACTTCAAATTAGAAATTGTGCTATTTACATAGACTTTATTAATGTAATTACAATATTGGTTTGAATAAACATTCAGTTCACATAAAGCTGAAACCTGCAATCATCTGTATCTTCTAAACTAATTTCAATAGGGTTAATCATCTAATGATAAAATGATTGCATTCTTTATTCCTTTTACTATGCAGCAGCTTTCTGGTGTGATATAAGCTAAATTTCTTTTTATCATGTGAGCTGTTTGTATTAGTACAAGGAAAGTTGGACTAATAAGCTGTACCTTAGTACTAGCAGAAACAGTTTTGGATTCTTCCGCTCAGTAGGATAAAAGGCTTGCAGAATTATGTGCTCATCAACAGTAAAATTTTGCAATGTGTAGTATTATGCATGAAAACAGATAAAAATCTTAAGTATACCATTGGTTTTAAGTGATTTCCCCTAATGATAGCAAAACTCATTGGTATTTGACTAGGTGATAAGAGTTTTTTTAATAGCAAAAGCCTTCTCACATTTTACTGTATTTTACACTCAGTCTTTCCTTTTCCCTTTAAAAGCCAGGCCAGAAGGCAAAAACTCTGTATAAAGAGGTGCTTATATATAGATGGGTTTAGGAAATAATAACCTTTTTTTGTGTGTGTTGTAGCAGTACTTTGGGGTACTTAACAGTAGGCATCACAAAAACACAATTAATTGCACTCCCATTGTTTTCATGTAGTTGTACTGTGGTGGAGGTCAGAAATAACGTATATTCCCCATGATAGTAGATAATGCTGCTAGGATTGGGAAAGTTATCTCAGTTGAAAGAGAATTTTGGAGGAATGAATGTACGCATGATGTAATGTTGCTAAATATTATAAAAGATTGTCATATTTGTTGACGCTATTGAAACTCCACGTATGTAGCTATAAGCTGTCTGGGCAGGAAGGCAACAGAATTTGGACTTTTGTCATTTTTTGTGCAATATGATATGTGAAATGTACATTAAAAGTAAAATACTCCTCAAATATAAAGTTTATCACCTCAAAAATGCTAAAGGCAATAAATCAAGATACCCAAAACTGACCCAGTGATTGTCTCTAATGAGCATGGCCACTGGGTAAAAAGGCAAGTTTGAAAAAATAGTTGAAAAATTGGATTTGCATATTGGACCTCTGTAACTGGATTTGCAAGTTTAAATAACCTAGGTGTATTGAATTACAGTTAATTACAGTGTAATATAATCACAGAAAGGCTTTCTACAAGTCCAGCATTCAGAAAAGTTTTTCTAAGACATGAGTGAGGGAAGGGTCCAGGGCCTTTGCTGTGTCTTTGTGGAGAGGAGTAGTGAGGGTAGCTGGTTCTGTGTTAATTCTCCTTCAAAATAAACTGTTTTGCAATTTTCTTGGCAGAATTTTTTGCCAGAATTTCTTTATCACCCATGGATATGAAAGAGAAATTGATTATTTTGACAAGCAACAAATAGTGTAGAAATAAAGTGGTGCTTGCATCATAAGAGATATTGAATCCAGCAGATGCTGATGTGAAAATGGGAAGGATGAAAGTGAACTCAGAATTTCTGCTAGACTTGCTCCAAATGCAACGCATGCCAGCAGAACAGTCTGTGACTTCTCATTTGACATTCTTTATTTCCAGGAACCAGGAGTTACTCTTTGCATAATAAAGCAAAAAGCAATAGCTCTGTGGAATGACACTGGCCCAGCACAGCGTTAATACCAAAGGGAACCGTGTCAGTCAACAGACATCTCACCATTTACCAACAGCAGATGAGAAACAGGTCACTGAGAATCATCACATGATTATCATCCAAGGCCTTCACTCAGCCCTTGGGCCTCATACCTTCTTTTGTTTAAGAAGAGATGGTAGCACCAAGTTAATTATGTACAATAAAAATTCCAATGTATTCCTTTTAAAAAAACCTTTCTCATTACAATGAATACATGAGACTACAGTCGTTACAGAGATTTAGTTTCATTTTCTACACACAACTTTCAAGTCAATACTGGCATGGCAAGATAAACTGGAAGAAAACTGCTTTCACAGCAGGAAAGGCCATTGGCAGTTCCATCTAATGTTTTTGGCTTGCATAGTGCATAGTTGAGAGACTAATGGAAGAGGGTATTGTGTAGCCTTTGCAGTTAAATCTAGATGATATCCTCGTCCTCACTAAAACTTTGAAATAAGAACTGATAGTAGCATTTGCGAATATTCTGTGGGTATATTAAGGCTGTAAATCTTCAATTGGACCGAAAGAAATGTGAGTTGTTTCAAAAAGAGTTAATTTACCTTGCACACATAAGTAGGGTGGGGAGGGTTTCCTCGGAGTGGAAATAAAACTGTGTGGTGCAGTATCAGCCGACTCCCTAGACACTAACAGATATGAAGAGTTTTCTAAGACTCTGCTTTTATAAACTGATTTCTGGTAAGAGAAATGACTTGCAAATATATCTGTAGAATGGAAAGATTTTTTTTTCCCCCACTGCAGTTCTTTGCCCCTTGTGAAGCAGCTCTTCAACTGCCACAATATATAATGTGGCGTTTTAAGGCAAATTGCAAGTACTAATTAAATTTTAATGACATTTAATTTAAATTATTTAAATTTTAGGCATTTAAAGCTAAATAGCACTGATTTTTTTGTAACTTACCCTAGAAGAGCAGTGAAAGGAATCACTTAGGAATCAGACTGAGCTTGTAGTGACAGTAGTGAGTTATTTCAAAAGAAAATATACATTACTTAAATAGATTACCATCTCCATTAAAATCCTGGCATTGACTAAATCTGTATAACAATGTAAAACTTTTATTTCAAGTACTTGAAGGTCATTATTTTTGTACTTCCTTGTAAAAACTTCTTGGATTTAGAAATCCTGAGACTCAGTCTACCAGGCAGCTATCAGCCTGGCAGCAAACTATCCCATAAAATTAGTGCTGGAGATACTCCCATAGTAATGATTTTTTCTATTCAACTCGGTTAAGATTTCACAGAAGGCATTAACCCAGAGATTCATTAATGGAAGCTTCTTCTCAGTTGAAAATAAAATGTTTAAGAAGGAAAAAAAATGTAAAGGGAGTTGAATAAGAGTAAAATACTATGGGGTTGGTGACATATGACTATATAGGCACAGAAGTAGTTTGCTGATGTGTTAATAATTTACGGCAGATGATATAAAGTTTGTTAAGGTCCTTTTGTCTTGTGTGGAGCTTTTTAGTTGTCACAAATTTCAGATTCATTGGATTCACAGGCAACAGCTAATACAGGGGATATTATTATTTGGGTTTTACTAAATTGAAATGGATAGGGTTAAGATCTGTGTTTCATTCAGGATAGAAATAATATGATCTAAAATTTCTTTTTTTAATTAAAAACTAAAAAAAAATAGACTTTCTGCCAAAATGAAGTCATATTGAGAGTTACGATAGATTCTAGCTGTCAAGACTGGCTGGAGAATGCTTGCATTGGAGAGGAGCGACTCTGTGAGAGACAAGTAAAATGATCTACAGAACAGATACAGAAAAAGGACAGAAGAAAACCCAGTGACAGAAGCAGCACTGAGAATATAGTTCAACGAAGCAAGTAGTGCAGAGTGCCTGCTGAAAGGCTTGGTTCTATAACCAAACAAAATGTAACCTTTCTGCATTCTTTATATCCTCATCAGCCGCTGTGATTTGAACTATAAAGAAAGCAGAAATTCTGTGCTCTGCACATAAAAGAACTGTATCAGAAATAACTTGCCCTGTCTTTAATTTCTCTTCCTAAATGAAACAGCATGTATAAATTTGAATTTTGACTACCTCTTTTGGAGAAAAAAAGGCAACATAACTGTTTATAGCTTGTCTGTTCTGTAAAGTCCACTAAGGAAGGAGAAGTCTAGAGTCAATAACAGAAGATTTTCTAAATTCAGAAGGATTAATTTCATGGCTAAACAGTAGGAAGTAAGAGCTGGATGAGTGTCATAATGTCAGCAAGTTTACTGGGAGGTATTTCTGTCAGTAAGAAAGAAATATGGACCAATTGCACTTGTAAGTCTGCCTCTGTGACGATATGTTTTTAAAATACTTGGTACTATCCCAAGAGGTTAAGTGCATTAATTTGTCATAGGAAGAATGATTCATTGTGACTGGTTAGGGCAGAACTGTTATTCACTGTTGTTATAAAGATATTTAGTAATTATATTAATATTTTGAATACCTATTCTGGCATCCCCTCTGCCTATGGAACATTATGCTATATGGAAATAACAACTAGCAGATTTTCTTTAACAGTTACCTACAGTAAGTATATAGTCATATTTATGTATGGATGTAAGTCGTCCTACAATTAAAAAGAAGCACCTCCTTTCAGCTTCCTATAGGAGCTTTTGATTCCCTTCACGGATTAGCTTTTGATACACAAATACAGTGAGTGGAAAAAAGAGAAATGCAGAGGTGGAAGGACCAGTGGGCAATAAGTATGATGCCTATCATATAAATCCTGTTATTATGTGATGATTAGCAAGAAGGCTGCATTGGAGTTCAAACTAAGATGAATATTTAATGTTATGATAGGTGAGCTAATAAACCTTGAAGAAAAATTGTAAGGCAAGAGAAATCTACATAAAATTCTGTAGACTCCTAATTCACAATATTTAACCAACTATACTGATCAACTAGCTAAACCTTTCAACCAACTGACTTTATCCTTTAAGATCCCTTCCAACCCAACCTGCTCTATGCCTCCATGATCCATGGCAATTTATCCGTCAGAAAACTCATTTCAACCTGAGCTTTGAAGGGTCAGATAGAGGCAACATTTACTTCAGGGTAAAACAAGAATGTCTTGTTGCGTTTATCCTCAGAATAGTTTACTAGTGGAATCTTAAAGATCTTTGCTTAAAAGCTCAAGACTTGTACTGTACTCTAGTTATGAGAAGGTGTAACTCCCTACAGAATTCCTTTATACTTCTTCCCATTTATCTAGATTTATTGGTACACTAAGTTGATTAGAAAAGTTATTAATAAGTTGTGACAAACTTTCCATGTGGCACGATCATAAAGCAGATTTGGGCTTAATTTCAAGTCATAAGCCCCTTTAAACAAAGCACTTGCTCATCATGTTCTACAAAGACAGGTTACATAGTATTTAAAATCTCAGCAAAACCTCCCTAGAATTTGGTTAAATTAATTAAAAAAAAATATAGTAATATAGTCAAAGTTTCATTCAATTTTTCATCTCACAATTTCAATACCTACGGGTTTTCCTTTTTTAACTGCTTTTTTGCTTTTCTTTATTTTTTCTTTATCATATCCGTACTAGACAATGTATTGCTGGTATGAGTGAATTAGTGGAATCCATTTGATTCTTCACTCAGAAGCATCTGGCATTGGAATGTATCTCAGAAAAATGTGCCAGCTCACTCAACTTGTAGGAAAAAAGCTGACTAAAAAAAAATTCTTATTGCTGATCTGTCTCCTGCCTTGGGAAAAAAATCCACAGCTTATTGATTATGAAACCACCAGTCATGTTTTTGAGCTTTCTACATCTATGGACTGTTTCCACTGAGGTTGCACACTACCCAGGTTGAATGGTTTTACAGTAATGTGTGAATTAGATTGTAGGAATTCACAGGAGAGTAAAATGAGATTTTTGAGTTTTACAATATTCTCAAGCCCTTCAGAGCTGGACAGAAAACAGCAACTTTGCACTGTGGTAGATTTCGAGACTGAGTGAACCACTAGAAAAAGGCAGCCTAGAGGTTTAGTCTCTCCTGTCTTTCCCCTGCACAGGTTGCTGAAGATAGGGGCAGCCAAAATGGCATAAAACAATGACATTTTCAAGTATAATTTTATCTAAATCACTTTTACAGAACCTTTCAGTTTTGCAATCTAGAAATTAAAAGTGTTTTAATGTTTTTGGCTCTGGTCATTTGTTATAAATGTTAACATCCAAAGCATATTCCACGAGTATGTAGAAACTGAGGTCTTTGACATTGGCGCAAGTCAAAGCCATAGAGTTGCATTGGTTCAAAGATGCTTAAACACATCATTGTCTTTCAGCTGAGAGGTTGTTTTATAATGATTATGAAAAACATTTTTCAAATACTTGTTAGGTAAGCTGTAACCACTCAACTATATGAAAATCACTGATTGTCTTTAAAAACATAGGTATCTGTATCTTAGCAGGGCTGAGATTTTTTTTATTTTGTGCGAGTAATTTCTTCTCAATTCCATCTTACACTGAAAAACAAAACCAACCCATTTTGGGGACTATGCAGTGCAACTTTATTTTATGTAACTAAATAGAGTTCTATTATTTCACATGACTAATATATTGGTGAGAGTAGTTAAGCAGTAATAACTTTTTGACTACAGAAGTAGTACAATTTACTTCTGATTAATGTTTAGTAAGTAATTAAATTCCGATTATATACCAAGTGCATTTTGAATTAAGTAGGCATATTCCATAGTTTGTAAACATGCCTGAGTCTTTTTTTAATAGCTACATATAATTCAGGAAGACAGTCAAATGTCATTTTGCAGAGGAAGATCAGATTTCAGTATCTGTAAACAATATTATTGTTTAAATTACCATTCAGATACAGTTTGCAGTTTGTTCTGATTAATACCATCTATTACCATGAACTTGAATTACTTGGAAATTATCGTAACCATGTTTTTGTTTATTTTGAAGGAAATGAAGCACTGAATCGTGATGAACAAAGTTCTCTCTTAGAACAGATGAATAACAAAGAGCCTACTTTGGTTGAAACAATCTTCACAGTATTGTCTTACTGCACTTTATCACCAAAATCGCTTGGCATTGCTTTTGAGACCTACATGGAAAAAGAGCAGCTGTGGAGTTGCTTATACAATATGACAGGTATTTAATTTATTAATAAGTATTTAAAATCTGATGTTTAACCTTGTCAGTTTTCAGACATGTAATGCATATTATTTTTACCTTAATAAATCAGATGAAATTATGGTAGTTTACTTCAAAATTATAGTATATTTGAAGAGTTTTGAGAGATCGGGTTGTGGTAGGAGTGGTAAAAATTCTGAGTAAAGCAGAGGTTACAGAGCAAAGTGGTCAACTGGCATTCTGATTTCCTTAAGTGTCTGTCTTACCAGCAGGCTGGTACAGATCGTTTCTGTAGCTCTCTACCCATACGGGTTCTTCGTCTCACTCCATTCAATAGCTCCAGACCTTTACCATGATTTAGAAGTAGGAAACAATTAAAGGAGAGTGGAAAAGGAAAAGGAAGGACTCCTTTTGAGGGAATCATAGTCTGATGGGCACATGGACTCTGCTGTCAACCAGCAGTCACGCTCCTATGGAGATGGAGAGCTGCCCTCACAGTTAGACCAACTAGCACTGCCCCCCAGGGAAAAGCAATATTCAGCCAGAAAAGCGAGGTGACGTTTAGAAGGGTGATCTTTCAAATGATGGCTAAAATGCAGGAAAACTCCAAAGAAAAGAAGGGAAGAAAATGGAAGGTTGTAAGTGGAGAAATAGAATTATGACTATCATGAAGTAGAAAACAATGGTAGTAACAGTGCTCAGGTATTCCTCAGAGAAAAACGGCATTGCAAAAAGTAGAAGTCTAAGGTCTAAGAGGAAGAAAGATATTGAAATATTACATGGAAGCTTCCAGAAAAGCCATGCAGAGAAGAACAAAACCTAGATCAGCAAAAAGTACAGAGAAGCAAAGAACCTAACATGTCAAAAGACATCTCTGAAGTGTCCTGCAGCACTCTGCCTGACAACTGCTGCTCCACAGTGATGGAGAAACTGCCGTTCTCTGGGGTATTAAGAATGTGGAGAAGATTGATACTTCTCGTGATGTCAATAATTGTGTTTAGGACGGTCTATTTTCAACATGCAATCTCTGATAACATGATCTATCTCTATTGATGACTGTTGTTCGTATGCATTTTTTATTTCCAAAATACCTTTTTTTCCTCTGCTGTTCTCTAGTGTAACAGTTTGGGTACCTATAAATGCAACTTCATTAATACTATCAAGACAAGAAATTAGGAAAAAATAGGTATATCTATTTGCCTCATTGGTGTCTCACAAGTAATTAAATGTACTCCATATGAAAAGTAAGACATCAATCAGCTTAAATTATATTTTTAGAAATATGTTGGTGGAGAAGTGAGGATGAAGGAAATAAATTAAATGTATTTTTTGTCAGTAATGTATTAAGATGGTACAAGATGCTTCCTTGTTTTGCTTTATACTCTTTTTTTTTAATTTGTAGCAGACCAGTAGGTCTAAGTTGTTATGAATCGTAGTATTTTTCCTTTTCTTTCCATAAGAATTCTGAAACACTTCTTTCTAAAACAGATGTACACAAATGACTATACTTACTGAATATTTAATAATTCTTCCTTCTGAAGTTTTCAGCTGTGGCGAGTCGGAGCCAGAGGTTATCAGATGCTTGAAGTTGACTTTGATTAATTCAGTCAAGGGTATAGTGAAGCAGATAATTTCTTTGATGCATTCATGGGAGGCAACAGAAAACTATGGAACATACCAGCACAAGCAAATAGTTCCTGAAAGTTTACTGAAAACGGTGCCAAAGGAATGGAATTACACTCCTCGAGAAATGAAGAGAAAAGAATCTGGGAAATGTGGGTGAAGTTTAAACTGTTTTATAAATTTGTCCTAAAAGCTTTTTGCCCCTTAAATGACTAAATATCAAAATTGAACAGTTATAATTAATGAGCATTGCAGTTTGACAATAAACAAAACAATTTCCAAGCATCCTGTGTGTTTTTTAAAGTACTTAGCGTTAAAATCCATCATTTCTTTCTTGAGGCTTACACCCATGCATACACAAACAAGATTTTTAAAATAATCTGTATTGTAGTACTGATAATACTGAACATGTTCTTAGCATCTGGCAGTAGAAAGTCAGAGTAAAGTCTATTCTTGTCTTAATGGCTGTAACCAGTTCTTCTCTTTGTTATCATCTTTTCAGTCAGGACTGTTTATAATTTACATACACAGTGTTGTCTGAAGTGATAACAACTTGTTCATCCCGACTTTACCACACCAATTTACATTTGAATAGCATGGAGACTGGTATGGAATTTGCTAGAAGGAGAAATAATGTATGTAATAGGAGATCCTTGGAAGGCAATTATCTAGATCTGGATTGGATCAATCTAGATCAGTCTAGATTGGATCTAGATTTCTGGTATATACTTTCATAGCCTACAGTGCCTCAAGGCTCCACCATTTCAAAACGCTAGCTTTTGGAAACATTTCACCATAGATTTATTGCCATGAAAATACTATCTGATTATTTTCAATACAGTAATACTGTAGTATATTCTGGCATGAGGTTTTGAATGTGTAGAATGTGGGCAAGCCAGGGCATCAATCCATTTTTTCTTCCCATGTATCTTCTCTTCAGCACGTTGAGGAACAGAACATGGAACAGAACACTGGAACAGAACTGCCTATTTTTTTTTCTTTTTTAAAAAACAAGTTGAGACGACAGGTTCAATCAGTCAGGGGTTTTCTTGGTTTGTTTGGGTTTCTCTTGGTGCTTTTTTAAATCTTGACTCCATGTTGTGGATCACCTGTTGGTATTTTTTTCATTTTAGATATGTCTTGGTTTTTGAGGTGCATATTTTCTGTAGTTACTTCTGTAGCTACTTTTAATACCTGGAATGTTTAAAATGCAGTGCTGTACAGTGGGTGTGCTTGTATGAAAGGTGATAAACTGAAGTTTTGTAGGTTTGAACTCAGAAAGGGATTGATAGGAAACTAAAGATTATGAATGTATGTAGTATCCTGAGACACCTAGTGCAATGCTCCAGTCATGAAGTTGAAAAAATATTAACCCTATCATTTTGAAAACAAGTTTTTTGACCATTCAGAACAGCTGGGTGTTGTCTTTCCCATTTATTCAGTGATAACTGTGCACAGCAGGACTAATTGTGAAGAGAAGCACAGTCTGAATTCTAAATTTTCTAGGTTCTCTGTGTTTAATTCATGTTATTGTTTAGATGTTGTGGGATTTATGTGGAGGGAGCACAATAGAAGTCAAGCTCCAGTGTTGAGTACTTAAGCTTTTTACCCATTTTCAGTACAAAAGAAAGTCAGAAATTATCATACAACATTCAGAAGCATGCTGTGATATAACTAGAATGTTAATGTTAATCATATCTTCTTTTCTTTCTTTTTTTAAGGCTTCACAAGGCTTGCAGCTCAGGCAGTATCTATTGTAATCAGCAAGTTACCTACAGTGATTGCATGTTTGCCTCCCCCAATTAAGTACTTCTTTTTTCTGGCTGAGAGAAAAATGTCAAGAAACTTTGCTGAATTAAAGAAAGCTGGTCTGCTTGTCTGGAACTTGATTGTAATTATATGTCGGATATTTGAGGATGGAAATACTGCAGAACTTTTAACAGGTGCAACACTTGACAGATGGAGCAAAGAAAAACTCAGTTTAGTTCGTGTGTGCTTAGAAAGTATTATGGGAAAGCAGAAAAGTGGTCCTAAGCAAGTGACCCAGAAGGTTATACAAAGCATTGAACAGCAAAGGCCAAACTGGATTGAAAGCCAGTTGCTGAAGGCAAGAAAACTAAGCACAGACTGGTAAGAACACAGTAGTTTTCAAATGCTGTTGTTTGTTCTTTATTTTACTGGATTATGGGTATGTTTATTGCTATAGTTCAATTAAAAACACAGATGAACAGTGATCTTATGTGAAATAGATGAATTCTTAATATTGATGGCTTTAGAGTGTGTTTTTACAGCTTAATGGCATTGTTGAAACAGTAAATGAAGGTTATTTAATCAAAACAGTGTCTTCATAGTACTTAGAGATGTCATCTTTTCATGATGATCCAAAAATGTGGACAGTTTAGTTGGTGTGTCTTTCAGACTGTGAACAGGTACACTGGCTAGGAGGAACCACAATATATTTATAAATAAAGTTTGCTATGGTGATTAAATTAAGAGGGACTATGAAAAGCTTTCAGTGTCTATCTGTGGTTAAAAAGTAATCATACTTCACTTTAAAACATAACAAACCTTGAGGACAAGTAGGATATATCAAAACAGGACGAGGAGAGCACCCTGCTGTGCCTTTCTGAGGAAATACCAACCTTCCCTGCAGATTTGACATTAAGGTCTGAGTGTTTTAAAACCTTACAATGATTTTTTCAAGGAGCTGTGTAGATGTCAGTGTGTTCGTAGTCCAGTCTGTTTTAATGTTGAAGTTGTGTACAATCCTGTAAAAATACTAATAATTAGCTTTCCAATATTAGGTTTATTGGAGTTGTGTGACTTACTGGATTAAATTGTTGACTACTGAAAGTAGGATTGCTTTTTCTTGTAATGAATATTCTTGAAGGTTGCCGTTGTTGCTATCCTGACAGTAACTGTCCATATAAACAAAAGATGTGGTGATTGTAGGTGAGAATCAACGATACCAGTGAATAGGCTTCCATGAAGTGCTTTAAGGGGCAGTATCCTGTTTCTGCGTGTAGGCAGTTCACTTGTGTAGCACTGAGCAGTAATAGTGTCACAGGAATGATCATTGACACTGACCTTTGTAATCTTTACATTTCCATTTAGTACTAATTTACAAGCTCCAATCTAGTGATTAAAAGATTGAAGCCAGATGCCGGTGACTGAAGGAGTCATAGAATAAAAACCTCATAATGATAGTGTGTAAATTGATACTTAACGGAATGGTTCTGTAATATAACTTCTGATACCACTGAGAGAATAGGTATTTCTTGAAAAATACAAATGCAGGGTAAGACAATATTGTGGATAACCTCTAAAAAATAAAACTTGAGTATTTGCGCTTCTTCCAAAGCTGAGAATTTTAAATTAATATTCAGGTCTCTTTTCTAACATACCGCAAAAATGCTGTGTTATCCATCGGGTGTCGGACTGTGGAAAATGAATGTGGGAAATTGTTTTCTGTATGTGTGCAGTTTCAACCAAAGTGAGTATTAGTTTGTGACTAGTGCTCCTAGTTTTAAGCTTAAGAAACTGAAGAGTCCATTACCTGCTCTCCAAGTGAGTAGTTACATGATGCAGTGATGAAACTAAGTCCTCTGACTTCAGTAGGATCTCCACAACAGAGGTCTAGTATAAATGTTATTTATCCATTCTCTATTCAAATATCATGAGTCAATTTCTGGGAGAAAAAATAATCTAGTTAATAAATAGCCGAGATATGCAATATAAAGAAAAATATCATTATAAATGCGAATTATTAAACTAGTGTATTAAAGCTGAAATTCAAATACCAATTAAACTAAGTAGTGGTCACATAATCACTAAGCTAAAAGCAGATCTTTCAAGAGGAGATTTGTGATGTTTACGTTATTTGTTTGAAATAGGAATGATTATATTTGAAAATCTAAGCTGGTGTAAAATTATGTTCTATATAACCTTATGATTATCTGTGTGCACATGCATTCATATATATATATTCATATTTATAAATGTTTACAGACTTCTGGTAGATGCAGTGTGTGCAAGAAAACAAAACCCATAAATTTAAAAAATGAATTTGTGATTCCCCTACACAGTTGTGGAAACAACTTTCAAGTGCCCTGGATTTTTATAAGCAAGGTCTTGCTTGATTTTGTATTGTGGTGTTGTTATCAGGACTGCCAGCTACATAAAGAGTCTAAATCTTACATGGGTAATACAAATACAAATATAACTTAGTTTTTAGAAAAATTACCAAAAAAAAGAAAAATAAAAGAATCCTCAGTGAAAGGTTCAGAAAGTGGCAGTTGCATGCGTTTCCTGTCTTGTGTGGTGCCTGCAAACATTACTATTCATTAAAATAACCTTCACTTTGTGGTCGCGCCAGAGCTGTAAACAGTCACGTTAGATTCTGAGGAACACGCATCCCAAGAAGGAAAGAAATGTCTGTCTTTGCAAAGTAATTTGTCGAGTTGAGGATTATTGTTTTTCATCGTGGTGACCCTGACTTGGCTGGCTGGGTGCATACACAGATGAAGATGAATGCAGTTATTCCTTGGCTGAGGTCTGCCTCTTTCAGGGCACATTCTTCCTAATGACATGATTGATAGGCAGTCCCAAATCCAGAGAGGAACTCATTAATCATAGCGCTGACTGAATCCAATCATCTGCTTCACCTGCACAGTGACGGACAGGAAAGGATGCAGTCTGGGCGCTGACACTGATACACGGCTTTGTCAGAGGTCCTCAACTTTTTCAATGTCAGTTGCTAAGAAGTTTGCTGAGAAATTCAGGTTTTATCTGCATGTGGCATTGAAAGGCCAGCCTTAAGCGTGCTTTAATTTTACAGATCAATTTCTTTGAAGCTTTTCTGTGAAATACACCATAATAACAGAGTATCACTTACTTCCATTCAGCAAAGAAGAAAACTATAGTTTGTATTTTGAAACTATTTGCTCTGTAGGATGTTCTGAAGCCGCATGTGGAAGCAATATCAGCTTTAATGTCCAGCAGCTGTGTAGCATTTACGTGAGCCTGCAGGTCAAACAGCAACTTTCAGCAGAACTAACTCTGTAATCACGGCACACTTTCAACCGTAAACTGCAACTTAGAGCTGACTGTACCAGAGCGGTGGGTTTTTTTTTAAATTCAGAATGCTTCTTTTTAAATTTTAAAATAATCCAGTAATGACTGTAGAAGGGATAATATATTCTATTGGTCTTTCAAGTTCTTGAAACGTCTGTGTCAAGGTGCCAACATCTGTCTGTAACTATCACCATATATCTATATATCGCAGCTCTAATATTTAAAGAGGTTTAGTAGTTTTTTTCTTTATCAATACTAACAAAGTACAGAGCTAGTAACTTAGGTTTATATGCAGAGAGAGCAGTCTAACCATGATGAGAGCTCTGAATGCACATTTTGAAGTCATCTGGACCTGTACCGTTCAGATTTTTTTTTGTACAAGGTGATGAAGGAACAGTACAGGGCAAAAAGTGCAACACGTGGCAAATAGGTACCTTTGAAACGGTTACCACCATACCAGTGGGAAGAAGAATCCTTCAGTTTAAAACTTCTAACCTATACTTAGGGTAATGGCTACCTTTCTGACATGTTAATTATGCTTTAATATGTGCAGCGACAGGCAAAGAAAAATGTTCAAAAGATCAAATGCAAATGCCATTTCTCATAGCAAAGATACTTCTCTAGTGGAAAAGAAAATAAAAAAATATTTGCTGCTTTTATGTCCTTAGGGTAAAGGATGTTTTATGTTTTCATCTTTCGGATTAAAATAATTAATATTTGTATAATAAAAAATGATATTTAGCATTTACTATGTATTTGTATAAAGGCTTATGAGATATATATACACAACAACATCTGTTTTGTGCAAGCCAAATCTTCATAATTCTTTTAACATGTAGTTTTATCTGACTTTGTATTAATAATTTGATTTTTAGAAATGTAACTTGAAAATATTTGTATCTTCTCTGTATTCTAGTGCCTCAGTCACAGTAGAAGGTGCAGCGTTAGAGGAAGGAGGTATTGCACTTGGATTCACTGAGCAGAAAATAAACATGATGGTCCTGGATATCTGCCACAAACCAGGTGGCAGCGAGTACCTGAGGCAAATTTATCACATCATCCGGCTCAATGAGGTAGGGAAACGGCCTTTTTACCGAGCAATTAGGTGTGTACTGGCCTGAGGCAGCGTCTGCTGGCAGCTAAGGGTTAGTCAAGGAGGTGATAATGCTTCTTAAAGTCAATATGAAATCCTATATTGTATTGTAATGGAATCCATTCAGTTTAGGCTTTTCTGCATTTGCACAGAAAAGATTACGGGAAAGAATGTAGAAATTTATTTATGTACTTAAACAGTAGCATGGCTCATAAACTTCCTTTGGAGTCATATTGTAGTCCATAGATAGATTTTAGGAGTTTGAACACGGTGAAAGAAGAAAAAAAAAAAATTAAAAATCAGCAAAGCTATTGAAAAGTTGAGGGTTACAGGAAGTAAAATTAAATGTGGTCAATCAATTCTCCTGACTGAAAAAACAAACAAATTCTATGGCTGTACTGAGGAAGTAAATGCATCTGCATGAAAACCTTACTTAATCTAGATATCCCCGTTCAGTTAAAGTGATTTCGAAATCACAGTAAACAAATTCAGATTTGTTTGCAGCACGTGGAATACAAGAATTATCTCATTATTCTAAGGATGTACTAAATACCCCCAGGTTACCAAAAGCACTCTGATTTTACACTCTGAAATAAACACAGGTTTGCTTAAATTGTATGATAACACAGATCTACACAGCTTAATTAAGAAAGTTCTGTTTATTAGCTTTAATTACTATTCCTTGAATGCATAAGCAGGTGCTGTTAAGATCATTGCAAGTGTATAGAACTGTTTATAATAAAATGCAAAATAATGCAAATATAGGCATAGGCCAAGGTTTTTCTTAAAAAAAAAAAATTGGTAGTAAAAAATACCCGATGAGGCAGCTATGCCTGTGTGACGGCAATAGAGAGCAGCTTGGTATCAGCACCGTGCTTCTGAAAACCAGATCAACTGTTTAGTTCCTAAGTATAGACTTAAAAGCAACCTTTATGCATCTGCATTTGGAAGCTTTAGAAGCAAAGTAAGCATGTAGGTAGAGATGGCAACCTAATATTAATACAATACAGAACCTTTTCAAGTTTCATCTCCAACAATTAAATGGCTCAGGAAGTGAAGTGAAAATTATTACTGTAATACAGTTCAAATAAAACCTTTTCACCTGGAGCGCATGCAGGATTACTCTAAGTATAAGAGAATGAGGAGAAGATGTGAACAAGGCTTCCGAAAATAGCTTACTCTCCAGCAGTGAGGGCAGTCACCCAGGGGACAGGAAACATAGGCTTGAGTCTTTATTCCACCCGGTGTAGACCAGGGAATTGGATCTGCAGCTCCCACATCTGAACTAGCTCCCCAAACCACCAGACCATTAGCTACCAGCATGGAACTCCATCCTTTTCCCCTCTTGGAGTTGTTTTGCCTTGCAGAAATTGCTGTAAAAAACTTCTAGTGTCAAAAATAGAACCATACTCTAGCTGAAGGGATATACTGCCTGTATCAGGTTCTGAAGACCCTGATCCAAGATCTGACTCCTGTGAGTATTGGGTTATTTATACAAAGTGGAGCAGCTCCAACAGGAGGTAAGAGGCTGAGAGAATCAGGTGGAAGAGGGACTTTAGCCTGAGTTTCCACATCCCAGGTGTCTCTCCTTGAATTTCTGCAGCTAGTAAGAGCTTTCTTAAATATAGAACATGTCTCAGTGGGAAAAACTGTCTTGTTTTTTTTAATAAAAAAAAAAGAAGGAGGAAAATCCTGACCAGCTTGACTCACAGAAGAACCTAACCGTGTTATTTCAAATTGCCTTTGAAACCATTGCAAAACATTTTAATGCTGAGTGTGGTATTATGATAATGCACTTTTCAATATTATTTCTCATGTTTAACATGCCTGACTAACAAGAAATAGACTTGATTGCCTGTTCAAAGGTCCATCCTTTTGTTTGGAGACTCCTTGGACTATCAAGGGAATTGTGTTCTTAAAATTAGTCTGGAGATCTTTATGGTGCTCTGCTTAATAGTCGTGTGTGAATAGAGAACAAAATGATGAGACAGAAAATTGTTCTTCTCAGTAATTTTCTGTAGAAAAACAGGTGAAAAGAGAGATAGATTCTCGGAAGCTGTATTTGGAAATAGAGCTCTGATGTTATAAAGATCTATCATAGATACTGTAGAACTTGAAACAGCCTACAGCCCTTCATGTATTTATCAAAAAGAATAATAATTTTTTAAAGCATTTTTGACTAATGGCTGCCAAAGAGAAACCAACTCTCCTGAGCTGTCAGGCTCAATAATATTCTGCCTCCTTTGGTTTCATGCCCAGTCCATGATAGTGAGGATATAGCTCACGTGTTTTCAAACGTGATTTCATTTCTATCTATTTTTCACGTTTTTGAAACATGGCCCTTTGGGGGTCTGCAATATGTACCAGACTAAATGAGTTCTTAAAGTGAAGCGTTTACCATTGCTGAATAAATCTCTTTGTCAAAACGTAAATCCTCGGTATTCCAAAGGCAGAAAACACCTGTACTGGGAGTTGAGCTGTACACCACTTGAAACGTTCAAACCCTAGCAAGCGTGCCCAGCGATTTCCAGTATCTCTACTAAAAAAAGCAACAGAATCTGCTTCTGCTGCTCTGTAACACACAGAGGGTTGGGTTGCTTTAGAGCTGTCTATGGATTTTGTGAAAATGTGTGCGTGGAAGGCAGTACGTTTATGAACTAATGGTAAATGTATAGAAATAGCTTTTAAATAACCCATTTCACAACAACTTTAAAATCTTTCTTATGACATGAAGCCATGAATGAATGGGCAAAAAACCCAGACATTTTTGTAGGGTGGGAAAATATAGGTAAGAGATTTGGGGTGTTTTTTCACAGCTGTTATCTTAAACCAAAAAAAGTTCTCACTTTTTTTTTTTTTTTTTTTAATTCATTTAGATGATTTTGTGATTGTCTTAGGCAATTGGCTGCAACCCGTAGGGACAGTTCTTCTCTTCCTCTGGCCCTTATGCTCTCCCACTCCTAGGCCCCCCTTTCTACTAGTACTAGAAATCATGTGGCTTGTTTATCTGGCTGAAACTTTTCTCTTTTTTTCTGGCTGATTTCACAGCATATGCTGATGCCAACACAAGGGAGAAACAGCTACAGTCTATGTGGTTAGGGAGGGAACTTGTGCCTTTCAGGCCAGACCACAGTAGGATCAGTTTAAACTGATGATGAAATTATTCTTTTAGAAAGACCCACTGAGGAGCACAGGGTGCCTTAGGTAGTTTAGGTGTTCCCTCACCTGCTTCAGAAAACTTATAATTTCATTAGTACTGGAAAGTAACGGTAACATTTCCGTCCACCCATCTTTAGGAAGACTCACCTTGAGTACTTGCTCAATGTTATGGCAATCCTATCATTATGGACTTCATTTTAATAACAGTAAAGTGTTTAATCACATAGTCCTTCCAGCCAATAGGTCTGTAAGTGTCCCATTACCCAGCTCTTTGTAAAATGGTTCTATGTAATCAAAACATTTTATTGGCATGCAATGATGATTTGTTTACATAGTAGTTTAAGAAGTAAAAACAGGGAAGATTGTGGCCAAAATAATCATGCATTTGTTACGGTATAGTTTCTAAAATTGCCATGTAAATCATGAGTGACTTCTAGTCTGTGAATGCTTAAACAATTAAAAATAGCCTTGAAGAGTGGGAGAATATTTATATCTTGTATTTAAACAATTCGTTTGAATAGTTAATTTGTAGTCGTGTAGTAACTATTTAATGCTGTCCAAAAAATAACTTTAAATATTTGTTTATAGTTTATCATGTAAAATAAATTATGTAATAGCCAACTTACATTAGAACAGCTCATAGGAGACATTTCAGTTTCACTTCCACATATACATAAGAGAAGTTAAATGAGAAATGGTATACATAATTGAGTGACAATTTCAAAACAATAGCTTAGCTTATTCTGGTTTCCTTCAGCTGGATGGATGTTCATGGAGGTTATTTATCACTTGTTGTAGAATGCTGTTACTCTTAAAAAGGTTTCTATTTCGTTATTCGTTGTAATGTCGTTTATCGACATTACATATTCCCTCCTTTAATACAAGGAACATCTATCAAGCACACTGTAAAGTTATGCTTGAAATTTAGGCAAATTTCACATAGAAAGGTAGGTGGAATATACTCTTCTGTGCTTGTTTTTTTTGTCTTCTAAAAGGAATATTTGAAAGAGCAGCTGTCTTGTGATAATTCTTCTGAAGATGGTGTTCCCTCCAGTCAATATCTGCCTTTGACACTGAAGGGTAGAGAAGAGCAGCCCGTCTTCAACCCTTTCCAGGTGTACAGACAATCTTGTGCAAAAGTGTTCAATCAGGTTTGTGAAAATATAAAACGATAGTTATAGTATAATTTTTACTTGCCGATCTTATTATGATCATGATAATTGCAGAGACTGAAATTATGAAAACCAAATTAATTACATGCATTCACATTTGATGAAGTGCAAGGGAATATTATTACTCAGGAATCTAATGAGGGCACCCTCTACAATGGCATGATGTTCAAAAAGCCATTATTGTCCTTTTCATTCATCAGAATTATTGCATGTAAGAGCAATTTGCATTTACTTATACTTTCTGTGTTATTTCAGTATGGTGAAGGAAAGCCCATTAGTAGCAATGACATTTATTACATCTGCGTAATGGTACGTGGGGCCGGTCTTAGACCTTTGAAAAATCATGGCAAAACTCCAAGTGCACATTTAGAATCTTCCTGATGAGTCTTTCACAGAAATGCTGAACAGTAAGGATGCTTTGGTAATGCAGAGATTTAACAGAACAGTGGGAATAAGCAGAGGAAAAAAAAAATCACGAAAAAGCAAGTGTCCATTTATCTGGTTTTCATTAAGCCATGTTAGTGATGTGTAAAGGATTATAATTTATTTACAAATATTAGTTTCCTGATAATGTAACAGTCAAAGAAGATCAATCTAGTTGCCTAAATATCTGTCAGAGCACCACATGACCGGTTCATTACACAAAATAGTGTGTACTTTCTGTTAGCACTCGGACACTTAAAAAAGTCTTACACCATAATTTCTCAAGTCTTCCTAATCCATCATCTACAGCTTTGAGTCTACACAACAGTTTCAAATATTGTGCAAGAAAGGGTATTATGGTGGTGTGGAATCCGCTTTCCAGACTGGTAGTAGAAGGGCATCCTTTTTCAGTACAACCCTGCTTTTAAACAGTATAATCGTCTTTCCCAGTTTTGAGCATTTTGGACTATTTCACCACTTGCATGGCTGTAAAATATATCTGTTTCAGGGTTTTGGTTTGTTTTTTTTTATTTCACGAAGCTTCATTCCAGAAGAACATGCTTTAAAAGTATCTTTTTTTCTTCCACTAGTTCGTTTACGTATATCTTAAATTGATAGCATTGAACGAGCTACATAATCACTTACTCCAATTTGAAATGCAGAAAATAGTTTACCATGCATCAGTTCTCAATTCATTAATAGTGTAGTAGAATAAGACCTTCAAGTAGTGACAACTCAGGGCACAATTATTCTGCTAGATGACAGGTTTGCAGTGCTCTACTAATCAACAGATGACAAGGGGCTTATATTAAATTGCTTTGGATTTTGTAAACTTTCGGCATAAAGTTTCCTACCTGAATATGGAAAAGTATCTTAAAACTAAAAGAAAAAAAGAGTAGATAATAGACTTTAAAGTACGATGTGCCAACCCGACTGTTGACAATGACAGACTTATTGCATGAGTTTAATAATATTATTAAATAATCTAGTTCCCTTTAACATAAAGTAGCACATTTAGTGGTGTGGGACTGTATTTACGAAATAGTGGTCAGTATAGCTCAGTGTCTGGTCTCCTGTGAAGACAGTTATTTCTGGTGCCTATCGAAGATGCCAGAGCACTGGTGAGGAACAATTATTCTTCCCACAGGATATATTTCCCCTTAAATTCATTTCTTACTGGTTGGGAACTGCCATGAAGCTTACAAGTTTATAATCCATGATTAATTTCTGGATTCTTTTTAAATCTATTTGACTAGATGGGTTTTTAATACATCAACTAACATTTTATCCTTTTATAAATTCTAAGTCCCAACAAGCTACTGGTTTCACAATATATTTTATCAATGAGTTAATTATGCATTGCTTTTTAAAACCTTTCTCTTAGAAGTGCCAATTGGAATAGGCACGACAATACTGCTTGTTAGTCCAGAGAGCTAGTTCAGCTCTGAACACAGAATGTTAGTGTTACACCATGCTATATAATGTTATTATATATAATAATTTAATATATGACAATATAAGAGCCTGTCTACGCTGCACAGTGTAGATCTGCTCTTAGCTTCCTCAGTACAGGATTTCTTAAAATAAATTGTTTCCAAAGCCTTCTGAAAGATAATTTGTACTACATGTTCCATGTATTGGTTGTTGGTATATGTAAAAATTGCAGTACATGAGAGTGGTTGACTTTTCTCTTCTGAAGTTTTGCTAATTTGTCCCTATTGTGTCAAATTTATCAAGATATGTAATTGTAATTTCTATGAATTTTACTGCTCCTGAAACAAAGGCTACTGAACCACTATTCTGAGATCAACTCTAGCATTTTTATTAATGATATGTAAGTTTCTTACCTTCCAACCCTCTAGTTCAGTAGCTGATTCTAGGAAGTGTGTCATTTCTGTTAACAATTCAGCCACTTCGTTCTTACATTCCTGTAAAAATCTTGAATAATCACCATCTGGTCCTAGTAACTTGTTGCTCTTGATTCTATCAATTTGTCCTGACGCCTCAATCTCTGCCAGTGCTGCTGCTCCTCTATTGTCTAATAAGACTGAGTGTAGGCTATGCAACCCCTCAACAGTACCAGCGAAGAAAGATGCTACAAAGAAATTCTTTTTCCTTTCCTGAAGTGACTTTTTTCAAACTGATCCCTTGTTTTTTCACAGAACTCATCAGTCTGGTGGACTGAATTTTTATCTGGCATCTCATAAATTTTCCTATTTGTTTTTATGGCTGTTGCTACTGGCTGTTTAGCTTCTCCTTTTTATCCCTCTTGATTTTACATGTACTTGCTCCATATTTATTTATCTATTTTTAACTCAGTGTCAAGTACAGAACAGTTGCCTGTTGTCTCCCCTGTGTTATTCTGCTCCCACTATTCTCTCTCTTTCCCTTAGTTCTCATCAGATGCTCACTGTTACTTCTTCATTCACTTTCCACTTTCACACTGTATTATTCTTTCTTTAGCTATCCTTGTCTCCCTTTCTTACTCTGTATTTCACATTTATTTTTCCACATGACTTTGAAGTGGATGCCAAAGATGACAGTTAGGGAGAAAATTAAATTAAAAGAAGGGAATGAAATACAAATGGAAGGAAGGGGAGAGATTGCACTAATTCTGCTTTCCCAGAAGAGCAAGAGCCAGCTGCTGTCTGTAAGAAGAAAATATGCACTGCAAGATATAATTTACTCTTCTTATTTAGGTTTATTTCCATTGTCTTCACTTGCTACACCTTTTTCTTTTTTAAACTGCTCAATGCTATTTTAGTGTTGCAACAATAATTTTTGGATTATTTACTGCTAAGAATGTTGAATTGTAGTCAGTCTTGACCATTACTGACAACAAGAATTAATACTATGCTGCAGGAGTTACTGTTTTGTAAACATAAGAACATTGTGTTTGGTCTCTTGTCTGCCCACTATTATTGTAGATTGCTTTTATTTATTAAATAAGCAATATAGACTTATATTTCTTCCTATTGTCTAGACTTACTGCAGTTTATAATAACCATCTGGCGACTGGAGAGCCTTACAAAACCATAGACGAGTAAACCATCACTCTAATTATGATACAGGTTACATCTTGAATTCCAGCTCTAACAAGTTTTTCATGACAAACTTTTTGCTGACAGCAGAAAATGTAAATTGGTGTTATCTAAAAAGTTGCCAATTATTTTGCTTTTCAGACAAAGAGTCAAGCTCTCAGACAAAGTGGTTTGGCACAATGCCATTAACAGTTGGAAGAATAACGGTTCAAAAAACTGATTTATCTTTTTATAAATAATGGCTACATCCCCAAATGGATTTATAAATTAATTGCTGTCTTATTGGAATAAAAACCTTCTTCTGTGGACATGATTGATATCATCTGTCTAAGTCCTTGTTCTAGACCCCCCTCCTTCTTGGTTAGTATATCACAGCTGGAGCTTTAATTTACTGATCATTTTAACACTGATTAATAACTAACAATAGCTTCTTGCCATGTATCAACAGTCAACCATTACTGAATGGAACTGGGATTGGTCAAACTTGCTGCCAAGTTATTTGGGACTGAATCAGATGACCTTCAGGGTGCTGCTGGCACACAGGTAATGAGATTCTGACAAATAATTGCAGTTCCCTGTTGTCTTTTTTACTTTGTAATAGTCAATACACAACGATTTTACTGGTGAAATTTATAAAATAAATTGCACATTTGTTTTTAAATATGCAATTTTAAAATGGAGATACTTATTGTCTAGTGTATTTGATCCATACAAAGATGGTTTTTGGTTGCTATTTTGAGGAACCTAATATGTTCTTTCTGTCTGAGACCTGAACATATGTTGAAATAGAGCTTCAGAAAGAAATGAGTGACTTCTTCTAACCTACACTCAGGGAGATTTCAGCTGTGTAGCACAGAAATTAGGAGATGTTTACTCAAGTTGCAGTGAACCTTAAATTCATTTGGGGGCATGATAAGTGTAGCTAGAAATAGGAAGTGTTTCCTTAATAGTTTTTAACTAATGGAACTGACTTTAATATTTTAACACGTTTTTACTTGTAAAATTTAACTGCTTAATTGATTTAATGCAGAATTGTTAAATTCAGAAAATTGTAGGTGCAAAAATGGGTATTTTTCTAAACTAGTTGCCACTTAAATCCTTGTGAAAACTGGAAAATTTGCATGTTGCAATCTAAGAAGTTTGACATTCCTTTCTTAATTCTGAATCCTTCTGCTGATATCTAATATGGTCATATCATTCATCTCTTAAACTGTTTCTCTCTTTGGAAACTAGAGTGACAATTGCAAAAGTGTGTGAATTTGCATGTCAAAAATGTTTTTACGGGTTTTTTATGCCATTCTCTCAATTTATCACTAGCAGTTAGGCTTAAACATTTAATTTTCCTTCATTTCATGTATAAAATTTTTGTACAGTTGTATCTGGTCTTCTTTCTTATTTTTGCTGTGTTTAATTCTTTCCCCACCCAAATTGTTATTTTCCAAAATTTTAACTCAGTTGCACAAAAATGGTGCTGGTGTAAATGTGCCGTTAAATTCTCCTCTCCATGTCCTCTGTTATCCACTACCAGACAGAATATGGGACTTTATGGACTTTTTGGTCTGTACTAGCAGTGTCATTTTTATGTTGAATGGCAGAGACAATTCAGTACTAATTTTTTTTTTTCTTTGATAGTTCTCCTGCTGATTGCTAACACTTGTCCTTCATTAAAAATGAAGTAGTTTGCCCTTTTAAAAGAGATTCTAATAGAAAGTCTTAGACTCAAGCTGGTTCTTGAACTTCCCTTCATGTTGATGTCATCAGTGTGAGCCAGAGGGAGCAGAGGGAACTGCTGTGATTTGCAGAGGGAACATTTTCTGTGGACATTTCATCTTCTCTGATATCTTGAAACACATTTCGTTATTCTTTTGATCTCTTTATAGAGTTTAGAAAAAAGTCATGTATATGCCTCCTCTGCCCTTTTCTGTATTTCACGCCTTTGTCATATCATCTATTGTTGCATCTTTTTTTTATTTAATAAGTGCCCTAATTGTTGTTATCCTTCCTAATTTGAAAATGTCTCCATTCATTGCCCTTCTACATGATATGGAAATTCTCATCTAGAAGTGACATTGTGCAAGCCATTAATGATTAGCTCAAGGATTTATTATTTAAACCACTCTTCTCTACTTTACAGACCAACAGATCATTTAAACCCATTGTGATCGTTAAGTAGAATTCCTAATCCCATATCGCCCCCAGCGACTAATAGGCGGTTGGTAGCCGGTGACTGAAGAGGAGCCAGCAGTGTGCCCAGGTGGCCAAGAAGGCCAATGGCATCCTGGCTTGTACCAGCACTGGTCTGGCCAGCAGTACCAGGGCAGCAATGGTCCCCCTGTAGTGGGGCACTGGGGAGGCCGCCCCTCGAATCCTGGGTTCAGTTTTGGGCCCCTCACTCCCAGAAGGACATTGAGGGGATGGAGTGTGTCCAGAGAAGGGCAACGAAGCTGGTACAGGGTCTGGAGCACAAGTGCACTGAGGAGCAGCTGAGGGACCTGGTGAGGCTGAGCAAGGAGCAAAGGAGGCTCAGGGGAGACCTTCTGGCTCTCAACAACTCCCTGACAGGAGGGTGGAATGAGGCAGGGATCAGTCTCTTCTCCGTGTAACAAGCGACAGGATGAGAGGAAGCAGCCTCAAGTTGTTTCCAGGGGAGGTTGAGGTTGTCGCTGAGGAACCATTTCTTGCCCGTTGGGCTTGTCCAGGCATGGCCCAGGCTGGCCAGGGCAGTGGTGGAGTCCCCATCCCTGGAGGGTTTTCCCAGCCATGTGGAGGTGGTGCTGAGGGCCAGGGGTTAGTGGGGACCTGGCAGTGCTGGGGGCGTGGTTGGATCTGATGATCTTAAAGGTCTCTTCCAACTAAAACAATTCTGTGACCAGCATCTCCAACACAGCTTGTCTTTACATGACTTAGTTTTTAGAATAGCTGAAGCATATCTGCTCGGCTTTTCCAATTCTAGCTGGTCTCGCTTTGCAGAGACTCAAATGAGCCCCATCTTTAGGTGATTCTTCACGTTCCTTCCTAAAATTGCATAGATCTCAGGCTTACTTGCGCTCAGGAGTTAAGGCTCAAGCTGTAAGTGTGTGTGATTATTTTGACCACCTATTTATGGTGGATCCATTCTATTTCTATTTGCCTCCTGAGATGGGTTAAGCAAAACTAAGGGCAGTACTTGAAAAGAGTCAGAACCAGCAGTTTACGGAGTTCTGTAATACTTTAATTAATCCTTTCTTTAACATATGCTAAAGCTTTCCCTTATCAGTTACTTCTGTGATGGAAAAATTATTTTTACCTGTCCACTGTGCTACTGGCTTCTGTTTCGTTTTTTTATATTTAAAGAGAAATACTGTCTGTTGCATACAAACTAAAACATGCTCTGCTCTCTCTTTGGTGGAGAAAAAGTAAAAATGCTTAGGGGACTCATTTACAAGGGAAATGCTCCCCTAACCTAGTTAATGACTGAGTTAGGTGGGAGGGGGTTATGGGAACATTGTCCCAGAGCCAGCAAGTAGAAGGCAAATTAATTGGTTGGTGGTTAGGGGAAAGTAAAAGGCTTTTAGGACTGGTTAAAAAGGGAATGAATTGTTGTGTACTGCTTGTTGGCTCCACATGAATGTGTGAATCTAATCCATGCTTTCCTATAATCCTCAAAGTGAAAGGGTTTAGGAAGTTTTTCAAATGAAAAATGTGCGTGAATGAAATTATTTTATTTGAAGGTTATAAAATACAGAACACTAGCAGGAAAAACCTATGAAAGCTGAGCAGTAAACAGTAACAGAAAATTTAATGTTCATCCCTATTTACAGTTCATACCTTTAGAAACTGTAAAGAAGTTTTCCTTGCTGGAAGAAAGGGGATAAATAAATGGATTCTTTTCTTCTCTAGTTTTACTTCTGCTTCTTTTTCTTTTTTTTACATATATTTTGAGCTGCAAGAATAAAATTTAAAACATTCTCTTCAATTATACTTGAAATAATATCTTTTAATAGTAAGCCCGTTAACACTCAGCTAATTTATAGTACTTTATTTACCCAAGTTTTAATCAATTTCCTGTATATTTACAGATACATCATGCTTTTTTGAATCACATGCACATTCTTAGGTATTTCATTACCAAATGGTAGTTCCTTACCTCTAATACGTATATGAAGACAAGACCATGTGCTTTTAGTTATTGTTTAATTCATATGTATCTCAACTTTTAATTGCTGTTCTGCTCATAAAGGAAAAATTTCTGTTGTCTGGCTAAATCAGCAGGTTGAAAATGTTTCTGCAATTTATTGTATCAGCTATAATCTCTTTCTTTTGACTGTCTGGCCACTACCTCTGTGGATGTTATCACATTTGAAAATACTTCAGTGACTGGTGAGATGACCCTGGGCAGCAGATAAGTGTCCATAGAGCTGGTTGCTAACTCCCTCCACAATAGGACGAGGGAGGGAACTAGAATAGCAAAGGTGAGAACACTCAAGGGTTCAGATAAAGGCAGTTTAATAAGTGAAGCAAAGCCAAACAAGGAGTTGATTGAGTGTGTCCCATCGGCACGCAGGCGTCCAGCCGCTCTCTGGAAAGCTGGGCTCCACCATGCATAGCGGTTACTTGGCAGGGCAAACGCCATCACCTCGAATGCCCCCCCTTCCTCCTCTCTCCAGCTTTTATTGCTGAGCACGACATTTACACGGTGTGGAATCTCGCTTTGGTCATTCTGGGTCAGCTGTCCTGGCTGTGTCCCTTCCCAGCTTCCTGCACGCCCCCAGCCCTCTTGCTGGCAGCGGGGCAGAGTGGGAAAAAGAAACGGCCTTGGCGCTGTGCAAGCTCTGCTCAGCAGCAGCCGAAAAGTTGTCAACACTGAGGTGCAAACCCAAAGCACAATACCATGGATTATCCATCTTGTTTGTGTTCTATCCTTCATGCCGATACAGAAGTTAAATACTCTCTCATAATTTATTTTCAGAGAAGTATCTCAGAAACTTGTCCATAGTTATATTAATATTTTGCTGGGTTTTGAGATGGGACCCTCCTTCTGCAGTTCTACAGGACTTTCAGGTGCACTGAATATATTACCATAGAGAATAAACTACATTCTACTCACTATGAGAAACAACTGAGGCGTTTTTGAAACACACAAAGCCGTTCTCCAGTATTGCAGTAATGTGCGGTTCTGATGAGGAGCTCCTGGGATTCCTTCCTTTGTGCTTAGGGAACTTCCGTGGAGCACTGGTGCCAGGGCAGGGCAGTAAGTAGGGATTTGGCTGGAATGATGTTGGGGTGCGCGTGTGAGCAGGAGCACTCTGGGAGCTACAGGAACAGACAGAGAAGAACTCATGACTGGCAAAGCCAGGGACAGTCATGTACGAGATCTTAAGAATTAGGAAGTGTAACAACTCAATAACTGAGAGGGGAATATGTTGGTTTACCATAAATGCATCAGTTAGTATCAAGTTAAAAAAAATATACAAGTTAAACCCAGTATTTGTTCAACTGGATAAGAAATGCCATGAATAACATCTAGACTGGAAATTAGAAGATTATTTCCAACAGATAAACCAGTGAGTTCAAGAAGAGTTTTCCAGGAAGTGTTTGTACAGTGATATGAGATTAAGTAGTTTTCTAGTCATATTTGCTGCAAAATATACACAAACTCTCACATTCTTCAGACTGCAGATGCTTCCTTCACAAAGTCCACATTGCATTCTGTCTGACAAACTACTGCACTGATTGCAAGTGAAACTGGTTTTTAGGAAGGTAAAGACTATCCATGGCAGCAGGATGCTGCCCTAAGACTAAGAAAATGCCTTTATGCTGTGGAAGCTGCTCTTGTACTTACTGTCTGTCTTTACTGAAATCCTTTTGCCTGTATTTTGGCAGTATATTTGCAAATAAATTTGTTAATATAGTTGTGGCATTTGTTCCCCGTGCTAGAGTTAGGTGATAAAATTATATGTTTTGCCATTGATTAAGCTTAATAAAACCGAAATTAAGTCAAAAATTCTTGTTTAGAATTTTGAATGATTGCAGGGCAAAATCTGCATAGCTCTTGTATATTTTAGTGGATACACAGACACCATCTGTTGAGAATGGTAGCCATATGGTGAACTATTTATAGAAAATGTTTATATTCATTGTGTTGTTGATTATCTAGATATCCAGAAAATGCTCTTTTAAAATCCAGTTTATCAACACATCAAAAAATGTATTATGTAGTTTTGAAATTGAAAAGAATGTCAGCAAACTACATGTGCTTTGTTGTCTGTGAAGAGTTTTTTATGCAACTCTACAAAAAACTGTGTCTGAGAAATGAGTGAAAATACCCAGGGTATGAAAAGGTAGGATGTTCTTTAACAATTTTCTTCATAGAAGAAACAAATGGTGGAAGAGCAGTTACTGGCACGATGCCAAGAGAGAGACCAAGTCTGCATGGCAGAGGATGCCAGTGTTACGTCTGGTGTAATTTTGGATGTGCTAGTCAGTCCTTCTTCTAAACCATGGATGCTCCTGGAAATTCTGTAACCAAATTGCTGGATATTGGAAATCCATATTGTTGTTACGACTACAACTATTAATGATGTGTTGGTGAAGAGCTGGGCTGCCAATTAATACTGCAGTAATCGCCACCTGCTTGGTGAGATTATAATGATGCCCTTATAATGCATGTTACAACAGGCTTTCTAAAAGGCGTGCGTGGCCATGAAAGGCAGTTTCCCAAACAAAAGAAGCAGGTGAAAGGTATTAATCCATTATTGCGCATCTCTTGGTTGATCACAGAGCTGGGTTTAGAGCTTAGTGCTGGATGTACTGAAAAAAAGCCACGGGGATTTTGAGGACAATCTGATTTTGATCTTTCTAGAAAAGTAAGGACTGCTTTCCATAAATGAGTTGGTCAATAACAAGGTATATGTCACATCCATCAACACAAGGATTATCCTCCATCTGCTTATCCTCTTTGACACAGCTAATGAAACCGTACTCTGACCTTAGAGGATCTGAGAGAAGTGGGCTGAGTTGCCGGGCAGGCGTTGGTGGCAGACTGTAGATCGGTCAGCGAGAGGGAAGAGGGTGTCCTGTATTACATACTGTTTGGATGCCATTCCAGCCGCTGTGATGTACACAGCTGTAGCATGAATTTCACAAGCCAGTGAGGCTAAAGGTGAGGCTTCCCATATGCAGTACGCTGTAGACTGCTCTGGTTGTTAGCAGCCTCTCTCTCCTGCAGACATGTTGATGAATCCTATGAATAAAACAATATTCTCCAACAACAATCTCCAACAAAAGATGCTAAAAAGCAAGGGACTGCCGCTTCCCAGTTAACCTTCGTTCATGTGGGCTCCTTTTTAATACTTGGAAGTCCTTTATGATGAGGCCTTTGCCTACATAGGATATGGAAGCATGCACTTACTATCTCCCTTTGAAGTAACAATTATAAAATTGCTTAAGTAAGGTTTCATTCTAATTTGATGTTATTTCCATTGCTCAAACCTGGTCTCTAGGAAAAAGTATTGGAGATACATCTTTCGCATTCAAAAGCATATTAAGCACAACTTACTGGCTAAAGCGTCGTCCTGTGAGCTAAACCCCATTCTTCTAATGTCTCACTGTATCTTGGTTTCCCCACTTAAAATTAGGTAACATTTGTCCACATTTTTATGTCCTTTGATGCGTTTTGCTGGAAAAAATGCAAGTAAATGCAATATATTAGTGTTAATAATGCATATCTCTGTTTAGTGTTGGGATTCACATTTCACTGGTTTATTTAAAAGTGTATCTCTGTTCTTCATAACTAGATATTTTTGTATACTGCAACCACAAATCATTATTAGGAAGTGTGACACTTCAATATTTTACGTCACCATCTAATTAACCTGGTGACTGGCATCCCATGACCTGACTGACTTCCCTTAAAAATAGATACTTCCTTTCATTTCCAAATAATTTGCCTTCCTTTCAACTCTGTCTCACATCCTGTTGCTCACTAAGGATTCTTAAGTGTAGACAACCATGTTTGTCTTCTTATCTGTTCTTTAGTTCTCTCTGAGTATTTCCAATCTGAGTGTTCATTCTTAATTGATATAGAGAGATCATAAGTGTATACAAAAGCTCTGAGTGTGTATTAACACAGAGTACTGACTACCCTGGCTGTACACACTGGCTTAGCTACTCATTTATAGGCTCCCTTGCTACACCTACAAAAGAAGAGGCTACAGGACACAAGCCAACAAGCTAAAAGTCTGGTCTGGCCACCAACCCGTTGTTTCTTACTTCTGCTTCTTTTAGATAAGGAATTTTCAGCAAAGTGCTAGTAATGCAGAGTAATTCAATTTTTATATGGGGATCTCAATTTCTTTGCAAGCTGTAACGAGTTGAGACATGCAAATCCCCCTGTGAGGTACAGGGGGAGGTATTAATATCAACATTAAACAGATGGAAAATCTGGTCCTGCAAGTCGCCTTTAAGGTTTCCTCTGCACTGCAAAATTATTCTGTGGCAAAGCCAAGAGTAGAACCTAGCTCATTTGACTACATTTTTAGATACAGGTACTATACAGTGGCAGATCTGTGGGAACTGTTCATGTGCACCGTCCTAGGTGGCAGCAAAGGGGAGGTGGCTCAGCTTTAGTTACACTTAATTGCTTAGCTAGTTTTAATTTCCTTGCAGTCTTCTTGAGAAGACTGCGTCATGGAGCAGTAGGCCCATTAGTTTTCCCCTGAAGGAGATGGGGAACAACTCTATGCGTTCTCTTGACCTTGAAACATTTGTTGTTGCTACCACAAAGCAGGTAGTAAGGACTGGTGGCTGCTACTGCGAGGATAATGGAACCTTGTAGCTGTAACTGCTCTCTCAGTGCTACAGCTTTCCCACAGGTGATTATCCTTCTCATGTGGCTTTCCTGGATGAGCTTCCTCTGTTCTGCCTGGCTCATCCTGACTCAACAGCAAATTCCTTAAGAAAGGATGACAAGTCCCAAACATCTTATCACGTCTTCTCAATCAAACTGGCCTTGAAAGTTTTACAGTCATGATACAGCTTTGAAGGTACAGCAGAGCTGGGCAGTTTCACATGTGCTGCTAATAGGTACTGTGATGTGATCAGTCAGTTTAAAGTCTGCACAGACACAGTGATTTGGGGGTTTCTGATGCTGACTGATAGTCTGGCCCAGAAAAACTGTTTGTTGTTTTATTTTCCTGTAAACTTCTTTCTGGGATCTAACCACAAATTCTAGTCATTGCCAAGAGTGGGGAACCATTATGCATCCTGCATCATGTAGCAAAGAGGGAATTCAGAATTGTCATTCTAATAGTTGACACTGGAAAATGTCATTGAAGAAAGCTTTTTTATGTTAGTCTTTAGATTGACAGGTTATGACAAAACTGCATTCATGTTGCTTGAATACATCTTTTGTCTAGTTTTACATGCTTTTTGACTTGTCTAGAAAATGACATATTGAGGTTTTCATTAGCCTTAACCAGGTGTGATTTTCTTTATGGAAGATACCTTGGTAGGACTACAGTTGAAGGCGAATAAACCAGTGAAGCTTAGAAAGGCCATGGCCCTTCTTCAGATGGTAGCGATGAATTGAAAGACTCATTAATCAACAACCAAGTCACAGGTGTGATGGCTTTCCTGCAAACTGCCAACAGACTGTGAAAGTCACATCCAACACATAAAACTGCTAAAGTAGACACATTTATAAACATTCTCAAACTTTTGTCTTTCCGTTTTACTTGAAAAACACAAACCTGTATTATTTACATTATTGTTTTTTTTTTTTAATGAAAAATATTGGTTTGTTTTCTAAGCAATACTATTCAGTTTAGGAAACAACAACAACAACAAAAAAAAACCCCAAATTGATACTGTCTTCATCTTTTGCTCATTTTAAGTTCATTTAAATGGACACACAGTTTTTATTGCAATGGTAAGTATAAATTATTTTCATATAAAATTTTCTACATGTGTGCAAAAGCTTTAACAGAAAAAATGAATACAGGGATTTTCTGCATATAAATGAATGGCCATTTTCTTTTTGATTTTCCAGTCCTTTCCTCTAGTACAAAAATTATCTGGAAAAAAGATTCAGTTATGCTGCAGTGTGGCAATGTAGACAGAAAGTCATAAAATGTTTAAAGTGAAATGATTCAAAAGGTTTTATTATTTAATCAACCTGCACTGGATTTTTTTTACCTGCACTGATGGGAAAAACCCGTAATAAGAAGCCAAAGAATGAAATCTCCATACAATTTTTCCACATCATCTTCCTTAAACTCTGTGGATCTCCTGGAATGAAGGAGAGTCTTGTCAGAGGTCTTCTACCTCCCCATTAATTTTTTTCCCACAGATTATCCTTAAATTGATATACTCCCTGTAGAAAAAAATTAATTTTACTCTGTCAAAGAGCAATGAATATGAATTTGCTTGGATTTTTTGTATTTGCTAATTCCTTGGTCTCCCTAATTCTCATCTTCTTCCAAATATGGATGCTCAAGATAATGGAAATTCTACTTTAAAATCTGTAGGAGATGAGAACAGTGTCCCACCTTCATCTGGGTTGAGAAATTTCTTCGCAGAAGTAATCTGAACTTCTGTTTCCCTCTTTAGCACATCTGTCAGTTTTGAGCTTCGCATCTGGAAATTAATTTTAATTTGCAATCCATATTCTCTGCTGCTTTTTTATGCCTGGATTGCCAGTTGCAAAGTTATTTTGGTGTTACTCAGTTTAAATCAGTGGAGCTGTATGTAAGTGTGATGCCTGCTGGCTCAGCAGCACTGTGATGCTCGTGAGAGGGAAGGGAGCAGTGGTGCTGCATTTATTGAAGTAATAAGGTACGATAATAGTGGTACATCAAACGTGATATCTGTTTTGCCTTTACAAGGCTCTGTAAGCAGATATTTGAATATACCTGTCTTTGAGATGTATCTGTAACAGATTTTATCTGATTACTCGGTGTAGTGTTACTGCTTGTTATTGGAGGGCTTGTTAAAGTATATACAGCTGTCATGTCATGTCATCCCTTTTATAAAGAACTGTGGTAATTTCATTTTAATGGCTGTGTATTTTAAAACAGATTTTACTATTGGGATCAGGGAGAATTGTATTTTGTTTCAAGTTTGACCATAGATTATTGCCTGTATTTTTTGCCCATTAACTTTCTGTTGTTGCTTTAACTCAGTAATTAAACACCCCCGCAAAAAACCCACCCTCAAGAATAATACAGAAATGATCCCTTTAATTGTACTAATAAAGACTGTGACAGCTGAATTTAAATACAACCAAACTCTTCCCACTAAAGTGTTAATGAAATTAACAATAAAAAAGTATAATGATTTCTCTTGGGATAATTACATGGGTAATTTAACAGCACGTTTGGATAAAAACTGAAAGCATTTATGTGATGTATAGTTAAACCTCAGTAAATGGTATATAGCAAATCAAAGGCTTTCTTATTGTCTTTCATGTACAAAAGAAATCGTTAAAAATGTTAAGTAGTAGCTCCTCTTAAAAAGTACATTTATCTTTCATTTCTCTCCTATTTTCAACATTGCATTATTTATTGTTTCATATGGAGCCACTGTCAGATGATGCTATAGAAATTTAACACACTTACTGGTCTCAAAGTGAATCCACAGACAATTGGGTATTCTCCTGCATAGCTCGGTGGAAAAATGGTTGTTGTCCAAGAAGTTTTGATACAATGATTTTGGAATTTTAGCAGTAAAAAAGAATAATATTTGAATTATAGATACATTACTTTGGAAGAGAAATATGTGACAGTGACCTTATAGGCATTCCATTTCAAAAGAAATAAGCCGTAATTTCAAATGTCAGCTGGCTTTCTGTTAAATACGGCACTACGGATCTTTGGTGCCTTGTTGACTCTTTGTATGCTGGTCATCAGACGTTGTGATTGCCCTGTGTACAGAAATCAATTTGGGCCCAGCACGGCTTATTTATTACTTCCATTAGGTCATAGTCAGCACCTTAAACTCATCCAGAGGCCAAGGGGCTTTCATGATGACCACAGAACATCTGATAAGCAAATACTGTGTTCATTAAGTGAATTGACGCTTGTTGCAAATGTCATTTTTCTAGTTATTTTATATTATAGCCACAAGCTGAAATGTGTTTGCCAGCTCTCTCCTTCCACAACCCCGAAACGTTGTCTCAGAGAGACAGTCAGAAGCTCCCTGTTCAGAAGAATTGTACATATGACTCAAGCTGGGGTCAGGCTAATTTTTTGAGATCCAGCCCCAACTCTACTCAACGTTAGTTGAAGCATCGACCTATATTAAGCAAAGACCAGTGAAAGACACATGATTGTACATCTGTCAAATATAAATAGCCAGTCCCAACAGCAAATACCACTCTCCCCTCTTTCTAATAACCTAAAAAATTTCATTCGTGCCTTGAAGATCACCAGTAATGGAATGGCGTTTTAAGAGATTCCAAACATGAGCCCTCTCCAGGAAAAGGAGTAATTACAGACACTGAAAAAATTAAACACATTCTCAAAATTGGATGTCTTAGACGTACAGAGAACAATTCTATTCACTTTTGCCCGTATCTGCAAGCAGCCTAACAATGTCTCAAGGTGTGAATGTAGGTGAGAAGAACAGCAGCAGTTGTCTGGACACTTGTTCTCTGTGTGTCACAAAGAGATCACTGACCTCTGTCCCTCTAAACTTCAACCCAAAATTGTCATAGATCAAGGTGATCTATGACATTCAGGTATTTTGAAGTTAGGCTCAAAGATCCTTCTTCACCATCATACCTGAAGCAGAATGGTTTGATTCTGACCAGTCTGAGTTAACCAGCTAACTTTCTTAGCAAGAAAGATTCAGTGATAGTCAGCTGGCAAAGGAAATTGCTTTTCTCTATTACTTCTCCACCGGGAAAGGTAGTGAATCTAGAACAAGATTTGTGTGATGAGGCTTTCATAGTTTCACAGCGTTTTCATTATTGGTAAACATTTCTTGTAGAAAATGAACAGATTCTGAGGTCTTAAGACCACGGTTTATCTTATAGCAGCATAAAGGAGTTGCTCTAATGCTTTTACAATTATAAATGTTGTCAGTTTGTTGTTCACTTTATTGATACTTAGATCAGTGAGGACTGAGTTTCCTTTGCAGAAACTCTGCTCCTTATACCATGATCTTTTAATTCTTCCATCAGTTTATTTTTATTGTTTTGGCCAAGTGGTTTTCCAGCCCTATTAAAAGAAAAAAAAAAACCAAAACCAAAACCAAACATTTCTTATTTTAAGAGAAATCAATCTTATTACTCTTGTACCTTTAAGAATTATTTTGTTCTTACAATTCTCAGAAACTCATGTGTTTTCTCTCTGGCCTTGATAAATTGCTGTGTTTCTAGATTTTCAGTTTACGGTCTTCTGACCTTCAGTCTTTCGATGGTACCTAATACATATCATCTACTGAAATTAAGAGTGATGTATTTTTTTCCTCCTGCAGAATATAGAATTCCGTGATAGTACAATCCACATTTCGCTTCTCCTGTTTTAATTTTCATATCAGCTTCCTGTATTTAATTAGAATATATAAACAACGTTTTATTTGCTGTGCAACCAATTCTTCCACAAAATAATACCTTGAAGTGTTTTAAATGTGCTTCCAAACTATTTAATTCACTATATTATTGGACTATTTTGTATGCAGATACCTAAAATAATTCTAACCACCATTCTCACTGACTTTGTCTTCATGATCTGATTCTTCTGGGTTATCAGTGTCCTTCTTGGTAAATCTGGATTTGGTGCAGTAGTTTTAGAAACACAAGTGTATTGTAGAGGTCTGTCCATGTAGTTTTAAATAGAATGGTTTTCCATTTGTGAAATTTGTTAGGTCTATCACTGTATGTTCTTCATCTTCCCAACATTATCAATCTGTTGTGTGTAAGTTGAAGATGAGTATTCCATCTCTCCAAAATGGAACTATTTCATTATGATTCTGTAGTATCTTTTATATCAGGGGAGGGGGTGAGGTAAAAGGTCTCCCTTTATTCTTCTCTGGGTGAGGTGAAGTGTCTCCCTTTTTTCTTCTCTGAGTATCTAAACATTTTTGGTGAATATAGAGCGATGGCTACTTTGCTTTTCAGTTCAATTTTTATATTACTCCTGAATTTTGCATTGCTGACTCTACAGCTCCTACCAATATAAATGTATTTTTCTTCTTTTTGTGTTAACAGTCTCATTTACAGTGATTAGGAGAGAACTCTTTCTTTTCATGATGGCCTTTTCATGACATTTTCTAGTGTGTTTTCTTAACTTTGTCAAATTTAGTTTTCTCATTTTAATCTATCTTTGCTGTCATATGCAGAATTTTCCTACATGGGGATTAATGAGTGATTAATCTCTTTATTCCGTCCTAAAACATAATCCTGAAACAGCTTATTCATATCCTTAATCTAATGAGTTGTCTCTGAATTCACTACAATAACTGGAATTCAACACGTTAGACTAGATTTTGTATGTTTGCAGTTCTGTGGCTTGAGAAGGGGACTTACTTGGAATTGTCAGCGATTCTTTGGCCATCTATTTGTCTTGTGGTTGCGTATCTGTAGTCTGCAGACGGCCGTTTGCCTCCCTCACAGAACATGCTCTGTATCTTGTCCATTTAAGCACACTGAAAATGCAGGCTATAGAAATTTTAATTAAAAGTTGAATAATAGCTTTTATGGGGGCCTACTAGGTATTCCGAGGGTGCAGTCCTCTTTTGTTCTGTAAAATAAGAGTGAACTATACCACTAGACTATCCATTAAATCTAGTCAGTCCCAAGAGCAGCTTTGAGAGATTATTTTTTTTCCAGTTTGATTTAGTTATGATTTCTTAGAAGTTTTTCTTTAATGTCAGTAACACATGCTGTGTATCTGTTCACATGAGGACAAACATACGTCCATTCATGTACCGTGTTACTAGTTTCAGAACAGTGAAGTATTTAAGTGAATAAATACTGAGAGGCAGCAAAATAGAATTTAAAGAAGGGATGTTCTGTATCTAAAGGAATATATTTTGAAGTGCTTTATTTTAATCTGAAGGAAATAATTCTGTTGACTTTTTTTTTTTTTTTTGAGAAACTAGTAATATACATTTAATCTTTTGGTCATTGTATCATCTATTATTTTGGAATGCTAATTGTTAGAACAAGTGAAAAATAGAGTTTAAACAACAATATTAGTTCCTCCCGCTGGGCTAAGAATTAGCAAAGTCATGGTTTCATGAAGCTGATGTCAAATATTCCTGTGGTTAATGTCATAAAGAAATTAGAATGAGTTTTTCCTACTGCATAGAAATGGCTTAGGAAGAAGAATGAAGAAAGTGAGATAATTTTTTTGTTGCTTCAAGTACTTTTCTCATCGTTTATTGAAATTATAAATAATAAGACTGAAACATGTAGAACAAGCTTCAGTATAACTATATTAATTTTAAAAGAGCTGGGGTGTTACAGAGAGTGCGCGCCCTGGGAGCCAAGCGGGTTTTTTTTTCTTTAATGGCATTTTCTCAGCATCTGATGATAATGTAGAAATAAAGCTTTTATATCTTCAGAAGCAGACTTGTCAGGTTCTCAGTGGCATCTTATAATTGTGAAAGCTAAAGGTACTCTTTAACTCTCCTCTGTAAGCATCTATATCAGGGTCTTTGCATGCTTATTTTTCTCTATCGCTTTAAACGCGTGGGAGAATTTGATCAGTGTCCTTTTTATATTCAAAATGAGCCAGCTCCTGTCTCAAAAGTGTCTTATTGTCATGATGTCACCGCATCTCAAGATTTGTGACCTTTTGCTCCATATGGATTCATGGTAGACCTCGTTGTATTTTCGCAGGCTAGATCGCTTTTGTCCCCCCGCTAGGGGGTATCAAAGCCTTTTGGACTCCAGTCTCACTTACTGGTGGGTTTGCAAATAAATAAATAAGTGGAATAAAAATAATATACTTGAAGCACCCAACGGCAACCAAAAGTACCCAACAAAGAAACAAACCTAAAGTTTGTGTATAATAAGGACCGCCAGATGTCGCAAAGGCATCATTGATGAAGTGTTTTTTTATCCAAAATGTGGCACTTATATGAGGAATGGTAGTATTGTGTTTGAGAGTTGCAGAGGCCATAACAGGTCAGTGAAATGTCCTTCAAACATTTGATTTTTACATTTGAGAATAGGCCAAGATGAAAAGATAACCACATATCTGACATTGACGTTACTACCATTTAGACAACCGATGCAATTGCCTTAGTCAGTGGGATCAATCAGACCTTTATTACTTTGAAAACCACATAAAAGATTTAGTTTAGGTTTTTTTCTTATAAAAATGAATGTTCTGAACGTTATCAGGTCGCAAACTTCTAAATGTAAAATTATTACAGTGTGTGTATAGTCTTATTTTCCCCTTGTTCTGTTAAAAGTTGTATACTATAAAAAACATTAAAAAGAATAACAAGTAGTCTTGAAAGAATTTGAAGCGAGTTGAACAGTATGCATAAATTGGCAGTTTAACAAGTAGAACTTGGAAACAAGTATTTGATGATTGATTTTTTATTGAGACAGAATGAGAATGATAGTGGATAAAGTGATTTTCCTTATTGAGAGAAAATATAGTGTTTTTCAACATGTCTTCAGTATGAATGGAAGCCCTGTCAAAAAAACTGAGCAACACATAATATCTTTTAAGAGGTAAATTAACATAAGTATATCACTTAGTTTATGGATCAAATTTTACACTTGTCAGTTTTATTCATAATGTCATAAAGTTTATATTGTAAAGATAGTGTTATTACCTTTGTTATGTCCTGGAAAAGCCTAATATTAACTGATTTCATTGTAGAATTTAAAGTATATTCAGCTGAAGAAATGCCAGTGCAGAAAATTAAGTCCAAAATATGTATTCATGTGCAGATCTTAGTCAAATCCCTGGTAATTTTAAGTACTTGAAATACATTATTCAACAAGTAACCTGCTGTACGCCTGCGTTTAATGGGCTCTGCCTGAGTATACAGGAGCTGTCAAGATGAAATATGGAACATGCATCATTCTAATTCAATTATGATTATTCTTTAAAAATAAAATAAATGTGTATCTGTGTGTGCTTGTGTTGCACGTGGAAACATGCAGCTTTTATTGCTAGGACTGGATTTGAATTTCCCGTGTATGACGCTTGCTAATTTCTCATGCTTTGGTGTATGTGTGTACGCCACAAAAACACACAAATTATGTTTATTCGAACATTGAAGGTGTTCAAAATGTTAATTGCATTTATACTGAGTGTGTATATTTATATTTAAGATATATTTCTGCTTCCCCATTTTATACATTAAAAATAAATTAGTGCTATAGTTATGCAGATACATACTTGCATAATTGTTATTAAACAAGTTAAAGAGGCCCTGGACTTTCCTCTGACTTCAAGTAAAGTGCTTGTTGAGAACTGGTGTGTGGAGGCAAGCACATCTTTATCTCCAATTACGATTTTGATGACATTTGTCTTCTATAATTGTGATGTCAGTGGAGTTCTTAACTAATAGGCAGTTCCTAACTTAAATGACATAGTTGAGTAATATTCTACATATATAAAATTCCTTAACTCTACCTTTGAAGTCTTTGTGTAACAACTAAGGGAGTTTTTTGGTCGCGGGTTTTTAAACTGAGGTAGATTTATATATGCGTGTGTTTGTGTACTCTGCTTATGAGCTACATATGTATGGAAAACTTTGTGTTTTGTTCTAGGACTTTATGTATATTTAACCTTTAATTTAACTAGCAGGTTGTAAGATTTCCATAAAAAATAGATGAGCTTTGAACTCACTGAATGTTATTGGTGTAGCACAATCAATCATTTCTAAAGGTTAATGGTGTTAAAAACAATGAGAACATATGTCTTATTTTTAATACTGTTATATTAGCAAAATTATTTAGCATAGGTAAGGAATTTGTATCCTGTTCTTCACATTAAATCAGGATTTACAGTTTTTGAATAGCAGATGATAGGTTTTATTATCGAAGTTGAAGGGGGGAAAAGACAAATAAGTATTTATATAAACTTTTTTACTGTGAACAAGATAATTGGTGATATGGTAGCTCTGACGTGCTTCTAGAGCTAAGCTGATCTGGAATGCATTACTATTTTTTGAAATGTTTTTACTTTTCTCCATCCGAATACTGCTATCTTTTAATAAAATATCACTTATATAGGCGTTATCCTAATTACATCATACACGCAATTCCTCAATGAAATAAAAAGTCAATACTTGAATGACAGTGTGGTGGGGGGCGGGGGGTGGCGGCACAGGATTTCAAATGGTAAAAACCTGCTGTGGTAACAAAGACTGAATCCATCCCTGTGTTGCATGGCTTCCTGATCATATCTTTAAACCCGATGGTAACAAAGAATATTTATTTGTTGCCAAGCTATTGTAGGATTTATTTCTGAACTCAAATCCCAATTATCGAGAAAATTGCATCCTCTTTATCTCACAGAAGGGTATACTGCATCATAGCATATTTGGTTATTTGGTACTATAATATTGTTACCTTGCTTGAAACACATGGTCCCTCTTGATATACAAGAAAAAAACTGAATCCATTTCAATAAATTAATAGGGATGAGAATCCCAATCCATCGTTCCTTTCAGAGGTTCACATACATTGTAATGAAATGCATTAGGAGTTTTCTTCACTTGAAATCCAAATGAGACCCATTTTGGCTCACACCCTTGACAGTCTCTTTTATAAGCACTGCTGTCTCCTGTTCATGTGTGGGCTTAGTAAAATGCTTCCTTTGTAAGATGCACAGAGACAATATAATGCCATGAAAGACGAAGGTGTCAAAACACAAAGTTAGAGGCAATCTAATCAATGCCTCCTGATTTAGCCTTTGAAGGCTCTCTTCATTAAAACTCTTTAATTGTGAGGCTTATCTTGAGGTAGAGCTGTTACTTAATATTTTTCAGTGTCATTCTTTGGACAGTCATTTGTACCTTTTAAACGTAATTTCAATATTCATTGTTTAGTAAATTGGATGCCTTGTTAGCAATAGTGGTGGTATGAATGACTTGCATTCAAGTGATTGAAGGTAATAGTGTATAAACGCTTGGCTCTCTCCCCCTGAAGTTTAATGTGGTTTATTTCTATGTATGTCATTATAAAATATATGGGTTTCATTATGGGTCTTTTTATTTTTATGTATAGGAATGCAGGTTAGAATATTTTAAAATCATTATTGTAAAGAATTCTGGCTGAACCTTTCTCCACTTTTAAAGACTTCCAAATTTGGTGCAAACAGTATAAATTCTAAGTGCTGAAAAATGTAATCTCAGATTGTATCATTCTAAATAACTTCTGGAAAGGTATGAGATAAAAAAAGATGGGATATAGGCCATTTCTTCACGAATAATTATAAAGTTGCTAGTGGTTGGTAGAAAGCGACTTCTTGGAACTGGTTGAAAAAAAGTGTGTCTGAAAGCACGTAATTTGGAAAAATGCTTTTAAAAGAAATACTTAGTCTCCACCTGAAAACTGACAACATAAAAATAAATGAAAGCCTCCAATATAAGTAATCTTTTTTTGTGAGCCAGATGATGTGTTTTGTTTTTTAAAACATGCATGTCCATGTAGTTTCTGTGTGTGGTGAATTGTGCTGTAGTACCACGTGTATAAGCGTGTAATGCATTTATGTGCTATATCCGTAAATGCACTTTCACACTATAGTATTTGCTCGTAGCCCTATTAAAAATTAGAAAGAGGGACTGGAAAACAGACATTGCGTGTTTTTACAATCTCTCGTAAAACCTGCATCTACTTAATGTCTGGAGTATTGGGAAAGCTAAAACTATCTGGTATTTCCCTTATAATAATTAAGAGTAAAAATAATTTTAACATGTAGAAAAAACGAAAAGATGAAGACTATAGAATTGATTTGCAGAAATCTTTGAAAATGGAAAAGGGATTGAGGCAACTTTGACCTGATTTTTAAATGACTAGTGTGGTGAGTACAGCTGCTCTAGCTTAGTAATTATTTGTGATAGGTTGTTTTTGAGTCCCATATGTATAGGAGCTCCAGGCCCAACTACCTCATTTGCTGGCACACAAACAGATTCTTCCAGGTGCTGAAAATTAAATTTTAATATATTATTTAAATATTAAGAGAATTACAGTTTCAGTAATTTTACAGCTACAGCTGGAGTGCAGAATGTGCCTATACACTACAGAGGCTGTGGCATCATCTACCAGAGTGGAAATCCCGATTGACTTTAAATACTTTCAATGAAGTAAATGTTTGATGTAAAGATAAAAACATATATTTGTTATACAGTATATTTTAAAAGTATTGTGTAAGTCTTGACCTATTTATAGACCAAGATTTTTAAAATGTTCCATTTATAGGAATTTATAGGCATTCATATTATAGAAGGGATAAAAGTTTAAGAATTAGAAAGGAAAAATTTTGTTACTCCTGTGCTGAGGGCTTGAATAAGACAACAGTTTCAGAAAGATGTTAAGCAGATGGTTAACCTAAAACATGTATTTAATTACGTTGAGACCAAGTTAATATATTTTCTGGATTAAAGTTCAGGCATGTAATTTTAATGCATTTAATCACATGGAAAAAAATGTGTTGCTGAGTTGGGGTTCTCAAACCCTATTTCAGGGTTTAAGAGAAGTATTTAGAGCTAACTGGCTGGCTTACACCAGTATTTTACCCTAAGAAAATTAAGGCGGTTATCACGAAAAGGTTAAGTAAGTTTTAGTTAAGTTGTAGGAAGGTATAATTGCACTGAACTGAAAATACAATACAATGAAATGTATTTTTAATTCCAAGAATATTCTGTGATGCCTATCCCTTCTGTTTCATTATTTCAGCTCACTTTTAACTATTCTTGGAAAGAGCAGCAACATCTAAGTTCAAATGTTGGTTAAACGGACTTGGAATGCACTTCTGAGAGGTTTTTTGCCTGTTTTGAAACACTATAAATGTGTCCTGAAAAAATCCACTGCTGTTCTACCCAGATCAGCAGTTAAGAGGCTCATCGCCTAAGGACGGTACCTCCTGTAGTTCTGTGGTCTTCTAATAAACATTGCAATCCAGAATCTTTTTAATATGACATAAAAAAAAATTATTGATTGATTTTCACTACCATCATTAGAAATCCACGGCTCGTTGGAATAACTTGAGCCCTGCACAATACTCCGTCTTACCCAGTGAACTTTTCACTTTTTAAAGCCTGTCCTGTTCCAAAGGGCCTTAAACAAGAGCGTGTTGTCAGCAATCAGCACTCAGCACCGTTTAATTTCTTTCCTAACTGTGTGAATTCTGAAAGGTTGTTTAGGTGAAATTAATTCAGTTATGGATTTAAGTTCTCCACCGATTACTCTTTGTAAAGGGAAATTCTTTCCATTTGTTTTGATTATAGTCCTGAATATTGATTGGGATTCATTTTAATAGTGAATGGACCTTTTATTCCATTGTAACAAGATCATCACCCCAGCCCTTGTCCGAAGTCCGTCTCACTAAACCCATTAATCTTTGGATTAGGTGATTTCTCTGGAAATAGGATAGGCTGTGCAGTCTCAGTACAAGGTTGTGCTTAAGGCAAAGTTATAGCAACTTTTAAAACACATTCTAATCTTCACAATATCATTGTGGGAAGAAGTAAATTGCAGTGCTTTTATCTTAATTATGTAGTTGTATTTCATGATGAGTAGTTCACAGTTCCTATTCCAGTAATATCTTCTACTGTTTTTAGTAGTTATGGGATTTCTTCAGTTGGAAAGTTCAAGGTGGAACTGATTCAAAACAAAACACCAATATAAAATTAGAGAAATTAAGTCCAGAAATCAGAACCATCACCACATGCCTAATAATTTTTTACTGTCTATAAAACTAAATTTCTCCATCTATCCACTGCCTTACATTTTTTTCAAAACGTCCAATCCTGTGTTGTATACACGCTGGTTTTATTCTTTTACTATAATTTCTATATTTTTATATATGCTAAATTAAAACAAGTATTTTTGGTTTATGAATAGCCTTTATTAATTAAGCGTCCACGTATTTTTTCATAGGTTACACATTGATTTCATTGATACAGAATTAATCCCTAAAATTCCATCCTGTTTGAAATACCTTTCAAGTATAATGAACTATTGCTGCTAATAGTTAGCATAATGTATTTTTGACTGCTGTAAGGTATTTCTTCCCCTACTGAGAGATTCATTTTCTTGTAAAGGAGGAGTATGTGGTTCACACTTAAAAAATACATATACATTCCTATATTAGTGAAATAAATTATGACTTCATGTTCCTTTTCAGATCCAGTCTTGTGTGCTAATGATGTTACTGTTGAATTAAATTTACCTGATTTCAAAATCAGATTGTTAAGGACCGTGGTGGTATGTTTATAATGAGGCTTGAAGGGATGTGGACCCCTTTACATTACCTGGTGGAATGTGTGCCCCAGTCATGACACGTAAGGTGCACATCTTTCTGGTCAACGTCAAAGCTGCCTCTGGCCTTGGGTCTGATCGTTATCCAATCAGATGGCTATACCCTGCAATTTGATGAATGCTGCTAATGAAGATAAAATAAATTACATTTTCTTTTCCACATTGTTAACTATTATTAATGTTTACATTGACCAGAATTAGTTGTCTTTCTGGATTCTCTCTGATAAGTGATGCTTGGACAGACAGCCACGTCAGCTCTTGCCTCACGCTGCACGATGTGGTGCAAAGTATTCTTTTTTTCTGAGACAAAGCAACACCTATTTTATTAAAAATACACAATCTATAATTCAAAACTATCAGCTGGCTAGGTATTTCTATGTATAGAAGTAAAAAAGATTAAATTGACCGTGATCAAAAGGATAATGCTAGAAATTTCTGAAACAAGCACCACTTTATTAAATTGAAACAAAGTGATTTATAATGTCATTTGTGTCTCTTTTTAAGGCAATAAAATATAAAATAGCCACGTTAGGAATCTGTCTTAAGAACTGAAAATGCATTATCTGAAGCAAATCCAGAACCTAATTTCGTAATCTGACCATTAGAAGACACCAAACTGGTAAAGGAGAACCCTTTGCTCTTAAATGGACTTTCACAATGACCTGGGATTTTGTTTTCCCTTGATTTAATAGGAGGCATTCCCAGGCTGAAAGTGTGAGTCTAATGAAGACAGTAATAAAATTTCAATAGGGCCGTGATTTGTTCTCTTTTTTCCCTTTTATTTTAACATTTGAGGTATTGTAAAAATTGTCTTTGAGACTGTAGTACACATTTAAAAATGCATAAAATCCCTTACTTGTAAAATAAGCAAAGGAGGGAAGAGTGAAAATTCATAAAACATAGGAAGTTGGTTTTTTTTTTTGCTTGCTTTTGCTTCCCAATAAGCAGCATCTTGAGAACATAAATCCGTACATAAGACTCACAGAATTAATATAATGGAAGAGGTTTTTTAAGTTTTTCTTCACCACATTGTGACTCGTCCTGTGTGATTATGGCCCTGAGACTTCTTAAAACTATCTTCCCCTCAGGACAACTGCAGGTATACTGTAGATTTCAAGTGAAGTACTTAAAACAAAACCTCATTTCTCAGGGATCTGTCAAATTTTAACATTTAACTGAATTTTCCTGAATGCTGAGATATAAGAGGTTGACCCCTCAAGATGGAACAAGTGTAATTGGAAGTAGCATAAAAGATGATAATATCAATGGATTTCAATGTAGTATAATTATATGTTGAAGCAGAACCCTGAAACTCTATTACTGCACGTTGACAGGCAGTATCTTAAAAGCCAAAATCAGGAAGCTCATTTCCAGGGAAAATAATAGTAGACAGATTAATACAAAATATGTATTTTAATTACAAACCATCACAACCTAACCAATCATCAGAAGCCCTTTTTTTCCTTCTCTTTTCTTTTTTTGTTTTTAATAACTGTTTGGTATTTTTATTCTGTCCTTGTATTTCTAATGAGATTTTAGTAAAGAGCTAAAATCCTGGCATTCTCAGATTGTAAGGGCCTACAAAACTTATGTTCAACATCCCTCATTTTTTCATGCTCAGTAATTAAAAATGGCTATGGGCATTTTTCATCCTTTGAGATTTACCAACTGCTATAGCATTTGTAGAATGATTTCTTCACCTGCTTTTACATGGAATAACCAAATATCGGTGCACCTTGAAGTACTTAAAAAAAGAAAAAGTTTACCTCTAGGCTTCTCGTCTTCGGCATGTAGGCAGCTATATCACTATTCCACCATTCAATTAATTTTGAAATCCTAAGAACAAAAGTCATTAATAAGTCTTTTGTCATGGATAAAAAAAGAGAGATTCCTTTTTAGTATTTGTATGTCATCATGCCAGGCCTAGAAAATTAGCCTAATTTATTATTTAAAACACTGGTGGGATTCCTAATTGCATTCATCATTAGATATGACACGTTTAGAACCGAGAACCATATCCAGTGAGAATTTTCCAGTTTGAATTTTGAAATAAAAATATTTTTCAAGAGATCCCTAGCTATTGCTTGTTACTATGGCAACAGCCCTATTTGTCTGAGAGCTCTGCCCGCTGCCAATGGGAGCACGAGCAGCGTCAACTAAACATACGAATACATCAAAGACAAATTCATATGCTCAATCTGATCAGCTCAATTAATGTAAGAACAGAAGCTGAAGGGGGTTAAAAGAGGGCATCCATTCAGGGTAGATGAAGCTTCTTTTAGCAGAATATATACGCCGGCCTTTTGGGGGAGGAATTTAGCACACTGTCAAAAACATTATCAGAAAAGGAAAGTACTAGGCCTCCTACACCTAACAGATATGAAGCTGTCAGACAAAGAATAGCACTATTCATTAAATGACACTTATTTTCTCCCACTTTACAAGAATACAGTGAACAAAACAAGCAGGGGAGCAGCTGAGAGAGACACTTTTTTCTTTTCCTGGTGATGACAGACATGCAGCAATTATGGTGATAACTAAGGAATACTAAACAAGAAGCCGGGCTCCATTCTGTTTACCACCTAAAATTTAATGTTACTAAATTTGCATGCGACTCTTGTTTTGTTTTATTATTTATGTCTAGGACAAATTAGATCCTTTTGTTTTTAACATAGTGCTTTCAGTTGGGTGAAGAATGCCGCTAAACTATTCGCGTTCTCCCATTTTTCTCGTTAAATGGCCATATCAAGTTGAAGTGCTTTTGAAGTGAGAGAGTTTCAAAGCACAACAAAACTGCTGTTACCAGTGGGGGGAAAAAAGAGCATTAGTGTAATGGCAGGTACCGTGCACTCTCTCTGCTGTACGTAACTTAGAAGGCAGTTGGTGAAAATCCCTGCTAATCCTCACCTTGACTTCCAGGATGCGCAGGGCTTTGTTCCTTATTTTTAGTGTTTTTATTTGCGCAGTCCTATGGACTTGGTGAGTGTCACCTAACTTTTACAGCAGATGGAGGTGAGCGGGCAGTGCCGCAAGGCTACGAGCTTTTAAGAATCCTACACTTATGCCATGATGATCTGATTTAAGGCCTATTATCAATAGTCTTCTACTTTTATCTGCATGATCACGGCCTGATTGATACTGACGTGGTCGCCATGTACGCCATAATACACTGTCAGGCAATGCTGACAGCTGCAATGAAAGAACAATAAATGTGGGGCAGCAGTAATGTAAAGGTCCAGCCGGGCTGTATGAAAACTGATAGCTGTGATATTGGCTCCTATGTTACCACATAGACCAGCCCCTCTGAGAATTTCTTGGTGAGAGAATTAAAATGGTCTCCTGATACACAGAGAGAGGGCAAGGGGCGGGGGGAGGTCTTCACCTAAAAAACCTGCAGATTGATAAAGCCCTGCGTTAAAGTCGATGGGTACACATAAACATTTCAGAAAAAATCAAGAAATGTTTCTCCTCTGAAAAGTGGATGCACAGAAATTGCTGTACGTATTTACATACTGGTGTCAGCGAGTACAGAATGTGACTAAATCTAACGCAGGTTCAAACTTGTTGATGGGACATTGTTTTTCTAGTGCTCCCGCTAAGTTTTTGAGCAACCTTTTGATTTTCATTTATTTTTACATGCGTTTATTGTCATGCAACAAGAAAGTTGCAATTTACAACGTCATTAAAACTCCATAATCTTGTAACTATTACTCTAAGATAGCTCTCAATGACTTGAACCGGTCCTTGATTTCAGCTCAGACCTGTGACATACGGGATTAACTGCTTTTTTGTTTCACCTTCTGAATGTATGTAGATAAGTGTCCGCTATTAAACTAAAGAAACTGGTAAAATGAAAATAGATCTACTAGTATCTAAGTTCGTAACAGAATATTATGTTCCTGTGCCTTTGGCTTACAGCATTGTGGTGGTGTCAAACACTTCAAGAAACCATAGGCCAAACAATGTCTAGCTTGTAAAGATACTAGAAAAGTGTGTTTTCTTGCATTCTCTACCCTCATTACCCAATGAACACCACTTAGGCGTGAAAAACAAAATATGAATACAAGTACCTGCATTTTGTTGATTATTTTATTGTTTATATAGAAACACTGAGTCCTCCATTAAGTTCAAATCCCAGTTTTGTGAAAGATAAAAACGAGGTTCCTTGCCCCCAAGACAGGATGGTCCCTGTTATAAATAGGTATTATGATAAGAAATGTGTAAAAGAACTACACTCCTTTAGCTATTTTAGTATCTTTTTGCTCTAATTTGGCTCAGAAAAGCATTACTTTTAGCAAAGGTGAAAATGGTAAGTTTATAATTTCATAGTGAAAGTGCTACCAGATCTATCCATCTCTGAAAGAAAAAAGGTTTGTTTAAATCTCTGCTAATCTTGATAGAATGTGTTGAATCAACGTTCCTTTTACTGAGATCGAAAGTCTTTCTGTGTGTTCATGTGCAGTAATCCCTGGAGAGGATTTCACTGAGCACTGGCCAACGTGCGTTGGCTCCTCGTATGTCCAGAGTGCTGGTTGCTCAACTCGCCTTGCATCTAGTGTGCACTGTGGATAATGTGCATGTTCAATGTGAGAGTGGGACAGATTGTGCTGTTAACGACGTCTTGAGTTTATGACATGCCGCTTTCTGGTGTAGAGAAAGTAAAGGTTTGTGACTTTATGGTAATCCACTTTCTAAACATCGTACAGCGTAGGGTTTACGGTGTAATGGTATATGGTAGTATAATGCTGTATAGTATTTACACGCTCCTGTGTGTGTCCTCACTCCTGATGTAAAGATACTTTATATGAGACTATGCAAGAAGTCCAAAGGAAGAATTAGAAAGTAGAGTATTTCCAAGACTATGTACAAATACGTAATCTGCTGATCAATGAAGCCATAAGGCCAACTCTGTCTATCTTTAATCACGAAATTGGGTTCTTTGTCTATAGTGTGATTGGTTGAATAAGGAAGGCAAATGAAACGATTTGACTTAAATGCTGCAATGGTGGTCTTTCTTCTACATTTGGATAATCAGTATGCAGCATTCAAGTTTCTAAAACAATAAGCTGCTTTTATATTACTGCCATTGGGAAAAGCATATGCTCCTCTTAGATCTTTTCTGTAGTTATGGGTTAAAATGTCTAAACTCAATAATTAAAAAAAAATATTTAAAAAGGAAAGGGAAAAACCCAACAGTTCTAGCCTGATACCTTGCACAATATGCCAGGAATCAGCCTGCAGCAAATTTTAACATTCACATTATAACCCTCTGAAAGTAGGGATGTATAATGGGAACACTGACAAGACCCTGAATGACACTTACATTGACAGACAGTAGCACCACTAGGCACCCATAATTAGATCTTTTGTGTGCTTGCAGTTAGCTCAAACATGCTCCCTAGTTTATTAGAAAAAACTATTTCAAAATTCATCATGAAAAGGTAAGTTGTGAACTGATGATGGAAATAAAAAGGGACGTAAAAGTGATGTTCTTAGTTTTAATTTCATTATGATGATGTCTGTTAGGTTTTCATTTAAAGACACCCCATTGACTAAGGGTTTCATTCAAAGATACCCATCTGACGCAACCCATCAATATAATGAATTTACCTTTTGGAACATGGGCTTTACTTTTGTCTTGATTTGATGATTCTCAGTATAGGTTTTTGTGGAGTTTATTAGACACTGTACCAAATGGTTTGTGTACCGAGATACATGTGCATATCTTTTGCCTAAGTTCTTATGATAGCTTTGGCTTCTTCAGATTCCTGAATTTTTTCAAATTTGCACAGGTTTGCAGTGAAATGCATGTGAGTTGAACTGTGAGCTGAGGTATTTTGCACACAGTAGTTGCACTGTTAATCTGTAATGCTCTTGTATTCTTAAAAATACAAAAGCTTCTGTAATACATTTATTAATTTTAATAATTCTTGTTCTAGAAGAAAAATTCAGACTGTCATTGTGTGCATTTGGACAGGAGCAAGAAACAAATTTTCTAATTTTTCTGTTTAGCCAGTTATTTTTTATAGTGTTCCCTATAATACAGAGAAGCTTAGAATGTTTTCTGAACATTACAGTTCAAAGCAGAAGGCAATGTTTAGAATTTCTGTGTTGTTCGCAAGAAATAAAGTAAATATTTGTTTTGTAGGATGAACAAAATTAATAGTAGGCCAAGAAAGTATTTTGTAACATAGAAGATGTAATGACATAAACTTATTGCACACTGGAGGTCACCCTTGCTACTCCAAATTTTTTTATGTTTTTCTAAAAGAAAAAAAAAAAAAGGCAAGGCAAGCAGCCTGTGTATCTTTCAGTATGCACGCTGAGCTTTTTATATTAAAATATTTTAAAATATATGTTTGGGGTTGTGTTAACTGTTTAATTGGTTTAGCAGCACACAGTGTGGGTATAGACCTTTGGAAAAACTTTTGGGGGTGAGTGTTTATCTATAGTCCCACGTGGACTCTATAGCCTGCATTGAAACCTCTGCTACTGGCAATTGCTTTTATCGCTCTCCAGGAAAGCCAGTTTAAAGCTGGTTCTAGGACATCTAACTAAATTGACATTACTTTGCTAGATTACCATGAGGACCCACCATAGCTGTATAGAAGTATTAAATTACCATCAAAATAACTGTTACGTCCTTAGATAGGTACAATTAAATGCTTTATTCAGTTGATGAGCAAAGTGCAAGTTTTACTGTGGATTAGCATAAGAACAGAGCTGAAAGGTCTTGAGAAAGCCTGTCCACTGAAGCCATAGGAGTCTCAAAGGAGAAGTTTAAAATTAAATCAATGTCCTTATATTTTCAGTCTTTTCCATGTCAGAAATCCTTGTGGTAGATCAGGATGCAAATGGCATGTTCTCCAGATCACAGCCAAGCAAGGTCTTAAACTGAGAACCTACATTCTACAAGAGTTGAACGAAAGAAAATTAAAGCAAAATATTCTCTTTGTCAGTCATATGAGAGACAGGTTTATCACTCACAGAAAAATCTAAAATCATGGAAAGCCCAACTTACTTGTTTCTAACAAATCTAAGACAAATATTTGCTACCAAATTGTTGTGTAGCACCTTCTTTTAGAGGGGATACAATTCATAGCAAATACTGATTGAGAGAGCCCTGTAAAACCTTGTGAAATTCTTTGGCTCTGTGTGGCAAGTGTTTTCACTTTAGAGAGTGAGAGACACAAATTCAGGATGAGACAAAAGTCAGATTACTCCACAATCTGACTGGGCAACCTGTTAGCTGAAAGTATCTAGTACAACATGGGAAAACCCCCGTGGCCATACACATCGTTTGCTCGGTACCAGTATCTTGTTTTCAATGGTGTCTCATTCCAGTGACTTCAGAGGAAGCTGTGATAGGTTTTCTAATAAACTAACTGTGGTTTAACCATTATAGGGTTCCAGGTTTTGAAGCTTACTGATCTGTGCTTGTGACCAGGAATAATTGACTTTCTTCAGGGAGCCATCTGCAACTCTCCACGTTCTGTGTTTTCATACTTGAAATCAGTTTTTTGAGGAAAAATGTTTGCCATAATAAAAGATACGTTGCAAATTTATTGATAATATATTGGAAAATAAACTTAACTGGCAAATATTGTGATGTTTAAACAGAATCATTGAAGGTTTTTTAGGAAGCAGGGAGACAGTTGCCTTGCATTCCCCTAAATGTCAGCCTTGGTTGGATGCTCACAAAGAATTAGCTGCTCTTTCCTACTCTAGCAATTTAGCAGCTCCCCCAGTGCCTATAATGTGATAGCTGCCATGAATGCTGTGTAGCACTGTTCCTCTCCAGGGTTTTAAAATCTCAGAGAGAGCAGGTTACAGTCTGTACAGACTTTTCCTGAACCTCTGGGAGGGCTAGCCAAGAACAAGATATTCCCTGCTTCTTTCTCATATCCAAACCCATACAAGCTCTTTTCTTTCGCTTTTCAGGAAGTACAGAAAAGTATCATTCTACCAGTACCACCAGTTAGTATTCTCTGGACTGCAATCCAGACTGGAAAAAATACTTGTCCACAAAAAACTTCTAGTGTAAACAAAGCATGTCTTATAAATTAATCTACAATAGCGGCAGTCATTTGTCTTTCCAAGCACATGTTAGCTCAGGATCCTGTGGACTTTCCAGCTGGAGATATTTAATCACTCAACACCTGCCATCCAGAGTTTTCATACTGCTGCTGCTCTGCATGATGCTTCCACTTTGTAGTAGAGTCTGTGTGCTGGGATGTGTAGGAGCTGAATATCCCAGTTCTGTGCTCTTCCTCAATGCTGGTGAATCCTAGATGGGGTATTACTAGTCACCTTCACTGGGAAGGCCAGATAGAGAAAAAGAGGCCAAGGGACCAAAGTAGACCCAAAGTATTGATTTACTCTTTATTTGCAAGAGTTGAATCCATTACTTCAAACCATTTTGCCTAAAAATCTGTATCGGATTGCAGAACCTGAAGGGTTATGTCCTCATACCTGGGGTAATTCTTATAGAAGTAGAGCTCTCCCTGATACCCATTGCCTTCTGCTGTGTTCTTACATCACTTGCCAAAATGCAATTTCTGATATATCATCCTATTTCTTATAGTTTCTGAAACAATTATTTGAAAGTTTCAATTGTGTTTTCTCATCAAAGTCCTTTTCTCGGCCAAATTCAGGTAGTGTTTTACTACTTGGATAACGTTGGTACTCATGGGTAGCAGTGCTAAACCCCTGGCTTGTATGTTAGTAGCAAATCTGAACCCGTCCTGAGAACAGAGCTTCAAGTGCCGCATAGTACCTGGAATCCTGGAGCCACCAGCATCCAGAAGGGAAAAACCTTCACTGCTGAACAGAATGATGAAGACAGAATAGTCTGAAGTAACTCAGGAAGAACATGTGACCAGTGCCCCTCAATACTCTTAGCTAGGAGATAGAAGTAGAAGAAACCTGGAGCTGTAGCATGGACCTCAACCATACAATAAAATGAATTTATTTAAGACTTTTAATACCATAACCTGTAACTGTCAGGAGTATACAAGAAGTATAAGGAAAACGTCCTCTTTTTTTTGGCTTTCTGCTAACTCATCGTAACTCACAGTTAGTCTTCAGTGGAATATTAATTTATTTTGGAGGATAAAATTGGTCTTCATATGTAGTAGCTGATGTGCTACTGTAAAATATTGTAAACATGGTTATGTTAACAAGGTAAAATTTTACCTTGTGGGGACAGAACAGTAAAGTCAAAATTCTGAAAGAGGCCTGTAAATGTTATGGAATATTATCCTCATCAATTAGTAGAAGATGCCTTTCCAGTAGCTTCAGTTGAACAGATAATGAAGAGGTGGAAGATGGGAGACTTTGTCATTGACTGAGAAACAGGAATGCACTCCTTCCACCAATTCCCCAAACAAGGACTTTTTTTTTTTTTTTTAATATTCTGGCAGCATGCCAATGTGAGCGAGTCAGGCTTTCCAGCTGCTGGTTAAGGCAGTCCAGTCTGTTTCCTTGTCAAAGTGAAGTCGTGGCCCAGTAGAAGTATTAACAGTTCAAACTGTTTCTTCAGGAGAGTCCTAGATTGAGAATGATGATTTTTTTTTTCCCTTGACTTGAACTAACAAACCAAAAAACCCCATACGAGCGTGCATTCTGAAGCTGAGATTACACAGATTCTGCAGGAATGTGGTATCTCAATGTATGAATTTAAAGGAACCAGTAGTAAAATTTTTAATCTCTCATTGCTTTAAAACTGCATATGCGTTGAGGTCATTGAATCATACCTGCAACCAAGATGAAATCTGTGAAAGGTTGCACAGCTAAACAAACCCTATTCAAGACGTATGGTCAATCTGTGTTCTCACTCAGAAGAGACGACCCATACACACAATGACTAAAAACTAGGCAAGTGGAGCAATCAGTATTGTACCCATAGTCTTGGAAAATAAATTGGAGTTTATTTGTTATAGATTTGTAGAAAAAATGGAAAGATAACATACAGATTCCTCATATTCAATGACAATATGATCTCTCATCTTAGGAAACTTCTGAGATACTTATGTCTTTATAAATTAGGACTTACTGCATCACAGCAAGAAATAGTCAGAACCTCATAATTAGATCGATATCAGTTCTGGGTTTTTCTGATAATGAGGAGAAATGAAAACTTAAAGGGGTGTGTAACGTATTTCTTACAGTACTTGTCATTTTATGACACATTAAAATGTGCCACATTATGGCACATTAAAAAGCCATGGATGACATCAAATCTGTCTTCAGTTATTCTGAGGTCTCCCTTCATAATAAGATGAAAAATCCTTATCCAATATTTGAGTTATTCCCAGTCTTTATAATCCACAATTTAAATGATATTTTCTTAAGTGATTGTCATAATTAGAAGTAAGATTGTTGATCTAAGTAGGCAGTAACTCTGTTACAACAGAATGGTACTAGTCAATGACTTTAAGACGAAAGGAACTGTAGTAATAAATTGCAGATGTTGAAATAAGCTAAATTTTTGTTGAATGAAGAAGCTCATAGGAAAAGGTAACAAAAATGCTTAATATTTATGGAAGTGGATTTAATTATTACCCAGTTTGTGTGGCAATCTACATGGTTATTTTGCAAGAGTCTATCATTATTATGGACACATAAAAATATGAAGAAATTAAGCATGAATAAAAATCCATCGTCATTGTCATTCAAGCCAGCTAATTACATTAAATGTATCAAAATCGCTGAAGATGTTATACAGGTAATTTTATTCAATATGTGAAAAAACCAGTTGTACAGGTAACATTTAGGTGAATCTGGCTCTAAATTTCACAGTACATGCATTGTCAGTCCTTGAGGATTTCCTTCATTTTTCACAGTATTTTACTTATTATCCAAAACATCATGACCACAAAAACAAAACGTGTGAAGAAAAAATTAAGGCAGTACATTTTAGTATAGCAAGTTACCTGTTTTAGGTCTTCATAGAAACAGTTTTTTCTTTCTCTGAGCTGCTCCAGTGTAGGTCAAAGCTACTATTTTAGTGTGCATTTCTGTTCCAGATAGACTGTTTATAAACATCCTCATTGTCTGATGCTTCTCTTTGGAAATCTGCCTTATTTCTGCCAAGAGTTTTCTAATTTTCAGTTATGAAATCTTTATTTCCTAATAAATGGGAGCTTTTATCTGGAAGTAGGTTTATATTTTCATATATATATTTATGCTGAAGATCATGGCTTTGAAACCCAAAGGAAGAACATTTTTGTACTATGTCAGTCTATAAAAGTCTACTAAGAGTGTTTCTTCTCTCATTCTTTTACAAGTGAAAATGTTTATTCAGTGGAACACCTAAGTATTTCTAAAGTTCTTGGGGGGTTTTGTTTAAAAAAATACTGGGCTCTGTAAATCTATGAAGCAAGATACAGGTACCAATAAATATCGTGGTTGTTACATATAGAAGTATCTATAAGTATATATATTGATTATGGCAATATGGTATCACAGAAGTGAACTTTACACTTGGTGTGATGGGATTTCTGATGATCCATAGCTCCTGTGAGGAGGCATTTCACAGTCTCAGACTAATCCTAAGAAAGTTTTTTTCCCTTCTGTGAGAGTTTCTTTAGATTGGAGACTACTGTCTTGCTTTAGTCGGTCTTTTGGGTAAGCTGCTGACATCTTTCTAATATTTGAACAGACTTTGAACATCACTTAAGCTCTAGGGGAAGCCACTGTGGCAAGTGGAGATGTTCAGGGTTAAGAATACACCAGCTAAGAACCTAATGCTAAGAATAATGTCTTGTTAAGGAAAAATGCACTATACTGGCCTGTTTTTAGAATGAAAATGTTGTGTCCAATTATTGCATATAGCCCAGCCAGGAAGTAGACATAATGAGGCTAGGACATAACTCATTCAGCCGGTTTTGGATAATCCTGATCTGACCTCATGGCTGACCCTGCTTTGAGCAGGAGATTGGACCAAAGGCCTCCTGAAGTCCTTTCCAATCTGAATTTTCCTATGTTCTTATGATCGTCCACCAGGATTGGAAGAAGTTTCCTAGCAACAAGAAATTGAAGGCAGAAGTAATGGATGAAACTTAGTGTCAAGGAAAAATCCAAGAGTAATTCTAATCTATGAATTGAATTGACCCATGTTATGTCTCTCTTACAGCAAAATGTACATACATTGTGAATCCTTTGAAATGCTTTTTCTCTGCTCATCTATCATGCTCTTCATTCCCCTTCACGCAGCTCGCTCTCTCTTTATTTCTGATCTGATTTCATCCATTGACCGGCTGGTAGGTGATATTGATACAACTGTAGGTGGTGATGGATAGGTAGCAATATAGCATCATCAATATACTGCTGGTCCTTCCTTCTGTGATATTTCTTCCAGATCATTCAATGGGTGAATGCAGAAATGAGAAGAAACAGAAAGTTGTGGAAATTAGCATATTGTCTGGTAATAGAGGGAGTCGCATCAAGGAGTGACTTACTCCATTTTAGTAAGTTAAATGGGATTAAGAGGCATAGCCATTATTTATGGCCAATAGTATTATGAGTTATGGCAACAGCATTAGTGCTGTGGAGACATTCCAAGATTAAAATGAACGTCAACCCCAATCCACCTGTAGAGAAGATTACCCAGCAGTGACACTATCAGCTCCACAGCCTGTCCTGTTTGCACTGACCCTGTAGCAGCATTCATTAGATCCACTTCTTTGGGCTTCCCAGTAATCTTTCCAGGAGTTTATTTGAGCAAGGGGCAGTTAATGGTGAGCAAGAGTTAACATGGATTAGTATAATCTCAGTGCATTTTTGCCAAACTTCCGTTCTGTCATTCTTTCACTTTTGAAAGAGAAAGGGAAGCTTTTTTCCTGAGGTAACATGTTCGCTGTTCCAGTCAGCACTGACTTACACTTGTACAGCAGGAAGGTACCAGGCAGACTGACAAATATTGGACTGAAACCCTTTTGTTGCACTGTACTGCTGGAAAAGTGAACGTAAGTTGCTGTGAGAATGTTAGATCATAGAAAAACAGCTTTTTGAGAAGTCTTCCTCAATGCTCTTTTACTATTCTACTCAGAACAGAATAATAGTTTCACATAACGGTGGATGTTGGGCTCTGGTGCAAGCCAAAACTTACCATGACTAATAAAAACACATTGTGAATAACTCCTTGATACAGACCTTGCCAGATGCAATGGAGGCTGATAAAAAAGTAATCTTGGCCTGTAATGAAGCTTCAACACAGCCTTTGAGAAAATGACTGCATCCTTGCTTTTGTGTTCTGCTGTTCGTGCACAATTTTTTCCATATTTTCTCTTCAATGCAGAATATCGGTAAATAAAAAATTCCTGCTTATGAAGTGCCACAGAATACATACAGTGTGGTTAACAGTCATGGTTGAGACCAGAGTTCAAGAGCTTCCTTATTCAGTAGGTTCTTGCTCCTCAGTTTATGGGGTTGATGTTGTTTATCTCAAGCAAGAAAAAGAGTATATTGGAATTGGGTATTTCTTGACAAGCCAGAATCACTGATTGTTTTTCTTGTCATGGAGGAGGATAATCTTTGGCCAGTATTGTAGTGTGAGAATAATCTGTTTAAAAGAGTGGCTGGATTGTAATGTCCTGAATCTTGATCTCTGCAGTCAGCGTTTGTTCTGGAGTTTGTCTGTCTGCTTGCTTTGAGTCAAGGGTAGTTTGTAAAGTCATAAGATGCCAAGCAAGGGAATCAGAATGCAGATATGTAAACTTCTGGAGAATTAGTGTTTATCTGCAAAACCAGACAGCTCCTTATCACTGGTGCTCTGACTGATGTAGAACTCTCATGGCTAAAGGTCTATGTGATTTGATCAATGATTTAATGTTAAGGATTTTAATATAAAGGATGTCTGACTTCATATAAAGAAGAAAGTGTGGACGTGTCTGAGCTGTATAGAAGATGCTGGAAATGCTTCCAATTTTTCTTGTAAAACCTTTTATAGGAATAGTTTAGGTAAAATTTTCTGATGTTTCAACCTGATCTTGCTGCAGCATTTTTACCTTGGTTACCTCGGTGTGAGATCAGGGTTATTTCCCGGGTTTTTAAGACCCTCCTAGCCATAAAAATGGAGTGCAATGGGTTCTTGCATAAGCAGCCTGATTTCTGTTCTTGCTTTTCCTGTATGATTGTTCTGCTCTTCGTAACTATTGAAGAATCGTCATGGATTCAACCATTTTTTCACTTTAATTAAAGAAAATTCGAAGTTTTTACTAGCAAAACTGTAAAATAGTTAATTTTTTTTAGAACTACTTTAGTATCAACTTGCAAACATTTTTATGACAGAAATTTAAAACCAGCCAAATCTTTTGTCTTGGATTGCAAAGTGGTTTATCCAAACTTTTCATAAAGCCTCAGATTATGTTTTGTAATTCAAAAGATTCCTCATGTAGGCTTCATACTTACTCAGACTTCTGTTACAACTTGTGATGCTGTCTGTTCACTACAGATTTAAGCATATCAGGTCCAGAAATAATATTATTTTTCTATCCTCAGTGCTACCAGTCAATCTTCTTGTTTTAAGAATCATCCCCATCTTCCTGTCATCAGCCAGTAAAGAAATAAATAGTGTCCTGATGCCTTACAGAGTAGGTTTCAGATCATTTAATTGTTCTTCAAGTTTTATGTTAGACTAAACCAATCAAGTCAGAAATGTCAGAGGAACAGGTGTCTGCAAACTGTTATTATTATCCTGCCGGCACCGTGCAGAAGTATTTTGGGACGGATGAGACTGTCTTGAATCGTGATAAAAAGTTCAAACAGCCTCTACAGAAATCAGCAACTTGAAATAACTGTAATTGTAGCATGAGAGAGGAAACTTGCCATGAAGCTGAATTCTATAAAAACATGCCTTTTGTGTATCTTGCAAAATAAAATGTGCCGTATTCTGTGGGCACAAGACTCGTAAATGTGCCAGCAGTTTTTGTTTGCATGGGGTAATTAATGTCTTAAATTTTTCTTTGTTGCCCCTCCCACAAACTCTTCTGCACAGTTACAGATTCACTGATTTCAGAAGTTCACCAACAGTGCAAAATGTTGTAAGATTAGCAGCAATATCTTCGGGATCAAGGAGAACAAGTCAGAACAAAATTTTAGTTATGTGGATTGTCTCAGCTCTACTTTTCCTTGCTAACAGGAGTGGTCTTTGATCTGTGCTGCAGATGGGACACTGGTGACACGTTTTTCTCTTTCGTTATCTGTCTGGTGAACAGTTCTTTGATTTTATGTTGTGTATTTAATAGCAATATTAATAACAACCACTACTGTTAGTAGTAACTATTACTAGTAGTATATGCAGTACAATCTAGATGATTAACATCTCCAGTGCACAATCTTGCACGTGCCCCCAAAGTTCTGGTGTATTCAGATCTCAGCTTCAGGTTCATTCCTAGTGCAGGCTCCTGTGAGAATGAGTTGCGAGCTGTCTTCTTTATTCCTGGTTTGGTCTTTTTTTCCTTCAATGTTTCTACAGCTGTGATGGTGCAGCGTGCAGACATTTTGAAGCAGTCAGACTCTCTTTTCTCTTAGCCTGTCTTGATGGATGTTTGCTTTTGTTTCTTACCCCGAACTGTATTGTTTTCTTCCTTCAGCCTCTGCAGAACTGTTGGTTGAATATCATGTCCCTTTTACTTCATGAAAGATACAAGAAAGATGCTTCTCATCAGGAAGCAATGACTATATTATACATACAAAGATGGATGTGAAGCAAATATTCATAGAAGACAGCTGCAAGCTAAAAGATGTTACTCCCAGATCAAAAGTTTCTTGATTACATCACCGTAACCAAAAGATCAAAGATAATGTGATTTAATTTGATCACTGAGTCATCGAAATAAGCATGGAGCTATATTGGCAGTTTTTCTGAGGTAGCAGATTGCGGTTCGTATTTAATCAGGAAAAGTATTTTAAAATAATGCCCATAATAATGTTTTAAAGCATTAAAATAAGCTCTGTAGTTTCCTGGGGTTTGACGGAGTTTAGCCATTGGCATAATGAAGTTTTACTGAGGCTGTTCCTAAGATATTTGCAAGCACCTCGCTGAAGGGTGTGGGTGTGGTGAGTCACCCATTCAGCACGCAGCTCCCGTTCATTCATTCCCACGTTGTAGCCTCCCTGATTTTGCATAACCTATGCAGCGTTCTGATGTCAATCAACCTTGGTTTTGTACAGTAAACTCTTTGGTGAATGGTGCCGTTCATTCACACCATACTTTTCTGCAGATACCATTCTAAATTGAGGCTCAAGCAGAAAGAATTGTAAGGCATTGGAGTCAACGGAAATTTGGTGCAAACCAAGTAAGGGGTGGAGGAGAAGAAGAGAATGGAGTTGTTAATTCCACCGCTGCTACTCCAGGCCCATCACCTAGAAACAATGAATTTTTCACCAGGGAGCACACAAAGGAGAAGGCAGAGCAAGTGTCATCATATTAACCTGCCACTTTGTCACGCCATGCTCCTCTGTGAGGGACAGCAATCTTGACTTTTTTGTCTTTCAGGTATTCAGAAGTTACAAAAACATTGCCCTACACATATACATGTTCTCATCTTTGCTTGCTTCTGGAAGAAACCGCGATATGAGTTTTTACCTCTGGTAATTTTTTAAGTTCTTGGATGCTGTCATCCTTCTTGCTACAGCTGTTATCACACCTAGCCATGCTCAGCATAGCTCAGGTTCAGTCACGATCTGGAAGTCCTTCAGGGGAATGCAGAATGAGATCCTCAGGCAAAGGCAGTAAGAGAGAGAGAAGCGAGAGGCTTCTAGGACAGGATTGTAGAAATAGAGGAAACGATCACAACCCCTTAGAGAAGAGTTCCTGCATGTTGCTCTTTGTGGCCTGAAAAGGGAGGTGTAGTCGAGTATTAGAAAGGACAAAAGTGTAAAATGGGGTGATTCCCCCTTCCTACACAGAAGAGCACTGACTGTTGATCCCACAGGGTCCATTGTTTAAAGTTTAATATCCTCCATAAAATTTACCTGATTTACAAGCAAACAACCTCTGCATCATCTGCTATGGGAATACAAGATATTATATCCTAGCTGATGGGATATCCTTGGGATTCATGAATGCCTCTTCTGATGCCTTCCTACTGATCAGCATCATCTTCTAGTTTATTCCTTTAGTGAATGTTATCATTACTGAAACTCATTGCTTACTGAAACATCAGAGAAGGTATAATTTACCTCTCTGATTGGCTGTAATTTTTAATCCTTGTGATTCTTTAAAACTAGCTAAAGCTGATCTCTGATTGTAGTTGAGTACTGTGACAAAGCAAGATTTAAAATGTTGGGAATGTGTCTTTCTTAGTTTCAGTATGTTTACTGTGCTGTTAATTGGAGGATCTACCCAAACTTCGCTGATTTCCGTAGATCTCTAATTGCATAACACGAGGTTTAAAAACAAATGGCGTTACATGGTTCTCTTCTGTTTGGAGTTTCTCAGGAAAACTCTAAATGCAGCTATAGATAGATAGGTAGATAGACACGAGTTGCTTAACTGATTTATGTAACTCTCAGAAATATTCATAATTCTAATTATATTATGTATCAACAGCTTGTTTTAGTGGGTAAGTACAAGGCTCTCCAGTAAGTCCAGCTCTTGTAGTGTCTGTTTCTCCCAACATCATCTCCCAGCACAGCTGGATGGTAAAAAGAGGGCGGGAGAATCTGGAGTGCACTAGAGAAAGTTTAGATACCATGAGCAACATCTGGGCAATGGCCTTAATGAGGTGATGTTTTGTGGCACTTCAGTATGGCAATGCAAATATATGAGACAGCTAAAACATGACATAAAGTGAGGGCTGGCAACTCATTTTTCTGGATGATGCCTGGAAATTATATATTAAAAAAATAAATTACATAGAGAGGTAAATTTTTTACTGTAATTATATTACTATATGCTGGTTTACCCCTCTGTGTGGATATTTACACTTGAAAGTTCACATCTTCCAGTAACTCTGCAGCTAACTTGTAGTTTACATAGTAAGGGGTATAAAGTAGAGTTTTTCTGGTTCACTAGGCTACACCTAGTTTTTTCAGTGTCCTTGAACTTCAGTTTGTTGTTATTAAAGGAAAAATCAGGACAATTCTCAACATTAAAATACACTTTCTTACTAAGTGGAAATGAAATTACAGGATATTTTTCAACCACATGTCATTATAAAATTTAAGTTTTTCATAATCTGTTTTGGTTTAATATTTTGATCACATACATATACAAATTATATATATATACATACATACGTTATATATACTCTTTGTATTTTGCCATGTAATGTCTAAACTGTAAACTTTGACACATTATTAAGCAGTTGTCAACAAAACAATAGATTTAATATTCTTTGTTTAAAAATATTCATATCTGTTGTTGAATGAGACAGACTATTCAATCTTATAAATATCATATTTAATAAAGAACAATCCGCAGCAAGGAGAAAAAATGTCTTTATCCATAAGCAACCAGATGAGAAATGGATTTTTATTCAGTCAAATCCTTTTAGTCAATGAAACAGCACTTTTGTGCATACTGCACTCAAGCGATAATTAATATAGTCTAATTCTGGACATGATGCCTGAATTGATGTACTGTCATCAATACCCCGTGTTAAAATCAAACCTTGACAGGGACTTAACACCCTGGAACAGGTCATCATATGATAATACTCTTTTTTCCTTTCAGTATTTGTCTTCAACCAAGCAAAGTATTACAAGATGGGGGGGGAAAAAGGGAAATAATTACAAATGAAGAGTGACGCAGGCTGTGAATAGAACATATGTTAGGCTAGGCAGAGGCATCAGTGAATTATATCATTTCATGATGAAGCGGCAGTGGGGCTGAACGGACCTATTTTAAACCTTGATGTATTTTATCTCTACTGTATTTGGACTGTCATCTTTGGAGAAAGACTTTGTGTAATTGAGAGTCAGCTCCAATCTGCATGACTTGAGCATGAAGTGTAAGCCAGATGAACAGTGTTATGGAAGAAAGGGAAGCATCTAATAAGGTATAAATGAGTAATAACCTTTATACTTCAGACATTTAAATGTGTTTTATGAAATGTGGTGTTTAATGGTATTAATTTCACGGTACTACTAATAATATAAACAAGGTTTGAAAGTGCTTAAAAATTTACATAATTTTACTTTTGTTGTTTTAATAAAATCTGCATATTTACAGCTGAGACATCCTTTGTCACACCAAACATACAGTTGTAATGTAAGCAACTTTTCCTTAAATCACTGTTATGATTCCAGTGTATTTTTGTTCTTGACTTCCAGGTTCATCTTCATGGGCTGAGATTATAGTTATATAGTTACTTGTTTTGAGAGGAGTTGGTTTTGATTACATCCTTACCCACAATGCCACAAACAATTATATCTCTAAAAGACACCTCAGGGACTTTGTGCATATTTTGCTTTCAGGGTAGTAAAAAAATTAAATTTTATGAAAGGTAGGTTCTTTACTTTTCAGTTCTTGCCTAGCGAGAAATTGGCGTGTTAATAATGTATGATAGATAACTGACCCTCCAGGTTGATCACTCCATGAGGGATCATTTTGGAAGAATTTGTGGTAGTTCCACTAAGACCTTGTTAAGTCTTCCAGAAGGTCTTCCTGCCGGATGTAAAAGAGCAAGTGAATGCCACGTGGCATGTCCAGCACAGCTCAAGGAGCATATTATAGACGCACTCACTTGAATTTAGTTGTATCCAACTGTTGTTTGGATCTGGTTTTGTTGGAAAGATTCTTCAGACAAATCACCTTTGGAGAGAGAATAATATTTTATTGTTACAGGTATGGGTCAGGAGAAGTGATACTTTCTGTAATGCAATCCACTTGTTCCGTATAAAACGTTTTCTTCGTAGGTCACTGTAGTTACACAGTGTGATGAGCATTTTGCAATCTCTTGTGCTTCCTCTGCATAGTTGGCCAACAGTTTCAAGCTTAGAATAAATGTTATTCATGTTATTGACTGTTAAGTGTTATTAATGTAATATTAATGTTATTAATGCTTTTCCTGTCATGGTAAAAAAACAGCCATTCAGAAGAAACAGAAAATAATGGGCATAATAGTCCAATATATGAACCTTTGTACTGGAGAGGACTCTTAGCCAGAGTCACACTGACCAATGTCTGCACGTAGGGCATCCTCATAACCCAAGAGATTCCATGTGGGCAGGGGACAGGTCTGCCTGCATAGCTTTGAGAGCAGGACTGGGGTCACAGAGGTTTTGGAAGTTCTTTGTCCTCAGAACCTGTGCATAAAAAATAGGTTGTTGTGTAAATTCTTCTGCAGCATCATCTCCACGAAAAAAAGCTTTTCTACAATTGGACCGGAAGTCTTAACATAGCAGCTTTTCTGTATAGGCCACATTTCTAACATGTTAAAGGAAATGTTTTACTTAAGAAATCTGTGATATCAGACCAAAATGCTAGTATGACCAGACTGTCTTTTTTTAGTTATTATTCCTTGCTTCTGCATTGTTTTGTTAAGTTCATCTTGTGTTTCCCCTCACAGTTTGAGCTCTGTAGAACTAACTTCTAGCGGTTTGTAGATCCTGCATCCATTAATGATGTTACACTCTATTAGGTATGGAAAAAAATAATTTCTCCTGAATAAAACAACATGGCACAAGAACATTTAACATCTTCACATTCACTTATTGGGATAAACTGCATAATGATCTGTGCTGAGTACAAATAGATAACTCTGTTCCAGCACATGTAGGAGATATGTAGGCTATGAAATTAAGCAGATGCAATGGGAAGAAGCTTGCTTAAAAACAGAGCAGAAGGCTCAAAGTGAACAGCAGAAATGAAAGCTGAGAAACACTGATAGAAATCATAGAGGCAACCAGAATTTAACGCCTTTTTTTGGCATCAGTTCGTTCTGCCCTGTGTGCTACTGGTGCTTCAGTTTCCTTCATACTGATGATCTTTTTGACTCTTTTACTGTGCAGCTTTACACTCTCGTTTTACTACTATTTTAAGATATTGGATATGACTCTTGAATAGCTTTCTACTGACTCCTAACTATATATGTATGCCTACACACATATATACACACACATATATTTAAAGAAGGACAGCTGTCATAAAAGTTATCTGTTATCCAAAGACCAAATGTCTTGCTTTTGAACTGTATCTCTTTACATGGTTGCACTGTGAAAATTCTCTTGAATCTGGTATTCTTCTCACAAATCAAAAAGCAAGATGATTTCTGGATGAGGAGAGAAGTGCAACGTTAGGAGAGTCTGCAGGATGTGGGGATGGGCAAATGGAGAATATAATTCAGCTTTAAAAAAACTCGAAAAGAAACTTTAGTGTCTACAGAGCTGAGAAACTTTTTAAAACTACTGTTTACCAGTAGACAAGGAAGAAAACATCAGTAAAGCTATTAAAGTAGTAAGAAAACCTGGTCACAAACTCATAAACTCAGGTTAATGTAACATCAACGTAACTTGATCACGTTTATGGAAAATTTATTTATGGTTTTGAAACTCCTCAATGAAATGTCAATTCCAAATATCTGCTTCATCTTTGCTGTTTCATCAGTGATTTCTGGTTGAGATTTCCCTCGGTGTGCTCTGCCTTGGGCCTTTCTCATGCCCCATGTGATGTGAAGCATCATGTCTCCACCCAGGTTCCCTCCCACGACATCTACTGTCTTACCTGGCAAATTCCCTATGCGTGGTTTTGATCTTCTGGGTGAAGATGCCCCTCTGTGACCACTGTGTGGCCACCATGTTCTAAAAAGGGATTGTCATTTTGCAGAATCTTAGAAAAAAAGGGCTTGTAGAATTAGAAGTATTTTGGGGCAGTGTGGCCTGCTAAGCCTTAAAATCCAGAACAGAACTTCACCAATTTGACACCTCCAAAACAAAGTGAACTGAGTTGCTGGGCAGTCTGTGAGGCTTTTGTTAGTCAAACTGGAGCTGTCATCTTCGTGAAAACTATTATGCAGTTCAGAGTGATTTGGACAAATATTTATTTGGGTTCGGTTCCAACGAAGAGAGGAAAAGAGGTAGTAAAATCTAACTTTATTCTTTATCCCTTCTGCTTTTTTTGCCATGTAGAGATCTTACAGTAGGAAGACAGTTCCCAGGTTAAGAGCTGATAACTTCTGGGGTCAAAATGAGTTATGTATGTTTGAATAGCTGAGTTGAGTTTTCACAGCGTGCATTGGAAGAGTTTCTTTATGTTCTTCAACATGTGCATTTAGTGTAAAAATCTGTTTGAGAAAATACATAATGGCAGCGACATGGTGAGTTTGGAACTGAAAATTAGGTGTTCATTTTATCTGTCTGCACATCAGTCTGTGGTATTCCTTGTGAGTTTCACACTGGGAGTTTGACAGTCAGTGGCAGCAGATTCATACTAGTGCTGTTGTCTGTCTAGAAATGCGCACAGCTCGTCGATTTAGAACACGACTTGCAGAGTAAAAGCAAAACCACTTCTCTCCACCTTAAATTTCAAAGAAAAAGAAAATATAACAATAAAAATCCAGAGGAGTGAAATTTCAATGAGAGGCGAGTGTGCAAATGAGCTGTGCTTGTAAGCATTCTTTAGATTTACTTTCATGCCTTGAGATTTATACCTGTTTTTTTAAATACTCTGTGAAGACTTGTGTCCTTCCTGCTAAACTTTAAATGCTACAGTGGTATTATTAATATTACTGCTAATAATGTTGAAATTGGACAAATTACAGCTTTTTGGTATGTACTTTTTAGATTCTAGATGTGGTGACTTAACCAGTCCACAAATGTTAGTATTAGCAATTGAGAAATATGTTTGTTTTACTATTGTTTTTACAAATAACTTCTTTTTTACATGAAAAAATTTAGAGTAGTCTGGTATTTTATAAGACCTTTCCTTTATTATTTACTTGCTGACATTACAAAACCTAGTAGCAGCAAAATTCTGAAAAGATCTTTACATTTTCGTTATTTTAATTCTTAATGCTTGAATTCACTTGTATATATCACAGTCTTTCTAATATTTTTTAAGGGATACAGTAGTTTAGAAATCATTACTGAATTCTGGGATCTAGAACCAAAATTGTCCATCCTATCAATAAAAATGGCAATGTGGACCATATATAAATAACAGCAAGTGGTACTCTCCCAGAAATGTTTTTACAAAGTTCAACAATAAGACGTTCTGCATTCAAAATAGCCTTAGAGAACTTTTTTGTGTTGAAAAAGTAAAATCAGAATATACAGATGGAGGAGGAATATTTACAAAGGAAAAATAAGCACCCAGATCCACGATCTCTATCTTTCTCTTCTGACATATTAAAAAAAAAAAAAAAAAAGCACATTGACAAAAGACCAAGAATAGGAATACATTTAATTAGAAAGTTTTTATTGTCCACTTTTAAATGAGCTCCATTGTCCACCCATATCAGTCAATGAATTAGTCATTACTACTTGTTCACATTAACATTAAATCTTCTCTGATTAGTTATGAATTGGTAAGGTCAACTACACTGTAAGAACAGAAAACTCTTCTGGGCATTGGCCTTGGTAGCACAGTAGATCATGATGGTGATGGTCAACTTCTTCCACACTTCTTTCCAGGAGCGTTTTTATTTCATCTTCACCACCCCCCCACCCCCCCCCCCACCCCGAGCAATTATATTTGTTGCAGCTATCACAGATGAAAGATCTTGCTTTCATTAATATTTTATTGTTACTGTGCACCTCTTTATCCTGCAACCCATGCCCCTTTTCTATTAATGGAATGTAAGAAATTATTCTGTACTTGTGTTTATTACAGGATTCCCTTTCCAGATTCCAGCGCTGTAGAGCAGCTGGAAGTGTTTAGTGGCCGTCTGTACCAATACTCCCATCTTTTTAGCATTAAAATTAATTTTCCTCATCTTGGCATATAAAGAACCCAAGAGCACCCCTTACCTCATTACCTGAAATTTTACAGTGACACCAACAGCAGGGGATGTGGTGGAGCAGCTTTTTGGATATCAAAAGTAGAAGCTCTGGGAGTATTTGCTTGAATAGACCCTGCGGTTCTTGTAGCTTGTAATAGGTTCTTCTTTCGTGACTGCCTATGGCTGGAGCAACATGGGTGGATTTCATCCAGGTGTTTCTGTCACTCTGATAGATTGCAAATTTTTGTACCTCGGTAAGAGAACAACCAGGCTCACATCTGAAGTGTGTACTTGGTGCGTAGTACCAATCAGCAATTTTGTTGACTGTCATAGAGGAGGCTGAATAACTGAACATGTTTATTTATGTTTAGTGCAGTGTAGCGACACGGGGTAAAAATGAAAGTATTTTGTTGACTATCTTAGCTGCTGTTCCAGTAACACTTACTTTTTGCATGAATATTGATTTTCAGTTTGGGAAACATACTGAACTCCATCAAACCGGCATTCCTGAGCATTATTTTTTTATAGCAGGCAGTGTTTAGACATATTAGATACATAAATAGAGGGAGGTGTCCGATCCCAATGGGATGCAAGTGTGCAGTGACACTAAGGTGCTCAAGCTGGGGAGTCGTAGGCACCTACCTGCCTTCCTTGGGGAGGAAGTTGGAGATAGGTATTTTTATTACACTTGTTTTATTTTTATTTTTATTACACTTGTTTTCTTTTGCTTTCAGTAAGCTTTTCTAATTCTGAGTTTTGAATGGGACCTCTAGAAAATTTCACATCTTTTAAATTTACAGCTGAATTTTTTTCTTGAATTCCTAACCATGGGACAATTTTTTGAGAGCACTAATGAAATGCTTCCGAAGTGACTAAGTCAATTTTGAAATAAAACTTTGAAAAGAGATGGTTGCAGGTATTACTGGAAGTGAGAAGTCAAAAGATTGAAAGAAAGCTCTGAAAAGAGGGGAAAAACAATACTTTGAAAAATTAAAAAGGGATGAAGAAAAGATTTAGCAGGATAAGACTGTCTGGAGCATGACAGTATGAAGTATGAAAGCCACAGTGCAAAGAAAATCCTGAATAAACAATCACATTGCGAAGTGTGTATCTTCACTTGCAAAATCCATGTCAATGAGATCCTCTCTTGGACTCTTCCGCCATGCTCTACCTAAAAGCTGGTGCTTTTCTCAGGCTCCTGTACATGACCTATGATAGTTCCATGAAATCATGTAATTTCCATGATTAGTTAATGGATTCATGATTAATCAACGCACTATTTTCTGCCATACTGTCATGAAGATGAGGAGGTAGATTTAAGGAAAGTGGAATTACACTGATACCAAACTGAAAGTTAAATTTATGGTATCTGGGGTCAAATCTTAACATCATTGACATGAGCAGCTGTTTGGCCATTGGCTTCAGTGGTGTTGAGATTAATCTCTTTTGAAACTGTGAAGTGATAATTATGTCTTTATATAACTGTAAGGATAAAATACTTGTAATTAAATACTTTACATAGATTTATAGTTCTAAGAATATATTGTTTATGTTGAAGTGGATATTAATAATTTCTTTCAAAAATATTTCTCTATTCAAAATAGCCACTCTAAGCTATTCCGTTAGATGGAGATGCTGAATTTGTTGTTGAAAAGTTGAACAATATCAATAGATACAGCTGCCTCTAAAGCAGGTTTGTGTTTTAGGGAAATGTTTTCTTTAAACATGAGAGCAGCCTTTGAGAAAGCACTGTTAAAAGAAAGAAAAAATGAATTAAGGAACTTTAGAGAGTACTTTACTTAATTATATAATTGTAATCATCATAATTTAGTATAATCATATTTAGATTTGTTTAGTGCAATGATTAAGATTTAAATATATCTCTGGAATAAAATAAAATAAGCATAATTTTTGGCATAAAATAAGCTCAAAATTCTATGGGAGAGAAAAGGAATAGAAAAAAGTGGGTTTTGTGATAGGAGTTGAGTCCTGGAAGCTGTCTGTATGCCTTTTTTTAATTTTTATTCTTATTATAAGTAATCACTTTGATTAAAGTCATCTAATCTACTCACCTGAATAAAAATAGGTGTTTGAAGAATAAAGATCAATTTCCAACACATGATTTTGCATATTCCTTGCTTCAGTTGATAATTTTACAATCATCTAAAATATGCAAGAGCTGCACAAAACACAGCTGATAGTGCTGGAAGGACTTGTAATTTAATTTTTTTTTTTTTTTTAGGAAAAACATGGAAACTTTTATTTCACTTTTAGCACATTCAATGACTTGGTTATCAATAGAGGGAGGAAACAATTATAGAGATCATTAAATTGGAAAATGAATGGCAGCTTCTGTCCAGTAAACACCGTATCTGACTGACTCAGGTATTTGCAGACCAAGACCTGCCAACAGACCAGCAATGATCATGCAGCTCAGCATTGTTTTGTATTTTTCAAATGAAGCTATGGACAGTATTTGGGAAATTGAGCCATCTCAAGGCATTTTTATGCATAAATCGCTGTGAAATGTGTTTCCTTTCATTTTTGCTTTTTGCCTTCGTTGTGCATTTTTTAAAAGGTCCATTGAAATGGATAGTGATGTTTTATTAAAATAGTTTGTTTACCTCACAACCACTCTTACAGACACCTCTCCTGATCTCAGATGCACCAGTCCTGTCCCCAGCTCCCTCCTCCGTACCTGCTTTATCTGTTATTTGTAATAAAAGTCAATCAAAACTGACGACTGAGATGGGGCCATTCTTTCAGAATAAAAAAAAGCCATAAAAAGAAATGGAAGAGTAACCCAGTGATGTTGCTCAGAAAGTCTGAACTTACCTTCACTGCTAGTGCCTTCTTTTGCCCTTCCTGAAATTCCTCAACTCCTAACTCACCTGTCATGTGTCCGGCACTGTAAACATATTTAGTTGTCAGATTACCACTGAAATAACTCGGTGCCGCTCCAAGTGTGCATCAGTTTCTCTGTGACAGAAATAATGTCTTCCTACAGCTCCTGGGCGTGAGCAGAAGCTTCTGGACAATACTTTTATGCAGATAGTAGTAGTAGTAATAATAATAATAATAATAATAATAATAATAATAATAATAATAATAATATGGCATGCTTATGCTATGATTTTTCTTGTCACACAGTATTCTATGAGATCTCTCTTAGATCACTTTAAGATGACACAATTCCACTGTAAATAAATCAGTGTCAATGTACACCACTGTATTCAGTTCTAGATAGACAGTGTTATTAGCCAGAGTTGAGAAATAAAGTTCCCCAAGTTTTCTTTCAAGTATCTTTCCTATTTTCTGTAGAAATTAGACTTCTATACATTGATATGCATTTAATAAGAACATTTCATAATTTCTTTTCTGGTACATTTCCAGAGCTCTAGCATGCAGCGAAGGTTTTGTAGTCAGTGTGCAGTGCAGCAGATGTCATTCCATTTGCCTAAGTCCTGCTGACATTTGGAGTTGTGGATTAATTGAGCTACAGAAGGAAATTTAATTAAAATTAAATACAGACTTGGCCATTGTATCTGTTCATTTTTTACACTCTAGTGTGTACATTTGCAGTCAGTGCCGTAGTTAATTTATTTAATCAGGATGCTATGTGGGAGAAGCTGCACTTTGTTTTAAGCTAAAATTGTGGCAGATGCCAAGTGGAGCATCGTTTCTAGAATTCCATGTGATACAAGTCATGTAAATGATGCTATTGATGCACCTCAGAACAACCTGAAGGGTGCAGATTATTCTACCTGTGAAGTTACTGAGAAAGAAAAGACTATATAAAAGGTGGGGTTTGGTTTCTATTTTTTAAGACAAAGATTTTGTTTAAACTGATGTTTTAAGTACTCCGCTAATTTAGTTAGCTCATGAGGAAATATATTGGAAGTGAAAGAATTACAAAAGTGCAATTTATTTCTCTCATAAAATGCCATTGTCAGAATCGGTTTAGCCTTGAGATAGATCTGTAATGGAAATGTCAACAGAAGGCATTAAAAAATGCCAATACTTGATCGTAAGAATTTTTTCCTTGATAATTGAGTAGGTATATATGTGGGAAGCATTCAGACTGTTTTTTCTTCTCTCTGACCATATGAATAGGTCGCAAATGCTAGGTAAAGTAGAAGTAACACTGGAGGGAATATTTATGGATTCTGTCTTTATGCATTTAATTTAGGTCCATCTGGAAACATTTACTTCTGCTCCTTTATATGTAGGTAGCACTAATTTTAGGGATTCTGACTCAGTCTAAATTAGATGCCTAGAGCAGCAAGTAGATGGTTCAAATACCTCTCCATATATTAAGATAAAGAAGACATTAGTAGACGCCAACCTGCATATTGCGTAATAAACTTAGGGACACATTTCTACTGTGAAAATTTAGGACATACAGTTTGTTATTTATCGTTTACTGTATTGACAGACTTTTTAAAAACTGAGTGTGTTTTTTCAACTTTGTCCTTCATTACTACAATGGAAACCATTCAGACATAGCATGCCTTTCAAGAGCCGATGAAATATCAAAATATCCCAACATGTTCCCTCAGTTTCCAAGAAATTTTGGCTCAAGGTTTCCTTTTAACAGTGTCTTTATATTTAATATGTAATGAAGAATTTCTTTTCCTTGAACTTGTCCATTCTTCACTTGAATTCACATAAATGTTAAGCATCTGCACCAATGTGTATCTTCACTGCACGCTGCACAAAGAAACCCCTCCTCTTTGATGTTAGCCTACCCATGGCAGGGCATTGGATGGTCTTGAAGTTCCCTTCCAACTCAAACCATTCTATGATTCTATGTAAGCAAGCCATGGATTTATATCCATTGCATAGTACAATACTCTTATTTATTTTCCTGATAAATCTAAATGCTTAAATCTCAAGGCTGCCTTTTTTCCCCCCCATTTCTACTCATCATTGCACTTACATTTTCCCAGAACTATTTAAGGCCTGAAGATCTTATGCTTGGGTGGTAATGACCGGCTCAGAGCCCATCATTTTACCAGTACAGTTAGGATTGAGATTCCCTGGAACATCACATTTGTCTCTGCTGAATTTCATCTACCATCTTAACATTCAGTAGTTCAGAGCCGTAAGGTCTTTCTTCATGTTTGCACCATCAGTTCCTGACTTCGCCAATTGTACATGTGTCATATCATCAGCAAAATTTGTCATCTCACAGTTCACTCTCCTTTTCTCATCATTTATGAGTAAGATAAACAGTGTGGATCCTTGTGGAGTTTCCCGGGCATGCACCCTGGAAACTGACTGTCCGTTCTTACCTGTCCTCCTGTGTTTTAACCAGATTTATCCATGTCACAACCCTTTCTTTTCCACCATGACTGGTCAGTTTGTTTACAAGGCATTGGTGAAAGATTGTCAGAGGCTTTCAAAAACTCTGAGCAGATTATATTGAGCAGATCTTTTTTACAAACCTGATTGTTGATACATACGTCAGACATGACGGGTGGGCTGTCTCTTGCTCGGTATAGCAATTTATCTATCTGTCCCTTGTTTTAGTATCCACTGACTGGCCTGGTGCACTCCTGAGCCTTACCTGTTTGCAGATACTCCCTGGGACACATTTCAAAAATGGTGGCACATCTAGCACCTTTCAGTCCTTAATTAAGTGGTTTTAAGTGGTGGATGCACACTATAATTAGTGGTTCAGCTATTACATTCCCGAGTTCCTTTGAAACTACAACACAAGTACTGTTTAGTCCTGGCAATTTGCTACTTATCTTTTTTTTTTTTCCTTTGTCACATGACATTTTCTACTGACATTCACTTTGAGGTAGATCTTCTGCTGAGACCTTTATTAAGAAAGCTTCAAGTGTAGGAACCTTCAAGTTTTTCACAGTTTATTCAGAAGCAAAAACAGCAAAACACCTGTGACACTTGCACACTGATGTTCATCTAGCTGTGAGAACACTCAAGCAGAATTCCTGCCTCCGATGTGTTTGAAAACATATTATTTTATTGTAAGTTTTTAATCTCTCGTGTGGGATGTTACCCAAATTCTCTTCTGCACTGTTGTACTGTGGTTTTGTAACTAACCTGCTATAGTTTATGATACTCTCCATTTTCAGCTTTCAGAATGATACCTTCTCACTTTTATTCACTTCCTTTTTCGTCCTGTCTAATTAAGTTCTTTTTGCCATTTGTGTTCTCTGAAGTGACCATTTGCTTTCTGCCTCCAACAAGATGCCCCTTGTCTTTGCGCTGCCTACAGGGGTTTAGCTCTCTTAACTGCCTCTCTCATGGATATAAAGCTTATATACGTCTTCATACGTAGCAGAGCTACAGCATTGCTGAAGTTGAACACAGCTTTTTCAGGTGAGGCACAGCTGCACGGTATTTGTGTCCAAGAAGGTTGAATTTCTGTGCGTGGTAGCTGCTGTTAGAGTGGATTTTTGACAATAACACATCAAATCAAGCCTGTTGCTCTGCTCAAAAGTCAAAGGTTGTTTCTTCTCTCATGGGCCACTAAACAGGCTGCTCCATCAATCAACTGCTGACCGTGTCTACAAATTCAGTCATATCGTCAGGTCACAATGCGATATTTTCCAATCCACAGTGTGACACAGTAGCCAGAGTCTCCAATTACTGCAGCATCCTCACTGTTTGCTCTCCCTCGGCGTATCACGGGCAGTGTCACCAGCTCTGGTCAAACAGTCAGCAACATTGCTCCAATACTAAGTTTTTTCCATTTAGGCCATGAGTTTCCGTCATTAGAGAATCTGTCTTTCTTCAGACAGCTGCAGTCCAGACCAAATGTGTTTGGTTTCTGTAAGCAGGCTGAGCCAATATCCCGACTAACCTGGGTTCTCAGCATCCCTCCAGATCTCCCTAACTGCAGTATCCATAAAAGTAAGTGCATTCTGAAGCTGTACCCCATATAACATTGCTTTCCTCTTCTCAGGTGTTTGAATTCTTTTGCTGTTCTTGTTTTTATCTTACTGCTCCTTTATAGAGTAACAAACAGCAATGTGGCCATTTACATGGCCCTTTTCAAGGACATTGCTTCTGAAAGGCTGTCCCCATCTTCACACTTACAGTCAAATTCAGAAATTGCTCCACAAGTAACCAAGTTTTTAAAAGTATTTTAAAGAGCATTAAAAGGGCTTACTTGTGGCTTTCTTACTCACATGTTAAGAAAGGGGTTACCCAAGGGGTTAATGTACTACTGATGCATTAAAATGTTGATATGCATCTTAAGAGCACGTGAATTAGGATTAAGGAAGGTTAGCTGGCTGGAAGGAGGCATTGTTTTGTGGACACAAGCCTGAAAGAGAGTGGAGCGGTAAAAAGACTTCACCCTGGTGGTTAGAAGAACCAGTAACACAGTAATTTGGAAGGGACCAAAGGTTCATCCCTGTCTGCACAAGGAAGTCAAGCAGTCAGCACAAAGAAGTGGCACTGTGACCCGTGGCAGCTCACTGCGCAAGACAGTCTTCTTACAGTGAGATGTGTAATGAAATTTGTGCTTTTTTTTACATTTGTGGTCATGGAAGAGAAAGATTTGGAGATTATATAAAAGGCATATATCAGGAGCAGGTAACAGCCTGGATGAGAAACAGTGAAATAACGAGAATTATTTAGAGGCTGCTGAGGTAATAAAGCTGGGTAGTCAGAATGGTGAGTTTGAAAATGGAGGAAGATTTCTTACAGGGAATAGAATTATTTTTTTTACCTAAATTTGAAGATAACATGACAGTCAGGAGGAGGTAGCAAAGGGACAATTGCAGACAAGACACAATAGTAAATAGGCAAGGGGATTTTTTTTTTTTTTTTTTTTTTTAGGCAGTGGTTAAAATTGAGTAGTAGAACTGGGAGGAGGAACAGAAGAATGATACTGAGAGTCATAAAGTTTTCAATTAGACATGCAACTGTGAAAGAAAGAGGGGAAGACTTGAAGAGACAAGACACTACGGATAGAGGCTAAAGGTACTAGAGAAGAGCATTCAGTAGTAGAAGGAGCATGTGAGAGGATGGTCGTGGCAGCAGAGGTGGGAAAGATGCTGGAGAAGAATAAGCAGATTGCAGTGCTGAAGATGAGAGTAGGAGGAATACAGTGGATATATTTAGGGGAGTTGTTATGTACAAGTCTTGTACCTTAATAGATGCAAGAACACATAACAGGAATATTTTAGAATGTTTTTTTAACTGTCAGAAGGGAAGAGGCCAGCGATCCACCATGCCAAAGAGCCTGTGTTCAGCAAAAGCCAGTATGGTATGGTTTTTTACCTCATTGAAGGGAGACATTGGAGGACAATCTGATTTTGGGGGAAGCATCTTTCTGGCTATAAAGACAGTGGTTCATTTAAACCCACAGCACAACAGTCCTTTGTAGAATATTTAGTTTGTATAGTTTTTCCAATGATAGGTGTTTTATTCGTGCAATATCCTTTTAAAATTTTACTGATCCATTAGTGTCAGTTGTCTCATGATCTTGAGCTTCATGGGAAATACTCACTAATTTTCCTTTTAAAGTTTTAAGCTGATTGCCAGTTGGAGTCATTGTGTGCCTCTTCATTCATCTCTTCAGGATAGTAGAAGAATCTGCATTCCTGTATCACAACCCTGTAAAGTTTTGGATGGCTTCTTTTGCAGTCTACATCTTTTTTAACTTCATAAATGAAGTCATCTGCTAATATTGAAAAGGTAGTCAGCAATTCTCCATGGATCCATTCTTCACTCTTGTTCATTTAGGGGCAGAACTAATCTCTCGTCTTCCCTCGTTGCAAGCTTGCAAATATGAAGCTTGTTTAAACAAGCTTTACCCTCCATTTCACCTGAAAGCCAAACTAATTTTAGTGTCTGGTTTTGGTGCTTACACCTTTCATACGTACAGAAGCGTTACTCAGTGTGACAGAACCTCTTTGTCCTGTCTTACACCCTGGCTCGTGGTGCTGCGGGAAATACTCAGATGCACTTTTACATGAAGAATCGGAAACTATGGTAATGTGAGACAAAAAAATGTCCTGCTCTTCTCCAATTAGAAATTAATAATCTGCATGTATTATACCCCTTTGTTTAAGTGATATGGAGTCTAATACCTCTGACATTTGCTGCAGAAATTGCTCTGTGGGGTTCTCTGCCGCACATAATTTGGACTTGCCCCAAGATTATTTAATTATGGAAAAGAAATTTGTGCTGTCATTGAACCAGTGTTGGAGATTTCAAGTGGAACCAACATATGCTAAGCTTACATAAATTATTAAACCTGATTTAACTTAAAGTTTTTCCTTTTACACATTGTGTATGGCCATGTGTCTAGTCTAGAAGATAGTCAGAGCGACTACTCTTTTCCTGGAGTAGCTATTGCCTAAATAGAAATAATTCTGATTTGCTCGTTTTGAAAACAATAACATGTCAAAATGCAAGAAGTGGAATTTCAGAGCAGCCTCCTAAAAGTCTGTGATTGCGCTGGTAGACTTGAACTCATGTAAGATGGTGTTCTAAGGATATATACTTGTTTTAATAGATTTTGTCAGGTGAACACTTTGGGAACATTTTCCTGCTGTATTATTCAAGATTGTGCTATTGGGCTTTAAAGTTGCATACTTCCAGAAATGTTTTCATCACTCTTGAGCACTGCTACTACAATATATTTTGTGTTTTTCTTGTTGTTTAGCTTAACCTTCTGTAATTCATAAATTATCCTGAGAAGCTGACAGGCTTTTTGTTTTCTCTCTAATAAGTATTTTAGTTTGGTGACCTCTGCTCATTAGGCAGAATATTTCAGAGGAGAGGAGAATGAAAGTCTGTGAGAAATGCCACCCTTTGATGCCTTTGATGAAGAGATGCTTCATGGAGTCAGTGTGACACACAGCATGGGTGTAATCCTTGACTACAGGCTGACTTTAAAACATCATGCACCAGCTGTGGTCAACTCTGCATTTTTTAAGGGTGCTTTAGGGATGGACTTTTTAATGATGTAAAGGCTATTGCAAGCTTGCAGACCTTCTTATATTCTATCTAGTAGCCATAAGGCACAGCTTTTTTATTATGCAGAGGCATTATCATTGCGCATGCCGTAAACTGTACAACTGTGTATAGACCAGGCAAAGACAATAAACAGGATTATTGATATTATTGTTATTACTGTTGGAATCCCTGAGAATAGAAACACAGGACTCTTTTTACTGACTCACACAGTGTTATGAGTCTTTTTGAACTGGTTGTGTCAGGTATGTGTTACCTCGCTATCATGAGGAATTAGTGTGTGTGGCTTTGGCCATTTCTGAGGTTTTAAGAGGTTTGTGAGATTTTAAGAAATTTTCAGTTATTTTTTTAGGAATGCTAAATGTATATTTATACAAAGTGTTTTTGTTAAGAAAATGATCATTTGACATTGGCATGCTGGCTTAAAAAAGGAAAAGATAGTGAAGAAATAACTTTTGGAATTTCTAACGAATAACTTTGGATGTGTAGTTTGTTTTAAACTGAGGTGGGTTCTGAAAAGCCTTAAGGACAATTAAAAAAAAAAATTCACAGTTTGAATCAGACCCCACAAAGTGATGAATTTATCTAAAGGTAATGTTAGTTTATGATTTTTTTTTTTCCCCCTTTTGTTTGTGTGATTGCTTTTAAGTCTGCGGATATGCATGAGTCACATTTTCCTGTTAGTTTAAAATTTTACTTGTAAGAAAAATGAAAAATCTTTCTCTTCACTTTGGTAGAATGAACTATCTATCTCGAGACTTGACAAATAATTATTGAAGCAAGTAATGCTATACCACCTCTTCTAGGTGATGGGTAAAGATCAGGTATGTCCATCTGTCCCCTATTTCCTTTAAGTGATGTCTTCTTCTGCAGAGGGAAGTGGAAAAAAGAATAAGCTTATTCATCTTCAGCTCTTCTCTTTTAGAATGCCATTTTGACTAATTGAACTTCTGCTTCGTAATGTTTTACTGTGTAATGTTTGCAGGCCTTATTATGATCATCTTGTTCAATATTTGTGCAGCATCCCCGGGAAACGATGGGAGAAATATGGGGTAATGTGTGTCATTCAGGTTAAGCTGTTGACATGGAACTATGTCTTGATTTTCATCTCATAGACCCAGTGAGTGTCTTTTCCCAGCTTTGTCTATGCAAGGGATCAAAAATAGGATGGGGATATTATAAATGAGGTACCTTAGGTACAAAAAACTTAAGCAGTCAGGAGCTCCTCACTGGCTAATTTTCCTTGCTGAAGCAGAGAAAATTAGCCCACATGAAGCTTGTGCTGCTGAGAGAAGAGTGCTTCTGGTATCCAAGTTAGTTCATCTAAAAATAGCTTTGGAAACTCTAATCTTCGCAAGCTGCCAAGTGGGTATGTGATTATCGTCTGGCGATGGCTGGGGCATGCATGGAAAGGAAATAGTTAAAGATCAGAAGATACTCTGCCTGTCAGTAATTTTAGACACAGTTTAAGAGGTCAAGGAAAAAATGTAGGTGAATATAAACTTCATCTCCTTCTCAGAGATAATACATACAAATTCACTAAACATAGTAAATGTTTATTGTTAAATGTTTCTTTATTAACCACAAAATAAATGTACAGTCAACTCTAAATGTATTGTTTAAAATAGACATTTACAATGATGATTTGCTTTCATACGCTGGTGTTTTGGTAGGTAGCTGTATCACGTTGCTTTACGCTGGACTTAGAAGCTTTATTTTCATTTGAACTGTCTATGCCAGACTTCTGTGTATTGAAAGAATCCGTGATAGGAAAACCCAAACAACCGTGCATCTGCCAGTCTAATATATTCATATATCAATTTTTATTAAAAATGCAAGTCATGAAATAAAAAAGGCACCTCATCTATGAGTTATTTTTCAGTTAGATGAAAAATTACAATGTAGGCTGTAAAAAGTAGAGTTTTTCACAGCCATGGCTTAAGAAATTTTATTTTCCACTTCTATATGACAGCTTCCTAAAATCCATATTGAGTTACTTTCTGTTATTTTATTTGAAAGCATCCAGTGGACCATAAAAGTGTGAACCAGTCTGTAGGTGCTTACACATGTATACTTTGCTTTGCTATAACTGTGACATAATTAAGGATGATACAAAGATCTCCCTCCACTTACGACGAGTGGTTAGAGTAAGCAAGCATGAATATCAAGTGTATTTCACCTTTCATGTTGGGTATTTTGTTTCTGTAAGTGAAAGTGGTTTGATGATGTAGAGCACACCGTCTTGAGAAATTACTAATCTGAAATGAAGATCTGCAGAACTATTTTGGTAAGATTTTGAACCTCTCTAACTCTCTGCAGTTCTGAAAACTTGCTGTATTTCTGAGCTGTAACAAGGAGATTTTTGTAAAATGTTCCTCATATGAGAACTTGTTTTATATAAGAAACATACTTTAAAAGCTAATTTCTTTTCTCCTTTCTGCACTGCAATCCACAAAGTGTGATTAATAATAGATTTAAATTTGCTAAGTGCATTTACTCCTTTGTGCCATCATAAAGAGAATCTATTACTGTAAAATTGAGGCTTAGTTCCAAATTGTGCCATTATGAAGTTTTCTTCCAGCAATGTTTTGTCTCTAATACACTTCCCTCATTGTAATTCTATTGCAAACCTGATGTCTAGCATCAAGTCTCACAATAATTATTTTAAATTGCTACTAGGAACAGTAGTCCTGGTGGGATATATTACTACCATTCTAACAAGATGAATTTCAATGCACTTGTAACCATGTTATAGTGTATTATGAAAGAAAGAAAATCTTTGAGTTGTAGGTAGGCAAGCAGATTCAGAACACTGAAAAATTATTTTTATCAACTTCTTAGCACTTCATGATGCACTTTTATATTATCCAGATAAATTAGTATTAATTATATTTTAAAATGTATGATAATAAAATGTGTGATAAACCGGCAGTATATAGTGGTTTTTAAGTAAAACTTAGCAGTGAGATAGGGTGGAGCTTAGGAATGGAATTGTTATTTTGCTGAAATTACTACTAGACCCAAAGCCTGGAGGTCTCCTGAACTTGTGCTGAGAATAAGTGAAAATTAAAAAGCAGTGCAAACTAAGGGAGTGCACTGTAAGCATTCCTTTCAAAATGACAGACGCTGCAAAGCTCCATGGCTCTACTTCGTAATGAGATCACAGATTAGCTCCTAAATTCATCCCACAGCCTGGAAACTTTAAGGCAGGTCTTCTCCAGTTGTTTTAAAATGAGTAGCCAGCTGATGTGATATGTATATGAACTCAGTCAAGCACTGTCGGTAGATTTATGACATCATTGTGCAGTTCTAGAATTAAGTGCTTATGCTGTAATTAAATGATAATGTGTAATTATTTGCACACCAATATTCAACATAATTTTAAAGTTATAAACAGATAAATCTGCAATATTTTAAACTAAAATGAACCCTTAGACAGCAGTACTCAGACGATGGCTAAAATTTCCAACTTCCCTGATTTCATATTTAGAAAATTCAGAACTGAGTGTTGTTTAAGTGACATCAAAATAACCACCCTGGGGCAAACAAGGGAATAAGGCAAATTTTCTGTCACTTTTGGGTGCCTGTATTTAGTTCATGCGTGTGAGTTGTAACACCTTGAACCAATTAAAACAACGTGAGAGGTGCATGGGAGAGGCCGTCATTGGAACACGTGCCATCGTCTCAATTTCTCAACATCCTTTGCAAGAGATGACAAACTGCACACAGCATCTGGTGGAAAACCGTCAATAGCTCATTAATTTTTATTTTAGACTTGGTGGGTTCATATTTTGGACATGGTGTTGAGGAAAGGAGCGTGTTGTCAGGGTGCATTCAGCTGGCTTCATGTTCAGTTTGAGCATGGTCGCCTCAGGTACAGGACTATCCGTGGTGACTTCACCCATAAATACAGCTATAAAAGTCACACCGTGCCTTCTTGTTCTGGGGAAAAAAAAAAGTCTAGGTGATGGAAAAATTATTAGAAAGTGTCTCGAGTCCCATGGTTTGTTTTCCTCAACTGCTTACACCCCTCTTCATAAATGTTTTACGCCGCCTTCCTCTCCCCCCTCCCATTTCTGAATTCCAATCTTTTCTGCAAATTTAGGAAAGAACCTACAGTCCAAAAGTATATGTTGAGGTTGTTTCTCTAAGGATGTGGCATGGAAAAAAGTGTGTTACCTTCTAACAGCCAATTAATTTTCAAACCACCGTTGATTTGAAACAATGATGTAAAGAACTGGAGATCATTTCAGATAGCGCTTTCAGGATAGATTCTCTTGTTTCCTTATACTTATTTCTGCTGTCACTTCCATTCCTTGAATCCTACACTCCTAAGGGTGTTAAAACTACAAGACTTCTGTGTTTGCATTTCTGTGTTTCTGCTTATATATATTTATATATATATATATTTTTATATGTAAATTCTTTTAATATGTATATATTTATTTTTGTGTATATATATATATATGTAAGATCACAATTTGCAGGACCAGGTTACTCATATACTTTGACGACGTTATAAAATGACATTGCAGCATAACCGCGTTTCTTCTTGTCTTCACAAATTAAATTGAAAAAGGCAAAGTGTTGGGAACCCTCCACATTGAAACGGCGGTGCCAGTGACCACATTTTCGCATTTGGCCATTGCCCGCTGATTTCTGTGGGGAGGTCACTGCAGACTATAGTTTGTTAAATTTGATTAAAAGAGAGCTCAGAGTAATGCCCTCTCAACCAGCGTGAAGTAAAGCTGAGGAAGTAAAGGAAAGGTCTGTGCTGGATGAAGGCTAAAACACCTTGCAGAACTGACGGCAGAAGCTGAGAAAGGAATTGCCAGCAATGACATTGCTGCCATTGCTTTTGCTCCATTAAAAATAAACACGATTTCGCTTTCATGCCTTGCCAGCTTGAAGTGCTGAAAGTAATTTTGTTTGTTTAGAAAAAGTGCAGAATGAGTTCAAATCAGTATCACGGGTGCTGGTGTCACACAGCTCCTCCAGTGTGCCACAGTCCATTACAAATGGACAACTTCTCAATAGATGTGAAAATAGCTCAATATTCATATTCTACCTTTTTTTATCTGCTTGAGCTCTTAGTAGAAGCATTAGAAACGGTTTGTGACAACTTATTATACACAGTCCTAAAAGTTCTTCAGTAATGGTGACTTGCACCAGCTTTGCTACAAGTCAAAGAAGCAACTAGTTAAATGCTCGTTTTACCAGTCCTGGCAGCCACAACTCGTGTTAATCCAGCTACCAACCATTAAGAGTATCTTCGCATTGAAAGCGCTCACCCAATGTGGAAAGTCCAGCCACGGGAAGAGCACCATGTTGCCTTTGCACAGATGTTTCAGTGCTTCTTGATGCTGAAGTACTACCAACTGTTGTTCAAAGTTATTTTCTGAAGCTTCTTCCAAAACATTTTGACAAATTATTATATTCAAATGAAGTATTTTACAGTGTCTTTTTTTTTTCCCTTAAATTAATTGCAGCATATGGAGATTTGTGTAGAGATGCACATTTTCAGAGATGGTGCAAAAGTAAAAAATACTTTTACTTTTGTCTGGACTGTATTTATGGTGTACGTGGGAGTTTGCTGCTGTGCAAAAGTCAAACTACGAATCTCAGGTATTTTCTGATAAATAAAAGGCTACCATTAACACAAAAAAAGGTGTATTCCACAGCACATTTCTCTATCCAGTAGAGGCTGTTGGAGAGAGGTAAACAGAATTTCATCCAAGGCCCTCTGAGTGTTAATAAAGTAAAACCGAAGATGCGCAGTGCTACTAAAAACACTCTTAAGTGCTAAATAAAAAATTCTGTCAGAGTGAGCCCATAACTTCACCTCTTGGGATTGATCACATCCTTCAGCTTAAAATATGAAGTAAGCCTTAATGACGAATTGAAATTAGCTTGGAAGTTTTTAGTAATTCTTACTTCTTTGAACTTAGGAAAAGAGTCATTCATTTGCTAGTTCAAGAAGTAAGGCAGGAATATGTGCTGTTGAAATATTTTAATAGTCCTTAACTTGCCAACACTAGATGGCAAGAGACATATTCTATTTAATGTTAAGAAGGTCCTATGTGAATTTACCAATATGTGTATCAACCCCAGATTTCAAGAGTGTTGAATGGGTTATTGTCCAGAGCTAGATAAATCTGAATTCCATGGAGCTGAAATGTTGGAAATTAGCTGCGTGATGTATGAACCCAAATAATAGTGTTCCTGACGTAGGAAGAAGTGATGGAAATTAAACATCTAGTTATGCACAGCATGTCTGCACAATGTGCTGCATGCACCGCATGTGTTAGAATTTCTTCTCAGTTCTTTTTTTAATCTTTTATTCATAGCATTGCAGGTGATGAAAAATTTATGCCTTGAGTCTGGCATTGAAATTAAATGCAAAATGAAAACAGAAGCAGTTTATACTGACAGCTTAAATATCTTTATCTAGCATACGGTTGCACTATAAAAATCACTGGGTGACTTTTAAAATCTCCCACGTGCAAAAATGCAAACATTGCAGAATAAAGGATAAAGTTGGGACTCTCTGTATATTAACAGAAAAGTTTCCATTCATCAGTATTCACGCCTAATTTTTCAGAATTATTTCAGAACATCAGGTGAGTGTGAATACAGAGTCCTGCACAGTCCAGCTACTGACACTATTGACACAGTGACAGAGGGAAAACAAGTGCATTTTGCATTATACTTTACAAAGACAATTTCTACACTTGCCTTATTTTAAATTGAATGAAAGGCTTGTGCTTGTACTTGCATACTGCTGGAGTAAAAGGTTAATTATTCAGGTGAATCAGTTCCTGAGTTCTGACAGTCATTGTGCATGTATCCTGTAACAACAGCAGGATTGCTAAGAAAAAAACCATATAGTTTTAAAGTTACAATCCACGTAACACATACTTAGAAAAGTATAAAATAGTTATTTTAAAATGCAATTTTTATTGTAGTAACTTTAGCCATAAATGACTGTATTTAAAATGCTGTTTTATTTTGAGCCATTCGATCCCTTTTTGAGATGAATACCTGCAATGGGTTTTTTGGTGTGTTTTTTACTTGTTGTCCCTTTACTGTTTATGTAATGCTAGGTCACTAACTGTAATTTCAAAATTAAAATTAATGTCAAGAAGACAATTGCTGTGAACTTCTGTGAGTAGTGCATTACTGTGCATGGTTAGACTGATGTACTAGCACTAAGGAAAATAATCTTAAAAATAATCTTCATAAATATTTTAGTAACTGAAATGTGCAATGTACAAGTCACAGAGAGTACCAAGAGTAAACCACCAATTACATTTTCACATGCAGAAGCCTGTTCTCCAGTGCTTAGCAGTTTTACATCCAGTTTCTGATTTGTGGCTTTTTACAATGCCTTATATAAATGTTAGTGTGTATAATTATGCAGATAATTTTATACAGTATTAATTGTGCTAAGAGTGTACTGAAAGTCTGTTTAATTCAGTAATTCATTAGCATTTTAATGATTCTAACAGCATAAGGTTACAGAGTAAAATTGAAACATCTCGTTGACTGTTACTGTGGTGTGAAAAGAGTTGAAGCTCTTATTTTGTGCTCTTAAATCTATTAGATATATCATTAGCAAAATCCACATTTGAAAGATCAGAGAACACACACACACAGAGTTACCAAAATCAGCTGCAATACATTTTAAAGCCCATTATATAACAAAGGTTATTTAAAACATTTTGGAATTTGATATCGGTGGCACTTGATCACTGTTTGGTTTTTGGTTTTTGGTTTGTTTTTTTTTTTTTTTGATCACTACAAGCGTTCAGCACTTGAGCAGATAATTCTGGTGGTGATGGTAGACTGAATATATCAATGCACTGGAGGAAAATCACTGAGAAACCTTTCAGTAGGAACAAGAAACGTGAGAAACAAATAATTTTTTATTTTTTAATTGGATCTTTTAAAGACGTGAGGTAGAGTCTAGGAGTGTTTTTGTGCTATGGGAGTGAATGTGCTCTCACAAACGCAGGGAATAACATACTCTGTTGATCTGTATCAATAGATTTTAAGTCAGCCGCATAATGTTTCTCTCGTTTCCTTTATCATATACAGATTTAATATCGACATGAATAAATCTAAATTGTTTGCTTCTTTCTTCCTAATTCCTGAAGCAATGTAAAAGCCTGGAGAGGTTTGAAGTGACAGGATTACAAGCAGTCTTTTGCATACATGGCCTTTAGGGATGAGCGGCTACCTTGCATCTAATAAACAAGAAAGTGAATTCGTTGAATAATGAATTAAGTGGCATAAGTTGTGATAACAAGGAGCAAATGTAACTTCAGACAAATGGTATTTGCTTTGTGTGGGGTTATCTGAGAAGGCTGATGCTTCGCCAAGGGATATCAAAAAAGAAAGGCTCATTATATTAAGATGTTCTTTCACGGAACGCAGCCTAAAATGATCTTGCAATTTTTCCGTTTGCTGAGCTCCTTTGTGTGCCTCTATCAAACCAACCGTCTCCACCAGGGGGATAACCAGGGTTCTTTAAGGCCGCCGAATTTTGTTTGTAATGAAAATTCCTAGTGAGTTTTCGATGGGTCACCCAACAATTAAATAGAGATGTCTAATTGGTTGATCCATATTAGGGTCAGCAGCTGGTTACAGAATAAAAGCTCGCAGTGCCCTACTTGCACAGTTCTGAACCAAATTAAATTATTAATCTACTCTTTGCTTCAGTGTAGCTTCACAGGGATCCCTAACCTGCCATACCGAATAAAGCAGAACTACTACTTTACATTTTCATTATGATGAATTATATTTTAAATTGCAAATACGTTCCCATTTAGTTCACCCAGAATATCACATTCAATATCTTGAATTTATTCAGGCAGTTAGTGTTTGTGTTTATTTTGTTAATTCTAGTTATTAAATGGACCTGGGAATTCATGGGCGTACACTTAGTATAAATAAAGTATTGAAACAGTCAGAATACGAGAGTCTGAAAGAACTAAAAGGAAAATGTTGGTTTTCTTCAACTGATACTTTTTAAATTGACAAGGGTTTTTTTTGTGTTGAAATGGGCTATAAGTTAATTCACAATTAAACGCAATTATCTTCATAGTGGCAATGAGGAAGTAGGTCTCTTACCTTTTCTGTCATTATATGTTTATTTCAATTTTGTGTTATTTAATTAGTTAAAGCTGATGTGCATAATGTCTTAGAGTACGCTTTCAGCAAATCATTACTGTAAGAAGAGAACTGTGTGTTCTTGAATAAAACCTTCAATTTTTTAACAGTTGCAATTCATAATGTGTAAAGAGCAACAGCTGAGATGAATCAGACTCTGCATTATTGTTCATGCTAGTCCAGCAAGGAAGATTGTAACTTGAATTATACTTTGTGAAATAATGGCAGGAAATACCCAGCTATATGCTTTTTCATTAATTTTTAATTAAGTTTTTAAGGATACCTAGTGCCAGTACCCAGATGACGAAGTGGTCTTGGCAGTCGATCCTGTTGCTTTTGAAAATGTACATATTGATATGTACTGCCGTTGCCAATGAAGAAGAAGGTGAGTTTTCAGAGAAGAAGTGAGGTTTCAGGCCTTAAATGTTACATTAAGTAGACCATGGTACTTGTTAGGAAGGGGACCTGGGACGGAGATAATCCAAAGGGACTGTTGTTTAAATTGTACCTTGAAATTTGGTCAGCTATTGTAATGATTCTGTGCAGTGACATTGAGGGTGGGCGTGGCTCAGTTCCAGTGGCGCTCCCCTAAGAGCAGGATTAGTCCTACTGTGCCTACGCCTGAGTTATGTACCACTGAAGTACTCAGTGAAGTAATACAGCGTTGCAGTTTACACCCAAATTAACAGCTGGTTCATATGCCGTGGATCTCCAAACATAGAAAACCCTTTAATCACAAAATGGTTTTGCTGACACTTTCAAATAAACTTGTTATTCACCTCTTGGGTGACAAGTTTTAAACTTGATGTTAATGAGCTTGGCTTTGGTCTTGTTTTGTTCTTAAGGATCTAGTCTTCTTTTCCATTTTTTGAGTTAGTCAAGTCCAGAGAACAATCATGACCACGTTAAATGAACAGTAGGTACAGAGTCAGATGAAGTACAAGGTAAAGGAGGAGAGAAATGTGAAGCATTCATACTCTTCCCTCAATTCTTACTGTATTAGCAATATTAATTTAGAAGAAGAATGGAGATTTCTGTTAAAAGTGAGGTTGCTGTCAAGAAGAAATTAGGGTGTGTAAAAAGAATAGCCTAGAGAATAATGTAGAAATATCATTACAGAAGCTCTGTTTCATTTCCCATGTTATTTCCTTTGGTGGATACCCCTCTCACGATGGATGTGGCAGACTGGAAGAGTTCAGAAAGAGTCTTGCAAGGTTAGGAAATTTGTATTGTACCTGAAAACAGTGTTTCGTCAGATTTGAAATATGTGTGTAACGAATGTATAAAGGTTATACTCAGAGCTTCTGTTCTCACCATTAGAAAAGAACAAGGGAAATGGAAAGATGGCAGATTCATAACTGGCATAAAATGTATTTTCACACAACACAAAACTCACCTGAAGGTAATAGCCACACAATGGTTTTAGTGAGCAAGTAAGGTCTTGGAAGGAGAGAAAGCTTTTTTTCTTCAGAACTATGCATTTTAAAATAGGTAGTGATAAGGAAGGCACAGGATAGACAGGTAAAAAGTAGCCTTGCGCCCTTCCCTAAGTAGTTATGACTGGAAGAAGTATTTTGTGGAAGGTGATGTCAACAGCCTGCATTTGGTTTCCTGTGCCTTCCTTCTAGATTTTTCCTTTTCAAAATGTTTTTAGAAAAGTTTTTGCAAAAGGAACTCCTCTTTCGTGCATCTTCTAAAGCACATGCACACACAAAGTAGAACTTTGCACCGTGCCTGTCTTCTGTGGCTGGTTAGCCCAGTGCCCTCTCCATACCCCTTGCTATCCGTTCGCTGCCTCTCTCCAAAACGGTAAACCGTTTGCAGTTTATGCAAATTGTTGTGTGTGCTTCATACATATAGTTTTGTTAATTTATCTTTCTACTCCCAAAGTAAGAATATTTTTGCATACCATCCCTATTCTAAGCCATTATAAACTACTTTAAAGAGTCACTGATAGCAGTATTGCCACAGCAGCAGATGGATCAGGGTTGCTGTCCTTCCTTGTTGAGGTTCTCCAGTAGGTTTTGTATTTCTTGCTAAGGTCCAGTATGATATAAGTGTGGGTTTGTTGATACTTAATGCTATTTATTTGAAATCTAGTTCACCTATGACTTTGTAATCTATCATCATATCCCTTGACTTCAGTGTAAACCAACCCTAGATTTTGGATAAAGGAAAATGGCGTTTAGGTCTTGTCTGCTTGCCTCTCCTTGGTAAGGATAAATTTAAGATAAGGAAAAAAAAAAAAAACAATCAGTGAGAGGTGGGTAGATCAAATAATAAGCTCTATCTGTATTATACTTTAAAAGTTTAATATATAAATAGTTACAAATGTCATATTAGTAAGTTCAATGTGGCTGATTTTTATCAGCTTATGAGCTATTGAGAAAAATGTTTGGCTCACATAGGGTAAAAGATTTAGAGGTTTTCTATATTTTTTTAAGTGCCTGCTTCCTAAAAATGACTGCGTGGTGGCGATGGTGAGAAAATACAACACTGTTAGATTTCGGTGATGTATTTGGAACCTTTCTCGTCTATGAGTACCATAATACATAGAACCTGACATACCTGTGTGGAGCCAAAAAACATAGACTTCTGTAATGTTTGTATGGACTGATTTTTATTTTCAGTAAAATATTGTGGTTTACAGGGATAAGATTTTGGATTAGTTTCAAACAAGAATAAATAGAAGGGTCCAGTCAGAATCGGAGTTTCCGAACAGTAAATTTATGAAAATCAGGGGTGCTGAGAAATGAAACGTATTTCTGTTCTCACACATAAAAATACTTCAACACTTTGTCTTTCTGATCTGTGATAATCCTTATTTAGACAATTTTTGTCTACTCTGAGAAATAAAACAGTGTTTTCCCAAACCAGAAGATTTTGAAGCATTTTCAAGCACAGTTTGGTATAGGGCATCTCTGAGCTGATCTTTGCATGGCTCCTGTTCCATTTTGGCTTAAATGCAAATGTTTCATTTGGTTTATTTTAGCAATGCTGCATTTCAGTCTTCTGTTCACTAACCCAAAGGTTCATGTGCAGCATAAAAATCTTCCCCATAAGAAACAATGAGAGATATGAGGCTTTCAATCCACAGTATCTTGAAGGCATAGGAGCATCTTAAATCAGCTTACATTATCACTGAACTGACGTAAGATGAAACTGTTCGATTTAATAAAATAATGGACAGAAATGGAATTTCTTTTCTCATTCAGTTCTTCACTTTAAAAGTAAGAAATTTCAGTGATAAAAAATTTTTCCTGTGAGGGACTTAACTTTTGCTTTAACAACATTTTCCATTAAGATATGTTTTCCATAGAAACGATGAATTCTGTGTCAGCTCTACTCATTAATGATGGTTAATGTAATCAGTGTTTTTCATTTTGATCAATGATTGGAATTTTTAACTTGCTGTTCATTTCAATGATATTTTTCTAAGTAGCTCTTAGTGACATTTTGAGAGAAGTTTGGAATGTTTCCATGATTATAACTGTAACAGTGCTATCAAAAGTAGACAGATCTTGTACTACTGAATACCCGTAGGTGTGTTCTGAAAGCAAGTTACTCATAACGATGATGTTTTCTCAGACACTTCATTCTCAAAAAGTTAGTGCTAATTAGAAAGGCTGGTATTTGTTTCCCCTCTTGGCCAAGAAAACAGCTCAAAATAAAACATTTAAAGTCAAAAGCATGAGTAGGAGAAAGAAGACCTTCCTATTGAGTTTGACAAAGATGTGGTTCCAGAAACTTGTGACTCTGACTCAATGCAACCTGCAGTATTAATAGCCCTGTGGGCTCCTGATGAAAACAACACAAAAGTTCCAATGCCCAGCAGGAAATTTTTGTCTTCTGTCTCAGAGTAGACTCTTCTGGATTGAAAGAGAAGTATTGTTTACCATTATTTCCTTAAAGGATACCTTGACCTGAGATAAAAATGCTATGACCGGTTGATCAGATTGATTTTTAAAAAGTAATTTTCAGTTCATGGATCTCATTACTACTGCAATTGTGAATGTCAATTTGTTAGCCAGGGTCTTGCTTTTATCACCTATAACATGCTGAAGGTCTGCAAAGGGGTCCTTTAGACCACCCTTCTTGGGATTTTCTTTCCATACAAGCTTTAAGGAGTGAGAGATTTTTAGGAGGAAAAGCGGCATAAGCCCTGATCATTGAGGGAGTTACCGTTCTTGTCCTGTCTTCATGGATAGTTTGGAAAGGAAATCGCCTGTCTGAAGATTTGGCAGAAGTGCACTGACTAAGTTATGGTAAACCACCAATCAACTGTAACAATTCATGACAGTTTATTTTCTATTTTCTCTAACTTGCTGACATTTTCCCCAGAAAAAGCATAGAATTAACTTGAAGTAACACATTAGACCACTGTAAAATACCTAAAAAAAAAAAAATTAAAAAAAAAAAAATTAAAAAAATAAATAATTAAAATGTCTTCTGGCCTTGTGAGTCCACAAGTGTTTTCAAGCACCGGCTAGTTGATACTAACTCTGCTTGGTGTAATGCTTTAAACCAGACAGATTAGTAACAGAACCAGGTATTCTGGGCAGCTGAGTAAGTCCGACACTTTCTTAACCTGGTAGGTTTGGAATAACAAGAGTAATAATGTCAAACAATAGTATAATATCGATACACTGTAGTATCTTGCAGTTTGGGAACTGTCAGCATTTTAGAATTTTTTTTAACATTAACACCACTACTTTGTACATAATTAATTTAATTCTTTGGAGAGGTTAGCTCTTAACTAAAGCTTAGAGCTGTGAAAAGATAATGTAATTTGCCACAATTGAATTATGCTTAGTATTTGAAAATGAGATAATAAAAGTTCCTAAGAATTCTGAAAATGTTCTTTAGCAGCATCCCAGCCGTTTTAGTTCTGCAGGTGGGTCTAGGATTGCCTCAGTTTTCTCTTTTGTTTCATCTTTTGAGGCTCAGTAAATTCCTCTGAAACCTTGTGATAAACAGCACAAATGCCCTTCTTTAGTTTTGCATAATCTTACTTAAAGGGAGAAAACATGATTTTGCAGTATCTAAATAGAAAGTTTGATGATCACAAATGGTACTTGCTAAGCGCCTGCTGGATTTTAGGTAGTTCTTTTTAATTTTGTGGCTGGTATGATGTGTGCTTTAATTTACTTTACATCCATGGAAGAAACCATCAAGTGAAATGTGCTTTATTGCGTGTTACTCTACTGTCAACGCTCTGGTATATGTTTACCTCTTGAATGTTTTGATGAAGGTATTGAGAGTGGCTTAGATCATATCATTCTGCAGCTTCGTGAGGTGTCATCATCCCCAGGTCCGATGCCAATGCCAGGGTGTTGACTGCCACTTGTCATCCAGGGGTCCCTGCCTTTTCTGCTTTCATAGCAGAAGCACAATAGAGACTCACTCATGTTCATCCCTTAATTTTAGTTTAACTACTTCTTCTGAATTGCAGAACAAAAGCTCAACAGATGTAGCCATTTTGTTGCTTGCCATTCACATTTGGATAATGCTGTGTGAGCAGCAATCTTTATTATAATTATGTATTAAAAGAAAAAATGAACCCTCTTAGCCAAGTCAGGTATGTGCCTTTCTTTGGGGAAAACAGAGTGAGATGAGAATTGAAAGATGTTTACCACAGAAAACCATCTCAGAAAGTTATAGGAGTGATGTCAACTAGTGCAATTTTACCTTAAAAGAATGTTAAATCTTGGCTGTTGTTCCAATAGATTGATAACACCAGCATTGTTATTTTCCTGATATCCTCGTGTGACAGACGGTAATGAAACACTTGTTTTCTTTTTGCTGGAAATCCAGTGGACATTGCGTGAAAAAATTAGGCACTTTTCAAGCATTCAGATAGGTCTAGAAGTCACAATTAATAACATTTTGAGCAAACAAATAAATATACTGGATCTTAAATTCAAGACAGAGAAACTCATATTAAAATGAAAATTATTCTCTGACATTTCCAAAGTGGAGAAGCAGTATTTCTGCTGCAATTTTCTTTCCATTGCAATGATTGATTTCTGTCACTAGTTTTTAAAACCTTTGACATGAAGCAACCAATTTCTTCTGTTTAAATTATTTTGTATCTTTTATAATAGTAATAGTTGCTCTCACCAATCACAGGATAAAAATGATTCCTTAATTTGCTAGAGAACAGAACGGTTTTGTCAAGAATTAAGTACGGGTGGGTTTATATTGTTTCCCGGTTGGAACTGGTAAGGTCTTTCTGAAAGATGTCTGTGATCCCCTTACACCGCTTTACTTAGAACTGATCAAGAGAGTTAAATCAGACATGGACCTGACACTAATGTCACGAAAAAATTCAGAGATCACAGTGAGCATATCTCCGAAAGAAGAATCAGAAATATTAGAATATATATATTCTTTATCAATTCTGACAGTACAGTCTTAGAGTTATTAAGAGTCAAAGAACTGAGCAGATGTCTGGCAATGCTGAATTATACAGTCTGAATAACTTTTATAACTAGCAGATCCAGTGCAATCTTTTCTTGACTGTTAAATGTCTGTCAATAAATCCTGATGCTTAATACCAAGTGCTTAACAGAGCCAGCTGTGTACTGTTCGTGCTTAAGAGAAATGAAAAAAATGAGGATTGACATCTAACAGGTAAATTTTGCTGCTTCACTGAAATTATGTGATGTCTAATGGGTTTCATTGTGTTTTTAGTGAATATTCAGAGAGATCAGCAGTGGGTCAAGTACGTTGAGGAATGATTGCAAAATACCCTTGCTATTTTCTGTCTCTTTGTTGCAAATGGAGACTTAACAAGAGAAAGAACAGAAATTATTTTATTAACCTTATAGTACTCTTGGCCATATTTTGACTTTCAGGGGAGTTACAGTAACTGATGTAGGAATGCGTGGATATAATTTTTTGGTCTGTCGAACTATTTAACAGACAGTGGAAGTTTTGTCCGAGATTTTGAGAATAATCTGCTTTCTCGATATTATTTTGTACATACCAGGAAACACTGGCAACTTTTAACCTGCATTTCAAACATGATACTTAAAGATACATGTTAGTGTAGGAATTTAAATAGGGTAGCAGGTAATTTTCCAAAATTAGGGTAAAATATATTAAATGTAAAAGCTTTTACTGCAGTATATAATAGATAAGCCTGGCTAACACTAAGCTTTTGATGTCTGCTGCCATGATTGCAAGGCTCCAGGCATGAGGGATGATTGGCTAAAATAGTTTAGCAGAGTCATTTCTGATAGAATTACCACAGAGGGAAAAAATTAGGCAAACTAACCAGAAACCTCTGATAGGAATCCAAGACATGGCTCAGTGGGTGCCAAATCTTTGTCCCAAATTGGGTGCTGTGTTATAACATTTTACCTTAAAAGTACAAATGAAATCACATGCATCTGTATGCTTTTTCAAGAGCGATAGATAGACCCAAAGTGTTTGCCAAGTGAGATTTTGGGAGGAAAATGAAAAGTCTGACTTAAAAGAAGTTGAGTGTATTCCACAAAGCCACCGTTGAAAGATTCACTTGATCTCTTATCAACTGGTGTGTGCAACGGATCAAACTCACACAAGTCATCACACTGAGAAGTTTTTGTGTTCAAGTCATTATCTTTTAATTTATAATATAAAACAATATTTTGCATCCCTTTATATGTAAGAATCAACTTACAGACGAAGCATTGGGCCATAAAGGCATGTGGGCAGTAAGTACAAAATTGCTGAGACTATCAGCACTGATAATGCATTAGTAGGCGAAGTTGGCAGATTAATTTACTTATGGTAAGCTAAGTGCATTCTTGGCTTGTAAAGGGAAATCATTTGCTCACTTAAGCCAGATATCTGACTTTTGACGGCAAATGTCACTGCCTGGATTTCCCTTTGACAGTTTGGCAACCCTGCACCCCTGTTATAGTATCCACTTATTTGTCTTGTTTTCAGCCAGATTAATCCATTCTGTTTTGACAAGGAGACTGATGGGTAATTGATAACTGTGATAGACACAAACAGAAGAGTTGGATGCTGAATAATTCAGCACTTTTCAGTATCAATAAGAGAACAGGTTGAAGAATTTGTGTCTCTATTTACACTTAAACTAAACTAAGTCAGCCCAGACATTTATGCTGCCAGTCTATCAGAAAACCAAACAGTGTACATTCGGTTTCCACCCGACAAAATGTTTTATAAGCTTGTAACAATATGTGTGAAGCTGCCAGAATAATAAATAGGTACAGCAGCCCATGCATGCTAATGTTATGTTGTAAGCAGTTTTGTTGACAAGTGCTAATACTTCTTTCATACTATCATCAAAAGCAGCTAATACAACAGCCATTATTTGCTGGCTTTCCAAGCAAGACATGATGGATTGTGACCTTAATATGGGTTAGCCGAGTTTTGAAAGTTAAACAACTTGCAATAAATCATAGAATTATTACAATGCAGTTTAATTGGTTAAGGACTGTTTATTTCCTAAACAGGGTGAAAAATTTCTGTTTCGGCACTTTTAATTTGTAAAGTGCATTTTCATTATGAATGGCAGTTTAATATTCTGCTCTTTTGTCATGCAAAATATGCAACACACAGGCAATCTATTAATTGGACAAAAATGCATTGCAAGCGTAAATTATCCTTTATATCATCACTTGTGAGCTTTTATATCTATTAAATGCATTAAATGGAACATAGTTAAAGGTTTTACGGCTTGCAGGTTAGTTCTGAAATCTAAGTCAAGCTTCAAGATGATTTTAATGACCTTTATTTTTAGCAAAGTAAAGTAGTAGTAAATACAAAGAACAATTTAAGTTATATTATTCTTAAGAAATAGGTAGACTGATTCCATTGATTAAAAAGTCATAGAAATTGTAAGAACTGCCTGTGTTATTACATTTCTTTTGTAAAATAGGGGTCTTTTCTATGCCTCCTTTGTTTTCCTTCTCTAAACCAAAATCCCAAATACTGTAAAATTAACTTATGCTGAGGGATTCAGTAAGAAACAGAAATTGCACTCGTTTTCTAAAATTTTGCAGCATTTGGAACTGTATTTGATACACTGATGGTAATCTGGGTCATAATGGTCAAAAAGCTTGTTAAAATAGCATACCTTTACAAACCTGAGAACGTTACTCTAGTACTGCTGAAACAGCTGGGATTGCATGGTGTTTTAAAAATCACTCATAATACAGCTTGTTGATGCTTTAATTTTGTTTAAAAACAAAATTGAAGTTACAGTAGATACCAGAGAGACACCTCAGTGGTACAGGTTATTTTTAAGAGTTAAAAAGGTGCCTAGCATATGAATTCAGCAAAATAGGCAGAATCTCTAGAATTACCTATTGTGTGAAATAATCTATTTCCAGTAAGAACTAACAGAATATGGTTCATTGTATGAAATAGCAAGAAATTTTTGGATGCTGCATGTTACTGAATGCAGCTTTCTTCAATAATTGATGGCTAGCCTAAAGTTCAAATTGGAGAGTCCATTATTTTTTCCTTATTTACAAACCATTAACAATTTTTAGTAATGCAGTAGCTTTCTTCTAAAAGGAGCAAGCCGAGTTATCTCAGAATGTAGTTGTAACCTTTGATAAATGATGGTGATTCCCTTAGCTCCCACACCCACCACTTGGAATCAGAATCTGGAATATGTCATCTAATTAGCATAGAAGAAATGTAAAGATCAGTGTAAGTACTTGAGAATGAATGTTGCTAACATAGAAAGATGTGCCTTCTGTTTGGCACTGTACTTAGAAAGGCAAGAATGAGTTAAATAACACGACTTGTGGAAAAATAAGTTCAAGTAATATAGTATAATCCAGCAATAATAGGTGAAGCACTTGGAGCGCTCATAGACTCATAGGATAATTCTGGTTGGACCTTTGGATGTCAGCAATGAAGTCAGACCAGCCTAGCATTACCAGTTGCTGTGAAAGCTGATGGGCATCTTGGTTTTGATCCAAATTTTTGTTTCATCCAGACTGGTTATACACCATCTAACTCTGCTATAACAGAAATGAATACAGCAATACAAGGATTTCAATTACTACTGAAAGTCATAGTCCGTCAATTTAGGTGAAAATATGGTACTTGGAATTCTATGCAGATTTCATTGATTCCTGTTGGTCTTTCAGAGCCATGTAAATCTCTGTCTTTGGGATATTGCTGGACAAAGTTTCAAATCATATGAGACCACCATTCATCCAGCCATGTGGAACTGATCTCATGTTATCATGCATCTGTTGGGGATTTTTTGCTTTAAATGCAGCATTTTAACTATATCAAAGAGAACTCTTTCCATTCCACTTTATTGTGCTAACAAAGATGGTCACTGGATCAGTTAATCATTGGATCCATCAGGTGAGTTCTTCCATTATTAACTATTTAGTATTATGAGCAGATAACTCATGCTGCAACATTCCTTTCCTTAACATTATTGTCTGTGATCTATGGTGTATTGCAAGGTACTTATCAAAACCTACAGATGTTCTGGGGAGTGTTACTGGTCTCACTGATGAATGCAGCAGCCACTGATGTGCCTTAGGATAGCAGACAGGCCATGGGTTTGGCTCCATGTTTCCTTCACCTTTATGGCTAAGTGGGAGCAGGAAGCAATGTGGAGTAAATTTACTTGGTGTACCACAGCTTCTGAGTTCATTCAGCTAAGCAAGAACAAGTAATAGCTCAGAACTAGTGGAATTACCAGCACCAGTGGATGAAGGGTGGATGTGGTCGATGAAGACCACTTTGCTGAAGGGTGCAGAGTTTTTTCCCAGGAGCTGCTGTGTCAGAATGTCAGTGTGGGATTTCCTTGTTGCTCAACTTTTCTAGATTGAAACTTACTACCCTGGACTGCCAGCAGCCAGTAGCTAGTTGATTTGGTGGATTTAAATATGAACCTTTTGAAGATATTTGTTATGGTTGGTCACAAAATTTGGACATGCCATCCAAGATTGCTGTGGCAAGTACAAAGCAGTGGTGGTTTGAGCAGGACTGAAATTTGATGTCCAGGAAAATAATCTTAAATTATGTGAAAGGAGGTCCTAGAAAACACTGAGTATATTTATATTTATAAAACATGTTCTGTTATATACTTACAGCTGCCTGTGTCAAAATCCACCATTTTAATCTCTCACCTGGTTTATATTTAAACTGTAAGAGGTCCAGTTTAAGTCCCAAATCTTCAAAACATTGTCCTTGTCATCAACAGCCTCTAAATGCAGAATACTCATATCCTGAAAGGGACGAACCTGTGCATGCTCTCTTCCCAGTATCCTTGCTTTTTCTTGCCTTGTAACCGAAACCTTTTGCCATGATTTTTCTATTTCCCTGCCAAACTCATTTACCGTTGGACAGCACCCAACTCTTGATTTCATCAGTATGCATTTGCCTCTTTGCAAGTTGTCAAGCAAGTCAAGCCTTAAGGTAGCTGAAAATTAGCAATAGCATTTCTACCTGTGGCCATGAAAGAGAGTGTGAGAAGTAACGATTATCTGATAGCACAGAAGGGCTGGTTGAGAAGTTACCTGGGTTGTCTCCCTCACCATGATGGACAACTGAGGCTGTAAATCAGTACCCTTGACAATTAGCAGCAGTAAGGAGAGCTAAGAGTACTCTTGAGAGGCTTATTTACTGTGGGTATTGCTAATCACAAACAGTGATTTGTTGCAGGCCTGACCATGTGACTCTACTGACATTTTCTTCACTGGTGGGTCTGCACCTTCCCAAATCTGTGCATCTCACCCTGTTGTGTGGTGCAGCTCGTGTCAGAGCTGTGAGAATTCCTCAGGAAACTGTGCTGGGTTAATCTCCTTGCAAAAACAAACAGGCAAGACAAGCCAAACAAAAAATGAAACTGAAAACTGAATATGCCACAGAAAAATACCAGGGTTTTTGTTTATCGCTGGTAGACTTCATATCCCAAACTGTGAGAGACAGTGTTACACAGTACATCCTGAGAAGCAGTCAGTTTCTCCATGAAAAAGTGTAAGAGCTTCTCCAGAAGCTTGTCTGTCCTTGAGTCTACACTGCTCTAGTCTGGAAATGAAGAGTGCTGTCTTTATCATCTTGGTGATTTTTTAGCTGCTGGCAGCCTTTGTCAGGGGGTAGACAGGAACCAAATACATAGACTTTTTCTGGTTTATGTTCCTTAGGGATTTTTGAGGGATTTTCTTCTTTCTGCATTGGGAGTTGAACCCGATTTGTAGAGGGACCCTTCGGATCTCATGATTATCTACAAAAGAAGCCAAAGATTTCTCTTGATTCAAGGGTCTGAGCAATATGAAAGTCAGGAGTGAGGAAGCTGGAGAAGCCAAAGGTTATATCAAACAGAAGGATAAGGTAGAAAACTATCAGAGGCCAGGTAAGGCAAAAGACTCCTAGAAACAGATTTCCGGGCTGGAGAAAGATCAATGAGGACAGAACTTTGGGTGAACAAGCGGGAGTAAGTGTGAAGGAGGCAACATTAAACAGAGACGCTACTTCAGCCTGGTGCTGTGTTGAATACCGAGAACCACCAGCTCTTGCATACCTGGGGTTTGTTAGCCCACTAGTCAAGATGATTGCCTAGTCTCCAGCAGTACTGACTGTGGCCAGGCGTTTGGGTGCAGAGCTCTCTGTCCAGGCAGGATCTAATGAGAACTGACAGCAACAGTTCAGGGAAGTCTTCTCTTGAAGCCTTGTCCTTGGAAGCATCTGGTGTTGCTTCTTTGCTTTGATTCATGAGTGACAGGGACATTTTCTTCATTTTCTTGTCATAGTATGTGATTCTGATAAGGAATGTAGACATTTCTAAAGGCTGGTCAAGTTTGGAGCCTCTGACAGAGTCCAGCCAGCTGCTGGGTGGGGACCATGGGTGTTACAAAGAGAGGCTTAAATGTGAGGCAATGACATCTACAGTGAAGTAATGGAAGAGTTTCACATGCTAAATAGATAAGAATGAGCCATGGTGTTAAAGAAAATAAACTCTACAAAGTGATTTTTTTCTTTTTCTTGCAGCAGTTGATCTCTAGTAACAAAAGCAGGCAAACAAGTTTGTTTAAATGTGCTACTTATGTAAGACATCGTGTGGGAAAGCTGAGGTAACTGGGAATCCTTCACTGGAAAAAGCCTAAGACAAGCATTTTGGGGGCTGGAGAAAAAAATAGGAGGCTCTGCAACTCACAGAAAGAAGTAGCAGGTAATTAGCAAGTCCTCCTTTTTGGGTACCATAAAGAGCTACTCTACAAAGCTGCTAAAAATGTATTAGCTTTTTCTAGGGATTTAGGGACAGATTTGAAGGCAGGCACATAGATCATTTGTGTGTGCCTAATTATGGAGAAATACTTCCAAGATAGGATATGGGACTTAAAAGCCCTGGCTTTTATCTGTGCTTCAGAACTGTGATGAAAATGTTATACTGATACTACCATGGTAATTTCTGAAGGTGGTTTTTTGTATCTTTTTCTGTTATTATTTTTGGGTAGGTTCTGGTATGGGCCAAGAAATAACTTCTTGAGTCTTTGTAATATCAAGTTGAAGTTTAAAACAGACGTGCTGCAGTGTGCCTGGTCTCTCAAAATGAAATGGACGGTATTTCTGCTGCAAAAAAGCATAAAAATTTGTTTGCTTCAGCAAAAAGATATGGTGAATTCCGTTCTGCAACATGTTCGTATAGGACTTGGAAATATTTTTATATGCTAGATAACTCCAATACATGTAGCAACATACAATAAAAACCAGCACAGATATACCTGAATTTGGGGACAAGCGATTGACTTTTTTTTCTTAATATATTACCTATCTTTAAAATGTGTAGGACTGCCTTATCGCTGTGCTTTATTGTGCAGCCACAAATACACGCTGACAATAACAGAGCTTTCTGACTAGATAATGGCACAGAGTGGTTTTCTTGCATGTCTTTTGTTAATGCAGTGCTTTGGGTTGTTGTACGTGCTTGTGAGTGTGGATTTTTACGTGCTTACATTAGGTTCGGTCAACGAGACTATAACACCGTTAACACTTTCAGATAAACCAAGCCATGGCTCCTTGAATTCAGTTGTCATGGCACTAAACTAACAACTTACTAAAAGCAGTTTTCCTATAACATCATCTTTACAGAGAAAAAATTGGCTGAAAAAATACAAATCACCTTATATTCTACTGAACTTACTGAGTTCCTTTAGAAATTCATCCATGTATTAATGCTGCTCCATATGTTATTGAAATTTGGATCTTCATGACTAATTTGATCTCCTTTGAGAGATACAGGTGAAATGAAATGTAAAACAAGCAGAAATACAATATCCAAAGTGCCTCGGAGCGTGCTGCTTCTGGATTTTGGAACTGATGTGATAAAATATTCACTCTTGTCAAAAAATCAGTCAGAAAAGTTATTTTACTAAGTGCAACATGATACAGTTTTGTAGTTTAGAGCTTCTGCTTTATGTATCCATTTTTTAAACTGTTTTCAACAGATTTAGGCTTGGTCATACAGTCCAAAAATAACTTGCAGGAATGTAGCATGCAATTGGTTGTCAAAACAAGATTATTAAATAAGGGCTTAATATTATCTCTTGATGTAAGTGGTGAGATCCCTGTAAATTTAGAGACCACTATGCACTGGAGTACGGTAAAAAATTTCAGCCAATCATTTAATTGATTCCAGTCCATCCCCCAGTTCAATTTTAAAGGTGGTCAGAAGAGAATCCCTATAGAGACAGTGAGTAACTGTGGATGTTCCAGTAGCACATCAAAATGCAAATGGAGTGACACATCACAGAGTCACAGAAGCACAGGATGGTTTGGGTTCAAAGGGCCTTTAAAGACCATCTAGTCTCCAACACCCCTGCAGAGAGCAGAGACATCTTCAACTAGAGCAGGCTGCTCAAAGCCCCATCCAACCTGGTCTTGAACACTCCAGGGCATCCACAGCTTCTCTGGCCAACCTCTGGCAGTTTGGTCATCGTAAAGATGACTTCCTGACATCATAAAGAATTACTTTCTTATGTCCAGTTTAAATCTCCCCTCTTTCACTTGAAAACCCTTGGCCCTTGGTTCTGTCATGACAGGCCCTGGTACAAAGTCTCTCTTCACCCCCTTTCCCTATTGCAAGGCTGCAATAACTTCTCTTTGAAGCCTTCATCGTGTGACGTGTGACTGTATTACATCAAATTAAGTTTACACCAACTATGAATAAGCAAAGCTATAGTTAAGTGAGATTTGATTGGATCTTACCTGAGATTGTAGGGAAAGTCCACATGGTTTTGAGGACTGAGGATATTCCTTGCCACTGTCAGTGCCTTCTTAAGCACAAAAACCCCTCTAGCCTCATTAAAGACACTGATCCTATGCAGGACACCGTATACATGGAAAGATGTGCTCCTATACAGCAGCGAATAATTTTGTCTACGATTTTTGTACTATCAGAGTCCTTACTGCTATGCAAAGATTTTAATGCTATTTTAAGGAAGAAAAATAGACATTCTTTTCTTGCAAAAATTTGCATTGAGGAATATTTTATTTGTATCTTGCATTTTAAAAGTGCCATGGGAAGAAATGGGTTTGATTTTGAAGAAGAATCGTTTTGAATAATTAACCATGAATTACTCTAATTAGAAGAAAATAATTATAGGTTGGACATAGCTGCTTCAAATGAGATGTATGGAGTTAGTGACTATTGGAAAAATAATGCCACCTGATAGAAGCTGAAATAAATCTAAAAAAGAACTTTCTTTTACAATCAGGATTTAACTATGGTATTTTAAAATGTCTCCAATTTAAAACATGCAAATTTCTTCTAGACAGAGTTATTAGTAGGACTATATTGTTGAATTACAAAATCCTCAGTGTAGTAATTAAAGAAGGTAGTTTTATCCTTTAAAAGAGACTTGTGATTAACTCTTGTCTTAGTATCTGAGCTCTTGCTCAGAACTACTGAGAATAATGTAGGTGCCTCTTCAAATATTCAAAAGGTATTTTTGCAAGCAAATGTTATATAATATTATTTAAAATATGTTTATATTACATATAGAGAGACATGTATCAACAACATGGCTGTCTTCAGCTTCAGGTGTAAGGGATTTAGCACCCATGCTCCGTTAGATTTCGTTACATTGAGAAGAATAATTTAATAGTTTCCTTTAAAAATCATTCTTGGTAAAACACACATAGGCTGCTCTTCAAGGACTCCTGTTTCTTTGAAAATCAACTGAATACTGCAAGAAGTAATTTAATTTTTTTAGCTATTTATTCAGGATCAGATTTTTATTTTTACACCTTTCATAACTTGAAATTTGCAACAGAAGACTTAAACATTACAGTGAAATGATGATTTTTGGTGGCTCTGTAAATGCCATTCTCAGTGTGATTATGGCATGCCTGTAAACAACTTCCTGTACTTTCTTTCTGATACTTCTTAAAATCTTAAGAAGGAAGATGACCTTTTTCACACAATAAAAGATCAGCCAATCCACTCCTGCCTGAGCAACAAGGACAGCTGAACCTGAGTTTTCTGGACTGCTACGCTAGCAGCAACACGTCCTCTCCAGTGAATTTTACTGCCTTATCCTCATGGTATGATACCACTCATGCACACTATTAGCCTGTAATGGGTTGCTGAAGCCCAGATATGGAAGCAAAATTTCTCTTGAATATTTATGACATTCTAGTTACTATGCCACTTCTACTAAACCCACTGATGTTTTGTTTTGATGCCAGTACAAGTAATTTAATTTTTTACAGTTTAATCTTCTCTTTCATTTCTTTCCCTAAATAGTGTGCCTTAGAGAAATGTAGTAATGACTTGTACCCAAAGGCAGGGGGATGAAACTCCCAACATGTATAGTCAGACACATGGAAATAGTGACCTTTCCTGTTAGAGAAGCTACAATGATGGCCTCCCTCTAAAGCTTAAAGCCAAAAATTATTTCTTGGTAAGGGTGGGCCATGTTTTAAGTGAAACAAGTACAATGAGACTCTCAGATGTGCCTCTTCAGTGGTAGCTATTTCATTTTTTCCTCTTACCTTTTTATAACACAAGTCAGGGCACTAAAAATAAGCCAGCCAGGGATTGTTGGAGTGTTTAAATGCTGCATCCTTATGAACACAGTATCTGAACATCAGTTGCATTAGCTCAATCCAGTGCTACCGTGTGTGATGTTAATGCAAAATGTGAGAGTGCTCCATCTCCTGCTTGTGGTTGGCCCATCCTTCTAAATGTGAATAATAATTTCCTTTTTTATTACTTTTTAGTTACCTTCTAGATACTCCTAAAAGGCTTGACTTTGAGCCTGTGGAAAATAATGTTGAGCATCTAACCACAGAATTCTGACCTTTCCTGAAGATCACTTAGAATTTCTGTGATTTCTGAACCTACAGGCTGCTGGGGTTTTTTCAGATTAAATTCATTCAAATATATCTTATTCTACTGTAGCAACTTCTTACCCAAGTAGTATTTAGCTGTGCTTTACCAATGTTTTCACCCAGATTGTTGTCATTTAAAAATTTCCCTTATAATGTAGATGTTAATGTGTTGTCTTATTTCATCTAGAAGCCTGTAAATTATGAACAACTTTAAGCAACTCAAAAAATACTGTGAACGTGTAAAGCAAAACTAAGGATGATGTGGAAAAGTCATTCTTTTTAATGAATAGTAGAATCAGATCACTCTGGGTAAGGTCTTCCGCCTTCCCTGAGTGAATAGATCTGTCTATTCTGATTCTTTAGAAATATAACTTTAAAAGAGAAGGAGGAGGGAAAAAAAATCTTCTTTCAGAATTTAATTGCCAAAATGTGTTTATTTCAAAAAGCAATGAAAAAAAAGAGGCATTTAATTATGATTTAAAATTATTGAAATTCCAGTGCACCTGTTTAATCAAAAGAAAATAATGTATGCACAGTAAAGTCTTTTTCTATTATGCGTCTGATGACAATAGCAGGGTATTAAGAAAACATAATAGGAAAAGTAATATCTAACATTTTGTTTTATTATGTCAAGAGATGGAATAACTATTGTTACTGGATAAATTTTACAAAATTCTGCTGTATTAAGCTGTAAATTTCCAATTCAGCTTCATCTGATTACCATCTAAAGTTAAATGCTCACCCAAATACACAAGTGGATGTTGGGTACACCCCTGGTATACCCTTAACCAAAATTCGTTACCCTCAGATACGTACCTCTGTGCCAAGGATTGCAAAGCTCTTACTAAGACTCGTGAGCGTTTTCAGCTTACCGTATGGAAGAGCTTTAATTACAGGATTTAGTACTTCTTCCTTCTTTTTGTGTATCTACTGCTGCAGAAGAAGACAGGATCCTCGCGCCTGAACGATGTGCTGAGTTATTCCACTCTGCCTCTGCAACAGAGTTTGCGTGGGGTGCGCACCAGGTTACCTGAAGTGGGGAATATGATGGGTTATTTGTAATTCATTTTAGTTGCTTTTGACTTGTCGTCTTACTGCTGAGTCCTCAGCCTGCACATGCTTGGTCTTTTCTGCAAAGTATGAGAGCGTGGTTTTGTTTTCCCTCTTCTCTTCGTACTGCTACTGGTCAACCTCTTATAAAAAATATTTCAGATGTAAAATAATATTGGGTATGGTCTCAAGTCACTGTATTTATGTACTGCAGATTAGAACACATAATTTTGGGTTTCTTTAACTGTGATCCAGATGTATCCGTTATGGAGAACACCCTATCCATGCTTTTGCCTGCATGGTCACAGCAGTTACTTTGTGACCTAGGGTGCCTTTGAGTTCGAAAACCCAAATTAATACTATCTGTTCGAGCTATGTCATCCTCTTTTCTGTGGCCTGAGGAAAACGAAGTGACATATTTACACATCTGAGAAAATTAAAACCGTGAAAACAAATTTAAATTAGCTTTTTCACTTTTATGTACAGTTTATCTCTTTGCCTTAAAGATTTGTGATCTTGCCAAGGTCATTCTTCTCACTTATATTTTTGTACTCCAGCATTATGGTATGTTCTTTGCACATACATGAGTGTTGCAACCTTGCACTCACCGGTGGCATTAAAATGAGCAAATAAATGTCAGAACTGAACAAGTGTTGACTGTCAAATACAGGCTTCTCTAGCATCCGTGGCTAATGCTCTAATCATCAGTGCAAAACATCGAAATAATTTGCTTTCCCTACATGTTTTCACTGGCCAGGATGCATAGGGGAGCAGTGTGCTCAGTCATAATCCTGCTCCACAAAGGCTGGAAATGTTCCCTTTGAGCTCCCAATCATTAGGCAAGCCAGAGTAAAGACAAGCCCATTGACAAGCGAGAATGGCAATAATTTATTTTCTATTGATGGGTTGTGACAAATCATGTTTGGAGCCGTGGCTGCATGCTGTGGGGCTACATGAAGAAAGACGGCGATGGCCCTAGATGAAGCTCTTCACAGCTCATTTAGTCCAAATGTAGCCACCTGGGTGGTGAATCAGTTCAACATACCGGCCCAGGCATTCCTGCACAAAATTAGATCACTTACAGGCGAGGCGTATAGGGGTTCCTACAAGGCATTAATCAAAGGGGGGGGTGGGCTGGGGGGGGGGGGGCGTGAGCTGTCAAAACACGGATTTCAAAACTAAGGAATAGATGAAAGATTAAAACGCAGCTACGTCAGAAATTCAGGAATACAATTTCCATCACATAACTCCAGGTTTGGAAAAGAGCTTGGAAGAATAAATAAGTGAAATATTAAAGTTGCTTTCAGAAGGGGTAGATTTTTTGCAGATGTTAATTAGTAAAAGGAGCATGAGGATTTATCTACGCTTGGACACACCCCCTTCAACCTTCAGCTGACAGTCAAATTAATTTATGTGCTTCCTACCAGTGCATAACACAGTTCTTGTCTTTCTTAAATTTACTTTTGCCAGGGCCCACTGATGTGCTTAGCATCCATCATGCTGTTTCAGAATACAGATGGATATTTTGTTTTTCAGGATATGAAAAGTCTGCCCTGTTTATTTTATCAGCTCTGTTTATTTCTATTTTTATTTTTATTTCTATAGAAAAAAAAATACTGAGATCTGACTCTAAGGGTTTTGCATACATTTTACTCTACCTTTTTTTTTAATATGATTTTTGTTTCCTAAGACGTTCTGCTGTCTGCATTTAAAGTCAGATATCCTCTTAAGCAGCGATCCTTGAATCCTCTGAATGGAAACATCCTGACCTGACCAGCTAAGCATCACTTCAGATGTTGTGGGGTTTTGCACTTTCTTCTCATATTGTCCGTTGCCCTGGAGGGAGAAAAGAGGGAAGAAACAACTAGAGAGGCAAAGCTCCTTTTATCTGCAGAAAAAAATCCAAAGGAGACATCTCTCCTGTCTGGCACGCACTGTAACAAAATCTCCTGCAGCAGCCCCCTCCTCTGTCTCCTGCGCCTCCCTCTGTTGTTAACTTGGAGAACTGGAAAGTCTGAGTTTTCTTTTTGAGGGGGAAATGGCTAATATATCTGAAATTCTTCAGAAATCTGTAAATGAGCAGGAGCTATCTCAGTGTTGTCACAAATATCATACTCCCCTGCACCACTGGGTATCCCCAGATCCCACACCCGCGAGCAGCTGTTGGAAAGGAACCGTTTGCCACGCACATCTTCCTCTTCCAGAGGCCAGGGTGAGCAGCCTGCAGCGGGTAATAGCCTCTCTGCCAGCCACAGCTCGCATGGACATCTCTGCTGTGGCACTGAAAATCTGATGTTTAAGCCCTGCCAAACATACAACAAATAATTTCCAATTTACAACAAATAATATTATTTATACAAGTAAGGGTTGTCTATGACAGGATATGTAAATGACAGAATTACAATTTTCCTGTGTCACGCTCCTAAAAAATTGTTCTATTTCACATATTAAGACAATATTTTTTTTTTCACTCAGAACGAGTCTAAGGCTCTGCTATTGAGTAATACAGTTTAAGTGATCTCAAATTTAATGACCCAATACATACTTAAGCAATCTAAATGTCTATGAATTGTATTTATTTCTCTTCTAATTATCTTAAATTTTGACTTACTTAAGAAAATGCAGAACAGAGGGGGCAGTACTAGAGTTAGTACATCCTTCAGGGTAATCTCGAATTTCCTGTTTGTGTCTTGTGTAAAACAAAGTCAAGCGTGATGATGGTTTATTATCATAACATGTGCAGTACAGAGGCAAATATATAACATTTAATGTGCCAGGTAACCTGTAAGAAGAGTTTATTATGTCAGTGTATTTTATATACAGTCAAGCTTCCTTTAAAGGGACATCTTCCAGCTCCTGTCCTCCTTTAAGGTATTGTATGACACTGTGGTCTTTAGACGCACACTGAAAATATAATGGTTTAAAGGTAAAAGAATAACTTTATCTCTCAATATACAGACATACTATGTCTTAAAATACACGTTTTGTTTATACTAGTTAATAATTTTTTGTACGTTTCCTTTCTGGTTTTGTTTCAGATTTTTAGTGCAACTAATCTAAAACCAGTATGAAAACAGTGTACCCTGTGTGCAGCTTCAGCTCTGTACTTCCTGCATGATGCATTAATATTGGAAATATAGTAATGATTTTTTCTAAATAATTCATTATACCAGGCGCTTGAAAATTTTATTTTTATTTGGTATTATTTTGTCCTCTAAGGTGACATGACAGGATAACTCTCTTGCATAAAACCCAGAATCATCACTCTTCTTCACTGCCTATCAAGCAGTTTGTGCTTAACCAAGCATTTATTTATTAGTTCTTAATGGTAAGGTCCACGAGGTTACTACACCTGAGAGAAAAATCTGTGAGACAGGCTTTCTAATTAATCACTGGGAGGGTTCAAGAAGGTCTTGTTATTTCCGTGTACAGTAGAATTTATGTAGTCCATTACAAGCGTTGATTGCTAAAACTGCAGCTCATTTCTGTTTCTTCAGATCCATAGTTCTTTTTGTGCTAAACTGAACTGTTCTTATCGTTGTGTTTGTAGACACTCATGTAGGAAGGCGTGTATAGAGGGAGACAGGTCTAACTTGTTGCCTCTTTGACCCTTGAGCATCTGGAAAAAAGACTGGTGAGAAAGAAAGGGGAAAGGAAAAAAGAAGATTATAGAGGGCAGCAAATTCAAACATGGATGGACTGAGGGGGGGGAAAATGACAAAGTAAATATCCTGTATGAAAGGAACAATCACACCATTTGCAAACAATGTAGAGTGAAAATCCTGAAAAATAATCAAAGACATCATTTACTCTTATTTTGTCCAAAAAGTTAGAATCTGGTAAACTTGACCACTTAGCGAGGTCTGATGGGTGCTGTCCTTCTTTTCACTCGGGCTGGGCCGAGCTCTTCCTGCTGGAACACAGGACTCAAGATTCAGGAAACTGGAGAAAACTTCTGACCTCTCACAATATCCATGTTCTGAGATTGTTTAATAAAAATACGTCTTTTAAAATCAAGTCCTGGAAATGAATCTCTCCCACACCAGCTTCCCCCCAGCTGAAGTACAATCCAGTGTGAGAGAAGCTCACCTGGCACCCTGCCCAGGAGGGATGGGGGAGCCAGAGGAAGCATGTCTTTAGTCACCACTATCATAACAAAACTGCCCAAACTGATCCTTGTGGATATAATGTCTCTTTATTCCTCAGGAAACCATTTACAGCAAAGAGAACAAGTAGAGTACACATTAAAAAAACTGGATCCAAAGGATTATTTCCTTCCTTTGCTTCTCAGTGAAACCCAGAGTGCACATTTTAGGAGACTGTGAGCTCTGGGCCACTGTCATGTCTGTGCCTTGTTTTCACATTCTGTTAAATAGAAATACATTTCTCTGTGTGGCTGTTTTGTGAAGAATATATAAAAAATTCAGCTATGTGGGTTTCTTGTGCCACTGGAAATCTCCATATGGAAAGCTGAAGAGCGGCATTGTTGGTGCTCTTACATGGAAGCTGGCTTAAGTTCCTTGACTGGATCGCCTTCTTCTGACCTTCTCAAAGACATATGTTTTTACCTGCCCATTTTCATCGATCAATGTAGCTTTGCCTTTATGTATGTACAAACCTTGTTCCTTTTTCATGTAGGCATGTCACTCTTCTTTTGCCATCTTACCTACATGCTTTCCTCCTGTGCCCCTGGAGCTCTATGAATTTCAGCCTCTTTTGAACAAGTTCTTTTTGCAAAAGGATGTCCCCACCAATTCTGCAGGTGATGTTTTTACAGGGAGAAGTAGCAGGGAAGCTACTTTGCTCCCTGGGGTTTCCCTTGTTTCATCAGATCACAGGAGGGAGTCTTTTTTCTCCTGAGTACCACCAATGAGGGCTTCCACACTGGATTTCTGCATCCTTAAACAAAGCTGCAGCTTGAATTACTGATGTTCATTTGAAATTTATGGAGAAGAAGCCAAACTTTGCCACATCTCTTTTTTTACTCGTAGCAACTTACTCCATAACTGCATATTGTCTAGTTCGCTAGAAGTGGATTTTTAAAAATTTTTAAAAATTAGTTAACAAAAACTTTTGCAGTTCAACACAGGTTGTAAATAGGTATGGACAGCTGCACATATTTATCCTGAATTTGAGGGTGGTCAAACACTGGACAAGATTGCCCAAAGACATTGTAGACTGTCTGTCTTTGGAGAGGTTCAAGACTTCACTGGGCATGGATCTGAGTAACCTGATCTAGTTGCACCTGTTTTGAGTTGCAGGTTGCACTAGATGACTTCTAGAGGTCCCTTCCAGCTTCAACAGGGAATAGCAATGAATGTGTTCAGACTCAGATGCAGAATGTTTGCGTGTGGTGTTGAGCAGTGTTAACCTATGGAACCTGGCTGGAGACTGGGGTTCACCAGTCTCGTCAACGTAAGAAAATAAAGAGCTTTAGCAGACAATCTCATAGCAGAGTGACACCACCAGGAAGGAGCAATGCTATTAGTAACATTGAGAAAGAGCTGTGCTGCTGATCACACTGGAAAATGGTAAAGCCCTCTGAGATCAGAAGAGGGAGCCCGATGTAAATCCTCAAAGACTGGAGACTGTATGTGATCTGAAAGAAGAAAAGTACTTCAGGGCGGTCCCTACATGAGTGTTGATGGACCATCCCAATGGGCTGGATGGAAGCCCAGTTCCCCAGTGCCTCAGCTGGCAAAGAGGCACCGTGTCTGAAACTGGTAAAAATGTAGTGACTAAGAGCACACGTGAGTGGATGCTTGTGCTTCAGACTGGTTTTGACTAATAAGAACACATATCTTCTCCATGTAATAGCGTAAATGAAATAAGATGCAAGGTAGTGTTAAACCTAAGAACACTTGCATCAATTGTTAAATTGGAAAGTTACTATTTCCAGAAAAAAAAAAAAATTATTGTGTTCTAGAATATATTGGGCGTGTGACATTTCCTGGAGATTGATTATTTCATGGACAAGTTTGGGCTAACGATGAATATATAACACATTAATCTTCAATTTTAAATAAGCGGCAACTGCTATGCTGCCATCACTAAGCTGTATTTCTTGCAAAAACTTCAATTAATTGGATTTTTTACCAGAACTTTTTTGTTTGATTTAAAGTACCATGTAGATTCGTTATAGAAACTTCATTTAAATATGGATTTAATTAGAAATGTTTTATAATTTTAATGAGTCTTAAAAGTCTTTTGATGAGCAGTCAGTGTAATTATGGTATTTAAAATGATTGGATAAATGCATACTTTATAATTTACCTTCCCCGCAACTGTGTTTTCATGCCGGTTATTTTTAACATGAAGAATTGTTTCATTTTGTGTCATTTTATCCTCCTCTTCCTTCCACAAAATGTTTTATCTCTGAAGTGAAATTAAATATGCATGATACTAGTAGTATTGGATAATATTGTAATAGCACAGTTAAAAATCAATCTAAGAGGAGAAAATTATTTTGGTTTTGTTAGAGAAGTGACTAAATTGATAATTTGCTATCCAGAAGTAAATTACAGACTAGCTCTGTCCTATATGTGTTGTCTCTTTTGTGTTTGAGGAAATTACCTGCAAAATCGCTGCAGGAGACAAGTTGTACTAGGCATTGTGCTATCAGCAATCTGCTTCACTACCACAACATACAGAAAGAGGGAGGCTCAGCAAATTTAGACAAATAAGAAGGTGTTAGAACTAGCAGTTAAAAGAGAAAAAAAAAAAGGGCTTTTTAATGCATCGTGTACTTTATCACACAACCTACATGAAGACCACTAACTGTCATATGCTGAGCATTACAACTCATTGTTCAGAAACAGAAATATCTAATAAATTGTTGTTACATTGCCTTTTCTGTGTGTGTGTGTTTTGGGATGTATTTTTATTAATGAAAACTGAGATAATAGCAAGTCCAGTCTTTAATACGGAATAGATAAGCTAATATTAGAGCACCCAGTTCAAAGAAAGCAGCCGACAAGAATTTTATATATTGTTTCTCAGGACTGCAAATCAGATCTTTTCTGCTGCAGTGCTCCAAGAGGGCTGTGCTTCCCCACTGTCACTAGATCTTTACATTTACTTACTGAAAGAGTACTTCAGGGGAAAAAAAACTTGACTATAAGGTAATGGGCATCAACAATTCCCATTCCCTGTTATGATCTTTGGCTTGTAGATGGCCAGCCATGAGGTAGCCATGTGTGATCAGCACAAAGCTTTAGTGTCTTACCCAGAAAAGACTGTAAAAGAAGGGTAAACATGTAATGATACTTGCCTGAAATATTTTCCCACATCCAACAAATTGAGCTCCTATTTCCTGGCTTTATATGGATCTGCATGTGAGTTTCCATCTTGCTGTGTTGGCCAGCAGTTAGTACTATGTCTGGTTTGTGACAGCAATGCTAGGTTCAGAAATTTTCCCTCTCCTTTTGCGAAAGAATATGAAATTTTTCTATTAATTTACTGTTCCATTAATTCATGGTTGTTTATTCAGCGCCCGTCTTTTAAGTGTAAGGAGAAACTTCACTTGCAGTCATGCTTTGCGAGTAGACACTTGTATAATATCATGTATGTACTGTCATACCTTATACATCTACTGCCATATGGGCAGGCTTGAGTTCTTTTCATTTTTGTCATAGTATACGTCTATGGGCCTTTACTTACAAGTATTTACACTTCTTATTTTGAACATAATTTAGTACATAGTCATAGTTCTTCCATTTCTACACAACTTCCCAGCAGGTGCTAACTCTATATTGCCATGCACTGCTGTGTAATTTAGTGGTACCAAATATAGTCCTGGATGTGTTACTACAGCTTTTTCTTTTTTTTTTTTTTTTTTTTTTACGTTGGAGCACAATTGCAATTTTTAATACCATTTTTCCATGACCCCATTTAATTGTGGCTCCCTTGGACTTACAACAATATGCTTAAAATAATGTTCTTTTTGTGAAAAATTGTTACAAGTTTAAATCAAATTGTAGTGTATGACCTGTCATTTCCACAGTTGGTTTGTCTGTCTAATGAACACTGATTTTTACATACTTAACAGCTTTGTGACCTGCAATGCCATTTTTGCATATTGAGAACACGAATCCAGAACCATCACAGAATTTTTATCTGGCTTAGACAAATAAATCTAATTTAAATAAATAAAATAAATTAAAAATTAAATATATTTCTCTGTAAGTGTAAATACTCCTGGTTCATAAATTTTTCAAGATAGCTCTGCTCACCAGTGTAGCAGCTTTGCCATAAAGAGGAGAACTTCTAAGAACTTCTATTTCCATGCGTCTCCTGTTTCCTTTACCCCATTTCGCAGTGTCACTGGTGCCATCACTTCCCTTCTGGCTTCGCATAGCTACTAGTCCAAGTCACAGAGTTAGTGACTTAGGAAATTTTAGATTTTTAGAATTAGGCAATTTTAGTATTAGACTATTAGGCAATAGTGGTAGATTTGAAGAGGAGAGAAGCTTATTTGTGGTTGGCACAAACATGGGCAAAACTTACACCATGCAATATGTGTGAATGTTGCCTCTTCTATTTTGGCATGATGACAATTTTATGAAACTATTTAAAGGAATTTTACCCAGCCTCCATTGTATTTTTTTCTACAGATACTCACCCAGTTTTAATCCCTTCCATGACACCTGTATCTCCTGGTCTTCTAATAAATTTTCTATCCAGATTTTCAGGTGCGTCACTTCACAGTGAAAGGAAATCTCAAAGCAGAGTCTTTTCAATGGGACAGTATGTTGGTCTGTTTTCTGCGGTTGGGTTTTAAACTCGGATGCTCCAGTGTGCGTGCATCTGAGAAGCAGAATAGGGATGTCAAAAGACTGGTGGTGAGTGACTGCGTGAGGAGGAAGAAGTAGGTGCGATGTTTATTTAGCTATGACTTCTGTGAGCGGATGATAAAAATGAGCCAGGCCTGTAGTCATTTGGTTCTTGATCTCCCGAAGGTTCTTACGCTCATAAAAATCTTAATGTAGCCATTACAAGCTCTTCATCTGAAGTAGCTCAGTCGCTAAAAAATGTTGTAAGGAGACAGAAAAAGCATACTTTTGCACGGCGCCTGCTTCTGCCTTTATGGTTTCAGCCATGTCTGTGGCTGCTTCAGATACTTCAGAAACAGAAAAACTGCTGCTGAGGATGAAACAGATGTTGCGAGTGCCAGCCGCAGCAGACACTGTAGGTTTTATGATCCTGAGGCTCTTTGTAATTCCTAAATCTATCATTCTTATTAAAAATACTGAATAATTAAAACTATTTCAATACATTTTCAACAATTTATTCTTTTAATATTTTATTCTAGAATAAAGTTCACATGATACTCCACAAATATGTAGTGAGAATGCTGTTCGCCTTCAGCAGAAATAGAGAGAGAATTAGAATTTCAAAAAAGAGAGAAACATTGCACTGTATTTGGCTTTGTGGTCTCATTTATTGTACTATCCGTAATTTATTTATTTCTTTGGCAGCTCTTTATGCAGGAATTATTCTTTTCTGAAAGCGCTGAACTTTGTGCTGATTTCTGATTTTTGAAAATAAAAAGTGCATGACCAGGAGTTCAAATATGGCAATGAATTATTACATTTTTTAACTCTTTGCTACCTCAGATTGGTCCTAATCAGGGTTGGTCCAATGGTGTTGCTTAGTATCATGTTTTCTGAAATGTTTAAGCAGCTGTAGAGAAGTTACTAGGCTACAGATTCCTGTTCTGAATGCTGAAAATGGCTTTTTTTGATAGGCATTTTGCCAGATACTGTAGGCTCCACCTGTATCTGCTTTTTTGGGCATCTTCCAAATCTTCCTATATGGTGTCTCAATGATACATAGATTTTATCGATTTGATTTTGGTATACTTGGCAGATAAAGGAGAGGAAATTATATTCCTGTCATGAGAAAATTTCTGATATTTAGAAAATGTTTGCATCCTGCCTCAAGACAAAATCCAAACCTTTTAAAGTTCATTAGGCAGAGACACAAAGCCGGGAGCCTGGCTGGTGGGGATTTCGCTGGCATGTGGGAGACCCTTCCTCTGTCACTCTCGCACATCTTCTGTGAGTCATTTGAATCAGAAAGATACAGACTGTCCCACAGTGACACTTTCTTTCTCCTGTGTTCAGGAATTAATAAAATCCTCGCTGAATCACTGTATTGCAGTCCGATAGAGTGCTGCACCTCTTCCCTCGTTCTCCCCACATCCCTGACCAAGGCAGCAGAGTAGGGATGTGAGGTCCTGGGTGGCAAAGGCCCTCCGGCTGAACCGTTTGGAGGTATTTTCTTGATTTCCAGTCTTGATATGTGTTTTCCTTTTGAAAATTATGTAAAAGCGGGTATACTTCCATAAAAACTGTTCACCAAATTGGTGTTTTCTGCCGCAGTAAAAGTTGTGAACATATGTCTTCATGAGTTTCCTGGTTGCAGATATATATGCACGTTATCCCAGGCGAGTTCCCAGTTCCAACAATCAGTGGGAATAAATATAATTTAGATGATAGCAACAACAAACCTGTGCAGTTCAATTGAATCTACACGTCCCAACCACGTATTCACATGGTATAACCGTTTTCTTACATGTTTTCTTCATGTGTTTCCTCCCTGCTTTGGGGCTTCCGCTCCTGACATCATATTTATCTTACACAACAAGCTGCAGAACTGTGTTTTTGCTTTGTTTGTGGAATACTGCCATCCTTAGCTAACGTACCCTACAAAACAATTCAACAGAGTTTGGCAAGTAATTTACCAAACGTTATTCTCACTAGCCTGTCACGCAGTTAATTAAACCTTCCATGGAGGACATACAAAGTTGATCATAGATATACTGTGCTCAGATCATTTAAGTTTTATCATATTATATTAATGTTTGTTTTTTCCATTTTGCAACCACAATGTTAGTGTGGCTACTGTGACACTAACAGATTAATGAAAAATGATGTAATAGGCCAATTCCCTTTGTATTTATATTAACAAGAGGAAAATTCCTCAATCACTGCTTGTGTTAGTAAGGCAAATATTTTAACTTAAATTATTCTACTGGATTTATTTGAAAACTAGAGCCTCATAATCTTTAAAACAATATTTGCACAGTAGTATTTAACTTCCTGTAGAATGGAGGAGTTGAAAAAAGCTGCGATAAATATGCGCTATATTGAGACATTTCATCATGTAGTATTTCAGTTTAATCAACTCCATATTTAGCAACTATTCTAAATACGTATCTTGAAATACAGTAAACACTATTTACAGTTAAAACATTTCCATGTGTATGCATGTTGAGTAAATTAAATAATCAACATGATTTTAAAATGTATTTAACACACAGCTTTATGAAGTTAACTTTTTATAGATGCTTTCCTGAAGATCAGATTTACGTGCCAGAGCTCAGCAGGCTGTTCCACAGAGTCACCAGTCTTTGTAACGGGTCAAAACCGTATGAAATTTCCCTTTGTTTATTCATCTTTTTTCAGTTAACAACAGTTTAAGGAGTGGACCTGAGCTAAGCAGAGAGAGCAAAGCTCTTTCCCCATTCATTCGGGAGGGCTATTGGGGAATATTAGTTATGCTGATATAAGCAATATTATCTTGAATGAAATGAACTGGGGAAAATTGTTGTTCCAAACACAAATACTTTATTTATTTATTAATTTATTAATTTTGCATTAACCTTTCTGTACATGGTTGCAATACAGCAGTGGCAGATCCAAGTGTACCATGGGCAGAGATCCTGTCTGTGTGTCTTCATCTCCTCCTCTGTGTTTAGTCACCTGATTGCTAGTCTGAAATTGATTTGTTAGGCTGTGTAGGTTTTTTATCTACAGATTATTTTATTCTTCTTTCAGATGGTATCTACGCATCAATTGGTTGTTGCATTTTCAGTCCAGCCCTGGTAATCCTCAGGGAAACCAAGACAGAGTATACAACCAGTTTCTAAGTTTTGAAAATAGAATAAGAAGCAGCTGCTGGGCTTCAGGGCTTGTTGAATTCAATTTTTTTTGTATCTAACAATGGAAACCAGCCTGGATGGTTTCCATCAAACAATGGAAACTGGCCTTTCCATCCCTTTTTTTGTTTTATTTTTTGCATATCCTTTCCCAATCTCTACCATTAAAGAATTCATCCTGACTCAGTATTGGCCATTAACAGTCATGCCGTTCAGTGCACAGTTTCCATAAAGTTGCCTTTCAAAAATGTACTTCAGAGCTGAAAAAAATTATTGTATATTTATTATACTAGACATCTATTTTCTATAGGAAAAGACCTACAGGCACTATTCATGTGCTGTTCTTTACTGGAGGGCGACATTTACCCTGTGAGTGTCAGACAGCGAAGTGAAGTACTGGTGTGCAGTACAGATGTCTGATTTACTTCAGTATTTCAGCTGTTACAAGAATTATAGTCACTTTGAATTTTCTACACAGTGAAAAGTTTGGATGGATACAGTCAGGTAAAGGCAACGTCCTTCCTTTTCTCAGGGTTCAAGTGACTCCCATGAAGTGGGACTTGTTCAACAAGTTAGAGTTGTTCAACCAAAGCCTTGGGAAGTTAAGAGAGCTTTTGCAGACTAGTAGGAGCATTAGACACGTCATAAAAACCCATGACCACTGCTCTCTGAACGAGGGAATTTTCCCCTACCAATGCTGGACAGGAGACCAGGACATCCAGGGAACCCCATCTCCCATGCCACCAAGCCTGCAACAATTGCATTATTGACTACAGCTTCCCAGGGAGCCCTACTGAGAAGCATATGGTCATGCCAGGAAATAGACCTGCTGAGAGTGAAATAGGTACATTCCAGTGGCAGCCGGATTATAGAATCACAGAATCACTGAGGTTGGAAGAGACCTTTCAGCTCCTCCAGTCCCCCCGTTCCCCCAGCACTGCCAGGTCCCCACTAACCCCTGGCCCTCAGCACCACCTCCACGCAGCTGGGAAACCCCTCCAGGGGTGGGGACTCCACCACTGCCCTGGGCAGCCTGGGCCAGCCCTGGACAACCCCAACGGGGAAGAAATGGTTCTTCAGGGCCAACCTCCCCTGGCCCAACTTGTGGCCGTTTCCTCTCATCCTGTTGCTTGTTGCTGGGGAGAAGGAATGGATCCCTGCCTTGCTCCAACCTCCTGTCAGGGAGGTGTTGAGAGCCAGAAGGTCTCCCCTGAGCTTCCTTTTCCTTCTAATATGAACAAAAGATAATTATTTTACTCTAACTATGGAATTGGGATGATATTCTCTGTAACACAGTTTTTCTTGTGTACCATCTTGTGATATTCTGTGCTGGATTGTTGTCAGCATTTTCCATAAGGCACTCTCTACTTTTAAGAGAGTGTTTAAATGTACTGTCTTCAAAGATTATTCAAATTGCAAGCTGAAAGTTTAGAATGTGTAAAATGCCAAAATTAAGGTAACCTGAGCAATTTAAAGCCTGCCCTCATCAGCACAGGTATGGGCCTCCTTCACTTGAGCCAGTTCCACGCAATCGTAACCATCCCAGTTGCAGAGCGGGGAGCAGCTCGCAGCTCGCTGGCATTTATCTACAACACTCTGTCATGCTGCATAGAAATATCCTATGATGCCATCTTTAGTTACACAAACGCGTAGTAGTCAGAGCTCGATGCAGTGGCAGTGAGCACAAGGAGGGACAACTCTGCCATATGGGACAGCGCTAATGACGGGGCTAATGTTTCCTTTGGTGAGGGTGCCTGCAAGGATTTCTATAGGTGCGTGGTAGTTGTGTGCCATCTGGTGTAGCTCCACATGGTACAGTGAAATACGATGGAATGAGGAGAGGCTGAGAGAGCTGGGACTGCTCTGCTTCAGGAGATAAGGCTCAGGAGAACCTTATGTATGGACACCTGATGGAGGGAGTAAAGGTGATGGTCTCTTCTGAGTGGTGCCCAGTGGCAGGACCAGAGGTAATGGGTGCAACAGGAATGCAGGAAATTCTGTCTAAATGTAAGAAAAAAAATGGTTTTTACTCCAAGGGTGGTCAAACTCTGGACCTGTTTGCCCAAGGAATTAATCAGAGTCTGTCCTTGGAGATAATCCAACGTGCCATGGCCCTGAGCAACCTGCTCCAGGTGGCCTTGCTCTAGATGAACATCAACTTTAGGCACCTACGATACCTCTGGATGGGGCATGCCTGGTCCTCACAGAGGACTGGGGGATTCTGGCTGCAAGCCAGGCAGGAGGGGTGTTTTCTTTTGGTATGAACATGAAAGGACATAAGATTTTTCATCATGATTTGCTCAAATTTGAATAAAATCTCTTGGTACCAATAAAAGTTAGCTTCCTGGCTCCCCTAAATGTTCTGCTTAGATTTTTTCTGCAAGTTATGAACTGAGTGGAATTCTTCTAAAAGGGAAGAAAATGAGTATTTTTTTTTAAATTCAATGCTTTAAAAAAAGTAGGGGATTATATTACTCCCATAATAATCTGTGTTTTCAAAAGATTCCTCTTTCTATGCTATCGCAGTAGCCCCTTCTTAACAAACGGGGGAAGTTTCTTGTTGACAAACTATGAATTGTTTATATTCCTAAGCCACAAAACTGTCACATTATCAAATATAATTTCTCAGCAGATACATCCTGTGTTTGTATTTACGGAACATACATATGCCACTGTAACCACATTTGAAAGCTTAATCCTGTAAAGTATTTACTTTGGGGTTTCGACATTCAGTGTGTAAAGCCTTTGTAAATTGAAATAAGCACAGGAGGGGTGAAGGGAGGGAGTGAGTAGTGCACAATCTGAAGAGCAGGGTATTTTTAGTAGATGCATTTTTGGTTCTCAAGCTCTACCTTGTAATCATGAAGGTAAAACTTATATTTACTGAATAGAAATGTTGCTGGCCCTGTGATTGTAAGATACTTCCTTTTGTAAATTTGGGCCTCTTGATATTCTTGAAAAATTATGTTAATACTCAAAAAAATTAAATTCATTTCGTATGATTTAAAATTATTGAAAATGTTAAATCTTTTGAATATTCACCTCAAATCACTTGACTTAGACATAGTGTTATTGATCCCATTCTTCCATAAAATCTGCCCTCCTGAATGCCTGCATCATTAGTCTGTTATTTGCATGAGTGTAAGTATATATGTATGTGTATATAAATATAGAGGTATGCTATGTGCATATATATTTCAAATATTATATGCATTTGCACAACCCAGCATACAGTGTTCTTAATTCAGAGGGTCAGATAAGGAAATCCATGCATGTGCTAAAGGTTTTGGTGACATTCTAAAGAAGAAATAATGGGGATACGATGTTTTTGGTTTAATTTATTTAAAAAGCAACTGCAAAAAATCAAAATGCTGTATTTTAAACTTAATATGCATACTTGGTTACCCAAAAAATTAAAAGTATCAGTTTGGGTTAATAAAAAATAAAATAGTGAAATTTTAAAAATCCCCTACATTCCATATTGAAATATTATTTTTAATAAAAATGTACATCTTTACTTATAAAACATTTAAACCAAATGCTTTGACATTGGTTTTAAATTTACAAGGCTCACCTTAATTAAAATCACTTGACAAGGATCACTTCATTTAAAATCTGCCTTGCTATTCCAGATCTTTCACCCCAAATTTTCCACCAGTTAGAATAACCCCTCCCATATTTATTAAAATGCAAAGGAGAGCGTGGCGGGCACCTTCCCTAAACCTGCCAGCTCAGGGAATGTGCCAGCATGTCACTTCATCTCACAAATGCATTATAGCATGGGATCCTGCTTATACATGTCTGTTTCTATAGGCCTTTTATTCCTCATGCATTCCAGCAGGTAACTCACCCCAGAATCCACTTGGATGCAATAACAAGCCCCTGTTTAGGAAGACACTTACTCCATGACAGACAGACAGCAGGACAAGCTTGGGGACACAAGAACCCTCACAGGAATTCAGATGTCTTAGTCCAAGAGAAATATTAGTGGATTACATCAGTGTGGAAGAAAACTTAGAAATTCATGATTTCTCTCTTTTACATCCCTTTCTTACTTCAGGATTTATGCAAATTAAAATCCCAAGTTGCTCTTGGGAGGAAATATCTCCGTGGTTTCATTTCAGTCTAGTTGTGTTCACCTACTGAGAGCTTGCCACTCTCAGAAGCATATAAATAGTCTCCTGTTAATTGTTTAGTACATTCCCTTTTCTCTATCAGTCTGTATTGTTAATTAATTAGAAGTATCATATATGTACACATGAACACATACATGTTTTCTCACCCAAGTTGGAAACACTTACCAAAACTTTATTAAGAGCATCCTTCCAGTTTTTTGACATCAACATTATTGAGATGTAAACAGTGTTGGACCTAGAGGAGCAGTGTACAAGTTGTGTATAAAACAAGAAATCTCAGAAAACTGAGGACAAAAATTAAAGGGACATCCCGCTGATGCAGAAACCAACAAGCTGGACTATCGTCAGAATAAGATATAAGATATGGTGACAGCTTCAACAAAGCTGGGTCAGTATGAGCCCAGTTCTCTCAAACATCCATTATTTAAAGCTATGAAGTTAAGAAAGGGTTGTAAGAATGCACTGGAAAATGGAAAGTCAACTGAATTATTTTTTGTAAATAATCTACTGAAATGTTGAGGATATAGATCTTTCCATTTTTCTACTGTTAGAATTTTGTGGAGTGAAAAAGGTTAAATGTAAAAAAAAAACCAAAAAAGAGAAAGCTTCATCCTGTTGCAGTACGTTCCCCCTGTCTGCAACTTGTGGCTTGATTCACCGTTTTCCAAAGACATGGGACAGCAAACACCAATCGCAGGGAGACTGGGTAAGTACTACCTCTCCTTTCTTACTGCAGCTGGAAAAGCTGCTCAAGTTTTTTCCGTGTGCCTTCCGCTGCCCTTGACAACATCCTTCATAGCTGTGTTCTTGCCCTGGAAAAAGGTCTTTCATCATTTTATTCCAACAGTTGTGAAGTTTCTATTTCAGTTCAAAACTTTTTAAATATCCTTCTAATGTCTTAACTTCATAGCTGGGACAGGTTAACCTGTGAGTCAGAGATCTATTCTCTTCTCATGACATACTTTCAAAATGTTTCCCATGTACTGATTTCTTCAAGTACGTCGAAATACTGTCTTTTTTTTTTGGTTTGCTCTTTGGAAGTAGGAGCATAACTCTGTTGATCCTTTATAGCTGTGTCTTCCTTTAATTTTTTTGCCTCCATTCTTGGGGCATATAGATAAATAAAAATATAAATAATAATTCTCTTGGCGTCTTCCCCCATACCCCGTAGGAAATAAATGAATTTATTTTATTGATTGGGAAAACTCTGGAAGGGCATTTTTCATAGTGCTTGTGTATACAAGGAATTTGGCAAAATTGTATTAAAATTTTCAGGTTTGATTTATTTCTGAATACTATGAAAGACACTGATTTTCACATAGCAATATATCTTTCTACTGCAGGGGAATATTGTTTATTTTGGATGCAGAAAGACAAGTGAACTGTTTTGCATTAGGGAGACATAGAGAGGTTGTCCCAGTTGGTGTCATTTCAGGGTGAATATCACTACCAGAATCTTCAGCATCGCGTCGTTCCTCTGGATCTTGTTCAATTGTACAGGAGTTGTGTGTGGGATGGCTGCCCACACCCCCTTGTTTTTTTATGCCCTTCAGGGGAGTATGTGTTTCGTAGATAGATTGAAGAGAGATTAAAAAATCTGAGAAGATTGCTACACAAATGACTGAAACAAAGCAGATTTTTTTGAACGGTTAATATCTAAGAAGTTAAAATGTAGGGAACAATATTAAATAAAACATTTTAACCAAATGCAACCTCATTAAACTACCAGAGACTTCCCTTTTAATTTAAAACTACTGAAAGATTTTTCAGTACTTGAGTTTATGGACAAACAATGGATTTAGTCTGCTGTCTAACACTGATGTAAAATGCATTTCACGGTCTATGATTCCTCATGTTACAAAAAGTGTATTTACAACTGAAATATGAAGTGAAACTTCCAGAGATGTATATTCTCCTATTACTCTAAAAATGGCAAACAAGATACCCGCTGCTAAGAGTTCTTGTCTCATGGTGAAGTATATGCTAGAGATTGATAGAGCAATTGATTCACTGCCTGCAAGAGTTTAATCCACAGCCATGTCGCTCATGATCTTCAGGAAGGAAAAAGGTGATTCATTAAAATGCTCCAAGAGCTGGTAGCAAGATACGATGTTTTATTTAATGGCATGATCTCTCTACCCACTGCAAGTCAGTGTAGGGAACACTACTGACTTCCTGCCAGTATTCTAATACTTTTAAAGTGTGAGTTTATTTTGGATTAAAATAAACATTTACGTGCAAATGTAAATTTAAATGTATTGATTTATCATAAGTATCGAATACTACATAATACCAAACTCCACGTATTTTCCATCTCAGGTATAAATACACTAGTACAATCTGGTACAAAGGGATAATGGTTGTTTCAACCAAAGGTGTTTGAACTCAGTGAAGGTCCTGCACAGGTATGAGAACAGGGTCTGTGGCGATGGTTTGTAATGAGTGTGGAGGGTGCAAAAGGCAAAACCAAAACACCAAAACACTTGATTCTGCATTGTCACTTTTCTCTGTCAACAGCTGACAAACAAAAAAATGGCCAGTCTCATCTTCATCAAGCCACTAATAATATTTATCATAATTATATTCTACAAGGAGCAAGTGAAAGCACAAGAGTGAAGACCTTTTTTGGAGAAAATACCATTAATCATGTCTGCACAAGTTTAAAAGGCGACGGAAGCACTTGCACGTGAAAAATACCCTTTAAACAGAAAGGGACCCCAGGACCAACTGAATTGGGAGGGCTCCACAGCTGCAAGCACATAATGCAAGAGAATATGCCACAGCTGGCAGCGCAGAGTAGGGTTCAGTCCCTTGCAGAAAATCTGCACCTATTAAACAAAGCAATGAATTTCATCTCAATTCCACAAAATTGCATCTATTAGTTGTTTATGCTCAAACTGTTGCTCCCTTTTTGTCTCCTTTGGTTTACAGTGTTATTTATAAATAAAAGCATTTAGACAGAAGTTTGAAAATTACAGCAAAACAGTTTATTGAAGAAATTGAAGGTAAATATGTGGAAAATATTTACATGAAATTATTCTTAAATCGCATAAAGATAAAAAGGAATGTAAGTTGTTTAAGCACCTTTTTAGTGCTCATTTCCCACTCTCTCCTTCTTACCTAATACTTGGCAAAAAAAAAAGACCTTATCCGCTTGTGCTCACTGCTTTTGTAGAAATTCCTCTTGAAATACTACATAAGCACTAGTAACAATACATAAAATACCACTACAAAATTATATTAGGTGGACCCTCTCTGTAAACTGTTCCACTTTTTAGAGATTGTTTTCTATAAGCTTTAGAAAGGGGCTTGGTTAAGTCTCTCAAATAATATAAATAAAGAGATTTTTCAAAGTTCAAATTGCTCTCAGCTGAAAAGTATTCTTGCATGTTATTTCAAGTTTGTTCATGTTTATTCTTGCTTGTAATTTTTTACAGATTTTTTTCCCCTCTAATCTTTACATTCTTCTTATACCTAATGAACTGTAATAAACAAACTTAGTAACTAATCAAAGAGAATCATAGAGTCATGGAATGGTTTGGGTTGGAAGAAACCAAAGCTCACCCAGTCCAATCCCCTGCAGGGAGCAGGGACATCTGCAACCAGAGCAGGGTGCTCAGAGCCCCAACCTGACCTGCAATGGTGCCAGGGATGGGGCTTCTCCCACCTCTGGGGGCAACCTGGGCCAGGGTCTCACCACCTTCATTGTAAAAAATTTTTTTCTTATATCAAGACTGAATCTCCTCTCTTTTAGTTTAACCCATCACCGCTTGTCCTGTCACATCAGCCCCTGCTGAAAAGTCTGTCCCATCTTTCTGACAGGCCCCAAAGAGTATCTGTTAAAGTAAACTTCTTGATGACACTTCTTAAAATGTGGCAATCTGCTACGGGTAAAATCTGTGTCTCTTTTGGTAATCCCTATACAATACTACTGTATGTTATGTACTGTATGTACTGGATGTAAAATTATTTCTAATTTAACATTCTACTGCTCTGGTATCAACTGCGTATAATTCCTTTTGATCTGTAACAAGCACCTAAAGGTAATATATAGTCCCTATTATGGTTTTTAAAAGTGCCTTCATAGGAACATGTATACAATTACAAAACATATGCAATATTACAACAGAAAAGCAAAGCAGCAAACGTATCACTGTGTACTAAAGTTCAGCATGTTTTTTAACAGATGTGCAGGAGATTTTTCTCTGCGTCTTTGCAAACACATTTACTGTTTCTTTACCTTTTACAGTTCAGTATAGTGGAGAGACAGAAGTGTCACAAAACCTGGTCCTTCTAACTTCTAGTTTGAGTTTTTCCCCCTTGATTAGCCACACACAGCACAGAAAGGAATGGCATACAGAGAAAATTTTTCAGGCAGTTCTCTTCAGGTGCACACAGTATGTCATTGACATTTTTTGATATTTCAGCATGTTTTGAAAACATATTTCAATTGTTTAATTCTGTAAGTAGACAAGTAGTATTGGCCTGAAAACTTGCAAGGCTACCCTAAAGATCACAAAGGTGATGGCATTTTATTCTAAATATGTGCTTACTTTTAAATTTGAGGAATATACTGAAAGCTGGGCTTTCTGGACACTCGAACTCATCTTATTATGGTTATATGAACTCTAACCAAAATGTAGATTGGCTCAAATAATTCCAGTATCCTTTTGAAATGCTGATTTAGCTTCCTCTTCCAAGATAGCACCAGGCTAAAATAAAATATATGCCACCTATGTATTTGGAAATTTTCTCTAAGACCTACACTACTAATAATGTGAAACAGCTGAGGTGTGCAGGTGGATTTTGAAGGTAATTCATGGTGGCAATTCCATTCACATTCACATTACTTGAACCGGCTAGTTGGATTTGTACGCATTATTTTTGCAAAAACAATTGTCACACATTTTAGACTTGCTAGTAAAAACATGTTCCGTTTTGGACAAATTTTTGAAGAGTAAGTTTTTCCACTTGAACACAAATCCTGATTTCTTATCCCATTTAGAACAGCAAAGATACACTGTGGCCTTCTTGCTTACTGTCCAGTAGTCTTAGAAAAAAATTATCCCAGAATTATAAGCATAAGACTGGAAAAACTTCTCAATTAGATGAGGGACCAGGTGTTTGTCAAGCTTATTTCATAGATCTTTAATTAATGGATACTGTTAAGCAAATGCATGGAAGACATTCTTATCCTTATTGGACCTGCTTAAATGCTTTAAAAATAGACTAATTTTTGATAAGATGATAATGTAATGTATTAGTAATAACTTGTTATAAAGTGAACCCTGAAGAATACCCAAACTGGATGACATTGAAGATTTTTACCAACACTAACATTTAAGATTCCATTAAATGTGCTGACAAGTGTGAAGTCACTATCTTTAAAAGGAATCTGCTGATCTACTGTTAAGTTTCCATTAGTCAGGACTGCTGGATTTCTGTTACACCTCCAGCAGTAACTGGTTTGAGTTTCTTCCATTTAGCATTTTCAGTTGTCGTCCTCCTAAGCAAAAAGCTCCTCTACTTAAAAACATGCAACAAATCAAATTAATTAAAATGAATCAATTTGACCAGTAAAGTGGTGTTTCAGAATGACTCTGGGGACCATAAATTCAAATTAAGGTTTGGACAACTCCTTCCTAGGCTTGACAGGGCTCCTCGGTACTTTAGCAAAAGGAAAAAGGGAAACCAGTCACCCTGTTTAATGGCATTCACCTGGGATGCTCGCAAAAGTAACTGAGGGCTGGTACAGGCAGATCTTATAAACTTATCATAAAGCAGACAGACATAACAGCAATTAATTCTGCCTAATGTTAATATTCAGATAAGGTTAAGTCTGACAGTCGAATATGAGTGGAGAAATAGGAAGTTAATTACTGCAAAACGTTGGTCATGGATGTACAGAGTTTATCATTTTATTCACAGTAAGCTTTGCTTGTTCTGATGCTTCTTCTCTCCAGGCAGTAATGTAGGTTGTCAGGTTCAGTTTTTGAGGTAAAGGTATGATGGATATATGCTAATTTATACATGTTCTTGAATATATTTTCCTGTCTGTATTTTAACGATCAGGTTGTACTACAGAGCTCTTGTTCTCTTTCTGGGTTTAGTAAGCTTTTAAATACAGCTACAAAAGGAGCAGACCATGCTCTGTTGCCAAAACTGATGGTCCTCTTTTTGCAGATATGATGAATGCAATGTACTCTTCCCACCATTCTGTATTATATCTATCTGATTTATTCACCAGTCTGAACTTGTACATGGCTTCTGGTTTTTGCAGTCTGACTGAGGCCCTAACAAGTGTGGGAACAGGATTAAAGATTTGCTCCTGCCATTAGTTTCCTAAAAGTGGTCTTTGTTCTGCTGCCTCTCTACATGTCTTCTACTTTACAGGATCATCCTATGGCTCATTTATAATCTACTGGATTTAATGCTTGAAAATATGATTTCTGTATTCAGTATTCATGCTTTACCTTTTGTCTTCAGCTGGTCTGAACTGGGAGCCTACACTTTATTATCTACTTAGAAGAGAAGGAGATTAATATTAAAGGGATATCAAACTCTTCAATATCCACAAAATTCATAGAATAGATAGAGCCACATTATGGAGCATTATGTGGGCATAATTAGAGTGATACAAAGTTTAGCTGACTACATATCGGCATTATTTCTGCATTTATTATCCTGATTTTCTGCAATACTGTGTGACTCTTAAAGGTTTATATTTAATTAACTTCTAAAGAAAAGCAAAATCATATTACTTTGCTTGTTCAGTTTTTCAGTTTTAATGGTATTAGGACTAAACTAGAATTGAGTATTCACATGGAGAAAGGGGAGAACCTGGGATGTTGTTTATTTTTTGGTTAAAGAAACAAAGAGCCAGTCAGTTTTGCGGTATTTTGCAAAATACTATTGTTACTGCAAGGGAATGATCATTTGTTTGTGTTACATTATTTGGCTTGGACATAATGTGCCCTTTGGGTTTTCCCTGCAAACTTGCAGAGTGTTGAGAGCATCTGCTTGACTTCCCAATTGCTTGTGAGCTGTTCCACTTTTTTCTCTGCTGGTTTCACAAGGGTTCCACCTCTACCGACGTGTGTGATACAAAATGGGAAAAGAAAGTACTATCACAATAAACATGTAAGATTTTGTGGTAATTTAGACAATTTATGCCAGTTGCCTCACGGCCATGCCAGCTGTGTGGGGCAGGATTTTTGGGGGGTTGCATTTTGTATAATGCAGTTATCTCGACTGGTGCACCTCACCGTTGGGGGAAGCAATGAATTGGTAGTAACGAGATTTGTATTGACTTGTTTGTTCTGAAAACTGGTTTAAAGTGCATTAAAAAAAATTAATAAAAAGTTCTTTTTCTTTCAGGTGGGAGATGAAAGAAGGTGCAGATCTTGAAGATGAGGAGAAAGTTATGGTGGAACACTTAAAAAATGTTTATTTGACACAGAGCACTCCTACCTCAGAGGATAAAGAAGAATAATTACCTTGACAGGTTTCGGGTAGCACCTTTTTCTGAATTCAACATGATTAACTTAATGGCTTAGTTATAACTGACAGGACTAGAAAGCTCAGGAATATATATCTTGAGTAGGAGTTTTAAACTAAAGAACGTTCCCCTGTTATTGTCTAGTCACCCCATCCAGGCAGCAATTGTTCACACATGCATAAGGTGAGCAACAATATGTGAAAATGTCAATGTCACAAAACAAGGAGGGTGAAATCTCGATATGCGGAGGCATAAACCTGAATGACAAACTGTTTTAAAAGTATAAAACTCACTCTGAAAATAATGCAACTTTGGACACGTGCTAAGCAAACACACATGCTCTGCTTCCATCAACCATTGTGGAGGCAGAGCCAGCCTGCCCCCAGTTACTGTCACTCAAGGACCTTTTCTCTCCCTTGATGCTTGTGTTCTAGTTAGTCCTGCCATTACATTAAATCACCCAAAATATATGAAAAGGGACAGGTACAGCCCATATGTCTGCAGTCCTTTGTGCATTGCTGCAGGATGAGTGTGCTCGGCCATTATTCCCAAGCAAAACTGCATGGGCTTCACTGCGCTCACAACTTAGCATCCAGAGTATGTTATGACTAAAAAGACACATTGTAGAGGAACTTGTTTAAGTTTTGAGAAACATCTTTTTATTTAAGGTAGTTATTCACAAAGGACTATCATAACAGTGAAGTGAGAAGATAAAAAGATAAAGAATGCAATATTTATTTCCAATACAGTAAAATTTTATTTTCAAAGTCAGCTCTGTCCAATATTCAGATTTCCCAAATATTAAATGATTTTTTTTCTTCAGTAAAAGTTCTTCATCAAAGATTGAAAATAGCTGAGTTAGACAACTGGCTACTGTGACAACAGAAGATGTGGTTAATACTTCCCTAGCTCTACAGAAATAATCCACCATTTTTCTATTTGTTCCTTGCACTGGAAGTCCAAGGGAACTACTTCCTCTGCCAGATGAAGGACAGTGGTTAAGATCTTGCTATGGCTGCACTCCAAGCTGCAGCTCTTCTGATCCCACCACACCTTCTCACAGAAGCTGTTACAGACACAGACCACTCGAACAGGAGGAAGGCTCGTTTTTTACTAAAGACTTCAGCAGCACGATGGGTAACAATAATGTTCATGCTGCCGTAGGGTCTAATCTGAAATGCAGTTTTACCTCCTCTTAATTGCCTTTTCTTTTTTTTATTGTGCATATAAATTATCAGACAATTTAAAATGAAGATGAGAACCACTACATCTTACAAATCTCTGAAGGTTTCGTTACAACACTGCATCAACAAAAGGGCTGTGAGGCTCTGCTGCTTCAAAAATGCTAAAAATATTAAAGAATAAAACAGACTTTTTATTCTGCTGCCCATACAGTAATTTCAGATCACAAAGAAGTGATGAAGTGTAAAAACAATTTTTCTTTGCTTTGTACTTCACCTTTGAAGATTAGTTGTGGTCTGAAGGCTTAAAACATGCTACAGGGACCGCCTGTGATGGCAGGTAAAGCACCCTGACAAACAAGGCACGTGTGCTCCAAGCCATACTAATAATGTGTTAGAGCACATGGAAGCTGGAGTTTAGAATATTCTTTCCTATTTTATCAAAATCTATTGTACGTAATTAACTTTTTGTATAGTCACATAAAGCGAATTTCTGTCTATGTGGTGAAACTGACTGAAATACTTTTTGTGAAAAAGCTCCCCTTCTGGGAAACACGCTGAATAGTATAAACTTTGCAAGTGAAATAAGCTAACCCAGAATAAAAACCTTCACTTACTCTGAAATGGGAATGTCCATATGGAGAGTTATTCCAAACTGGTTATTATCCTTTAAATTCACGGCACATCTGGTTCTGGAATAACCTGTAAACAGTCATGTTAAAAAAAAATAATAAATTCTTCGTGCCCCTTCCTGCCCTCTCTCCCTGGCACATTAATTCAGCAGGAACCTGCTGGGTAGCACTAGGACAGTTTTGTCTTTCTTAGCAAGAGCGTATTTATAATCTTTACCAATGTGGAGCTGACAAGACAGAATAAGTATCCTGGATAAAAGCTGAGCCTTTGCACAATATTTTATTTGGATGTTTTTCTTATCCAAATCTCTCTATATATACACTTTTTTTAGAGTATCCGAATACAAGTGGATGTGTGTTTGAAATTGAGCTTGTCCCTCAGTCCTCGGTGAGAAATAGCAGAGCTCGGTTTGTGGGCGATGCAGTAATCCTGCTAACTGACCTTCATGGCATGGAAGAACATCCTTCTGGCAACGTGACTTACGCTGAACAGATAATTCTGCAACATTCACATTCATTAAATAAAATTACAGTAATAACAAGATTTGTACAACTAAAATGGCTAAGTAACATGCCATTAATTTATCAAGACTGCTTACTTTAAACTTAAACCATTAATTGAAGAAAAATGAAAGACACTTGAAAGAGCTGATCATTTTTACATCGTAAGGTGTGTAAAATTAGGAGTACTTGTATACCGATTGCTGCTTTTTTAGCTTTTCTTAGTAAAACAATAGTTCTATATTCTTAAAAAATTTCTGCTGATTCTAAAATTGACTTCAGATTAATTTCATTTTGGAGAGTGATGGGTTTACAAAGCTGCAATGTTTGATTTTGTATGTTATGTCCTGGCTCTTTGTTACTAATCGTTGATCCAAAAACATCTCACATTTATTTTTACCCCCAATAAATGAAGGCAACAGGAGCCAGATTTCCTGGCTGCACTGTGGGCTCTGTGTTGCATGACCACTGCAAGATGACCATGTTAACTGGAAAGGTTGTCAAAGATAAGGATTAAATTCTGTTGTGTGCAACAGACCCTTCTGAATGAGCAAAAGCTGTCGAGTTGCCTTGAAAGGAAATTATTGTATGTACAGAAATCAATTGGATCAGAGAGCACAAACTAAATATGCATTATCATCAATGCTTACAGCCAATTATCCTTTAATGTTTTAGCATGCTTTGCCTTTTTAGTGAAACAGGCTTAAATGGGAGACTTGATGGCATGGAGTATCTCTGATAGCATTTGTTTAGTACCCAGTTCAGAGCGCTCCAAATCTGAACACCCTGCTACTTTTGAAAGGCCGTTAATAAAATTAGAAGCAGGTCAAAACTGAGATAGCATTAATAGTAATGAAACTGGAGAAAGCAGGAGAGAGTGACTTTTGAGAAGAGACAGGCATTAAGACAGAGCCCTGCCTTTTAGGGACTGCGGTCTTGACAAACAGTGTCCCGTGGATCATGCTTTATTCGAGGACAGGGATTTTGTAGACACCACAGGCAACAAAGTTATTTGTTCTGGAAATATGCATGGTGGCAAATGGATGTTCTCTAATTCATCTCTACATCCTCACAGCAGTGCAAGGTAGGCATGAGGCTGGCTTCTTCCAATTAGCTTCCTCTGACAGAAATGTTCCATTTCCCTCTCAGCTGGGAGGTCTTCACAAAAAACTACTGAGTCTTATCTACAGTAAGATACCAATTATATGCTGATATAAAACTTTTTATGGAACTCCTTAAAAATATGTGCAATCATTTTTAGCGACAGACACTATTCAGCTTTCCAAGGCAATACTTGAAAGGCTGAGACGCATAGCCCAATTAGGCATGAAATGGGAGAGTACCTTGATGGCAATGGGGAGATTTCTAAGCGAGCATATGGATCTTGAGGAGGTCCTGGCTGGTGCAAAGCCACTTCTCTGTTATAACTGTCCATGTTGTAAACAGTGCTATGAGTGGAAGCAGGAGGTCCAAAACTATTTTAAGTGGAAGTCCCAGGAAGTGGTGAAGAAACCAGATTATTCTTCTCTGGCAACAGCATTTGAGAATAGACTGTTGGCTATTCTTGCACAATGATATAGAGCTGACAAAAAACTCTGGAAAAAGCAAGGAATCACTCAAACAAGCCAAATTAAATCCAAACCTTTTTTCCTTTTTCCTGAAAAAAGTGATTCTCTAACAAGTGTCTCGGGAAAAATTGGCCTTTACCAAGTACTAAGGACAGAATGATCACCTGAATTGGGACTGTATGTCTGAATTTAGTAGACTACTATTCCTGAGCCAACAAGGAGCCACTCAAGCCATGACTAGTGCAAATCTGATGACTACTGGATCAAGCCCTTTATATCCATGACAACTTCAGCTGTTGGTAGGTTGCAACCATCCCTGAGCAGATACTTTGCGGTATCTCCTACTGAAGAAAATGTTTTAATGTTAAGATAGCCCATTATCTAGTTTCTGCAGTATAATTGATCCAAGCTCCAACAAACAGTCTCAGGGTCTACACAGCCTTGAGTCACACCCATTTCTACCTAGAAATGAGGCAAAGAACCTCATAATGGTGGTTATATTCAACAGGTTTGATCTTCTCCAGTTTCTAGCTCAAAAAGCATGCCATGTCTGCCATGACAAACTCAGGCTTCAAACTTTGTTCACGGTAGAGGTTTGCTGCAACAGCACATAACTTTGTCTTTCAGGATGGCTTTTTAGAAAAATAACCTCCTTTCAGCTCTCCCAATAAATAAATACATTGATTAAAATTACTCTTGTAAAACAAGCACTGGAAAATTACTCTTGTAAAACAAGTCATTGGAAAACACCTGATGAATGATTATCAATGCACACATGCGTGTTCCTTAAGAAGCTGTTAATGACAGGGTCATATATATTTTGTCCTTAGATGAATTTACTAGAGGACAGAAATATAATTACACAAGCAATTTTGGTAAATTAGCAATTACCTAATATCCAACTACTTCTTTATTTTGTCCCATAATCTGTGTTTTCTATGTAAAAAGTCTAGTAACTTTTGGATAGCATCACATAGCTCTTCACGCATCATCTTCACTATTTTGTTTTCCACCTCAATATTGTCTTTCAAGCATCCTTGAAAAACTCACTGGTTAATGTTTCTTTTAATTTAGATTGTGGGTACTGCTGGCACTCAGTTGTACATGGGCAGATAATTAATTTTCTAGATTAACTATCATACAGACTTAAAGCAGTGTAGGTCCTATATGGGTAGTTATTTCAGGTTCAGGGTTGTCTGAACACTTGCGCTCCTCACATTCCACATGCCTTTTATTATATCTACATTTTTCTATTGTTCTGTGTTACCAGGGACAGTGGGAGCTATTTGTATGCATTGCTATTTGTGTGTTACATTTTTTACTTAAACCAGTGTATTTTGCCCCAGGTTTTATTTCCTTTAGGTTCTCTGAGCTTTTAATTTACACTTGGAAATCCATAGCACATCTGTTTTCACAACCTACAAACCCCTGTTTACATATCAATAAAGCTTATGCCTCCTCAAACCTGATACAGAGTCTTAGAGAACCAAGAATTTAATAAACGCAAAATTCAAACCAACCTCCATGTCATTTAAGAAATGCAGCAGTCGTTTTCACTTGGAATTTCACCTCTCTATATTCCAGAAATTACACCTTTAAGGAGTTGTTCGCTTATGTTCTGGACTCTTCCTTAGTATCTTCCATTCTCCATAATAAACAGGTCTTAAATGGGTTTTATCATGTAGATTAAGATTATGCTTTCCCCCAAGAGAATGGAAGGAACATTGGGGAGGTAAGAGGTTCCAATGGCAGGTAGTTTTTATTCTGGCATAGGGACTAGCAAACAGATTACCTTCTACAGTAAACCAGATGTGGTTTTGGGAATGAAATCATCTTGGCAAGAATTCTACCTGCAGTATGTGTTAACTTGAGGAAACTGATGGCTGCTCACGTGCTACAAAGACTTTCTTCAGAGGGAAACGGAGGAGGTCTCTTCAAACAGCAACTGTTTCTAGCTCTCCTATTCCAGCTGAGGCTCCCAAGTTTCACATATCCCATCCACTTGATGAATGGACAGATTGATGGAGGTTTTTGCATTAAGGCAAAGCAAATGTGTAACGTTAATCATCTGGCCTCCTCTTCTCTCCAGACAAATAATTAACCAGAACATGGTAGACTATTTCCGACAACTATCCAGAGTCCTGATCGACGTTACTGAGCAAGACCATACCTCTACCACAATTCAGTGTGGGAGCCCAGGTACTTCCAAGCTAATGAGTTGGAGAACATGGTTTAATTCTCCATGTTTAAGGGTGCTGTATATGCCTGGTGTGGTTCTTGGATTTGTGAACCAAAACTGACCAGTCCTGCAACCCTTTTGTTTCCATTCCCTTCCCTTCTCACCCTTTCCCAATTTTGGCTCAGCTGTCCAGTTTTATGATTGCTCCAGCCGACAGACTGCAACCGCACCTTACGCAGCAGCATACAAAATACATAAGAAGCAATTAACTGTCTCCAAGAGCATTTGGTGCATATGAACGTGTAGTTCTTCAGGCCCAGGAGAGAGACAGTTTTTGGTTACAGCCTTTGCATTTTAACCCTACTATGACATTTGGGCAGACCTCCAATCTGACAAGCTTCAAGGTGAGACACACCTTGTTTTATAGGAGCTCGGTGGCTTGGTTTTGTTTAAAGGAGAGACAGGAAGGGGAAGGGATTATTTTACTTATTATTATGCTTATATTGTTATGCTAATTTTATTGCTTTTGTTACTGTTTTGGTTTCTTTCCATCTGGACTGATGATTGGTCAACGCCTGTTGTTTACAAGTAGTTTGGGCATTGATCAAGTCACTGTAACTGCCAATAGCAGCATAATTTGTGAGTTTAGTCTTTGTAAAAAGTGTCTATCACGGCAATAGTCACTACAGGAATTAGTTCGATCTAAATCTCTCTATTAACATGATTTACTAGTTCAGCTTTGTCAGGCCTCACCCTGATCACCACAGTGTTCCTTCAATGGTTAGAAGTGGGAAGCACAGAAAAATGCTGGTATCTTGTGTGGTGTGCCTTTTTAGGGATATCATTCTTCCAACTCGAGTTCTAAAAGGTACACTTAAACGATCTGATGGAAAAGGTACATGTATTTGCTTTTCTGTTTTATGTGTACACAAGTTGTTTAGATGACAGTTGTACAATTTTTTAAAAAGTTATATAATACCCTGGAGCAGTCATCAGCTCTAACATGCATAATTTATTCAAAAATAATTTGTGCAGTTGAGGGATTGATAGTTTGGAACAGAAAAATTATAGGTGTGCTATGTATGTTCTTGCAGAAATAAATCACGGAATTACATACTGAGATCCAATATTTCAAAATTCAAAGTACAATTAAATTGTTTGCACAGGTAACAGCAGCAAAATAACTTTGCAAGGTTTATGTCGTAGACCCATATATCCACCGAGTAAATAGTAGAACACAGACCATAAAGTTCTGTCAATAGCATTGTTTCAATCTTTGTTTCATACCACCAAAACTTTTCATATCAGTCTGGCATTTTTTTGAACTACTATATACAGGACCAAAGAGCTAGGAGTGGTAACTTGAAATATATATCGTATATATTTAATCTTTAGAACAAATGCAAAAGAAGGAAGTGAAAAACAAAGACGTAACAGACTGTAAAAACTCTAGAGAACATATAATGAAGCATAAGAGTGAATGTCACAACAGATTTATGTATGTTCGAGTTTCAGCAAAAACTGCTGAAGACAAATTTGAGAATATTTGTGTATCATGCTTTTGGCACAATAGCAGGAACCAAAATAAATTATCCAGGAATAAGACATAAGAAACAGATTCGGGATGTAAACAACAAGCCGAATAAGAATTTTGAATTAAAGGAAATTTTCAAGCCAAAAGAAGGAGAGGTTTTTCAGCCTTGCAGAGCACTCAGGAACAACGTCGGCTTTTCATGAGTTTTCAGTATTCCACTTTGGTTTTTTTTTTTTTCCCCCTGTTTCTAATTTAATTCTTGTGAAAAGTGTTTCTCAGAAGGTAACACATAATCTTTGTCAGGAAAGCTAACATATTTTTATTTTTCATGAAATGCATTCTCTGTGTTTATGCACTATACATGGTACACAAGAAGCCTATTCCATCGATGTCAAGCCGAAAGAACAAATTAAAAGAAACTACAAAGGGAATTCTAAAGAGATTTCTTTTTGTTTGTTTGTTTGTTTCCCACTATCTTGTCTTTTGGGCTTAGCCTCAGAAGGAATTTTTGTGTCCCAAAAGACACAAGATAACTGTTCCCAAGAATCACACACCCTAAAGGTTGCTGTTCTTAAATCCAACTGCTAGATGACAAGGCTATGCCTTAATTTTTCTTAACCTCTGAAAATAGCAGCTTCAATGACAAAAAAAAAAGAAAAAAAAAGTTTTATTTTTAAGAGTAACACAATGTTCTCCAGAGCTGTGTCTGAGCTGGGTTGAATTTGCTCAGTAGTGAGGCCTCTATTGTTCAAACACATGGCTCGGCATGAAACAATACCGTGTGATTTTCATAAAGTCGGTGATGTGAGACAGTAAGACACAGCAAAGGTAAAATGCATTTTTTTGTGTGATTCTACTCAACCCCAATACCCTTTGCATGTTTTTGTGACAGCAAAGGATCCCTAAACTGGATCACATCCTTTGATTTCAGGATTCAGCACAAAGCTCAAGTGGAATAAACACACCACATTTATTGCAAATGTAAATCCATCCCATGTGAAGTAAAGTGATCGGTCTCAGCATATGTGGGTGCTCCTGCTCCAAACGAGGTTTAGCATGTTCCTACCTGGCGGTAATCTGGATATTAACACTTCACGCTGTCAGGTGTGAGAGCAGGAACGTCAGTATTTCTGAAGAAAGGGCTGTCTGCGGCATTCTACCAGCACTGAACCACAGGAGGATTTAACGGCTGCTTATGAAAGTTGCATTGCAGGATAGCTATTAAAATCAGACATCCTACTTGCTACAGTCATCTATCAGCTGCTTCTAAAATCCTGCCCACCTTCTGTGTGTCATCTGGAGGAGATAACGTTTTAATTGTGAGCGGGTGGTGTAAAAAAAATAGGAAAAAAAAAAAGACAAGGCGCCTTCTGTCATTCCAAATTTCTCGTCCTATCTTGCTTTCTGTATCAGGGTCTTGGTGCCAGTTGAAGTTTTGCAGGCAGCTTTCAAAAAGACAAAAAAATACAAATAAAATTAATAGAAACAAATAAAATCTAGGACAAGAGAGCACACTGTAAAGAATGTATTGCAGAAAACAGGAATAAAAGATAGTGCATATTGCAGCTTTTTCCTTTTTATGCTTTGTTTCTCACCTAAGTTTCAAATAATTCTGGTTTCCTTGGTATCCGTTACCAAATTCCCTTTTTGTCTGTTTATTCTGCATTTATAGTTGTGACCTTAAGTGCTTCTTCCCTGTTTCCACTAAACTACAGTGTTAAACATGAGAAGCTCACGTTTTGGGGGTTCAAAATGGTTTCATTCATAATATTTTCATTCAGCTTTTCTGTTCAATTTTTTGAGTTGATGAGACTTGACATTTTTTTCAGCCATTTGAAATAAGCCTTGTAAAAGCAGTATTTATGTTACTGTAATAAGAACTGTCTTCCGACCATGATCACTTGTCATAGACACGACAAATATTTGGTTCCCTTGGTGTGCTCCTCTTTAGATATGATGATGAAGTCTTAAAATAACATCTCCCATCTTCAATACCGTTCTTTTGAGTTACATTTTTTTTTGCCTCTAAATTGAAAAAAAAAAAAAAACTATTTTCATACTGACAGCACTGAAAATTTCACGCTCTGTCACGCAGACTGCATCCCTCAGAGAGAAATAGCTATTCTCATCTTAGTGTGGCAGAGAGACACCAGCAGAACCTCTTGCCCAGGTCGCTGCCTCCTTCATCAGCCAGCTGACCTGGTTATCTTGCGTTCCCAGCACATCCCAGGCCTCTTCCTTCCAAGGTATCATTAGTTTAGTGGGTTTCTTCAAAGTCTCTGGGTCTCGTTTCTTAGTTTGATTTTATTTCCCGTCTGTGCTTTTGTTTCTTTTTTTTCTTTTTTTTTTTTCTCAGTGCAGTGTCACAGCTATTTCACTTGACTAGACGTTGAAAATTTTTCTCTTTGAAACTCCCTCTCTTTCAAATTCAATTTCCTAATTGTTTCATGGGAAAGGAACACAGTCTCTGGCCTTTGTTTTATTATTTATATTTTGAGAGAGAAAAAACAAAGGCACGGTAGCAGAAAGAGCTCCTTTAGGGATCAAGTCCAGGCAAACACGTGATAGATGTCTAGTTCACACTAGGAAAAAGAGAAATGCCTTTCTCCTGCAGATCCGTGACCATCTGACTATTTGCTTTACCATCATGGCAAGACACAGAAAATCAAGTCTCACGAGGTCTTCAAGACATCTTAATGTTCCTAAAAAAGACTGCTCTCCTCCTCATTTACCCTAACTAATGAGTTCATAGCAAAGGTTTTCTGTTCTTTCAGTGCCTGATTTTGCACTTCATGCTGTTAAATTTCATCCGATTTCTCTCCGTCTAGTCAAGATCATTACTCATAATACCTTTCAACTTAGTGTCTCCTGCAAATTTCATGGACGCACATCAAATTCTTATCTCTGTCTCATTAATGACTATATTGCACATACTACGCCCAAAAATTAATCGCAATCCCCAAAGAGTGTTCCTGCTCATCCCTCTCCTATCTGATAACTGCCTTTCAGCTTAGGATTTTGCAGTCTCCTCCTTAGCCGCTCCACATCCACCTTACCAGGTAATTCTGAATTATCATCATCCCACCTTCATTAATATTCCCCATGGGGAATTAGTTTCCTTACTTCAGTTTAGCTACATCAGGGCGTTGATTTACTCTTGTGTTTGAGATTGCGATCATACTGGAATGACATAGTCTGCTCCGGGTAGCACCACTCTGCAACTCACCACACGTTCTATTTGTATCTGTGTTCCCAGTTATGCCAAAATCGGGTCTAAGTCTGTGCAGCATTGAGTAACCGGGTAGTCTAAGGGGAGTCAACCCAGCTTATTTGGGAAGAATTTATATAAAAAGGATATATTTTCCATGCAGTTTTAACCTCTTCATGTTCCCTAACACTTCCTTTACTGTCATAAAGGCCATCTAGATTTGAAGGACAACATAACAAATGCTGCATTCACCCATTGGTTTTAACTAGGTTTGTAACCGCCTACAGACTCGAGACTCTGTCAGTCATTAACAATGTGCAGCCCAAGACAGTTTTAATTATAGGAGCACATACTCTTTTTGCAGGGGACTTTCTTCACACACCACATGGGATGAAGAGTGCTAATGCAATAGCCAACACTTTGATGCCTTCTTTTCTTTCTGTTCTTTGAAAAGCAGCTCCATTTGCCAGATGTGTAAAATCCTAGTTTTTGAAGATAGTTTATGGAGCTCATTTCTACTGCATCTGGGTGTTTCAAGTTTTAACTTAACTTCACATAATTCACATATGCAAATGTATTTTTTCCTTAAATTTGGAAATGAAATTAAGCCACAGCCATTTTAATAATCTTGGATGCGCAATCAAAAATAACACAGACCTGACTTTTAACACTTCTGACATTCCACAGCACCTTGTGTAGGCAAATCATAGCTTCCATTTCAGATGTAACTATTCACACTTCATGTCTCTGAAAACTGAACTCAAGAACCTTACCGGGCCTTCAACAAGCAAAAAATAACTAAGTCTAAAACTCCAGGCTTAAATAATGTATCCGTAGCCACCCATGAATGCCTTAGCATGAGGAAGGATGGAAAACTGAAGAAGAAAACAGATTTTGGAAAAGAATCAAAACATTCCATTTGTTTAGGTACACCTGTGAGCATGTAGATTAGTATTTTTGGTGGAATTAGCCCATTACTGGTTTTTCTGTAGATCACAGAAGTCTATAAAAACCAGAACTCCACAGTCCTACAAGCAAACCAAAGATAAAAGCCCAGCTTCCAGAGAATGACTATTAACCACACACTACCTCTGTTTCTTCTTTGGAATTTTGGGGTCAGTCCTAAAACATTAAAGACTTGGAGACCTCTCCTTTCCACCTGCTACTTCTTTGTAAAATGAAGAGCTTCAAATCTCAGGTCAATAGTTCTTTGGCGGACAAGTTCTCCAAGTCATTATATATCTTGTGCACTGAAGGAGAAAAATAGTTCACATATTCCTTCCTCGGGTGATGTAGAAAGCCAGAGATAAAAATATACAAGCTTGCTGATTTTGGCCGTAACAGAGGGAGCAGCTGGGAGCAACTCTATCTTTTGCCATGTAGAGGTCTACATGTCCATCGCTCTAGTTCACTGGATTTGGCCATCAGTCACAACCGGAAGATAAAGGGGGTGGAATATTTCAGTTGCATGCATGGTATGGGTCATAACAACTCCTGGCAACACTCCAGGCTGGGGTAAGAGCAGCTGGAAAATGCCCGGGGGAAAGGACCTGGCGGTGTTCGTCACAAGCAAGGAGGAGGCCCAGGGAAGGTGGGGTGGCACAGGACAGTGAGGAGCTGTGAGGTAACTGCAGCCCTGGGTCAAGAGGCTGTCCCCACACAGACAGGAGAGACAGCAGCATCTCCAAGTCATTCGATCTCCCCATGGTCTGAATTATGATCTTTGTCCATCCCACTGCACTTCACAAGGCTGAAGAGTGACAGTTCTTCTCCCCAGGCAGACAATGGCTGGGCCTTCCATCAGCCCTGGCTCCGCTCTGTGATGTAGCGGTCATGTTACAGTGGGCAGAATGTTGGGGGTGGCTTCTTAGAGGAGGGTTGTAACACAACTGCCCAGAATGGGCTGCAAGGTGACAGCCAAGAGATGTGCAGGAGGGTCAGGGAGCGCTGGGGCAGAACAAGGGAGGGGAGGGCTGCTGAGGTGGGGCAGGGAGGCAGGGGTTGCCCATGGCAAGAGAGATGGCGGTGGCTCCTCCTTCGTATTCCAACGCTGGAGGCCACACAAGGACAGGACCAGACCATGGCGCATTCTCGGCCTCAGCCACAGAGCCAGAGATCCGCTGCCTTCTACGAGGACACTGACATGAAGTTAAGTACACAGGAATGACAGCAGCTCTGGGAACCCACCCCAGGGATGTGCCCTGTGCTGCTGGTGGTGGTGGCAGCAGAGCCCTGGGCAGCGGTCGGCAGTGGTGATGAAGGGTGGCGGCTGCTGTTGTTTGTTGATATTCTCCTGCCTTTTACAGCCCTGGGCTCCTGCTGGGACAGGACCAGACCATGGAACACTGCTGTCCTCAGCCACACACCAGATATCCGCTACCTTCTACACAGACACTGACCCCAAGTTAAGGATTCAAGAGTCCAGAAGAGCCTTGGGCAGGGGTTGCCCTTGGTGATCAGGGGTGCCTGCCCTGTTGTTTGTTGTCCTGCCTCTTTCAGCCACAGAACAAGAGAGGGACAGGACCAGCCCATGGCGCACTCCAACCCTCAGCCATGGAGCCACAGATTGGCCACCTTGTAGAACAAGGACACTGACACAAAGATAAGGAGACAAGACTGTAGAAGAGCCCTCAGCAGGGGTTGGCAGTGGAGATGGAGAGTGGCTGCCCAGTTGTTTGTTGTCCTGTCTTACAGCCACAGGCCAAAACAGGGACAGGACCAGACCATGGTGCACGCGGGTCCCCTCCTGCTGCAGCTGCACAGCCACAGGTTTCTGCCCATTTCCACAAAGCCTTCCAGCTGAAGCAAGGAAACCCTCACAGCCCCGGGCTGCTCCATGTCATCATCCATAGGCAGCTGCAGGCTCCCACAGCCCTGGGCCATGGGAGCTCTGTCCATGTCCGAAAGACATATTGAAATAAAACTTTCATTCATGAACCATTGGCTTGTCTTTCTGTCTGAGTGGTCCTTTGTGGGAAACCTTGTGGAGCTTCTCCTTCCTGTCCGCATTACATTTAACTTACAGATCTTTTTGTATGTGTAAAGGTTTCTACATATACCTATAGAAATTGTATCTTCATCTTCCTCTCTTGCAGAAAGTGGGGAGACAGTCAGAGGCTGCTCTGAGATCGTGCGAGTATGATGGTTTCAAAGGATGAAGATGGCCCATCACCAAGCAAGATGAAAACAAGGAGTATGTGAGCCAAGAGCCCTGTCCTGGGTCAGTGGGGTGAGGCAGGAGGCAGAGGTCACCCCATGGCACAGGGGCTCCATCTGGTCCTCACCACGAGGTCATCTTTTGTCTAGTGCACAGCTGTGATGTTCTGGCTGGGCCTCTGGGAATTCTCCCCTGAGGCTGTCACAGGAAAACTCTGACTCTGTATATGCCAAATCACCTTCTTGTACACTCCTACCCTCTGCTGCCGCGGTATCTCCTCAGGTGAAGCAGAACAAGACTCCAGGTACCCGTGAAATATGGCAGAAACTCCAGCTGGAAAGCTGAGCAGTCACCAAATAGGATCTTCACCAATGACGACAGCAGGATCGAGGGCACCCTCAGCCAGTCTGTGGTGTGTAGAACCAAGCTGAGGTGTGTAGAAGCCACAGAGCAGCTGAGGCTCCTCACAGCACCTGAAGTGATGCTGTGGACGCTCTTTCCAGGCCTCTGCACCCTGCTCTGTGCAGCCACTGTAAGCGAACTCTCCATGCACAGAGACGGCGGACTTTGAGGCGTGACAACAGGGATTACAACAATCCTTTAGTGCCGTGTGAGATGTCCTTGTGCATCCTCCTGGATGGTCTCGAGTCTCACAGTTTCCCCAGCTTCCGTCTCCTACCTGCCACTTTCATGTCTCTGCAGAGGATATTTAGGCTTTGAGACAGCCGAAGCCGCACTAGGTCAGTATGTGAAATGTCTGAATTGCTCCCCAGTGTTTGGACACCACATTGGTACCAGCACTGGTGTGGCCAGCAGGACCAGGGCAGGGATTGTCCCCTTGTACTGGGGGCACTGGAGAGGCCGCCCCTCAAATCCTGAGTTCAGTTTTGGGCCCCTCACTCCCAGGAGGACATTGAGGGGCTGGAGTGTATCTAGGGAAGGGCAACGAAGCTGGTGCAGGGTCTGGAGCACAAGTGCACTGAGGAGCAGCTGAGGAGCCTGGTGGTGTTGAGCCTGGAGAACAGGAGGCTCAGGGGAGACCTTCTGGCTCTCCACAACTCCCTGACAGGAGGTTAGATCACCTGGGGGGTCAGTCTCTTTTCCCCAGGAACAAGCAACAGGACAAGAGGAACCGGCCTCCAGTTTTTCCAGCAGAGGTTGAGGTTGTCCCTGAGGAACAATTTCTTGCCCATTGGGGTTGTCCAGGCCTGTCCCAGGCTGCCCAGGCCAGTGGTGGAGTCCCCACCCCTGGATGGGTTTCCCAGCCATGCGGAGGTGGTGCTGAGGGCCAGGGGTCAGTGGGGACCTGGCAGTGCTGGAGGAATGGGTGGACTCAAGGAGCTTAAATGTCTTTTCCAACCAAAATGATTCTGTGATTCTGTATATGGTCCATTTTGGGTGTCTCTGTGACAGAAACAGCTCACAACCTTCCTGTACAGAGCGAGTTGTGAGAGGTGGAAATGTCCTCTGAGGAGCCGCATAATGTAGATTATCGGCAGTTGCGTGACTAAACTTGGAAAGTTGTTCAAGGGAGGAAGACAGCAAACCCCTGAAATCAGTCTGTGCGCTTCTTCCTGCTGTGCCAGTGTGTGCTGGGACTGCTCATGGCAGTTCACGCTTGGGAGTGAAACACGGTCTTCTCAACGAAATCAACCAGCCTAAGCAGCTCCCTCAGCATAAGCCCCAGGTCTCAATGCTGTTAACCACCTGTTCCAGGTCGGCAGAGCCTGGATCCTGCAGTCTCTGCCCTTCCTCAGCCACTGCAGGAAAAGCAGGACCCCAACAGTCCTGTTAGTGATCGGAGTAACTGAGCTCTTCAAAACGCACTTCCCCGGAGGGAAGCAGCGGCCTCTGAGCAGCGCCTGGCCTGGCTAGCTTTGCCCTGCCTCACGGGCTTCTATTCCCTCTAGGCCACAGATCCAACGCCGTGCTGGGCAGTGCCAGCCTCGAACACAAGGCCGGAGGGGACAGGGGGGACAAGGCTAGAGTGGGGCAAAAGCACGGGGACAAGTCCAGAGGAGGGCGAGAGGATGGAGAGATGAGGGCTGAGGGGGACGACGGTGAGAGGACGGAGAGAGGAACGCGGTAACACGGCCGCCACCGCCGCTACCGCCGCCACCCTTCCCGCTCCACTTCCGGGTTCCCCGCCGCGCCCCCGTGCGCTGACGTCACTGCGCGCGGACCCCGGAAGTGGAGCCAGAGGGGGGCAGGCGGCGCCGCGCACGGCGCCAGGACCCGGAGCGGCCGCGCGTTCTCCCGTGACGGCGGCGCGCGCGCCCCGCCCCGCCTCGCCGGCGACGGGCGCCAGGTACGTGCTACGGCCCGGCCCCGGCCCCGCCAGCCCCCCGCCGGGACCGGGGGCGCGGGGAGCGGCGGCGGGCCCCGAGGCGGGAGGGGGGCGACTGGCCTTCACCCCACCAGCGGCGCTGCGGCGAACGGGAGAGGGCGGCGGCTGCAGCCTCCCCTCACGGCCCTGCCCCGGGCGACAGTGCTGGGCCCGCGGGCCTCGTATGTTCGCGGCGTCAGGCCTGGAGCAGCGGCGAGGGTGGAGGAGGAGGAGGAGGAGGGGGGCGGTGGCTTCGTTCGCCTGCGGCCGGGGCCCCCACCCCGGGCTCTCCGCGCCGCCCTCATCCCGTTGCTCCCAGTAGATCGGAGAGAACCCGTCTTAATGCAGGCGGGGGAAGGCGGTCACGGTGTCACCTCCCCAGGACCGTTCTCGCCGGTAACCGGGGTCTGCCCGCAGCTGCTCCACGTGTTTGCACTGCCTGAACTGCTTTCGGTATCCAGGGTGTCAAGTGAAACAGAAATATAGAATAACACTAATAATGTCTTAATTTTCTAAATCATTTAAAGCTTTTTTTTTTTTTAACACCCAAATGCACACTCAGAGCCTTTTCTGCAGCTTTTTGATGCTGTCAGCTGCTTTCACAGAACAGGACCTGTCAGGTTTCCCTGTTGCCTGATGGACGATTTCTGTACAGATGTTGAAAAAAAGTTACCACTTGAGCATAGTTCTCCTGACTTAATAACAGAGCTGGGCCTGAGTGGTGTTTTTCATTCAGCGTTTTGTGTTCGTAGTTATATGTGACTGAGAACGTTTTTTTTTGAAGTGAAGTCTCTCCTAGTTGTTCTGGCAGCTGAGAAAGCTGCATGAAATATTTGTAATTTCTGAGTTCACAGAACAACAGAATCGGTCAGGAGAGACCTCTGAGATCATCGAGTCCAACCGTTAACGTAGCAGTTACCCAGACATAAACACAGGGAGATAATTTTTGCATTTTAAACTATTACTTGTGTTTGGTTTGGCAGTGAGATAAGGCAAAGTTCGTTAGTCTAAAACATCAGATGTTGCATATCTGTAGTTGTTTTCAAAAAAACCCACACATTTTGTTTTTTAAAGAAATACTGGCTTCTTTTTTTCCTCTTTCAAAGGTAAATACTGAAGCCTTTGATATAGAATGTACCGCTTTCTTTCCAGGTAGTTAACTTGTAACCACAGTGTTACCTGAGCCAAGCTGCTCAGTCTAATGTAAGCCGGTTTAACGAGTCTTCACAAAATGTAGCCTCTCCTTTACACTATTGCTGCATGAAGTTCTTGGCTAAGGTAGGAAGTTTGAATAAGCAGGTAACAGACTTTGGTCAGGACATACCATCATTGGCAAGAGTATTTTAAAATTGATGTTGTTTACAAAGTTAACTGGGTATCTTTGGCCTTGACTGCACAGTGATTTGGTGACAGAGTAAAGAGTTGGGGTGGTGATAACATTTACCTTCAAAGAAGCATAAATACCACTAGTACAGCAAAAAAGCAATGTCCTTTTAGTAATGCTGATGTTTTCTTGGAATCATTAAAGGAGGCTATGGGTGAAAGAGGGTGTCAATGTGTTATCCATGATAAAGCTGCCTGCTGGTGCTTAGAGAATGCCTGCAGGATGTTAAAATTAGGTATTTTGTGATTATATGGGAAGAGGTAAAAATGCTTTTATGTAGGGAACACTAAAATCTTAGCAATTAAAATTACTGAATTTCTTAGAGGGGTATCACAGTGTAAAATACAGGCAGCATGGCTTTATGTGCTCCTCTGGGTTTGGAGTTGAGCAAATCTGGTGTTCTGAGTGTCTCAGATATTATTTCACTTTATTTCAAAACAAATAATCATTCTTGGCTCGTGAGCATACAGGTCTTCCCAGGGTAGCCCCAGACAGAAGCTCCTGGTGATGGTTTATGCGTTGCTGAAGGCGCTGCCATGACTAGCTGTCGGTCTGTCTACTGGAGGAGGTCTGACGTGCCACCCTTGGTGTTAGTCTGGGCACTCTCCAGCCTGCCTCAGTCAAAATACGGTCGGTTAATGTAATATTTAGAGTGTTTAAGCTGACCCGACTCTTTTTGTCTGAAATAGGTTAGCAGGTGCTGGTAGGCATAGGAATGAGATGAAAACTTCCAGCAGGCCAACAGTACTGAGCAGCTGGAGGTAGAGAAGGGCATCATCATTTCAGAAGCATAGTGCACGCTCAGACTGCTGTCTGCCTTACTGAAAAAGCTTTAATTATTGGAGTTTTCTCACCAGTGCCTGTGTTTTGTCTGTTTTCTTCAGATTGTTTTTTCGGTGATTATGACTGTATGTTAATCTGCTAGTTGACTTGACCATGGTTTTTTTACTGAATTGCCTTTTATGTACTAGTTAGCTAATGTTTAGGAGAGCTTCTCCTTATAATTACTCAGTGGGGATTTATCTGTTGGTCTCTCTTCTTTTAAGCTCACAACCTTTATTTTTTTTTTTCCCCCTGAAGACTCAGCGCTGACTTTGGAGGTTTTGTCCATTCCAGGCTCTATAGAAAAAGTCCTGAATGCGACTCTGTTGCTGGTACTTTGAATTTGACCCACTGTTCCTTTGGGGAACAATGTGCTGTGGTGGCTGAGGAGTTTTTTTAGATTTACAAAACATTCCTGGAATTCTTTGAAGTAAAGCATACATACAAAGAATGAATGGATATTTTTTTTTTAATATTTTTTTCCACTCGCTTACTGAAACAAATTGGTTAACAGTGGGCATAAAAACATCTGCTTATGAAATTTAATACTGCCCTTTGAAATTTTGTTGTGCCTTAGAAGAGGCATCCTTTTTTTCTCTTTATGAGTATGGTCGTACATGTATCTGCTTAGCGTGTAGATCATTTTCACAGATTTGCACTGAGTGGAGTTCTGAAGTAGAGTTTAATGGGTTTTAAGTGGTTATTTTTCATGGATGTTGTTCCGTGTTTCAGTGCTGTGATTAGAACGTGCGTTATACATACACATTTCTTTATTTTTGAGAGAACTCTGAGAACTTAATGTTTAACTGCTCACAGTGTTCCTTGCACTGTTCTTATAATGTGACCAACTCTTACTGGAAGGTGAAAAGATACAAAATTGAATGCTGTGTAAACTCACCTTTCTGATATAAGAAATATATATATAGAGATATAAAATGCTCCTTTCTCGTCGCATCAGCTCGCTCACTAGCACAAGTGCTGTCATGAGAAAGGGTGTGGGACTGTGGCTGGAAGTCTTCTATCTTAGAGGCTTCAGCAGACATGGATCTGCCGCCCAAGTCACTGTCAGCTGACCGTGGTGAAAGCCCCTCTACCAGTTTCCTGAGCAGTCTGCTCCTATGAGTTAATTATTAATGATACTGCTGGTGAGGTTGATGTCCTGCTCTGTGGGCTGGTACAGTCTTCGTGTAACTGCTTTTATTCCTGTTACACAATACTGGATAGTACTGGCTTCCAGCTTGATGGAACCTTTCAGGTGCTGCAGTTTGTATTCTGTAGAGCTGGTGTCCAAAAAGAAAAGATGAACCATGTAGAGCTTATCAGGCTCATTTTAGGAGTTTCTTCTCTACAGTTATTGCAATTTCTGAGCTTCCTGTTGCCCAGCAAAAGTTGAAGGAGACCAGTCTGTGCTAAGCCTGCTGTATAGACATTTTGAGTCTTGAAAGTATTTATTTTTAATACTTATCTGAAGTAAGTATTGTCTTAGCAACCATGGTATTAGCTGAATCAATGTATTTAGCATGGTGGTAAATTTAGGAAACTCTTCTGTTGGCAAAGAGGGTTTTTTCTCAGGCAGGCAAATGAAAGAAAATGTTCTTTATCCTATGTCTAGAAAGTGAGATGATGGATAAGATAAGAATTACCTGCAGATGTTGTCTCTTGGACTGCTAATCTACCAATTCTGATGTTGACTGGAGGCAGGTCCACACCTGAAATATCAGTGATACTGGATGTTAGTGTTTATGTTTCTTGATGCTTGTCAGGCCTGAAATATACATTATTCAAGTTTCTGCATTTTTCTTTTTTTATGGTTTATTATCAGTTGTTCATAAGGAAGTTTTCTTGTTTACTGCCTATTTCAAACCAAAGTTTAAGCTAAATATTTGGGGTTTTTTTTAGGGGGATGTACTGAAAATGTTTTGGACTGTATTGAAAATATTCTTGATTACTCTTAAGTACCCCCAGGCGTCTCCAAGATGTCAATAAGAAATTTAATAGGAAGATAAGCTTTGGAAATTGTGAACTATTTCCCAAGGCAGCTAGTCTGGATTTGTCTGAATTATAAGCTTCATAAAGTTGCCATTTTCCATTTGCAATTAAATCTTTTAAGATACTTGTTCTGAATTCTCTGGACGTTTCAGCTGCAACATATGTACTCTGCTGGTCTGCTGAGCTTTCTTCACTGTGTCAGCTTTATGCAGCATGCATGATGAAAGCCCCTGATGGAACACAGGAAAAAGGGGTTCTCCTGGTTCTTGTCATACCTTAACTGAAGTATGTTTTAGCGTAGGAACAGGCAAAGTGGATCTCATTCTTGTTTTATTTCTGTGACGTGCTGGGAGTTAGGAGCTCCACTGTACTTAGCAGTCATACGTCGTGTTTGGGCATCACACCATTAGCATGTAACACATGGAAATCTCAGCCTCCTTGTTTAACTGAAGAAGGTGCTAAATCATATTCTATCTTCCTTCTTGTCCTAAGCATTAGAGAACAGCCAAAGAACCTTGAAAACATCCAGCTTTTTTCCTGAGAAAACAGCATGATTCCTTTTGCAGAAACCTGTCTCAAGCAAGATGCTGAGTAAGTGAACTAGATCTAAATAAAAACAGGCACTGAAGTCCAAAACAAAACTGAAAGTATTTTCAAAGGAGAAACCTGGGAACAGGGAGACTTGATGGTGAAAGAGCCGTTGAGTAAAGGCATTGTGGAAATATGTTGAAATGAGGGATAAATAGGTGTGCTCATGCACACAGTCTCTATCTCTCTTCAAGAGTAATAGTCCGTGTACTGAGAGAATATCTCTCCAATGAAGCATACGATTAAATCTCATGAAATAAAATCTGAATGACTGGGAATTGTGCATCTGTAGATTGATAACTCCCAAGCTGCACGGCTGCGTTAACATAGCTGCACACCTCCAAGCCAAGGAGAAATATTTCAGAGCAAGCAGAGCCATCAAATAAAAAAAACTGTTGTAAGTGCAAACTCATGTTTGATAAGTGCTAGTCAGCAAGTCAAAAATTGGTGGAGGTTTCTTGATACTTTATTTTAGATGTTCATATTTTGGAATAGCAGAGTTTGAAGAATAAACTATTACCTATCACAGTGATACTTACTGAGCCCTCCTTTTGCTTTGTCTATATTTTTTCCTTGCCCACATTGGCAAATCAGTCTAAAAAGTTTTCAGGCGACAGCTGTATGTTCCTGCCTTGTCTTGTCACCTCAGTGGTACCACGTAATGAACCAAATCTGGGAATGGGTAAGTTAAAAGTGTACTCTTAAAAAAAAAAAAAAAAAAAAAAGGAGAAAAAAAAGGAGGGGAAAAGAGAGAAAGGTAATTTTAACTCAGATAAGGTCCCTGTCCTGGTTTCACTCAGATCTGACTCCCTGAACCGGTTCACTGTGCATGGCTACTGGCCCAGCTGAGGGGGTGGCATGGGCAGGGAGTGGGACTGCTGAAGTCGTTTTGCAGAGATGTATTTGGGAATATGTCCTTTGATTCTAAGACCTGGGGGCAGGAATGGTCTTTGTTCTGTATTTGTTCTCTATGACACAGTGGGATACTTGTTATCTGTCTGGATGAAGTCGAACACAGCTTTCCCTTGGGTTGGATTTAACATTTCTCAGCATAAGAAATTGTCCTCAATTTTGAGAAATTTCAAGCATGTTCTGATAATGGCAGCATGAAAGCTCCAGGTTGTCTCACTTGGTGTTATGTCCACTGTAATAATGAAACTTTTATTTCCCACAAGGTCCAATATATGCTTAACCACCGTGCTCTTTGAGATTTCCTATCTGTAGCAAACACCAGCTAGTATCCTGACTTGTACTTTATTTCTTAAGACATGATTTTCTGTTGTCAGTGACTCAGTGACATTTTTGGCACTCAGTACCAATTTCTAGCATTACATTCATGTTAATCATCCCACCAACTTCACTAATATCAGGTAGGACAAATGTACTGCAGGAGTGCTTTAAGTTCTTCCTCATTATCTTCCCAGCACCCTTCTGTGGACAATTAGGGGTTTTTAAAAATTTGTCTTTTCATTCGTTGTTGTTTGTCTCCTTGTCTTTCTTTATGGTGAGTATTGAAGTAGTCATAAAAATTAGGATAAATCCCTAAGGAGTAATTGGAGAAGACAACACCAATAACCAGAAGTCTGAATTCTTGCCTGTGTGAGGTAGTTGGTCAAAGGAGCAGAGGAAGAATAGAAATATGCTGAGCTGGGAAGTCCAGTTCCTTAATAATACCAGCCCATACCCTCATTTTTATTTTATACCCTCACTGAGTTTACCATGAGGGTGGTCAAACATGGGAGTGGGGCCCAGAGAAGTTATGGAATCACCATCGTTGCACGTGTTCAGAACTTGACTGGGCAAGCACCTAAGCAGCTGGTTCTGGTAAGACCTGCTTTTTCAGCAAGCTGGACAAGTTGACTTCCAAAGGTCCGTTCCAGCATATGTGATGCTATGCTGTGGTGCCTTTGTTTTGGATAAGAAACACAATACTTGGGAAGGTCTACTTTTGTGTCAGATATCAACTTCAGTTTTAGTATGTAAAGCTCACCAGTGATTCTATCTCTACAAGACATGCTGTGTCCTTTTCATTGTTCAGACATGTCTACCAGCACTACAGAACAGCTGAACCTGCTTGTTCCAGTACTGGACTGTGGTGAGGGTGACCAGTAGAAGTGGGCAGCAGGCAGCTTGGTCTGAGGAAAACTCTCAATGGGTTTGTTATCCCTGTGCTTGTTCTATAATGTCTGGATTAATGAAACTGGGGGACTTGAGTAGAATGGATGAGGGAAAGTTTGGAACAAGGACTTGAGTTGTCAGTGTCTCTGTGAAAGCACTAGAAATTGAAAGGATGAGTGAGGATAGCTTTGGGAGGGAGTGGAGTGGTGCTAAAAGCTCTCGGGGTGGAATGAGGCTAAGGGGGACTGGGAGCTTGTGAGAGAAATAGGAGAGGATGATTGAGAGGCATTTAAATGTGAGGGAGAAGGAATTGAGGATAGGAGAAACCTTAGGGTCATACTTAAAGCTCAACAGTGGAAAGTAAGATGACTGAATAGCTCCTTATCAAATGAGCACCTTCATTCTACACACTGATGAAGGCAGAAGTGCAGTGGAAAAAAACAGATGTGATTATGCCTGCTCTATTGGGTTTGCAAGTCCAGATTTTGGTAACGTGGCAGCTATAGGGGTGGCTTCTGTGAGAAGCTGCTAGAAGCTTCCTCCATGTCTGATAGAGCCAATGCTGCCAGCATCAAGATAAACCTGCCACTGGCCAATGTCGAGCCCATCAGTGATGGTGGTAGCACCTCGGGGATAACTATTTAAGAAGGGGAGAGTTGTGCAGAGGGGAACTTAATGAAATTCAACAAGGGCAAGTGTGGGGTCCTGCACCTGGGGAGGAGGAACCCTTTGCACCAGGACAAGTCAGGGGTGACCTGCTGGGAAGCAGCTCTTTAGAGAAGGACCTGGGAGTCCTGGTGGACAGCAAGTTCACTATGAGCCAGCAACAGGCCCTTGTGGCGAAGAAGGCCAAAGGTCTCCTGAAGTGCATGAAGAAGAATCTGGCCAGCAGACTGAGGGAGGTTCTCTTCCCCTTCTACTCTGCCCTGGGGAGGTCACATCTGGAGTCCTGTGTCCAGTGCTGGGCTCCCCAGTTGAAGAAAGACATGGAGCTACAGGAGAGAGTACAGGGGAGACTGTGAGGATGAGGAGGAGCCTCTCTGTGCCAATGAAAGGCTGAGAGCCCTGCAGCTGTTCAGCTGGAGAGGAGCAGCCTGAGGGGGGATCTCCTCAGTGTGATCAATAGCTAAAGGGAGTTTGGGAGAATGAGGCCAGACTCTTCTCAGTGGTGCCCAGTGACAAGACAAGGGGCAATGGGCACAAACTGTAACCTGAGAAGTTCCACCTGACCAGGAGGAGAAAATTCTTTGCTGTGAGTGTGAGGGAGCCCTGGCCCAGTCTGCCCTGCTCCTGCTCTGGAGAGATTCCAAACCCGCCTAGATGCCAAACTGGGCACCCTGCTCTAGCAGGGCGTTTGGACTGGGTGATCCCCAGAGGTCCCTTCCAAGCCCACAAGTCTGGGATTCTGTGAAAAAAAGTCCTGCCAAACAGCAGCTGGTAGAGGGGAGTGAGACTGTGTGAGAGGAACAGCCCTGTAGACACCAAGGTCAGTGTAGAAGGAGGGGGAGGAGATGCTCCTGGTGCCGTGGCATAGATTCCCTTGCAGCCCGTGGTGAAGCCCATGGTGAGGCAGGCTGTCCACGTGCAGCCCATGGAGGTCCACGGGTAAGCAGATCCTCCAGCCAGTGGAGGACTCCATATCAGAGCACGTGGATGAGCCTGAAGGAGGCTGTGACCCTGTAGGAAGCCCAAGCTGGAGCAGGCTCCTGGCAGGACCTGTGGACCCGTGCAGAGAGGAGCCCATGCTGGAGCAGGTTTGCTGGCAGGACTTGTGACCCTTCCCCACAATGGAGCAGTCTGTTCCTGAAGTACTGCACCCTGTGGAAGGGACACACGCTGGAGCAGTTTGTGAAGAACTGCAGCCCGTGGGAAGGACTCATGTTGAAGTTCATGGAGGATTGTCTACTGTGAGAAGGACTCCATGCTGGAGCAGTGGAAGAGTGTGAGGTGTCCTCCCTGAGGAGGAAGAAGCGGCAGAGACAACGTGTGATGAACTGACCACAACCCCCATTCCCCTGACGAGAGGAGTGATAGAGTGGCTTTGGTGTGCAACTGGTGTCCACCCAGGGTCAACCCACCACACCTTTGTTTTGTTAATGACTCAGATGATGATGTCATAGACAGTACTTTTATTAGTTTTACAAAGAAAACTAGACCAGGAGAGGATTCAAGTTCTGTGAAGAATAAATTTAGAATTTCAAATGGCTTAGAAAAATAAGAAAAACAATGTAGAAGAAATAATGGTGTTTAAAAGGACAAATGTAAAGTGCTGTGCTGAGATGAGACAGTTCCCAACATGAAAACAAAACAGCGGTAATTCTCGAAAAAAGAATCCCAGATTTTTTAGGTGAATCATAGTCAGAACATGCGTCAGTAGCACTGCGCTGTTGCAATAAGGGTAGTCATTCTTCTGGGATGTATAGTTAGAAGGGACATATTTAAACATGTCACATGATAACTTCTCTCTATTCTGTATTGTCTGGGCTTCGTCAGTTTTGGGCATCACATTTAAGAAATAGTTTGAGCTCATGGGAGAGTCTAGCAGGGGAAAGCAACATGAATCTTCAGAAGTCTAGAAAAAGAAACACAAAGTGGAAGGGCAGGAAGGGGAGTTTACTCAGACTAGAGAAGACGAAGACATGAAAGCAGTCTCCAGGGATGGGAAGAGATGCTACAAAGAGAAAGGACATAAACATCCTCACGTTCAGGAAGGCCTGTGGCAGAAGTTAGGAGAAATATTCTCCTGAAAAGGATATTTTGACATTGGAATAAATTTCTCTTTACAGCCAAAATATGCTATGTCAAACAGGGTGGTTTAGTTGTCAGTAATACTGGGGGATGTGGTTTCTCTGTAGTTACTACCACCCACATTCCATGGAGATGGGAACTTTGGCTTTGGTAGGACACGTTTCCTCTTTTCCTGAGGCCTGTCAACTATAACTGGGGGAAGCAGACCAAAAAGCAGGAGGTCTGGCAGTTTGTATGTCCATTGGGTCACATGATGAAGGCCAAGTGTGAACATGAACTTATCTTTAGGGAGGTTGTGGAGTAGCCATCATGAGTATTTGTATAGAAGAATTCAGGCAGCATCACACTGGACAGAAACTTAGATATGGATGACGCTATCGTAAAGAAGTAGAAGAGAATGAGGTGACTTATTTCCTCTTTGTTTTCATTCTCACAATGTGTTTTTGGTAAAACTGGAGTTCGGTGCATGGATTCTGAACTAAGTGTGTGCAGACAACCTTAATTTTGATGTTTCCTGATGCCTGTAGGCTTGTCAGTGTTTCAGTAGTGTCTTTGGGTAAGGAGGACACGCATATTGAGTGTTTGCTATCATCTGTGGGAACACAATATGGACGTGTTTTTAAGGTTTTATTCATCTGCAGGGTGATTTTAATCAGCTTGAAGTTGTTTTAATGCACTTAAAAGAATAACCATTCTTTTGGTTGCCAGTAGAATGAGTAATATCCAGTGTTTTCAGCTTTCACGAATTTGTCATGGCTGTGCCCCTGATGGTTTTGACAGTTTCATGATGATAAATTTTGGCTGTTTCACAAAAAATGGAAATAAATTCCTAAGAACACAAAACTAAAACCTTTGATACCGTGAGCTCTTAGTTCTTTCTCATAATGATTGCTAATAATGATTCTTACATCCCTTGTCAGAAGCTGCTTGTTGCTGTTGTGGGAATTAACTAACATACGTATAAATACACTCATACACATACTTTTTCAATATTAATTTGCTGTCCATTTTTAATTTTTCTTTTCTTTACAGACTGACAGAGTGGTTGATATTGGCAGGACCTCTGGAGATTGTCTAGTCTGACCTCAGTGTCCAGAGCAGGGTCACCTAGAGCAGGTTACTCATGACTGTGTTCAGTAAGTTTTGAGTATCTCCAAGGACAGACACTCTAACCTGAGTGCCTGTTCTGGTGTTTGAGCACCCTTAAAGTCAGGAAGTTTTTCCTTATGTTCAAATGTCCAATTTGTGCCCGTTGTCTGTTGCCTTCTCACTGGACACCAATGGGAAGACTGTCTTAATGGTCTTTCATCATTTAATAAGCACTGATAAGACTTCTCCTCCCACCCCACCCTGATTCTTCTCTTCCCCAGGCTGAACAGTCCCAGCTCGTTCAGCCTCTCCTCAGATGTCAGATGCTCCAAGCCCTTTGTGGTCTCGCTCCTGTGTCTCTGTCATACTGGGCAGTTTGGGACTGGATACAGCACTCCAGATATGTCTCACAGTGCAGCGTAGAGGAGGAGGTTCTTGTGCTAGAGGCAGTGCTTTTCCTAAAGCAGCCTGGGATGTTGCTGCCAGAGTCTTCTTCACCAATTTGTTTCTTCAGGTCTCATTTTGAACGACATCAATATGTAGCCTGGAAACTACTTCCACAATTTAGAAGAAAGTGGGATTTTTCTTTCTCTGAACTGTAGTATCTTGAAATAATATTCATTGTGTTTTTTGAAGCTTCAGAGACAGTAACATGAAAGATGCATTCATTGGAATGGAGAAATGTGCTTCAGTTGATTCTTCCAACATCAAGAAATATTTTGAAGTTGAGTAATTTTTAGGTATAGATTTATTTTGGTAGGTGCTTTCCATTTAGTTTGAACCCTATACCTAATTCTCATGGAGATAAACACTTGGCTAGTTAATACCCATTTTACTGGGAATGCAAAAATAATATTTCTTTGCTATAGGGACTTGGTTTTAAAGCACCTGAGTCCTAGTTTCAAATAATTTTCCATGGGGACGTTGTGCTGCCAAAGTTTTTAGGTGCTTTTTGTTTTGAGTTTTTCCAAGGGCAATTCTCTGTCCTCTGTCCCTCTTCCCATATTTTTTTTTAATCTTTATCAGATTTTGTCACCTTCCAGATCTGTACCAAGTCTGCTAAACTTCATTTATGTCACGAAAGCATATATTTTGTATAGCATTGCTGATCTTTTATTAACAAGTTTTGGTTTTTTTAAATGTAAAGTTACTTTCCATCTGTTTTTTCCCCCTATTTTCTTGGAGTTTTTTCCTGCATCTTTTATCATGGTTTACAGCAGAATTTAGTAACAAAGCATGGAGTCTGAAAATCTAGTTTCTCTAGGATCTTTTCTTTTTCTCTTCCTTTTTCCTCCTTCTCCAGCACAAGGCATTTATGACAAAAGTTTTTTTCTTCTTTGGACTAGCCACATCTTTAAGCTGTTGTAAGTGAAATCTCTCTTCTGAGTAGGTTAAAAACATAAAGGCTGGGAGGGTTGGTTACAATATCTTGTGGATTCTTGCAACACTTTGTTGCTGTACTGTAATTATTCTTGGTAGTTCACAGAATTGTTTTAGTTGGAAAAGACCATGGAGTCCAGTCATTTCCCCATCACTGCCAGGTCCCTACTGACCCCTGTCCCTCAACACCACGTCCACACGGCTGGGAAACCCCTCCAGGGATGGGGACTCCACCCTGGACAACCCCAGCGGGTAAGAAATTTTTCCTCAGGGCCAACCTCAACCTCCCCTGGCCCAACTTGCAGCCGTTTCCTCTCCTCCTGTCGCTTGTTCCTGGGGAGAAGAGACTGACCTCCCTCCAAAAGAATTCTTGTTTAAGGGTACTTTAAAGGTGGTGCTATTCTAGTGAAGATTTTATTGAAAATGTCAGTTACATGAGAAAATGTTTGTATTGTCTATAACATGATTTTTCAGGAGCTTTGTGTTACACTCAATGAAGCTGATGCTTGTTCATATTTTTTCCGTGTGACACACTGTATGATGTGTCTCTGCTTTTCTCCTGTTAATTTTCATGTGGTCTTGGGCAGCAGTAAGATCAGCTACTGTCGAGGCTATCATAAAAATAAGAACATTAGCATGGACTAGACCATAGTACTCATGTATGTTGTTTACACGACTTTTTAGGGTGACCATCTGGTCGTAAGGTGACATGAAGGTAGAATAACACAATGGATTGTTTGCTATTGTCCTGTAATTAATGTTCTTTTATTGATAAACTTTGTAGCCTCTATATTTTTCAGCTACCACACTATTCAAATCAATAAGTGGTGTTTAACAGCAGCATTCCTTCTAAAAAGGCATCTAATCGCTGTCTGAAAGAGTTATGAAGAGTCTGCTACTTCTCGTGACTTAGTGGTTAATCATTGTCTTCTCTGAGAGTGATTACTTGTTAATGTTGGCCCTGAATGATAAGAGGTTTTAAGGGAAGTCCTTTGATACTCATTTTAAATAATATTTGGAATGGTAAGGAAATCCCAGAAGACGAGAGAAGTGCTAATGGTGTATCAGTGCTTGGTAGAAGAGTGCTTCAATCCAGACATTAGATTGTTTAGCTGAATGTCACAACATGGATAAAAGAAAGGGTTCCTAATGCAAAATTCTATTAACAAATAATTAAGTGACAGCATGAACTCCACTTGTTCAGGTAAGGATTTCACTTGATTACAGTTACTGCTTCATTATAATAGGTTTACGATTTTATGAAGGGAGTAAGTACTTTAAGATAAATCTCAAACTTCAGGACTGTTTGGTATCAGTAAAATACCATGTCACGAGGCGCTTCATGTCTTTCCAAAAAAGTTTTAAGTAACAGTTTTTAGCAGTGGTAGTTTTCCATTAAATACTGCTTAGGAGTGATCTTGGGAAATGGTGTTAAATCATTGCTAGTAACATTTTTTTTAAACCTAAGATTGGTAAAAATTACAAAGAATAAAGAATTTACTTGGTATTATCCAGTTATTTGGCAAGTTAGGTCTACAGTCTCAGAAACTAAATTAAAAAAGCAGGTCAGGTTTTCAGAAACAAGGAAATCAGGAAAAACAGGGAACATCCTGAGAAGCTGCTGCTCTAGCGGTGTTTGTCCTGTGGATTTTAGCTTGTGTAATGCTCTCAGCTGGGAATTAAAATATGGAAATGACCAAGAAACTGGAAAAAAATTTTTGGAGTTAGGATCAAAATTTCATAGGAGACTCTGGTACGCTTGTTTGGTTTACTGGAAGAAAGAGAGGGGACTTGAGCATAGCCTCTAATCAGGTAAGGGAAAAGCAGAGACAACGTACAAAGGCATAGTAATAACTAGTGATCAAAGCCTGAAACCAGAGTAATTCAAACTGGAAATAAAGTATGAAAGTTGGTGACTAGACTTTAGATAGCAGACTATCACAGCAAGTGATGGACTCTTTAGCTTTTAATAACTTGAATTTAGGAGTGGATGCCTTTCTGGAGGAACTGCTGTGGTTAAACACAAGTAACTGGTCTCAGAGATTGGTAACTGAAGGAAATAAAAGGCCTCTGTTGAACAAGAAGATACTCTGATTTTGTGGTCCTGTCTGGCCTGAAACTGTGAACCTTAAAAGCAAAAATCATGAATTTCTGGTGATGCTTTTTTGTCAAACTAAGTTGTATCTCCAGGAAGGTGCTTTTATCTGCACCTTTGGCTTTAGCAGTACTTGGCTGAACTCTGCTCTATCACACCTACAAAAGTTAAGACAATTCAAACTGGTAGGAAATGCAATGTTTTCCACAAAATAGACAAAGACTTTTACAAGGTTGGTTCAGAATGATTGATGAAGTTTCTTCAGCCCTTGTCTTGGAGTGGTTACTGCTAGGACAGAGTGTTTAGGCTTGAGGCTAAACCAAACCATTTGATGCATCTGTTCAACCACATGGAAGCAGTTAATGTAAGAGGCAGAATTTAATTTTTTCAAGGACTGTGTGGGTCACTTTGCTTAATAACACGGCAAATAAAAGCTATCAGTATGTATGGCAAATGGATCCAGAATAAAAAAAACCCAGTTGTTACCCATTTTTTTTCTTCTCGAGTTCAAATCACTGGTGGAAGTGAAACTTGCGGATTCATTGTCATAATCATGTGTATTTGTGCACAGTGGTAATCCTGTCATCTATCATGCAGGGTGGAAGACTAGGCCAGCAGGAATTGCATAAGGATTGACAAAGATAGGTGAAAAGTTGTGCATGGACAAAAGTACGATTCCCAAAGAGAAGTGCAGGCTGGGTTGTGGCTGGCTAGGGTGGGGCTCTGCTAAAAAGGACCTGGAGGTGCTGTTGGAGGACAAGCTGGACAATGCCAGTACTGTACCCTTGTGGCAGTGAAGGTGAACCGAGTCCTCCATTGTATTGGTAAGAGAGTTCCTAGGATGCTGTACGTGGTTTGTCCCCTGATTTGAGGAGAGACATTGAAAAATTGGAGAAAGTCCTGCCACCAGGATAATGAGTATGTTAGAAGGATGGTTAGCACGCTGGGGGGCTCAGCATTTGGAGAAAGGTTCAAGGAAGGTTGTAGAGGAGAGAAGGATTGGAGAAATTTCATCAGTCATCCAGTACCTAGAATTTAGTTGTGGAGGAGAAGTTGCTTTCTGTTCACAGGGATGTGTGGTGAGAAGAGAAATTTCATCTGAGTATAAGAAACAAAAACTGTCAGAAATATTGAATGTTGGAGGAAGTTCCTTAAAGGCATGGTGGAATCTCCCTAACTACAAGTATTGAAGGCTCATCTTGGCAGCACCCCGGCTTACATGATGTCAGGCACTGTAAGACCTAAGGATGTAGGGTCCAACAGAAGACTGGAGACCAGATAATTTCCAGAGATGTTTTCCAGCCTAGACTGCTGTATGATGCCATGGTTAGAGCTGTTTGTCAGGCTTGGCTCAGGGAGGAGATAGCAAGGTCATATATTAAGCAGTAGCAGAGCTGTCTGAAGTCTGATTATGGTGACTAACTTAGGCAATTAATGGAATATTTATAATGTAAACATTAACTTTTTAATTTTTAAAGCTGAACCAGTAAGGAAATTGAAATTTACTTGACTTGCTTTTTTTTGTTTGTTTTGAAGTAGAAAGTAGAAGAAGATCTACTGATGTGAAAAAATAAAAAATACAAGCATGATGCAGTCAGAATTTTAGGATCAACTTAAATATTGATCTAACAGGATAATGTGTTTACATTATTCACATTGCTTATATATATATATATTTTATAATGTAGTGCTGCTTTATGACAATCCAGCAGAAGCAGATCTGTGGACTGCATGTTTTTCACAAGGCTATTTACTTTGCCTGCCAGATAGTTGAAATGAAGTAGTACTTCCTGGTTCAGCTGGCCAAAGAGCTCATGCAGCCTCTCAGGTAGAGGGCAGAGCAAAAACATTTGAGATACGATATGAGTAAAGCTCTGAGAAATGGTGAAATGGAAGAAACAAGTGTCCTACAGCAGGAAAAAGCTGTGGTCAGAGCTGCAAGGCAGAATTCTTGAGGCAGAGGCTGCTGCAGAGAGGAGGTACGTACACTGTGGGAGTTGGGGGTAGTCTAATTCTGCAATACAGCATCTTGACAATGACCTGATGTCTTCAGTAGCCCTGCATGCTCATTTCAGATGTGCATGACGTGATTCCACATAGCATCCCCCTGTTTTGACTATTTCTGTGTCATCGGAGTATCCGCATTAGAGGCTGAGTCATCAGGTGGGGTGGTGGTATTTATTCTTTGAGCATTCTGGAGGGTGTTGGAAGAAACAGGTGTGTCACAGAAAGCTGGGTACACCTCTTACCTTTCCCTCATCTCTTTGTGTACCTCCTCAACATGGAGTCTGGAGTAGAAATAGGAATATCTTGCCGCATACAAGAATCTGGGCTATAGACCTGGATTCACTACATTTCTAGCTGATTTGTCTGTCTTCTCTTCAGGAGACTTCAGTTAACAACAGATAGCCTTTCTGTAAGTCGCACTATTACTTAAGAGCAAAGAGGGAGGGGAAAAAAAGTTATTTTAAAGTACTAGACACATATGGATACATCTTGGGTTTTCTAGCAGCATTTGATGGTAGCCTGAGAGAAATCATTTCCCTAGAGTTCTCCAGTCTCTCTTCTGTGGCTGTCCTGCAAATTAGTTTGGTGTCTCTCCTAAGAGAAGGCTCTTTTAATAGTCTTTGAGTTTTTCTGTGTTCAGAGGCCTTTTTCTCCCCCACCTGACCCATGGGATTGCTTGAGAGAAGATGACAATTGAAAAGATCAAAAAATTCTGGCTTTGTCCTGTAACTGCTTAGTATGTACAAGGATGAGGCTATTGCGAGTCAGTCTTCTCCACCCCATATTTCAAGCCAGAATCCCATTAAAACCAACATTCAAGTACAATAATCTTAAAATCTCATCCAAACCAGAATTTTTAAAATAAACTGCCACAGAGCAATTTCAGGCATGTTATGAAGTAATATAGTGCCAAGTCATTGCTACTTTATTCTTGTGATGACCACTGACAGCAAAATCAGATTTTGTAATTAAAGAACATTTTATGCTACTGTTTTCCAAATAATTATGTTGCTTCAACATTTCTTTTTGACCTCATCAGCTGAGATGTAGCCCCATGCACCAATGGAACAACAGAAATCTTGCCCTGAATATAGCATTATTACATGTTACATGGGCTTTTTCTGAGGCTTCAATTGCAGGGTACTAGTTTCTCATAAATTCCTTGAATTTTCCCTTGCATCTGCTGTTTGTAGAGGATTCTTACTGGCCTTTTAGAGGAAGGTGGTGGTGAAAGGTGTCTTGAAATTCATGTCCTACTCATCCATGTGTACTCATCTTGGGTATTGAGATTGGAAAATCTAGGGAAGGTTCTTTGAAGTTCTTATTAAAACAGGAATCTAATGGTCCGTAGTTCTGAGTATTGAAAGAAATAAATCAAGGTGAATGCCCAGAAAATGAGAAATACACAAAAAGTGGTTATCTGAGAGCATTCTTTATTTTTTGAGGGGTTGCATAGTCCACAAGAACACCTGCATATTCCTCCTGTGAACACAGTTCTCCCAAGCCATGTTCTGCCTTCACCGCAGGATTGCTTTTTCTGTCCCAAGTTTCTTGCCTGATTTGTTAGATAACTGTCCATCTGCCTCCACAAAAATATGGTTCTCTTTAAACTTAATTATTGATATTATGCATATTTAAGAGTGTGTTGTATTACCCGTTGTTGTGGTTTAACCTCTGTGGTCAGCCAAGCCCCTCCCTCACCAGCCACTCACTCATTCTCCCCTCAGTGGGATGGGGGAGAGAAGCAGAAGTGTATAGAAGTGAGAAAACTTGTGGGTTGAGGTAAAGAGAGTTTAATAGGTAGAGCAAAGCCATGTGCGCAAGCAAAGCAAAATAAGGAATTGTAGGTGTTCATCCATCTCCAGGAAAGCCGGGCTCCATCACACGTCACGATGACTTGGAAAGACAGACACCATCATTCTGAACGTGGCCCTCCCCTTCCTTCTTCCCCCGGTTTACATGCTGAGCATGATGTGATTTGGTGCAGAATACTCCTTTGGTCAGTTGGGGTTAGCTGTCCCAGCCGTGTCGTCTCCCAACTCCTTGTGCACCCCCAGCCCACTCGCCGGTGGGACAAGGTGATAAAACAGAAAAGGCCTTGGCTCTGTGTGAGCTCTGCTCAACAACAACTAAAACATCCCTGAAATGTCAACAGCACTAACCCAAACCACAACCTCATACCAGCTACTATGAAGAAGACTATCCCAGTCAAAACCGGCACATGTATTAAAAGCTGTTGCTGCTACAGAGTATTTTTCATGATTATTTTGAACCTCTTGTTTGGTTGTTGTCACGAAAAGGGGGGCCAGGAAGATAAATGGAGTCTATTATTAAAAAATTCCTGGCCTGGAAGGGGGGTTTCCCAAACCCTTTACAATTTGTCCAGCCCACTAGTTTCCCAACAAAGACGAACTCCTGTCACCCAACCTGCCTACCACGCTCCTGTTAGGGAGAAGGGGAACCTCCTCAGGTTCTTTACAACTTGGCCAGCCTGCCAGGCACGCTGGCAGCATCACTGAAACCAAAGTCCTTCTTGGTAGCCCACAAGATTGGAGGATATTTGCCTAACCTATTCAGGGACTCTTGCTAGCAGTCACACAAAGACAAATCCCTTCAATATTAAAAATCAACAATAATAATTTATTGTGTAGATTCGTGACAACATGCAGGTTCAAATGATACCGGTGAGAGGGTATTGACTGCAAAATGGATTTAGAGCAAACACTAAACACACATACAAAGCTGAACACACAAGCAAACCTAAACACTAATGATTATTAATAGCTAGCCTGATGTTAATATTTAAGTGTGCAGAACACAGAGCTCTTACCCAATAGGCGTCCCTATGGCAGGGGGAGAAGATAGGTTCAGCCCGTCGACCGATCCTAAAGTTTCGATGGTGGTCTTCTGTTCCCCCAAATCCCCCTTTTAATCGCCACTTTTTATATTGTTTCTATACTTTTAGGTGGAGCTTGAGTGACTTTAGTCGTACATTCTTTTTATTCTGATTGGATTAAAAATCTCTCGCTTGACATTTAAAGGTACAGGTGATAAAACCTAGGGCACATGCCCAGTGGGGAGTGGTCGCACCTTGGAGGTGGGTAGCCTTTGGGATGGAGGTGTGTTTTGGTATTATAATGACATTATAATGAGCTAAGTTCGCCTGGAGGACACGATTTCACCATTTTTGCTGGCACGGCAGTAGTGATCCATCCTTCTTGATAGCAGTTGATGCAGTTAACTGTAGCAGCCCATTGTTACCTCCAGGAACAGGCACAGACTGTATTGCCTCCGCATCACTCCTGTCCTCGTTTGAAGGTACAGTACATTGCACTCGGCTGCAGCAGGCCTCAGCTATGGTAACTGCATTCCATTCTTGGGATCAGCAAACTGCTTCATGGCCGCTTCATGGCTATTTTTCGTGTCAAGGTGTAAGCTAAAATCTGGGGAATAGAGTTTCCCTCACCTCCCCATTATCCGTCATTTTCCCACAGTTGTGAAGAACATTGTGTCATAAACCTCCCAGAGTCTGTGTTGAGGTTGTGCTGTCTCTTCTTGTATTATTTTGATATGTTTATTTGATCATGTTTACATGCATATGTTTATGAAGGTCATTTCCAGCAATTCAAAAAAGTTAAACTGAAATAATTAAAATTTCAGTGTGTGGAATCATGTTGACTCTTCCTTGTGTAAACAACTGAGTCGCTGACATGGTTGGGACGCTAATTCATTTAGCTTGTAGTCCTCTGCTTTTTGAGCTTACGGGGTAAGTAACACTGAAAGGTATCTGCTGTGCAAATAAATCAACCTTTAGCGTCGGCTGCAGTCAAGTACTTTATCAGCGAGTTCCACCACCATTTGGCAGAATGCAAAGATGTGCTAAGATTCAGGGACTTTGGGATCCGTGCCAGTTTCTTTCTATTCTAGTGATTAAAGATCCTGCTCTTCTAGCATTTATTACTCCCCTCCTGTGCATCTTCCCTCTGACTTTTTGCAGCTGTATGGAACATGCTTTAAGCAGATAGGTAATTTTTCTGGAAATTCCAGTAAGTCTTAATAAGTCTATATTAAATATGTGCAAAAAGCAATTTTAACTTGAGCAGACCTGGGCAGGCTTTAAGGGTAACGGTGAGACGCACATGCTGCTAAGCTGATCCTCTGGCTGAATTTCTGATCTCTGCAACATGGAGATGCTGTAGCTGCTCATTAACATCAGCAGAACTGAGCAGAAGATGCCGTCTCTGAACCTTCCTCTTGTACAAGAGGTAGGCATTTTAGCTGAACTTTTTCAAAAACGTTTAGTCTAAAGCAGACTGGAAATAACTGGCTTTCAGAGCTGAAGTTTGGCAAAACTATAAGCAGTTGAAAATAGGCTCTTGTAAGTGAAGGGAAGTCCAATTGTAATTGACACAGTTGTTACTGATGTCATCTTTAGGGCCCTAAAAGCAGGAATAGATAAAGTCTAATTAGACAGAAAATACTACTAAGATTAAAGGCTGTGTTTTTTGCTTTGTTGAGCCAATACAGAGAAGAGACTAGAGCCAGACTGTCACCCAGCCATCTGTTTGAAGGAAAACTGGGTCTTAGTTGTCAGCCACTTTGCACAAATCTAACCCGTCCTTGTCCCTGGCTTGGTTGGGATGGAGTCCACTGATTTCAGCTGTATTCTAGTAAAGCAGCACAATACAAAGAAACATTCCAATAACTCTTGCTCAGATTATGTACAGATAAACCTGATGGACAGGTTTGAAAATTATTGAGTCTTTTCTTATGTTACTCTTGCAGCAGGTTATTTATGCAATTATTTATGGCCATTATTTGAAACATTTGTAGCATTGGCTTAATTTCAGATATTCCTAACGTAGAGCAAAATCATATGCTACGTTTTTTGCTACATTTATAGCTGCACAATGAAGAATAATCGAAGCCTGTAGAAATCTCTGTGTGCATGCATTTGTTTCAGTTGGAATATGCGAAAGAGTTTCTAGATTGATTTGAAGACTAGCACAGTTACATAGTCACAAGCTTGGTGGTGCAACCTTCCAGTACCACTTTACTGACAAGAACATGAAATATACATGTATATAGCCTTAAATGTGCAAAAGTCTGTTGGGTTTTGTTGGCGGGGGGGGGGTGGGGGGTGGGGAGGGGATGGGGCTTGGGGGGTTTTTTAAATATAATGACCATTTGTTTGTGAATCCACCGGTTCTGTAGTTGCTTTAATTAGGGCTATGATGAAAATGCAGCCTTGTTGTCTCATGTGAAGCCTTGAAAGCAGGATGTTTCTGCTGTCAAATTGTTTGTAAGTATTGCTGGGCATTGAGTTGATGAGGCACAGGATATGCATAAGATATTTTGTTATAGAATGCTTCAATTTGTGTGGGAAAGCAGGATACGTACAAATAAATACACATTCTCTTGAAAATATACATTTACTGCAAGTATTTCTTCAGGTGAAATAATAAATTGGTTTTTAGGAAGCAAGCTTGTTGTAGCTAATGCAAAAAACAATCACAGAAAATATGTTTTTAAAAGAATCATCTAAGTAGTTGTACAGAATAACACATTCAAATGAAACTGTTTATTACGAGAAACCTGATGATGGTGTTTGTGAATTACGTGGTCACTGACTGCAGCTGAAGATCAATGGGGCTTGAATCTGATTCCAAGAATAAACTGCAATTCCTATGTTTGCCTATAAGCAACTGTTCAGAGAGCTTTGTAATTTTCCCACTGTTCATTTCTGCACCATCAGATGATAGTTGATTCGACACCTGTCTGTCAAAGAAAGGAAATCCAACCTTCTAATCTAATTTATTCTATTTGTCATTTAAACAAATACCAGTCAGGGATTCAACAAAATGCTGTGTTCAGACAAAGGATGCATAAAACACCGTGTGCTTGTTTCTTCCTCATTCTAGTATCAAGTCCTCCCTCCAGTGGCTGTTGTAATGGTTTTTTACTTTGTCAAAAAGAACTGGAAATTCTCTCTCTCAAAGCTAAAATCAGATTTATTTGTCTGTTTAATTATATGGTGTTTCTGGCTTGGCAAGTGAACCTGTTAAGTTACCTCCTCAGTGGCAGGATCTTCATCTGTTAAAGGAAGAAGAAGGGTACCCATTGTGGAGAAAAGAAAGCCAAGATTCTTGGTCTCTGCATTTGATTTATCTGATTAGGAGATGAAGGTTAGTTCACCAACGTCAGTCTGCTCAGATAAATTTTATGTTTCTTCCCTTGGGTAATAACAAGTCTTTGAGCACCTGTACTTATTTTGTAACTGCATTAACTGTACCCAATTATGAATTTTCAAGTGCTGTATAGGGAGGACTACCCAATTTGTGTAACTAGAATAATTTTCATCTGGGCTATCACAAAACACTGTCACTGCCATTTTCTAATAATTTTAGCTGGAATGGGTTAGTTTATTTTCTAAAATATTTATCAGAACATAACGTGGTTTTGTGCTGCAAATGTACAATGGACCAAGTTTTGTGTGGCTGACTTTGTGTCAGTGGACTATTTGGAAGCATCTGAGAAAAGTCGTTCGTACCTTTTCCATGGGTGAATCAACATTTGAGTCATTTTAATATTTGAATTGACTATGTTATACTCTAGAAAATAATAATAAAAAAAAAGCCCTCTGTAGTTTTGCTGCTTTTTTTTTATTACTTTTGTTATGAGTGCTAACGTGATTAAAGTGTTAGCCAAAAGATGCATGTTTTAACTGAATCATGTTGCCGTGTGTCATAATTTTAAAAGTACACCATCTAGGCAGAGCTTTTCTGGTGGAGTCATATCTTTTAAAGTCTTTTGGCAGGGTACTGTTCTTTCCCATCAACTTGATCTGAACAGCCTTATGCAAAGAAAGGTGTCAAAGTCTCCATTGCTTCAGCTTGTAGAATGGATTATTGGACTTTCTTGACCTCCAGATTAAACATGCAACTCCGCCCTCCAAACCCTCTCCTTCATTAATAAATATCACCCCCTTAAATTATAAATTGTTTTTCTTACTGTACCAAAAAGTGTTTCACGTAATAGGTTTTCTCTAAAGACAATAGAAAAAAAGTTTTTATTAGGCTATATTTTTAGGTTTTTTTTTATTGCTGCCCTTACAGTGAACTACTGATACTTGAAAGAAACCATTTTGGGGTTCTTTCTTGCAGGTGTAAGTATTAAGGAGGCAGTAGTACAGTTGGTGAATCCTATTACCCTTTGTTTGAAAGTTACAAATTGCTACAGGGGTACAGTTCATGCAGACTCATCTATGATAAAATATATGGGGGAGAAAAAGAAAACAAATTGGTAATGACTGACAGATAAAACAAAGAAACAAAAAAGATGAAGGGAAAAAGTTGAATGCACAGCGCTATTGAGGAGGAGGAAGCGGTGATTGTCTTGTGGTAGTTTGTTCCCTTGGTGTCAGATTCAAGATGAAAGAGATTTCAGGTTTGAACGTCAGCATTGTCTTCTGTGCAATAGGAGAAATTTAGAAATACATTTTGCGTGTGAATTCTCACCTTGACTATATTGAGGTTCATTCCATAGCTGGACATTCACTCTGTACATTTCAATGCTGATAATGTGTTGTAGAAGTTACAGTGGTTTAACACTGTGTCCTCTGTATAGTTTTACTAAAACAAAACTCTGTAGTACAGTGAGAACAATAAAATGGAGTTAATTGATGAAGAAAGTCTTTAAAGATTTTGGAAGTTTTATTGATTATGTTTTGTTTTCTTCTTTTTTTTTCTATCTTGTATTTTGGACTGTAAAACTGTGGTGCCTCTCCACAAGGCTTATCGTGAGACTTTCGAGTGTCCAGTTTAAGTTTTGGAGGAGAGGGAAAAGTTAATTTTAATTTTACATTAGATATCATAGGGGTTTATAATATTCAGAGAAGTTTTGCTTTTGGAACAAGTTCTGGTTTTTTGTGGTGTAAGCAGTACCAAATGAGATCCATTGAAGCAGAAGTCAGTATATTTGTTAATTTCCAACTCTTGTTGATTTTCAGATCGTCCTTCGAAGATTAATGTACATTTACCTCAGTATTTTAAATCTGTTGGCAGTTTGGGTAATGATGGCTCAGCTCCAGCAAGGAGGCCCAGATGAAAAAGAGAAGACTACTGCATTAAAGGGTATGAGTCTTTTGCCTTCTTTTTATGTACGTTGATATTTCAGAAACAATTATTAATGAAAGGAAAATAGTTTGATATAACTGTGAGTTAGAGTTCGGGAACTGCAATACTGGAAGAGAAGATTAGTCCATCAGTGCTAATGTTTTTTGTCTAATGATGTGTCCATTATCAGTATTTTCATAAGATGATAATAAAAATAACGATCTGTGGCAAGGAGAAACACAGTAAGATATCCATTAATTTTTCAAATTTTCATAATTATCCATTGAGAAAGTTGACTGGTGCTTTTGTATTCTTAGTTTCTGGGAGTTATCATTTAATTTTTATGCCACTTAATGTTTTATAACCATGCAACCGTATTGCAGCTTTAAAAATCTCTTTGACTGGAAACTGAGCAGTGGAAACGTTTTCAGGACATTGATTATCATGTTGATTTTATAAAGTTTTCTTTGTATTGTATGTTTTTAAAAAAATAAATGTACCTAAGTGACTTAGTGGAGTAATCTTCTTGAAGAAAAAAATAAAAAACCTACATCTTTTAGATAGTGTTTTTTGATTTTGGAAGTACATAGTGTTGGTTAGACCTACAAGTAAGCTAGCCAAATGTGGGATTTAAAGTGCTTTCATCACACATTTACTCTCTAAATTGTCTTTCAAAAGAGAAAAAAGAATATACCTTGCAACTCCAGTGTAAGAATTGTTTTTTTCCCAAAGTATTATTAGAAGTACATGTTCTATTAGTGATGGTAGATGGTGTTCCTTCAGTTACAGCTTTTTTTGTGAAATGTGGTTTTCTCAAACCCTGTATGAATTCTATCAAATTAGTGTATTTTGAGGAAATTATACTTCCTGTTCAGAAAAGTAAAACTTCCATTTTAAACTTGGCATTCATTTGATCTTCGTTAGAGATTAGTGTCCAAGAAATATTCCACATAATGAAAACTCTCTGTGAGGGTGTTGTTTTCTTTGTGCAATTGAGTGAACTCCCATTGAGCCATAGAAGGTCTCCTGCAGATCACTCAGTTTGGGACTCTGTTGAACTAGCCTTGAATTGAGATGGAGAGTCCAAGAATGGTGGATTGGATCTTGACAACATCTCAAAGCTGTAAGAACACTTCAGCTAACTTTAACTTGAAGAAAATCAAAGGAAGAAAGAGGCCGTGTTGGTGGCTGGATCACAGACCAGTTGTAACCTTCCTGAGTGACTCTTATGGGAGTGGTAAATCATGACAAGCTGTACAAACTGCAGATAAGCTTAATGTAGTTCATATAGAATTGCCCTTGCGACTCAGAAGACATAGTAGATATAGAAGATATAGTAACTGACACTTCTGTGTAAACACATTTCCTAATAGGTCACAGAAGGAAGACATGAAAACCCTGGTGAAATTAAATTCTAGAGGTGTAGTGTGACTGGAATCTCTTCACCAAGGGGAGAAAGACATGCTGAAGACTATTTACCTTGACATTGGGAAAGTACAGAGGCATGTAAAAAGCACGAAAGGATGTGCTTTTTACCACCTGTTGTGAAAAACTTCTTTGACAAAGTTCCTTTCTTTCTCCTACCATTTGGTTGAGGACCAGAGCAGCTCCCCAGAACTGTTAAAGGACAATGCACAAGAACAGGCATGTGATCACTTACATGAGTTGAAGGTCTTGGGACTTGTTATTAAACAGATTTGATGTGAAAGTGAGTTGTAGTTGAGAAAGCCGCATTTATAAATCTTCCAGTCAGTATCCAATGCTGTATAGCTATTTAGACACCACAGAGATGCTCCAGTACCATAGCATGGGTTGGAGAGATGTTGAATTTTAGCAGTCGTACAAGGTGGCGTTTGGTCCTCAAGTTTTACGCAGTGAAACCACGAAGAGAAGCTGGAGACAATCATATAGATGCTGGAGTGAATGTCATGTGAAACTGAAGAGTTATAAAAGAGCAGGTGAAGGAACTCTCGGGAATGTTGAAGCTAATTTTCAGTACATTTTAAATGTAGAAATGGCAAAGGATTAATATACCAATACTAAGCCTAGATAACGTGGGTAACCTGTAGGCTTCTCACTGGCAACACAACTAAGCAAAAATAGCGATACAAAACCTATTTAAACAATGATTTTAGAGTAATTACAGGATGGAAATTTAGTTAATATCAGACAAAGCAAGTTCAAAGAAAATTAGTCTTTTCAAACTGATTTCTTTCCTTTGAGCTACAATTTGGATGGTTAAGATAATAAACCAATATACTCAGAGTACTTGGTTTCCTTGGTAATACACAGTGTCTCAATTTAAGAAAGAATAATAGTTCTAAGTCAGTGTAAAACTCTTGAACTGAATGTTTGTGTCGTCTTCACATTCATCTACAAGAGAGTAAGAAAATATATATCAGCAGAATCCTGCTGAATCATTTATTGATGATTTCTTATTGATAATCAGGATGTATGTTAAAAGGAGGGCATAGGGTTTTGTGGGTGATAAGCAATGAGAAGAAGTGGTTGTACACTCTTACCTGTTTGCAGTATTTGTTTAGTAGTCAGATGTAAGTAAAAGATGTCCCTATATGCTTCCTCTGGTTAAACATTAATTCTTAGGTCTAGGTTAAAGAAAGCAGAGTACACGTATTTCAGAGTACTTGCACTGCTAGGTTATACTATCTTAGTCGGAAAAGGATATGTATGTCATGGCTTGCTTTCACACAGATGATGGCAGTTTTCTCTACCTTGAGAGTTATTAAAGGAGGGTGGTTGAAAGATCCAGATAACTCAGCCTGTTTGGGTATTAAAGGGAAAGTTAAGGAGCGTTGTGATCACACAGATGGTAAATGCCTGTGAGGTGACGTGTGTTTGATAATCCGAGCTCTTCAAGAAGGCAAACAAGAATGTATCAATGACTTGGTATTGAAGCCATGTAAGTTTATTTCTAAACCACGATGCACAGCAGAGACATATTTCTAACAGGGAGGGTAATGAATCATTGACAAATTGCTGGGTCTTTGGTGGCTTCTCTGTCTCCGGATGTTTTTTGGTCAACCTTAGAGATAAATAGGTAAATAAATAAATAAGACTGACACTGACAATGAGGCCCAGCTTTTGAATCTAGAACAAGATTTCCTGTAACGAGGTCCTATGTTTAATAGTACGTAGGGTGCCCTTCTGCCCTTAAGATCTATAAATCTGAACAAACACATTTTGTCAGTGATTGTAGTGAAATTAAAAAAGCATAACATGCATTATGTAAATTCTTTTCCCCTTTTTTAGATTTATTGTCTAGAATAGACTTGGATGAACTAATGAAAAAAGATGAGCCACCGCTTGAATTTCCTGATACTCTGGAAGGATTCGAGTACATTTTCAATGAAAGTAAGTCATATATGCTTTGTAAAGGCTATACTTAGAATAATGTTGAGAGGTTATCAGAACTTTAATTATGCCTTGTAAGTCCCTATTAGAATTTCACACTTTTCTGGTAAGAATAAAGTTTTAAGCCTTAGTGTTAACAGACTTGTAAGTTTAGGTAAGTAATTTTTTTTACTTCATAGAATTGTCACAAAAAACCCTCATTTTATACAATACTGTAGGTTTGTACTATGCACACTTTATAACTTCCTGTTTCCTGTTACAGAAGTGTTGATACAAAAATTCTGAAAGTAATTTCTGTAGCATTAGTATGAAAAAGCAAAATTAAGAGAGTCATCATTCAATTAATTGTCTTATTTACTGATTAATTTTTATGGATACTGAAGAAGCTATTGTTTAGAAAATAATGTGTTCCAGCTATTTCATTAACACCAATAGGAAAACACCTATTTCTATTGATGGAATGGTGAGCAGTGGATAGACTTATCTGTTCCTCTTCTGGAGTGGGTCATGGTTTTGCATTACAGCTAAACATGTGATGTCTGCAAGTACTTCCAGCTATCTGAATCGGTGTGTTAAATGAGTTAGTGGTATTTATAATTTCCAGAGCATACATTTTAAAATCCAGCTGAGAAATAAGCCTCTGAGCTAAAGTAATACCAGACTCCAGGAAATGGCTCTTTCAAGATTGTTTGAAACCTGTAGGACAAATGGGGACGTTTACAATTCTGCTTCTTTGCAGTGCCTGTTCTGTGAACAGAGGAACTTTAGTTTCTAAATCTGCCTGTCTTACATCTTCCACTTTTAAAGAAAAAAAAGAGCTTTCCTTTAAATGATAGTCATTTATGCAACACTTAGCTTTTTAATACCCTGATGGCTTTCACAGGAAGGTACTTAGACACTAAAAGTGTCATGAGAGTGATGCTCTTTCTTTGATGGGAGGGGTTCAGCTCTGTCACTTTTCAGCTTCTTATTTTTAGATCTGCACAGTGTCTACTGTCTTCCTTACTGACTTCAGAGTTAATGGTTCATATGTGGTTTGTAAAAAGGGATGAAATTTGAATTTTGGGGAACGATGTTTTACAATGATGTTATTGAATATTCCATCACAGCCTAAGTGATTTCTACAGAATGCAGGAAAGCCTATTGCGTATGCTGCTGGTCAACAAAGCAAAAAGGTCTCCATTTTGCTTTTGTACATTTAATCTAAATGTTGGGTCGTATATTCTTATGTCATGATCATGCTGCTTCCTGAAATGGCAACATAAGGAAGATTTAATCAGATTTAAATAATTTGAAGAATGCAAGGGTTACAGAAAGCCAAAGAAAAAATATACCAAAGATTTGCTCCACTTTACTGGTGGAGAGAGCAGCTTCGTGTAGTACTGAATGGCATGCTTGAAGAGTATGAAGAGTAGCTGAGAAGGAACAGCTGAAGGTAGAGTTATGACGAAGATATGAGAAGAAAGATATTTGGATCTGAAACAGAGATATGAAGTTGGCGAGAAGTATTTCCCTAGTGTCTGGTACAGGAGGTAAGGCATGTCTGGGAAAAAAAGTCAGATAAGTAGATAAGCATAACTATTAGTGATATGAGATCTTCAATATTTCATTTAAAAGATCAAGAATCAAAATGTAATGGTCCTGAAAAGGTGTGAACTAAGTTAGCAATTTGTTACTGTGCAAGAGGAACTATTTTGCTGAGAAACCTTTCATCAAGCAGATGTTTCAGCTTTCAAAGGAGATACTTGTACATGTTTCTGTCTTTAATGTTTCTCTAATATACGGCAATTTTGTGATGCTCTGAGACCATAACTTGGGGTTTGTCTGGTAAGCTGAAATGTTACTGTTAAGATACTGTTTTTCTACAATTTCTCCTTATTTGGTTGCCATTTTATTATTACTGTTATTTTAACTCAGTCCATCTCTTCATCTGTGGCTGGATGTGCTACTAAACTTTTGTTATAAACACGCATAACTGCAGAATTACCTTGGAATCTAAGAACAGCATGTGGTTTTGCTCTGATCAAGCATTCTTCTTTCTTCTACTGTTGTAATCTCAGAGTAGCCTGAATGTAAGACCTCTTACTTTATTGCACAGTGCCCAGGATTTGAGATATTTACCTTAACTGTGGACGTAGGTTATTTCAGATAAACTTGGAATGTTGTTAAGAAGTGTTTCCTTCCAGCCTCCAGCCCAATTTGTACTCATATTTCTTCGTAAATGCAGTTGGTTTTGAAGTAGGGGATTTGCAGCTACAGTTTGATCACCTAATTGACACTGCAGATCAAATATTAACTCTAATGTTTACATTTCGGTGCTAATCCGTAGCAGCTTGGAAAGCGATGTGACATTTGATACCTGCATGTAATTTCACTGTCATCGCTTCTGTTTAGCTTTATCTAACAATAAATACCATTCAAAGGGAATGCATTTTGTTGATACCCTACAATTTTTTCCTTCAAAAATGCTATAACCGAAAGAGAAAGAATTCATAATAGGCCAATTTTTAGAAGTAGACTTCTTTTAAAATTCTCAGCAATTAAAGATGTCTGAATGAAGAAGTGTATTAAAAATTTAATGATTTTGTTTCTTTTACAGAAGGGCAGTTGAGACACATAAAAACTGGGGAGCCATTTGTTTTTAATTATCGTGAAGATTTGCATAGATGGAACCAAAAGCGCTACGAAGCTCTTGGAGAGGTATATTAATGGGGTGCACCCATATATGTATTGATGTGCTGTGGTTTTTTGTTGTGTTTCTCTGTAGAAGTGATACTTTTATATATATATTAGGAAAGATTTAGTGAGGCTGCAGTTATTTAACAAAAGATGTTTCAGGATTTGTTGCACGTTAATGCTCTATGGTAGTTTCCATTATTTGCTATATAGCTTAAGATGATTTAGACTACAATCTGACTTTGTGTTCAAAATAGAATGTCATCTAGATCACACAAATTAGAGAATACTATACTGGGTACAAACCTTGCTTTTTACTTTCTAGCTGAAGATGGATATATTGGCTGTTGTTCTCATGTTATGAGGACATACCAGGACCCGCGAGATAATGATTAAGTAGAGGTCTGATGATTAATTGATTATATAGCTGTTGATGATTAGATATTTGCTTCCCAGGTTTTTTGTAGGAATGTTGTGGATGTACTATGTGTAGAAGTGACTGACCATGCTTCCTCTTCTATGTGAAAATGACTTTAATTTCAGTGACTTGCTTATTGTAATGCTTTAGGTGTTGGAGCATTAACTGGGGAAGAAAAGCATCTGGTCTCAGTGAATGAGAACAGTGTGTGCTGAGGTCTTCCTTGCACTGTCACAACCTCCCCTGCCCAGCAGTGAGAACAGCCTCAGCACACTGACTTCTCAGTAGCAATACTGTTCACGTCAAGTGACTTTTGGAGAAAGGGGATGCACAGTTCTGTGCGCAAACCAGGATCTGTTTTCTTAGAGACTTTATAATGTTGCTCAGTGGTTCCTGTTGGAATCACCATGACGTCATTCAAGAGCTGCCTTTGCCTCATGGCTCATCTACTTTCATTAGTGTTATTGTTTTAGTAAGGATAGAACACATTCATTCCCCACTTACTCTTTCTGTTACATTAATTCAGACCACTTGGAGATACAGTTGATTGGTCATGTGTAGACATGTTGTCTTCTAAACTTCTTGTCGTGGTTTAACCCCCCTGGACAGTTTAGCACCCCCAGAGCCACTTGCTCACTCCCCACCATGGGATGGGATGGAGAATCGGAAGGAGAAAATCCGTGGGCTGAGTTACGGTTTAATAGGTGAAGCAAAACTTGTGTGCACAAGCAAGGCAAAATAAGGAATTAATTCACTGCTTTCCATCAGCAGGTGGGTGTTCAGCCATCTCCAGGAAAGCAGGTCTTCTTCATGCATGTTGGTGACTTGGGAAGAGAGACACCTTATTGGAAGATAACTCCAAACATACCCTTCCTCCTTCTTTACCCCAGCTTTATATGCTGAGCATGATACCATCTGTGTGTAATCCCTTTGGTCAGTTGGCATCAGCTGCCCTGGCTGCGTCCCCTGCGAGCTCCATGTGCCCACCCCAACCAGTACATTGTGTACTGAAGAGTAAAAATAAAACTAAAATGTCTGAAATATTGCAAAGTAAACAGTATAAAGCACCTTGATTGAGTTCGTTGGATGGATGGATAAATAAGTGAATACTTAAATTTATTACCAATGCTTTCATTCTGTTTCTCATGCGGCTCGGAGTGCATTTGTTAAAGCTGAGGAAACACCTAATTCCATGAGCTTTTCTAGGTACAGCGGGATAGGCTCTGGGAGCTTCTGAAGGCACAGAGTATGCAGGCTTAAGAAAGGAGCACACGGCAGAAGTCTCTGCCTGTCTTGATTCACAGGAGTAGCGCTCCATCCGTCCTTAACCAGCATAGCTGAGTGAGGTATGGTCCAAGAATTGCTACCAGCATTAGTGTGGATGCTGCCAGGCTGAGAGAAGTGGAATTCAGAGGTTCAGTGGAGGGCATGACACTAGGAAAGGAAGGAAAGAGGGAGATTCATGCGTGAACACACCTCAGGGCTGCGCAATGCTGTGGTTTTACATGTACAAGCCTCCATTTAAATACAAATGCTCAGTTCTGTTACAAAGAATTCCTGTTCTTTGAGAGTAATTGCTCAAATGACCCTGATTCTTAGGGAGACTGCAGCAGATTTTCAGTGGTGCGGGTTTTACTTTTTCATTCAGGTAAAATGAAGAGCCAGTACAGGCCAGACTGCTGTGACTTCAGCAGGATAGGTAACATGGGTCAGCCTGTCTCCCAGTTCCTTGCTGTGGCTCCCAAAGAGGCTTTGTGATGGAGGCAGCCTTTCTGCCTGCGTGACTGTGATGAAAAGCTACAGCTGACCCTGCCAAGCCTCTGCTGAGTGGTGGTCTGGTGCTCTGTGGCTGGCCCAGCCCCTCCATTTCATTCAGGAGACACCCTGGGCTCTGTGCAGGATGTGCTGGAGCTGCCCAGCTGTTGAGCACTGCTTTGTCCTGCCAGAGCTTTGTTCCTGGGGACTGAAGAAACTTGCTTTTTACCTCCTCCTCCTTGTTCCTGCAAGAACTGTGGCAGGGGAGGAGAGATTGGGGCTGCTACTGCTGCTCACATTCTTTCACCTCAGCTGTATGCTTTTCCAAAGCATGGAATGTGCTATTGTCAAATCTCTTGCGTTTTCTAAGTTGCTTCATACACGTTTCTTCCAACAGGAAACAGATTGTCACCTATTCCATGGTTTGTGTGTGCAGACCTCTGTGTGTGCCTGTATTGTTCAAATATCCCCATTTTCCAAATAAATGAGCTGGACAAGACACAACCATATAGATCAGTAAGTCTCCATGAGGGTTCCTCTGCCACCACACCTTCTTGTATGTGTGGAGCAACAACATCCTCGTTCTGTGCTTCTGAATAGTGAGTGCCACAGCTTCAACCCGCAGAAGTACAAAAATTTTCTTTGACCAGGAGATGGAGTGTGTTTGTAGAGCAGGTGCCTCACATCTGTGATTCGTCTCGTGCATTTTGCCTTAGTTATAGCCATTCTCCATGTTTAGGTTTGAGTGATCTTTGAAAAGGCACTGCGTTTATACTGGTGGGTAAAAGGCAAGAAGGTTTGGGGTCAGGAATCTGACAGGGTGAGTTGTTCTAAGATGTTTGTTTTAGGATTTTAGAGAAAAAAGAAACTTGTCTGTGTTTTGGTCTGTTGTCTGCTAGGTACTTGATCCTACACAGCTCTTCCAACAAGCAACAAACTTATGAGTGCTTCATTGTCTGGTTTTGGCACTGTGAGTGTTTACAGAGTTATCTGAGAACGCAGGGGATGCTGACTGGTGAGACCCTTGGTGTTTGTTCATGTAGATAAAACCTTTTGTGCCATAGGTTGGTGGGTCACCGATGTAGAGTTGAATAGCAGAGACACAGTGTATTACCCTCTACATTTTGTAGTGTAGAGCAAGATGCATTTAGCAAACTGTGATTGCTTAAGAAGCAGCCATAAGTAAGTTGATGTAGTAAAATCTGGCTTTAGGCCTTTGCTTTGAAATGTCATCATTTGGCTTCTAGGATTTCCAGGAGTTCTTGCATCTTAGGAGTTCTCCGATACCTATTTGTGGCTGAACATTTACATACAGTGGGATGATAAAGTAGGTAGACTTGTATCATCAGACAAAAGTGTTTTATGTATTCACTCTTATCATTGTTAGCTCAGTCATGATGGTTTTCTAATTTTTAAAGGGTATACCCATCCTGCCCAAAGCAATTTTTTTTTACTGTACTTTTGTATTGTGGGCTGGTTTTATTGTGTTTTTCTAATTTTAAGAAGCGGATGTACTTCCTGGCCCTGTGTTACAGCATCGTTCTCTCTTTCTTGGAGCATTAATAAATTTCCATTTGGTAATCCATTATTTCTTGCTGTTAAAAGTCATGAATACACTATCTGTGATGTTCTGCCATTACTCTGGCTCTATGGAAATTGATTCTTCACAAATTACAATGGTTCGTCAACGTCGCCACTTCTTACATCTCTTTATTCTTCATTCATTGATCTGTTATTTCAGGCACACAATTTGTTCTGCAGCCTCTTGATATGTGCTCCTAATAGACAATTTAGTGAACTGTTCATAATTTTGTGATTCTGGTTCAGTCATTGCTATTGCAGCATTGAATTTTGTGGAGAGCCTCTCCATTTGCTTTTTAAAAATTAAAATGGCAGCAGAAGTGCACAGAACATGGTGTTGCAGCTGCTTCTAACTGCCGATTTAATCCATGTGGCAAGTTTGAAGTACGATTGAGAACAATTTTGTGACAACAGTTCAGTTGCTGCAGACGTACCATTCTAGTTCAAGGTCGAATTTCTTGTTTTTTTCTGGCCAGGAGTTATGGAGGTTTGGATTCTGGGTTAAACTCCAGATTAGACTCACATGAGGAAAGTCTCCTTGCATTTTAAGTAGATAAGTCTGTGTTTATTGTTTATACCACACTTCTAATTGATATTATGGCTACTGAAATTGCCGACAGTCAACTTTAGCCCCTGCTTCATCATGACATTAAAATTAGCTGGAATTATGAAGAGAATACTTCTAAAATCTGTTGCTGGGATTTTACCTGGCATTTTGCCAGTTGTATAGGTTGCGTTCATAATGAGATTTCATATTAAAAAGATTATGTTGACATTCTCCTTCCGTAGTCTTAGAGCAACCAGCATACCCCTAGCATCAGCAGGCAGTTATTGTCTGTCCCTCTGCGTGTCTCTTACAGCTCTAGCACTGGGTAATTATAATTTGGTGATTGCTTGGAGGCCACTTAGTGTTTGCAGATGTTTTTGTGAGTGCCATCACTAATGAAGAGACCTTTACCTGTACTGACAGTTCGCTTGGCTACCCATGTCTTTAAATAAGTCAAATAGGATTTTTAAATATGTAGATCAGTGTGTAGCAAGGTACAAATGCCTCTGCTGTGGTCCTGTTCAAGGACTAGTGTATGCCATCGCTTGTAATTGCCACCTGTCTGACCTGCAGAAGCCTATAGGCAGGTAGCAGAAGAAGGTAACCACAGAATTGTGGCTGTTTTTTATAGTCACCACACTATAGCACAAGAAAATGCCTTGTATTTATGTAGAACAGGTACAGAAAGCAAAGAAATAGAACACCTAAGTCAGAATTGCCTTGCGTGTTTTAAGTATGCTAAGATAAAGTTAGTTTTACATCATCAGAGAAGTCGTCCCACTAAATCAACTGTTTTAAACTAAGTGCACAATGTTAGGTCCAGCTCATCATAAAGCAGATTAGCCATCAAGGTTAATATTTGGGGGGGGCGGCGGGGGAAGGGGTGGGGGCACGGGCAAAGCATGTAGAATTATGACAATGACAACCCATAATTAAGATTGCTAAGTAGTAAAATGGGCATTTTTTTTTCAGATCTCCTTTAAGTTAAAGAACGGCTTGGTCTCAACATAATTTAAAAAATAAGCGTTCACCTGCTACTAATTTCCTCCTTGGTTGCAAAGAGCATTATTTGTTTGGATGACTGAGAGAAAGAAGCTATTTACATAGCACAAATGAAAGCGTAGAGCAGCAGAAGAGGACATGTAAGTTAATGAAGAAGGAAGCATTAAGTAGTCTGCATTTGAAAGGGTAGCTTCTTACATGAATAACCCAAAATCTGATGATAGGCTGCACGTGCACCTGATAGTACTTAAGGTCCAATCTTGCAGCCGAAGCTCATGTGAATAAACTCAATAGGTCTGATCTTGTGAATAAGGGCTGCAGGATCAAGTTCCAAATAAAATTTGCAGATGACTGGTAGAAATCCTTACGCTCAAGTTTCAGTTTCTTTGCACAGTTTATCATTAAACATTCCAGATTTTCTCTGGCTGGTGAGACTTTAATATAATAAAGTATGTGCTGCACACCGTGGATTAAGGAAAATTATGTTTCTGTACCTTGAGTTGTTATTATCTGTGCGCTGTTGGTTTATTTAGTGGTTGGAAAGATCCATGTTATTGAGAGGACAAAATAAATTGATGGTGATGCAGTATATAGGCGGGTTCATGGGCATTTGCTTTCATGGGATGCTGGCTTGACCATGACTGTTGATGAGGTTGTGCTGTTCTAAGAGATTGGATGCCAAATACAGAACAGGTGTCTGAGCGTGTGTGAGCTGAATTTTTTTCATCATCTTGTATCACAGTCAAGTAAGGGTAAACTTTCAGGGAGATAATAAAAATCCTCACTGAGAACCTAACAAACTCTTCCAAAATTTATGCCCTGTTTCAAAGGCAGAGAGAAAGCATCTAATTTAAATATTTCCCCCATCCTTGTTTTTGAAACTGGTTAAATCCCATTTTGGGTGGTCTCCTTCGGAAGCAGTTTGATAGTGCTGTTTCTGTGCATGTCACACCCCATCTACTAATGAATGTTGCAGGTTTTGGCTTTAGCAACATTTTACAGTGGCGTAAATGTCACAAAAATATTTAGAGTTGTACTATTTGAACAAAAATTGACAGCTGAGGAGAGAGAGAGTGGGCAGGATCTTTGAAAGTAAAGTGTGTGATCTCATTTCATATTAGACAGAAAAGAATCCACATGGGATAGAGAGTTTTGAACATACCAGTTGGAGGAGAAGCTTAAATGACCCCTATGACTTTTTGGACAAAATGTGGTTCTGTAGGAATCCATGCCTTATTGGTTACAGGGGTTTCTTCATGCTAACTTGATCATTTTCAATTTGTGATAGGGAAGTGTGAAACAGAAACATGGCACAGAAGTCTTTAAACAAACCAGATAAAGCAGCTAAAAATGGGGCAGGATATTGAATTTATCAATATCTAATTGAGTCTATCAATGTCTAACTACTAATAGTAGTAATATCTAACTACTAATAGTAGTTCCTAAACTGTAAGTAAAACATTTCCATAATGTTACACATCTTTTACTTCACTTATTTTTGAACCAATGCCTTGAAAGGATAACAGAAAGAAAATATTTAGTATGGGCAGCACAAAAAAATCTAAATCATGTACGTGTATGTTTAGAATTATAAAAATATTTCAGCTTTTACCAATTGGTTTATCTTCAAGGTTTGTTTTTGGTGAGTGAAGTAGACAGACAGCAAGGATTGAAGACCAGTTAATAGTACCTGAGGAGATTTAAATTTAAATATGAATCTTTGTTGCATGCAGTATATTCATTTGCATATGTTAAATCCACTTTCAAAATCTGCTGTTTGTGAAGACTTTTTACTGGAACGATTATGTCAGATGTGCTTTAGTGAACTCTTCTAGTTTGTAGGCAGCAATTGGCAGTAGGTTGGTTCATTGCAGTAACATGACAGTACTCGAAAGGTTCAGAGATAGTTTCATAATTATTGTTAGCATGATTCTTGAAAGAAATGATGAGCATCTCATAAACCCAGATGGGAATTTGTTACATTGTTGATAAATGTGTTGATAAATGTGTTTTACATTTTTAAATTGATAAACAGTGAAAAGCAGAGAAGATACAATAAGGCAGATGGTTGTTTATAAAGCACTTGCAAGTTGCTGCAATTCAAAGAATGGTACTAATTCTTAAAAAGAAGACAAAAATTGGAGTAGGGGGAGTGTTTCAATGAGTTAATCATGAGCTTTTTAAAAATAAAACCTTCAGCAGCTTTAGTTCAATTAGAACCATTCTTGCCATCCTGGGTTTATATCAAAAGTTTAGACTCTCAGTTCTTAATAAACTTTTGTACCAACCATTTTCATGTAGCTGAAATCAAAAACACAACTAATCAACCTTTTATCTAAATGTATCCCTTCCTTTCTCTCTCCTTTTTCTTGTTAGGAAAAAACCAAGTTCTATGGTAGATCAGTATAAAATTGAATTACCGTTGGTCTTATTAATCATTCCCACTTAAAAACAATGAGTAGTGAACTCCAGAATCGGCAGAGCATTTGCAGCAGGGATGTAAGATGGGATGTAGTTGGTTTATTTTTTGTTAAAGAAGTGGTGAAAAAAACTGGTTTTTGCCAACTAGGTGACTAGAAAAAACCTGTTTAAGTAGCATTTTGGCAGAATACAAATCAGCATATGTGAGGAAACCAGTTGGTTCACCCTTGTCTTGTGAATATTCAGTTCTTGTTTCCATCAGTGATATTGAAAGTTTCTCTGAAAGGCCAAGTATTTTCCTACTGTTTCAGCAGGAGTTTTTTGAAAACCGGAGATATGTAGATCACTGCCTTCACCAAGCATCTCTTTTAAAATATGTTTATTTTACCTCAGTTGCAGAACTGTGGAAGAGTTCTCTTTCACAGTATTTTCAGCTTTTCCAAGATAATGAATTTAACACTTTGTTCTCAACAAGAGACCTGTATCTTTCAGTTTTCTGGGAATATTTTTATTAACATTCAGCAGAATAGTGGTGTTTTTTTAATAAAGCTGTATCAGCTGTGTCAGTCCTTAATAGGAATAATTTGAAAGGAAAAAAATTGAATTATAAACCAATAGAGTGTTGTACTTCTGTATGTGCAAACAACCTAAAATTACTTTAAGATGCTCCAGCTGCTCAATTCATTAACTCAATCACAACTGAATTTTGGGATCTGTTATCTTCTGATGATCATCGTGCTCCTCCACAAATAGTGTCAATTCCTTCTTGCATTCAGGGTTTCCAGATTTTACTCTTGTGCTTTTTGGGTAGTTGCACCTCTTAACTCTTTGCAGCAGAACTACCAAAACCTTGAGTTCCTCTTGAGTGATACCCTGAGTATGTTGTTGGTAATATGAAAGGTCTTCGAGGAGAAAACCAACGAATTTTTCTCTTTCCACAGAACTATTCGAGGGCAGGGGGGAGTGTGGGTATGTTTTTACTCTTTTCCAGCCATGTACTTCATATAGATGTAACTTTCTATTCACTGTAGATCTAACAACACATAACACAGGATGGAAAAAGTATGGAAAAATGCTTTTAGTTTTTAGATTCAGGAATTCAGCTTCTGTCCTCATGGCCAGTGTATCTGGCTCTATTCTAAGTCTGTTTTTTCTCAAATTCCAGTCAGAATGCATGTGAGTTTCACATAAAACTACAAATAGATGTGTAAAATGTATTTGAAAGTGGTTTTGTCAAGTTCTATAACCTGAACTTGATTTTAGACACGACTAATTTTTGTGCATTAGACATGCACCACCATCACGTGTTGATAAGAATTTTGGTGCAGTTGACCTTAGAGCTGGTGTTTAAACAGCAGGGAAAAGAGGGGAAATTAAGAGGGGAAAATACTAAATGTAAGCAATGGGGTGTTTGTCCACTGAAAGCTGAAGTTCTAGGTGAGACACCTTTTTGGATATTATATGTACTTTTGATTCCATGAAGTTTGTTAGTAAAATACCAAAAAGAAAATACAAACTTAAATGCAAAATGGAGGCTAAGAATTTTATTTTCATATGATGTTGATAAAACGGGCATGGAGGGAGTATTACTATAGTTGATTGCACCACCTGAAGGTAATGACATAAACTAAAGAAGGAAATTACTTGTAGTTTATGAAGGTTTTAGGATGGCAGAAGGTCCAAACAAAAGAAGAAAATTTCGAACAGGTGACCAGAAGGAATTTTTAAATTAAAGTACTTGGAAAGTCCTAAACATTCTTACTGCCTGACCATTAGGAGTTTGGTACTCATTTTCCTCTATGTCATCAGATGTATTGAGACTGATTGTTACAGTTGATCTCAATATTTTTAAAAATGTGTTCGGTTTTTTTTTATCATTCTTGTTGAAACAACTTTTTAATCCCGCTTTACTTGACACCATGGAAATGCAAATCGAATTTTTGAAGTGAATATTTCTGTTGTTACTGACTTACGGAAGCTTTTAACTTCAAAGATTTAAAACAGATGTTGTTCTGTGCACTATTTAAAAACCTGTATGAAACTGCAGGCAGCAGTAGAGGTGGGGAATAATGCTAAAAGAGCTGTCAGCAAAATAAAACCAATGAAACTCTAGGATAGGAGTTGCTTTTGTTGAGGCAGAATGAAGCATCAGAGATGTCAGGACAGAATGGTGATAGTTGCATGAGTTATTCATGGTTTTTCCTCAGCTTAAAACTTCATAGATATTTCACTGAGGGAGATATTTGGCATTTTTTTGCAGAAAGGGTGTGCTTTTAATGGAATTTAAACTGTTGACTGGAAAGTTCTGTACCTGACGCACCCAACGCACAAGAGATGAGAACTGAGCTCCTTCAGCGTGCGTACAGCCGTACACTACTAATATTGCTATTTCTGTGACAGCAACTATCCCTGAAGTCAACATGTGTAAAAGGTATGAATGGTCAGAATGTCATTAAATAAGAGTCCAAGATAGAGCAGAACTCATGAATCCTTTTCCAGTATCACAGCGGTTTGTCATTGTTTAATTGTAAGTTGAGGGTCACAGAAGTCATTGTAGGGAATGCACCTTTTGGGGTTTTCTGCCAGCCAAATCACTGATAACTCTCACATGCATTACTAAAATAGAGTAAGTATCCCGTGTGCTATCTACCTGAATCAAGTGCAGAAGGGCAGAAGAAAGACTGTCGTAGGTATGACATGTACAGGCAAGATTGACCTTCGTGATCCATACACGCTGTACTTGTGAAGCTCATGCTGGCATGCCCTGCCATAGTAATGGCTGAGGACTGTATTCTTCTAGGTATCTATGTGGGCCTAACACTGTCCCAGCAAACAGCTACAACAATTTACCTTGTGGCTAAACCCGTTGTCCTGGCTGGAGTTAGAGCAGAATTCATTCCGTTCAGAGATTTTACTTTCCAGCTCAGTCTCTGCTCAGTGACGGCACTTTCTGAAGGTCTCAACAGGTTTGTGCAGACAGTGTCTGCTTCAGAGAGTGACAGCACTGGATAGTCACAGTCATGGCCAGGGGCTCGGATGCAGAAAGGCTCTGGCTGACACTTGCTGCTGGGCAGACCAAGGTCACTGCTAAATCTTGTGTCCCACATTGGGGTGCAGTGAGTGAGAAGCCGCAGCTGTGCGGAGGAGCAGACAGCACAGGTAGCCCTACACTGATCAGCAAGGTGTTCTATCCCACAGATGTCATATTCAGTACAAAGCTGAGGGTCTTGCTGTCTCTTGCTCTCTTCTTCAATGGCCCGTGTCCGAGGAGGTCTCTGTCCGTTCTTGCCTTCGATCCCAATCCATGCATACAGTTCCAGAATCCAGCTCCTGCATCTGGTTCCTGACTGCTGCTGAGCCCAGCCTCAGTGATCGTGATGTGGTGTTGGTATTGTCTGTATTTTTATATATTTCATTTTATTCTTATTATTCTCATTAAAGCAGGTTTCATTTTCTTTTCCAATCCATCAGTCTCTCTCCCTTGCTCCTTTTCTCCTTCCCCTCTTTGGGAAGCAGGGGAGGGGAGGAGGGGGTAGTAGAGAGCGTCTGTCATTCATCTAGCAGCTGCCCCAGCTCTAACCCTTGACACCCATTAATGTGAAAAGGGGTGATATCTTTTTTCCCATTTACGTCTTGATGTGTCTTAAAAGAGACATCTTTGTGTGGAATCAAGAAACCACCTTGTTTTATCTTTAGAGGGGAAGCATACCTCAAGGAGTCAAAAAAAAAAAAAATGTACTCTAGATCTCAGGACAACTAGATTGAAGTCTTTTATGCCATTATACCTGCAGGCAGGTGTTCAGCCATCTCCAGGCAAGCCGGGCTCCATCACACGACAGAGACTTGGGAAGACAACCACCTTATTGGATGATAACTACAAACATCCTCCCCTTCCTCCTTCTTTCTCCAGCTTTATATGCCGAGCATGATGTCATATGGTGTGGAATATCTCTTTGGTCAGTTGGGGTCAGCTGTCCTGGCTATGTCCCCTCCCAGCCTTTTGGGCATCCCCAGCCCACTCGCTGGTGGGATGGTGTAAGGATCAGAAAAGGCCTTGATGCTGTAAACTCTACTCAGCAATAATGAAAACATCCTTGTGTTATCAACACTGTTTTCATCCCAAATCCAAAACATAGTCCTGCACAAGCTGCTATGAGGAAATTTAACTCTATCCCCTCCAAAACCAGCACAAGGTGGTATTGATATCTTGGGTATGTTTGCTGGTGCTATTGGTTATTATCTTAGAATCACAGAATAGTTTTTGTTTGCACCTCTTGGGATTCTGTGGTCAGCTCCCCTGCTCAAAGCATGGGCAGCTTCAAAGTTGTATGAAGCTGATCAGTTAAAAAATTGCAGACTGCCTTTAAGCAGGAACACGCTAACCACGAATGGCTGCTACAGGGGTCTATCTGCATACTCTGCTGGTGGAGCTTCCACATAGACAGGAGACCCTGGATGAAATTTCCTGCTGTGAGGTGAGAGAGAAATGACCATGGTAGATGGGGCTAGGCTCATATGGCTGTGAAGCTGACTTCTAAGAGAGAAAATGTGCTGGTTTCTGAGTTTTTTAAAGTGGTCAGGTATAAAGATTCACTGAAGTTTTGTGTAGCACAGCATCAAAAATTTGGACGGAGTGCCACAAATGTTATGCAGCTGTTAACTCGTTCAGGAAGGGTGCTGAATGTCAGACTGGTACTGTCACAACGTGATACAGACTCAGAGAATAAAGAACAGTTTCTTGCCATATCAAAGCTATGGTTCCGTCAAGTGCTGCTGTTAGTATGGATCCTGCCACCTGCTCCCAGATTCCTCCCTTATTTGAGGTTTCAGTTTCAGAGCCCATATTGCCTTCCACCAACCAATTTCTCAAGACAAGTGTCATGACGCACTTGAAAAAGTATTACCTGATAGCATATATACCCCCACTCAACTCCATTGTGTCTGGCCAAAGTGCACTTTAAGAGACTGCATGTCTTGACATCAATTTATAATAGAAAAGGAAACAGCTTGTTTGATAACAAGCTTGTACCCGTAGCAGTCAGCCAGGAGCAGAGCTCTCGTTTGTCCTGGGTTTCAATCCGCTGCTCAATTTACCATGTCACACTTCTTCTCACTGAAGTATTTTGGGAATGTCAGAGAGCATTGGATGCTGCTTTGCTAGGGACCACGTAAGGATTAGTCATGAAGTGAGAGGTTGATCAGTTCTTGCAGATGTCAACATAATTCAGTGATCTTAGTCACGGTGATGTCTAGTATGCAAAAATATTTCCAGATGTATATGGTTGTAGGTAGATAAAATTCAAATAATTTTCACAGCGGGTACATTGAAGTCAGCTTGTGGAAATTATCAAGGTGCATACTAAGTTGCAGGTATATGGCTTCAGTACTACATCAGTAAGCTACAACTGCAAAGTAATAAAATACATCATTAGTATTTCCTTCTCGAACAAATTTTTCTTTATACAGACACGGGATGATTGGATAATTCCAAAGTAAATCCCTAAGATGGTGTTTGTTGATCTTTCTGTAAGAAAAATCTGATTTGAGTTTACAGTCTGCCTAAGAATTTAAAAATGTCTTTTCTTCTGCTGTCTTTTAGAAAGTTAGAGTCTTTAGTGAAATGCTCACTATGTTCTTGTGTTTATAAGTTTTTTGGGCTTTTCCACCTTTCCACCTCCACCAGTTGGGAATACTGTCAGATGCGTTAGAAAGCAGAATTCATTTGGCTGCAGCACTAAATGACCTACTCATAATTTTTCACATAAAAATAGCCTGTAACCCTAGACATAATATGGGTAAAGAGAACAGAAAGTAAGTAAAGCATAAGGTGAATACAGGTGGAAAGTAAAGGCTTCTGCACATTTTTAGTACTGTTTCTTAAAGATTTTTTTTTTTGATAGGCTGGATTCAGTAACAGAAAGGGTCCTAACTTAGATGGTAGTAACTTAATTTTGGGCTGATACCCAATATTCAGGAATGCGTATGTTCTTGGTCCTTCATTACAACACATAACTTTAGGAATATTGTGTTGGGAAAATAAGCCACATCAGCCAGCAGCACAAAATAGCAGGAGAAGCCACAATATTCGTTTCCCCTCAACCCAGCCAAAACCAGATTATTTGGCTGACTATCAAAAGGAGCAGCGGTAATTGTTTCCAGTATCAGTGGAGTCATTTTGCTGTTTAAAAAAACGTAAAGCGTCTATTTCAATGACTCAAAAAAAGACTTGGTCTCTGCCATGAATTAGGGGACAAAAACAGGGTTCTCATGGCAAGCTGTAGGTCGCTGCCTGCCTGTGCCTTGCTGTTGCCCATGAACTGCTGCGGGTGCTGCTGGGAGTTCCTGGAACCTCTGCTGTAGCTGTTTGCCCTTTGCAGGCTCTGCTCCACCAGGAGCAGTCTGCAAGAGCAGCTTCCCAAGCTGGGATTTACGAGTGTGCCCAGAAGCTCAACCAGGTTAGGGCCACCTGGCCAAAAGGTAGTCCCAGGTTTACCATGCAGTCTCAGTTTGTAGAAGAGAAAAACAGGGAAGGAAAAGCATGGAAAAGAAAATGATAGGCAAACTAGATGATAATGTGACAACTTGTCCCTTGTCAACCTTCTTGCTACCAAATGTCATGGTGTCACACTGGTCTCCTCCTGGCTCTTCTGTCTGGATTAGGCCTTCAGCATCCCATCAGCCTGCATGGCCATTGCCCAGATTGTTGACTGATAACAGCGGCGATGAAGACACTCGGTCAGTGTGTGATCACAGCACTGCACATTGTATAGACCAATAAAAATATGGTCTTGGATTTGGTGGAGGGTGGGTCATCCTTGATGCAAATTCTCTGCGCTGTTCTCATGGTGTAGAGATAATTGTACCAAATTCTCATAGAACAACTTGCTTTTAGGCAAAAATCTGTCTTGATTCCTAATCTCACCTTTTCATTTTGTTTTCTTGACTGTTTCTTGTGTTCGCTTTATTTTTATCTGATATATGATAAATTTGTAATGTCTTTCACATGTCTTTCTATTTGATAATACCCTTTCACCAAACACAGAACTCTGTAGGCTGGCAGCTGTGGTGTAATGATAAATTGCACACAAGCATGCTGCTCACTGTTGTTGATGTCCATTTTCTGTATCTAGGTGATAAAATTGTCTATGTAACTATTCTGTGAAATCCTATAAAAAATACAGAAACTGGGTGTTATGAAGAAGGTTCCTTTTCAGGCAATATTGCTCAGTAGGAGTTTTTATTGCTCCCCACTTGATATATTTGTTACGGACAAATTCCGTATTGAGCCACTTGTCTAACCAAACATGGCCATTCCTCTGCATGTCCCAACCCTCCGAAAGAGCAGAGGATCCCATCGTGTAAACTTCTGCTGGGAAAGTGACAAACAGTAGCATCAGCATGAATCATGATCATGTGGTTTGATTTATCAAGGAGTGTCTGAACAGGCTTTTTTTTTACTCTGGATGTTTCATAGCTTCAAAGACTTTTTAGAAATAACTGCTTGATTAGTTGGACATGCTAAGTATTATACTGTTTTAATGCAAAATTTCCATTAAAAATAGCAAAATGTCCCATCTGACAAAAAAAAATATTTCTGTTCAGTAGAAGGTCAAAGACACAAGTTAATATTTGAACTTTGCACAGAATCATGAATTGTGATCCTTTTTAGTCACTGTCATCTTAAGCATTTTATGTGTAGTTGAACTCTTATCTTGGTGGTTGGACTGAGAAGGATGGGATTCCTTCCCTGACGATGTATTTAGGTAAAACTCTCTAAAACCCAATAAATTGTAGCTTACAGAGCTTCACTGTTGGCTGATTTTCCTCTTCTACTGATACCTGTGCTCATGTAGTTTAATGAGAAGCACGGCACTGATGCACAGTCCGTGGACACGTACGTGCTGCCTGATTGGCTACATCAGTTCTTTAGTCATAATTTCATAGGAAGAAAGGATCTGCTTTTTGGGCGTCATCAACATAAATATTCATGAGTGACTAACAGTATCCTTACATACTGTCGTCTTCTTATACGTGCAGCAGTACGGGCTATGAAGTTTATTTTATAGACCCCAGTTACCAAGAATATTTCTTACTTGTAGAGTTGTTTTAAAAATAAAGTTGAAAAACCACATAAATTAACCTTTCCATATTTGATTTAATGAAGACATTTTAAATAATAATTTATGAGATTCTTAAATTAAATGGTTTCCTGTGTTTTATACAAGGGAAAAGTGTCAGGATTTTACTTGTCGCATATGAAGCAATCTTCCTTACCTCTTGGTTGAAAGTTGTCCTGGTATTCACCGTACTGAAGTTCTTTGTAGTTTGCTCCCTCTGAGTTTGCCTGCCAGCAGAACACAAGGCTGGGTTAGGTGGGTGCAGTCATGTGGAATAGAAAAAGGAAATCTTTTCTTGAGAAATGGTGAGGAAAAAGAAAAGAAAAAGATTCCTCAATGTCTAAGGTGTTTTCTTAACATTCAGCTTGATACCCCCAAAGGAGATAGTGCCTTCAGGGCAGGTTCTTCTCTCCTTACGGGGAAGTTTCTTTCAGAGTACTAGTTATCATAACCATAGACTAGAAAAGCAGGAAGCAAGCTGGCCATTTCTCTTAGAAGTTTTATCAGTTACTCAAAGCAAGGGAGAATCCTGAGTTTGCCACTGAAGTATGCGATGGGTTACTGAGCTCGGTGTGATCTATTTGCTTTACTTGACCTAGTAAAAAGAGGTGTAGGTATTATTTAACAGTGAAACTGTAAACATTTTTGGGATTTGTGTTCCCAAGAGTTTCCACTACTATTTATGCCAAAAAGGGGAAAAAAGAGAAATACTACTAATGGTCAGCTCCATGGCCCTTTTCAGCTAAATTTATGTAAATCCAATTTATTTTGACCCACTAGTGTTCTGGAGCATGGTGGCAAAATGGTTAAGACATCTTGCTGTGGAAAGAAGGTGTTATTTTGAATTCTGCTCTGGATTTACATAAAATTAAGCCTTCAGTCCATCTGTGAATATTTATCTGGTCATTTCTGCTGAGGAATCAAAGGTGGCAAAATGAGATGCTTGACACATCACTGACTTTTTTGTCTGCGACTACAAAAGCTTGTACGCTTTAACTATGTTAATCTGATATGTCAGTTGGGTTTGGCATGGATGTTTAACCTTTCAAAACTGTAGAGCACCACCTCTCCACCTGAACTACATCTTTTCATTAATAGTTGGAATAATCAAAACTGCTACTGGTCTTTCTTCAAGATCCCTTTTCATAACTCATCTCTAATATGAAATTTAGAGATAATAATCCGAAGTTTTAGTTCTTGAATTGTAATACTAAAACAGCTTTATAAGTCTCATTTATATTTTTTCCCTGTTATTCTTTGGGGCTTTTTTTTAGCTTCCTTCTTTGTTTTGCAACCTTTTCAGCCATTTGTTCCTTATCTCATCTTGGGGGTGGAGGTCACACTTTCTGCTGATGTTTAATTGCTTCTAGCACAGGGTGCTTGATTGAAGCCTCCGCTTAGTACTAATGCATATATATGTACGTATATTTTAAAACAGTAGAGAATTTTCCTAAGATGGGCTATGTAATTAAGCCATTTCTGAAGCCAAATAATTGCCAAGCAATTTCTGAACTGAGAGATGCTTTTCTTAAAAAGGAGAAAAAGAAAAAAGAAAAACAAAAAATAAACCAACAGGTGTCAGCAAAGACCATGTAACAAAACATTGGGTCAAATCACATCAACAGTATATGCTGCATTCATGACAAATCCCTGTTGTTTTTCATTTAATTCTCTCAAAAGATCTTGAGATCCTATTTGTGATCAGTCAACTCAGAATATCACACCCATGTGTTAAGACTGAATTGAATTGCTTTCAGTAGAAAACGCCAGAAATCCCTTAGAGCTAATGTCAACTCCGTCTTAATGAATTGTTCTCCCACACTATAATCCAAGTGTGGTCTTTTGTGGATTTTTAAAACACCAATTGATTTTTTTCTTTTATTATTTTTTTTTTATTTTTTTTCTAGCTTGCAGTGAACAGAGCCTTTAGAAAGTCCAGCTTTTAGAATTTTTTATTCTGGCATGGTGATGGTGGATTTTTGTTGTTTGTCCTATTTCTTAGATAAGTCTGTCTCTAAGAGCAGTATGTCAAAAACTTCCTTTGCATCTCTCATTGTTACTTATTGGCAGGTTTGTCACTTGAGGGTCAAAATAAAGCTCATTCAACCAAGGCTATGGCAGCCACAGGAGCAAGCCTCAGGTCAGTCCCACCACTTGAGATTCGCCGCAGGGCAGGCAGTTGGAATTCATTTTGCATTTGTTTCACTGAACATTATTGCTCCTACACTGCAAAGAGGAAGAAGTTGTGGGTAGACTATGTTATAAGGATTGTTTTCTTCTTGTGCTCATTCTTTCTTTTTGCTTTAAAGTGCTTATTACCAATGAAGAGACAAATCTTATAAAACAAGAAAATCCATTACTTGTAATGGCATTGCTGCTAGTGGCTTATACTCGTTTATTTTTAAGATCAGTGATAAAACCTCCAACGTGCGTACGCTGCCTTGAAGTTCTTAGAACGTACGAGGAGTGCTGAGGGGCCTAATCTCTTAGGCGGAATTTAAATTACTTGAAAATAGTATCCTTTCTATGCCTGTGAAAGATCCATTTTTTGAGAAAGTCAGACTCAAGAGGGTTGTAACTTGTTATGTCAGGTCTGAATTGGCACTCGAAAGCATTTCAGAGGTCTGGGGAGCTGACAGTGAGTCTCTTGCTGTACTGTGCAAAGTCAAGTCAGACACACTGCTTTAGGAAAAAAAGAACGCAGAGGCAAATGAGGTTGATATTGGTCTTTGTGTGGATTTGTCAGGTGAACTGGTAATGTTCAGCTGTTATGCATTTTAAGTGCTATTCTGCCAATTGACAAGCGAACCCAAGGTTGAATTGTTTCTGCGTTCCCTAAAGAAAAATAAAACAACCTTGTGTTTTTCTGTATTTCAACTTAAAGCGAGCAAATTTTATCTGAGCAAGTTACTGCAGAAGGCAGAGATGGGCAGACTTCAGCAGGTTCTGAGCAAGTCTTTTTCACTATTATTTTTAATTGTGATTTTTTTCCTTCTTTTTTTCTGGAGTACACATTTATGTAGGAGATTAAACTGAGGTTAAAGTATAGTTAACTCTTACGGTTAATAGAGGAATAATAAACTACTAATGACACTAATAATGACTACTAATAATGTGCATATTTTTATCATATGACTGATGAAAAAACAAAGTCAAGCAAGAAGGAAAGTGCCATCGGACCTATGTTTTATTAGCCACAGTCTCCTTAATTTTAAATGTAATATCTATATTATTCTTGAAAAACCTGTCTGCTAATAAAAACCTGCAAGCAAAATTACCCTCAGATTCTCTTACTCTCTACATTTTCGTGTACTTTGAGAACTGTCTTTAAAAATTAATGAAAACAAGTGATCTGATAAGGTGTTTAAGGAGTATGGTTTCACAAGTTGACATCTTCAGAGGCAGAAGCCTCCTATCCACTGAGTAAGTGTGTCATTGCCAACACATCTCACTCTTGATGAGAAATAGCCTCTGTTAACTTGGAGAGAGTAGTTCTGTCTGCATTCTCATTTAGTCCTTGGAGTAGTGAAAAGTGGTAACAAGAGTAGTAATGGTGGTGATGGGGTTCTGTTTGTGTTTTGAATTGTTGTGAATGAGGAACACGATGTGGGAAATCTCAGATCCATCCAGCTGGATCTGGCCCTCCAGGGGAATATATTTAACTGGTAATTTGCTCCATTTCTTTTTTTACCAGAAATCTGCTAGAAGTGCGTAGGAGCGGGCAGTGGTATGGACAGCTTGGGTTAACAGTTTTCACTCCATTATCCTTTCTCCAGAGTCTTGTAATCCATCCTCCGTCATGCGAGTGGTCATAGTGTCAATTACTCACATGCGCTTCATCCTTTCTCATGTCACATGTGCTTCATTCTTTATCATGTGTTAACCGTACACCTACCATTTGACAAGGTTGTCGGCGTTTTGGTCGTGAAGGATGCACATATGGGAGAAGAAAGGGACATGTGGCACTTGATTCTCTTCAAAGAGACTTTGTGGTTTGCACTAACTGAAGGGTTCCTCACATCTGTCATGAATCCACAAACATTTCGTTGCGTGATAATAATTTCCAGTGACTACTGATAGGTGCAGGTTTAGAAGTGAGAGGCCGCAAATTGCGCAGGCCTGTGCCATTTCTTAATGTTTTTTGCAGAGAATTCACTCTTGAGAAAACATTTTGCAAGTCTGGGTAGTTTGTCTTTTTCGTTTGGGTTTTTTTTTCCCTCTGCAGTGGGTTTACTGTTGTGTTTGTGTGCGTAGTCTGGTGGTGGGTAGAGTTACCCGTGGTTGTTTTGAAAGTGGGAGCATTCGTAGAGGGAAATAAGGGAATTCAGAGGACTTGGGTTGTAAAGCACAGCAGGAGGGGTGCTCAGCGAGCAAGGCTCAGTGCACTTCACTGCGTCCCAGCATGGTTTTTGATGTGGTATGTACTGAAGCAGCTCCCCTGGATTGTGTTTGTGTAGGTGTTATGAAACAAGTCACTGAGTTGTGATCTGATGTCTGCATAGCTGGCTATCTCTGTTATGAGAAAGTTCACCTGTGGGTCAGCTGCAATTCTGCTCTTCCTCATGTGTGCCAGGCTGGTTCTTGACATTTTTTGATATGCATTATAAGTTTTCTTTCAGTTTCTTACAGACTTAAAATGGGGCTTAAACTGAGTTACTTTGGAGTTGCCTCCTTGCTTTGTGGGCATGCCTTTGGTTGTCCTCTTTTGCCATTTAAAGATCTCTGACACTTAGTGGCTTGAAGACTCTCTTTGGTATTTGTCTCCCCTTCTAATCATGTTTAGGCTTCAGTACCTTCAGGATCTTTGCCAATTTAAACATGTTGGTCTCTGTGGCTCGTAGTCTTTGATTTGTCTTTTTGTGTAGTTTGATCACATAGCTTCAGGATGGTGTATTGCAAAGATTTCACAAATTATGCTGCTAACAGAATTTTTCAATGCTTTTTAGTAATTGAAGACAGTTCTGAAGAAAATCCTCTAAATGAACAATATAATCTTAAAAGAGCACCAGTCCTATGGAGGCAGGACCTTACACATAATTAACGTGTTACAGTTACGTGTTCCAGAACCATGTTTCTACCTGGAGCTTCAGTTTTGCTCTGCAGACTTCTTGCAGCATTATGGTCTTGGCCACCACTGTGCAGAATATTTAGCAATCCAAGGGTAAATAAAATCTCAACTCTGTCATAAGATAATGAATTTCTCTTTTCTTTCTGTCGTCTCTACCCTTTTTGTGTCTGTCCAAGTCATCAGATTTAATTCCTCTGAAATTAAAATATGTTCTGCATCCATATGGAACACTGCTGTTCATGACATAGGTCTGTCCCCCGGTTATCCATAAGACTATTGAACTTTGAAAATGTCATATTTGGGGCTGCTAGTGCTTTGAAAAGGTACTTCTGGAGGTATTTACAGTGGTATATCCAACAGTTTAAGCTCCTCAGAAGGGCAGTTGTGAGCACTGAAGTTTGGTTCCAGTCCTGAACCATAGGTATTCCTGCTTACAACCTCTCCACAGGAGATGAAGGAAAACCCTAACAAGGAGATGGTAGCAGAGATTAAGTACTCATGGTCTTAGCATGCCCAGCATTGTCCAGTGTTTTTACTGTTCAGGATGAATTCCACTCAGCTGTGGTTCCTGCTCTCATCAGCCTGTCTTCATTCTGGAAATTTCTCTAGTCCAACAAAATGAAGAAGAGTTGTGACTTCATTCATGGCAGAAGATCCCCAGGTTATGGAAAGCAGGACACTGGCTTCTCATCTCATTGAGAGCAAGTTGAAGTGTAAGTCATTTAGTTTCCTTCCAAAGAGGACCAGGTTGTGCTGGGAAGAGAGTTCCTCCTATCCCACAGTTTTAAATACAGCTTTTTGTGGTTGTGGATGTGTTAGGCTAAGCACCGTACTGAGGTTGGGAAGGATTTCTCCCTTGCTATCGGAATACATGATGAGAGGCATGGAGTTTTTTTGGATTTGGGATTTTTCCCCAGTTCTCAGAGCAGGCAATAAGAACACTGTGATAGTGCTTTCTTCAGATACTTGCCCTGTTTGGGATGTGTTTTCCTGGTACGCTGCACTAGGAAGTGAATGAAGAGCAGAGAGTCTGTAAGTTGAGGTTTCCGGTGTCTTATATGAGAAGTACAGAACTACCATTTCCCCCTCCATTCATCAGGCGATTAATTTCAGACACTTTGGGCAAACCTTACTGCTACTCTTTTTCCTTTCCCATCTCAAAAGTGGTGCTGCCTGCTCACCAGCAACCTTATTACCTTGAATTACAATGCAACATGCTGCTTACAGTGATGGCACACTTTATGAGTTGCAGGAGCCTTAGAAAAAGCATAAATATCCCAGTTTAGCACAAATAACGAGAGTAGGGTTCTCCGGCAAGTGTAACAGTTTGCCTTGAGAATGTCTTGTGCTGGACAGTTCATTGCTTGGTAGTTCCAGGTGAGTTGTTAACACTGGACTGGATTGAACAGCCTCTGTCACTAAATACCAACGTTCACAAGCAACTGTATGGCAGAGGATTAGTCCAGGAAAGTTCATGGCATGTAACCATACTCACCTTTTCAGGCAAGAAGTCACAAGACACTTTTCAACATTCTACAACAGTTTTCAGATGAGAAAGATACAATACCAGCTTATACAAGCTAATGCTACTACTTAAAGGAGTTGTGACTATTTAAATTGTGTAGATTGGTAAGTCTAAGTAGTGCTATATAAATAACATAGCACAGGTCCCTTCTCTATTCCTACAGAAAAGATAATTTTAATTTTTCAAAATTAGAGATCAGCCATAAAATCATAAGGAGTCATTCAAAGCATAAAATTCCAAAAGTAATGTTGGATTTGTGACATTTTCAGTATGTGCAGCCATACTCCTAGATAGGACAGGATTTTGCTCAATTTTCCAGGCCCATCCGTGCTAAGTGGAGGAAACCTGGCCATTAGGGTGATGTTTTCAAATCTGGGCAATTTTGGCCTTTGATGCTACTTCAAGAAATCTTGTGTATCACCTTCCATCCTTGCTCTTCAAAGCATACCAGCCATTCCTAGGATATACCTGAACTTGCTGATCTGCTGCTGCCAAAAAAACCCTCTTGAGGTCTTACATACACTGGGGCAGTTTACAGCAGTTTTTTCTCAAGTCTGTCTGGGCTGCAGAGACCATCTAGGTGCTGAGGATCATAATCTCACACTTTGCAACTGAGCCTCCAACCGATTGTGTCTTTCTTCATGTGTCCTCTTATTAAAAGCATTCATTAGGTTTAAGCCTTTGCTATACCAGAGTGCTCTACTGATTTAACAGTCCCATTTTTAAGGTCAGTATCATTATTTATTATGTTAGAGTAGAGCATAAAGAGCCAGTTATGTTCAGAGCCCCATTGAGCCAGGCTGTGGAAAAAAGGAGTATAGGTTTACTTCTGCCCTCAAGACATCACAGTCTAAATAGATGAGAGAGAATAGAAGAAATAGATGCAAACACATAGCTGCAGAAGGGGGTAGGGTTTTGAAAGTGATGCCTAAAACATATATTCGTCATAGCGATTTTTTTTCTATTCCAAGTGTTCCTTTAGTGGTTTTGATGGTTAGTAGATGCCTGGATTTAGAGTGAAAAATAAAATTTCTATGTTTGAGGCCATCTTATCATTATACTCATTTTAATGTCTGTACAGCGTCAGCATCTGAGACTGCAGGAACTTAACTGCTTTACTTGTTGGCATTACACTGAAGTTGATTTCGGTGAACCATAAAAAGTTTGGCCCTGAAGGTAAAATTACACTGTATGCATGTTCCTAACATACTGCTTTGGGGATAAACATGTCTTAAATCAACTCATCGCTCACAGCTAAATTCCTTCTCCAAATGCAGTTTCCCTGTAGATAGTAATGTTCAGTAAGACTGATTTTCTTTAAAACCATAAAGTTTTTTGAATAAAATTCTATCGATAAACATACTTAGGCAGGGTAGCGAAGAATTCACACAATCCTAATAAAGATTTCAGGGTTTTGTGAAAGGAAGGGAGGGGCATGCACCAACATTTTTAATTAGCTTTCATCAGTACCTCTTAATTTGTTCAACTGTATTCCAAACGCTTGCATATTGTGTTTGCTCACATGTACGTAATGAAAACTTTTGGACATCATTGAAAGTTTATTTGGTAATGGTGCATTTGGAAAATTAAAACTGAAGTTTATGATACCCTGGCTCCTACTTGCTCAGTTCATAGTGTGTTGTTAAGATGCCATCACTTGAGAGCTTTGTTACAGCGATGTTTCTGTTGTGGCTTAATATGCTGCGGGTTCAGATGGCTGTAATTGTGGCCTTGAGAGGTTAGGCTAAAAAATACTAGCAGGATTCGTACCCAGATATCCTGGATCAATATTTTGGGACTTAGATCTTGTCCTGCCTGGAATTTAAACATAGTTCCCCAAGCTTTAAAGGGAAGGCAAGCACCATTTGGGGCTCTTAATGAGCACTTTTTTTCACTTTAATTTGCCTTCTTTTTTTCTATTTTCCCTTTTTTTTTTAACTCCTGTAGCCAGTGAAATCCGGGCAGTTATTTCCAAGCCATTTTTACAGCTCCATATGGACCAAGTACTTTAGTTTGTTCCTCAGCTTAATTCCCAAATTAATAATAGTTAGAAAGTTCTTACATCTGCATCTCCATTTTTCTTAGAATATGTAAGGGTGAAAAAAAATTTCCCAGGATATTAGGCAAGCTGTTAAAGTGTGAACAACTTCATTAGACGTGAAGCGGCGAGTCTTTCATTGCGACTAGTTTGATTATTTTTGTTGTTGCTCTTTGAAATAATTCCTTTTGTTTCAGGTCTAAAATTTCGGTTTTATTTCTACATGGGGACAAGAGACTTAAACTCCCCCATAGTGGGGAATTAGTCAGGGTTGTCCTTCTCTTTAGAAACCTTTGACCCATCCCTCCCCTGTTCAGTGAATAGCAATGGCAAGGCACCTTGAGCTGAGGGTGACTAAGGATCTGCTCTCCATGTAGCTCATGAAGGGAACCTGCAGAGGAGAGGATTTCAGGAGTCCTGCTTATGGAAAAAATGCTTTTAAAGTATTTCTTTGCAAAAAAGAGTCTTTCTTGTACCCCTGAGTATATATTAATTAGTTATAATCCTTAGTTTTGAGGCACGTAATTATTGATCCAGCAGCAGTGATGGATTCTCAGGTACAGTTACAGTTTATTTGTACTGGCAAGCAGCCTTTTCTGAGGGACAGAGAGGACCTTTATGTGTAAAGATCCGAGTTCTATAATTAATTGTGTGGTAAAGGATTCAGATAAGAGGCAAGACATGTACAAGTGCTTAGAAGTTTAACCAACTAGCCTTTAAGCTGTCTGCCTGGATATGTTGTTACTGTAAGTGATTTAATTTTTCTATTTTTCTTCTTCCAGATCATCACGAAATACGTCTATGAACTACTGCAAAAGGAATGCCATTTGAAGAAAGTAACTCTTCCAGTAAGTATGATTTTCTTTCTCTGAAGACATTGTTTGGATCTGTAAAAGGCATAGCCTGCGGTCCAGTATTCAGATAATGACAAGTTGTGCCAAGGCTCTGTGCAGGACACTGTCTCAGGACACTGCCTTCCCATGCAGCGTGTGCATGCATCTGGAGACATGGTGCCATCTTGCTTCTCATGTGTTTGATGTATCCAGCTGATCCTTCCTTGCCTTACCAGATACAGCATTTTCAAAATGTGGTAGTGTTAATAGTGGAACCATAAGCTTTTTGAAAAGTATTTGTGAATGTTTTGAGACCCGGACAGCTGGACGTAGAGAACAAACGTGCCTTTACAGGCAGAGGAAGAAACTCAAATTGAGTTTCAGTAAAATACTCCAAGTCTTTTTTTAAAACACACTTTTCCAGTAACTTGTAACGTGTATATAATACAAGGTGCTGCTTTTCATTAGTGAAAATATTTGATCAACCTTAGAAGTGATGAAGTATTCTGCAAAGAACTCGTGTCGGAGTGTTTATAAATACATGCAACACCATGATGATATCCAGGTATTTTTATATTCTGTGCTGGAGAGCATAGGGGTGACTGTGGTGTGACAGCACTGCGTCGGTTTTCTATCACCATCATAAAGGATTCTTACTGTCTTTGAGAAGCTTTTACGTTACCATTAATCTTCATCAAGGAAAACCTATTTGGGCGAAGGAGGGAAAATGTCCTTTGCTTTAGCAGTTCTCTAACATTTCACGGTTCCCATTTCCATTCCCTAAGTGTTGTTTAGGGAATGTTTTGGTAACCTGCCCAAACTACTCTTAGATTTCCCAGCCAGGGTCTCCTGGTTAGGGCAGAAGGAGCTGTCCTAGGACCTCCACAGAGCAGTCAGAGGGTGAGCAGCAGCTCTCCTCCTCACTGCTAAACCATGTAGGCAGTGGCAGTGCTCCAAGGCCCGAGAGTGCTGGAGAAAGCATTTCTCCACTTCAGATTTTCCTGTGTAGGCAGAGAAGAGGATTGGGTTCATCATGGCCATCTGTCTGGTGTAATGCTGGTCGTGATCCCAAACTTCTTTGCACAACTCGTTTTCTTTGTTGTGGATGTTTTGATCCAAGGAGTATGTCCTTGGACCAGAAAGGTAACATGTCAAAAGACTTCCTCAGGCCCTGTCACCCTCTCTCTGTGAAACCAAGCAGCTGTCATTTACAAATTTTAAAGTGCCTGAATTTTGAGGCCCTAGAACTTTCTTTAAATGTCCTTTATATAAAAGGAAATATGCATGTAAGTAATGCAATGCTAAGGAATATGTGATAGCTTGAAAAAATAAAGGTGAACAAACTTGGAGGATCTCCATCACCTCTGTCACACACGTGGGGATTTGTCTGCACAGCTCTGTTACTTGGGTGTCTGGCTTGGGAGAAGAATGGCCCTGTCTAGCTCCCACTGTTGAATTAATCCCTGTTTACTCTTATTTGTAAATTATGTAGTAAGCACTGATGTACTGATGCAGTTTGTCAGCAGTACATTTAAGTTATTCTCAAATGTATGACTTCCAGCTTCTGCAAAGTGCCATAATTTAATTGCATTTTGGAGCTAAGTAAGAACTCACAAAATACGAGCAGCTGCTTAATTGTGAGCAGTGTGGAAAATTCGGCACAAGGTATGAGCACCATTCTTTAGTAATGACTGTTGTGCATAGGAAGCCTCACCACAGTCAAAAATAGGTTATGAAGAAGGCTACAAAAATGGGAAAATGTAGAAGCTGAAAAATTAAAGCTGTCTGAAGGCTATGTTTAAATCACCACTGACAGACTGCCAAGTAACAACATAAAAAACCCTTTTTTTTTTTAAGCTACTAGAGGAAACTAGTAGAAGTAATAAGACAGCTTGAGCAAGTCCTGTGCAAGTGAGGAAAATAGAGAAGAGTATAAACGCTGGCAAGTTACATACAAAATCACAGTACGATCACCCAAAACTGAATTTGAGGAGCTTGTTACAGCTGTAAAGGCTAATAATGAAAGACAGCTGATGAGGTTGATAGATGAGCTGCATGTAAAAGGAATCTCAGCTCAAATAAGAAAAACTAATGTTATTATTTCAGTATTATTTGTCCAGTTTCTCTTTCACGGGCACCCCCTTGCCGTGGGGAAAGAGCTTGCGTGCCCTTGCGAAGTTGAGAGCTATGCTGGTGGTGGCATATGCCTCCGGTAGGGTCTCCCAAGCCAGACAGGTCTCAACTGAAGGGTCAGACAAAGTGTGTCCACGGGCAGGATGGGCTCACTAGCCTTTGGGCAACCATCCTAGGAGAAGGACAACTCTTAACTCCAAACCCGGGCAGATGGAGCTCGTTTAGCCCTGTAAGGCCATCCATCTAAGAGAAGGATCCTCTAACCAAACCTACGACCTGAGGACTTTGCTGTCACCGTCCAAGCTCGCTAGGCCCTGGCAGATGAACCTCAGGTGTAAAGGGTGGGGCCAGTCTTGCGCACGCTGCGCCTCACCTAAAAAAAAATCCACTGCGCAGGCTTGAAGGGTGTACTCACGTTTTGCAATAAGCGTGGGCAAAGCCCTTCCCAAATCTTCGTCCGCGAAGCCAAGCCATGTGTGTATTTGTCCAGTTTCTACTTCATTATTATTATCATTTTAAACAGGATGTAATTCTGAGGAACTGTGTGAAATTTGACATATCAGTAGAGGAGATCTTGGGACAAATTGATATATTGTACAATAATCAAATTCCAGGATGAGATGGTTTTTTAAGCCCAGAGTTCTGTAAGAAATCAAATACAAAACTGCAGAACAACCAACTAGTATGTAACTCACTGCTGAAATCAGCTATTTTCATCAGAGAAAAAGAGTAAATGTGGTAGTCTTTGAAAGGCCTCCAGGAGTGATTCATAGCGATTTGTGTGAATCAAGAGGAAATAATGTATTGAGGGAGAAGTCAGTACAGGTTTCTTTTTAAAAAAGCCTACTAGAATTCATTGAAGGCATCAGCGATCCCATTAAAAAGAAAGATCTTGTCAATAGAAGAGTTCCTGGATTTCCAACAAGCGGTCAACAAGCTTACCAAATGCTTTTAAAAAGCACGGGAGGAGGGAATCCCTTAATAAGTTAATAATTGGGTAAAAGGGAAAAAAGGTGTTGGTATTTTACAGATGAAGTATTTTGTTACCGGTGCAGTGTTATTAAGGCCTGCACTGACAAAGTTGTAAATAAAAGGGAAAAAGGAGTTAATAGAAGCTAACAAATGTTGCTGTTGTTTTCTGAAATTATTTAGAATACTTAAATCTAAAGCTGATCGTGATGACTTGGGGAATTATTTCATGATGCTGAATGACTGGATGATAAAATGACATGAGATTCAGTTCTGGTAAATGTGAAATTACGGGGAAAATAACTCGCTCTGTAAACACAATGGTGGCCTCTAAATGAGCTATTACCGCTTGGGAAAGAGCTCAGAGTGATTGTGAATAGTCTCTGAGAACATCAGTTAGTGCTCAACGGCAGTCAAAAACCCTCAAAGCAAATAGGATGTTAGGAATTATGAGGTGTTGAGAACGAAACAGAAAAACATCGTCATTCCACTCATTATGTGGGCCCTCATCTTGAACACGGCATGGAGTCTGGACACCGTATCAAAAAGGATATGAAGAATTTTAAAAAAAGACAGAGGAGGGTTGCAAGGATGATCACAGGCATGAAATGCTTTTCAGACAAAGGAAGATTAGACAAAGATTCTTCAGCTTGGAAAATAGATGACTGAGGAAGGAATATGACAAATCTATAAAATCATGAAAGCTGTAGCGAAGATGAATAGGGAATGGTTTTTTGCTTTTTTCATAATAGGGAAGTTAAGGGGCATCAAGTTTAAATTATCAGGCAGGAGATCTCTACAGAAAGAGAGGCAGTACTGTTTCATATACGTCCCAATTACACTGTGGAAGTTATTGCCGCAGAATGCTATCAAGGAGAGAGGCATAAATGCATTCAATTTGACAATACCAAGGTGGGATAGGTGCACTGAACCATTGTACATGCTTGTCCAGTTATAAACTCTGGCTTGGGAAGCTCCAGAGTTACTGCTTGCCAAAACCAGGGAAGAATCACCCTGTCACCACTCTGTTCTCTTGCTGTTCCCCTAAGCCATCTGCCAGTTGTCATAAACAGGACTCTGGGACCTTGACCTGACGAAGATGGTGGCTCTTGTGAATATGACCTTATTATGTGAACATTTAGAGATGAATATGAAAACAAGTTTTCTCTGAACTTTTTTACAAGTAGAGAGGAAGTTGATGTATTGGCCTTCGTTTTTCTGTCAGCTGATGGTGAAGTAGGCAGAGTAATGAAGTTTGAGTATGTGAAATGTGTCTCGGAACTCTGTTAAGTGGAGTACTTGTATGTTTTAACATGATCTTAGTGTATCAAAATGCTGTGCTTCAAAGGTTTAGGATGACAGCATTGCGTGTTCCTTCGTCTTTCTTAATTGCACGTGAGGTTGAAAAGTCCAACTTGCTGTCTCTTTTGGCTTTCTCAGGAGGCAGTTTGGTTTTGGACGCAATTGTTTGTGAGTTTCTTTTCAGATATGGAAACATCTACTACTGGACTTGGAAATTTAAATGAGGAGAGTCATATTCAGGGAGAAGCTGTTTAATTATTTCTTCTAAATTTCTCATTTTATGCTCCATTGAAGGTTATGTTATGAATATAAAGACTGCAATTTTTTTATCCAGATGAACTCTTCGTATTTCTCTGGTTTTAATGCCATAATTGGTGATTGATCTTTGCTGTTCTTTAGCTTTTGAGGACAAATAGAGGGTGCTTCTGCAGTTAAATGCATCTTTAGCAGCTTCTGGGAAGGCTTGAGATGGAAGTTTAAATAATTGCTAATGTTTTACTGACGATGGCACTTGGCAGAATCTTCTAGCTTATCAATGCTCTGCTCTTCATTCAGTAGTTCTCTTGATCTACAAGACAGCCAAGAAGTATTTTTCTTTGCGAACCTATGATGTGTTGTCTCCAATCCATGTTCTTTTTGGCTATTTTGTTACCTAAGTCCAGTCAATACTTGTTTTGTAAAACTTCCACCGGCTTTAGGTTTGTTAAGTTACTTGTGGTAATGACCAAACACTCATTGCCTGCTTGTAATCTTGATCAACAGCTTTCATTTTTTCACCATTTTGAGTGAAAAATTATAAATCAGGATATTCACTATTTGAAGCCTGTAACCTAAGTGAGTTAACGAGCTGTCTGTAGAACCATGTAACAGAAGACTTTCATATCTTGCAAAGCAATTCAGCAGTTTTCTCTCTTCACCAGCTGCTCACAATTCTCACCATCTTTTTGAGTCTTTTCAGTTTCAGTTCCATTTATTTGCCATGTTCTTTCCTCTAGTCACAAGTTGCACCTGTTTCAGTTGTTTGTAGGCTCTAGGCTCATAATTTTTACTGTGTTTCTTAACTGGAATAAGAAAATTATTAGTGAATTTTTTTTCCTTTTAAAAATTTAACGTTCAATCTTAAAAATTTCCAACGTGCAAAATGAAAGAACCCTAGACTCTAGGCAGGTCTCGTGCATCTTGGGTTGGTAACTGAAAATTGAGTCAATATTGATGTGGTAGTCTGGATGTCAGTAAGACGAGATTTCAAGTATAGTTTGATCTTACCCTACGCATAGACAGCAGGTGTGCAAAATGCTAGCTAGTATACTGCTGAAGTCCCTACAGACTGGTACTGCTGTGTTAGGTGATAGCTCATTTGAGACAGAACTCATATGGAAAAAGCAATTCACTGTTTGAAAACCTGAAGAACATCATAACACATGTAGAGAGTGTAACTCGGAGAATTCGCCTTAACTGCAGGCATTCATAAACCTTAAGGTACGATTGTGCGTTGGAAAAATAAATCTGAGAAAAGGAAAATTAAACAGTACTTCTAAGCAGTAAATTATCAGCAGAGTTTGGATGGACATTCCTAGCTACAGATTATTGAAAGGTTGTTGTTGCATGTCCATTAGAATGTTGAATCAAATTGTTCAACTAATTGAAGTTCAGCATTTTACTGAGTGTATTCAATTTGTGTTTAAATAAAGGATCAGAAATAAGCGTTCATGAGTAAGTCCGGAAGAGAAAGTGGCTGATAAATATGAATTATTTTACGCGGACTCGGTGTGTCTAGCACTAAATGGTATTCTATGTTGATTTGTCAATAAAGTAAGGTTGTGCACAGGAGTGACCTTTATGTGCATGCTTTAGTGAAAGCTTGATCTAATGAATTACTACTGTTTGAAGATAAATTAGCTTGAAGAAACGTTTCCAAATGTGATTAATTTGAGGAAGAGAACGAAGAGTTATTTTATATGATCTTGGTAGATATTTTTAACATCTTTTAATTAACGTGTTTGCAGAAGTGTGATCTAGTTATATATTCTAGTTCTATATGCTAGTATTTCCTAAACACAAAACAAAAAATTTAGTTTATAAATAGTAAAACATGCAACTAAGTTATATCTTTGTCTGAAATACAAATTCACAATGTTTTTTCTTAATTACAGTATCATAAAAATTCAGTTTATGCACAAAGGTCAATTACATCTTGACAAGTACTGAGATTTAGTGTTGCTTGACTTTTACCTAAGCTATGTTAAATTTTAAGGTACCAATACTGCAACTTCATAAGCAGCAACATGACCTGACTGTAGCTCCAGTGTGGTTCCTGTTGTATTTCAATATTCTAAACTCTTTTCAGTATAAAGTACTTTTTATCATGTTTTCCACTTTCACACAAAGTGTGAGAGTAGGTGAGTACCTTTACTGGTGTAGAAGGTGCACGCTGAGGCACATGAGGTGTTATGTCGTTTTGGAGCAGGGAGTAAGGTCTTGAGGACTGTGGCAGATGCTGAATAGAGGCATGACCATCCTTCCAGTTAGGAGTTCCTTTTGTCCAGGTAGACTCATTGACTTCATTTAAAAAGTATGTGTTAGGACTTGCATTAAAAAAGTTTGGAGAGTCATTAATAATTAATTTTTCCTTAGGTAATGGTAATTAAGAATGCATACCCATGTATGAGAGAAAAACTGATGTGATCTAAGTAGCTGTTCCTTCTCTCTCAACATAAGGCCCATCCTGACCTGTTTCTCGTCGCTGTGGCACAGCATCAGACAGTCTGGGGTTGTTCCTGTCAGCTGTAGTTAGCCTGTGTAGATCATGGGGTGTGGAGTACAGCAGGACGGGGAGATTCACCTGTTCTGTTCTTCCTTTTTTGTGTACTCGGATGGTAGAAAGGGAAGAATGAGTAGATAGGATGGTTTATAGTGCCCTCATGGTGTTTACACCAGCACATTTCATTTCCTTGAGCCAGGCTTGCTAAAACCAGTGGAGACCTGTTACATAGAACTTGTTTTTGTTGAACAAAAAGTGCTGCTTTATTCTCTAGGCTAAGGATAAAACTTGGAATTGGATTATGGTTTGCTGAATACCAGAGCTGGTTTTTGGTCTGTTCCTACAGGAAAGCAAAGCACTGACCCAGGTGCAGGACTCTTAATGAAGCCGTTATTTAAAGCCAAATTGGATTTCTGTATTTTATTAGGCCTATACTATTAAATTTATAATAGACAAATTTACAGTACTGGTTCCTACGTGACTTACTGGGTATTTGTGTTGAGGTTGCTTGGATGGAACTCTCTAGGATTTTTTTTTCATATCGTGTAGAATTTTATTGTTGCTTCAGGCAAATCAGAGGTGGCAAATTACTTGATTCCTCCCCGTCCCCAGATTGTTCTTTTATGGACTTCTTTTTTAGCCAGTAAATTTCTGTGAACAGCTGATGTTTCAAAGCTTTAGCATACTTGTTACCCCACCCCCCTTTTTTTTTTTTTCATTTAGATCTCCCTTGAATCACTGTTCTAAACTATTTTTATGTTTTGAAGTTACATTGCACAGCTATTAGCTTTTGCTTAGCTTTTATTTAGTACTGGGCACACATTAGTCCTGATAATATGTATACAAATAGTTGTTAAATGGCTGAAGTCATCATATCAATTTGGTGGCTAACTTTATAACTACAGATGTTCTTTTAACAGATTTTATTGATGCTTAAAAACACGTGTTGTCTGTAATTACAGGTTGATGCGACTGAGAGTGAACCAAAGAGCTTTATCTTTATGAGTGAAGATGCATTAACAAATCCCGACAAGCTATTGGTCCTAATTCATGGTAACGGTGTTGTCAGAGCAGGTCAGTGGGCTCGGAGACTTATAATTAACGAAGATTTGGACAGTGGCACGCAGATACCTTATATAAAGAGAGCTATCGAGGTAAGTGAAGGTGCCCGTACGTACGATTGTGTGTGCATGTGCATGTACACAAAGAGCTCTAAATATGTGATGTTTTAATTAATTCATCAATGTTCAGTATTTCCCTACACAGTTGTTTTTATTTATGACGGGAATACTTGGGTTTTTTTTCATAACTTTTTTCTAATGGAACCAAATTTCCCTCTTACAGTAAAAAAAAAAATCTAGTTGTATGTCATGTTGTGGTGGCACTGCCATGTAGTTTAATATGGCAGCTAACATGACAAGAGCCCTTAGCAGGTGATGAGATGCAATAGAAGGCACTACAGAAATTTGTTATGATTTGAAGTGTTTTCTTTTACATTTCATTAAATTTGTACGTATTCTCACTCAACGTCTGTTGTAATCTCATGATAACATGAGCTTTCATGATAACAGCAGGCTTTTTTGCTAGGCTTGTACTGAATTTATTAGAGGCACAGTCTTCTTCAGTTTTGCACTGAATACTGATTCATTCTGATTCACCTATCAATACTTGACAGTAAATACATTTACATTTACATTTTGTGGACACTATTTTATTACATTTAAATATATGCGAGAGACAGTGCACAATTTTTGTGATGTTTTTAGTATTGCAAGTTTGTAGGTGTAATTAGTCGCTTGCATCCAACTATGTAAATGAAAATCCCTATAATAAACATTCGAAAGGCCTATTTAAAACTACTATTTCTATTATATTTACCAAGTTAAGCTAATGTTCTACTCTAAATACCAGTGTTGTCACTGTGATTGTTACACGTTTTGCTAAATGATGTTTAATTTTTTGCAGTGAACTTTAAGATATTCAGTACAGAAAATAGTTCTCTTCAAACATACTACTTCTTTTTCATGAAGCAAAGAAAGAAAATATATTAAAACATCAGGCCATTAAGTTATTTTTGTTATTTTTGTTTTGTGTAAACCACTACCCACCAGATTACACTTTGTGTGAGGAATAAACCTGGTCTTGTGACATGATGGTCGCCGCCTTCTAACATAAAGTTTTGGTTCATTTTTAAAGCAAGACTCAAAGGCAGATCAAATATGCTTTAGGATTATTGGGTGTAACAGGTGTATGGGAGATCCAGTTAGGAGGTTAAATTCTAGAATGCAAGTTCCAAAACATTTCCCAAGAAACCCGAAGAGCTGTAGCTACTTAAATCTTCGCAGCAGTGCTTACATGCCTGCATTTTTATTCTTTCCTAGAGATGCAGCTGTCTTGGCTAACGTGAGAGGCTGAGCATTTAAAACAGGGATACTATCCCTTAATTAACAGATAGTCTTTAAGAGAGGATTTCTAGTAGAGGAGAATTACAGTTCTTTTTCCTGTTTTGTTGTTTATTTTATGCAGTGATTGTGCCAGTGTGATAGAGATCAGACCGCACTTCCCTCAAATGGTTATTATCCTTAAAAACAGATTATGTAATTCTGCATTTTGAATGCTTCTTGAAAAAAATGCAGGAAAAACCCCAAAGAATTTGATGAGAAAATATCTTTTAAAAAACATAATCGTTCCATCACATCGTGACATCAGACTTTGTGCTCATATCTTTTGACTTCCTCCTTTCTTAGCACAGTTTCTAAATACATAGTTGTCTTTAGTTGTAAAACCTACTCTCCCTTCTTCTGCGTCTTAAAATTCTGGTAAATGTACTACATGTTTAGAACACATACTATTTGCAATGATTTTTTTTCACACAAAATGAAGATTAGATCATATTCAATTGTATTATATTAATTGTGTTGCTGTTTTTTGTATCCTGTAATCACTGCAGCGGCAATTGGATGTATATATCTGGTTAGATAAGGAAATATTTTATGGAAATTGAACCCAGCGAAGGTATTTGGAGTCATTCTGTTATGACTAAAAAGGGAATATGGATAGTTACATGCTGATAACCGAGTCTACTTCATGCATGGATCATATAAATTGCTATTCAAAATGCAGGAAATTACGGTAGAGTGAGTATAAGGACTTCAATTTTAGTTAATAATAATAAAAATTGCAACCTTTTCTGGGTTTTGTGGTGTTCAGTCCTCTATCTTATTTAGGCACTTCTGTCTGTTATGAAGTGAAAGTAACTGGCCTAGACAATAAATGACCTGAATGAAAATTGGGATAACTCCTCACGCAACATGGCCAGTTTGAAGTAAGGAGTTACCTTCCTTGATCTTCCAGTGTTTGTTCTAGGAAGAGGTCTCATCCTTGAATGAAACTAGCAGATCTTACCAAAGCATAAGATTACAGTGCTGATGACAGGAGAACAAGGAATTTTTTTTTTCTAATTAACTATGTGAATTCAAAGTGGATAATAGTATCTAGGATCTCAAAATTACCGTGACCTGTTGTGAGTGTGTAGCTTAAAGCATGTGCTGAAGGCTAGGTTTTCCTTAAAAAAAAAATATTTAAAATTGCAAAAGTAGTGCTTAAATGTCTTTTGTGCAGAAGCATTTCTGAACGAAATACCACCTCGGCTTTCCTTAAAACAGAGCCAAACAGACAAAAAAAAACCCAAACTCTTGGAGATCAAACCTGGATCCTTTTTTCTGTTACTTTTCTCACTGGAGAGCGATGAGACTACCACAAGCAAGTTTTCAGTTCATTTCTTGGAAAAATTGAAAACAGGGATGCAAAAGCTGGAGTTATCAGTGGGTTGAGCAGGATGAACTGATGCTGCTCTCCTAACCAGGAAGGTAAGGCAAGAAGAGAAACTATTTCTCTCTGGTATGACAGAGAGAAAAAATAAAAAGCTTTTCTCTCAAAGCATGTATGGAATAAGGGAGCAACATAAAGGCTTAAACTTCATCATGCTTCTGGTGGCTTAGGGCTGATTCACTTTGGAAAGAAAAGATCCAAGGAGAAATATCCCAGTGGGAATTTGAGTAGCTAGAAATGTGTTTTTTCTTCTCTTCTTGGTGGTTCCTGTAGGTAATGCTCCTTGTTCAATCCTTATATCAATCTCTGTTGTGTAGACTCAGACTTTTGTGTAATAGGTGTTGGGAGTATTTCACAAGGCTTTGTGTGAAGAGGTAGGATTAATGTGTTAATTCAGAAATTCAGACTTGACGGTGTAAAAGAGACTTTGAAATATGAAAGGAGAACAAGCAAGCAACTAGATAGAGAACAGATTGTAGGGAAAAGAAGAGGGAGAAAAGTATATACAATGTGAGAGACAGATACGTGTAAATATGTTAAAACATGGAAGGAAAAGACCTGCTTTAGAAAAAAAAGTATGAAAAAGGCAAATGTGATGATATAAAGCAGTAAGACTAAAAAAATCTTAATTAAAATAAACAAAATGCATATTATAAGGACATTTAAACCAAAAAAGGTTACAATTTCCTATAAATACAGTATTTAAAATAAATATTGTATAGGTTTGTTGTTTTCTTAAAATAGAAATTTTCCACTGAAACTTTCTGCACTGGGAAATACTGTTTTTTTGACAGAAGCGGTCATCTGACATGTGAGAGACTGAAACTCAAGTCCCTTCTCTGAGGATGAGGGATTATTCCTCTTATAATGATAATACCTCGCTGAAATGATTCCAGTTTTATAAATAAAGAAATAAATGTAAAATACATAAATAAGTAAGTGTAAATTGGAAGAGGAATTTTAATCTGTCTCTTTCACCTTTTGCATAAATACTCCCTTCACAGTCCGTTGTGAGACCAGTTATTATTCAGTCATATATACAACGACTGACAATGCCAGGAGGAGATGCTAATAGAGGTAAATTCTTTAATTCAGTGATGAGGACTCTTAATGGGGGTGTCAAGAGTTCAGGATTTACATTCCTGGTTTCATTTAGGTAGTTTAGCAGCTCCCGTGTTCTCTATGAGGACCTCGGTCACCAGACTCTTCAGGAGGAGTTTATGAGGAGGGGTGGTTCTTTTGTTGTTAAGCGGTTACAACATGGATGGCCATCTAAAGATTCGGCTGGGAGATGTACTAGTGTTACCAGTGATAAAAGGGATCAGAAAGAAGGGATGCTAGAGCTGGCTAGTGCTCATGGCACTAGCATTCCTCCTGTAGTGGTTGGAGAAGCAGATTCTGTGCTTTTAAGTCCTCTGAGTTTAGGCAAGGAGAAGCTGAGTCGATCTACTTATGGAGGAAGTTTGTTCCTTGGGGAAGCAGGAGCTCAGCTTACCAAAGTTTGGACATTGAGAAGAGTTTTGGAGTACTCTTCTCTTTGATAGGTTTCCTCTAGGGAATGAAAAGGACATCAGCCTATTGCACGAGTACAAAGAAATTGCTGGGGTTTTCTGTCTTTGGAAATTCAGTACAGTTGTTCCCTAAGATAGCTGTCGTCCGAAGGATGCTCGTAAAATTCATGGACAGCAACTGTGGGTTATTTGATTAAAACAAAAAACAACCACTTTTTTTAAAAAAAAAAAAGTCCAGGAATTGTTGCCTGGTTTCAAATTCAGCACACTTTAAAATAACTTAGATATTTTTATTATTATTTAAATGAGAATTAATACTTGACATAGGGGTAATATTGCCAGAAAATTTGCTTCTTCAAAGAACCTGGATTAATTTTCAGAAGAAATGCAGCAACACCCAAAAATCTGACTTTCCATAAACAAACGAGAAAAGGGTTTGCATGAGGTGGACATCAGCTGCAGAAATCTTTCTTTAATGGCTGATAAAACATGACTTTCAGCTTCAGTTTTGTGTTTATCCTACCCTTATATTCTTAACAATTTATGTTCTTAATGTTTTTATTCAGCACATTGGATTAATTCACTCATATTGATATTCTTCATTTGTATAAAACTATCAGGTTTGTATTTACTGAGGATTGGTAAGGGTGGTTACCTTCTTCAGCATTCAGTAAGATGTCATTCGTTTTGAATGAAACAAAAAATCATTCAACGAAATAGTAGTAAATTTACCCACTGTGATTTTTATGTAATTCAGTAACCTTACTGATTAGTAACTGGTATGGTAAACACATTTCGGTCTTTCCATTTTGTAAAAATCTGCCAGTTTAAAAAGTGGGTATTTACATGTTAAGAAATTATGCTTTGTTTAAACTACACTAACAAGAATTCTTGCTGAAAAACTTTTAACATCTTACTTTTAAGCATAGAATATCTTGTTAGACAACATCCTCTTCATTCTAGTGGTCGTATTCTAGGATCCTAAGATTTATAATTTTGTCTTGTAGTTTATACATGCTTAGCATAATTTCAGTAAGATGGGCAAGTGACACTTTCTGGGGAAAAAAAAAACAAAAACAACAGAGCTGACATTTCACTGCAATTACAGTTTTTCTTCAGAATACTAATACTTATGTACCTTTCATGTCTCCTAAGTATATAGTGGCAGAACGATGTTAAAATACTTCATTAATTTATTAATTGTCAGTTACAGTGCCAGAGTAACCATAATCTTATTTAGACATTCTAATAGGTTACTGAAAGTAAAATTTCACTCACGTGGACAGTAATGTGCTGTATTGTTTTCTTTCAAATATTAATTTTATGACTCTGGTGCATGTGTTTGCTTTTATTCCTTCTTTAGATCATAAACTAACATTGCTTGTAAGTACATTGCAGAGAAAACTTGTATGTAGAAACTCCTGCTTTTGTGGGGATAATATGAAGAAAAGTTACGTAGCTGGTTGGATGGTCTTTTGAGATCTTTTTACAAACATAAACACAAATTACAATGTATTACTAAATAATATGTCACGTATAATTGGCATAAAATACACCATACTCTTCAGAGACAATTTTTTAAAGTGGCGTATTTAATTCCTTCTAAAACGTTCTATGAGGAGTTGATAATCTCTCCAGTACTGATCTCCAAGCAGATAGAAGGAAAGGTTGCACAGTTGACAGCAGTATTAATTGATAACAAAATACATCTTAATGTTAAGCTGTATAGGAGTTAATAATTATTAAGTCAGAAATTCAAGAAAAGGTTAAAAGCTGAGGCTAATACTGAGCTGACAGGGTCTATAAGCCCACTCCAGCCCCCACACCAGCAAAGGAAAACAATGAGATGACAGCTCTACTGTTTGGAGAGAGGTTGCTAACGACAGCTTATTCCTTTATGATTTCAACTCTTGACAGAAGACAGGTCTGCTTGTTGCATCATGGCAGATGTATCATTACCTCCTGGCCCTGTCATGACTGAACTGGGAAAAAACCTACTTGCAGTTCTAAAAATCCAATTACCCTTTGGAATTTAGTGCATCCCTTCCAAGATGTGTGTTACTGTTATTAATTGTGTGTATTACATTCCTCGAGTCTTCTGTGCTACGTTAATTTGATAATGTAGAGATACTTACAGATTGCTTTGTCTGCCTTTATTCTGCCAGCTGTCATGTTTTAGAACCCTTAGCACCTTGTGTTAGTTTACTCTTACTTTGTCACTGACCTAAGAAAATCGCTGTTCAAGATAATTTGGATAAATGTAGCTTGAAAATATTTTTTTCTCTCCAGACCATTTGAGCATTCTTTTCACTGGCTAAGGATGGGGTTAAGAACACAATGAATATTTAAAATAATCATGACCATTTTAGAAACAAAGCGTAATACAAGTATTAATGTCCTTTTATCATATGCATATTGGGATTCTCCCCCACACACTTTTTTTTTTCTTTTCCCCCTCCCTTCAACTTGTTGGTTACCTAACAGCGACTCTGGAGACTTAGAAAAGAGTAAGAGGGGGTGTGGATTTTTGAAAGTATGTCAAAAGCCTTGGGGTTTGGGTATGATCGGAATTTCAATAGAGGTTGAGATGAGTTTAAATGCATAGACGGTGAACATAAAAATCTTGTTTAATTTCTGTCATGTTGTTCTTTTTTTAGTCACTCTGATGTCTTTTTCAAATCTGCTTTTCTCTCAAGCTTTGTGGTACTATATCCAAGATCTGGGTTTTTTTCCTCTTTGTATTTCGTTTTAACTGCTGATCCCTTTTCTGTGGTGCTTCTGCCTTTAATATCAGCTGAAGCGGTCTGAATTGCTGAATCAAAGCCATTTTGGGAGAGAGACAGTGTTTAAGATTGTGCAGGGTGAGATTCTCTGGGTAGAAGGTAACACTTCCTGCAGTTATAATCAATGCACTTGACACTTTCAAAGGCAGGAGAAGGCATGACTTGCTCAGGGGTTAAACTTTTTAAATAACTTCCCTTGGGAAAAATAACATCAATAAAATGGAATAATTAGTTGAAGATTCTTGAGTAGCTGAGGTTTGAAAAGAAAAGATTAGAGATAGGTCAGGTTTGCACTTCCGTTGTATTTTCCCTCCCTTTTGTTTTTTAAACTATGAGCTTTTTTTTTAAATCTGTGCGGTATTTCAAAATCAGTCTGCTTCAAAAATAATGTCATCTACTTGAGGCGACGCATTAATTTTGTAGTCTCTAACTGTCTGTATAGTCTAATAATTGTGGGAATGGAGATTAAATTCTACATAAAAATAGAACTTCAGGTTAGCTAGCTTGTTCTTCTTCTACCTGGAGACTTACTCTGCAAATAGTCATTTTAGCTAAGAGGAAACGTGCAACTTTGAACCTTACTAAATAAGCTTAAAACATAATATACATTAGCTAATTTTATAAATTAGATCTAAATAGCATTAAATGAACATCCAGTGCATAGGGTCATTGATTTCTATAGAGATGAACAGTTTTACTGTGAAATTAAATTCAGCTCACTTTGCATTAATTACATTTCACAGTTTCAGGTTTTATGAGAAATGTATTGTTTTTCTGACTTTTTTGTATCATGATTTTTTGTTATAGAAGCTGTTTTGAAAGGCAAATCTTGACTAAAATGGTGCTTTCAATACACAGTGTAGTATATGCATACCGTACAAAATATTGATAAATAATGCATGAGTAGTTTGGAATAAAAGATTCTTACCCTTCATTAATTATTTCCTTATTTGCACTTTTCATTTTTTTTAAAGGAAAGTAAAATCATTTGGAGCAATCTACGCAGTAACTGAACAAGACCTTAGCAAATATGTAATCAACTTGTTTTTCACAAGTACAGCCTTGTATTTTCTAATGGGTTCTATCAAAATGCGTTCTGTACCACCCCAATAGATGAGTTTATGTGGTAGAGAATATTCTGCATGCAAACTTTTAACAAAAAGTTTAGCAAAAAGTATTGACTAGTCTCAATTCAGTAACGTACTATACGATTCCTGCATGGAGGAGCCTTGAGGATCAGCCTGTGGGAGGCTGACTGTGGAGCCGTGACAGAAGTTGCGATGTGTCTCTTTCTGTTGTGATACGGATCACATTTGTAAGAGAAATGGGTAAATACGTACTAGTATGATTGTGCTTGGAAATACAGTAGTTATTTGTGGATTGGATTTTACTCCATTCAGGCCAGTTTGTAAGAACCTTGTTTAGAGGAAAGTAAAGTCGTCATCCAGTGTGGTTTTGATTCAGAGTATTTGGGTTTGTGGAAGTGTCATAGCTTTGTGGTTATTTATATCTGAGAGCAGTAATTAGGAGTAAAATTTATTTCAGCGAATTTGCTGTAGAGCAGCTGTATTGCACATTTCAAGGTGGGACAAAGGTTTTAAAAGAACTTTCATAGGGTTTTTTTGGTGACTCTTTCTGTTGGGACCATCTCGTCAATAATTGTCGTAATACATACTTTTGAGAGTGGCTTCATGCTAAGGAGTATAGATAGGCACGCCAACTTGTTTTTATTCCTCAGGAAATATACCTTTAACCTTAAATGATTAGAATTGCTTTCATATAGGATGGGGTGACCTGCTAATTGTTCTTTAGTTGACGTATTGATCCTAAGTCATTATCTTCATTTTGCTTTATGAAAAAAAAATCAGTAGTCAACACCTTTGTTTTATCCATTCAGGAGCAAATTAATTCAGGAATGAGAAATACGCATGCATGTTTTTTATATCTTTTAAAAAGGTTAACTCACTCACATTTAAAAATCCTTAATGCCTATTTAAAAATATTAAGATTGTCTTTTGTCTTATTTATTAGATGTACCGATGGTTAAACTATGACCTAACTAACCTTAATGCATGTCAACCTATAAATTGTGTTCTTTATGATATATGTCACAGAAGCAGTACTATACTTGTGTCTGTATAGGTATGGTATATGTATCTATTTAATATTACACTAAATTGCCAATACCCTGTTGATTTTTCAAATGAATCATTACTTAAAAGGCTTACCAATTCAATGGGAATATGAACACTTCCTTATTCACACCATGAAATGCATAATTGAATAAAATTATCTTTTGCTTACTGTCCATTGAGCTGGAAAATATTAACTTTAATGCATAGGAATTCAAATAAAAATTTGATATGCTTCATCCTTAAATAGTTTAGTACTGTTGTAATAATGCACATTGCTGCTTCAGGTAATAGGGAAATAGATATGGCAAGGACTTTGTCATGCAAATTGACTCAGGATTGTAATCTTTTGAAAACACACAGATCTTTTGAACGATACATGTCACTTTTGATTAAAAACTTTAAAAAGTTTAATAATGCTGCAGAATAAACTAAAACTGTGGGTAATTGTCTTTCTTTTCCTGAAATTAACAAATTACAACATCAAAAAGTCTGAGAGTGAAGTATGTAGTAGGTCATTTGCTGCTGCAGGCATTTTCTCTCCCTTCAGGATGTGCTTGTTTAGTTTCTCTTACTTTGTGCCTGTGGCACTGTATGGTGAAATTCAGGCGTGTTCTTCCCCTTCAAGGAATCTCTAGGGTGGCAGATAACTTATACAAAATTAATAAATTGTGTTGCTTTTCTTATTATCACCCATCCCAGGCAATTCGCTTTGTGTTCCATTTGGAGAAAATTTGAGTTGCATAGGATATGTTTATTAAAAAAATACGTTTCCACATAGAATTAAACAATGGAAGTATGAGTAATAGGGTGAAATATGTCATTAGGAAAATGGAATTACTCTTGTTTTTAATGATTTCTTTAGAGAGAAAACAAAACAGAACAATGAAAATCCCTTATGTTGATTAACTTTTTAAAAAAATCTTAGAAAATAGAATTTTTAAACATTTTTTTAATATTTTTTAAACTTATAGGATTATGAATTCAATTCCATCTCAGCAACATTCAAAGAGTGAACCTGTTTTGAGGCTGTTCGATCGGATGATTATTTTTGGGGAAGTCCAGGTGTACCATCTTGCCCATTCACAACCATTTGTTAGACCATATTGCAGGGCTAATCCTCTTAGGAAAGGGAGAGATTGGCGCACATCGCTTAACATGTTATATTGGTGCTATGCGCAGCCGCCGCCTCCATCATGCCAAAAACTCAGGTTGCTTTGGAGAGTAGAGCAGATAATGAAGCTTGGGTGTAAATAATTGCTGATACATGAGGGGAAACAACTTAATCTTAATTTCTTTTTTTTTTAATTGCTTTTTTAGCTGTGAAAGACAGTTATACTTAATAGTGCTGTGGTTTTACGCTGTGGCTTGCTTCTGATGAATAAGAATCCTTAAAAATGAGAAGGTATTAATTATCACCATTTATTTTAAAGCTTGTTTCCTAGGAGTTACTCTCTGCCATTTTAAGGTTTCCTTGAGCATATATACGTAGCTAATGCATAAATGTTTTTTTTTTAACTCTGAAGATCATTTGAAAAAATGTAGGCAGGTGTTCACGGTGCTTCAGTGCACAGGTGATTGAGTTTGTGCTGACCTCGGTAACTGAGCCTGTGTTTTGAGTCCCAACTCTTCTTCCAGCACTGGAAGTGATATGATTGAGTCTTCTGGAATGAGTTTTCGAGTGCTGATAACAGGAGGCTTTTCCACGAAATACAGGAGCTACTCATGCGGAATATGCTCCTTCCACATCACGCACGGTTGAGATCAGATAGAGGATTTTCAGGACTCGACAGCCCTGGTTCATGAAGAGTGATATTTATACTGAGTCTAGGACTGTCTGAGTGCTAATATTCAACCGATACCAGCTGATGGCAAAAATAAGTGATTTGGGGATCCCACGTTAATGATACAGTGTGGTTATTGTCAAACAAACACTGAAAACAATTACTGATAAAAACAGATTAAAATATCATTTATTAATTAATACCCCATGCTGAATCAAACGTAGCTTTGATTTTTATTAGCTTTGATTATATAAGCAGTGTCAAAAGAGTGTCATTAATTTGATCTTTTTTATTGATGTTGACATTCTTCATATTTTGTTCACTGTATTTGTACTCACCATGTTAGATCAAGTGTTTGAATTTTTGCCTTGTATTGAAACAGAACCTTTCTTAAAATAACTATTTTTGATTCAGATTAATTCCTCTCCTTCCCCATCCCATACTGTATATTCACATTCTCCACCTGTGATGTCCCATGTGGTTTTCTGTACATTTAATTTATTTTTTAAATGTAGTTCCATGCCAGTATGATGATAGGAGAGTAGAGGGAGTTTTAAGTGAAAAATGTATGCAAGAGTCTGACTGAACTGTTTGAATACCTCCCTTCTCAGATAAAAAAATGCTTTTATGTTTTTCTTCTGGAAACAAAGCTCTCACTTCTAGCCTCACCTGTATCAAATTTTTGGGGGGAGGTTATGTAAAATTTGACAAGAGCTCCAATCTAAAATAATATTTAAGAACAAAGACAATCAAAATAAGTATTTGTTACTTCGACTTGTTACCAATTCCATATAATTAATACTTTGAAAATGTTACTCATATCTCTCTGGAGTTCTTGTGTACCTCTTCAAGAGGCTAATAGAGAACTTACCCAATAGCAGTTTGTTACGTTGTTTCTATTTCCTCATGGTAGTAGTTTTATGGTGTGATCATCTTACATTTGCAGCTAGGCAAATACTTCTTCTTCAGCCTTTTTTTTTTTTTCTAGTTTACGTTTTTCAAATTAAAAGCTATTGCTTTCTGAAGTGCCTCAGTGTACAAGTATGCAAGTATAGACATGTGCGTGTAGAGAAAGGCAGATGCATCTTAATTGTCTGGTTGGTTGTAACTTTCCAATTTTATAAATGTTAATACAAGATGTGTGACATTCAGGGAAAGTAGTTAATTTCTTATATCTTTGGGGTTTCGAAGTTGCACGTGACTTTTGTTTTTTAGAAATGGTGATTGTATTTTACAGCACTGGAAAAGTTTCAGGTTGCTGTTTTCTTTGAACCTGGTAATTTACGATATATTAAAAAGGAGTTGTACTGACTATTCCTCAAAGATAATAGTATTCCAAATGTCATACGGGTTGACTTGCATTGTGATTTAATTTGATAGAGCTGTTATATGTGCTTTTTTTCCTAGGGACATCCTTATTGAAAGACTTTTAAGTAAGGAGCTTATTAGGAATAGGTAATAATTCTCTAAAAACAAAAGATTTGCAAGAATGACAATTGACATAGTTTTATAAAACTATAAAAACCCTGGAGAAATATCTTTGCTGCACCTCTGTAACAGAGTACTGGATCAGTGTCAAAAATATGAAGTATTTACTATGGTGACATTCAGCATCTATATTTGTTGAGATACTACTTGTGAGCCTGGGGTTTTTTCATGCAGTATGTCCACCTGAAAAATGAAAATTCAAAGAGAAGACAACAAATGTCAATTTTACAAGTGTCTTGGCTTTCTTTTGATGTTCTGAGGTGTGATCACAAGAAGTTTATGATAAGAGTGACGTTGAAATGTACTTCCTTTTGGTTTTTGTGAGAAGCTGGTGTTGAGGCACAGCTGTAAATGCTGGTTTTGGTAGAAGACCTATTTTTAATCCTATTCTAAACTTCGTGGTTGTAAAAGTTGTGCAAACTGTCAACACTGTGAAGTGGATCCCTGCAAACTGGTACGCACAGGGAGCCCTGCCAGCGTCCCCAAGCCTTGTTCTGCAGGGAGCACCTCTAGAGGTAAGGGGGCACTCGATTATTCACATTCAGTCCTTCTCCTCCTTCCCGTGTATAAAGTAAGCCCAAACTAAGTAGGACTGAGTGATTTAGGCCTGGCTTGTAAACTTCTCCTTGTCAAGGCAGGTAAAATGTTTCTGAGGCAGTCAGCTCTGTCCCAGTATCCCCATAGCCCCTGGCATTCACAGCACTCCAGCCCTTCTAGGAAGGAATAAAAAAGAGTCTCCAGTAGGTTGGCTGCAAAAAATTTTAACGTGTAGGAAAGTTGTTTAGATAGTGGGGATGGTTTGGTTTGGTTTAAGTTTTGGGTCATTATTCTTGGATTTTTTTTCCCTTCTGATGATGTCTTGCAGTAATTACGATCCTGGCTTTATGGATGGGGAGGGACATGCACCTAGGGATCAGTACAAGTATGGAATCTGATAAGGTTCTGATGCAATCTTTGCTTCTTTGTGTGCATTTTGTACAAGTTGTGGTGTTGTGTTGTTTAAAAATAACCCCATCTGATGTATCTGTATAAATGTATTTAATTTTTAAAATTAAGTTAAAAAGTAATGATGAATAGAATCAGTTCAGTGAATGTTCAGGTAGCAAAATGAAGCACTAAGAATTAGGAAGAATTGTACGTAATCAGGTTTTGCATCTGTTTTAGGGTATTCTACCATACTATTCTGTGGGTGTACCTTTACTGACATTATTAGGAAAATATGGTGCTCTTTCAGCTTCCTAACTAATTTTGTGTATAATAGAAGTTATGAATATGCCTTGAAAGGTATGGCCTGCTTTTTCCTGGAGCAGGAAGGTCTTTGTAGAGTAAGCAGTACAGTGTTTACCTGTGTTGGGAGCTGCTAATGAAATAGTATTTTGAAATCAAATTTTTGATGTTGTTATCCTGATAAAAATTTGGGGGGTGATGGGTAACAGTTGGAGTCCTCCTCTTAAATGTCATCAATAAATACTACTGTATATCATGTATATCTTCACAAGTACACAAAGGAAGAGGCTGATTCGTTTAATCTCAGATATTTTGATTTAAGGATGCTTCAGTTTGCAGTCCTACTCCAGTGCAAACCTTCATCTGCATAGCACGTAATTGCTTTGTTAAGTCTTTATATACTTTGGATGCTAAGATTTAAGAAGTGTCTATTGAGAATGTGTAAATTGTAAATTTTTAAAAGTTTATAGGTTAGCTAGTTTTGACTAAAATTTACAATAGTGGGAGGAGTAAATTCTAGCCAAATTTCAAGTCCCTGGTTCAAAAAGCAGGTGCACTGGGATGTTTCTTAGCAAAGTTTGCTAGATTTTCATAAAGTCAGCAAACTAATGTATTTGTATTTTTACTTTTTTTTTTTTTTGGTATAGATGAACTGTTTACTGAGCAATTTTCAACACAGCTCAGCCTGAGGCAAAACCAACTCTAAATTATAGCTGAAGTTTGGCAAAGTTCTAAGTAAGTAGGAAGGAGGTTATTGAAATTTCGTGGACCTTAAGGGTTGGCCAATTAATTCCTTTCCAGCCACCTCTCACTGCAGTATGAGTGTTCCTTAATCATCAAATTGGAGACCAGCAGCAAGAAATTCTTCTGCCTTTAACTGTAAAAGTTCTGTGCTGGGATACTGTCACTGCTCACCTGATGAATTAGACTGAAATCTTTGTCTTACTATTTGATTTTTGGTCAAAAGATTACATCAATTTCTGAGTAACATGATGGAGCTACTTTGTGAGAAGGAAAAGTTTTGTGGTATCCCTTGTTGACCACATTCTGGATTCAATTGATTTATTCTGGAAATTTGTTTTGTATTCTATTCCAATATTTTTTCTTTTTCCACAAATGTGCATGTATCTTGGTATTTTGTAGACTGGGAATTGCTGGCACAGGCACTTCCAGAATCTTATCCTGAAATAGGTCAGTGCTGACCTATCTAACCACAGTTCCCTAAAGAAGGCTTCTATTATGGGAGGGCAATTTAGCCTGAAGCTGTTACATTAAATGGTTATGGTGTGCTAACAGCAAGGCAGTACATGGCTCAGGACCTCTCAAGTATAATTATGGGATTTACAAACTCCACCACTTATCATACACAATGTGCTGAATGGGTACTCGCAGAGAAGGATGGTGAGGACATTCTAATAAAGATTAGTAGGAAGACAGACAGCTTTGTGTAATACTTCGTAGCTACCATGTGATAGGAAGAGACATGAAGATTTGTATTCTGAATAAAGTTGCTTCTCTAGAAGTTGTAAAAATCAGATTGCTTAAATTAAGGACAAGTGAAAGAAACCAAAGAATTTGGTTTTTATTCATGAAAGTTTGTAGGATGGGCGAGGCTGCTGTCGCTTGTATGTGAGAAGAAGATAGGAGCCCACTTTGTTGTGTGATAGCAAATTAAGGCCAGAAGAAAGAGGACAAGGTGGTGCAACGTGATAGAACAGCAGAGCCTAGAGAAAAGTCACTGGAGGAGGCGAGAAACTCCTTGTTTTGAAAGAAACTTTCATGTAACCTGTCCAGGTGCACAGGAAGAATTGATGGGAGAGAAATAGTGCTCTGCTTATCAGTGCAAAAAGAAATAGTTAAGAATCGTGGTCCTTGATTGACCAAGAATAATCAGCACTGAGAAACGTGCTGCCTTCTCAGATGGCTTCGGATGTTGCTGACCAAGAGAGAAAAGTAGTGCTGGCATTGCTTGTTGGAAGGATCAGGAGGAAAGATGGGGCTCTGGAGAGAGAAAAGGGGGTTGAGAGAGCTGTGTCCAGTTGGCCAGGTGACAGGAACAAGTCCTCAGACCTCTGCAGACCCAGGAAAAGGTTCTACTTAGGAGCCGTTACTGTACTCAGTATTATCTTTTATGGATGACATCCAAACCGTGCATGCTGAAATGCCTGTTTGAACTAGCAGAGGTCATAGTCATTACCAACAAAGTCTGCTACTGTCAGATGTCACCATGAAGAGATAATCTGCTCTTCCCACTGTCAACGTTTCTGAATTAAAATACTTTGACTTTTGGCAGGGCTGTTCAGATTTTTTAATTTTTGACTGAAAAAAAATATTTAGGAATGCTGGCATTAAAAAGAAATGTTCTGCTGCCAGAATCTGTGTTTCTGGCTAGCTCTGCAAAATGATAGTGCTTAGACCATGTTGATCTAACAACTGTAAATCTGAAACTGAATCACTTTATTTCAAATTACATTTTTTTTAGTGGTTTCCTTGCCCTGTGTTACATTTGTGGGGAGGTTACAGCCAGGATAGGAGAATTCACTGTGCTTTATGCAACAGCTGTGCGTACTCCCTCTTTTGAGAAGACTCTCAAAAGGGAGAAGGAAGGAATTAAACACACTTTACATGTAGTGGTAACCAAGGTGCAGTAACAGGTGTCATGAGGTTAAGCCTCTTACGCCAACAGATCCATGGCAAAGCCTGAAAAAGACCATCCTTTCTCCTGACACCCTGACCAGTGTCTCAGTGTTGATATTTTCAAAATACCAGTTTAGTTAAGTGAAAACTGTGGCTACTGATAGGGAAACATGCTTTTTTGTTGGCTTTTTTTGTGTGTGTGTGTTTTCCTCTCAAGATACTGTAGTTCACCCATCTGTAGTGTTACGCAGTTTGCTCTGTCGTGTGGAAAAGAACGAGTACTAGTGATACTTGAAAAAGTGCATAGTTCTTTTTTATTTCTGCTGCTCTTACTAAAGCAGAAACTGGAGTTTCTAAGTCTTCTGACTGCTTTATCAAGCTAAATTCTTCATTGTTCTGAATCTGAAAAAATAAAATATTGGCAGTAAACTCCTCTGGAAGATCAAGTGTCATGCAATATTAATCTTAGGAAGAAACAGAATCTTTTAAATGTATTATTATGCTTTTTTGAGTTTCTTAGGGTAAAACCATGAAACTGCTTTCTAACCCCAAAGGACGTCATCATCTTTTTGTCTAAGTGACACTAAAGATCCAAGGGACACTGAAATGGCTCAGCTCTGAAGGCGGAGCAGTTTGTTTGCAGGTGGCTATCTCCCATTTCAGTGAAGCAGGGTAGCTCTGAAACAGTTTGGAGATTTGTAATGACCAATCTTGTGGAAGAGTGTACAGTAAGGGGAACAGTAATGCTATTCAAAAGTTACCAAAGGCTGGGGCTGAAGTTCTGTTTTTCCCAACATACTTATACATGAGAAGTTACTGGATGTAGGTTTGCTTTCGTTTGTAGCCAGTTTTCATGCTTTGATTTCATCCTGTATGAGTGATCTCTTAAAATATTTTTTTTCCATTGCCTGGTTCTTAACTAAAGAAGATTTACTTTTTTTTCAGAGACATAATACCTTCTACTTGAGAAATCTGCTTTTACAGGGAAGTGAATAGACTATGGTGATGTTATATACTTGAGCAAACTGAAGGTCAGCTATAAAAAATGAACTCTGCAAAAGAGTCTGGTCCTGCTTTCTTTCATACCCAGCTACAGACTATTCACTTCATGCAGTTGGAAGGTTCTCATTTATAATGCTTACTTTTTCATAGCTGTTCAACCTGCATCACTTCTGAGTTACTCCTTGGCATTTCCTAGTACTACTTTGTGAATGCTAGCTATTAATAGTAACTACTCTAACAGTTTGGAGATACACAGCATTTAAAGATTTTTTATTTTCTCCTTAGGGTCAACGAATTTGTTGTTTACAGCAACATTATTGAAAAAATACTTTTTCTTGGAAATAGTTTGGAAAGTCTTTCAGAAAGCAGTTAAAAGATTAGTAAGGTAGTATTATTATGGCAAAACAAAACCTAAACAAATAAATGAATAGACTTGAGCTATTTTATTGTTTCATTTTTGAAAGATGGGCGTTTAACCTTTTAGATCTATCAGTAGTGAGAAAATGAAGCATACTGGCCTTATTTCTTCTGCATGTGAGACTTATAATATGTGGGTCTTTCCCTCTTGTCTTTAAATCACAAATGGTTATAGGAGTCCACAAGTGGTTCTTGTCTATATCCTCATAAATGTGTGGAACATCAAATCTGTGCAATATAAGCTTTATTTTTAATTCCGTCACTTTGGGTTTTGATTCGTTGACCTGGCTCCTCCTGGGTCACCCAAAACAACTTCTATCAACTTGATTTGTGTGTAAAACTTAGTGTGGTGTGTGTATGTTGGATGCTAATCCAAAATATTTGTTTTAGCTTTCCATCTTTTTATTGCAAGTTATGGGGAAATTTTTTTTGACCTGCAAAGTCCATAACCCTGACTTTTGGGGGTATGCAAACCCCTGCTTTCCATACATTCCTTGAAAGACTGGAAGAATATTCCTTCCTGAAAAAAGCCACCTGACCATGAAACCAGGCAGAAATCTGCACCTTTCCAACCCTCTGGAGATAGTGCTCTTACAGCCCATCACTTGTGACATGAACTCAGACCTTTAAAGCTTTGTTTGCCTCTGCACAGGCGGAAGGGAATACGCAGCAAGATCTTACAAAGAGGAACAAATCTGCGGCAACTGAACTGCGCTGGTTTTTTCCTCACATGCTCTTGCTGTCAGAACTGGATATTTTTGTGAGTTTGTGTCAGTGTAGTATTTAGAGAAGAAAGAGATTTTTCTTTCATCTATTTCAGTTGTATGCTGTTTGTTCTGAATTTTCAGTTTAAGGGTTAAGAAATCCAGTTTTAGTTTCTGTGAAAAATGTTCCCACAAAATGTTCACAATCCGGCATTTAATGTCTCCAATGTTTGGTTCATGAACGCTTCTTTTTAATTCAACTACTGAATTAAGAAAAAAACCTGTTTGGATATCATGAGCTTCAGAGCCCTTTTCTTAATGCAAAAGAGGGGTTGAAGGGTAAATATCATCACAAATGAGGGACAGTGTTGAACAAAACCTATAAGCATTGCTATGGAAATAAGCCAGTATAGGCAGTATTAATTTTTTCAAGGAGATGTGGATCACAGGACTCAGTTTTTTCAGGTGAAAGTGCAATTCTTTCACATTTTATCTTACTTATGCGTGAGGACATGCTGATAAAATTGGTCAATAATTTTCTCAAGTGGCACTGACCTGCACAGTGCTCCCTTCCTCTAGGTGAAGAACTGGCCTTGTGCTGTTGTGTCACGGTAATCTTCCACACACGCAATCCCAGTGTAACGGGAACTCCAGCTCCTGACAAACTGTGTTGCCCCTGTTCAGTTTCTTCTGTCTCTTCACAAGTGTGTCCTCATTATTTTTAGATCCTGATCTTTTGGCTTTGTAGGTAATTAACTTTTTATGTCAGTTTGTATGGGTTTTTTATGCAGTTATTCTTAACCTATGTGCCTGTATTAACCACGGGATTTAGGCTACCACTTGTACGATGCCTGACCCTCCCTCCTTTTCTATATATGGACTTTGGTAAAAGTTACGTAACTTCTATGACAGTAAAATGTAGAGGCAAAGTAAGTTAAGCAATTTATTTAGCACCGGGGTAGTATCAAAGTCAAAAGTAGATTTCAAATAATTTAGCCCTGGTTAGGTTACTTAAACCCAGCTCCTAATCTAAAGGCTGGTATCTTGTATGTTTTAATTGTTTGCAAAGCTCTGTTGTTTTTAACTTGCCTGCTGTGCAGAGGTGAAGACTGTCAACCTACGTGATAGACAAGGCTGCTGTTTTAGCTGTGGTTTTGTCAGAAACTTATTCCCTGGGTATTAGAGTTTATGTCCTAAGTAAGCTTCTGTCTCATCTTGCTATGGATTTGCAGGTTAATAGATATTTTAATCTAATCATACTAATAATTCTGTACAACCAAATTATGAATCCCTTAATTTATAATGTTCTACAACTGTTCCTATGACTCATAATTGCCTTTTAGAGGTTTTTTTAAATTCACATTGAAAGGGCATTGCCCACAAGGTCAAACACGGACATTGAGTTTTGCTTAGAAATAAGCTTTACTAAACTTTAGTGTGGAACTGAAAAATTATGTCTTTGTGTGGGATTAACCTTTCCTGGTGGAGCCGTCGCTGTCTCTGTAGCCTGGGACTGCTCGGTGCCGTGGTGCTCTCCTGATCTCTCCCTTGAGGAGGGTAGGTTGAGTTGTTCTCCTGTTGATCATTTTGTGTTTGAAGGCCTTTCCCACTCCCCTCAATTTTGTTGTGCCGCTGAATGGGTCTATGGTAATGCTTGGGCTTTGTGGCTCTCTCATTGTCTTTCTGACTAATGGATAGAAATGTCAGGCGTAGAGACCAGCCCCAAACTGTGACCCCTGTAACATTCCCCTTCAGCTGATTGACGTTCAGGCAGCTGCTGGGAGAAGCCCCCACCATTCAGAGGTTGGTGTACTTGCTGAGCGAGTCCCCCGATGTCAATCCTGTTAGCCCAGTTGCCATGTGGTGGGAATGGTGGCCTTTCAGCGCTAGATTAAACATTCTGCACCTGCCACTGATGCAGTGCTTCCCCCTTCCATCCGCAACTGTGTCACCTTGAAGACTTGTAGGGCTGCTGCGGGCCAACTACAAAGGCAGCTTTTGTCCCATTAGGGTTCCCAAAATGCTTTGTACCACTGTTTTTTATTTGCTTGCTTGTTTGTATAAACCCAGCTATGCCCGAGTGTGGGTAATTATCAGAGTTTTTTTACAAATGTTGATTTTTGACATTTCACTTAGAAAAATAAACTGCATTATCAAATTAGTATTAAAATAGATGTGGATATTTTTTCTTAGTGCAAATGTACCTGCAAAATTAACCAGAAAAAGTAACAGCCAGAAAAAAGTGTGAGGAATCGTGTATACAATGCTGTGCCAAAATAATTTTGATGCAGTCTGAGGAACTATAAACCTTACTTACCAGGTGAAGGTTAAAAATCATATTATTATTTATTGATCTAATTCTTGCATTAGCACTTTGCAACTTTATTTTTAACATATATCCTCCTTTGCATCTTAAATTTTTCACCTTTATGATGTCTGCATAGATGTTTATGAAAGTAGTTAGAAATGTGCTATGGATCCTGCCCTCTCTGCAGCTTTCCCCTTCGAACTCATAGCTAGAACAGAGCACACAGTGCTAGGAGGAAGCTCGAGAGGGAACTTTGAGAACTCTTCTTAAAAGTGTGGTGTGTGGGGAGCAGTGCTCTTCTTGTGCTCCTAATCACAGAGGTCTTGGAGCGACTGACTCAACTGTGGGGATGACAATGATGCTTCATCTTAAATGTAGGTAATTGCTTATCTGGCATGAGAATTTTCTGATTTTCCATACTGGCAGTAATGTTCCCAGTTATTGTAACTTAATTGCATGTCTGCAACTCATTGTACAAAATTAGCCATAATATTGTGCTTTTCCATTTTCACTGTGAAAACGTGTTCTTTCTTTTAAAATCTCATTCTTGTTGGCAAGGTGGAAATTTTTAAGTGGTTATTTGCCAAATAATTAGCAGAGCAACCTGTGCAGTACAACTACTTGTATGTATATGTGTGTTCAAACTAAATAAATATGTTTTAGAATATTCATCCTGTTAACAAGTGAAAGAACTTTTAGTTCAATCATTTTGCAAAAGGAATTTTATGAGTAGGTTTTTATAGCAGAATAGGTGACTGCCATAAAATGTGTTTTAGCTGGCACTGCAAATGTCTTTGGCATCTCTTCAGCAAGTGTTGGAAAGACTACCTTTGTTTTTCACTTGAGTTTAATATATTTAATAAAAAATATTGTTTATTACAGTATTCTGTGCAAGATAAATTTTATTTCAGTGTAGTATCTAGGATTTTCTTGTCAGAAGAATGGTGGGCTGGCCTTCGCAGGGTAGGTGAAATATACAGAAAAGTCTTTTTATAAAAAGAAGGAAGGACATATATCCATTCTCGTATATGACTTTTTTGTGTGTTCTTCTTGGGTGTGTGAGGAATAGCCTTTGACATTGGTCTCCTGATTGCCAGCTAGAATTTTGAGATTTGGATATCAGGAAAATATTATAACATATGAGGAGTCCTTATTACGTCCCCAAAAATGCAGGTTCCATTCAGGTGAACTTGTATTTTATTAGGAGAGCTTTCAGGACTGATCATCTGTTTGAATACAGGTCAGAGCAGAAAATTACAATTTGAAATAGAAAATTATTGAAGCCTACAGGTGGGTAACTTTTCAGGTAGAAACTTAAGAATTATGTGATGGTGATACGCATAGACATTTCATCAATGAAGAGACTGCTCAGAAAAATAAGACGTTCTTACAAAGTTCTAATGTATTTTGAAAAAGCAAATGACGTTGAGAGGCTACATCTTGACTGCCTCAACAATTGTCCATTCAAGTACAATCAAGCTGTAAGTAACTCTCTTTGCTGGCTGCTAGTCACTTGAAATGTAGAGACACACCTTTTTGACTATCCGGTACTGCTCATCATCACCAGTCTTCTTTTGTCAAGACTAGACCATTGTCTATCAAATTCCAATTCCTTAATAGTTTCCTGGCAGTCACTTAATCCTTTTTAATATGGTTGCACTTAGTAACTGAAACTATTTATAGAGAGATGTATGGATTCTGTTTGTGAAATGCTTCATATTACTTTCATCAGAGCCAAAACAGCTGAAAGGTTCAGTAAAATTTGTCAGAAATGTTGGAAAGGACAAAAGACCATTTACACAAAGCTTCCGTTTGCACCTGGTTGAAGTTCAGAGAAGAGCCTCACCTTTAACATCCTTAACTGTCCCTTTTTAACGTTTTGTATTGTGTTCAAATGAGCAGTTCGCTTTTTAAACTATCAAATCCAAGTTGTCTTCTATCATAAGCAAAATTCAGAAAGAGTTTATTTTCACATTGTTATTTCGTTATGGCTCTAGCCTAAAACATTAATTAAAAATACAGGTTTGGGCTGTCTTTTTTTATTATTGTTATTTGATTATGTATTTTACATTTCCCTTCCCATCAAGTTCTTTGGTTGGTTGGTTTTTTTGAGCTGAATTTATTTCTAGTAATTGTAAAAGATTGTTTTTTCAAAAACAACTAGGAGGAATATAGCTTGGGTTTGTAGTCTATAGAAACACCTAAGAACATTTTTAAACCAAGTAACTTATACTCATTTGGGCCATAGCTATTGCTCTTAGAAAGCTACAGCCAGACCAGAGGGATTATCAAAACAAAATGTACTGAGTTCCTTCAAGTTCTGTTTAGTCTAGGACTTTGTCATTCAGTTTTTGTATTCCGTATAGATGACAAGCTAGATCAGCAGTTGCCGTCCTTTGCATTTCACTCACTTGGTGCCGTGTGCTTCCATGGCTTAAAAATTACTACAAAAATTGCTGCTCTATTCTGTTCCTGGACACCAATTGCTGATTTTACAGCCAATTTACTGTGCAAAAATGGTTCACCTCTTAGATACAGAAATCCTGAATCGTAGAAGATGTCTGCCCAAAGTCAGAGTTCAGTTATGCTGATCTGCAGAAATCCCCAAACCTCAAGCCAAACATTAAAGAACTGCTGTCATCAGCAGCCATTTTCATAGAAAAGTTGTGCTCACTGCGAATAAAAAAAGTTATGTTTTGTTTGAAGTCCATGTAAACAACCACTAGTAAATATATTGGATGGTTAGGAGCTTTATACTTAATGCTTAAAAATTCTGTTTTGTTTTGCTGCATCAATTTATGATAAATTCCAAACTGATTTTTTTTTTAAAAAAAAGAAGTTTGGTGCAACTTGTTAAAGGAAACAAAAAGCCCAAATCTACCACTGTAATTTTGTTGGAGTTTGGGTAAGGCATGAAGGAGAGCCCTAAACCACATCCTAAAATTCCTTTATTGTCCCTTTCTCCTCTATTCCTTTGGTATTTTATTGGATGGTTAGTTATGTAATAAGTCTAATACCGATTGTATGTAAAAATGTTTTGAGTTGGAGATGTGGTCGATGAGAAAGACAAAAAGAGGTACATGCGAGCAATTTTGAAAATAATTGTGGAACTCTTAGAAGAAAACTACCTGCATAAATCTTGCACGGAGGGGATGTCCTAAATAATTTTCATGCGATTATGAAGGAAATTAAAACAAACCATTTAGCAATAAATATCTTGTCTAATGGTCGTGAATGTTCTTGATGTTCTCACTTGTAGAGGGAAGTGGTGGATGCAAATTAGAAGAAAACAGGAAAAAAGCTTATTCTAAGATGTTCAGAATTGTGTGTGCTTGGGCTTCAGATCAGATACTGAATATGGTGTAATACATACATGAACAATGACGTTATAATCACGTATAATGTGCAAATATCTTTATCCAGAAGCCAATGGAAGGAGGAAAGAGAACTATTAGTAAAATTAAAACCCCCTCTTTTAAAACAGTGTATTAAATACCAAAGAAGGGAAAATAAATCTGTCAGAACCAGCTGCAATCTGCAAAGTACTTTTCATTGGCCATTCCAAGGACAGGAAAGAGATGGGAAAAGTAGATTTTCCATAAGGTAGTGAATGAAGGAGTAGATTCACATCTGGATCAGTGGGCCAAGGCCAGTGGTATGAAGTTCAACCAGGCCAAGAGCTGGGTCCTGCCCTTGGGTCACACCAATCCCCTGGCAATGCTCCAGGCTGGGGGGAGAGCGGCTGAAAACTACCTGGGGATGTTGGTCGCCAACGGCTGAAGAGGAGCCAGCAGTGTGCCCAGGTGGCCAAGAAGGCCAATGGCAACCTGGCTTGTGCCTGCACTGGTGTGGCCAGCAGCACCAGGGCAGGTATCATCCCTCCTCTACTGGGGGCACTGGGGAGGCTACTCCTCAAATCCTGGGTTCAACTTTGGCCCCTCACTCCAAGAAGGACATTGAGGGACTGGAGCGTGTCCAGATAAGGGCAGCGAAGCTGGTGCAGGGTTTGGAGTACAAGTGCACTGAGGAGCAGCTGAGGGACCTGGGGGCATTGAGCCTGGAGAAAAAGAGGCTCAGGGGAGACCTTCTGGCTCTTGACAACTCCCTGACAGGAGGTTGGAGTGAGGTGGGGGTCAATCTCTTCTCCCCAGGAACAAGCAACAGGACGAGAGGAAACAGCCTCAAGTTGTTTCCAGGGGAGGTTGAGGTTGTCGCTGAGGAACCATTTCTTGCCCGTTGGGGTTGTCCAGGTGTTGCCCAGGCTGGCCAGGGCAGTGATGGAGTCCCCATCCCTGGAGGGGTTTCCCAGCCGTGTGGAGGTGGTGCTGAGGGCCGGGGGTTAGTGGGGACCTGGCAGTGCTGGGGGAGCGGGGGTACGAGGTGAGCTTAAAGGTCTCTTCCAACCAAAATGATCTCTGTGATCCTATAAATAGAGTTAAAAGCCAAGTCTTTACAGTATCTTAAGGAAACCCTGCAAACAAGAGGATGTACCTATAACCAAGTGGAATAATTATGCCTTTTCTCACCTAATTTGATAGGCAATAAATAAGATCAGCTAGTTGATATTTGGAAATTCTGTTGTGAAGAACCAGGAAAAAACTGAAGAAATAAGGAACTCAGAGGGAAAAAAATAAGGTGTTGTTATTGAGGTGTTATTATTGGTGGCTATTTTAATATTAAATCCTGGATCAGGCCAGGGTCTTCTTCCTGTATTTGGTGGAATGTACCATGCAAAAGGAACACCTTGGAGATGGAATTTTAGGCATGGGTCCAGAGCATGACTGGTGTATATGGCTAGATGCAAATGGTACAGAAAGTTTAGTGTGGGAGATAAAGTCTAGACCTGCCAAGGAATTTGAAGACCAGAATGACGTGGTCTGTAGATTGACAGGTACAGATGGATGCTCCTCTGCCCATGGTCGAAGCTGGTGGTGTGTAAATGCAGGGCCTCTGCTCTTCGGCTAACGGAGCTGTGCGGCTTCCAGAATATCTGACCAGGTCAGTCCAGGTATGACAGTTTGGGCCTTCTGCAGATGTGCCTTTTGAGGTGTCTTTTACCAAGTAACCCAGCCTGTGGTTTGCATTCTGCCAGGGGTTGGGTTTAGAGGCCAGGGAATCAAAACTGATGTTACTGTGGAAGTGGTTGCATATTTTATGCACTGTGTTGACTCCAAGTCTGCATATCAGATGATATTTGGAAGTTAATTGAGCAATTCCATCAGAAGACATGGGGAAAGGAGGAAAAAAAAAAAAAGATGACTAGTTAACCTTTAAATCAACACTCATGCAGTGTTTTGAGATTACTTTGGATGTCTGCCTCACAACAGATTGTGCAATGGAAGAGTGAGAGCTGTTATTGATGCTTCTGGAAAAGAATTCTTTCTTTTTCTTCTGTTGCAGGTTGAGACACGATTGTTAAAATCAGCACAGGTTATTCTGTGAGATTGAGGAGTGGCAGTTTGTTAATTTGGAAGTATCTTGGGATTTTGCTCTTAATTAAATTATAAGATTTAATGGGTAATGGATAATGATGACTGTTAGAATTTGTGTTCTTCATTTGAAGGGCTCTGAGTTTACAGTCCAGTGACTGCAAGACTGTTGACTGATAATACCGTGATGTCATAATTGCTAATGGATAGCTCAAGACAAGTATCAAATAACAAATATGAAAGAGGAATGAGTTTTTCATTTGCACTTACTGAGAATAACATAATTTCCAAATTAGGCTTATTTTTTTATCAGCAATTGCATCATTTTACAAAAATAAGAACCATGATATTTAAGAAATTTGAGCCATTGGAGTTAAAAATTTTGAAAATATTATATTTAAAAAAAAAAGTTCCCAATTTTATCAATATTCTTCAAACTTCTGTAATGCTTATTTTACCTGAATGTTTTCTTCCCAGTCTTCTGTTGTGTGTTTCTGTCTTTTGTTGTTGATGTTTTTGCCATCACCTGGTCTGGGAGAAAGACCCATAGCTTGATCTTGGGAGGTGGATTGCGTATGTAGCCCTGGTGCCAGGCCAGGGCGTAGGGAAAGAATTTTCCAAGGACATGGTTAGAAAGGGTGACTCTCATAATGTCTTTGGAAGTAGTGGTGTTGTGAAGGAAGTAAAGATGGTTTCATTCTTTGAAGTTTTGCCATGTACTGTTGGTTTATATCTTCTTTTTTCTTTTTTTTTTTTTTGAGGACATTGTTACTACGTCTCTCAGTCCTGCTATCCAGTATTAAAAATTGTTTGTGTTGAGCCTCTTATCTTCTCATAGTTATTGTTTATGATGGTCATTTCTTGGTTCTGTTGACTCATTGTAATGAATTGTAATACTTATTTCCTCATATCTTTGCGTTAAGTGTAGTTATGAGTCTGGGCATTTCTCATGAAGTGTAGTTTTTGAAGAATGAAGGACAAGGCACTGGAGCTTGAACCATGCCCTGCCAGTTCATAAGATGGTACATACTGTTCAGCATTTTCATATTCTTGGTCAGTAATGGAGAAGTCCCAGGTTTTGCCTTTGCAATCAGTGAGGATCCACAGCCACAGGTCACCTGTATGTCTAAAGAGAGCGGCTGGGGCTCCTCTGTGGGAATACTTTAAAAATTGATGTGTGGCATTTGACGTTTAAGGCTGTTAAATTACACTTTTCTCCCAGATGGAAAATCTCTTTGCCGTGATATTACCTCTTTAAGAAGCACCTCTTCTCCTGTTTTTTCCCCTCTCCTCCCACCCTAAAGGTTTTCATCCCTTTAGACCAGTTCAAAACGATGAGTTGTGCTCATGGAGCAAAATTAGCAGCCTGGGTTAAAACTCGGATAGATCCCTCAGCTGAGAATGGTGCAAAGACAGAAATTTCTCTCCAAGTAAGAGTCCTGTTCAGCAGAGGTGACATCTAGGATGAATGTCTGGCCTCAGAATTGGATTACAGCTCTGAAAGCCTGAACCCCAAACAGCCTCTTGACATTTTATCAGGTCATTAAATATCAGTTAAGTTCCATAGGTAAAATTTTGTGGTGGATTTTAAAGTTATACAGCGAGGCTCCAGAAAATTCTGCATTAAATCCCATTGTGGTCTGCTTCAATTTTATATAACAAGCAGCTTAACTTCATGAAGTCACTCTCTTTTGAATTATAAGTAGCAGGGTAGTACTTTCATTTGAAATCTCAGTTTTATCAGGTCTCAACTTCACTGCTAGTATTTGTATTATGTATAAAAGTTCAGTGACATTTTTGACAAAGCGTATTTTCAGTTGCTTCTGTTCTCTTTTGTGAGAAGAAGTGCAGTAATATTTGTCCTACTTTTAGGTACTTCTCACTGTTCATTTAATAGTGAAAAATAATTACAAAGTTATTGGTGTGGAAAATGAAATTCCAGAGATGCTTACATGGGGTAAAAACTGCTTTTTAAATACTTCTAATATTTAGGAATTTATTTTTATAAATATTTTATAGCTAATAGCTTTAGGAACTGAATCACCATTAATATTGTTTGTAGGATATTTGTTGATGTTTGTTGTAGTATTCCGGATGTTATCCACGCAGATGCATCACTTAATATTTAACACATGCAATAAAGTAACGATCCAAGATAGCTGCACCAGCAATGAGCACTATGATGGTTATCCAGACTCCTTGGAAGGTTGACCTGAGACTGCGTGGTCACGTTTCTGCTTGGAGCAGAAATTAGGAGCTTGTGATGGCAGAGATGAGGAGACTCCAGCTCTCTTCTTCCTCCCAGTCTGGCAGTACCTTCCTCTCTTGGACAGTTCTGTATCAGATGTCTTTGTACATGTGTGTTGGATACTAAAGCAAGCACGAAGAAAACAGGAGAGCACGGCCAGGAACAGGGAAGGCGGGCTGGGACCATGGTGGCCAGAGGTTGTGTTGATTTTGGTCTCTGCATGGCCACTGTCATGGAGACTCATCTCTGTGGTAAGAGAGGCTCTTTCAGAAGCACTTCATAGCAGCTACGCAGTATCAGGTGCTCTGAATCACCTTCTGGAGGTTCGCTTCTTCCTTCACCAACAGTAAAGGGACCGGTGTGCTGACCTTCCCCAGATACCACTCTTGGTAACAGTTTTATTACAGAGACAAAGGGCTGAACGACTGTGAAGACCAAATTGTCTTAATTACGCCTGCGTGTGGTCATTCCAGATCTAAAAAAAAGCAATAAAAAGTCTTGTGTGGCTCTTTTCTGGACTGTAGGTGTTGAGATGAGAGGTTTGCAGTTTCCATGAGCACACACCTCACTGAGTTAAAACTTCCGTGTACTAAATATATTTGGAATCCATCTTATGCATCTGGATTTTTTGTGTACATTCATTCTTTTTAATATGCACTATGTAATTATAGACATGTTGTAATAACTGCTAAAAAAATAAAAATAACCATAAAACCTAAAAAACAAACCAAAACTTTGAAGAAATTAAAAATAACTATGAAAAATTAAAAAACAACCCCAAACCCTACAAAAAAACCTAAAACTAACTATAAAAATCTACAAATCCATGAAGCATATTGCTGTCCAGAAAATGGATGTCCACTTTGCTAAAGGATTTACTTCCTAAGACACCAAGGCCTGTTCAGATACACCAGTAACTATTTGCATACCTGTTTCTCATTGGGAAATCACCTGGACTATTAACACTTGGATTAACTATTAACTATTAATCACCTGGACTATTTAACTGTGTGTTTTGAGACACAGAGCAGGGACATCTTCAACTGTTTTGAGACACACAGTTAAATCAATGCATGTTGAAACAAAGACAAGAAAATACTTGAATTAGGCGCAAGTAATGTAAAGGATCAGAAGAATTATCTTAATATGTGCAGTATTTGCATAATATCATTACTTGAAGTGATTTGCATACTTATGTGGGCATATGACAGAAGTTTATCGTAATGAGGATGTATATGAAGGCAGCAAAATGACCTGGCTGTCAGAGTGCAGTGGGGAGAGGCTTCAAGGTGAGCAAATTGAGGATGATATTCATCAAAGATGAAGTCACAAGATGGGAAGTCATTAAGTGAAAACATGATTGAAGTGAGTTGGCTGAAGTTGATTTCTATGGTGATACAGAGCTGGAAAAATGGTGTTTTGGATCGATGGGATGGGCAAAATTAGGAGGTTCTAGCTAGGCAAAGCAAAAGGAGTCAAAGTCTTTCAGGGGATGGATAAAAAGAGTGAACACATTGTCATCACAGTCTAAGGCTGATACTGCAAATTTTGTGACCAAAACTTTGTCTTCTTTTGTTCTTTAAGAGTGCATTAACTAATGTAAATAAACTGGTCATGGTGATGCTGAAACCAGTCTATGGATGAAGCTAGAACAAATGTAGACATTATTTCATAAACTGGGCTTTATTGCTAGCACCCAGACAAGAAATTGGAGTATGAATTAGGACATAGGGGAAGATTTTTCACTGTATAACTTTAGTTTGGGTTCAAACTAGTCTCTAGAAATGCCTTTGGAATTTGAGAAGAACTTAGGCTGTTTAATTTAGGTGCTCTAATGTGGACCTCTGGTAGATGCACAAAGTTTTTAAAAGAGTAGACATGAATACCGGTATTGTGTGATGCTGAGGTCAAGGAAGACAGAGGTGGGTGTCATAGAATCATGGAATGGTTTGGGTTGGAGAGGACCTTCAAAGGTGATACAGTCCAACTCACAAAAGTGAGTATGGACATCTGCAACCAGAGCAGGTTGCTCAGAGCCCCAAGGTCCAACCTGACCTGCAGTTGTGCCAGGGATGGAGCAAGTACCACCTCTCTGGGCAACCTGGGCCAGGGTCTCACCACCCTCATTGTAAAAAATTTCTTCCTTAGGTCTAGTCTAAATCTCCTCTCTTTTAGTTTAAAACCATCACCCCTTGTCCTGTCCCCGCAGCCCCTGATGAACAGCCCCTCCCCAGCTTTCGGACAGGCCCCTTGAAGCACTCAAAGGCCGCACTAAGATCTCCCCAGAGCCTTCTCTGCTCCAGGCTGAACACCCCCAACTCTCTCCCCTGTCCTCCCAGCAGAGGGGTTCCAGCCTCGGGTCATTGCTGTGGCCTCCTGTGGCCCCGCTGCAGCAGCTCCATGTCTCTGCTGTGCTGAGGAGCCCAGAGCTGGACCCAGTCCTGCAGGGTGGTCTCCCCAGAGCACAGCGGAGGGGCAGTATCCTCTCCCTCGAGCTGCTGCCCACGCTGCGGGGGATGAGCCCAGCACATGGGTGGCTTCTGGACTGTGAGTGTGTGTTGCTGGCTCCTGTCCGGCTTTTCAGCCCCCAGCATCACCAAGTCCTTCTCTGCAGAGCTGCTCTCCATCCCTTCATCCCCAGCCTGAGCTGATACTGGGACTTGCCCCAACCCAGGTGCAGGACATTGCACTTGGCTCTGTTGAATCTCATGAACCTCACACTGACCCACTTTTCCAGCTTGTTCAGGTCTGTCTGGGTGGATGCTGTTCCTCAGGCATGTCAGTCATACCCCTCATCTTGATGTCATCTGCAAACTTGCTGAGGGTGTACTGAATCCCACTGTTTATGTCATTGATGAAGATACTAAACAGCTCTGGTCCCAGGATGGGACCCTTGTCACTGATCTCCATCTGGACATCAAGGCATTGACCATTACCCTCTGGATGTGATGATCTAACCAATTTGTGTAACATGAGAATGGAAGAGGCTGGATGGTGATGCGAGAGGATGGTGGAGGTAGACCTAACAGAACAGTGAGGCACTGCAGAAGAGAGGTTTACAACCCAAAAGGAGGATAGGAAGGGGGCTGCGAGAGAAGTGAAAGGAGAGCCCTAAGAGTAGTGTCTCATTTCTTGTAACTGTCATGCACAGCAGAAGTACAGACAAGGCCTGAGATTTGGCATGGCAATATGTTGTTTGAGTAACTTGGGTGAGAACAGTTTCGCTGGAGGAATAGAAGCCAGATAGTAAAATGATCAAAAAAGAGCACTCAGAAAAAGAGATTCAGGACTAGGATCAGTTCCATATTCAACATGTCTGAGAAGTAACAGCAGGACTGAAATGAGCCAGTAGGACATTTTGGTTGGAGGGAGATGAGTGGTTATTTAAACATCTTGCAGAGGTGAAATGCCGTAGAAAAACTGTTGACAGTTTTCCCCAAAAGAAAGCACTAAGTACTTAGTCTTTTTGTCATCCCAGTTAATGGCTTTCTCTCCATACTGACATGCAGACCAGTTCTTGGCTTGATCTTTCAACTCTGGTTGTGCTTCTAGAGCATGATCTCCTTTGTCTTTTATGCCGCTTTCTTAGGTTTCTTTGTTCACATTGGTCATCCTCATTTTGCCTCATTTAATGAGAGGCACTTCTGGTGTGTTTATACAGCACGGCATACAGAGCAGCGTTGGTTCTGGTGGACTTCTGAGCATTGCCAAAATACCCGTAGTAAATAGCGGTGAAGAAATGCTGTTGGTTGTCTCTGTGGCCTGTGCATCACTCTGTAGAAGAGTGCTGGAAAAACACAGTCTAGGAAAATTTGTGATCGAGTTTTGGGAAGATCTGTGTATTTATGTGCTCACTGTCTTAGCTATGAGATGATCCTTGCTTCTGTGTATCCTTTCACCTTTACCTTGCTGGTGTTTGGCTGTGGTTTAAGGCTGTGTTGCCCTGGATTTGGTTTTTAATGCTCAAGCAAACCCACCTAAACTTTGCAAGAGGTTCCATGCTGGAGTATACAGGCACTTCACGGTCCATCTTTTTGCCTCCTTTCCTGGCCTGGGAAAATCCTCCTACACCCCAGACGTACCAGAGTATTGAATAAAGCTTTGTAGACTTGTCTGAAAACCAGAGCAAGCAGTGAACCCTTCAGCTGCTTCAAAATAGTATTTCATGTGGAGCCAACTGGAATTGTGGGAGTTTAGTGTGTATTGATGCGTTTGCACCAGCTTACTAAAGGACTCCTTGTGTTTTGTACCCTTACACAAAAGTTTTGGCCCATTGTGCTCAGCAGATAAGCTAGAGGGGCTTTTTTTCTGAGCTTTAAGAACTTCATCAGTTGTGTGTTGTATACGAAGACGCTCCAGTTCATCACAGATGAAATGATCAACTTCTACTGTGGAGTTTAAAACAAAAAGTTAAACTTAAAATGTGGGTTGGTTTTGGTTTTTTTCTTTTCATTTGAAAGGCATGGTAGAAAAAATTTTGGCATGGTGTAAGTGAAACTTGTGAGGTTGTACCTTCTATTGAATTGAGATTTCTTGTGTTAATCTAGGCTTGTTTTTTTCCAAAGTCTGAATTCCAAATATGTTTTAATGATAGTAAGTGTGAAAATCTGCAAAGAAGATTTAAAACTAAAGGGCGCTTTCAAAAAAACAACATGAAAATCCATTCTGAAACTTCTAATTTAAGCAAGTTTTAATGTGGGATGTGCATACACCCAGAAATTCAGCTTTGCACTCAAACATACTCTAAACGTTGTCTTTGAGCAGGAAAATTCTAACAGAGTATGTATCGCAACTGATATTTTTGCTGCTTAACACCCAGAAGCAGAGTAAATTAAAATTCTCCTCACTGTGTGCCTTGGAGCCCATTCCACCTGACTCATCAAATGAAAAATTCATCAATTAATCCTCTGACAATAACGATATATACACAAAAATCAATCCAGGATTGATTTTTTGAGCCCAAACATGAAAACCAACCCCCAGCTTGCACATAATGTGAAATTTCTCTTCATTTCAACCTTATTATAGAGTATAAAAGCTGAAGTGTTCATAGCATTATTTGTTCTAAGTCAACTACAAAGGTGGGATTGTTTGAGGAAGGGTGTGCGTGCCCTGGAGATGTTCTGAAGCACTATCGGAGCCGGCTAATAAAGTTGTCAGATGGATGTAAGAGCACAGCTGATAGGAGTCCCCCCAGAAGGCAACCAGTGGAGAGAGACACTGATCGCTGGGATCTGACGGGAGACCACCCAGGGTAGCTCCGAGCCAGCCGCGTACCAGGCAGGATCAAAGGGAGGAAAGAGCAGAGTAAAAGAAACCAAACCCAGAAACTGCAGTATGGAAACGGTCTTGGTGGGGGAACGCCGGTGCTGCAGCCAAATCGGTAAATTGTGAGTCTGAGGCACGTCGCTTTGCAGCGCAACCAGCTCTCAGCAGCAGAAAATGAGATAATAATTTGTCAGATCTCTGGCTTGTAATTCATACTGCTTTTTCAGTGGAAAGGAGAACTGGAGCAGGTTCCCCGGGCATTAGGGTGGCTGGTGCATTGCCATCTCCTCCTTTGTTTAGATGATCCACTTCAGGGTGTATAGTACTTGTTGGAATGATGAGAGGTCTTCCCCAAAACAACAACACGTTAATCTGGTGAGAAGTTAGGAACATCAGTTCATACGTGTACTAATGTTACTTCATGTGAGATCTGGCTGATGCTAGGAAGTATTTTTGGACCAGATTATATGTAAAATGCATCAGGTACACAGTGGGAATTCCAGATAAGAAAATCTCTGGAGATAAACACAGCTTGCTTTTTCCTTTGAGGTACAAAAGAGAAGTAGCCTATTTCCTGCATTAAGCTGATGATATTAACTCCTCATCAGATTAATATCTTAAGCAACCTCACCTCCAATGTAAGAAACACCGATAGCAACTTGTTGAATAAGTTCTTGCCTCTGAATGCAGCACGAAGGAGATAAAAATCTTTCGAGTGAAATAACACAATTTTTGTTCTTTGTATCACCACTGGCAGCGATTCACTGCTTCCTTCTCATACACAAAAATAATATTCAGGCTGTAAAGAAGAACCCAAATGATGTTAAAGAGTTGAAAAATGACAGGCTGCACCATGCTGACAATAATCGAACAGCAGGTAGATTAACTTTTGATGGGTCTTTGTGAATGTGCGTATTCACGGTGCGGATCAACACTTTAGAAATATTTGATTGATGTGTCTTTCCTCAGTCGTAAAACTACAGAGGGTTTTGGTAAGAACACAGGCTGTGAGATACTGCGTTGTGATTTTTGCTGTCTTCATTGAACGTGAAGACCACCATCTTCTCAAATCATGTGTGAGATACAAACAAGGATGTTGTTGTAACTATTTGTCAGCATATTAAATATTGGGAAGTATGTGATGAATTTGGCTCCAAAGAGGGTATCGAGGGTATCAGGACCTGTATCTGTTGCTGTGTAATATTTCCTTCTAAAATACTACGGCAAAGTATGCCTCATTGCAGGAGAATTTTTGTTCGCTCTTTCAATTTACAGTTCTATTAAGAGTCTTAAAGTGTAGACAGTTTCACAAATTATGTTCTTAGGTTCTGCTGTTGTCACATAATTAGGGACCAAAGGAAGTTAGGAGGGAAAATGGTAGTTGGTATAACTTACTTCTGGATATATTAAAGTTGAGACTGAATTCTGGTCTTTTGTTTCAACTGTGCTTCATACGTTTTTTAATATGTATAGATTTACATAATCGATCCCTGTGGGAAATGTACTGTTACCAGAGAGTGAGTAATAAAGAGTAACTTGAAGGTAGAGAGCATGTATATATTTCAGAATATGCTTCAATAATTTATTTTTATAATGTTTGTTTGGATTTACCTCTGTGATTTATATCATATTGGTAATGTATATTTTAAATTTTGTTTGTGAATCCTTTTATGTATTATTTCTAAATACGGGGCTAAAGTGTATTATTACCATTTCTACAAAGCAGGACCATTTTTTTTCATGCAGGTTAACATTAATATGGTAAAATGATAAAGTAATGCCTTTTATCTTTTGAGAGTCCATTTATAGGGTATTTTAACTTATGGACATTTTAATAATTATAAATTATTTTAGTGTTAGGGAATTTTACTTTTTTTTTCCTTCATATATAAATTTCCCCAGTAAATTAAGTTTATATCTTACTGTCAGCTACAGATAAACCAGCAATATTGCTGGATAACTGCAGAGCCATTATTCAGGTGTGATGCATTAGAAAGGATTAAAATTCTTCAAAAATTCTTCATTTTCCTTTTTTCTTTAAAATGCACAGTGAAAGTTTTCTTCTTTGAACAGGAACCTTACACCTTGCTTCCAAACAGGGTATTTGCAGCACATCTCATCCCTCCACCACCACCTCGTGCTAATTAATCCTGCTGCCCTTGAGGACCAACGGGGACACTGGTCAGCAGGGGGGCTGCTGAGGAAGGAGAGGGGAGAAGCCTCACTGTAACGTGGCTTAATAGCACTGCTCTTGTCAGGAGGTGGCCAGTGTTTTCAGGGGGTCCCCGTTTCGTGGTGAGGTTGTTGCTGCCCTTTGGAGACAGCTCTTCTTAAAACGCGTGGCTCAGGCACACCGAATATCTAAAGTAATTTAGTCATTTTCAGTGGTTTTGTTTTTCTAAATTCCACTTTTAATGCTAATTAATTATAAATAAATCCTTTTATAATATAAATAAACTTTTATAAATACTTCACTATTTGTAAATAAATATTTTTTTTCCCAATCTTGCATATATGTGCTTTTGATTATATGTAACTTGAATTACAATTTAAATGAATGAAATAAATGAAGAATATACATAGTCTGGGGTTTTTTAGACAAAGGCTTATCCTCTTTCACATGCAATTAAATCAGCATTTTCAGATGCATGTGGTAAACTTAGACACCAAATCCATATTAAGGAGTGTAATTGAAAATACATTACTTCCTGGTGAATACACTGTGAAATTCAGAAAATTCAAAAAAAAGCAACAGATAGGAAGACTCTTTTTTACAGGACAGAAATTTTTACATACGTATCTGAAAACATATATACGCATCACATATTAGGCAGATGGATTGGGGAATGCCAGGTGCAGTTTGGATTTCCAATCTGGTACTATGTGTTTCTCAAAGCTAATGAGAAAACTCTGTAGTGTTTAACAAAAAAGAATCATAGGATCATAAAATCACCTGGTTGGAAGAGATCTTTAAGATCATTTGAGTCCAGCCGTTCACCCTGCACTGCCAGGGTCCCTAAACCATGTCCATGAGCACCACATCCACACGTCTGTTAAACCCCTCCAGGGATGGGGATTCCACCACCTCCCTGGGCAGCCTGTTCGAAGCCTTCACAACCCTCTCTGTAAATAAGTTCTTCCTGATATCTAACCTAGATCTCCCCCGGTGCAACTTAAGGCCATTTCCTCTTGTCCCGTCACTTGTCACATGGGAGAGGAGACCAACCCCCACCTCTCTACAACCTCATTTCAGGCAGAGTGCTTCTGCATACAGGCACTATCTAAACAAGTCGTTATTGTTAAATTGCGCTTTAAAATCCTATTACTTAGTTTTGCCAAGTCTATCCTCCTAAAATAGAGCGGGCCGTGTTAGTTTGGAAGTTCACATTGAGTTCCTGAGGAAGTGGCTGCCGAGCTCTGGCGAATCCCATCTGCCCTGGGTGCGTATCTTGACCTGCAGGAACTGATCCCGCATGGCTAAACCTCCTCAGAGTTCACCAAAAGTCAGGTTTGCCCTTGCGTGGAATGTGTGGGGAGGTCCTGTGGTCTGCCCCCAAGCGACCCACTGGGCCATTGGGAGAGACATGAAGAGAACCCATGTCTTCCAAACATCAGTCAGACCGCGCTGGTGATTTGGGGGCAGACCACAGTACCTCCCTGGTACAGAACGAGAACTACCATCTTTCCTTCATCTTTTGAGATCTAACAATGAAAAACACCATTATAATGTCTGTTATTGTGAAGGTGATGCTTTAACCCATATTTTTGTACTAATGGTGAATTAAGATCATGCTTCAGTTTTATCATGCGCCTGTATGACTTGCAGAAGTGTGGCCTTAGTATCTCAGCCACTTTGAATTCAGTTTGGCTGAGACTTGGGCTTTATTTCAATATGCTTACATTTCAGCATATGTTCAGCTGAATGAGAGCTTTGGTGTACAGATGACAAGTCTAGATGTTACCATTTGCATCATTCCTTCCTCATTTAAAAAAAAATCAAAACACACATTACAGATGCTGAGTTTTGATTGACATTGAGGTGGGAATTGAGGTTTGGGGCCATCCGCTTTCTTGTTTGGTGTGTATGCTTGTTTTGTTCAGGCTCTAAATGAAAGTTGAGGATTTATGCTGCATCCTTCCGGGATTTTTTTTTTTTTTAAACAAATGGCACTGAGGCTATTCATGCTCTCCTATCTTTGTATAATATTAGAAACCTTACTGTGCAAGGTTTCATGTGAAAATGAACATTTCTAAAAGGATAAAAAGGCTGTAGCAGAATCTTTTAAATTTGTTTTCTGTATCGCTCTTTTTCATACTAATATGCCATAGTTCCATTTGAATAATAAACTGGCATTCACTTAACAAACAGGATGGAAATTCAGAGGTTGATATTTTGCAATAGCAGCAGTAGAATGGGGAGGCACTGCAATCTATCCTTTCCACTCTTCACTCTGTTATGTGTTGGCTCTGCAGCTGATATGGCCCTGCTCCAGCTCTGGCTTTGCAGCTGATAAGGGTCTCTGAACAATGAATTATTTTAGAACTGTACTTTGCCATGTGAGCCACATTACCTAGGTAAAATGCGGTGAGTTGTAGAAAAAGATAATTCCATATTCTGTGGCCAGTTGGAAATAATTTCCTTACATTTGTGACTCTTAGTCTTGTATCATTTTGATGCGGCTTTTGTATTCTTTCTGAAATAGTTACTACTGCATTTAAGGTTTATATCACATAGTCGATAAGCTTGGCTGACATGGGCTTACTTCTAATAACATCTTTGCTTTATTAAAGAGATATGTGTCTTTTTACATGAAAAATATATCTTTTTTAAGAGATAAAGATGGGGGGATTTCTGACGAGACAAGCAGCAAGTTTAACAGGTTTTATCTTTTGTCACTTCTTAACTGCACATTAAGGTTTATCTCAGACTACAACAGTAATGTAGTTAGAGGGATTTTCCTTAAAGTTTATTAGTAGAATTGGAAACATGTCTATTTTCATGAAGATGTAGGCCTGTAAAGCTCAAATTCATCACTGAGAATTTCTGTGAAGAGACAAAACATCTGGGTGAATATGACCAGCCACATAGTTTTTCTGTGTGTGTAATACAGATGTGTCTGTAATACAGATGTGTCTGTATGCATGTATTAGAATTTATATTCTGTCATTGAAGCTAAGATTTTTCACAAGTGCCAAGATCGATTTTCTAACTCAGCATCAGGTTGAAGGTTGGGTGGAAGAAAAGAGAAGGGAAGGAGAGAAAACACTTGGCGATGTCTCAGCTGCAAAAACCATACAGAGCTGGACATACATTCAAAAAAAAAGGTAATATCCCTTTCCTTTTCTAAGGCAGTTTCTATGCCAAATTGCCAAATTCTCCTTTTTAATCTGGGACCAAATGCTATTGGATTTTTTTTTTGTGGCGTCAAGGAGAAGCTCCAGGAAATAAAGGATAGTTGGTAGCAAAGATGGTTGTAGAAATGGCCAGGGTTACGTTTTTCACCACTTTCAGGGGAGTGGTTGCTGGGTGGTCGTGCGTACTACATAATGACATCCCCAGGGAAGTGGATGCCACAGTCAGGCTTTGAGGACCAGGGATTATGAAGGCTCATTTCGGACATAAATGAAAGGGTACCTACAGATACTTGCTCGAAAAGTAAGAACTCAGCTGAAGTAGAGTATGTTATTGTCTCTCCAAGTAGATTGCCTCAGAAAAGCCAAAGTATGACAGAAGTCACTAGCTTTATTCCTTCTCAGCAATGGCTGCTACACATGTGCTTCATTGAGAGATTCGATGGGAAAAAGGCACAGCCTTCAAAGGCACCTTGCCCCCTTTATTTGATGTAGTATAATGTTCATTATCCATTGTAACACTATGTAAATCCACTTTTTACCCCTAATCCACCTCTCTTCCACGTTCCTCTTGAAGGACACTTCTCACAAGAGCCTTTCACAAGAGAAGTGGCCTTGTTGCTTTGTTTAGACTCTTTAGATGAGTTGCCATCATAATTCAGGGGAATAAGTTTTCCAAAGGAAAAAATGTATCCTAGACCTGAACTCAGCAAATGTTCCAACCTATCGAGATTACCGTGTTTGTCTCCACTGTTCCATATCCTCAGCTATTTCTTTGGTTTTGACTTAAATTCTGAATATTTCCAATGGTATCTGAAGAGTTGCAGTAGAGTCCTGCTTGTACAGGTTACCAACACTGCCACATCACTGGGAATATTCACAAAATTGAGGATGCCAACAGTAGCATGTATACTAACAAAGGGAATATTTGTCGGTCTGTCTGTGTGTGGACTATCTATTCTGCTCCTTTTCCTCTCAGCTTGAATTCCTTATGAGCGAAGACATAATCTCTAACAGCATTTCAGATGAGAGTGCTCATAGGAACTTTGATCAGCTCCTGCCTGCAAAAAGACAGGCTTTGCTACCTTCAGTTATTGACAAGGGCTTGAACCCACTATCAGTGGTGTATACGTGTCTGCAGCTGCTAGGTAAGTGTTGTGCATGTATGTGACATCATTTGTCAAACTTCGTGTGTGGCTTGATAGCTGATGTCTTCTGTACTCTTCATCCAAGCATTCCGTCAAAACAGTGATAGATCTTGTGAGTTACTGGAGGTTTTTGGGAATGGTAGCTAAACACAGAAAACATATGAAAGTGTTTTCCCTTCTTGACACTTGGCAGCCTAAGTTCGTCTCTAAGATGAGCTCAGAGTTTTATCTGAATCAGTTTGTTAACCTACCGGTATTCCTTCCAAAGCCACTTTCATTACTGACCTTGGTTGCAGAGCCTGTCACTGTTATCTAGGAAGGAGCCAATCATTTATACCCTCCCCAGCTCTCCGAGAGCATAGTTTGATTATCGAAATGCTAAGTTGCCTAGTGAGAGAGAGTCTTGAAATGAATCATGCAGTGGGTTATGCATTGTGTCTCCATCTGCTACCAGTTAGAAGGTGAACCTTTCCATCCAGACATCAAGGCATACTCCAATATGCATTGTCTTTGGCTTGCTTCAGAAACACGCCAGAATGTGAAGTCTGCGAAGCATGAAGACAAGCAAGCTGCAGACTTTTGTAAAATGTTGAGCCTGTGATAGGAGGGCTGGTTTTGATGCCAAGTTCAGGCTAGCAAGTAATTTTTTGAGTAGTACAGGTGTTGCCCAGAGGCGCTTGCCCATTGCAGTGGAATTTGTTCTAATCTGCACAAAGTAGAAAGGTCACAAGCTGGAACTGTGATTCTTCAAGATGTTATAGGGACTGTAGTTCCCTAAACCAGCCCTTCTTCTCTGCCTACCCAAAACTGCTGTTGAACTGCAAAGAAGCTAGGAGAGGGATCTTTTCATTCCTGCCATCACGGGGGAGGACAAGGAGGCCTAAAGTGTCTGTGCAGCAGTGCTATATGTCACTACTCAGAGGGGCCTGCAGCACGTGCAGGCATACAGCAAAATTCATCCTGGGTGAAGTGCTTTGGAAGGCCTTGGTGAAACAGCTTCACCGTTCACATAGGAAACTGTCCTTTCTTTTTTTCCCTGTTTTTCCCAAAGCTCTTCTGCAGATGCATTGAAAACTGCCCTGCCCTTCCCGTCCCCTCGAACTCATCTCATTGTGGTTTATGATAAATTACTTTCCTGAGCCTGTCTGCTCATTTAGTAATCAGTGCCTTGAAATTACTGCTCTTTATTAGTCTGCAAAGTACTTACTTAACCATTGCAAAGCATTTAGAAGAGTTCAAGAAGTGAATATGTTCTTTAATTAATTTCTGGCCTGGTAAAAAACCAATAGAAAGGATTCGTATTGAGTACAGTACAATGTGCTGGTGCTAGATGCTAGATAGCTAAGATAGAGGCTAGACATGCATCTAGAACGTAGTGTAATGTATTGCCCAGATATTTTTCCTCTTGCAGCATTCTAGATAGTTGTATTTTTTGTGGTGCTGTCAGTCTTTAGAAGAGTAGGATGAGACTCCCATTACCTGCCCCAAAGGGTTTCCAGCCAAAGCTTCATAAAGTAAAAAGATAAATGTTATTTATTCTCCTTTCACAGCTACAGAGAGTGAGATACAATAGGCTTGTGACTTGTCTGAAATACAGATGCTAATCAGTAGCACAGCTGGATTACAATTTAAGAGTTCGGTTTTTTATAGTTGTGTGCGTAAGCCATTTGACCACGCTTGTTTTCCTCTATGTTCCGTTAGGCAGTATTTTTAAACAGTCTGTTTCTAAACTGCTTACCAGTAGCTCACGCACCTTAACACTTGTCTTGAAGCAGCCAATTACATTAACTGTGCTAAGAGCACCTGTAATAAAAAAAACCTGCTGTTTTCTGAGCAGTTTTCTAAAAAAATGAGCTGTTTCCTAAATTGTTGGTTGCTCTGGCTGTGAATAAAATACTCCAATATAAATGTAGCCTGACATTGTATTACGCTTCAAAATAAGTATCAAGTGTTGGTCTTGCTTGTATTTTTTAATTACAGGAGTCACATTTTAGGCTCTAATTTCACCTATCGTTCATCTGTTTTGCTGAACTGTTGAAAAAAGCTGTCCAAATGGCTGGATTTCTTCTTCACGGCTTTTACCTGATAGAATTGTGCCGTTGTTCTTTACCTTCAGTGCAGCAGTACATCTCTCTGCAAAACTGAAACAATGTGAAAAATTTGGTTATAAATCACACTTATTTTTCTTCCAAGTGACATTATTGGCCCCACTAATAGTGTGACTAACCTCATAATATTCAGTCTCTTTCCCCCAGGAAACATGACTCAGTTCTTCCCCATTTAATTTGATGCCAAACCATGTGGTGTTTCTTTTAAGTTCTTCTTTATCTCAGTGTTATAGTGTGGGAGACCTCTCTAGATTATTTCAATCTCTCTTCATATGTAAAGATAATGGTAACGTCCACAATGGGAAGCAGTGACTGTAAGAAAGCACACAGCTTGGTGTGTTTCCTCTTTTTTCTTCTCCCAACTTCAACCATGGTCTTTCCTCTGAAAGAATGAAAACCACGGAGCTTATCAAAATAACTTACCTCCCTGACTATTGATTGTCTCCTTTAACAGTCTGTTAGAATTAGATGGAGGAAATACTCTTTAGATCTTTTGGTCTGCCCCCCTGCTAGTTCAGCATTGCTCCCTTTGTTGTGCCACTGAGTGTTTCTTTTAGTTTATTGAGAAATTATTCCACAGTTTCACTAAAGATTTTCCTGGTATGCAGCGTACATTTTCTTTTTTTTTTTAATTTGACCTGACTATTCCTAGTTGTATTTCCCTATCATTCCCATATTTCTCTCTCTTACCGTGTACTTGGGCATTTCAAGCATTTCTGCAATACTACCTCTCAGCTAAGCTAACATTTTGCTGGTGATTCGGCTTTTTTTTTTTTTTTTTTTTTGAGTGTGTTTTAATCATCTCTTATTTCAGTATCTTGATATTGAAAGTGATAGGGAAGATTGCAGAACTGAATATAAAAGACATCTATTACCTGTGATTTCCCAAGCTGCTTTTTTTTCTCACTGCTACCCTTGTTACTCTGCAAACCTGCTCTATTATTCTGCAAACTTAATATCAGTTTAGCAACTGATGTAATCTCAAGGTCACTTACTGCCTTTTACATTTGTTTCTCCCATTACATCTATGGTCTTTCAACTACTTTCCTGTTTTATTCAGTGTCATTTTTATGATCCCAATCTCATTTTTTGATATTTTTCTGTATAGAGATCTGAATCTGAAAGCCCTGAAGGTTCTTTTGTACTATTTGTCTGTTCTCTTCAGTATTTACATCTACGACCAGTTCAGGATTTTCCATCTTTGATTTGGTTAATGTAGTCATTATCCTCTTTTGGGTTATAATGACCTTAAAACTTTGTCGACAAATTCATTTTTAACAGTATGGTATTGTAAGATGCCCCCACTGAAATTCAGAGTGGTTTTTTCCTCCATTTTTGGTATTTATATTATTCGTTCATTATCTACCTCATGTTTTATTTGTGGTTCTAGTGTCCCATGTAGTTCTTCCCCAACATGAAGCTGCAGGGTCATGGTTCACCACAGGTTTGGGATTAACATGGTATCTCGGTGGTGCTGAGATACCTGAACTGAGTCAGAAATGGAGCTATTTTCCAGATGAATTATTCCCAACCTCATTTCCCAAAGCTTAGTCTCCATCCCAGAACACCAGTTCCCAAGCAAGCAGAGTCCAAAAAAGGGCCATTTCCTAGCAAATATTTGCCAGCAATTAAAGATCCAAAATGAAATGTTCCTACATTAAAAGAGCTTCCCTGCATCCTTTCACGTCAGTCATCCTTGGTGTCTCTATTCGCAGATTGTAAGTTTTATTGTGTACTCTTTGACATTTTTATATATATGATTAACCAGAAATTCAAAGCATGTGATAATCCACATTTGCGTCACTATTTAATTATTATTATATATCTCTTTCTGCTGCCTAACTCAATTCGGAATAGTGGACAAGAAAAATGCAAATCTTTTAAAACAAGGTATGGAGAAGTACCATTAGCAAAAACCTTTCTCTGCATGCTTTAATTTTTAGTATATTTTGGTTTTTAGAATTAATTTTTTACCTTAAAATTTAGGTCTAACTTCATTTGTCGGTTCTGTAAGTTGGAATGATTGTCTTAAGAGCTGAAACATTGACAACGTGATGGCAGTTTCATGGAGTAGCAGAAAAGACTGAATTATTTGGGTTTATTCTCTCTGTTGATTGCATGGTAGCAGGGTAGGAATTCTGTAAAAAGTGTAAGTTTAGTTTATTTTTTGAAACTAAGCCTCGAGGTGCTGCATTGTCTTCTGTGAGGTTGAAAACAGACATTCAGTGACCTGTCGGCATTCTGCTGCAGTGCCATTATGCATAAATAATTCTTATTGCTTTCCCTGTTGACCTGCTGACTGTGCTTGGTGCCAAAGTATATATCACAGGTACCATTTGCAAGTTTCAGTAACACTCATTTGTGCTCTTCTTTTATTGTGTAGTAAAATATTACCTCGGTTTTTAGAGCTTTGAACTGTGGCACATAGGCAAAACCAGTATTTTATCAAAGTCACTGTGGGTTCAGAGGTGTTCTGTGTTTGTGAATGTTGGCTTTGGTACCTTGGGTCTGTTTTTGAGAAGTGTAGTGTGTTCACAAATCCTTTTAACATCATTTGAAATGGTTTTCTTCACAGTTTTGAAGAGAATCAAATCCAGACTGTGCTGAGCTGGGTGTTTCTTTAGAAACAACAACAAAAATCAGTTGTGAATCAGTTCATGACGGTCAGAAATAAATTTTTTTTTTATTATTCCTAGATCTTCAAGAATGTGTTTTGCAGGGTTTTTCCTGGTTTTTTTCTCTCCTTTTTTAATTCCCCAGGTGTTCACTGTCTTGTAATTGGTTGCCTGTGGTTACTTTGTGCCTGTTCATTTTCCTCTCCTGCTTTTCCGCATTGTCCAGCTTGGGGTGAACTTTACTTTCCTATTTGTCTTCTTTCTTCTTCACTTCATAGCACTGGGCATCCAAGGGCAAACAGCATCCAGGACCCTGGTAGTGAGGTCAAGCAATCATAGAATTATGGAATAGCAGGTTGGAAGGGACATCAAGGCTCATCTGGTCCAACCTTTCCTAGCAAAGCCTGGTCTAGACAAGCTGGCCCAGCCCCTGTCCAGCCAAATTTCAACAGTGTCCTGTGCCGGGGATTCCACCACTGCCCTGGGGAGATTATTCCAATAGCTGTTGTCCTCGCTGTGAAAAATTCTTCTCTTGTGTCTGATCGGCATCTCCCCAGGATTTACCCACAATCATCTTCATCATTGTCCTTTCTCTTGATGGTTCTTACCAGTTTGTGGAAATTTGTTTAGTGAAAATCTGATACATGCATCGAATTGGTGGTTTAGCTTGGTTCAGTAGGGTGCTTCTGTAGCATCTCTGCCAGCTGTCCTCTCTGTGCTTTCACCATCACCCCAGAGCAGTCTCAGAGCAGGCAAACTGGATTTCTTGCTTATGAAACTGAGCCAGAAGGTGCATTTTCACTCAAATTTTTGTAGTGTGTTGGATGCCAAATCCCCATCATCAACACCTTTGTTCTACAAGCCCCTGCCTTTGGGCTGCCCAAGTGGCTGATGTCAGCCTGCTAAGGAGAACCCTCTTCTGCGGTGCATCAGCATTGTCCACGGTTTATTGGCTTTGTTAACATCATTGAATTGCACATGGCAAGAAGTGGACATAGCTGTGCTAAATACTGGTGTCTAAATGCCAGAGCAGACTTTGGAAGAGCATTCTCTTAAAAAACAAGTTAGATTTACCAGTAAAAGATGTTGGTGATATAAAACTGAAGAAACAGAGATCCTCTCCTGTTCTTAGGGGTATGAAATATACTGCAAGGTTGCCAAGCAGGGAATTGTTCAAACAGTTATGTAGCAAATCCAGGATTAAGCTAAAGTTCACATTCAGAAGAACTACAATTGCAATGTCTTTTAGATTTGCACAAAAAATGATATATTTCAATTGTAGTTACTAGTGTCTTAGTTATTTCTTCACAGAATTTATATTTCTTGATACAGTTAAAATTGCAGTATATGTATTAAACTTCTATGCACAAGTAAGAACAACTTATGCTGCATTTAATATCTTCTTTGCTATCTCATTTTTTCTCTTCAATTTACTCTTCTATTGCAAGCCAGTAGAGCCACATAATAAATGCATTATCGAAAGTATTGAAAGACTTAATTGATGACATGGAGGCATGAATGTTTCACGCAGCAGAAAATGCAAAAGCTTTCCTGAAGGGATGCAAGGGAAGTGTTTAGGTAGCAAATATTGGCAGTTCTCAGAGCGGAAGCACAGCATTTAAATATTTCTCCACTCTACGTTTTTTGTCTGTTATCACTTCTCAGGGAGAACTACCCGTCTCTTCCACGTGGCCTGACACACTGTGCTTGCCACGCTCGTGGCAGCGTGGCCTGAGCTTCCGCTTACAGTACTCCAAAGCAGATTTTAACCGTGCGCCGACTTAAAACTGTGACCTTCTGAGTAAGGAGGAGCAGGACATTCCAGTCTTCTGTAAGCTTGAGAAAACACTGAAGCCAGGAGTAGTCAGCTCTTCAGTCAGCTGCAATTTAGCCTCAGTTTTTCTGTCTGCTGTCTCCAAAGTAAAATCTCAGGCTAAGCCTGTGCGGTCTGCCAAACACTGGTATGAATCTGCATCAGAGGAGCCTCAGCTTTCCTGTGCTTGCAGGCAAGGACCAAACGGCTGCAGGGGCAGAGGGAGGAATCTCACCTGAGATATCGCACGCTGGGGTGTTGCTCCTGGCACAGGTGGGTCCTTCGTACGACTGCATGGACGGGCAGGACTGGTCTCTGTTTCGTGAAGCAGTCTGTCCGCGTATGCTTCGTTCTCAGCTTTCTCCGAGCACGGTGTACTTTGACATTTTCTGTACTGTAAACTAGATGCAGCCGGAGCCCATTCTCTGACCCTGAGGGCAGATGGCATGCAATGACTCTCCGGCGTGCAGGTAAATTTTTTCCTCTGCTGTTCTCTGGAACAAAGGGAAGCTGCCTTCTGCGTGCTGCCCGCTGGGAACAGCCCGAGATCCTGCTATGAACGCCCATGCCCTGTTTGGGTAAAGGATGAGGCAGTGGATAGAGCACTATGCCAGAGCCTGAGCTGTCCTTGCTCAGTTTAGTGTATGTGCAGCCTCTGGGGTTATGCCACAGCTGGAATAATTGTTTGCTATAGGCAGAAAAGAAATGTGACGTGTTTACACCTTTTTTCGAGCCAGTACCTAAACTGACAGTAGTAACACAGCATATGAAACCTTTATGTGCAGAATTGCTTCTTGCAGTTCTGCCTGCATAAAATAGGTGATTTTAACTGTGCTGTGGGAGGGGTGAGAGAGGAATGAGCATGAGAAATGCCAGGCAAAAAAAACCCGACAAATAATTAAAAGGAATCCATGTGTCTTAACTGTGTAATTTATGTTGCTGATGGTAAAAAAAAAAAAAAAAAGGGGTGGTTTCAACAGCGGCCTTGAGAACATGCAGGATGCAGGCTTTTTTTCCATCTAGAACAATATTCCTTCAGGGCATTTTGGAAGATGCAATAGCTGATTCTGAAGCTAATTTAACTGCATGGATGTGCAGCCCTGCGTTTCTCAGGTGTAATTTGGGGAAGGGGAGATGTAACTGATGTAGCTATGAAGTTAATGAAGCTGCAAAGCTAACTGGCTAATGTAATTTTAGCTCTTGTTTTATTTAAAAGGAGATGCCAGCTTGAACTATAGTCAATTTACAAAAAATATTTGGATACTTACAGAAAACACTGCACACTTTGCTCACCAATTTTAGTGGCTTTGTAGTCGTATTTTCTCAATGACGCTGAGGAGGGAATCTGATAATGCAAAGGCTCGAATGCTGCATGACTTCTCTGCATATAGTTTTGTGTATAAAGTTATATACCTGTATACCTGTTACATTGGAACCTGCGTATTTGTGAAGGGAGTCAGAGCAGCTGATCTGACATAGCACAGAATGATGTAAAAAACAGAGGAAACCTATTAGAAAAACAAGAGGGAAATGTATTTCTCCAGACTCTCACTGTTTTAATAACTGGATGATACAACATCATGGATAAAAAGGTAGAAATGTGAGTTCCTGTTTAAGCACTAATCCATAGTTTTAGTTCTTATATGCTGTACTTTGATGAACCCTTGTCTGGCATGCATAGAATCATTTAAAATTTGTTTTGTGAACAGTAGTGCAGAAAACACGTTGTATTTCCTACTCTTGTTTGGGAAGTTCTGCAGGAACTTGCAATACACACAGTTGTAGTTGATCACTACAATGCATAGCCCCATCGGGGCCATCTTAAAGGTGCTGCCAAAATTCAGGTACTGCCATTTCCTGACTTTTATTTTTGATTTTTAATAGTTACTATGCAAAATACATCTTTAATACTATTTTGGGACAGAATTTTCTGGAAGCGTTTGGCTGGAGAAAGTAAACCAGTAAAAGGAAAACCATTATTACTGTTATTATTATTATTATTGTAACTCTGGAGTGTCCCTTTCTAGATTGGTCCTCAATATTCAGAATTCTGTGCAAGCGGAAAAAAGAGATTGTACTTTGTCAGGACTTGTGGCAAGCAGCTTCTTTCAAGGCAGGACTGTTAAATGATCCTGTAATTGACATATTCATGCTACCTCCAGTGAAAAAATCTTATTCAACAGACATGAGATGCTTTAGAGGAACTCTTTGCTTCAGCATCTTTGAAATCTGCAGGAAGGAACCCTTTTTTCTTTGAAATTTTACTTTTCTCTCATTCCCCGTACATTATGTACAGCAAAGCTTAATCATGGAAGTGTTGACTGTTAAGCTGCCTAGTTCTGAATACATATGCAATGTATTTACAAAATTCCACAATTTTTCGTGGAAACTGTGTAGAATACATCGTGGAGGATTTTTCACTAGGTCAATGCTCAATCAAGTTGAGACTAATTGTCCCGGAAACTCTCAATGGCACGTTTCATCAGTGAGAACTGTTCTCAAACGAAATGCATACTTTGCTACAAACCATTCTTTATACCTTTGCAATATAACGTTTCTTACAATCTATCTAAAATATAAAATTTCTTATAATCTATGTAAACTCTGTCAGCTGTTTCTGAGGTTCTCAATTTGTTCTCTTAACAAGTGGTGTAATTTTACAAGGTACTAAGGTGTGGACCCTAATGGGGAAGTACATTTTTAAAATCAGTTCATATTCAAACTCTACTTTGAGCAGAACCTGCTGAAGGCACCTGGTGCATCCAACTTTATTCGCTATCACACCACAATTTATTTTCATTCTGTTACATCGTCGTTGGTATATCATTGGAATTGAATCATGTGGATCATCATCCGTCTCTATAATTTCTAGGTCCTTAAGATAATCAGTAATTTCTGGTTGCAGGAAATAAATTAATGAAAACTTGCAATTTATAGGAAATTTTTAGCTCTAAATAAGGAAAACGCATCCCCAGTTGCAGAAATTGCCTGTTCTTAAGAGTTCCGCTGTTGTCACTGATATATTTAACATCTTCCGTTAGAATACAGCCCCATCTCACATCTTTTTAACTGATTGGAACGTCTAATCTGTCATCAGACATTTTGTACTTTGATTTAATTAGCGTTGGCGACTCCAGTATTTAGTAATGATGTGTCCCCTTAACTAAAACTTCTAATGCCTTATAAAAATTCATACATAAAAATCACCCAGAGTATCAGTTTTGGATCTTCCTATGATTTTGTTGTTGTTGTTGCTAATTTTGCATGCAGAAATTAATTTTGCAGTATAAAAAAGCTTCTCGTCCAGGCAACTGGAGTTTGCTGGGGCGCAGCATATTCTTCCTTCCATAATCCAGTAACTCTCAGTACGCACAACCCTCCTTCCCAAACAAACTGCAGTGCCCAATCTCCCTGGGAAGTGTTTGGAGATATCTGTGTGTCGGTAGTGATGATTTATCTAAGTCTTTTCTGGAACTGAAATATTATTTTGAGGTATCGGGAGACTTGTTTCTGTTAACCAAAAACAACAGAGGGTGCTCTTTCATACTGCATACTAACAGTATATTTCCATAGCACTCACACCCTTGCACTCTCTTATCTCATTATTCCTGTGCTGCTTCCCTGAATATCTCAATATCAAAAAAATTCTAAGCCAAATGTGACTGCATGAACTCCTGTGAGTTTTCTCCCCGTCCTTCCCCAGTGGCATGGTATGATCAGAGTTACCTCTTTCTTTTCCTTCCATACCGAGCTTAGGAATTTCTACAGGGAAAAAAAATAGTAGCATAGATTATACAAGCCTTACTCTTTCACTGGATCCTTTTTGTACCATAAACATTTTATCCTGTCTGCTTATTGGCGGGTGGCTCCCGGAGTTATTGACAGCAAAATGCAATTAGACCTCCCTACTTGTCTTGTTGTTCATATTCTCCAAATAGTTACTTAAAGAGTAGGGTTGGGAGATCTGGACTGTGTTCAGACCTCTGTCACACAATTCTTGTAAGAATTTAGGCAATTCTCTGAGCTTCAATTTTTCCATCTGTAGAATAGGAGGAATGATAATTGTGTGCCAGCTGTCTTGTGGTGGGCAGAACATTCAAAAGTTTCTCTGTTCCCATCATACTCGCAGCTCTACTGAATCGCTCTGCTTGCAAAGGTCTGTGAAGAATTTTCCACACTGACTGCTCATCATCCCCGGGAGCCAACGCTGACGACGTGGAAGCTGTCTTCAGCGCTATCCGTGCTTCTCAGGATAGTGCCCACTTCGAAAGGAGCGAGAAGCAGCAACTGCTGGGTTTGCCATATTGGGCTACCAGAACACGTGGGGCTGCACAGGCTGCGATGCAGAGGACAGTGGCAACGAGAAGCAGATCTGGGGAAGCTGTTGGGACAGGCAGGGTTGCATCTGTACCCAAAATGATCCGCCTCGTCCTCTGAAAAGCTGCGGGTTGCAGCTACCTTGAGGTTGCTAACCCAAAGACCTGCCTTTCAGTGCTGCTGCTAATAGAGAGTACACAAAATGGCATGAAATACTTTTTCTTTTAATTTCTTTATTACATAGCACTAGCTATGGCTTGATATTTTCCTATTGCAGTGAAGGCATTTGGGGACCTCAACCTTTCTTACTTCTTCCATTATTAGACAAGTTCTTTGTGAGTATTGTGGGTAATACTTATAAATGCCCATTCCCAACCTGTAGTGAGCTGCTTTGATGCTCACCAGTACTCTAGACTCTTAAAAATACCAGTTTCTCAAAGAGCATTCCCTTTCTGGGGACAGCCAGTGACATTTCTAAAGCTCTGAATTCAGTTTTCTGAAGTACCTCTAAAGCAGCAAGAAACCCAAGGGGAGCAGAAGGCGTAAGGGGCTTTTGCAGTTCAGGATTGGCTTGTGCTCAGATATGGAGAGTTCGTATTTTTATTAAATTAGTGTTTTACAGAACTGGAAGTGTGAAAGTTTACTTTGCCCAGGGACGGCATTAACTTTGACTCCTGCTGTTTAATAAAGGAAAATGAATGCACACTAGAGCTGTCGCAGAAACTGTTAAACATCCTATCTCTGAGAGCTAGCTTATTTTCCTAAATACATTGCTGTATATGAGAAATCTTGCTTTAAAAATTGGAATTTAAAAAATGTTAAGGACAAATGTTCTAAGTGTACGTTGTCTTTCCAAATCTTTCTGTTAATTTATGTACAATTAGCACAGACAATACATTTTATTTGTACCTTTGGACTGTGTCCAAGGAGGCTGTTTCATATTCCTCTTTGCTCTTACTGTGGATATGAACGGTTGTTATATTGTGTTTGATTTCTTTAAAAAAAAAAAAAAGGAAAAAGGAAAGAAAAGGCTCCAGCAATCCAGCATTTTCATGCAAAATCGCATCTTCAAAAGTGCACAACATTCTGCTCGGTGTCCCTTGCACCTGTGGCCTGTCTGTGCAGATGTAATTGCAAGATCAAGTCCAATATACTTAGGGCAAAAATACCCACTGGCTTTTTGGCAGGAACATCTCCGGTGGCTCTTTGTCACACAAACCCTTCAGTTTATCAGTTTGCTACGCTGCAGAATATTGTCGTTTAGAATATGCATTCATTTAGATTTTTAGTTTCAGACTTATTTTGAAGCATTATAAAATTCAGGAAAGATATTCCTGTCTGTAAATGTCTGTTTCAGAAAAATGTTTGACAGCTTTAACCTGCTATTACTTGGGGTTTGGGTTTTTTTTCTTCCCTTTAAATATTGCCTGTGAGAGGAATAATGCAGCATAACACAAAGTATTTTGGATCTGTCTACTGTTTTGTTATGGCTGATCGATTAAGCGCACAGGTTTTACTTTGTACATCTGTAAAATGGGTGTAGCAGCACATAAGTGACTGAAACAATAAGCAATGTCATTAAGCAGTGTATGTAAAATACATGATCTATTGGTATCTGATGCTGTTATTTTAGAAATACACAGATCTTTTAATCTGTGACTCGAACATACATTGATCTAAAATAAATGTAATGCATTAAAATGTTAGGCAAAGATAATACTAGTGGCAAATATCATTGTATTTGTGTTTTATGTAAATATCATGCCAGCTTCGTACTTTGGGGATGTGTTTAACATCTGACACATGCCAATTCCCAAATTCCAATCAGATGGCTTCGATTTATAATTGATTATTTGCATGGGTTGTGATGCAGATTTCAGTTTTAATAGTGCAACTCTTGAAATTAGTAGTTCAAAAATCACTTTACCAGAGAGTAGTTACAACAGAAATCATGTATTTTAACTTACATGTGTTAGGTGTGGGTGA